>CM034147.1:847564874-848894874 GCA_019776745.2 Taxus chinensis
GCACCCAAAGGTTTAAAAACAATCTCTAAATTCAAGGAAGGTAAAGTGATTTTAAATTTGTTTATCTCTTTATCATATGAAAGCTCTTCTAAATGTGAGATTGCAAATTCCACTAAACTAATCAACAAGAAATGAGACCATGTATGATCAAGAGAGATTTAAACACAAGACTGCAATAGGAGCAAGAAACACAGATTGAAAACATTTTGAAACATAAGTGTATGCAAATTTTTCCAAGAGACAACACAAATAATCCAGAATGACCCAATTTATCAGCAGGGGAATGTTATAAGAACAATCTTATAGCTTGTTGATGGATTTACAACTGAATCCAACTCAACATGATACAAATATGATGCAAAAAGGAATTAGAAATGGTTCTCAGGTGGTTCCTCAAAGAATGGAACTTTTCCCCAGATATTCCCATGAAATTCTAAGTTTCTTTGACCATTTGCATGTCAAAATCATGCAATATATAACATTTTAACTCACTCACTCATCAAATCTTCCCTCCAAGAAATGTAATATTCAGAGCATCTTAGTTTGCTTTGAAATATTTTGATTGGAAAAGGGACATCTAACAGATGTTTCACAAAAATTTACCAGTTGTTCTTTCAAAAGGTGAATCATTACAAAAAATTTCATCATTATCCATTGTGCAGGCAAATTTTTCCATCTTTGAAGCATGTAGACCCCTTTCATTTCATGTTTTCATCCTTATCCCTCCAAAATTTGATTCTGTAACTTCTTGATTTGATATTTCACATGTTTTAGATGAGATAGGGCAAAAAATCATTTCAAAAACACCTTTGATCTTCAAATTGATCTTTAAAACCAATTGCATTGGTTCTTGCAGGCACAAAAGACATGAATTCACCAAAAAATTGATGAAAATTGATGCAAAATTTGCATCTCCAACTTCCTGGAGCAAAAATGGTGGCCAAACTGAAAAATGCACAGTTACCATTGATTTACCTTTCTCCCTTCAATATGAGCCCTCCATGTGTCACAATGTGATTGGAAATGGATTTGGGATCATTTTTTGACTTTTTAACATTTTTGAAAAATGTAAAATTTTGACATTTTTCTCCACCCCTCCGCCCTTCAGATTTGGTGTTGACATGTGTCACAAGGTGGGCCCCATTGGAATCACAACTAAATTTTACACATTTCCAAACTTTTTGGAAAAAGGAAAATTTTTTCACTTTTTTCCCTGCGGATCCGTGCACCTCCAATTCTCATCCCTGCCATGTGTCAGTCGCTGATTCATCGCGAGGCTCACAACTCCCTTTTTCACCAATGGAAAATTACTTTGCCTCCACTCTATTCCTGTCCTTACCACGTGTCTCCTTTGCTTAAATCGGGAGCCATTTGTCTATTTTTTACTCTCGTGATTTTGCAATTCCCCTTTTCCCCTTCCACTGTCCTTCTACCCTATGATTCACTGTCTCCCTGTGATTCATTGCGAGCCAGTGCTTCATATTTTTAAGACCTTAACTCCTTTTTTCAAAAAGGGAAATTTTCCCACTTTTCCTCCGACCGGCCCACCTTGTGCTCTGATGTCTTCTGAAGCTGCCATGTGTCCACTACTCACTTGATGCACGCCTACGGCCTTTTTACTCAATTTCATCCCTTTTTTCCAAAAAGGCAAAATTCTTTCTAAGTCCTCCGCCACTCCGCCTTGCATCCCGCCTGACCACGTGTCCTCCTCTGGAGACCTGCGGAGCTGCAAGGGCAAATTTTGCAAATTTTTGCAAAGCACAACCAAAAAATGTTAAGTTTTCGAGCAAACCCACCAAATCCCCATCCAATTGACAAATGGACATGTTGCCAGGATGAGCCTTGAGATAGAATTTTGACGGGAAAAGGACACCTATATGACCGTGTCAAAAAACACAAAAATTGCGTCAGGGATGCCTCGAATTCAATTTTTTCTTCGTGGGTGAAGAATTTTTCAATCAAAAAATAAATGGGAAGTGATTTTAGGTAATTTACGACCATGGTAAGGGATTTTTTAGGGTAAATATTCATAAAAAAAATAATCACGAGCTCCAAAGGCCATGGGAAAAGTGGAAAAAATGACAGAGGCATTTGGAATGGGAAAATTTAGGGCACAAAACAGGGCATACATGCATATTTCTTTCAAATTGGGGAAAAATAATAAGTTTATGAGCATTTCAAGGCATTGAATTTGGATGGGAAAAGTTGTATACCACCAATTTTGAAGAGAAAAATGTTTTAGAGCACACAGGAAAGGGGAAACTAAGGGAAAAATAATGGAGGCTCAAAATGGGCACCAACATCGGCTCTTGCTCGGGGATGGGCACTCCCAGTGAGTGCCACAAGAACAAAATTAGACCAAGTGCCAAAATAATCCATTGGGTAAACGGAGTCATGAGCCAAAGCCACCAAAAAAACCAACTAAGAAACCTGACAAAAATGGCTGCCACACACCAAGGCAAACCAAGAACCACTAAAACACCAAAAAATAGAGCAAAATCCAAACACTATACACTGTACAAGTTGGTGCATACCTCAAATTTGGGGATTAATCCAAGAAATGCTTCAGATGCCTGCCATTAACAGGTAGTTCAAGCAATTCCCCATCTAAGTCCTTGAGAAAAAAGGTATTTTCACCAATTCTGATATCAATGGAGTAAGGGCCCATCCACAATGCATCAAATTTACCATGTTTTCCCTTATCTTCATTTCTGCTATCCCACAACAAAACTAGATCTCCAACATTGAAGGCCCTAGGAGTGACCTTCTTGTCAAACAACCTCTTCAACTTCTCTCTAAATCTGACATGCCTTTGGTGGGATGCTCTTCTTTCTTCATCCAACTCAACAATCTGATTAATCCTTGCTTCATATGGACTGACCTCTTGATCTTCAAGTTTTTGAACAAACTGAAATGAAGATAATTGCAGATGTAAGGGTAGCAGAGCTTGAGTTCCATACACCAACTCAAATGGGCTCTTACCAGTAGCTCTTTTGGCAGTGATTCTATCAGCCCAAACTACAAATTTCAGTTGTTCACCCCATTTTCTCTTGTTCAACTCCAAGGTTCTCCTAATGATCTTCAACAAGTTCTTATTGTTGGACTCAGCTTGTCCATTTCCTTGAGGGTTATAGTTTGAAGCATAAGTCAGATTGGTTCCATACTCCTTGCACATTGCCATCAAAGGGTTTAGCTCTGAAACACATGGCATTATCAGCAACAATCTTGACTGGCACACCAAATCTACATATGATATGATTCAACAAGAAGTCCATAACAACTTGGTGTGTTGCTTTCTTGGTGGGGATTTCTTCTACCCACTTGGTGAAGTAATCTGTGGCTACAAGGATCCACTTATGGCCAGCACTAGAAGGGTCTGAGATCTCACCAATGAAGTCCATCCCCCATTGTTTGAAAGGAGCTTCAATTGATACAGGTTGCAAAGGAAGGGAGCCTGAAGCTTTCATTCTTCTAGAGAAATGCTGGCAACTTTCACATTTTCTAACCAACAGGGTTGCATCTTTGAAGAGAGTAGGCCACCAATAACCATCTCTCAAAATTTTGTGTGTTGTAACCCTTCCAGAAAAGTGTCCTCCACAAACTCCCCCATGGAAATCACAACTATTTTGGGAGCTTCATCTTCAGTTATACATTTCAAGAGGACACCTTCAGGGTTCTTCCAAGCCAGCCCAAAGTCAGTGATGATGTATTTTTGAGAAGCCAACTTGAGGGCTCTTTTCTAATTTTTATTTAAATGATCAGGACAGCATAGGTGTCTGAGGTAAAAGATTACATCCTTGTACCACTCAGAACTTACCAATTTCTCAAGAACATCTACCCTTTCTTCCTCTACTTCATTCACTTCCATAGTCTGCAAGTTGCTCTCAGCCATGAGCTTAGCAAGACCCAAACCTCTTACCAAATTTGTGGTTTGGATGTCCATGTCATATTCCTACAGTTTGTTCACCCATCTACATATTTTTCTTGAGATCTCCATCTCTGATAAGATGTCTTTTACCATGGTGTGGGGAACATAAGCAACAACTTTTGAACTTAAGATATAAGGCCTGAAAACCTTTGTTGCTTTCACCAAGGAAAATGCTTGTTTTTCCATGATTGTGTACTTTAACTCAGCAGCTTGTAAAGCCTTGCTAAAGAAGGCAATAGGCCTCTCAGCCCCATCTTCATCCTTTTGCAGCAAAATAGATGCAATGGTATTTTCAGAAGCAAAGGAGAAGATTTGGAAAGGCTTCTTGTAATTCGGAGCTACCAAGACAGGTGCATGTTTAAGTGCTTCTTTGATTCCTTCAAAATCCTGAATAGCAGCCTCCTCCCACTTGATAACTTGGTCTTTCTTTAACATGCATGTAATAGGAAGAGTCAATTCAACAAAATTAGACACAAACCTTCTAATGAAATTGATCTGCCCAAAGAAGGATTGGATGCCCTTCTTTGTTCTTGGAATTGGAACCTTGTTGATTGCTTCTACCCTCTCAAGGTCAATCATGACACCAGCCTTTGAAACAATATGACCAAGAAGCTTGGCCTTTTGCACCCCAAAATGACACTTCTTTGGATTGAGAGAGATTCCAAATTCTCTACATCTGATCAACATTCTTTCCAAGTGTTGCAAGTGATCTTTTCTGCTCCTTGAAAACACAGTCACATCATCCTGATAAACTGCAATGAAGTCATTTATGTAACCAGAAAAAGCAACATCCATTTCTCTTTGGAAGGTAGCTCCAACATTCATAAGACCAAAAGGCATTCTTACATAAACATATGTTCCCCAAGGAGTGGTAAAGGCAGTTTTAAATCTTTCTGACTCCTTGACAACAACTTGATTGTAGCCAGAGAAACCATCCAAGGTGGACAACAATTCAGATCCAGTCACTAACTACAACATGTTTTCCATGTTTGGAAAAGGATAATTGTCCTTCAATGAAGCTCTATTCAGATTTCTGAAGTCTACACAAAGTCTGATATCTCCATTTTTCTTTCTGACTGGCACAAGGTTTGTAACCCAAGATGAATACCTTGTGGGCTGAATGATCCCTCCCTCTTTCAGTTTCTTCAATTCATCTTGCATTTTCATGGAGAGGAGTGGATTAATTGGCCTTGCTTTTGTCTGAATGGTTTGGCATTTGTTTCAAGAGGAATCTCATGCTGAAACAAGTCCTCTCTGTATGCTTTCAGCTCTGAATAAGACCAAGCAAGACAGTCCTGATATTTCTTCAATAGTTGAACATAGGACTATTTTTCCTCTTTGTTTAGATTGCTACCCAACCAAAATTTTCTTGGTTTATCATTAGTGCCCAAGTTATGCTCTTCCACATCCCTTGAGGTAGACATGTTTCTATTGATGATGTAATCAGCATTGTTAAAATTTGACTCAAGTGCAACAAGACCTCTAGGAATGGTGTTAGTTTTCAATTAGATAATATCCTTTCCAAACAAAGTCTCTCTTCCTTCAGTCACACATACCATTGGTTCCCAATCAATATTCTGATCTACAAACTCACCTTGATTTTTTAAGAACCTTTGCACTTGAGCATCATCATTAAACACTTGCCAATGCTTGATGTTGTCAGGGACAGCTGGCCTAGTTAACACTTCAATATTGTACTCACAATAAGGTGAAATGGTGCAATTTCCAAATCTTGACCCCAACACTGCCAACTTGTCAGCAGCAACATTGAAACTTATGTCATGATGCACAATATTGAAGGAATCAAACATCTCAATTAGATCCCAAACTACATGTTTGTACTGTTTCATCTGCTGATTTTTTGTAGCATACAATTTTCTTATTTGTTTGACAACTAGCTCTGAATCTCCTTTTGCAATGATGTCCTTGACACCATACTTCCATGCAATTCTCAGACCCAACAACAAGGCTTCATACTCAACAATGTTGTTAGTACATTCAAAATTAAGCTTGAAGGAAAAAACAAACTCTTCCAAGCTAGGAGAAATCAGAATTATACCAGCACCATTTCCAAATTTGGAGCAAGCTCCATCAAATAGCAAGGTCCAAGGAGAACCTACCTATTCAAGGCACTTTGACTGATCCATCTTGTGCTCCTTCCATCAGCAAACCCAATAAAATTATCAACATCAACATCAGCAAACAATACTTCATAAGAAGCATTGTTTGGATCCTCAATTAGATGCAACATCTTCTTTTCTCCATAGAGCTTGACAAGGCTGCCTTCAATGGGAATAGTGGAAAAAGACATGTCCATTTGGAAACTCCCTCCAACACTTGCAGCCCACTTTCTTGACAATAACATACCCCATTTGGCAGGGCAATCAACAATCACAACATCCAATTTTAAATTCCTCCCAGGATAAGATGCAAGTTGCACCACCAAACCCTTCACACAACCAACTACCTGACACTTCTCTTGATTCCATGGCAGTACACTTTCCATAGGCTGCTGTCACTTTGATATCCAACTCATTCATGACTTCTAGAGGCATGACATTACATGATGCACCGGAATCAAACATACAATTGTGAAGTAGTCTATCCTTTATGATCAAAGTTGTAAAGAATGGATCAACATTCAATTGGGAATCAACCAAGGATGTCCCCAAGTATACCTCAGGTGTTTCTCCAAGATCCTCTACTACTGGTGGTGTTTCAAGGTCTGCAATGATTTGAGGAGGATTTTCAACAACGTTTACATTTCTGCTTGGGGTACTCTTCTCCTCTTTCAATCCCAAGTACTCAAATGCTCTCTTCTTGTGCTCAAGAATCCTAAGCAACTCAATGATTGGAACAATCACTTTGATTTGGCTCAATACTGGGCTATGTCATATGGAACACTCTTTGGCAAGGTAAACATTGGAAGGGAGACAAGCATATTCATTAGATGGCATGGGATTCTTGGTAGCTTGGGCATGAGGAGGACTGTAATTTTTGCTTGGGACAACAGAGATTTTGGCAGGTGTTTCTCTTCTAGGATCTTCTTTGGGAATACTTATAAGCAAGGGTGTTTTAGGTTTGGCTTGAGGCCCAACTCCCTTAACAACCTTTTCTCCTAGTGTTATACTCTTTCTCTTGAGCCACAACAACATTCATTAACAATTGTCTATCTTCCTCCGAAGGGATACCACCATCATACTTCTTAATCATCAAAGCTCTTAAGTATTCAAAGTCATTGTTAGGAATTTCAAAAGCTTGCACTACATCAAATTCAAGAGTATGAGGGGGAAGAAAGACTTGTACCCATTTGATGCAATCCCAAAAGGTTGCAGTTGTCCTTGCACTTATTACCTCAGTTGATGTTGCTCCTTCTTGTGAGCTTGAAGAACAACCCACCATGCAAATATCATCATCAGTACCATCATCATTATTAGCTTCACCATCTTGCTGGTCCACTTCACATGGAGGATGGGGTAGAAAACACCTATCACACCAATCAATATCAACAACTTCCTCAACAGCTAGCAACCCTAGCAGTTAGGGGATTAGGTAACACTCTTCCTTCACATGCTTGAGGATGTCTATTTGCAGACCCCATGGGTCCTTTCCCTCTATCATCATATCTCTGATCACCCCTAGGATGATTGGAAAATCTGTCATGGTTTTTTGCTTTTTGCTGACCTTGTGAAGTCTTCCCAATTCCCTTCTCAGCTCTTGCCAACTTGTATGAAATCTCTTTGACAGCCCCTACCAAAGTTTTCAAAACTTCCTCCAAGTCTACACTCTTGCTTGCTTGATTTTTTAGGGTTTATCAAATTTACACCATATCTTTGAGAGGTTTCCAAATTTCTTTGAATATTTTCAATCAAATGCCATCAAAGGCACTGCACTAGTGTTGGTGCCCAAATTTTTGTCTCCTTTTAGGCTTCCTTCTTATGAGCATGCATCTACATATTTGATCAAGCATTGAAGATAGATATGATCATCAAATGTAATGTCAGCCTTCTTATAGTTTTGTTAAACCTTGTGATCTGAAGTAGAACTGATTCATGTGGAGAGTTCTTCTTGATAGCACTCAAATAGGTCAAGATCTTGTCTAGGACTATTTTAGGTTTGTCACCATATTGCAACCTCAAAATGCATTATCCCTCATTTCAGTCCATGAACCAATATAATTGAAGGCAGAGCCTTGTTCTAATCCCTTGCATCCTCTTCTAGTGTATGAATTATGATCAACACTCCAAATATGACTTTCACAAGTTGTCCATCTCCCAGATTATGGAGATACTTTCAATGCAAGGCAAGGGTTACTGAAGACATTTTGAAATCTTGATCTGTTCTGCATACTTTAGCAAATGGATTTTGATCTTTTGTGGGTATACAGGTGTCAAAACATGGAGGTAGTATGGGGTAGGATTAGTTATTTAGAATGATTTTTGGTGGGATATTGACAAGACAAACTTGACTATGCCAGATCTTTGACAACCTCTACAACATTTGAACAACTATCTAATAAAATGCTTCTAAAAATAGTCAGGATGTTCTTTCAACTAGAAGAGATACACAAACGGAGCCCAAGTTTTCAGGTTTCAAGCAAACTTTTCATGACAATATTTAATACCTCAACACAAAATATTGAGTTAAAGGACTCAATTAAACATCAAAAATATTTGATCAAATCACACCTAAGGTACCCCCAAAGGATTACAAGCAATCTCTGTCAAAAAATGAAGGTGAAGTGATTTTAAAATGCTTATTTTCAATGCCAGATGAAAGCTCTTCTGAAAAATGAAATTGTAAATGCCACTAAACTATCAATAAGGATGAGATATGTGTGATTCCTAAAGATTTCAATGCAAGATTGCAACAAGAACAAGGAAATATGTTTGTAGACATTTAAACATGATAACAGACATCATATTTCCAAAAATAAGATAGATTAATTCAGAAACTTGTTAGATTCATCAGTAGGGGAGAGTTTTAGGAACAATCTCAGAGCTATGTGATGTGATGGCTATACACTTGTAACCAACTCAACATGAATGAAGATCTAACACAGAAGACATTAACTAGGTTTTTTGGAGGGTTTCTCAAAAGATGAGCTTCTCTCAAAATTTTCTCATGAGTTTCAATTTCCCGACCCTTTACATATCTCAAAACATGCATTATATATATCTCTATTACATTTGATCCTTCTTTCCCAAGAAAAGAATATCCTATGGCATCAAGTTTGTTACAAAATTCCATCATGATTCACAGACAGGGACATCTATGTTTAACATATTTGCAACAAAAGTTGCCAAGTGTTTCAAAAAAAGGTTGAATCATTGAGGATTTTTGAATCATAGTTTCAACTAGGAGCACATTTTTCCTTCTTCTTTCATGCAACATGCAGCTCCTTTATTTCATCATTTCATCCTTATCACTTTCCAAAATTTAACCTCTACAACTTTTGGATTTGATGTTTTACATTTTTGGATGGGTTAGGGAAAAAAATTCATTTCAAAAACATCTCTAATCTTCAAATTGATCCTTCAAATTGATTCCATTAATCCTTAAAGGAAAAAATGACATGAATTCACCAAAAATTTGATCAAAATCAATGCAAAAAAAGCATTTCCACACTTCCTGGAGAAAAAATGGTGTCCAAACTTAAAAATGCACAGTTACCATTGATCTACCTTTCTCCCTTCAATCTGAGCCCTTCACATGTCACAATGCGATTGGAAATGGGTTTGGGATCACTTTTTGACATTTTAACACTTTTGTAAAAAATGTAAAAAAATTGACATTTTTCTCTGCCGCCCCTCTGCCCTTGAGATTTGGTGCTGACACGTTTCCTAAGGTGGGTCCCATTGGAATCATGGCTCGAATCTACACATTTCCACATTTTTTGGAAAAAAGGAAAATTTTGAAAATTGTCTCCATGGGCCCGCACCTCTGATTCTGTCCCTGACATGTGTCCAGTCACTGATTGGTAACGGGAGTGTGTTACTCCTTTTGACTTTCTTACCTTTACAGGATAAAAGCTAAGTTTCCCACAAAGACTCCGCATGCTCTAGAATCCCCTCTTTTGATTTGAGCCATACACGTGTCTCAATCATGACCATTGATTGGGTTGTGGCCTTAATTTATCAATTTTAACCCTTTATGCCAAAATGGGAAAAATTCTCAGGTTTTCCTAAGGCCCAAAGTCTCTTCTACCTCTGAGGCCTGCCACGTGTCCACCTCTGATTATCCTGGCAGACCCACTGTGTCCTTTTTCACAACTTTTGCTCCCTTTTGAAAAAAAGAAACAATTTTCTAAGTCCTTCACCAGCCTTCCATCCCACTTTTGATGAAAACATGACACATGTCCACCTCTGATTCACTAAGGGCCTGCATTCTGAAGGCCACTCCAGTCTTGATTAATTGCGGCCCTAAGCATTTTTTTTACCTTAACTCGTTTTCCAAATTGACCGAAGGCACAAAATGACCTGTCTTCCACCTTCACTCTACTTTGTGTACCTCCTCTAGGGCCTACGGAGCTCCAGGCAACTGTAAATTTTTCCAAAACACTATGTTTTTTGACCCTACTGAATCTTGTCCAATCACAAACGGCCACATATGAGAAGATGTCTGAGATAAAATTTGATGGGAAAATTACACCCGTATGATCATCAAAACACATGCAGAAATTTCCAGTGATGCCCTAGAATGCCGAAGATGAATTTGATTAGCAAATGACGCCCGTTTGACTGTTCACAAAACACAAGAAATTGCCAAGTAACCCCCAAAAATCAATTTTTCCTTTGTGGGTGAAGATTTTTTTTATCAAAAGATAAATGGAAAGTGTTTTCAAAGAAATTTACGACCATGGACAAGGGGATTTGTGAGGGAAAATAACTATAAAATGATTAATTTCGAGCTCCAAAGGCCTAGAAAACATGGGAAAACAGTAGAGGTGTTTTGAACATTTAGGGAAACAGGGCAAAAAATGCCCTTTCCTTAGCAAAATTAGGGCAAGGTAATGAGTTTGCAAACAATCCAATGCACAAGAATGGAGCTACAACTTCACATCATCGATTTCATGAGGAAAAAATGTTTCAGAGCACAAAGAGCAAAGGGGAAACATGGAAAAATAACATAGGGTCAAAATGGGCACCAACATTTCCCACATGTATTACAATCTTAATAACCAATATTCAATGCAACTTTTCTTTCGAAAATAATAAAATAAAACTTCCACTTGGAGTGGAATTTTTTTTACAAGAAGGTAGCTTTAATGAAATATTTTTTAGTCTTCTACAAGTGCTCAAAGTATCTAATCTCCAACAAGGCTGCATATTTTCTTCACTTTATCACAAGAACTAAAATGGGGGAGAGGAAACACTCTCTACCCAACCAAATCTCCAATGAAAATAAGAATCAATTTTCCTCATTGGCCCCCACACCTTAACCACAAGGAAATAAGGGATGGATCCAACACATGGAAACTCTAATATGCTTCTACAACACAACAAAAATTTTTCACAACCATTTTAAGAACATTTAACACAAGAAAAAGAACATAATAATACAAATTTACATAATACACAAGGCTTGAATGCAAACCAATGGAGTAAGGATCTATGAGGTGGTCACTTATGACTCCCAATGGGATTAGGTGCCTACCTTAAAACTCTCCAATAAACATCTCAAAAAACCCTACAAAACTCTTATGCCTCTCTCAAGATCCTCTTATGCCTCCCACATTCTCTTATGCCTCCCTACAATCTCTTATGTCTCCCTCATAAAACAAAACAAGAAAGAAATACAAGCAATTTCTTGTCCAAGGTGGGGCACCCAACCCAACTCCCTCCAAAACATTAAATAAACTCTTATATGCCTCCCTACATATAATATCCCCATATCCTTCTCCTACACCATACGTAGGAAATCTACCCAAGAACCCAACAAGCATACTAAAACACTCAATAGCATACACATGTACACAAGTAAAAGAAAAATGATAAAACAAGGGTATAACACCTACCTTTCCATGTTAGAGCTTGATCCAAGAGTCACACACCAAGCTCCTTCAAGCTCAATCTATTGCCAACAAAGCTCCAACAAAATCTACAAGCACTCCAAAATCCTCCAACTCCAAAAAATACAAGAGCACCAAAAGAAATGAAGTAACCCCCAAACAAACAAAAGAAATTGAATAAATAAAAAAGGGAGAGAGGAAGAGTGAGGTAGCTCTATGTAGGATGCCACATCACCCATCCTCAAATCCACCTCAATAGTCAAACCTCAACCCCAATGCACAATAAATTGGTGGTTGAGAGGAATTGACAAACCTCTTACACACACAATCCCAACCCACACCCCCTAAGGACAAACTTTAAAACCCATGTAAGAGAAGGGCAATGAATTCCACTTTTTGTCTTACAAAACACTGAATGGGGTCTATTTTTTACCCCCCAATTCATAGGTAGGGTTGGTATAATAAATTAAGAGGTGTGGGACAAGCTTAGCTTGTCCCACAAGCCTCCAAAGTTGGCCCTTAAGGCCAAATCTGAATCTCCAAGGTGAGGTAGAGGTACAACACTCATGTTACTTACACTCAACTTAAAAACACATAGAAAAAAGTTCCAACCAATCAAATAAATGAATTATTTTTGTCACATCCATAATTAGTTTAGTAACATGATTAATTTACTAATCTAGACAAATAAATCAATTAATAATAAAAGGAAATTACATCACAATTAAAATCATATACTCCAAAATTAGAAAAAGGAAAATAAAAGAACAACACACAAAACTCTTGGTCACAATTGGAGGTCATCCCCCCCATGGGGACCTCCTAACAATGAAAAAAAACAATAACATTCCACAAGTTTCCATGGTGACCATTGTCATATCCACCCAGTATTCCACTGTGGTTGGTCTCCAATCCCCCTTTGATTGTTGTGATATAATTACCTGCAAAAATCACACAATACCTCCTTCGGCCTCTTGGCCACATCAAAACATCCAAGATAAAATATACGCATATAAGTCAACAATCATTCATATATAAATTAAATCATCATCTAGACAAATAATTTTACTATTTTAAAATTCCAACAACATCTCAATTCTATATTTCATCAATACCAATAAGATCACAAGATTAGTTCAACTACTAAATCCTACTCAATATGACGAGAATGTCAAACATCAGAAATATATAAATATGTCAACAACACATCATCATCAATCTAAAATGTCTCTCTAAGAATCTACACAAATCATACTATGAATCAAAATCCATCAATAGTCAAAGTATCTCTATCGTCTAACATCATGTTAAGCCAAAATGATACAATAATATCTATGTATATAATCAACCATAATCAAAATCAAAATATAATAAGTGTTGAATATAAGTGGGCACTACAAATCACAAATAAGATACATCTCTGGCCTTTCAGACGTATTAACAACATTAAGATAATATACATATAAAATAAATAATCATTATTCAAAATTATCAATTCCATCATCTAGCATCATACAATTAATTTGATTTTGGCATCCATAAAAATCACAATTATGTTCAAAACATCCAACATATGTTATGCATCCAAATTACGACATGTTAGTATAAAAATCATAATATCACAAATAAACATATATATTTGTCTATCATCGCCATCTAGTACATCATAATAAAATGTAACCACATAATGTCAATAGTCCAATATCTGCATAATCTATCATCTACTGATCAAAATATAACACTCAAATGTATAAGTATCAATCTAATAGTAATAACATCAAAATTAAATAGTGTCGAAGAGGACTGGGCACTACAAATATTCATAAATACAAACACAATTACAAATATTAATTTATGAAATAAAAATAAGTTTTTGAAATTTGTGGAAAAGATAAAATTATATTTAAAAATATTTCACAACTAAGCCAACTACAATAAAAGTATAGAAACATGAAAATTTTTGATACATATTCAAGTTTTCTATCTATAGGAAGCAGCGAAGGAGATTTTACGAAGCCTCCATGTAATGCCCACATTCTACACCCACAAATACAACAATGAAAATAATCGAATAATTTTTTTGACTTACATTTCTCACTACACAACATCACAAGGGCTCCAAGAAGAGAAACTCAACAATGCATAAGACACTTACATAATTCATCGACTCACATAGACACACGATAACACCATATACTAGTCGATGCCACGCTTTCCCCAATGAAAGAATACTAGTGATGACCCAACCACAAGAAAAAGGGCTCAAGGATTGGTAAACCCACAACACATCATTACCATGATTACATCTTAGTTATGATTAACATTCGAAGAACATTATGGTGCAAGGATAATTTTATCATTTTTCCGCCTACAAATTCTTAAATTTATTTCACATTCAACTTACAGTTCAACCATTTAAGTTGGCTCTTTATCCCTTACGACAATCACCATAAATTACATAATTATTTGGCATATTTCAAATTACATACAAATTTCTTAATTCTATAGTTCTTATATTAAGATTATACTTCTCAAACGTTTATTCAATGTTTAATTTTTACCCTTACTACACAAGAGAATATGACGTGATGTCAAGAGAGAACACTTAGGATTTAAGGGGCGATTTAAAGTCAAGATACCTTTTTACCATAAACATTCTTTAATCACAGTATCTTTATTTCCCTACCATAGTTAATATAGTTTAATAACTTGTTGAGTCCATTCAACATTTCCACATCAAGAAATTTTATTTAGGTTTATATAAATCTTTTTTTTCTCAAAATTTTATCTCACCAAGGGCATTTCATATTCTTTATAACAAATGAAAATGTTTAATTGAGTTATAAGGACTCAAAGAGTGACATTATTCCTAACCTAAAATCTCGTTTTACTCTTATATGCTTTACTCTTACATCGCACTATGGTCTCATTATTAGCATTGTTTTATAATGTAATGCCCACATTTTACACACACAATTACAATAGTAAAATACCAGGATAATTTTTTTGACTTACATTGCTCACTACACAACACAGCAAGGGCTCCAAATACAGAAACTTGACTCGCATATGACAATTACATAAGTCATCGACTCACATAGGCACATGAAAACAACATAGTCATGGTGATGCCACACTTTCCCCAATGAATGGTCACTAGTAATGACCCGACCACAAGAAAAATGACTTCAGGAATGGCGAACCCACAACACATCATTTCTTTAATTGTATTTTAGTTACGATCAACATTCTAAGAACATTATTGTGCAAGGATAATTTTCTCATTTGTCCACCTACATATTCTTAAGTTCATTTCGTGGTTAAATTAAGGTTCGAACCTTTTTATTTGGCGTCTTATTCTTTACAAAATTTTCCATAACTTGCATACTTATTTGGCATAATTCAAATGCATATAAAATACATAATTATCTTGTTCTTATGTTAAGAATATTCTTCTCGAACATAAATTTAATGTCTACCTTTTTACTCTTACAACTCAAGTGAATGTGACTTGGTGTCCATATAACAATATTAGGATTTAACAGAGATTTAGATACAAGATAGCTTTTTACCATAAAACATTCCTCGATCACATTATAGTTATTTCCCTACCATAGTTATTCTAATTCAATGACTTGTGGAATTCCATTTTGATTTATATATGTATTATGTTTTCTCAAAGGTTGCTCACACTAAGGAAATTCATATTCTTTGAAACAAAAGAATATATTTAATTGAGATATAAGGTCTCCAAGAGTGGCATTATTCTGAACCTCAAATCTCATTTTTACTTTTATATGATTTATTTTCTACGTCACATTATGATTATATTATTAGCATTGTCTTATAAAAGGAGTTATGAAGTGTTTGTCTAACCTCTTGAATACATAAATGATTATAAGACTTGAAGCTACACACGAACCATAAATTAACATCCAAATCAACTGAGGTTTAGATTAATTCCAACTTCACCTAAGGGTCTGCCCCTCAAATAAATATGAGTTTTAAGCGAGAGGAAAAATTTATGCTAAACCACCTTCAAGAAGGACCAAGGTGTTATGTTGATAGAAACCAAGGTAATACATTCAGCTAAGCGGAGCTAAGGAGTTCATTAACAAGAGTTTAAGACCTATAACAACTAAGTCACAACCTCCATCTATGTCGTCTGGATCTAACAGGGATTTCATTCGATGAAGAAATTTAATTTTAAATATATCTTCGGAAGACAAGGTAGTCCACTAGGATACGAAGGAGGAGTTATCTCTACCTACTCCAAAATAAAGTTTGACTGTGTCACCTCTATCAGACAGGTTTATGACAATGTCACTAAACATACTGAATAAGGCGATAAACCCATTCTTGGGCTCCTGTTTACTCAAAATGGGAGGTTCCATTGAGTGCAGAGTTTAATTTCATTCTACGGATTTCAATGTCTTCTATGGTAAGGAGTATCACACATGAAAACAAGTCATGCTCCGATATTATACAAGGGTAGAGTGTTTTTGATTAAATCTCTTTATTACATTTGCAAAGTATGAATGCACAAGATGGCTCATTAATCATTTATTGCACACTAAGTATACGCTACAAGATATTACTTCAAATTCATTTACCTTATGTGTGTGTGTGTGTGTATCAAACCTTTTTACCATGTGTACTATGAATCAAATTGAACCTATGATTAAATGCACATTTCCTAGATGTCCTTAAAACTAGCATCTCATACATATCAAAAAATTATCAAATATAACCTTCTGTAACATGAGACTACATTATACATTTATTCATTTAACACTGAACTATATAAATTACAATGATAATTAATGAATTACACATCACCTTTTCGCCATCATTCTTTCATCCTGCAAAACCACATGAGCATGATATCAGTGATAATTCACTAGCATGGCATCCACCCTAATCTAACATAATTATCGGATTTTTCAGTTTCCCATTTACATATGATAATAATTACAATTTGCAATCGAAATTAAAGGTTTAGAGACATGTTTTCCTTACATTTCATTTCACTTCATTTTGTAACCCAGGAGAGAGAAAGAGAAGGGAAGAGTGAGAAAACACCATTTAGTCAAAAGTTCAATTTCACACAACAAGTTACACTATAGAGTTTACCATGTGTACACTGAATCAAATTGAACCTATGATTAAATGCACATTTCCTAGATGTCCTTAAAACTAGCATCTCATACATATCAAAAAATTATCAAATATAACCTTCTGTAACATGAGACTACATTATACATTTATTCATTTAACACTGAAATATATAAATTACAATGATAATTAATGAATTACACATCACCTTTTCGCCACCATTCTTTCATCCTGCAAAACTATGTGAGCATGATATCAGCGATAATTCGCTGGCATGGCATCCACCCTAATCTAACATAATTATCTTTTTTTAGTTTCCCATTTACATATGATAATAATTACGATTTGCAATCAAAATTAAAGGTTTAGAGACATGTTTTCCTTACATTTCATTTCACTTCATTTTGTAACCCAGGAGAGAGAAAGAGAAGGGAAGAGAGAGAAAACACCATTTAGTCAAAAGTCCTATTTCACACAAAAAGTTACACTATAGAGTTTTAAACAATTATTTACATGTGTCAAGAGTTTCCACGGTGGTTTGGCAACCCGACGAGGGTCCCACAACTTTCTATTTTCATAATTTCTTACTATCTATAAAAACGTTCAAAACGGGCTCAGAGGCTAAGAAACTGCTTCCAAAAGTTGTCTTCCGATCAGAACACACATCACGATTAAATTTCTATGTGTCCACTTATATACCAAGAATTCATAGCGACTGACGGAGATTGGAAAAAGAAAACGGTTTACGTTTGGCGGCTAGTCGCTATGAATTCTTGAACAAAAGTATATAAGTGGACACATATATAAGGAGAATTCATCAAATTTGACGGGATTGTGAACTAGAAAACCATTTTCAAATGGCAAAAAGTTTTCTGGAGGAACTAGTAGTAATTGGTCCAATTTGACCTTGTCAAACTGCGACCAAAGGCCTACAAAATGGCTTTGCCAAACTATACAGAAAAGGTTTTTTCCCCAAATTTAATGTTCCATGTAATTATTTAGTAAAAACACTAGAGATTTACGAAGACGGTTAATAATTTCTCTATCCAGGTTTCAAATGGCGGTTCAAAATGAAAGCCAACTTTCTAGATTTAACAACTTCCTACCACTACAAATTAGTGTACTATGACTCCTCTAAGAGCATAAAAAAGATCACATATGTTCATTCGGGGTCAATCCAAAGGTTAAGGTGACTCCTCACATAACAAGGTACATGAATGAAACTTAACATCTCATTTTCAGAGTTACGAAGGGTACTTAATGAGTCTCCAAAAAATGCCAAAATTATCTATTTAAACAGGGAGATGGTCAGCATTATTACTGGGAAGTCAAATACGTCTTGTCGATAAAAAAATATTGTAGTGATCTAGTTGGGTAGGATATTTTCTAAATCACCTCAGAATGAGGGTGGAAGTTCATGGTTTAATGTAATAGATTTATTTTGATTTCGTGAGTTACGACACGACATTTCATTGTTTTGCAACGAGTTAATATAAAACAATTAAATGTATTATAACCCTAATATTTTAAAATTATAATAAGTTGCAAATGAAAACTAAATTACGAGAGTTATGAAAGATAAGGGAAGGTGAACCATGCCTGGGAACGAAGCCAATCATAACTGTGGAAATCATTTCAGCATCTCCCTTAAGCATTTTGTCGAACAGATCATGAGCATCCATAATTTTACCATTTCTCCTTTGCTTGAAATCCTCAAGCTTTCCCAACGAACCCATTTTGCATCGAATCCAACAATAAAATTTCATGTTTAAAAGGTGTTGGACAATAAGGTTTGGAGCTCCCTCAAGATCGCCAGCAAGACTAAGAAATTCATACATACATTTATGTTCCTCCTTCATGGAAATTGAATCGAGAAGTTAGACCCTTTTACTTTCAAGATTCATTGAGGGTAATTTAAATTGAGTTTTCGGTTCCTTGAAATGCTCTCTTCCTCTATCCAAAATGAGTTTTTTTTCTTTGATCCTACGTTCTTCAGAGTTCAATTGATGCACTTTAGCATCTAATTTATTTCTTGATGATAATAGTTGATATGGTCATGGCTAGACCCATTAGAACCTATCTCCTTGATACACATTGCCAAAAAGCTGACTTTCCTTGTGCAAGATTCCCCATTTATGTACTAGTCTGCCATAGCATTAGCAACTACAACATTTGGCACTATTTCTCTACTCTTTAAAAAAAAATTGAATGATCACCACTACTCCAAAGGCCCCCTTTTGATGCAGGATGGAAGGATGTGGCAATGGCAGGAGGCCCTACACCGACGAGTGCAATAGAAGAAAGCTTCTAGGACGTTTTTTAGCAAACCCATTTCGTGTATTGCCTACATCCATGGCAGTCAAAGAAGCCATGTTTCCTTTAGGCATTTTGGTCCAACAGCACACATACCCTGCCCTGTGCGTCCACATTTTGCAGCATATTTTTCATGACCACAACTATAGCATTCGGAAATAATTTCTTCCCTGGTTCTATTGGATTACCCTACTCCTTTTTCTGATCCTTGGCGCGAGACAGAGGAGGATGAGACAAAAATGCCCCTGGTTGTGCTTTGCCGCCGCCCCCAAACTCGCCCATTCCCAAAAGCATAAGAGACAAACCCTAACTAAATATTTTAGAGCTTTTTCACCCTGCCTCCATTTAGTTTTATTTTATTTTATATTAAATTATATATGTATTTTTATTGAATTAAGTGAATGTACAAGCTTATGTGTTTTCCATACATTTGCTTATTTGGTCTATGACATATATTTATTTATTTTTAATTTTCCTTTTACAAATATATTTAATAATCTTCCTTTCCTCCTTTATTTTTATTTATTTATTTATATTATTTTTTAAGTTTAAAACTTGCGAGATTGGGTTCTAGATTGACTCGACCAAATTCATCTTCGAGATTGACAAGTTAAGATTGAAACCATGCCCTAGTGACAACACTTATGTGTTCCAAGGTTCTCGAGGTCCGGGACTCAAAGAAGAATATGGCATCCGAGAAGGCAACTAGTTCCTGATTGAGGAACTAAATTTTATAAGAATAACTAGTACTAAGAATCCATAATGAACTGATTTAATAATTTGGCATAAAATGTTTGAAACGGTCACAGATCCAAAATATGACTCTCGGAATCTTTCTGACCAAGTTTGATAGGTAGGGATAGTACAATCACGAACACGCAAGAGACCAACTCGATACTACAAAAAAAATGTGAACGACAACGAGAATATGTGGGCATTACATATAACATGTGTAAACAAAATAACACATACTCTTCACTAATGGATTCACTACTACAAGGAGTGTACCTAGCATGAGACATCCCAATTATTTTCTCTTATACACTACAGTGTTAACGCATGTTGCAACCAAGACATCCACTTGTGTCATTTAAATCTTACCATGAGATCAATCATAGGAATACCATAGGAAAACTACCTTTGTTTGGTTTTGGGGAACTCATTAGGGTACAAAAGGGCAATTGGGAACATGGGCTAACGAGACCCCTTTTTTGTTTCTAAACTTCTCTTAAGTCGATTTATTTTAAATACAATTGCATTTTCTAAGAGTTATGCACAATTTCCACCCACAAGTTAACCCCTTAACCAGCCAAGGTTTAGTATAATACTAATTGCACCTAAGGATCTATACCCCAACTATATATGAGTTTAAGGTGAGAAGACATGTTTATGATAGACAACCTTCATTAAAGACCAAGATGATATGTTGTTAGTAAAAAAGGTAACACATTTAGCATAGAGGGACTAAAGAGATCATTAACAAGAGTTAATTCATAGTACAAATATTTCACTAGGTCTATTGGTGTCATCTGGATCCCGCAAGGAATTCATTTGACAATGAAGATAATTTCTAGATCCCCTTCATAAGCCTTGGTAAACCAGTAGGATAATAAAGAAGTGTTATATTTTCTTACACCAAAAATAGTTTGACCATGTCATTCCTAACCGTCAGGTTTACGATAATGTCATTAAACTTACTCACTATGACGATAAACTCAAACTGGGGATCTTATTTACCTAAACTAGGAGGTGCCATAGAGTACAAGGTTAAAGTTCAATCTATGGTTACCGTTTCTTTTGTGCTTAAAAAAGGCCATGCGAGAAGGGGTAGATAGGCACTAGTTTTGAACTAAGGTTGACTATTATATTTAAGTTTCTTTTCTACATTTGCTATTTAAATAAAAAAACACTCTAGAGATTCCATCATGAATTTCACAATGATAATGCACAATAAAATAATAAATTCGATTTCATTTAACATTCATATCTAACCCCCCCCTTTTTTTTATAACATACGTAAATCTGAATCAAAATGGCACCTATGATCAAATGCACATTTCCCAAGGCATTTCTAAAACTAGCATCTCATACATACTAAAAAATTTCAAATATTAAATTTTCTATTACTTTGCAATTACATTAAACATATATACATTTTCTAATAAAATATATAAAATTACAATAATAAATAGTGAATTTCACCACGCCTTTCTGCCATCTTACTTCCATCCTGTAAAATCATGTGAGCATGAAATCAGTGATAAATCGTTGGCATGACATCCACCTAGATCTAGCATAATTAACATTTTTAGTTTCCCATTTACATTATAAAAATAATAATTGCATTTGAAAGGGGGGGGTTAGAGACACATGTTTATTTAATTTTAGTTCACTTCATTTCTTAACCCAGGAGAAAGAGATAGATAGGGAGGAGAGACAAACACTATTTTCCAAAAGTCAAATTTTACATAACAAGCCACAAGATCGAGTTCCAAATAGTTATTTACAAGTGTCAACAAGTTTCCATGGTGGTTGGGTGACCTGACAGGGTCCTTCAAATTTCTTTTTACATTTTCCTGCTAGATGTAAAAATGTTCAATTTAAGCTCGGAGGCTAAGAAACCACTTTCAATAGTTGTCTTTCGATCAGAAAACACACCACGAGTAAATTTATGTGTCCCCCTATACACTAAGAATTCATAGGAACTGGAGACATTCAATATTGGTGAACAGCTTACGATTTGCGAATGGTTTTCTGGAGCCACCGGTCATAATTACACTTGTTTGACCTAGTCGAACAACGTCCCGAGGCCTAAAAAATGCCTTCGCCAAACTATGTAGAGAGTGTTTTTCCCTAAACTGAAGGTTACAAGTAATTATCTAGTAAAAATACTAGAGGTTTACGAAGGTGGATAGGGATTTTGTTGCTCAGGGTTCAAATGGTGGTTCAAAACAAAATCCATTTTTTTTCAATTTTGGTAACTTCCTAAAAGTGCAAAACGGAGTAATAAGGCTCCAAGAGGGGCGGGAAAGAGAGCGCCAATGGTTGAAAGAGGTCAAGCTAATGATTGATGTGACTCTCTTCATAACAAGGAACACATTCGACATTTGACATCCCTTTACGGGGCTCATAGAGTTGTTTTACAGTCCCTGGGAAATGCATCTTTCTAACTTTGTAAGGTAGACATAAATGGTTCAACTTTATGAATTAACTCATCATCTGTAAAACCAGTGGACACGAGTATCAATTTTTTTACACCCTAAAGTTTAGAAATGCATGAGGTTACCATCAAGAAATGGTTGAGGGTCAAATTTTAAGTCAGTAGAAAAATCAGAGGTGGGTTTTATTGATTGCACTAGTCATCTGATTAAAATGTCCAATGGTTTGAGTATCTAATAGTTTAATACTTTTAGTTTATTGCAAATGAATAACTAAATTATATGAAAAATTATAAGAGATAAAGGTAAGAAAGACCATGTCTGGCAATACCTCAAAATAGTGCAAGTGGTGCTCTACATGGGTTTACCCAGATTCCATACAAGGCTTTAAGGTCTCCTTTGGAAATCTGTAGAAAGGTTTCATGTGCATAACAAAAAATCCTCTATAATGGACCATTCAAGATACATGCTTGGGCCATAAGAGTATAGTGCTAACCCTCAAAGGATGAAGAGATCCATAGGACACCAACGAACTTCCCATAAAATCAACCATCTCATAAAATTGGTGTTTTGTCAAGTTTTGTAATCTATTGGAAACCTTTAAATCCTTTTCATTTATGGCATCTTGTACAACTTCTATGGCATTAGAACCAAAACTGCTAATTTCTTAGAGGTATAGAAAATTTGTACCAAAAATAACTAACATAATTGGCTAAAAGTGAATTTTAAATAGCACAATTCTTATATGTTTTGATTTTCATTTCCCTTTTTGCATCCAACATGATACCTCAAGCTAATAATGCCATGATAAAAAGTTCCAAGTACAAAAAATAAACAGCATGCTTGTACAACTGAGAATCCATTGTAGTGGATTCATTGGGGTCTGCACCAATATATCAATAAAAATTCCTAATGCAATATGATGAAAACAGGAGGTTCAACTTCCCATGCATAAAGAACTCCCACCATCCCCAACACCATCAACACATAATCCATCTATCATGCAGATAAGTAAATAGCTTTGGAAGAGGTACACTTCCAACTAAATCACTCAGTTCTTTCAGACTTCTCATTATGAATGTTTTTTTTTCTACTACAGCCATTTCCTGTTCCCTAAATTACCCAAGAGTTGTTGGCCATATTTTTTAGAATAAAGGAAACTTTAGGAGTTTCCACATTTTTCAGAGCATACTTATCAGTGCATCTGCAACCATAATATCTAAAAATATTTTTTCTATTCTCTGATAGATGCACAAGTTCAAGATCTCCTAATTGGCATAGGCTTGGGAGGATGCTGGAAAAATTTGATGGGATTTGAATTTAAACTTTCAATCGCATTTGCTTGAAAGTTTCTAAACCATTTTAACGAACCCATTTTGTGCATATCCAGAAGTTAACATTGTCCACCCAAAGGCATGAATTTACAAACATCTATCATCAAATTACTAACTAAAAAATCTAAAAATCTAAGTTTTTCCATATTTAAAATCCTAATTTTTTCTAAGTACCCATAAATTGTATCAAAGTTCCACACTCAAGTTCAAAAGATGAGTCATCTAGCATGGAGCTCTAAACTGGAAAACGTTTGAGATATAATTTCTAATTTTATAGTAATGGCTGAGTCTGTGTTCAAACAAAATGAAACTTGGCGAGTCCGAGTATGAGAAAAACATGAAGTAGAAATCAACACAAAGTACCTAGGCCTAATCAATGGATGGATGAGATAAAAAGGAGTTATATCAATAATGCAAGTGAGCTAAAAAGATAGGTTACGAAGGAGAACCTATTTCGAGCCAGAGCAAAAATCACCATGGTGAGCATTTTCCCACAAATCCAAGTTAAAAAATATTAGTAATATGATGACCATACCAAAACATAATGTTAATTCATTTTACCACAAATGGTGCAAATATTTATAGACTAATGATGACCATGAAGAGTACCCTTGTACTTAGCTCTTTAGAAAAAAAACAAATAGGTTATATAATTTACCAGGATACAAATGAACATTCCTTGAAAGAAATTTGGTTGACCAAGCAGTTTGTCTCAACCTTGAATACCAAAGAAAGGGAAATCATGCATGAAATAGAAAGGAAGAGCTAGGATGCCAAACAATTCAAGTCCATTGAAGCATAAATATATTGAATACAAAGAAAAGTTTCAAGGACCAAGTTAGGAATTATAAATCTGAGTTAAGAAGGGGAAAGTATAGTAGTATTTTAAACTTATGAAAAAGATAAGCTTGAAATTAAGGAGACCCTGGGTAGTACCCTTTTACATATGAACTAGAAGAATACTTCTAACACCACCCACCAACTCCAAAGTGACTCACAAATCTTCGAGAACTTCATTTTAAATTTCACCTATGTGAAATAGTCAAAAACCATAAGCATCCATGTATTAAGACAAGCTGATGTGCCTTCACATGAGATGTCTTACTCCACTCACCCAACTATTCGTAAAAACAATTTTTGTAATGATTTTGAATTCAATCAAGATCTGGAATGTGGCACTACATAAGTCCTTCCATTAAAATAAGAGATTCATCCTCAATGATTGGACACATGACAACGAATTTGACTGAGGGTACTCACATAGGAATGCAGGAAACAATCATTTGACACCATGTTCCCAGATATCCAAAGAAAATGAAACAAAATAGAAGCAGACCTAGATTTTGGCAAGATCTTAAATTTTAATGTTCTGTGAATATTGGCATTCCCTTTTACATTTTAATACTTATTTCATTTTGCATTAGACAATGGATTTCGATTAATCTCAATCTGGCTTAGACATGAAGTTCATTGTTTAATCCACAAGAACCAACAAACTTATCCATTTAAGTGAAAGAGAGAGCTCCAATAAACCTTAAAATGACAGCCAATTAAGGAAAACGAAAATAGTTTCCCCTACCATAGGAAACTTCTTGAAATACATAAAGACAAATGATTTTTTTTTACAATTTTTCGCTACCATTCAAGTTGTTTACTTTAAGTCCACAATTTACCATGGTTGTAGTTAAATATCCTTATAAAAGTTGCGTGAATTATTTTTCACGGGCATAGATCCAAACAGTACATGTGACGTGAAGATAAGGAGGGTTATTTCTAACATTTAATCATTATAAAAGTATGTAATGAAGGTTAATGATTATGTAGGGTATCTGACAGTGAGAAGATAATTATTATATCCATTTCAAGCATGGGCCAAATCAAAAATATTCATAATCAAAGCCTAACAAAATGATTAGATGTATGCATGTGACTAAAAAAGCCAAACCATAACTCTTTATCACCTCAAAAATGTACATCGAGGAAAATTGGATATATCTTTTTAGATCAAGAGAAAGCAAATGATTAAAATAATGCATGGGCATATGATAACATAAATAAAGACTTTTAATGTTAAAACAAAGTCTGCAATTGGATTGTCCGTTACCCTAACATTCCTTAATTTATGATCTGTATCATTTGTAAAGGTATGATTAAGGCGCTGACTCGTTGGTTTGACCGAGTGCATGTGAAAATATTTTTGGATTTATCCCCAAATTTGCTGAATGTTAGACTGAGTCTTAGGTTAATTAGGAGGATCTATCTCAGGAGTTAGGTTGTGTTAATTTTATATTTATTCCAATTCTTTTGCAATGCATTAGAGGATAATTTTTGATATTGGTGCAAAGTCCTAAAAAATTTTGTACAACAAGTGACAAATTTAACGCGAAGAAGTGTTTTTCCTTTCCAATTTTTTTCTAGTGGTTTTTATTTTTAAGTGAAATCATTCTTGTGATGTTATTTTCCATGACTTCACTAAGTTATATTCTTAAGATATCCAAACCCATTGCAAGGAAACTATGTGTTCTGTGTCAATTTTAGTGCGGATGCGTATTGAAAGATATTATTATAGATTCATCCCTTCACAGCTTCTCTTATTTTTCCTTGGAATTCACTAATAACCCTCTCCATCGTGTAATCTTCACTATTTTTTTTTACCATTTTTTGCACATTTCTATATCAATAAAATCTCTAAAAATGTATAGTGTATCGCCCATTTTATCATTTTTCAAGATTTTATCCCTAACCCTTACCCCCAAAAGTCATTAGTTTATGGATACACTGAAAGGTAACCAACCCTTTACAATCTGGAGATTTTCCTCACTTTCATGATACCATTTATTCCTACGAGGTTCCATAAAACCATTGTCTATCCACAGAAGTGAGGAGAGAAATAAATAACAAATTTTCCATTTCTCAAATAGTGAGGTGCACTTCTATTTAGACCTAACACTGTCATTCATATCTACACCAATAATATTTAACTTTAATTTCCTTGCTCAAACCCATATGTCCTTTCAAAAAAAGTGTATGTCCCCATAGGTGCATGTAGTGTGCCACTATATGACACATAATTCAATGATATTATGGCTTTACCAATTTTTTGCATCTCGTGGATATATCGAGTGGTGTTCTAGGCATTAATTTGCATGTAGACTAGACTAATACATATGAGTTGCACTTAATGTGAATCTTAATAATAGGTGATCCAATTTCTACTGCAACATATCAGTCTAATTCACTACAAAATTTTACCAAATAAGACCTTATACCCCTTATAAGATGTTCCAAACCATATCTAATGATTGACCAGATTTTTACCCGGGCACATTTTTAATATGCTAACATAACTCATTGATGGTGATTGGAATATCTTGTATAATATCATCATTGATAGGATATGCTCTTATCCCTAGATTTAATATGTAGTGATTGTGTGTATTTAATCCATCATCATCTCTCACAGCACTTCAACTATTTTTTATCTCCTGTCTTTGAGTCTTGATATATCTTTGATCCCTCGTGATTCAATGTCCATTAGTGAGTCCCATTATATCCTGCAAAAGATAATAATCCATTATTAGTTCTTCCACACACATAATTTTTAATTTCACATTTAAGTTTCATTCAAATTTTTGAACATCTTACTTACAAACCATTCTTCCTGTATTTCTTATGTAGGTATGCACCCTTTTCTACACATTCTATGTTATTCTACATAGTTAAGAATTTGTTTGTAGTCATATTCCATATCCACTTCAAAAAAAGTTGTGACGCCCACATTTTACACACACAAATACAATAGTAGTAAAATACCGGGACAATAATGTGTTTTTTTGACTTACATCACTCACTATGCAACACCACAAGGGCTCGGTGTAGAGAAACTCAACTACACATAAGAAACTTAAATGTGTCATCAAATCACATAGATACATGACAAAACCATATACATGTCGATGCTAAAATTTCCCCAATGAACGAATACTAATAATGACAAAACCATAAGAAGGAGACCTCAAGGATTGGAAAAACCACAACACGTCATTACCATCAAATTACTATCCTAGTTATGATTAACATTCCAAGAACATTATTATGAAAGGATAATTTTATACTTTTTCCACCTACATGTTTTTTAAATTCATTTCACATTCAACTTACATTTTTACCATTTAAGTTGGATCCTTATCCCTTACGAAAAAACTCCATAACTTACATAATTATTTGCCATATTTCAAATTGCATATAAAGTACATAATTCTCTCATTATTATGTTAATATTTTGCTTCCTAAATGTTTATTCAAAGTTTAAATTTTACCCTTTCTACATAAGTGAATCAAACGTGATACCAAGATATAAATCTTAGGATTTAAAGGAAGATTTAGATGATCAAGGTACCTTTTTTTCTCATAAACATTATTTGATCATGGTATATTTATTTCCCATCATAGTTAAAAATAGTTCAAAAACTTGTTGAATCCATTCGACATTTCCAAATTAAGAATTTATATCTATTATTGATATATATATCTATATATAGTATTGTTATTCTCGAAGTTTGAACACAGCAAGGCAAATCATATTATTTTTAACACGAGTAAATGTCTAATTGAGTTATAAGGACTCCAAGAGTGACATCATACCTAACCACGAATATCATTTTACTCTTATATGCTTTACTTCAACATCACACTATGGACTTATTAATAACCTCACTTTATAACAAAAATAATTAGAAAGGTATTTGTCTAACATCTTAAATAAGTACAATGATTGCAAAGTATTATAAACTACAGTCTCATGAACTTACAAGTGTTCTTCCAAAATTTCCACACATGTTCAAGGTAGGGTCCCATGATTGTACATTTTCATGATTCAATGCATGTGAAATTTCTTTTATTCAAGGTTAAAAAATTTGTACAAAAACCAGCATAACAAGGGAAATTACGAGACAAGGGAGATTCCTGGTTTCCTATACTTCTCTAAAGTCAACCTATTTCAAATACCAATTTTTTGTGCAATGAGTTACTTACCACTTTCTATCCATGAGTTAACCCCTTAATTAGCCAATATTTATGCTTAATTCCAATTACACCTAAGGATCTACACCCTAACTATATATGAGTTTAAGGTGAGAGAACATATTTATGCTCAACAACCTTCATGAAAGACTAAGTTGCTATGTTGTTAGTAAAATCAAGGTAACACATTTATCATGTGAAGAACTAAGGAGATCATTAACAAAATTTTAAGTCAAAGCACAACTTGTCTCCGTAGCTGTCATTAGTGTCATCTACATCCAAAAAGGAATTCATTCGATGATAAGAAAAAAATTCCAGATCTAACTTTGTAAGACCCGGGATTCCACTAGGATACTAAGGGAGTAATAGATCTACTTACTCCATTTATGGTAAGGTTACACTGCATAGTCATTGCTTTAAAACAAGGAATCTTAAGGTGAGTTCAAGAGCGGTCTTCACTACTCAACATGGGGTTGGACCTAAAGAGAAGACATTCCCCTTACCCCACGCTCGGTTAGACAACCTAAAAGGAAACCACATACTCCAGATAAAGTTTGACCATGTCATTCCTAAAAGATGGGTTCATGACAAAGTCGATAAACATACTGAATATGATGGTAAACTCAAACTAGGGGTTTTATTTACCTAAACTATAAGGTTCCATCGAGTGCACAAGTTTAAGTTCATTCTACAGTCTCAATTTCTTCTATGGTAAGAAGGATCACACATGAATACATGTTATGGATAATATCTTATAGTAGGGTTGAGTGTTTCAATTAAATCTCTTTATTACATTTACAAGGTATGAATACAACACACCAATCTAGATTATGTTCCTTTATTGAACACTCAAAATTCACTACAAGAAATTAACTTCAAATTCATTTACCATATATCCTTATCAAACATGTTATACCATATGTAACTATGAATCAAATTAAACCTATGATTAAATGCACATTTCCCAAGGCATTCCTAAAACTAGCATCTCATACATACTTCCAAATTTCAAATAGAAACGTTTCTCTTACTTTGTAATTACATTAAGCATATCTACATTTTCCAATAAAATATATAAAATTACAATAATAAATAATGAATTCCACCTCACCTTTTTTCCATCTTACTTCCATCCTGCAAAACGATGTGAGCATGAAATCAACAATAAATCACTGACATGGCACCCACCTAGATCTAGCATAATTAACTTTTTTTAGTTTCCCATTTACATTATAATAATAATAATTTGCATTCTAAAGGAGAGGGTTAAAGACACATGTTTATTTCATTTCATTTCACTTCATTTCTTAACTCAGGATAAAGAGATAGATAGGGAGGAGAGAGAAACACTATTTTTCCAAAAGTCAAATTTTACATAACAAGCCACAAGATAGAGTTCCAAACAATTATTTACAAGTGTCAACAAGTTTCCATGGTGGTTGAGTGACTCGACGGGGTCCTTCAACTTTCTTTTTACGTTTTCCTACTAGATGCAAAAAAGACAAATAGGTGGAAGACACTATCATAGAATGATAATGTCATGTGGTCACTATTGGATGTTGATTTTTGTAGTGCCCACTCCTCTTTAACTCTTATTATATGTTGATTTGGATTATTGTCAACTTTAGACCTAGATATTATTGTATCATTTTTGTTTTAGCATGATGTTAGACGATAGATATAGTCTGATTTTGATGGATTGTGACTCATAGTATGACTGTGTGGATTCATATATACATAGAGAAACATGCTATATTTGATGTTGATGATGTGTTGTTGATATATGTATTACCTGAGATTCGTAATTCTTCGTCGTGTTAGAGTAGGAATTAACAATTGAACTAATCTGTGAGATGTTGTTCATATTGATAAAAGATAAAATTTGACATGTTGTTGAAAATTTAGACAAATGATAGCATTGTTTAGTCTGAGATGATGAATGTAACTAAACGAGGATGGTTATTTATTTATATGCGTATGTTTTATCCTGGATGTTTTTATTGTAGCACACGAGAACGAAGGAAGGTATTGTGTGATATAGTAAGTAATTATATAATAATAATGAAAAGGGGGATTGGAGACTAATTACAACGGAATATTAAATGGATACAACTGAAGGGTCGCCATGGCAACGTGTGTTAGGTTGTGGTTTGTGTATTGTTTAATTTTTGTTAGGGGGTCCTCCTTGGGGGGCTGACCTCCAATTGATGACCATGGACTTGTGTCCACTTAATTCCCTTCTTATTTTAATTATTGTAGAGTTATGCAGTTTATTTCTGATGTAATTTACTTAATCCTTATTGATTAATGTGATTATATTAAACGATTAAATCAAGATATTAAGTGATTATAGGGATGTGACAAAATGGGGTAATTTATTAGAGTTGTTGGTCTTTTGGACTATGTTATTTTGATTGAGTGTAAGTAACTTTGAGTTTATCGTACACTCTACCTTACCTTGGAAATTTCGGAATATGGCCTTAATTGCCAATATCAGAGGCTTATGGGACAAGTTAAGTTTATCCCACACCTACTTAATTTCTTATAGCAACCCTACCTATAGATTAGGGGGTCAAAAATAGACCCCATTACATGTTTTGTAAGGGAAAAAGTGATATTTATTGCACTTTTCATACATGGGTTTTAAAGTTTGACCATAGGGGGTGTGGATTTTGATTGTGTATGTAAAAGGTTTGTCATTCCTCTCAACCACCATTTTATTGTGAATTGGGAGTTGAGGTTCGACTTGCGATGTGGAGTTGAGGATAAGTGATGTGTCATCCTACATGGAGCCACTTCATCCTCTCCTCTCTCCTTTTTCTATTTATGGAAATTTTATTATTTTATTTGAGGATTACTTCATTTCATTTTGTGGTCTTGTAATTTTGGAGTTGGAGGAGTTTTGGAGTGCTTGTGGATTTTGTATGGAGATTTTTGGTAGTTTGATTGGGATTTAAGGAGCTTGGAGGGCGATCTCATTCATCAATTTATACCATGGAAAGGAAGGGAGCTACACTCTTGTTTAATTAGTTTTCTCTTATATGTGTGTATGTGTATGTTCTTGAGTGTTTTGGTATGCTTGTTGGGATCTTGCATAGTTTTAATAAGTAAGGTGTATGGAGAATGCTATGTGGTATTTTATATTTAGGCAGTCATAAGAGTTTATTTACTATGTTTTGGGAGGGATTTGGGTTTGGGTTCCCCACCATTGGAAAAAAAAATTCTTACATATCTTATTTGGTTCTTTATGAGGGAGATAGAAGAGATTGTAGGGAGGCATAAGAGAATTTGGGAGGTAGAAGAGGATATTGAGGGAGGAATAAGAGTTGTGTAGGGGTTTTGATATGGATATTGGAGGGTTTTGAGGTGAGCACATAATCCCATTGGGAGGCATACATGATCTCCCCATAGATCCTTACTCGATTGGCTTTACATTTTCAAGCCTTGTATATTTGTTATTTTTCCTTGTTGTGATTGTATCTTGTGTTGAATGTGTTTTGAAATGGTTGTGAAATTTTTGTGAAATTTTTTATTGTGGTGTGGAAGCTTGTGATATTTTTCATGAGTTGGATCCATCCATTATTGCATTTTGGTTGAGGCTTAGGGGGCAATGAGGACGATAGCTTCTTCTCCTCATTGGATTATTGGTTGGGTGGTGAGTGTTGCCTCTCCCCAATTTTTGTTATTGTGATTAAAGTGAAGAAAATTAGGATTTCTTGTGGAATATTTGGGGACTTGGAGTATTTGTTGAAATCAAAATAAATCCTCCATTGTAGAGATTTTATTGTAATTCCCACTTAAGGTGGAAGACTAGTAGATTGTATTGAAATAAAAGTTGTATTATATATTTTGTTATTAAGTTGTAATATTATATTTGAAGAAATCTCATTAAGAGAATGTGTACTTTCCTTTTGCTTCAAATTTTTGTATGTAAAGGAATGAATTAAAATGGACATCATGTTTAAATTTTACCTTGTGTTTAAAGAAAAGAAAGTTGAAAATTTTAATGTTTGATCACAAAATGAATTGGAAATGTTGTCATAGCTTTATTTTGGTTTGAAACAGTTAAACATTCTCTAGTTTTGATATATGTAAAGTTAAAGTTATCTCTTGATATCTATTTTCCTTCAAACATTCATTTTTAAAGCTCTCTGGCCTACACAGTGACCGACATCAGTTAGTCTAAATTGGCGTCAGTGTACATAGTACCGACATCGGTCACTGTCTCATTTTACAGTTTTACAATATTAACTTCTAGCCTAGTTTTCAACTTAAATGATATTGTGACTTGCTCAGAAAACCCAAATTTAATGTATGATTGTTGGAAGTGTCATTTAGAAAAGTGTAGATCTCAAAATGTAAAAGATATGCTAAAATTTATAAAAATAGACTCAATTGACAATAACCGATGTCGGCGACTGAACCACCATCGGTATTCCTGTGACCAACATCGGTCACTGTATACTGTATAAATTGTAATTTTTCAAAATTGAAAGATATTGTGATTCTTCTGTTTGAATCAGATGCCTTTGAAATTATTATGCCATCATGAATTTGAATAATAATTTACTTCTATTACAAATCCAATATCCTTTTAATTTAAATATAATAATAATCTAACATATATTGATGCCTCAGAAACCAATGCCATTGATAAAACCAATGTCGGTAGCACAGAGGTTATTGCAGTCGGTCAAGATACCATCGTCAGTCACCTGTGCGTGGAAAATATTTTTCAAATAATGTGTTTCTAGCCAAATCATTGAATCTTATAGATCTAAAAATTACCTAAAGGTAGATCCAACATGTTTGGGTCATGTATGCTTGTTTGGACCCATACTCCAACCTGCATAAAAGGATTTAAATACATTAAACTCTTGATCTACAAAATGGGTTTCTTCCCCATCAATGAAAATAAAAAAATAGAGAACTAATCAATAATAGACCTCAAACCAGATCTAGGATGTATGTTTGCATTGAAATTATCTATAAGTAAGAATACATGATTTAATCTTAGACTCAACTATTCTAAAGGAGGATCCATTTGGATGGAATCCCCTTCTTCTTGCACATTGGATCCAAGAATACTCCTCCATGGGTTTCCCTTGATCCATGGCATCCACTCCTTCAACCTACAAATCAAAGAGAAACAAATGAGTGAGCTTAGGGTAATAAATTCTTAAGAAGACTCCCTTAAGGATGATTTGGTTTCCTTTAGGGTAGATCTAATCATGTGGTCCCTATGGATTTGATCCAAGTGTTAAGAATCATCCCTACAATTGTTAGGTGAGAATATTCATATTTTGGTTGTAAATTTTAAATAAATCAAAAGTATGTGCAGATGGGTGAAAGGGGCCACTTAGGGCTCTAGTGTAATTAGTTAAAAATGTAACCCTTCTAGTAGATTTTAGTGATTAATTCAATGGACATTAAAGAAAATAATTTATAACTAAGGTAACCTGAGATAAGGTTTTATTAAATATGGAATGAATGTTAATTCCCAAGAGGGAAACTATTTATCTCGTAAGAGAAATTTATGGACACTTATCTAGTAACTTTGCTGGTAAGAATTCAGTTAAAGGTATATTAGGGTTTGACATCCTTGTAACTTAAAACAAAAAAAATATTTCTCCAACTTTCCAAACAATTATTTAAGGATTAATTTGGTTTTAGAAATTCGAATTTGTGGGCATCACAAAACACAACGCGAGTAAATTTCTACGTGTCCTCATTATGTTGTCGTTTTTTCTACTACCTATTTCCAATTCCCCGGTACCCAAAGAGTTCTCAGGAATTTGTTTTAATAGAGGAAACTTCAAGAGCTTCCCCATTTTTCATACATACCTATCAGTGCATCTGCAACCATAATATCTGAAAATTTTCCTCTATGCTCTGATGGATACACAAGTTTGAGAGCTCATGATTGGCATATACTTGGGAGGATGCTGGAAAAATTTGTGGGATTTGAATTTATACTTTCCAATCACATTTTATTGAAAGTTTATAAAACATTTTAATGAACACATTTTGTACATATCCTGTAGTCAACGTTGTCCACTATAACCACGTTGCTACACATCTATCAACGCTTTTGCAACTACAACATTTGACAAAATTTATCCATATATAACATTTTGTTGGATGCCCATTCCCTATTTCAAAGCCTATATTTTAGCATAGGCCGGGAGTGCCCAAGAACATTTAAATGGATTCATTTGAGACGTATTGGATGCATTTGTGGAATAACACATCACTGTCTTGTGAAGGAGACTATGAATGTTGTACATTGTCATAAACAAACTAATAAACTCTCTTCAACAATCAAGTAGACTAGACTTGTTATACCCATTTCATGTTTATCTCAAAGAACCACAACCAAAAAAAATCACAGATATCAGGAAAGTTAAGATGATTTCCTAGGATCAAAAGATAATATCTGACCATGTTTATACTAAGCGGAGTATTAGTGCTCAAAATATTCTCTTATTTTTACGAAAACTACTTACATATTACTTCCTTCGTGGGAGTGGTTTGGACCACATTGGCAATGATTTTAGGATGGGTACTACAGGATTTCCATTTGCACCGTCCCTTCACATCCTCGCTGTAACTATCCAATTCCTTATAAAATTTATAGCTTTGACTGGGATTTCAGCGTGGGTAAAGTTTCTGGATCCAAAATAAAGTATTGTATTATTTTGTAAGAGAAATGATAGGCCTGAAAAGTCCTTGGGCGACCATACCTTGTCATCTCTCCGTCTACATGCCATACTCCTAACATAGCCCACCATCCTCCTCCAAATTCCTTTATATTTTACCTCCTTATTTTAAATTTCACCTAATCCCCCCTTCGTACACATCTAAGTTGCTTAGAAAATTTATTTTATGTTCTTTCATTTTCTATTTTAAATTTAATTATTTTCATCATTAAATCCTGTCAAAAGGGAATGTGGCACTACACTCCAAGTACGTATATTGTAAGGTTTGAACACCCAAGGTGTATAAGAACAATTTTGACATCGCTAACTTGATACCTTCAATTGTATCAAGAAATTCACTATTTACATCAACCAAAAGCCTATATACTTCCCTTGCAAGGTGATTAACTAAAACTAACTAAAATGTGGAATAATAGTAGTTAGTCTAATCTAGAACAACATGTAAATAAATGTCATAAGCAGCTATGGAAAGTTACCCAAGAGACTAAGCTACTGGAAATAGAAACCCTAATATACAAGGGGAGTGAAGAAGTGACTCGAATTATTAGAGGAGCTCGTTGGACTGTGTCACAGAATAAACAAAATAATCTGGAATCGGGATGAAATTGTGCAAAGGTCCCAAAAAGGAAGGACCAAATTTATTTGAGTGGACTTGGGCACTAGGAAAGGGATTGGGGCACCTGTGGGTGCCCTAATCTACATGAAAATGACAAGAGGACTTACCGTCTGTGTGAGGATAAAAGTATACCTACATCAGTGTTCCAGGGCCTAGGTTAAGGTGCATTGCATTTCATTTGTTAGATCACTTTATAAATTTGTAATCAAGGAACTTATCTTTTAAGAAAATTTCAAAAACTTCTGAAAAAATCAGCAAAACATTCAATCACATTTCTTCAAGTATCCGCAATATTATCATCAACATTTCTAGTCATTCCATTTGTTCAACAAAAGAAGACATAATTTTGGCACTAATCCTACCAAGGCCCGCATACTTGGTTCTACTCGTAGTTTTCTTCCATCATAGGTTTCTTTTCCCATAGTCTATTCTAGAGGCTTCTTGGTTTCATATCTCTCCCAAAAAACCTCTTTGGTAGCAAAATCATTCTAAACATGTGTACCAAGATTTCTTGTTTTCCTATCTCAGCCTTTGGTGTTAAGCCCTCACATCTTACTGGTTTTGTGGGGTTGAGGCTAGGGGCATGTTCTCCCTCCCAAAAGCACAACTCGAATTTTAAAATAAAAAGTGATATAATTCAAATAAAACAAATTGAAAAAAAAATCATTTACAAAAAAACCACACTTCCTTACCCCAATTTTCTTCAGTGATGAGCCTGGATTTTCTTACTATTGATGTGAGATTGGGAAAGGAGGGAAGTGTCCTTACTCACCTATTCCTTGTCCTTAGTGATGATCCCATGATTCTTACTGGTAGCATGGGGCAAGGTATAGGGGGTCCCTTCAAATAAGTTAGTAAGTTGTAAGCAATTAATTCACTAAAAATAAAAATTTCTTTAAAATCATAAGTACCAAGAAAGTGAATAAGATGTGTATGTTCCACAAGAGTTACAGCCTTAAAATCAGATTTAGTCAATCAGGAGGCCATCTACGGGTTTAATTCTAGATAAAATTGTAAGAAAATCACATCATGGACTGTGTGGAGTTAAGTTTTAGGTCTCTAATTGGATTTCTGTCAAAACCTTGTCTTTCTCTCATCACTTCCATTCATCAAAATCATACAACTCATGTCTCTCTTGGCTCTCGGTGTTGAGCCGTCACATCTTACTATTTGAGTGGGGTAATAATTGGAGTGAGTTAATTTTACTATCAAATCATTCACTTAGTTAAAGCATGGTATAACACATTTGTTCGAAGGGTATTAAAGAATACCCTTAATGTTAGTTTTTACCTCCAAATTTTCAATTGATAATACCCACTCCCGTTATATTATTAGAATGAAAATACCCCCTATTTTTTATATATACCTTACATACCCATTTTTGCATTACAATTTTATTTACCCCTTTTTATTTATACCCTCATATATCAAATAGGACATATTTTTATTTCTACCCAAATATATCATGTTTTCCACTCAATTATTATTTTCTTAATGTCTTTTCTCTAGAAATATATTTTGAAGCCATTCAATATATATTATAAATTACATTAATTTCAACTTTAATCATTTATGAATATTTATTCAAATAATTAAGATGGTGAAATAATTTCATTTATGTTGAAAAGAATACTCAATCCTAGTTTTCTATAATATTATTATTTCTTGGTTAAGAATCTCCTTATTGATATTTCCTTATTCAAAAAGAGATTATAATTTAACTTCATGAAAACACTCCTTGTGCAATATTAAGGTGTTTAATTTTAAAAACTAGGGGTCAAATATTTTAGTTTAATATCTAACAACCATTAAGAGGGCCCCCAATGAACTCATGACAATTTTTAATTTTAGATTTCACAAAATACAAGATAAAATTCTATTTCTTTTGAGACAAAATCCACAAATTTTGTTTCTTTATTTTTTGAGAGCTTATAATTATGATATAAATGTAATTATACCATCTATGGGTGTTATACATTACTAGCTAATCCATATCCAATAGTTTTTAGGGATGATAATTATTTAATTCAAGCTGGTAAGATATTCCCTAAATTACCTATACCTATTTTTTCTAAATTTCCTCAAATTATGAAACTTTTTTTTACTTATATTCTTGATAAAATGCTTCATCGTCTACCTCTAATTCCTATTATTCTCAAAAATAGAATGATGAGGACCTTAGATTCCTAGTTAGAAAATTGTTTAATGAAATTGTCTCTCTTAAGAGGCAATAAGCTCAATTTTCTAGAAATTACCTAATTTTTAACCAAGGAAATCTTCAAGTCAAAATTTTCATCAAGGTTATCAGTCATAGAAAACCCAATATCTAAATGATATATATGGCCAAAATTAGTAAATTGATAGATTGCAAGGAAAAAACACACATCTACCTCTTCAAGCAATTGTTCCTGCACAAATTATTCCCACCACCAACTCAAATAAAGTGCCAGTCCCAGTGTAAAACAATGTCATACAATAATTTGAATGTTGTTTTCCATGCATTCATCCACATAATTAGAATTAAGTGGTGTGTAATTCCAATCCCTTATGGTGTAAAATTATTTCATTCAATAAGAATCTTTGATGAAAATGAATAGTACTATAATAGACACAGCACAAGAGGTAGGCCCTAAGCCTAACTTTATGTTTTATTTATTATATAAGTGTTACAAACCAAGCCATAGATAACTTGAACAAGACACAAATAACTTCAAGAGGCAAAAAATCCATGTGGCGGATCACATAAGGTTAAATATGAGTCAAATTTAAATGACAACACCATCCCCTTCGTTGTAAAATCCCCATTTCAAAGATAGACCATCTACAAACTTAAGCATAAATAAGGATTCATCTTACAATCCGTACAGCATAGAAAGCTCTTAAATCACAATAGATCTTGGGAACAAAGAAACTTTCCCAACCAATAACTTTCATGGATGGAGTAAAAAAGAAAGGAGAATTCCACACCTATTATAAAAACATGTGTGATCATCCACTTCAACATTGTTCAATAGATAAAGAACATAAATCTTAATGTGAAAATGTGGGAAGCTCTATCTATCCCATCTCAGAGGGATCTTCTATAAGAGGCTTTGAATAATATTACCTAATTTTTACTAGTTGTTAAGAAAGTAGATTTTTATGGTCCGCACATGCTAACTAAATGAGGAACAAGTAAGAAATTTTAAGAATCCCCCGCCCTTTTACATGTCTCTAATTGTAAGTAAAAAAATACTACATAATTACATGATTTACTCAAGTATTAGTACCTTTGTAATTCCCAAGAAAATTTATGATGTTTCAGGAATTCAATATAATCGAGTTTCTAAAGGTGTCCTATAATTTGATGGATCACATGTCAAAATTTTACATGAGTGATCAAATATCTTGAGTTAACCCTCCATACTTGTCCAAGTATACTTATAACTCAAGAGATCGTAGTTACCTACTTGGTTCCTTTGTGTTCCATTTGTTAATCAAGATATTTTACATCCAAACTAGGTGGATATTTCTCTTCTAATTGGTCTCACATGATCCTAACAACTATGTATGGTATAAGATTCACCATTATAGCTAATTGAAGCTCTTATTATCATGTTGAGTCTTATGACCCTAATCCCCTCCAATCTAATTACATGATACATGAAGATCAAGAGAATGAATTGATGTTATTACAACAACTTACTCCTCTTAGATCAATACTTGACCTCCTCTTAGATGAATGTTAATCATTATGATACAGTTGTGGAGAATGGTTTAGGTACCTACTCTATTCATGAAGAAGAATTTACATGCCATATGATGCATAAAGAAAAAGAAGATAATGCTTCTGGTCCATCAAAGATATTTTTTATGGTCCAAGAAGAAGAAGAAATATAGTTTGGATGTGTGTAGTTCTTGTTTCTCCAATGGAAAAGAAATTTTTCTTTTCTGATCTAGGCTATAGTTCACTAGTTAAAAAAATGTTCTAGATTACGACGCATTGATCATCGATTACTTATAACATAAAAAAACACCGATTAAGGCCGTGTAGTTGTTTAGGGATACTGAATTTATTATTAACATAGTCAGAGAAAGGTGCATGAACAAGAATAATTTTTTAAAATATTATAGATATATAATTTGGGACATCTTGGAAATTTTTAATGTTATTAACTTGCAATTAGTGCAAAGGAAGTTGAATAAAGAAACAGATCAGATGACATCCATTATCATAATTTCCCCCCAACTAAACATCCTATCCAAGGAAATGAGCATCATGTTAGGATGGTTATGAGACTATCAATCTTAGATAATGAATTTGGATTGTAGATCTTTGATAATGATGAACAAATTATTCATTTCATCCAAAATGAAGATGAGTTCTCCTCAAAATTTTAATCTAATTTGCAATGTGGTTATAGTGTTCACAACATTAAGATAAAAACAAACAAATTACCTAAAGGGGTGGTCTCTCTTTAAGACATCTTCATCCTTGATGATTAATGTAAAGGGGAAAGAAAGAAAATAACACCAGACCATAAGGACTTCTAATTTGTATCGATTGCACAAGGAAAGGAGTTATCACTTGGAAAGGTATGTGATGAATATAAAAAGTAAGATTTTATCTCCTTATATCATATATCCAATTATATATTCTCATGGAGATATTGATTTCTTAATTTCTTAAAGGGTTTTCTACCCAACATTACTTATCATGCCATAATTATCGATCCTAGAACCAAGCCAACTAGATAGAAACAAACAGCTGTCAATCCCAAAATAGATTCCCTTATGAGAAATGAGTTAACCAAAATCATTGAAGATAAAACTGTATACCCCAGTAAGTACTCCTATGAGGTGGCTAACTTGGTCCCTGTTAGAAATAAAACTAGATAAATCAGGCTTTGTGTGGGTTTTAGGTACATAAATGGGGCTTCCTTAAAAGATTATTATCCTCTTACCTCTATGGAATTTTTTTTACAAATAATAAGAGGAGAAGAAAGGTTTTTTATGCTTGATGGATCCTCAGGTTTTAATTAAATCGGGGTTACAGAATAATATCAACATAAGATCATGTTTATAACTAAGTGGAGAACATATGCATATCAAAAGATACCCTTCGATTTGTCAAATGTGGGTGCCACATTTCAAAGATACATGGACTTTACATTCAGGAGATACATAAATGAATTCATCTTCATCTACTTGGATGATATCACTTATTTCTAAAAAAAAAATGAAGATCATATTAGTCATCTTGAGATAGTCTTTGAAAGATGTAGGGAATTCGAGGTGTCTCTTAACCCTAATATTGCAACCAAAAATTTGAAGCATAGGATGGGGAGTGGAGGATTTTGTTTAGTCTTCAAGGGAACTCTAACAGATGGTACACTTGTGTCCGTTAAAAAATTAGAGGATACATAACATGATGAAAAGTAATTCCGTGCTGAAATCAATACTATGGTTTAGGTTTCGAGGATCTTGTTATGAGATATTTAAATGTTTACTGGTGTACAATAATATTCCCAACAATACTTTGAATCCATTCATATTCATAAAAGATAATACAAAAAAATAAGTCATACCAATGGACTTGAAAACCTGATTTAATACAACTTTAGGTACTACAAGAGAACTATTTTATTTCCATGAGTAATGAAGAGATATCATCGTTCACCACTATATCTAGCCAAAAAAACCTTCTGCTAGATGAGATTTTCTCTCCAAAAGTGGTCAATTTTGTCATGGAAAAGTTAATGGGTTAAAATTTCGGCAGCATACTAATGAAAATCAAAGAAACAAAAGGGTTCTTAGCTCCAGAGTGTATCTATGACACATCAATAACTTCCAAGGAGGATATATACAATTTCATAATAATGTTTCTTGAAATCATTACTAGGAGAAAAAACATGGGCGTGAATATATAGAATAAAAATTAGTACCAACAAAGAAATAGGGATAAATATTCCACTTATTCTATATGCATATCAAAATATTACCTTTAGCTTGTCAAATGTGGGTGCCACAATTCAAAGATCCCTGGATACTACACTCAAGGTATATATAAATGAATTCATCCTCATCTACTTGGATGATAGCACTATTTTCTCAAAATTGAGTAAAGATCATATCAGTCATCTTGACATAGTCTTTGAAAGATGTAGCAAATTCAAGGTTCCTCTTAACCCAAAGATTGAAACCAAAAAATTTAAGCATAGAATGGGGAGCGGAGGAATATTTTTAGTCTTCAAAGGAACCCTAACAAATGGTACACTTATGGTTGTTAAAAAATTAGAGGATACACGACATGATGAAAAGTAATCATGTATTAAAACCAACACTATGGTTTAGGTTTCAAGGATTTTTTATGAGATATGTCAATCTTTATTGGTGTACAATTATATTCCTAATTGTACTTTGAATTCATTCATATTCATAAAGGCTAACACAAAAAAACATATCATACCAATGGATTGGAAAACTTGATTTAACATAGCTTTAGGTACTACAAGAGCACTATTTTATTTCCATGAGGAATGCCGAGATAACATCATTCACTATGACATCTAGCCAAAAAAAAAATCTTTTAGATGAGAATTTCTCTCCAAAAGTGGTCAATTTTGGGTTGGCAAAGTTAATGGGTGGAAATTTCAGTAGCGTACTGATTCAAATCATAGGAATACAAGGGTACTTGGCTCTAGAGTGGATCTATAGCATGTCAATCACTACCAAGGAGGATTTATACAATTTCATAATAATGTTTCTTGAAATCATTTCTAGGAGAAGCCTCTTGGACGTGAATATAGAGAATAAAATTTAGTACCAACTAATAAATAGAAATAAATATTCCAATTCTTCTATATGCAACAATATTTAGTTTTATTAACAATTGAAAAGTACATCAGTAGGGATCTTTTTAAATTATTTTTATATGTTTGATTAATTTTAAAATTAACAAAATGTATATATATATATATATATATATATATATATATATATATATATATATATATATATATATATATATATATCCAAGTTCTATGTTGTTAAAGTTTTCATAAGTTATCTATATGCTTACACGTTATTTTACATACATATCTATCAAGGAAATTGCAACTACAGTTGAAAATTTTTCTTTCAAATATTTTTTGAATGATGGATAAACATACTTTGTTACCGAGTTCGTAATTTTTCCCATACAAAGAAGATATACTTGGGAAAGGTAGTAGAGGGTAAATTTACACGGCCAAATAGAATTGACAAAAAAATCAAGTTATTTTCAAATTATTATTTAAATTCACATTTTAGTCAACAAATGTTTGGTCCATTGGTGAAGTTACTTTTCTCAAACAGAGCCCACCATGGATTAATTATTGTTGAAAGCAACGGCTCCTGATGCCATAACATAGAGAGGCAAGTCATTTTAATTCTTGGATAATGCTCTAAGTGATTTTGACGGCATGGATTACCATTATTTGTAGCTACATAGCTGAAAGTGCTCACTTATTTTATTTGTATGGTTATTCAATATTATAATTTTAACATATGTTTTATCCAAGCATGCATAGACATGTTGACAATAAATGCAATTCAGTGCCCATTGTAATGATTTGAAACTCAATTAAAAAATGTACCATTTTGTGTGTACCATGCATCATTGAAGTCCTGGATACCACTCTCTTCAAGGAACTAATTCTTTCATAATATTTGAAACCTAGTCAAAAAATTGATGTTTGTATATCTTGGAATCATAGTACTCGATAAGTTTGTAGATCTCCTTGTGGAATTTTGTTAACAAGTTTTGGAGCATCCAAAAAAATAATATTATCAATATACATGCGAAAATGCTTTATTTTTAAACAAAATGAAGTTGTAACAAATCCAAATGGCATAATTAATTATAACCAAAATATTTTCAACCATGTTTCGAAACTTAGAATTTTTCCCATGCTTAGATAATGCTAGTCAGAGCATATGATCTATGTTTTTCACCTATCAAATGTTATTTTATCTTTACCTAATGCAAATTATATGGTTTATGACTAGGATTTAACCTCAAAATATGATGGTTCATATTCCAATATTCGAATCTTGATTCATTTTTATTTCTCTTTAAGTCAATGTAGATCCAAGATAATTTTTATCCTTAAATTACCATCATCAATAACAATCCAAAGTTTTCGTGATCTCATCTCTCTTTGACATAGGATTCACATGTTTTGTACACTATTATAGGAAACAGATAAATTAACTTTCATGTCTAATAAAGAAAATCAATAAATTAACAAAAAAAACATGGCATAAAAGAAGAGTGCTTCTCTTGAATATTCACATGTTTGCAATAATATTGGAGTATTGTCGAGATAACTAGGTCCTCAAGATTGGATTTTATTTATATTTTCTAACACCAAAGAACCAATGTAATGTTATGTTGTTTTACAAAAATAGAGACATGATAATTCAATCATTTATATTTAAACTAGAATACAGCTCTAGAATTGTTTATATTGATTTTTCCATATTTTTCAATGGGTTTTATTATGCATATAAGAACATACTTTGAGGAAATGGAATCATGACTTGCTTAATTATAGCTTGCATCTGTTGTAAGTGGATCCAACTATGAAACTTTTAAGATCAAATTTACCATGTTTTTCTCAAAAACCAAGAAACAACTTAAAATATTCAAAAAAACAAATAGAATTATGCATATGAGTTTTTTAAAGTCATGAAAGTGATAAAATTGCATGTAAAAATATTTCACAAATAAATAAAAAAATAATACATTTGTGGTAAAATAGAGAAATGTAAGATATTTGGACATATATATAATTTTTCTATCTACAAGTAGCGGTGAAGGAGATTTTGCAAAGCCTCTGAGTAGGGATATTATAAGGTTTTAACACCAAGGATGGAGAAAATAAATGATGACATTGCCAACTTTGATAGCTTTAATTGTAACAAGAAATTCACTACTTACATTAACAAAAATCCTATATACTTCTCGTACAAGGAAAACAAAGGGATATTTATATGAATAAATTCAATTCATAGTCATGCACGGTCCAAATAAGCATTGGCATAAGGTAGTAAACCAGTGAAAAAACAAAGAGAGGTCATGGAACAAACATTTATTGACTTATCTTGACACCTCACAAGACCTTCCAACATAAATTAGTCTGCAAATTGGTAACCGACATAGGTTGCAAAAGATTAACTATGAGGGTTTAGCCTTCAGAGGTCAATATTTATGTCAAAAAAGTTATTTCTCAGATGACTGCGAGTACTCAAGATGTAAGAGAAGAAAAAAAAAAGTGTGGTGGAAGGAATTACTTCCTAAACATCTCATGGTCAATTCTCATTCAGATCTAGTTGAAGATATCCCTTCAAGGATTACCACTCCCCTCCCAAAACATCTAGAGAAGGAGCCACAAAACCAAAATCCTCTAGACTTTTCTAGGATGGCACAATATTCCTCTAACCATATTGCTAAATTTATGAAGGATAGTGCACCATTGCTTCAGGGTCACATTCCTATCAGGACACTTGAAGTTATTATTCTGGCCTTTGCAAAAGAAGAAAACAAGGAGTGGACGGTGGTGGATGGAGTAAGAAAGGGAATTCCAAACTTAAATATACTAATGGTTTGGATAGGTAATAAATCTCTATTTATCCCATGTTTTTCTATTTTTGTTGGTTTCATGTTGTTTCGGTGCCGGTGTCATGCTGCATGGTTGTTGTTTGCTTGCTTCTTTTGGTAGGATATTCCCTACTTTTTCTCTTTAATGCTTTATTTGTATTTTAGTCCATATTGTTGTGGGGTGTGGTTCTCACTTGTCAAAAAACCATGAGTTTCTCCTTCTATATTTTGTTTTTGAACTTTCTTGTTGTTGGGTTATGGTCACTCTTAAAAAACCATTCATCAATAATATAAAAAAAAATCTATCGGCTAATAAAATAAGGATATTGTAGTACTCAAAAATAAAAAGGTGTGGAAAGATGAATAAAACATAAGATTTTTGATGACAGGGTGGACTTCCCGATATGTTAGATGGAAAATAACATAGGTATGAAGCATCTGAAACGTATTTTTCCTTCCATCCTCAGTCCTTATTAGATGTTATTCTCAATTATCTTAAAGTTTGGTAGAATTATCAATCCAAAAATAACCTCCACCGTTATTTGAACTATTATCTTATGGAATGTTATGTTGGTAGGGTATGCACAATAAGTAATTTTTAAAAAGGAACCTAAAATTTTGAAGCAACTCCGGTTAAAATGTGAAGCTAGACTACATAACCTTTACCTACATACTCTTAACCTCTATTGAAGATTGAGCTTCAGAGAAGGTTATGGACATAGAAAACTAAATTAGAGTAGCTTATTTTATTAGATGATGCAACAAAAAATATGTACATAGATAAATATGGATGTAAAATTTATAGAGTAGGAACTTTATATGTTTGAATGACTGGGTTGTTCATTTTTATTTTATGCAAAAATGTGGTAGTATGTATATGTATGCATACGCGTACGCATATGTGTATGTGTACATGTACGTGTACGTGTATGTGTATGTGTCATGTGGAGTATTTAACAAATTAACTCATAGAGAAGAACATTCTCATAATGTTGTTGCAGTGACCACAAATTAGTCTTATGATTGTCTTTTATGAGTGGAGTTTCATTTTATGGGTTAAATGTCTAGCATGATGAGTTTTATTACCTTTGAATACATCACATTCATTTTAATATTTCCCCCAATATGTAATTTGTTCCTAATAACTCATAAATCACAGTAAAATGCCATCCTTCTGAGTAAATGTGGATGGAATTTGAAAATCATGCATTAGAAATTGAGTTAATTTAATTTAGATATTAATGTCTACGAAAGGCCAGGAATGACCTATGGGACATAATGGGCAGTATAAGGACCAATAAATAAAGGGAGTTCTAAAAGAATTGTTATCCAAAATTTACCCCCCGAGATAATTTTGATAACTTGCACAATTTCTTCAGGCTGGAACAAGCTGAAACGGTGAAAGGCCAAAAAAATTAGATTTTTGGGTACCCCTTTCCTTTCCTCTAACTTTCCTATCCAAGAAAAATCCAAGGAGTTAGAAAATTTTGAAAAAATTGGAAAAAAATGAAGTCAAGGGCCTATTTTAATGCATTACGGATCTAGGGGCTGCAGATGGAACCAATGCGGGTCGTACCAAGGTTTTTCATACCAATTTTAGGACTGAAATGCTAAGGAGGCAGTGAAATATGGTAAAATTAGATAAAAATGTCCCGCGTAGTCTGTGGGACAGCTGAGACAAAAGTACCTGAAATTCCCAAAAATCTGATTTGGAGATGTCGAAAAAGAGTGTCTGGGACAATCGATCCCAAAAAAGATGAAACAACCACAACTAAGAAAAATATGGAAAAGGTGGAAGTTTTTTCTCTCACGTAGTCCACAGGGCTGTTGGGAAAATGGTATACGTTAGGCTAGAAAAATCCAAAATCACCGCACTCAAAGCAAAGTGGGTGGAGTGGAAGTCAACAGCCCTCACGGCCCGGTGAACAGTGGATGTGCGAGACAGAAAAGCCCAAGTTGGGTGATGCAGAGAAAATCGGACCAAGCTGTATAGGGACACATGATACATCCAAACCTGAAATCACCACATGTCAAAGGAATAAAAAAAGGTGGTGAAATGAGGTCTGGATGGTCCAAGTTCCATAGGGACATGAGTTCCCTTAAAACCCGCATACCTGCTATACAAAGGAAAAGTCAACGCTCGACCCCTGAACTTCAAACGGTAATACTTTTTGACCCAGAGCTTTGTTTTTTACGAAATTTGATTTTTGAAAAAGGGCACGATTTCCTCTATACCAAAAAAACTAGATTTTTTAATTCTAACAAGGGTAGATATGTGAAAATAAAAGAAACATCTCCAGCTCCAATAAATTGAATACTCAATCCCATGAAATGCATGAAATACCTGGTAGACCCAAAACAAATTCCTACACTCATATTATCATATCGTTTGCATTTCTTAATGGAATCACAAAAAATGGGTACCATTGGAATTGTGGCTCCAAGCCTAATGCACAACAGTTAATAAATTCAAAATTTGATTAAGAACAAATGGTGATTTTTCAAAAAATGTTCCCAGTTAAAACAATGATTTTACTGGTTGTTGGGAAAACATTTAATGAAACATGGGCAGACATTTTCACTATTGCAAGTCTTGGGAAAACATGGCGATCCTTTTTCAAGAAACATACCATCATTTCACTCCATTTATAACATCTTGCAAGTGGTGGGAAGTCATATTTCAGGATTTTCATTTCTCCCTCTCACTTTTCTTTCACAATTCTATAAATTGGAGTGTTGGGCTCAGTTGTGAGGGATATTTTTTGTGTAACAAAACTCTGTCAAAGTTGTTTTGTGAAGCCAATGTACTGCAGGCCCTTATAGTGGACCCCTTACATGGTCATCGAGTCCCTTATCTTTTAATAGGTTGAATTGTGCATATCCATGTAGCAATATGTGCAAGTTTGTGGATGTATCTTCCCCTGTTGTGTTTGTTTGTATTCTTATTGACCTTTCAAACTCTTTGCAAGTATATTGTGTTCATTTATTCTCTTGCAAGGATTCCTTATCATTATGTGTGTATGAAATATTGTTGTGAATATAGTTGCTAGACTGTGAAAAATTGTTATCATCCTCTCTAGTATGTACTTCACTTCCATTTTTCACACATTGGATAGCTATTCCCATACCCTCCTTTTCTGTTGCATCACCATTTTAGTGTAGGCTTTGTTTTCCTGCACTCTCTCCCCCTAGTCCCTTGGAATGTTACATTAGGATGAGTTAGTTTTACCTTCATTAGAGTACATTGTGGTAGGTAGTTTAGGAGCAAGAACCAACTTTCTCTGGAGGTGTACCTCAAGTAGAAATTCCCACAACTTTGAGATAATACTCATGTTATCCAATCACACTGTGAGCTCAAGCACACACACTTGTGCAAACTAGAGGGTGTTGTTATTCGGTGATAAGAGTTTTGGCATGTCTGGTGGGAGAAAGAAGTGTTCATTTTAAATGCATCAAGATTTATGTGCACTTGCTTTAAGGCTCTAGCTTTTAAGAAGCTTTGAATTGCACATCTGACGACTCCAAAAAGGCCAAAATCCACTGGTTTCACAATCTAAACTCGGTAGATTCATGAGAAGAATCCAAACAAGATCAATAACTAGAGAAGAGGGACTATCTGTCTATCTACAATTATCCCCAAATGAAGAAGAGCTTAAAGGTCTCAATCTCCACCAAATATAACCTTATCAACACCTCCACCTGAAAGGCCTTTTATTCAATTAACTAGAGTTCTCTGACCAATCAAGATGGTGCAACCCAGTCCCTATGTCAACTTCATGGGAAGCAACCAAATTAATCTCAAGGAAAAAAATCCAGTTCCAGTTGCAACATTGTAGAACATTCCATATTTCACTTGAGAGAAACAAACAACTCCAATTGACCACATCCATGACATTGCAAATATTTTTGCAATTCAAGAACTTTCTGAAATGGACATTGTTGTTAAGTTGTTGGCATCCTCCTTTAAGGGTAAAGCTTGGAAATGGTTCAGAAGTCTAACTGTAGGGTCTATCCAGAATTGGGATCATCTATGCACAACCCTCGATAATAAATTTGGGGAAAAGGGAGATAATATGTATTTATTAGAACAACTGACAACAATCAAGAGGGCTCCTAATGAAGAGTTGACCGATTTCAAATTCAGATTCCAGTGGACATGGGATAGGATTTCACTTACTATTAGACCAGTAGATAAAGGTGATTTCCTATACTTCTTTAAAGCTTTAAATTCTTATATTTTCATGATTATTTAATCTATGGGAGGTATAAATTTACTTGCATCCTATAACATTGCTAGTATAGCTGAAAATTGCTTGATTCAAGTTGGTAAACTTACACCTAGGCCACCTATACCTCTCTATGCTAGAAATAGAAGATCCAGGCACTAGTCAAATACCTAAATTAGCTCCCATTCCTACTCCAAGAAATCAGAGTTCGACTGAGGCTTCTACCTCATCTTCTAGTATCTCAAGTGGGCTCTAAGAAGTCATGAAGCAACTACAAAAAAAATGGAAATGAGTTGGTGACACTGAAGAGACAACAAGATAAAAATTTTAGATCATACCAACCTCAAACCCAACCTAGTAGACCTCCATATCATCCCAATAGGCCACCCATTCAAACTACAAATCAGAACTAAGTCAAACCTCCTGCTAATAGACTATTTTAGCCTTACAATCCTAATGTTGCATCCACATCTAGATCCTTAGTACCTAGTGCCAAATAACATGGCTCAAGAATATGATTGGTGTTTCCCATGTAATCAACCTCTTAACCTGTTGATGTGTTTTGATGGAACTTTGAATAAATATCTTATGGTGACAATGAATGGTGTGGAACATGAGATAGGCTAATAAGGAAATCATTAGAAAGAAGCAACTCAACAAGGGGCACCTCCGAATGAGACGACACTTATCAGTTGGCAGGTTGAAGATTTCTTTGGTATAAATCAAGCACCTTCTCAAAGTGTAGCAGCCAATACATGGTCCAAGAAGAGGAATATCGGATAATGAAAATCACCAAATTCAAATGATCCAAAACCCTTTATGAATAAAAAAGGTATGGGTAATCAAAGTGCATATCCAAATGCAATAGGTCAACCCAAGACACCTTCTAGACTAGCCCATGTGCAAGAGAAGAATGTGCATCGAATTGAGAAGAAGAGGGATAGTTCATATCCATTCAACATCATTGAGCAGATCAAGAAAAAAATGTAAACATCTCAATGTGACATTAACTATCCCAAGCCAAAGAGATCTATTGCAAGATGTAATGGCCAATTGGTAAGCATCAAATCGGTTACCCAATCAACAAGAAAAATTACTCACCAATGCATCTTAACAAGAAGCAAATAAAGGAGACCACCAAGGAAACGTTTTGAAGCCGCCACCATTCTATATATCATTGATCATCAGAGATAAGTTGGTGTATAATTACATGATTGATTTGGGAGCAAGTAGCTCATTCATACCAAAACAAATAACTAATCAATTGGGCCTTCAATATGAATTCATTTCCACAGGTGTGATACAATTCGATGGGACAACAATAAAAACATTTAGAGTAATCAAAGATTTGAGCCTCACATTGCATGCCTTTCCCAATGTAACAGTGTTATAAGATGTGTCAGTCATATAATTTCCACCACTCTTTGCATTATGTTTGTCAAGAGACTTCACCACTAAAATTGGAGGCTATTTGTCTGCTGATTGGTCACATATGTTATTCATAACAAGGTATGGAGCTAAGGCTACAATAATATCTGAGCCTATTGCAAAATTCCATATAGATCCTCATACGCCGAGTCCAATTAATGTGAAATGTTCAGCCTTTGATCAAGAAGATCTTCCAAGCACCTATGAATCAGATACTAAGGTTGGATGCATTCCAGACTTGAATCTTGATGAATGGGAAAACAAAATACATTCTTTTGATCCTTAAAAGGAAATGGAAGACACTGAATTAGGAGTCTTTTTTTTTCATGAAGAGAATCAACCTCTCCCTATAATCACCAAGCTAGATCAAAAAGATGCTAATGAAGTATGGAAATTGTTCTTTTATGGATCAAGGAGTGGAAAAGGTGTTGTAGGAGGAGCTATGCTCATTTCACCACAAGGAACAAAATATTACTCAGCTTTCTGTTTCCATAAGGATCAATGGTTGAGTATGAAGCATTAATTAATGGATTCCATTGGGAAATTAAGAGAAGTATTAAAAACCTGAAATTATTTGGAGATAGCGAGCTAATTGTGAATACAGTTAGAGGAAAAAATTTGTTAAGAATGATCTATTGAAGAACTACATAAATCGGGTATGGGATCTCATTGAAGATTTCAAAGCCTTTAGCATAAATTTCATCCCAAAAAAGAAGAATGAAGCAACAGATAGGCTGGAAGTAATTCGGGGCCACATTTGATGTTATAGAAAGTATCAAAAGTGATAAATCTCAGCCTCACGTCAAAGTGGTTGTAAGAAAAAATATTCTGGATAATAATACAAGTTGGCAAGTCTTCGAGAATGATCAACAAATTGTTAATTTTCTATAGGAAGAAGTTGAGTTCTCTGCTAGAAAGCAAGACGTGTTGGAGCAGCAGTATGGTGACCAAGTGGTGCAGCTGAGGACTAACAAATTACAAATATGCGCTTGTAAATTTGGATTCAATCTTCAACCCAAATGATCAGTTTTGGAAGGAGAAAACAACCATTAAGGTAAAGGGTGAAGATTCGGAGCCCATTTTAGTAGGTGAAGGAAAGACATTTTAAATTGGAAAAGTAATCACCCCACAAGAGAAATATGAATTTGTTCAACTTTGCCAAGAATTTTAGAATGTATTTGCATGGAATTATAAGGATTTAAAAGGTTTCAACCAAAATTTAACACAACATAGTATTGAGATAGATACAGAATCCAAGCCTATCAGACAGAAGTAAAGGCTAATGAATCCTCATATTGAACCTCTCATAAGAAAAGAGTTGAACAAGCTAAATGAAGCTAGCATGATCTTTCCTATCAAACATTCAAGTTGGGTTACAAACTTGGTACCGATGAGAAAGAGAAATGGAGAAATCAGATTATGCGTAGACTTCCTTGATCTAAATAGAGCTTCACTTAAAGATCACTATCCACTTCCATCAATGGAGAAAATCTTCCAGGTTGTAGCTGGTTCAGAAAGGTTTTCATTGCTAGATGGCTACTCAGGCTATAATCCGATAATGGTGAAAGAAGAAGATCATTTCAAGATAGCCTTCACTACGAATTGGGGGACATATGCTTACAAGTAGATGCCATTTGGACTATCAAATTCCAGAGAAACATTTTAGCAAGCTATGGGTATGGTGTTCAAAGGACTAATCAAAAAAATATTTCTTATATATCTAGACGACATCACTGTATTCTCAAAGAGTGTATCAGACCATCTCTTTCACCTAACACAAGTATTTCAAAGGTGTAGAAGATTCAGAGTGTCGTTGAATCCAAAAAATTGTGTATTCTTGGCACACAAGGGAAAATTGTTGGGCCACATCGTTTCAAGAGAAGGGTTAAAAATTGATCCTGAAAGAGTTGAAGCCATCCAAATAGTTCCATTGCCACACCACAACAAAGCTCTCCAGAGCTTCTTTGGAAGGATAAACTTTGTCTACAAATTTGTGCCTGATTTTACCACTCTTGTAAAGCCTTTAACAATGATGTTGAAGATGAATCTTGCATTCAAATAGACAGCAGAAGGAAAAGAGAGTTTTGAAGCTATCAAGCATGTAATATCACAAGATACAACTCTTATCAACCCATAATTTTCAAAGGACTTCATGTTGTATGCTTTTGGGGGATCAGACACAATTTCAACTATCTTGGTGCAGAAGAATAGAGAAGCTTTAGAACAAGCCCATAGCATTCTTCAGTCGAATCCTAGAGGATTAAGAAGTAAGGCATTATTTTATTGAAAGGCGCATTCTTGTTGTCATTAGGAGTTTGAAGAAGTTCAGACACTTGGTCTCGAACAATAAAATTCAACTATTAGTGTCTCATGTTGGTGTCAAAAATGTTCTCCTAAACAAGGATCTGAATGAGAAGAGAGCAGGTTGGATCACTCGAGTAATGGAATACAACATTGAGATCAAAGTACCAATCTGGTTTGTGGCAAAGGTTTGTGTGAGCATCTCACTTCCAAACAAGAAGCTGAGTCAAAAGGTGAAGAAGAGGTTGTCTTGCTACTGCAGAATGATCAAGAACAACCAGCTAATGATGCACCCATTCCATGTTGGAATCAAGACTTGGTGCATTATCTCCAAACAATTTTATGCCCTCCAAAGTGGAAAAAATCTAAGAGAAGATATTTCAGATTGCATTCCATTCCATATGTTCTCATTGATAGCATCTTATTCAAGAACGATGTGAATGGGGTGTTATTAAGGTGTGTCCCAACAAGTCAAGTTGAGAAGATATTACATGAATTTCATGATAGGGAAGCAAGAGGCCACTTTTCTCCATGAGTAACAACTCTAAAAATCATGAAGGCTGGTTACTATTGGCCTACAGTGTTTAATGATTGCTACTCATGGATCAAGAGATGAAATAAATGTTCATTCTTCATGGGGAAGGAAAGGTTAGCAACGTTGCCCCTTCGTCCAATTTCAGTGGATCAACCATTCATGCAATGGGGATTGGAATTCATTAGAGTAATCAATCCAAATTCAAGTCAAGGCCATAAGTGGATACTTACTACCACAGACTATTTCACCAAGTGGACTGAAGCAGTGGCACTTAAGGAGGTAAATGAATCTAACATCTTGGATTTCTTTGAAGGGATAGTCACAATGTTTTGTGGCCCTACCACCATCATATCAGATAATGCATTGGAATTCCTTGGCACCAAAATCACTGAATGGGCTATCAGGAATGGTATTTATCTCAGAACTTCTTCTAACTATTACCCCCAGGGTAATGGCCAAGAAAATTCTACAAACAAAAAGTTACTGAGAATCATCAGAAGGACTCTTGATGAGAATCAAAGAACTTGGCACACAAAGCTCAAATCATCTCTATGGGCTAATAGGATCACACCCAAGAGGTTTATATATAGCTCTCCATACAAGCTTGTATATGGAAAGGAAGCAGTGCTTCCTATATCACTTGAATTTCCAACATTAGAACTTATGAAATAGTTAGAACTAGATGAGTTTGAGCCTATGGAAATTAGGTATGTAGAGCTTATGGAATTAGATTAATAAAGAGAACATGAAATGCAGACCATGGAGAAGGATCAAGCATTTATCAAGAAGATATTTGACAAGAAAGCTAAAGTTAGGACATTCTAAGCAGGAGACTTTGTACTGAAGTGGGATATTGAGCATGAAAAGCGAGAGAAGCATTCCATGCTTAATGCCATATAGAGTGTTCCATATATGATCACTGAAAGCAAAGGTAGCAAGTTCCTTCTGGTTGGCTAAGTTGGATGTTTGAAGAATTGTGTATTCCAATCAATGGAATCTATCTCAAACATTGCTACTAGAAGGAAGAATTTCTCACCCTTGTATATACTAGTCTAGGATTTCTAGTTCCTCCAAGTGCTTGTCACACATTACTGTTGTTGTTAGAATAGGTTTCATTTACCTAAGTGTTAGTGCACATGTTCTACTACTTCTAGTATATGCTTTGTATACAGTTCATCATGCTTCAGGAAAGAGGGACTAATGCACTGGGAAGCTCATAAGTTGCTTGCAATAGTTGCAGATTTAAAATTCAAATAAATATAGATTAACTAAAATCAGATGTTGAGGCAACATTCATAGGCACTCATCATTTAGTCTCATGGATCATAGTTACAGGAATGTGTGAAATCCATGTTTCAGGTCAATTTTCTACTCTCAAATCAGAAAATGCCTAGAGAAATGAAGCCCGAAGAGTCTGATTTTTTCTGGGACATGAGTCCCCCAAAAAATCCACATACCCTCAATACAAAGGAAAATTCAATGCCCGACCCCCCAAACTTCAAACAGTCATATTTTTTTACCTAGAGCTTTGCTTTTTACAAAATTTAAATTTTTAGAAAGGGCATGACATCCTTTATGGAAAAAAAACTCATATTTTTTAATTTTTAATGAGGGAATATATGTGAGAATAAAGGAAACATTCTCCATATCCAATAAATTAAATACTCAATCCCATCAAATGAAAGAAATGCCTGATAGACCCAACACAATCTACCTACACTCAGATTGCCATATCTATTTGCATTTCTCAATGGAATCATGGAAAGTTTCTACTGTTGGAATTTTGGCTCTAAGCCTAGATGCACAAAAATATAAAGAAATTCAGAATTTTATGAAGAAATCATGGTGAGTTTTCTAGAAAATGTTCCCAGCTCAGAATAATGATATTATTGGTTATTGGGATAACATTTAATGAAACATGGGCATACATTATTCACTGCTGCAAGTCTTGGGACAGACATGGGGAGGATTTATCAAGCAACATACCATCATTTCACTCCATTTATGACATATTTCAAGTTGTTGGGAAGTCATATTTTAGGATTTTTATCTCTCTCCCTCTCTCTCCCCCCCTTTCAGAATTCTATAAATTGGAGTGTTGGGCTCATTTGTAAGAGGAGATAGTTTTTGTGTAACAAAACTATGTCAAATTCTGTTTTGTGAATATAATGTGGTGTAGGACCATTATAGTGGACTCCTTACCTAGTGATCCAAGCCCCTTATCTCGTAATAGGTTGAACTGTGTATATCCATGAAGCAATAGATGCAAGTTTGTGGATGTATCTTCCCCTACTTTGTTTATTTGCATTATTATTTCCCTTTCAAACTTATTGCAAATATATTGTTTCTATTTATTCTCTTGTAAGGATTCCTTATCATCATGTGTGTGTATGAAATATTGTTGTGAATATAGCTGCTAGACTGTGAAGAACTATTATCATCCTCTCTAGTATGTACTTTTCTTCCATTTTTCACACATTGGATAGCTATTCCCATACCCTTCTTTTATTGGTGTATCACTTACTTGAGTGTATTATTTGTTTTCATGAACTCTCTCTCCCTGGTCCCTTGGAAAGTTACATTAGGATGAGGTAGTTTTACCTGCATTAGATTAGATTTTGGTAGGTATTTTAGGAGCAAGAACTAAATTTATCTGGAGGTCCTAACTCAAGTAGCAAGTCCCACAACTTGGATATAATACCCATGTTATCCAATCACACTATGAGTTCAAGCACACACACTTGTGCAAACTGGAGGTTGTTGTGATTCGATGATAACAAGAATCTCCAGAAAAAATAAACAAAAAATCAACTACCAGAAGATTGAAGAATTTGGAACTAGTAGAATGTATGATGCTTGACATATCTAGAATAACTTGTCTGCGGGTGAGATCTCTTAAGATTCCTGAAATCAGTTATTTGGAAGTAAGAACTAATATGTTTTTATTTATTGTATTTGAAAATTTTGATTTGAATGTTCTTTACAGAAGTTGAAGTGTCTCATGAATAAAAAAGCTAAACATTTTTGGTCTTCATATTGAATGAGGATCCTTAAAGATTCATTAGAATATCTTAATAGATAATTGTATATTCCACCAATTTCATAGTGCGTATGGGACACTTGAATATAAAATTCTCTTCACTTTCAACCCCTAGAAAACACAACTGACATATAGGCTCATCTTGTGGGAGACTATGATCAAATTCCATTGAAAGCGAGTGAGAGAAAATGTGAAACTGAGATAAAGGGGTACTTAAGCATAAAGGAAACAACTTCTTCATGTATTCAGGAATTTTATTTTGATCTTTATGAAATCAGAAATAAAAATGAAAAAAGTGAATAAGTTTTGGTTTGAAAGGCTTTTTTGGAGCAAACCATGTAACTTTCAAATAAGACTTAGTGATTTCTTCTCGTATACCCCTATTAACTTCATGTTTAGTGAGTTGAGGAGAATTAATGGAAAACCAAATAGGAGGAAGTCTTTCTATATCAATATTCAGTTTTTGAAAGAGAGTCATAACTCTTGCATACCAAAAATATTTGCATCCTTTTATGACAAGTTGCATAGAAGATTGGAGTGCCAAATATGGATATCTATTCTGACCAAAAAAATAATCAGCCATGCATTGAAGCCTATGCAACATAGTGATAACATTGAAAATCAAAGTGATAAAGAGTTGACATAACCCAAAATCTACAAGAATAATTGAGTGAGGAATTGTTCTTTTAGATCAAATATTCTTCAATAACATGGAAATGAAAACTCTTTCCATATGGTTGAAATAATTTTATCTAAAATATAGACCCCAAAACATCACATCCATATATTAGTGTACTCATGTAACCAATGTATGAAAAATTAAAACCTTTTTCTCGGTATCTTGAAATTGAAGCTAAAAACATTATATTTCTGAGGCTTTCAACGCTACATAACATTTTCTCAGTCTTGCTTTTATCATCATAACTAAACTAAAATGTGGTCCAAAGAAAACCACGCCCAAGTAGGTGTATGGTTACACCACCTCAACTTGTTTTCCTTTGTAAATCAAATTCATTGTAGATGTTATTTTCTTGGTTGTATTGAATGCAATGATTTTTTTCTTTGCAAGATTTACTTCAAGGCATTTCTTATCATAAAATTTTCTCAATGCATTTGGATAATTTTGAAATCCTTTAATTGAGTGTGAACTAAAAATAATATTATCTGCCCCTACTGAAACTCCCCCTAGTATCACTTTTGGCAAGGAGGTTATTGAATATGAAGATTTCTACAAGAAAAATGCTTTGATTTGTAGATTTTGAGGTTTTTGGCCTACACTACCAATACTGCATGCTTGGATATCTGAACACTAGATGCTGCTTCTAGATAGAAGGATGGACCTTTACCCCTTTGCGAAAGGTATTTTTATTGTAGTTTTCTCTTCAATACATGACAAGGAAATCATAGAGTCCAAACTATGGGTTTGTCAATCACGTTACCTCATTATAAAAACATGGTTTACCTCTTTTAATCCACTCACCGAATCCTTTTCTTGTAAACCTGTATGGATTATATTGCCCCATCTACCCCTGCAATTTTGTTCCAGTGAATGTCTGATATCCATTGGAAATGTCTTGGGATATATTATTTACATTGATTCTCAAACCACTGGTTATACCCATACTACCTATGTCAGGATCTTAGTTGAATTGGATACCTCTAAAAACCTCCCTGCAAGCATAGATCTTAAATTTCATAATAGAACTTGGTCACATCCGTTAGATTACGAAGGCATACCTTTTAGATGTAGGAAGTGCTTCAGCTTAGGACACATTGTTGTTAATTGTGGGATAGCTAAGCGCACTAAAAGAAAAAATTGGTGGAAGGATGCTCTGCCAGAACATATGGTTACTGATACCAAGGAGGATCTAGATTCAAAACAGGATTCTGATGTTGGCGCAGAATTCGTTCCAGAAACACCTTTTTTAGAAATACTAGTTGTTGACAACAATAAATCAGTTGTTCCGATTGATAGCATGGAAAAAAAGTAAAATACCCCTCCTTCCTTTCTAACGGAAAAAATGGTTATCTGCCGATTAATTCTATTGAAGTGCATCTTCCAGTTGAGGAGGTCTTGGAAGGTTGAAAAACGGTGCAAAAAAAGAAGAAACCTGTTGGAAAGAATATCGGTTCTCCACTTATATGATTGTTGTTTTGTTGTTGTGATGCAGTTGATGTTTCCTTACAAGTTTTTTCTTGCTTCTGGATGTTCATGTTCTATCTTGATTTTTCTCATTCTTTTGTACTTTCATTTTTTTATTCTGGATTTTTTAGCCTTTTTGTACAAGGGTATAGTCCCTTCCAAAAAACTATTTTCCCATAGTAAAATAAAATAAAATAATATCATATGAAAACAATAAAATAGAAATGTATATCCTAAAGAGGCTACAACCATTCATGCTACATGAGGTTGTGGAGATAAGATCATCTAATTCTTCAATATAGAGCCCAAAAAGTGTAGGTGAGCGTAGAAAGTATTATTTCACACCTATGGTACTATAAATGCCATTAGTAGTTCCCATTTTGGAATGAATATGTCAAATAAAATTCTCATACAAAGTCATGATAAGATAAATTACCATGTCAGGATTACCAAACTCTTCAAGCCTCTGGATCAAAAGATTCCTTAGTATTGTACCAAATTTCTTTCAAAAAACAACAATATAACTTCTTCTTGTCACCTTCTTGTTATCCTTTGCTTCCTCTATAATGGAAACTAAAGTGAAAATTTGATCATTTTTTTGGTGATTCCTTCTAAATCCTCTTTGACCTTTTTCTCTAATATGTTTTTTCTCTACCCACTGTGAGATATAATCTTCAAGCACTGTAGCAAAAAGTTTAGCCAGAGTATGCCCAATCATGATGGTACAATATTTCTCAAGTTTAAGAGAATATATAAGTTTGTAGATGGGATGTATAATACGAGGTGTTTAAGTGGGGGGAAGGCCACGAGGAACAACAAAAATAAAAATATAAGAGATATAGAATGCAAGAACAATTGAGCTATGATGGAAAAATTTAACTTTTAAATTTTCCACATCTTGGCCTTCATAGGACTTGAGATTATAGATGGCTTTAAGGAGAATATTTTTGGTGAAGAAATGACATGTAGGTGGTATAGGATTTAAATGGATGGGGGATGATTGGGAGCATCATAGAAAGAGCTAGCATATGTATACCATGTATGCAGGCCAGTAATTGTACAAATAGTTTTTTTGGATAAAAAATGATCTCCATAAAGACATTGTATATGTTAGCTCTTCATTAGTTATAAAAGTATTGTCATTTTTTATTTCGAATAATAATTCTGTAAATATTTTGGGCCAACTTGTCTTTACAGGGGGTTTCAGTCATAATACATTTAGTTAACTTATGAACATTTTTACAATCCAAATCGTAGCAAGAATTCCTAGGGAAATAACTATGGGTATGGGGTCAGGAAGTATGATTGGAGTGGGGTATTTCCTTAAAATCAGAAACCATAATTACCTTGGATAGTCTAGTATCCCTCTACATCGGGTCTAAGATATCATAAATGTTCACGACGTTAGTTTTAAGTATATTGCTATAACTCGCATCATATTCATGGTCAAAATGAATATCAGTACATTTATGAGAGAGCGAGGGGAATAATTTGTAATATGTTTGGTAAGAGGCATACAAAAAGAGATAAAGGAATGGTCTTTGAGAAGTGGGAGAGAATTTGATATGTGGAGATCATACATACTCAAAGAAAAACATTTACAGGGTATAACATAGTCTACAACACTAGTTGCACCAGGATGAGGAAAACAAGTAAAGCATGTAGAATTATGGAAGTGTTATGTATCATTCAATATAAAAATATCATGACATTCACCTAAATTGATTAGGATTTTTCCATAATCAATCACTATAGAATCTTTAGAATAACGTTGAATCTCTTATTCATGATGACCCACTTCATAAATAATCAAAGGGTCATTATGAAGATCATGATTATCACACTTAAAGTGTCCAGTCCGTGAATTGAATTCACCAAGAAGAAGTACATCACCAATAGCGTCTAGTTTTTTTTAATTTCTGGTTTTAAATCTAGAAAGGGAGATTCACCATCAAGATTCAGAGTAAATTTTGAGTATATTAGATGGAATAACAGGAAGCAATGAATAATTTTTGTAAAAGATGTATTCTTGCAAGTGGTATCCATAAAAATATTACAAATTTGTCAAATCCTTCAAAGTGGATAGAGGATTGGAGATGATCTCTATAAAGGAAAGAAATTTAAGGTAGAAGATGATTTAAAATCTACCATGGAGGTTTACAAAATGTTGATATGCTCAAATTGTTCAGAAATCAATTTATTTTATTCCATGACAACTGAATATAATTCCAACACTTCCTGTTTGAGGGCCTACCCTTTTTCTTCAAAGGTTGTTACTCTATCAACATGGTAGTTTTTCATGTTTTTTGTAGATAAATTCAATTTAATGACTCCTTTATTTCCTTTTACGGACTATTCTGACATTGCAATTTACTTGAGAAAATTTGTCAAATAGTTGGCATGTAAACTTTGTGTTCTTGTAACTGGTTTAATCATGTTCTTGAATTTTTTCTTGATTTATTCCAAATGTGTATGTAGGATGCACATGAACTATTTGACCAAATGTCAATAAAAGAGTGTCAAATATGGAGATAATTGTTTTCAAATAGTTGGCAAAAAAACCTTCGTGTCTATATTCTTCTCTGTAACTAAATCTACCCAGATTTTGATTGTGATTGACACTGATTGGAGATCCCGGACATACAAAAATGATAAATTTCCCCTTTTGGGCAGTAAAAATATGGACACCAATTAGTCATTGGATCCGCCAAAGGACCAAACTGTCTTATATTTCACAATAATGTCAGTGGTGTCAAATAAATTTGTTTGAGGTTCAATTTTCTGACAACGAAAGGTGGCCATCCATATGTATGTGTTGAAGAAACTATTGAATATTTTGGTCAATCATCAGAGGGGGGTACAAATGTTTTCCCAGGTAGTCTATTTGGATAGATTAAGAGATGGAATGTAGGAAAATTAGTATATTAAAGTGACGTTCTAGGATAAAATGCCTTACATATGTAGCCATTCTAGGTTGTCTTCTTCACCAAGACTATACATCAGCCATGAAATACTACTGCAGGGCCTGGATGGAGGCGGGAATGGTAGTAGACATAGTAAATAACATGTTTAAACTTCAAATTAAGTTGCAGATTTGAAGTGTTGGGGTAAAGTATAGTTGAAAAAAGGTGTTATTACTTGTGTTCTAGATGATCAAATGAAGGTACAATTAGTTTATTTTATTTCCTTATGATTATGTGAAATTTTCTTCTTGTGATGAGTTGTAAAGGTTCATTTAATATCATGTTACTAAAAAAAATGCAAAATAAACCTTTACAGTTCATTACATACAAAAATTTGATTTATTCATAAGGAAAGTTATAATGTTCCCACACAAGCTGTAGGATATGGATAACAAAGAAAAAGAAATGGATATAAATATAAATATGAAAAGGTAAGAAGTAAGAACCTATCATTTCCTGAGTTGAAGGTTACTTCCAAGCTTCTCCATATTTCTCCAAGCTACTACTCCTCTGTACCTAAAAGATAAAATGAAAGCATGTTAGAGCTCGGGGTATCTAACTCCTTATTTTACTAGTTTGATATGTATATGCATCATCATAAACTAAGATACATATTTGCATCATGATCTCAAATATAGGGTGGCCATAAATGTTGCAAGGTTTTAAATAAAATTTCATTAGGAAGTAGCCATCTATATGCATCATGTTTTCACATTACATGTTCCTATGATAAGCTTCAATTTGATTCAAAGTACATATTCTCAACGAATTAAGAATTTTAGTAAGATCCATCAAGTTTAAAATGTGCATCTTATCAACAGATAACTTCAATTAATGTATCTTCAATATATCAGATCGAACATGTAGATGATCTACAGGAGCAAGTGTTTTAAGTGCAACTTTTGGATTTATGCATGACTCCTTTTGTAGAAGCCATTAATGCAATATTCTAGAATGATCACCAAAGGAGGATACAAGTTTTCAAAAAGGATCAATGCTCAAATTTTAATCTACATTCATTCAAGAAGCATAGAAAATAACCATTTTCAGTTTCAAAATGAAGCTTAGCTCACCAAAATTAGGTACAAATTCTAAGATGAATGAGTGTCATGTAAAATCCCAAAGAACAGTATACAAAAGATATATAATGGTGATCAGATCTTCTTGACACGCAGTCTTGTGTAATAAAAAATGTGTTTGTGACCATCATTCTTTAAGAGTTTATAAGCTTCATCATGAATGAGAGCCAAAGAAGAAACTAAAAAAAAACATTAAGCATAATTTAAACACCAAGAATTTCTTACCCTATAAGAGCTGGGTGGATCATCATGACAAGATGATGCAAATTAAGCCATGTTTATTTGATACAAGACCGAGCTATACAAATCAATTATGAGCCCAAGTAAAGGATATAAGTGACTAATGCCCAGATTTGGCAAAACAAATCAAATGGAAATGTAAGTTTATAAGTGCAGGCTGAGATGAGCTCGGTTGAAGCTCGACTCCTTGGTGGTTGAGTTACAATTTATGCACCTACAGAAAGCAACGAGTCAAAAATTAATTTAGCTCAAACTCGGAAAGCAAAATATTAAACCAAGAACTAGTGCAACTCACCCACAAAATGAAAAGACCCACAATGCACAAAGTAAAGTAGAGGGAGCTAACTTAAACAAGAAGAGTTGACACACAACTAGATCAGACTACAATGGAATGATAAGACAGAACTAAGTATTTGAGTAAATGCATGACTCATTAAAATCTCGACGTAAAGACATGGTTGAGAATGAACGGAATAAACCCAAAACTTATCGGCATGATAAGAACCCACAAAGTGTAAGGCCAGGCTAGAACCCAAAAATGCAGATCTCTCTACAAAAAAACATGACACAGCAGTAAAAGATAACCCATCTAATGGTTGAATTGGTAATAAATGCAACAGAAGTCAAGACAAAACTACAGTGAGTTCATTAGAGAGTAACCTAGATGCCAAGGTAAATGTAGGGATCAAGAATCAAAATAGAACACAAGTAATGTACATTATAGCTTGATTCACTAAGAGCCCAATCGGAATTCTAATCAAATCTCAACTCATTCAAGAAATATATTTTTTACAAAATCTTAGAGCTTTTGTAAGGAAATTAGATCGGTTTACCTCGAGAAAATCATCCATGTGGATATTAATGCAACAGCCAAGCCAAGTTAGATCGCCATACCGAGCTCATCAAGTCGAGAATCACACGACCTAATTTTTTTGAGTTTTGAACCCCACAAGATATATAAAGAGACATAGTGGGAAGCTCTGAATAGGATACTAAGCTGGATATGAATGAAGAGCCATACATACAAGGAAAATCGTGCTAGCTCATCGGCCATCCGTGTTGGAGATATAGTACCAAAATGGAAGCAACCCAGAAAGTGATAAATTCGTCAAGGCTCAGATCTTAAGATGATGAGTCGCCATAGCAACAAAGCAGACCCAAACTTGATCCACGAGCTCAAGACATTGCCAAAATCGATCTAGATAAGAAGATGCATGGAGAGTTCCTACAATGATCTTGGTCGAATCAAATCCTACAGAGCAGAGTGGGATAGAACACGAGTTCAACCCCAAGCAAGCTCCTAAAATGGCCGAGTCATTAGAAATAAAGCGTTGAGTTGAGTTGAATAACATCTGGGCTCGGATAAGGTTGATAGCACAAGCCGCCAATGGAAACAAAACAAAGCCGTTTAAACAAAAGGCTCGGGCCACAGTGAGATAAACAAGATCGCCCATATACAAAAAGCCAACAACAGTAAATCCTGAGCTATGTTCAAAATATGCATGGTGGCCAGCCCAAAGGGCCAAAGTTCGAGAGCCAGGAAATTACAAATAGTGAGCCACTTAATGCATTTCAAACAGAATCTCGTTGAAAGTTTTCTACAAACCCTCGACCCAGAATGCAATGATGTGGAACCATGACTAAAAACCAGAGCTTTGTAAGCAACAAATGGCGGTCCAAAAGTTGGAAACCAGCTCAGAAAAACCTCTCATGGGAGCCTAGCAAAATATCAACAACATCTCCCCTTCTCGGCCGAAGCTTCTCGAGACACAAATTAAAAATGAAATGAAATGAAATCTTTTAGGGTGCCTCCACCCTAATTCGAATCATTTACCAGGGTGAGTAAATAATCATAGTAAGTTTTCCTATTGTTAGTTGCTTTCACTATGTGCCTAGGATAGGTGGGGAATATGTTTTGACTAATTAATATGTATGTAGTGGGAATCACAAACCTTATCATAGTAAACAAGTCACCTTTTTATTAGTCATGCATTTTCCAAGCCAGAAAGGGATTTACCAATGAAAACAATGAATTATTACCTTATCCAAAGCCAAGAGATCACTCTATAATTGCCCCATGAAAAATAAAATAATGCATGTGCCCACTAGAGGCTAAAATTAGCCTTTTGCAAATAAACCAAAATACCACATTACCCTAAACTTCTCCAAACATGCCATACCATTACTTTTGTTTTCGAGAAAAGCAGTTTGACCAAGTCAAATAGGTGAAAAATGGACAATGCAAAGGTTATTTTTGGCTTTGCAAAACATAAGGAGTATTTAATCTTATTTTTGGGAGATTGTATTTTTGTAAGTCGATTAAAATTATGTATGGCTAGCTAATATTAGATTTGTCTTCAATTAGGTTAATCTAATTTTTGATTCGGTTGTGTTATTTTTGGGGATGAGAGGTTTAGATGTTTCTACTTATATCTTTTTTATGCAAGTGTTGAGGGGGACTTATAATTTGTAACACCCAAAATTTTCTTGCACAAAACCCAAAAGATTAGTTAGGAAAATTTAGTGAATATTTTTTTTTTTTGTTTAAACGAGTTGCAACAAAATAACCTTCAACTAGATTTAATTAATTCATGATTAATAAATCATTCATTCTTAATATCTTATGGCCAAGGTCAAACAGGTAACCCAAATATATTTTAACTCCTATAATAAACATTGTCTAGAAGTCATTGGGTAAATTTAATTTAATCAATTTAAAGGGTAAAAGGACTTTATAAAAGTCACCAACTAAACAATAAAGTTACATTTTAATCTTACATCCAAACACCCCTTTAGTGGCCCCATTCACAAGTTGCACATACATTTTATTTAAAAATATATTTCCACCAAAAATCTCACTTAACTTTTGTAGGGATGAATCACATCCATTCGATGGATTCATTTAGAACCCTTATATCTAGGTTTTCAACTAACCCTAATCATCCTTATGGAATGCTTTTATTCATTTCTTTGGGCTTATTTTCTCATTTTCATTTTGCAGGAGAAGAACAAGAGTGGAGGCCATGGAAGGATATTCAAGCTCAAGGATGGATACACATTTTTATTTCTTGTTCTATTTGTAACACTCTTTTAGGGTTTATTTATATTGTTATTTGTTATTGTGTAATTTATTTGTATTTTCCCTATTTGGGTATGGGCATTTTTGCCCCAGTTTAAATGTGTTTTAAAATAGTGATATATACATTCGTTATTTAGATGTATGTGTGTGTGTGTGTATACTATACAGTAAATAAAATAATGGCCGTGTACAAGAAACAAATCACAGTGCTAAGATTTAAAAAGGCCACAGGTCTTAAATATTACACAGACCACATTTTACTAAGGCTAAGTATGAAAAGAGTGGTTGCATATATTTAAATGGGCCACCGGTTTTATTAAATAGTGGTAGGTTTTAGGTTTGTGGGGGGATGTCACCGACCCCATGCCCCACCCCATGGGGTGTGGGGTCAACAACCTCCCTCCCCCCATCCCTATATTCAAACAAATGACAATGCACAATCATGGCCTAGTGTGTATATGTGTGTGTGTGTGTGTGTGTGTGTGTGTGTGTGTGTGTGTGTGTGTGTGTGTGTGTGTGTGTGTGTGTGTGTGTGTGTGTGTGTGTGTGTGTGACTACAAGTAATATAACAATTTTTTATTTATTTCAAAAATTATATATAATTATAAAATATATAAATTTACAAGATAACTTTATATAGGTATATATAACCATAAGAGTGTATAATGTTGCTTTACTTTATTTTACACATCAAATTGAGTTTATTTGTATAACAAAAATTTAAGTGCAAGTAATTATAAATTGGTATCTATCCCTAAATATGGATAAGTTAGAAATGTTACTTTCATTTCATGTACTAGGTATTAAACTATCTTGTTAAAGCTTTGTATCAAATTTGACTATAATTTCAAAATCACAAAATGCTCTCTTTTACAATGATGAGAAGGTGATTTCTTTCTTTTGTCAATACAATGGCTTCCATTTTCAAAAAAGGGAAAGCAAAATTCAACCTACATTTCCATTACAAAAACACTAATCTTTTTAAAATGAGATAATATTAATTCCTTGAGCCAAATATTTGATGTTGAAAATAAACATCTCCCTTTCATAATAAGTATGGTTTACATAAATAAATCAATTACACTTTTGATCTAATTTTTACAAGTTTGAAGGAAATTTAATATCAATTCCATTTCAACTTAACATGCCTCTTTCCAAACATGAACACCTTTGAATATCCAATGAAAATTTGTTTTACAAGATACATTAACAAGAAGAGGAAGTGTTATCCCAATTTCCGGCCACACTCCCCCCCCCCACCCAAGGCAAAATTGGTCAAATGTGATCTTACACATGAAAAATGGAAGGGTTGGCCCAGTTGTGTGGACTCACATTCAATCCCATCACCGAGTCCAGAAGCAAGCAGAGAAAAGGAACCACAGAGGGTGCCACGTGCCTCAACGGCGCATCGCCAAAGGTTAGATCCAAAAGCAGTCCCCAAGTGTGTGTGATCTCGCCATGTGGCCAGTAGTCCAAATGGGGCAAATCTAACCATTGAATCGGTTAAGGAAAGAAGAGTTACAAAAGCCTCCACACATCTCAATGGCACACCTTTGAAGGTCAGGTCCAAATACGGTCCCTGGAGAAGTGCAAGCTTGCCACATGGTCAAGGTCAAATAGGGGATAGAGCCGACCGTTGAAAACTCCAAGGCCGACAAGAGGATCCACAGACATATGGCCCCGCTAAACAAAAGGTAGGACCCAAACAAGCGTGAGCCCCCACATATATCGAGTCAGACAATTGGCAAAAAGGAGGGGCCTAGAAATAAAATGGATGATTCCAAGTTTTCCACCATCACAATTTCAGGAGCTGGCTATAAGGGTCCCACCCGTAAAGGTTTTTTTGGCATTATATATGGTGGGCCCCCCTTAACTCACCAAAGGGACGATGGTAGGAAGTGTTCACTTAGAGGCTTGAATCAGCTAAGTATGAGACAGGGCCACCAGAAATCCCCATGTGTCTCTTTAATGCTCCTTCAAGGGGTGAATCCAAAAGTGGTCCCCAAACGAGTACCAACTCCGCCATGTGGTCAAGAGTCAAAGAGGGGACAAAGGGTGTTGAAAATTCCAAGGCCGAAGGAGCGGAGCCATGACGGTCAGCACATGCCTCCACACTCACTTCAAAAGGGGAAAAATTCAAAGGTGGTCTCCAAACATGCGCTAGCTCTCCACGTGTCTCGGGTCAGACATAGTGTCTCTACCAATAGGAGGGGCTTAGGAAAAACAAAAGAAACAGAGTAGGCCCATGGACGATGCACCACGTGTCAGTTTGACGTAACTTCAAGAGTGTAGAGGAGGGGGTGAAACCTTGAGACATGCGGGGCTGCCATGTGGATATGAGCGAAGTAGACTCAAAGACCTGAAGCACTTCAGGTGGCCATATCTTTTGACCAGAAGCTCAGAATCGAGAAAAAGGAGGGGACATTTTGGAGAGCTCTTAGCACCTGCTACCCACCTACCACCATTAATGTTTTGGCCCACCATTTTTGAGGCTGTCAAGTCTCCCACCTACCACCATGATGAAGAATGGGCCTCCTTTCTTTCCCAGCAAGGACTAATGATGGGGGCATGGGTGTTATAGCAAGACTCATCATTATGGCAGGGGAATTCAATGCTCCTTCAGGGGTGGTTGAAATAGGGTTCAATTTTTCCCTCCTTTCTCTCTCATTCTTCCTATATATTGTACAGGAGGGGAAATTTCAAAGGGTTGGACATTCTTTCTTTGTGCCCTCCCTTCTTCTCTACCCTGCAGGTGAATTCGTGGAGTTTTCAAACCCCCATTCAAATTGTAATGCAATTTTGCCTCTTGGCCAATGTAATGGACTGTATCAAATTCTTGGAGCAATAAAATAAGTCTGTGGATGATTTCAACCCTCTCTTATGTTTATTTGCTTCTTCCTGATCCCTCATTGCAATCTTGGTCATCTGTGCATGGATATTGTGTCACATTTTAATGGTTTGTGTTTAAGGGCAATGAAAGATGTTCAACATTCCTTTGGTGCATCACCTCTATTAGATTAGGTTTTATTTCTTGCATCTCCTCAACCCTGTCTCCTTGAAAATTAGAGTAGGATTTAGAATAGACCCTCTGCAATCTGAACATGTGCACCTGAACAGAGGAATAGGAGCCAGCCTTCATCTGGAGAGCTTCTCGATTCGTAAAGTCCCACACTTTGAGAGAAGCTCCATGTTATGCAATCACACTGAGAGTCTCAACCCACTCAAGTTGTAGAATTTAGGGGTGCTGTGATTTTGCATTAACAGTTTTGGCACACCTGGTGGGACAAGAAGTCTTCATTTTTTATCAGCAACAAGATTGATGTGCACTTGTTGTGAGTTCCCAGCTTTTAAGAAGCTCTAAAATTACACATCTGGTGACTCCAAAAGAGGTAGAATCCACTAGTTTCAGCAGTCCAAGCTTGTCAAGTTCATGAGAAGAATACAAACAAGGTCAAGAACCAGAGAGGAGGGGCTATTTGTCTATCTACATTTATCCCCAGATAGAGCAAGAAGGGAAGAAGAGCCCAAAGGTATCCATCTCCACCAAGTAGGACATTGTCAATGCCTCCACCTAGTAGACCCTTCGTTCAATCGACTAGAGTCCTCCGACCAATCAGGATGGCACAACCCAACCCCTACATCAACTTCACTGGTAGCAGCCTGCTGGCTCTCAATGCACAAAATCTAGTTCTAGCTGCAGCACTGAAGAGCATTCCATATTTTACTGGAGAGAACCAGATGACTCCAATTGACCACATCCAGGATATTGCAAATGTCTGTGCAATTCATGAGATCATTGAAATGGATGTTGTGGTCAAGTTGTTGGCTTCATCTTTTAAGGGTAAAGATTTACAGTGGTTCAGGAGTCTAACCATGGGATCCATTCAGAATTGGGACCATTTGTGCATGGCTCTTCACAATCAATTTGGAGAGAAGGGAGATAATTTTTCCTTGTTGGAACAACTGACAACAATCAAGAGGGCTCCTAATGAGCAGTTGACTGATTTCAACTTCAGATTCTAGCATACGTGGGATAGGATTCGGTGGCCATGAGACCAACAGCTGAAGGTTCTTTTCTATACTTCCTTAAAGCTTTAAATTCTGATATTTCCATGATGATTCAATCCATGGGAGGTATAAACTTTACCCGCATCCTATAACATTGCCATTAGAGCTGAAAATTTCTTAATTCAGGCTGGTAAACTTGCACCTAGGCCACCTATGCCTCTATATCCAGAACTAGGAGCTCTAAGCACTAGTCAAGCACCCACATTAGCTCCCATTCCTGCTCCAAGGAATCAGAGTTCAACTGAAGCTTCCACCTCATCTTCTAGCTCCTCAAATGAGCTCCAAGAAGTCATGAAGCAACTGCAAAACTTGGGTAATGAGTTGGTGACACTTAAGAGGCAACAAGCTCAAATTTTTCAGATCATATCAGCCTCAAAATCAACCCAACAAGCCTCCATATCAGCCTAATAAACCACCCATCCAAGCTGTACAAATCAGAATCAAGGAAACCTCCTGCTAATAGACCATTCCAGCCTTACAATCCTAATGTTGCATCCACATCTAGAGCCTTGGTACCAATGCAAAATAACATGGCTCAGGAATATGATTGGTGTTTCCCATGCAATCAGCCCCATAACCAGTCAATGTGTTTCAATGGTGCTTTGAATCAAGCTCTTATGGTGACAACAACTGGTGTGGAACAAGAGACAGGCCAGGAAGGAAATCAATAACAGGAAGTGACTCAGAAAGAGGAGGCACCTCCAAATGAGACCACACTTGTCAATTGGCAGGCTGAAGATTTTTGTGGTATGAATCAAGCACCTCCTCATAGTGTAGCAGTAAATACATGGTCCAAGAAGAGGAATATTGGAGAAGGGAAATCCTCCAATTCAAATGGTCCACAACCCTCTATTACTTCCACAAGGTGCTAGTAAATCAAAGTGCAGCCCCCAATATGCAGAGTTCAGCCCAAGCCACCTTCTAGACCCGCTCAAGTACATCTATTGTAACAACCCATGTGCAAGAGAAGAATGTGCAAGGCAAGGGGTAACAAAAAGATAGCTCATCCCCATTCAACATCATTGAGAAGATGAAGAAAAAAAATGTAAACATCTCGATGTGGGAGTCATTGGCTATCCCAGGATAGAGAGACCTATTGCAAGCTGCTATGGCCAATTGGTCAGCCTCAAATCAGCCACCCAATCAACAAGAAAAGGTGCTTACCAATACAGCTCAACAAGAAGGAAATCAAGGAAGCCACCAAGGTAAGAATTATGAAGCCCCCTCCATTCTATATTTCATTGATCATTGGGGATAAATTGGTACATAATTACATGATTGATTCAGGAGTGAGTAGCTCAGTCATGCCAAAGCAAATAGTTGATCAGCTAGGTCTTCAATATGAAGTCATCTCCAAAGGTGTAGTGTAATTGGATGGGACAATGGTAACAATGGTTGGAGTCATCAAGGATTTGAGCCTCACATTGCATGCATGCCCCAACGTGACTGTATTGCAAGACGTATCAGTCATAGAATTGCCACCACTCTTTGCATTGTGCTTGTCAAGAGACTTCACACTAAAATTGGAGGCTATTTGTCTACTGATTGGTCACACATGCTTTTTAGAAAAAGGTATGGAGCTAAGGATACAATCAGATCTAAGCCCATTGCAAATTTCCATATTGAGCCTCATGTACCGAGTCCAATCAATGCAAATTGTTCAGCCTTTGATCAAGAAGATTACCCAAGCACTTATGAGGAAAATACCAAGGTTGGATGCATTCCAGACTTGACTCTTGATGAATGGGAAAACAAGAGGCATGCTTTTGACCCTTACAAAGAAATGGAAGAATCTGAGCTAGGAGTCTATTGTTTGCATGAAGAGAATCATCCTCTCCCTAACATCACCAAGCCAGACCACAAAGATGATAATGAGGTATGGAGGTTATTCTTTGATGGTTCAAGAAGTAGACAAGGGATAGGAGGAGGAGCTATGATTGTTTCACCTCAAGGTACGAAATATTACTCAGCTTTCCATTTCCATTTTCTTGCTCAAACAACATAGCTGAGTATGAAGCCTTGATTCATGGATTGCATTGGGAAAGAAAGAGAGGCATTAAAAATTTACAAGTGTTTGGCAGATAGTGAGCTAATTGTGAACCAAGTCAGAGGACAAAATGCTGCCAAGAATGATCTGTTAAAAAATTACAAGAATATCAGGTATGGGATCTCATCGAATATTTTCAAAGCTTTTAGCATCAATTCCATCCCAAGGAAGAAGAATGAAGCAAGAAGACAGATTGGCAGCAATCGGGGCAGCATTTGATGTTGTAGAAAGTATCAAGAGTGAGAAATCTCAGCCCCATATTAAAGTGGTTGTAAGACCAGTTGTTCCTAGATAACAACACAAGTTGGAAAGTCTTCGAGAATGATCAACAAATTGTCAATTTTCTACAAGAAGAAGTTGAGTTCTCTGCCAGAAACCAAGACAAGTTGAAACAGCGGTATGGTGACCAAGTGGTGCAGCTGAGAACCAAAAAATTACCAAAAGGTCTTGTAACTTTGGAGTCAATCTTCAACCCAAATGATCAATTCCGGAAGGAGAAGGAAAACATTCAGGTAAAGGGTGAAGATTCAGAGCCCATTTCAATAGATGAAGGAAAGACATTGCAAATTGGCAAGGTAAGTACCCAACAAGAAAAATCTGAGTTGTTCAACTTTGTCAAGAATTCCCAGATGTCTTTGCTTGGACTTACAAGGATTTAAGAGGTTTCAACCCAAAGTTGGCACAACACACTATTGAGCTGGATCTAAGATCTAAACCTATCAGACAGAAGCAAAGGGCGGTAAATCCCCACATTGAACCTCTCATGAAGAAAGAGTTGAACAAGCTGATTGAAGCTAGCATCATCTTCCCTATCAAACATTCAAGTTGGGTTGCAAACTTGGTGCCAGTGAGGAAAAGAAATGGAGAAATCAGATTGTGTGTGGACTTCCATGATCTGAACAGAGCATCACTCAAGGATCATTACCCACTTCCATCAATGGAACAGATCTTGCAGGTTGTAGCTGGCTCCGAAAGGTTTTCATTTCTAGATGGATACTCATGCTATAATCAAGATAATGGTGAAAGAGGAAGATCAGTACAAGACAACCTTCACCATGAAATGGGGCACATATGCTTACAAGAAGATGCCATTTGGATTGTCCAATGCTAGGAGCAACATTTTAGCGAGCTATGGATATGGCATTCAAAGGCTTAATCAACAAGATAGTGCTGGTATATCTAGATGATATCACTGTCTTCTCAAAGAATGCAGCATACCACCTCTTTCACCTCAGGTAAGTATTTCAAAGGTGTAGAAGATTCAGAGTGTCATTGAATCCAAATAAGTGTGTATTTTTGGCACACGAGGGAAAGTTTTTGGGCCACATTATCTCAAGAGAAGGGTTAACAATTGACCCTAAAAGAGTTGAAGCCATTAGAACACTTCCACTACCACATCACAAGAAATATCTCCAAAGCTTCTTGGGAAGGATAAACTTTGTCCATAGATTTGTGCCTGATTTTTCCACTCTTGTGAAGCCTTTAACAATGATGCTAAAGAAGAGTCTTGCATTCAAATGGACAATAGAAGGAAAAGAGAGTTTTGAGGCCATCAAGCTTGCAATATCACAGGCCCCAACTCTTATTAACCCAGACTTTTCAAAGGACTTCATGTTGTATGATTTTGGAGGGTCAGACACAATCTCAGCTATCTTGGTACAACCCAATAGAGAAGGTTCAGAACAACCCATAGCATTCTTCAGTCAGATCCTGGAAGATTATGAAGTAAGGTATTCTTTTATTGAAAAGCATGTCCTTGTTGTCATTAGGAGTTTGAATAAGTTCAGACACTTGGTCTCGAACAATAAGATTCAATTGCTAGTGTCTCATGTTGGTGTCAAGGATTTTCTCCTAAACAAGGATCTGAATGAGAAAAGAGTAGGTTGGATCACTCATGTAATGGAGTATGATATTGAAATCAAAGTGACCAAGCTGGTTCGTGGCAAAGGTCTGTGTGAGCAGCTCGCTTCCAAACAACAAACTGAGTCAAGATGAAGAAGAGGTTGTCCTATTACTACATAGAATGATCAAGAACAACTAGCTAATGATGCACCCATTCCATGTTGGACTCAAATATTTGGTGCATTATCTCCAAATAGGTTGTGCCCTCCAGAAATGAGGCAGAGAAAAAAGAAGGTACTTTAGATTACAAGCCATCCCGTATGTGCTTGTTGACGGTGTTTTGTTCAAGAGGGACATCAATGGCATCCTATTAAGGTGCATTGGGACAGTCCAAATTGAGAAGGTATTACATGAGTTCCATGATGGAGAAGCTAGGAGGCCACTTTGCTCCATGGGTAACAACACTCAAGGATTATGAAGGCTGGTTATTATTGGCCTACGGTGTTTAGTGATTGCTACTCATGGATCAAGAAGTGCAAGAAGTGCATTCTTCACAGGGAAGGAAAGGTTAGCAACACTGCCCCTTCATCCAATTTCAGTGGATCAACCATTCATGCAATGGGGATTGGACTTCATTGGAGTGATCAATCCAAATTCAAGTCAAGGCCACAAGTGGATACTCACAATGCAATAGACTATTTCACCAAGTGGACTGAAGCAGTGGCACTTAAGGAGGAAAATGAATCCAACATTTTGGACTTCTATGAAGGGATAGTCACAAGGTTTGGTGCCCCTACTACTATCATATCAGACAATGCATTGGCATTCCTTGGTGCAAAAATTACTGAATGGGCTGTCAAGAATGGTGTATATCTCAACACCTCTTCAAACTATTACCCTCAAGGTAATGGCCAAGCAGAGTCCACAAACAAGAACTTACTGAGAATCATCAGAAGGAATCTTGAGGAGAATCAAAGAACTTGGCACACAAAACTCAAATCGGCTCTTTGGGCAGATAGGATCACACCCAAGAGGTCTAAAGGAAGCTCTCCATTCAAGCTTGTATATGGGAAGGAATCATTTCTTCCTATATCACTTGAGTTTCCAGCATTAGAACTCATGAAACAACTGGAACTAGATGAGTTTGAGCCTATGGAGATCAGGTATGTAGAGCTGATGGAGTTAGAGGAGGAAAGAGAACATGCAGTGCAAACCATGGAGAAGGATCAAAGTGTTGATCAAGAAGAGATTTGAAAAGAAAGCTAAAGCCAAGACTTTTCCAAGAAGGGGACTTAGTTCTGAAGTGGGATGTAGATCAAGAAAAACTAGGAAGGCATTCCAAGTTTGATGCCATTTGGAGTGGCCCCTATATGATCACTAAATGCAAAGTTAGCAATGCTTTCAGCTGGCTAAGTTGGATGGTGAAGAATTACAGATTCCAGTCAATGGGATCTATCTCAAACATTGCTACTAGAAGGAGAATTCTCACCCTTGTACATATTAGTCTAGGATTTCCAATTCTTCCAAGTGCTTATGCACATTGTTGTTGTTATTAGATTAGGTTTCATTTCCCTAAGTGCTCTGGCATAAGTTTTGTTGCTCTAGGTTTGTGTCATTATATAGTTCGATGTGCCTCCAGGTGAATGCAGCCAGGCCCTTCAGCATTTATGAGCAAGGAGACCCATAGTTTCCTATAACAATTTGCTAATTTCCAAATAGAACAAATACAGAGAAACTAAAATAGGGTTTCGAGGGAGTCCATTTCAGGTGAAAGCCCCAAGACATGAGACAATTTTCTACTCTCATAACCTCATTTTCAATATTTTCTTATGAAATTGAGAGTGCAGACAGTGGGGCAGGTTCAGGTCACCAAGTGCAAGCGTCAGGATTCAAGTTTCACAAGAATAGGATCAGTATCAGGCTACCATCCATGACTCCGTGCCCAATGGATACAACAAGGAAGCTGATCCATTCACCTAGCAGGAAGGTGATCCCGTGAGTCACCAAATTGTTATCCCAATTTTACCACCAGGAAAAATTGGTCGAACACAACCTTGCACAGGAAAAATGGAAGGGTTGGCCCAATTTTGTGGACTCACCTTTCATTGATCCCAAGATAGGTAGATTTTCTTGCTGAAGTAAAGAAGTGCAGAGCCAGGAACATGTCAGAGGGTGCCATCCACATGCATCTCAAGTGGAGCAAAAATAAACAAGTAATCACCACATAGCCATAAGGAAGAGACAACCATTGAAACCAAATAGAGTAGAGGCTTGAAAATCCTCCATGCATCCCAATCGATGCTTTTCAAAGGAAAAATTTGGTGCCAGGAGTCTCCAAATAAGTGGCATACCACCACGTGGTCCTGGGGATGAGTCAAAAAGAGTCTCACAACTGGTCAGCCATTGAAAATTCTAAGGAGTTAAAGGAGCCATGTGTCCCAATGGTGCAACTTCAAATTGCATGACCCAAAAGGCATGACCCAAACAGTTTGAGCCCCCCACATGTCCCAAGTCAGACATATTGCCCCGCCAAACAGAAGGGACTAAGCCAAACATGAGGAAATGGAGGAGGAAGCCCGTGGATGATGCCAAGTGTCCCACCATCACAATTTTGGGAGCTGGCTACAAGGGTCCCACCCGTAAAGGGTTTTTTGGCATTATATAGTGGGACCCCCCTTTACTCATCCAAAGAGACAAGGTCAGAAAGGTGTTCCATTTGAGACCCGAATCAGCTAAGCATAAGGCAGGGCCAATTGGAAAGGCCCCATGTGTCTCTTTGGTGCTCCTTCAAGGGGAGAATCCAAAAGTGGTCCCCAACATGAGTGCCATCCCACGTACATGGTTGGAGTCAAAGAGGGGACAGAGCCAGCCATTGAAAATTCCCAAGGCTGAGTGGAGAGGAGCCATGCATCAGCTCAATTTTAGGGGCAAGAGTCCAAAAGGTAGGTCTCCAAATATGCACCAGCTCTCCACATGTCTCGGGTCAGATATAAGTCTCTGCCACCAACAGGGGGCTTAGGCAAAGAAAAAAGAAATAGAGCAGGCCCATAGATGATGCCATGTGTCAATGGTGCAACTTCAAGAGTATGGAGGAGGGGGTGAAACCTTGAGACATGTGGGGCTGCCACATGGATATGTGTGATTAGACTCCAAACCTAAAGCACCTTCAGGTGGCCATATATTTTGACCAGAGGCTCGAGAATCAAATGGGAGGGGATGTTTTGGAGAGCTCTCGGCACCTGCTACTCACCTGCCACCATTAATGTTTCGGCCCACCATTTTTGAGGCTATCAAGTCTCCCACCTACCACCATGATGAAGAATGGGCACTCCTTTCTTTCCCAAGAAGGAACAACAATGGGGGCATGGGTGTTGTAGCCGAGACCCATCATTATTGTAGGTGAATTCATTTCCCCCTTAGGGGTGGTTGGAACAAGAGTTATAGATTTCTTCCCTCCTTTCCTCTCATTCTCCTATATATTGTACATCCAGGAGGGGATAATTTTAAAGGGTTGGACATTCTTTCTTTGCGCCCTCCCTTTTTCTCTTCCCTACAAGAAAAATTCGTGGAGTTCTTTGAAGCCCCCCATTCAAATTGTAATGCAATTTCTACCTCTTGGCTAATTGTAATGCACTGTATCAAATTCTTGGAGTAATAGAATAAGTTGTGGATGATTTCAACCCCCTCTTATGTTTATTTGCATTCTTCCTGATCCCTCATTGTGGTTTGGTCATCTGTGCATGGATATTGCATCACATTTTAACAGTTTTTCTTTAAGGGCGACACATATGTTCATCATTCCTTTGGTGCATCACCTCTATTAGACTAGATTTTAGTTTCTTACATCTCAACCATGTATCCTTGGCAAATTAGAGTAGCATTTAGAACGAACCTCTGCAATCTGAACATGTGTACTTGAACAGAGGAATAGGGGCCGGCCTTCATCCAGAGAGCTCTCTTGACTCGTAAAGTCCCACACTTTGAGAGATGCTCCCTATTATGTAGTAACACTGAGAATCTCAACCCATCAAGTTACAGATTTTAGGGGTGTTGTGATTTTGCATCAATAGGAAGCTTTTAAAAATGCAAGCTACAAATCCCTCCATGTAAGTGGAGACAACATGGAAATATTTACAAAGTATGATTTCTCCTTGATTTCCTTCAAATGAAACAAATTCCATCACATCACTTGAACTCCTCCATCTTATTCAATACCCTACACAACAACAAAATAGGGGAGTAGGCAACACTCTCCACTCAGCCAATAATCCAATGAGGAATAGAAGTCTTCTTCCTCATTTTCCCCGAGCCCCAACAATGAAACAATAAAGGGTATAAGACAACCAAGGAAACTTTACATGGCTTCCCAAAATCAACTTTCAAGAAACTTCCAACATAATCAGAACAATTACAAAATCATAACACATGAGTTTTGATGCAGCCTAGAATTCAGTAATACAAACCCAATAAGACCCTAGATGCATTGGACATCACTAAGCCCATACTTAGTACTCACTCAAAGCACACAAAGCTACTAGATCCCTCTTTAGTGTTGTTGTTGCAGGATGTTAGCATAATGAAGACTTAACGCATGCAGTTCCATTACTAACACATCATTCTACAGAGCATACCAGATCTATATCTAAGGGAGGATAGAATTAAGTATCAACCATGATAAAATCAATAACATGCTAGATTCAGATACACACAGAGCTAACACTTAGATTCAACCACTATCCTTCATTATATTAAATTCAATAAGTATACAGAAGCTTCATTACAATAATATTAGTATGTGCATAACATATTTAGCATCATAATCTCACTATTTATGCACACATATGCATCTCTCTCTCTCTCTCTCTCCTCTCTCTCTCATCTCTGCTCTCTCTCTCTCTCTCTCTCTCTCTCTCTCTCTCCCCCCCCTATACAGATTCACTACATACTTATATGGGTGGGGAATTTCCCTTCACCACTTATCTAATCCAAAAATAGGTCACATGTTATTATTAGCCACGTGCCATTTCAATAATAGCCACACATGCAAGTGCACTAAAAAATATACTGCTATCAGTTAACTATAGTGATAATCCTAGCATGTATCCATGCAAAGCACTTTGTATCCGTTTCTCCAAAAATAGCCAATATGTGGCACCAACATCTCTACCTCATTTGTGTGCTCTATATGCCATCTCTAAAAATAGACCTTCGTGAGTGAAAATGGCTAAGTCCCAAAATCTAAACTTCTGCTCCGCACATGTGTTCTCCCTATCCATTCGTGCCTTTAAATATGACCTTCTTTCCCATGTGGAATTCTTGTGTGCCTTCTATCAAGTGTTCTTTAATCAAAATTAACCCACACTAATTTCATTTTCACCTCAAAAATGGTTATCTCCAAAAAACGAATCAAAGAATAGAAGAATAGAAGAATATGAAGGATGTTTCTAGCCTGCAGTTTATCTTCTGCAACCTGACAAATTAATTCAGGATATTCCTCCTTAATACCAGCCTCTAAGGTTTGCCACTCAATGAGTGCTTCCTCTACTTTTTCTTGAATGTCCACATCAATGGAATCCAATTCATCCTTCACAATTTCTCTTGTGCCCTTCAATCCTGTTATCGTGGAGATTAGCATGGCCAAAATTCAGAATCTACGTCCTGCAAAGTAGAAAAAATCCTCATGCACTCTATTCATGAGCCACTGGTACAAGGGCTCATATTTCCTGAAATAAGGGAGCTCATATAACTAGTAAACTCCAATCTTCTTCAAGAGCTTCTCGTTAGCATCGTTGTACACCGGCATGTCTTCCATCGTGCGTTTATTCATATTTTTTTTCAACAAGGCATCAATCTCCTTCTTATTCTCTACAATATGGTGGTTGTACTCACTCACCTTGTTTTTCCTTATGTGATAATCCCACTCCTAGCTTACGATGACCCCCTCTAGATATTGCATTTCAGAAAAACTACTTTCAGGAGCCATCTCCTCTTCTTCTATGACCACCTTCTTCTTTCCCTTCACTTCTGCTACAACTTCTTTCTTGGGTGCTATTTATTCTATGCAATCCTTTGTAAATACTCACCTCTTGAATCTATAATGTGCGAATCAAACCCTAGCTCAATTCAACATGCCCTAGGTGAAATCATGTGCCCTCGCCCCTCTCTATCACCTTACTTTTCTCAAACCCTTCACCACCAGGGATGCAAGCTCTTTTTGCACACAGATCTCTTCGTCACGACTGGCTACACACCTTTTGCACCTTAATTCAATCACTCAGCTCTTTGCACTTATTTCTTTTTAAATTCTCTCAATTGCAATAGTGAAAATGAACTCACATCCTATCCTTATATAGAATTTCAAAAGGTTAGTTCATTTATTGCTCCTTCACCTACCCAATTTCCTCTCATTTATTGACCAACTTTGTTCTTTCCACATGGTACATCTTCGTGCCCTAGCTATAACCTTCTAGCACACCTTCCTACCCTTTGGTCATAGACTTCTAATCAGCATGCTTCCTTGCACCCGAGTACCTTGTCACTGCACCTTCCACTGGTAGTTTTTATGGCCTTTGCTTACCTCGTGTTATATTGTCCCTTCATTTATCTCCATCTTTGGTCACTTTTTTTAGAAGCAATCCTTTGAATTGAAAATCACCCATAGCAGTTTATTCTTTTTACCTTTCAATTCCAGCAGGCATGTACCTGGATATCAACAACCACCCCACACTAAAAGGATGTGCAGTCCTCTACGCATAAAAATACTTCAAATTGTAATTATCTTCATGGGTAAAAATGTGCTTATTACACAAACACACCAACTAAATCTGCAAAGCATAATGACAAAGAAGGAAATACATTAAGGGAATGCAGTATTGAAAACCTAATCTAAATGGCAATATTGTCTTATTCCAAACACCAAAAATATTTATTTATAGTAGGGCTTTAGCCTACTCCCATTGAAGTAACCGGGTAACCATATTCCATCAAGGGCCTCTAACTGACAAGCGGTGATTTCAAGTATGTGAGTAATAACATAGGGCCCCAACCAATGGACCTTGAGCTTGCCTAGATGGTGTGAAACCTTAGAATCATAAAGGAGCACCATCTATCCTATCTCAAGATTTTTATCCTTGATGTGTCTGTCATGCCATTCTTTCTACCTATCCTTTTCTTGCTTATGACTCCAACGTGTTATGGATTTTCACTCATCCAACTTGATTATCTTTTCAATTCACTCTTCTAATGTTTTCTCATTAGTAAGACCTCCAGCAAGTGCAATATGCAAAGAAGGCAACATGATTTCCATAGGAAGAACAACTTCTGCGCTAAACACTAATTGAAATGGTGTGGCTTTGTTCAACATCTTATAAGTTGTTCTATATGCCCAAAGTACAGCAGACACTTTATCATCCCAATCCTTTCTTCTAACATCACAAAAAAATTTCAAGGTCTGGCTCAAATTTTTTTTGAAAGCTTTAGCAGTTCCATTTTCATGAGGATGGTATGGTGTAGTCTTATGGTGAGCAATCATGAATTCATCCAATAATATCCTTATTGTCTCATTCAAAAAATTTGTGCCCCTATCACTTGTCAAAATTAGAGGACATCCATACTACATAAGAACATTTTCCCACAAAAAACTAGTTGTTGTCACCATTGTACAGTCCTTTGTAGGTGTTTCTTCTTCCTACCTTATCAGATAATCTGTGCATGTTATGATGTAATGTGATCCTGTTCTGTGCGCATCTGGTGAAATAGGACCCACAAAATCTATAACCCATTTCTCAAATGGCTCTGCGCTAGCAATAGGTCTCATATGCATTTCATCTTGTTTACCTAGTTTTCCAAGACATTGACAATGATCACATGCCTTACAAAATTCCTTACAATCTTTATAGAGGGTCTCCCACCATAGTCCAGCAAGTAGAATCTTGTGCATTGTGGTATCACCAGCATAGTGGCCACCCGTAATACCACCATGAGCTTCTTCCATAATATTTGTGTGCTCATGTTCCAATACACAATGAGGCAATACCTCATCTCAAAAAAAAAATTATAAGTTGCCACTGATCAACATAAGGTGTGGCTCGTATAGCAAGTTGTTTCTTCTCCATGGATTCCATTCCCTCTGGTGTCATCCCTTTTTGTATAAATACAATAATGTCCTCTAGTTCTGATGGCGTGTGTTATAACCTGTATAACTATACATTGGGCATGGTATCCTCAACTTCATGTGCTTCTTCTCCTGACTTTATTTTTTATAAATGGTCTGGTCTAGAATTACTTTTCCCTGGTTTTACCACAACTGTGAATTCAAATTCCTGAAATAAGAGCATCCATCGATACATGCACCCTTTTAAAATAGGTTTGTTTACCAAATATTTCAATGCTATGTGATCCATATAAAAGATGAATGGTGTAGCTAGTAGGTACTGGCGGAATTTATGCAACGCATAGATCATTGAAAAAGCTTCGCGCTCTGTAGTTGTGTAATTTTGTTCTGCATGAATCATCTTTATACTAGGAAAATAGATAGGATGATCTAAAATACCTTCTCCATGTTGAGCCAACACCATACCAATGGCCATGCTAGAGGCATCAACATGTACATGAAATGGTTTATCCCATGAAGGAAAATGTAGAATAGGCATAGTAGTGAGTTTCTCCTTTAATGTCTCGAATGTGCGTTGCTGTGGTTCTCCCAAATAAAACGTACCTCTCCCTTTCAGTAACTCTTCCAATGGTGTTGCAACTTTGGCATATCCTTTGATAGACTTTCTGTAATATCCTGTATGACCTAAAACTCGGCACACCTCACTTTGACTGGTAGGCTCCCTTAGGCCTATAATGACTGCAACATTTGCTAGATCAACCAACAAACCCTCCTTGCAGATTATGTGTCCTAAAAGTATCCCAAACGGTGTGTGGAAAATATGAACTTCTTGATGTTCAAAGATATAATCAACTATCTACACTATTCAAACATTAAGCGTAGATTGCCATAGTGATCTTAACTAATCCATACACCGTCCAATCGTCTAAATATACCTGTAAAAAGTTTGTGAATAAATTCTTGAATTCCTAGACAACTATGTGCGAAAATACAGTAGGCACATTTTTCAGACTGAAAGGCATTACATTATAAGCAAAGAAACCCCACTCAGTAGTAAACGTAGTTTTATTCTAATCCTCTTGGGAAATCTGAACCTGATGATACCTAGAGAACCCATCTATAAACAAATAGATTTCACACCCTACAACTCCTAGTATTCCTCAGTAAATGGCGTAGGAAATGGATCAGTTACACATGCAGCATTCGGCTCCCTGTAGTCCATGAAAATATTAATTTGTCCATCTTTCTTGATACTGATCACCATTGGACTAACCCATTCTGACTCATCAAGGGGTCTAATAATCCCATACTTTAACATTTTGTCAATTTCTTCTTTGACATTTTCACACAAACTGGGGTTCATTCTGTAGGATCTCTTGCTAACTAGGTGTGCACCTTATTTAAGCTTTATCTTCATCTCCCCTAATGATTCATGCATGCCTTTAAGTTCATGGTACCCCCTAGGAAATAATTCCTAGTAATCCCTTAGTAACTCTATGATTTTTTGCCACTTCAGAGTCTGACCAATAGTCTCCAATTATAGCTTCCTTAGGCTCAGTATCCATTCCAATATTCACCCGCTTTGTCTTCATAGGTTCATGATAGGTGCGCATGGTCCTATCGGCGTTATCTAATACCTCACGCCTACCCGGTGAATGACTTACATCCAGATTTTATACTTCTTCATCATCCACTAAGTAGACCATTTTTCCTTTCTCTTTCTCAAGGCAAGCATGTTGAAGTAGTGTTACATCCGCCTCTCATTCTTCATCAAATTATGCTCTCGAGTCTTCCTTTTCTAATAACTCCTAAAGGATTTCCTCAGCCTTGGCGCTATCCCCCATAGTTAGGTGCTTTATAACTTTCAATGCTTCTTCCACCAGATGCTTTATAGAAAAAGAAGTCAAATGTCTGGGTCATTCCTGCAGTTAAATCCTACCAATTTCTAGTCTCTCTATGGAGTTCTGCATATACATACCAAGCACGCACGCAACCTTGTAAAGTGGAATAAAACTAGTGCACCCATAGTGAAGGTGGTAAAGCTTCATGTCGTTATGTCCAGATTCTCTCACATTTCTGAACGTGGTGCTGAATAGGATGATTACTGTGATAAGTACTTATTTGAGTAGGTGCATTGCTCCTGAAGAACCTAGTAGTAAAAGAAATCTTAATTTCATTTCATCCGACAATATTATCCCTGTGGACCACCCACCAACATGTTGCTATCCCATGTAGTGTATATGTGAGCATATTTCTTCTTTTTAGTGTGTCTATCCATTGTTCTTCCATGGCACATAGGAATATCATGGGATCCCCTTCTCCTCTGTAACAAGGTATTAAGTTATTTCCTATTCTCCTGACATAACATGGTTGTGTACCTCAAGGAAATATGCTCTTTACTTTGTGCCCTACCAACTCGTAAGTGTTGTGAGCCCAATCATCATAAGAAATACTTATGGTATCGCTAATAGATTGCGCATCCTCCCACTGAATTAGTCCTTCTTTGGTTGGTTCAATCATCTCTAGATCTCAAATGACACGTACGTAAATCCTATTCAGATCTTCTTCACTTAAGGGCTCAACATAGGATGCAGATTTTCCATCTATTAAAGGGATAATAACTCATTCTTCTTTATTTTCAAACATGATATAGCCCTTTTTGAACCAAATATCAGCATTATTTACATAGCACTAAGGATGTCCCAATATAGCTGGGAAGCTATCTGACTCTGCCAGTGCTAAAAATTCAAAGTCTCCAGTGAACTTGGCTTCTTGTATGGTAATGGATGTACCTTTCAAAGCCTCTATGGGAGTGGCCTTAGTTTGATTAGCCATGAAAAATGCATTAGAGGATGGTTGTAATGGGGGTCTTCCCATTTGTACCCATGAGTCCAGGGTAAGAACATTGACTTCCACATTTGTATCAATCAATATATTACTCAATAGCCACCCATCCACAACAACATTCAGAATGATTTCCTTGTCATAATCTAGGCTATGAGGGGGAATATTCGCATGTAGGATCTGTCGTCTAGTCTTAGTACTTGCACGCGGAGTGTTTCATTTCATCCAATCCCCTAATAATGGAATGATATTTTCCTGGCACAAAATTTTACACACTTCCCTCAAGTCAGCTATATTAGTTTGGACCATATTTAATGCCTTATTTTTCTCCTTTAAGTACTATATCTCACCCTGAATATTCCTTATAACTTACATGGTTTGCTAATAAACCTCCTTCTGATAGGCAGGATCTAGGTACCGTGTGGTAAGAATTTCTTCTTTAGTGGTGGTAGGTTTCTGCTACAATGTTTCCCTTGGCCCAAGTCGTGATCTTCACTTGTAAATCTTTAGATTCTACCATTAACTTGGGCATCCATTAATTTTCCACAGCACGTTGTATCCTAACCATCCATGCGCATTTTTTTTCTTGTCTATGTTTCTTACGCAGATGCTCATATAAGTCTGAGCACTCCTCATAGCTATGGTTCTTTCTACAGAAAGAAAATGTAATATTCTAAGGACATTCGCGCCTGTAGTGGTCAAGAGATCCACATGTATAACATATTCTGTGAGGGAACTCACTTCTTCCACCATGCCCTCATCTACCAAATCCACCACGATATCCTCGACCTCTACCACAACCACCTTCAAAATGCCCTTCATTCCATTTATAGCGTGCCTGATTGTGTTCCCAATCATGATACTCATTTCTTCCCTTAGAGTTATCTGAAACTCTTGTCTGTCATACACCAATATCTACAGCATCATGGATTTTTCCAATTAGTCAGTAGTCTTCCGTATCATGAGTCATCGACCTACATATTTTACAGTAGCTTGAAACATTCTTCCTTATCACACATTGTAATAATGTGGCAACGGCTAGCTTCATGGTTTAAATGGAATATTTCACAATCCATCAACAATGAGCATACATTTATGTGAGGAAAAACTATCCTTTGTGTGACATTCTACTTCACAATCTATGCACCAAGTCCCCATGTGTTTGTCGTGTGCTGAAACTACTTTGCCATAGTTGCAATATGTGCTTCTAAAAATGGGCTCACCCCAGTGTCTATGCTTCCAACTGCCTCAACGCGTAAGGCTACTTCAAGTGCTTCACCTAGATCAGTGTATGTCTTATGTGATAATTCCCTCCTAAAAGGTGTAATCAATCCCCCAACAAACCATTGTGCATGTTGGCTTGCATGTATGTCATAAGAAAGCTTAGATAAAAATGTTTTAAATTGTGCATCATACTCTCTAACACTTTCGATAGTGCATTGCTTACTATCCTTGAGCACACTTATACTCTTCTGCTCAAATTCAAGGATATGAAACTCTTTAAGGAATGCATCCTTTAAAGTTGTATAATCTACACAAGTCTAATTAGGGTCAAAATTCATGTACCAGCTATGTGCGCGCCCTTTGTAACGTAGTATCAAATTGGATTTTCGTATTCTCAGAAGCCATGATTCCTTTTGCATACCATAGTATTTCACACATATGCACATGTTCAGTAGCATCTTCTATGCCCCTATACTCTAGGAGACGAAGAGACATCTCCATGTAAATATTCTGGGGTTGGTGCGGACCTTTCCCACCTGATCTAGAACCTCCTGTGTTTCCCCTGCCTTCAGAACCACTAGATCCACCTGAACCAGAGCTACCTATGCCTTTTGATCCCAAACCTGTAGCTGGAGTCAAAATAGAAGATGCACTTCTCTATTTTCCAATAGTAGAATTGAATTTTACCCTAACAGTCTGCGAAGCATTACTACTCCCATAGGTTAGTTTGAAAATTGGTGCGCTTGTATTCTGCACTAACGATACACCTAAAAAAGTACTCCCATATAACAACAAATTCGTTTGCACTGCCATTACTATACCTTTCATAAGACTCACTCCTACTCTTTCACTACTTGAACTAGATTTTTGACTACTTGTTGTACTAGATACTGAAAAACCAAACGCAAGGGCAAGGTTACCAGGTGGATTCAAATGTGCACCTACAGCCTAGGTATTCTTTGCTGGAACACTTCTATGTGAGGCAAAGGAAGGATCCTTATCATGCTTTCCAAGATGGGGGAGTACCTGATGCTGTGGCTCCATGTCTTCTACATGAGCTTCAAATCCTTCATGAGCCATCTCTCTCCTTAATGCCATACTTTCTGCAATGTTACGTTGTTTCTCTATCTCCCTCTCACACGCCTCATTATACTTAAGCCGCCTTTCCTCTCTCTTCCTTTCTACCACTAGGTCTGCCATCTTTCACCAAATCTACTCCTACCCCCGTGCGTGGTGGGGTTTTAGCTAGCCATTGGTTTACTCTCCAAATTCAAAGTTACCATTAGGATCTTGATTGCCAGTGGAATTCCTTGCAGGTAAGTTCCCCTTGGATATAGTAAAAACTAGAACTTAGCTACCCCTGGACACAAATAAGTGGAAATTGAGTATTCTAAGATATAACTATTTAAGAAACCATGGAACCGCATATCCATAGCTCGAGTCCAAATAAAATCAGCATAAAAAAGGGCCTGGAATTCTTCCTGCATCCAGACAAGTGTGCAATACCTCCAATTTTGCTTAGATGCATAAGTAATCAGCCACTCGTACAATTCTACTGGAAAGATAGCTAACAAAATATCATATAAACTGTCATACATATTCTATTCCACCCATACGTGTGTGTGTAAACTCAGATCTAGTGTTGAATCATCATGCATATTCTTCTTCCAGATCATGTATCCATTCTTCAACACTTGCTAAGGTTAACCAGTATGTATTCATCACGAACCATCCTAAAAATAACTGAAAAAGAGGTCTCAGTAGTTGGAACCATTGATGCAGCCTAGAATTCAGTAATACAAACCCAATAATACCCTAGACATGTTGGCACATCACTCAACCCAGACTGAGCGCTCACATGAAGCATGCAAAGGTACTAGGTCCCTCCTTAGGGTTGTTGTTGCAGGATGTTAGCATGATGAAGACTTAACACATCATTCTACAAAGCATACCAAATCTATATCTAAGGGAGAATAGAATTAAGTATTAACCATGATAAAAATCAAGAACATGCTAGATTCAGATACACATAGAACTAACACTTAGATTCATCCACTATCCTCCATTATCTTAAATGCAATAAGTATACAGAAGCTTCATTACAATAATAGTAGTATGTGTGTAACAAATTCAGCAGCATAATCTCACTATATCTCCATGTATGCATATGTCTATCCCTTTTTCTCTCTTTTTCTACACACACCTCTATATCTCTATATATCTCTCTTACACAGTTCACTATATATTTATGTGTGCAATGGAAAGTGGCAAAAGCTATGGAATGAGGCTAAAGAACCTCAAAGCTTTGCATACTCATCCATGCACCATAGGATTAGAGCTAAACAAGAGAAAATAACATGCAAGCATTATAACTTTGACAAAAACATCAAAAACTAACATGTATACTACTCTCTACTCTATGAAAGCTTAATGAAAGTGAACCTAGTTAGATTCTAAGCAATCAAATTGTGTGTTGTTTACTCCATGAGGGTGAATGAATCTCACTAAATGGCTACAATGCCAAGTTTAGCTATTTCATTACTAACCTAACATGGGTGCAAGATGAAGCTATTTTAATGGTAAATGACCCAAGATCAAATGTCTTATTAGCTTTGCTAATGAAAATGAGCTCTTAAGCTTTCTTAGGCTTGTTTTGGCTTTAGCTTATGTAAAGTTGTGTTTTGTGTAAACAAGGTGTGTTTTGAATGGGTAGGCTTAGCCTTGTATTTATAGTTTTCCAAATGAAAGAGTTTTGAATTCTTGTGCATGTGGGACTAAATCTCAAAAATCACTTTTAGATTAGATTAGGATAAACATGCTTTGGGCTTAGTTAAGCTAGGATTAAGGCTAGTTAAACTTGATTAGCAAGTGATTAGAGACTCATTGAGAGTTGGGAGGGGTCAGGATAACCAATTTTGACTGATAGATAGCCTATGAAGCCAATAGAAGTGGTCTAGAGAGAACCAGGGAGGTTCTGAATGGTCGAAAGGAGAAATGTTTAGCTAATAAGAGAGATATTAGCCAAATAAGATGATTAGAGGAGGAATATGACCAAAAGAGTGTCATGAATGGGCATTCAAGAATGGAGCAAAGTATGGGGATTTAACAAAGTGTTGTTAATTGATTGGATTGGATGAAATGCTAAGTCTAATCATATGTTAGGTGTCTACAATTTATAAGGGTGGGGACTTTCCCTTCACCACTTATCTAATCCATAAATAGGTCGCATGTTATTGTTAGCCACGTGTTGTTTCAATAATAGTCACACATGCAAGTGCACTAACAATAGACTATTGTCAGTTAACTATAGTGATAATCCTAGCATGTATCCATGCAAAGCACTTTGTATCCATTTCTCCAAAAATAGCCAATGCGTGGTGCGCACGTCTCTGCCTTGTTTGTGTGCTCTACACTCCATCTCTAAAAATAGACCTTCATGAGCGAAAATGGCAAAGTCTTGAAAGATAAACTTATGCTCCATGCACATGTTCTCCCTATCTGTTCGCACCTTTGACTATGACCTGCTTTCCCATGCATACTTCTCATGTTCCTTCTGTCAAGTGTTCTCTTATCAACAAGTTTCCCAAACACAAAGGCTCAAGCCAAGAAATAGAAAGGAACATGGGGATATACTTATGCCTCTCAAGGGTTTGGGTGTCCACCTTAAAGACTCCAAGAACTCAATCACATACCCACAAAGCTCTTATGCCTCCCTCCAATAAAAACAACTATTATGCATCCCTCAACTCTTATGTCTCCCCTCAATAAAATAAAAAAGATAAGCAAAAAAATTCATTTATCAACAGGGTGGGACACCCTAACCCAAAGCCTTCCTAAAATACCCAATAATACTCTTATGTCTCCCTCAAAATATCTCCATTTCCATTTTCTCCTACACAACCTAAAGGACTTTCTATTTCCCAAAATCACAAACATGCAACAATCATTCATTCACATCCATTGCACAACAAAATAGAAAAAGAAAAACATGGGTGAAGTCCCTACCTTGCCATTGCAATAATATCCAATCCACGAGCACAAGCTCCAAGCCTTTCCAAGTCCAAGGCAAGCACAAATTGACTTAAAGCTCCAAACAAACACTCTGAAAGTAAGCTCCTCCAAAAATGCAAGAGTCCTAAAATAAAACAAGTAACCCCCAAATCATTAAACAAACTTGAATAAATAGAAAATAAAGGAGAGAGAGGTGATGTGGCTCCATGTAGAATGCCACATAATTTCTCCTCCGCTCCACATCACATATTCAAACCCAATCCCCAAAGCACAATAAATTGGTGGTTGACGGAATGACCACACTCTTACACACTCAAACCCAAACCCACATATCCAAAGGAAAAAATTAAAAACATATGTAAGAAAGTGCAATAAATAACACCTTTTTGTCTTAGAATCACATAATGGAGTCTATTTTTGACCCCTTAACCCATAGGTTTAGGTTGTAGGTGAAATTAAGAGGTGTCGGACAAACGTAACTTGTACCACAAACCTCAAAAAATGGCCATTAAGCCCAAATCCGAATTTTACATGCAAGGTTGAGTAAACAACACACAAAAGAAATAATATCTTTTCAAATCCAACACAAACCAAGAACCACCTACTCACATTAATTATCCCCCCCTTTTTGGTCACATCCCAAATTACACTAATTAATCAAGTTTAATCAACTTAAATTGAGCACTTTAGGAAACAATAATAAAGGTGACTCACAATACTAAAATAATACAAATACTTAGAAAATAAATATAAGAAAAAGGTGTAATGCCACGTTTGATGTTACCCCAGTTCTTCTTCGTTGACCCGTTGATAAGTGTGGAATGGTTGTATGTGTGCTTTCATTGGTCGTTAGTTGGCTTCGACCTTGTCACAGAGGAAGGATTAGCATCCTTCCTCCCCATCTTGTCTCCCCACGTCCTTTTCGATGCTTCTAGTGGAGGGCCTCTATAGTACCCTTTATGATTACCCCTGTCTAAGGCAGATCGTGTTCTTGAATCCGAGTAGGCGGGCTAGAATGACGATTTGGTGTTGTTAGGGCATGTCCAGTAAAAAAGACGAATATCCATAATAATAATTATTGTAAATTGTCGATTTGGTTTGCCGACTATCATGATTATAATTAATAACTATTTTAAGTTGTAAAATAATAATAATAATAATAATAATAATAATAATAATTTTACTATTATTCTATTGTCAATTGTTATCAATTTTAGTATTATTTATTAGCATTAATCCATTTTAATTGTTTTGGTTGGTTGCTTCCGTAGACCGAGTCTCGGTTCGCGCAAATGAAGTGGTGTCCTGTTGTTGGTGCCATGGTTAGTTGTTGTCCTGTGTTGCCTTTGAAAATCCAACCTCTAGTCTTTTCCCCTTGGGTCCAGGAAAGCTTGAAATTAATGGAAAATTTAATTGGTAAAGTTTATAGAGTTATGCACCCACCAACCAATGTTTTCTTGATGGTAATTATCTCTCTTGTTTGGTGTGGGGTCTATTGGACTCCTTTCCTCATCTTTTTTTGTCTTTATTTGATTATGGTGGGCGATTGGGAACCTCACCCATACCTTTCTCCCTGCTGGACTCACCTGTCAGGTTTTAATGCTATTATTTTTTTCCCCTCTCCCTTTATCTCCCCTGCTAGCCACTGGTTTTGTTTTGTGGGTTCATTTTTTTTTAGCCTTGTATTCTTCTAACCTACCTGGTCTTTTCTCCTTGTGACATGGCTCTTTCCTTTTGTTCTAGCCACATGAGAGGGAGAGATCTACACATGAGGGTGGAAGAGTCCGTTAAAAAAAATACTCCTTGTTGTGCATGCGTTTACACTCCTTCCTAGGCACCTGCAACTCCAACCTTTTTCTAAATTCATTTCTCATCTATGCTCCAATGGGTGTCCTTTCCCGTTCCAAGTTCTATTGTCTTTGGTTACGTGTATTTCAGGCATGGGAATTTTGAGCAGGCCATGGGCATTCTAAGCAGGCCATTTAGTAGATCCATGTTTGCACATACCCTGCAATGAAGGCATCCCCTTAAGACCACATCTCCTTGAGGCATTTTTTCAAGAAGTTTACATGCCTTGTGTTTTCTTACACATTTTGCATATGTGTCCTCTTAGGCTCCTAATTCCACAGTTCTCAAAAACGTCTTTTTCCCTCTTGCTTTTATGGATGTTCTTGCCTTGTTCTAACTTCCCCATTTTGATGCAAAATGGGAGTATGTTTGCATGGTTGTGGAGCCTAGATTTACCCCCCCCCCCTTTTCCTCACACATATTTGAAGTTCCTGGCATTTTTCAATAAACTCATTGGTGTATATACTGCAGTCATGCTAATTTTTGAGACCACATTCCTTTCCGTGTGACGCAGCTCATGGTTTTGGGAGCTCCCTACCTGTGCCAATGTGGGATTGAGTGGAGTTTCTATTCCTAGCATGTATGTGGATAGAGATTCAACTAGAGGTTTTCTGCTATAGGAGTTTGAGGTGTTTGTGTGCCTTGTTGAAGCTAGAGACCAGGCAATATAAATCTACACTTTGTTATAATTTCTAAGATTTATAAATAACATGAAATAGAACCTTCCCTTCCAGGAATTGTTTTTCACTGCTACTTTTGTTGTGGGTTGGACACCTTGCAGGGAAATCCATCCTTTCCTCTTGAAATCTTAGTGTTTTTTTATAATAGTTACTAGTGTTAAGTGGACAGCTATGTTGTATTTTCCTCTCCTCTAGTTGTTACGTTTTCTTGCTCAAGTGATCAACCTTTGACATTTTTATCTATATTTCTTCGTTTAGTATCAAGTTTATTATGTTGTTTATAAATATTAATTTTCTATTTGGCAAGAAATCTTGCGGTAACTATGAACCTCTTACTTTTCACATGAGTTGATCGCCTTTTTTTTGTACTTTGATGAATCACTCTCAAACCCCCTTCGATAACCATTTGATGTCAGGAAAGAAGGGTTGTTGGAGTGGAGTGATCAATACTTGGGCCAAGCTGGGTTGGATTTTTGGTTTAAATTTATTTAAAATGTATAAGTTTGAGTGTAACATATTTGGATCTTTCTTGTTTATAATCCTTGTTGATCTTTATACTTGTTCCTAGACTTTTAAATTCTTCCTTATGAGATACCTTGACCATCCTCATCAAGCTTGAACCGTAGCTAGATTTTGATCACCTAAGTTCGATGTTACATTTGTACAATTATAGTACCCAATTATGACTAGAATTGCTTTGGTTTATTTTCCCTTTCAAGAAGACTTTTGGTGGCATATTCTATTTTTTTATCTCTTTGTTTTCTCTTTTATAATGTTAATGTTTTTATTTTAATTGGTCAGATTATATTCATATAAATACCTTAATGGTTTATGATGGAAAATGATATGAAGATTAATTAATTTTTGAGAAAATAAATATGCATCAATATCGTATTGACTTATGATGGAAGGTGTTGTTTTGATAATGGCATTTATTAATATATGTTATTGCCTATGTTAGAATGGTTTTGATTATGTTATCGAGGGTTGATTTAACTGATATTGTGTTGAGAAGTGATAACACCTTTTCAATTAAGATGAACTTTAGACTTTTGAGGAGGTCTCCAAATCCTTAGTGTCATAAAACTTTTATAGATGTTTTGAATGCTAATTTGTTTAACGGAACCCTCTTTTACACTTGCTTGTTGTAACTTGCCTATAAGGAAAATGGCCTCTTCCTGAATGATTGGGAAATCTCTTGGAGTTAAAGGCCGAAACTAGTATTTATTTTCCTCTCCTTTGAAAACAATGTTGATTGGTGGTCGTGTATTAGATTTCCATCATATAATCTATATGATTACATGATTAAAATTTTAATACACTTGACCTTTCATGCTAACCTTTGAATCCCATGTTTCCTCCTAGATTAGTTGTGTAATTTTTTCATTTCAAAAATTTAGTATCGTAGCTTGTGTTTTTTGTACCTTTTTATAAATTTATATTATTTGTTTTAATATCAGTTCCCAATCTTATAACCTAATTATTTATTTGATGGAAACCTTTTTACACTAAACTGTTGTTTCTAACTTATCAGGCCAATGGTTCCTTCTCAAATGATTGTTAAATTTTTGTTGTTTTTGAGACAATGTACATAACTGAAGTATAAGGCTTTCTTCTTATCTTGGCATGGTGGAAAATTTAATTAACTTAAGGGGTTGTTAGTATTTAGAGCTTTGATCCAATTCTTGGAATAGAATGCTTATTTTCTTGTTATTGTTAGGCAATAGCTTATTGTTGCTTTCTGTAGTCTTATCTTGCTCATTTCTTGTGAACTAAACCAGGTTATTAATTGTTGCAGATGGCTTATGCAAGTAGATGAGGGAAAGACTTGCAGAATATTGCTTCAGTCTTGATTATGAAATTATTTTTTACGAGTGCTTATCTATTGTAAAACTCTAGAATGAGTTTCGTGGAATTTTTAGAAGAAGTTTAGTGCATTAGCTTTATGTTTTGTGGATTAATGTTATCTTATCTACTGAAACCTTGGTTTGTGTTTAATATCGTGGAAAAATATAAATTTTGAGCACCGTGTTGTTATGAGTGGTTCTAATGTATTTTAGAAATTCTAAGAATAAGTATAGCGTGTTTTATCAATGTTGTTACCTTCATGTCCACTATTCATAATTCCATAAAAAAAAAATTTCCCTTTGGTTTGTGCTTCGTGTTGGAAAGAAAAAATGTAACCATGTGTAGTTTTCACAAAAGATGTAATGGTAAATTTTTCTCTTGGAATAAAATTTTGTGTTCTAAACCCTTCTAGGACATGGTATTAATGTTATTCTAAGCATAAGAGTATGGGTGGGTAATCCTTGTGTGTGTGTGTGTGTGTGTGTGTGTGTGTGTGTGTGTGTGTGTGTGTGTGTGTGTGTGTGTGTGTGTGTGTGTGTGTGTGTGAGTGTGTGTGAGTGTGTGTGTGTGCGAGTAAATTATTGTAGATGTGAGCTTCTTGATAACATTGCATCCTTAAGCAATCAAATAGGAAACTACCCTTTTTAAAAAAAATTAAAAAATATATACCTACCTCTGCCCAAGCTAAACTGGCCAACATTTCCCTTATTTTGGTGAGTACTTAACAACCTTAAGGTGAAATCAATGGTTAGATTTTAGAAGATAATAAGGTTATAATAAGTAGGAAGAAATTGATTTAGAAACCTAAAATTTATCTCTCCCATTTGAAACGTAATTTCTATACTTTTGTTAGGCTCGTCAAGTGAAGCATTTAATCATTCTGGATAACTCCTTAGCCCATTAAAATCCTTGTAGATAACTAATGTGATCTTAAAGATGAATCCATTTCGATCTTCTTCCCCTATTTATTCCAAAGTGCTTTGTAATATTTTCTTAATTGTTGTAAAATGTTTGATCCTTGTCCAAAAAGTTTATTGTTCTGAAACTAAATGGTAACTTCCCTCAACTGGAGCTTACACTCTTCACCTTGTGCTATGGAGGTAGGAAACAAGATTCAATAACTTGATTATGAATAAATAACCTTGTGAGAAATGGATGATGTTCTTTGTAAATCAACGATATAAGCAATTTCTTGTCATACTATAGTTGATCCTCCTTCAGAAAACTTGATCTTAAGTTAATTTGTCAATAGTATACAAGAAATGCGTTCACCTTTGTAATAATAATTGCACGAATCAAAACATGAATCTTCTAGATCGTAGTCAAATTTTGAAAGATGTTTTTTTAGTAGATAAATAACCTTCAAATATTTTACTCTGTGGGATGTCCTTAATTGTAAGTGTGTATTGTGGTTGGTATATTGCGTTGTGCCTTGTCGAAGAGAAAATTGAATTTTTCATGTTGGGTGTTGTATGTTTCCTTATTTCCTATGTGGTCAATGTTGTGTCAAGTTTATTGACATTTGGTCATAACCCCTTCTGGTCACCTGTGTTGATGTGTAAACTCCAAGTAAGTCAAAAAGATTTATTCAAGTTTTCACGGTTGTATCTATGTGTGTGTTTTAGTGGGCGTTACAAAAGGGGAAACAACATATTTACCTGAGGTCACATTTGAGGCCACCCCCCAATGGGGACCTCCTAACCAACTAACAACAACAAAAAATATACAATTACACAAGTTGTCAAGGTGACCTGTTGCCAATACCCAAAATTCCTTCATTGTTGGTCTCTTATCCCTTTTATGTTTGTTGTTTTACAATTTCCTAAAAATATCAAAACAATACCTCTCTAGCCTCGTGTCCATATTAATGACATCGAGACAATAAAACACAAATATACATATTAATTCACGTCATTAATAACCACAACTCAATCATCACTAAAATAATTAATTTCACCAATTGTTTAAAATTTCAAGCTATTTCACTTATTTTATTTTATTGACAATAATGGGATCACAAGACTACCCAAATCATCTAACAAGATCTATGTATCAAAATCCAATGTGTCAGTATACATATAAAGTAATACTCTATATCATCATCCATACTGAAATATCAATTTTAGTATTTCATCCCACACCTTAGTATATGTTGGGCTACATCTACATATAACCAAAGTATCATATAGAGTTGTCCCTCAATATCCCTAATCAGAGTCATAATAGTGCTCACTTGATCAATGTCTTTTGATAAAATATGATTACAAAGTCTAGTACTTCAATCCATAAATAAGCAAAATGAAAATATGTTCATGAGGAGTGTGCACTACATCCCCCTCCCCTTAGACTCGAATTCCTCTTGGAAGTCACGGAAAGAGGTAGGAAAATAAGGCATACAATTAGTAGTCAAGTCTTCCATGGGGTTTCTTTACTTCAAATAAGTTTTTCCCCTTGAAACTTCAGTTTGGTTCAACACTAATGAAAAAGGAGAATGGAGACTATAAAGCATAGATACCAAACCTCCTCCAATAAGATTGCTAATGATCAAAATTTCAAAATAATCTCTACGAGGTTAACCGATTTTACAACATAGAATATTTAAATACAAATTGTTAATGAAAAACTATTAAATGAAAACTAAGGTCCATGAAGAATATGAACATGTTAAATACAAAAAGTTCCCATGTAGCCACACACCGATACTACACATGGTAGAGAGAGAGAGAGAGAGAGAGATGAGACTTCCACTTGGGTTGAACTCACACTACAAGGTTTGATATTTTAGATAAGGCTAACAACTACCAATTATGACCATCAATTTTGCACAAGAAAACATGCATACTCACAGGCTTAACAGACTTAAGATCACACAAGGCGAGGTTTAACAACAAGGAACACACCTACATTTAATCAAAAAAAATCCAGGAAGAAGACTAGTCATTGGCAGTACTTCATATAATTCGGAAGGTCCCACTTATATTTTTATGGTAACACAAAACATACTCTTGACCACAAGGTTTCCATAACTTGAATATTTTCCTGAATAGTGTAACACACAACCACACATCCTTATTTAATAACTCAATCAACTAGATGCCATTTCTTATCTTTCTCTCTAATTTTTTTGAAAGGAAATCTTAGCTCATACCATCATATTGACACAAGAGATACCATTCACTCTATAAAACATGAAAATTTCACAATCTAGGTCCTCTCTAGCTAACAAGGTTCTTAAAAATAATATAACTTAATATTATATCACATAGAAACATTCAAGTGAGTTAGGGGAGAATCAAGCAACAAGTGGGGTACAACTTGCAATTTATGATATAGAAACACAAAACATTCCTGAAGACACGGACTATTATGTAACATTCTCTTCCCAGTGGTAGGGGTAACAACATCATTGATCTCCAAAAGGAAAGAGGATTCTAAAATTCCTTCATATCCTTAAAAAATGTTGTCTAAGCTTGTAAATAATCCTAGGTCACCAATGACCTACCCCAACACAAGAAGACACGTTCTTAACAACTCAAAGATAAAGACTTTCTTCAAAAGGGTCATAGATTATACACATGTCGAGATAAGAAAAAAAGGGTACCACAGCCTAAAAGGCCCAACAGGGAAGAATAATTACATTGATCTTCAAGGGATCGCAACATGACTAAGAAACATCACTCTCAATCAAGCACTCTTATTCAAATAAGGTGATAATTTCCCTATGCATACTTCTAAAATTTCATACTAACTAGGTGGGTCCAAATTAATATAGCATGTGTCTTGTGTTATAAACATTATACATGTGTTTGTTGTTTGATTATAAAAAGGGGGTATAATCATTTTATCAATAGGGTTTCCACCTTGATTTTATTATGAGGTTCACACTTATATTATTATTATTATTATTATTTTATTTATTTATTTTGTAACTAACCTATCATTGAAACAACTCATTCTTCATGATTTATGGTTCTGGTATTATATCGCATACTAATCATCCTAAAAGACCATGATCACTTTACATTAATAACATAATCCATATTATGTTAAGGTTATATTTCTATTCGATACATTTTCCTAATGTTTCAACATTATTTAAAACACCTTAACACCTTAGGATGCACTTGAGATTGGACACTCATACCATAGTTCAAGGAAAATTTTCAATTAGTTCTATTATTAATATTATCACATTATTCAATTCATAGGTATGATAAGTCATTAACCCAAAGCATAACACACCAAAATTTACAATAGTTTTCTCATATATCATATGCATCACCGATGCATTTCTAGTGAATCTCTACAAATGTCAAAAGGAGTTATGATGAAGGCACACATTATAATTACCAATTTCTTCAACCAATTCAAGGAGTTTAGATCAGTATGGGGAGAAAAAAATGTTTACAGCTGATACTCAAAATAGGTTTATTATAAGAAGGGGTAGTTTCTCAACAAAACTTATATCCACACAAAATTCCATCAACCAAGAGATAAAGGCAGAAAGGGGGAAATAAATTAACCCATATGCACCACACATCATCGCCAAGAGGGAAACAAAAAAAAAACAAGAGGACTGATAACTAATCTACTCAAACATATCCTCTAAGGCCAAGAGTTATAGCCTTGGAAGGAAGAGTATGACATAGTCATAACCAAGGTCAAACTCCTATGAACTATACAACCAAACCTTCCAACAAAATTCAAAAAAGGACCCAAATGTGTCCAAAGAAGCTCAAGGTACCCATGTCAGCCCCAAGCACAAATCGATATTGATGGCTCATAGTGGTATAAGCTAAACAAGATAATGGGGTAAATACAAGGGCATATCTATTTATGGGTGCTAAAGATTAAAAAAACACACTTATTAAGTATACTACCCAAAGGGGCTTAAGTATAACCATATGTACCCAAGATGCAAATAGTATACTATTAATCTTTTCTAAAATAAAACAAGGAAACCGCATTAGAACTCCATTATTCCCATCCAAACAATACACTTTTTGACAAACCTATAATTATTCCAGAGTTACTTCATCCTTGACATAATCTAAAATCCATAGAGAATAACACATATATTTTGACGAGGAACAAAGATCCTACTAGGGTGAAGAAGAAACTCATCTCTAGAAGAGGTTGAGTATCGAAATGGTCACTCCAAGATTTTATACACACAAGGTTCCATCATTCCAAAATCCAAAGGCACAACTTGACATACCTAAGAAGACAGTCATGACACCTAGGGTGTACCCCCATACGATGAGAGATCACGATACATCTAGTGTAGAACCATCTCATTAGCAGTCAAGAAGAGAATCATGTATCATTCTTAACACCATTTAGCTAAATGGTCAATAAGACAAACAAGCTTAGAGTCACCAATCAAAGGTAAAATCTAAGAAATCTTGGTAATCAAGAAAATGGCTAAGTAACCGCATTGAAATTCCTAAAATTCCCACAATAAGATTAAAAAACTATAGAAAAATCCTCAGATCTTTGCAATCGAATCATAAAATGAATGTTGGTCCTTGATAAAATAATCTTAAGTTTACGAATATAAAACACATGAAATTTCAACATCACAATCACTTTGCAGCCCTTCGGAGGCCATCAGTAGGGGTACTCAACATTGGTCTCACAACTGAGAATAATCAAACAAACCGGATCTACTATGACATCATGCCAAGATATCTACTCTCCCATATGAAAATTAAGTCCAGAAGTGATAATTATAACCAACTCGTCTAACCACTAAAGGAAAATGGGGGAGCTCTAAACAACAATTAAACCTCTAGTTTTCCTCCAAACTGACCCTTTGATATTACCTGGATATCTCCATCTTCCCACCAATCCACCTACCTAATCATTTCAAGCATTTCCACCTTTCTTAACCTCTTCCTCTGCATTCCTGAGTCTTCTTAAACCATATTACGAGCCTAACCACACCTTCCTCACTCTCTGTGCAATCATAGAGAGGTTAAAAATCCATTTTATTAATTTATCACTCAGATTGTCCCCTAGCCAAGAACACAAATGCTAATCAAACATCACAATCAATAAGATGAAAGGAATTCACTAAAATAACTTTACATAAACCTTTGCAAACAAATGAGCAGCAATATCATATATTATTATGGAACTCAATGAAATTCAATGAGAATGGGCCTTGCTTATATAGGGAAAGGAATAACAATCTAAGAACCAATCAAGTTGGTCGTAGATCAAGCTATAAATCATGGAAGGAACTAGTCATCAAAGAACTAGTCAAGTCCATAGATTTATGAGAGAACTAGACATCAAGGATCTAGTCATATACCAGGAAAGATCTAGTCAATACCATTAAGGAAAAAACTATACCTAACAACTAGATAATATCTCCTAATATCTAAATAAATAAAAAGAAATATCCACACACATAACTGGGTGAGGATAAATACAATAAAGGTAAATAATGTACTTAGTGTGAACATGAGCTAAGGTAAATACCTACCCTAACAACGTCCCTCAAGTGAAGCTAGGGGATAAAAATAGAAGTGGCATGTCGACAATATGAGTCCCAACAACTAGGCCTGATGAGGTACTCATGTACAATATATCCATGAAGAAATTTTTGAACCAAAAGAAGGAAAGAATCCTGCTATAAGGAAAGAGAAGAAGAAGAAGAAGGAATATGTTCTAACGAACACCCCACAAGAAAAACTTCCAAAACCCACAAGCATTCCATGCAACTCAAGGTAGTGAGGTGATGCAAAAGGCTTCGTAAATATGTTTGCAACCTGTTTCTGAGTCAAAAGGTACTCCAAGCAAAGAACTCCATCCTAAATGTGCTACCAAATGAAGTGGATGTGTATCTCGATATGCTTGGTCTGCTGGTGCTCAACTGCGTTACGAGAAATTTGAATTTCACTTTGGTTGTCACACCAAAGTACAGTCGGTGAATCCTATGGGAATCCAAAATTTGCCAATAACTAGCAAAGGCAAAGAATCTACTAACTCACTGTAACTACTGCCCCGTACTCTACCTCTGAAGAGGAAAGTGCAATAGCCAGTTGCTTTTTACTTGCCCATGAAACTGGATAAGAACCAAGATAGAAAAGATAGCCAAAAGTAGAATTTCTATCATCAATAGAACCTACCCAATTTGAATCTATATACCCAACCAACTGAGTAGAACCCCTAACGTAGTGTAGGCCAAAGTCGGAAGTGCCCTGTAAATAGCACAAAATCCTTTTAGCAGCTTGTCAATGACTACTATGAGGAGAACGTGCAAACCGAGATACAAACCCTACTGTAAATGAAATATCAGGGGGAGTATGGGTCAAGTACATGATATTCCCAACCAACTTCCTATACAATGTAGGTGTTATCCATGTGGATGTAAATTCATCCCTCAAGGTAATTTTGGTAACATGCATTAAATTCTCAAGTCCCAGGCAAATAGATTGAGTCAAGGGAAAAAGTCATGTTTTTTGGGTCCCCTCAGAATTTTCTAACTCCCATGTCCAAGAAGGAGGGAGCAAGTTCAACATACGAGAAAATGTAAGAAATATTGTAAAAAATAGGCTCGGGCCAGGAAAAACCACGAAAAATGGCTAAGTCCTAGTCCTCGCAACAGTCGAGGGACAGTTGGGACAAAAAGGTGCGGATCGGCCGAAATGAGCACAGGTGGCCCCGGAAGCAATTGGGACATCTAGGACAAAAGTACGCGGCGGGCGCGAAAAGCCGATCTGGCCAAAAAATTGAAAAAAATCGACTAACTGCTGAGAGGGATAGTCTGGGATGTTTGGGTCAAATGGACCCGAACCAGCCGGTTCGGCTGAAATCAGTCAAGGTAGTCCAAAACAAAGTGGGCTAAGTGGAACAAAAATACGTGAACAGGCCGAAACCGGGTGAAATGAGTCAAGGCAGCCTGAAACAGTCTAGGACGCGCGGGCCAAAAGTACACGAACCGGCCGAACCGGCCGAAATGAGAACTTTTTTTCCTGGAACAGTTGGGCCAAAAAGGGCGCGAACCGGCCGAACCAGGTGAATTTGTCCCAGATGGTCCGAAAGCAAATGGGACATATGGGCTGCGAGTACGTCCAATCCATTAGAGTAGAACCGGCCGAACCGGGCGAAATGGGAACAAGCAGTCCGAAACAACTGGGACATTTGGGACAAATGGGCGCGAACCGGCCGGTTCGCCCAAAATTAGCACAAGGAGCACTGTGCTAAATGGGACAAAGGGGACGCGCGGGACGCGAAAATCTGAAATGGCCGAAGGCAGGGAGAAAAGTCAACGTTTGACCCGTGGAACTTCAAACGGCCATAACTTTTGACTCCGAGCTCCGATTTTCACAAAATTGAACTTTCTGGAACGAGCACGACGTTCTCTACGCCACAAAAACTAGATTTCTTATTTTTAATGAGGGTATATATATTTAAATAAAGGAAACATATTCCTCTCCAGTCAGTTTAATGCTCATTCCCGTCAAATGACAGAAAACGCCTGCTAGGCCCAAAAGAGCTGCCCGCACTCAGAAGGCCATAAATTTTGCATTTCTCAACGAAATCACACAAAATTGGTACCATTGGAATCGTGGTTCCGAGCCCGATGCACAAAAATCAAGAAATTCTAGATTTGATTAGAAATTGGTCGATATTATTAAGAAAACGTGGCCGGATTCAGAACAGTGTTTTATTTGGTAGCTGGGAGTGCAATTAAGAGGCAATATGGTCATCATTCCTTCTCTGCTGCAGCACATGGGACAGTATGGGGAGCATTTTGCAAGTAATTTATACCCATTCCACTCAATTTAATGCCTCTTACAGGTGGTTGAAGGACATATTTCGGGATTTCCATTTTCCCTTCTCTTTTCCTTCTCATTTTTCTATAAATTGGAGTGTTGGGCTCATTGTAAAGGGGGGGAGAGTTTTTGGGTAACAAAGCTCTGTTAAAATTTCTTTGTGAAGCCAGTGTGTTGCAGACCCTTGTAGTGGACTCCTTGCATGGTGATCCAGGCCCTTATCTTGTAATAGATTGAACTGTGCATATCATGAAGCAATAAAATATCAGTTTGTGGATATATCTTCCCCTGCTGTGTTTCCTTGCATTCTTCTTGCCCCTTTAATCTTTCTACAAGTATATTGTGTCTATTTATTATGTTCTTGCAGGAATTCATTATCATTGTGTGTCCTTGGAATATTGCTGTAAATGCATTTTGCTGGATTATGGTGAACTGTCATCACCTCTTCTAGTGTGCACTTTGCCTCTGTATTTCACACATTTGGAGATTACTCTTCACACCCTCTTTTTCTGGTGTATCACCGCTTTAGTGTAGGATTTCATTTTATGCATTCTCTCTCTTTGGTCCCTTGGAATTTTAGGTTAGAATAGCTAGTTTCTCCTGCATTAGAGTAGATTGTGGCAGGTAGTTTAGGAGCAAGAACCAGCTTTCTCTGGAGGTCTATCTCAAGTAGCAAGTCCCACAACTTGGAGATAGTACCCATGTTATCCAATCACACTGGATGCTTAGAGTGATCAAACTAGAAATCTGTATCAACATCTAGGGGTGCTGTGATTCGGTGATAACATTAGGATCACAAAGTGGTGTGGTACATGTGGATGTAAGAATAACTCCAGAGTGAAAAGAGATGGACTTGGCTTACAATCAGCCATATTAAAGCACCTAAGAAGATCATGGGTGTACTTTTGCTGAGTTAAATGAATCCCTGAATCTATCTGAGAAATCTATAAACCAAGGAAATAATGCAATAGCCCAAGATCTGTCATGTGAAATTGTGTAGAAAGAGTGCTCTGAATACTTTGAATGTGGGAAGAAGACCTTCCAGTAAGTAACAAATCATCAACATACAAGACAAGTATCACAATATTCCCACCGACATGTTGGAGATACACTGTATGATCGCAGTGGCAATGAAAAAAAACTAGTACATAGAAAAAAGTAATCCATCTTCTCATACCAAGCCCGAGAGGCTTGTTTGAGACCGTAGAGAGACCTTCAGAGCCTACAAAAAAGAGAAGAATCTTGAAAAAATCTGGTTGGCTGCTCCATATATATTTTCTCTTGTATATATCCATTTAAGAAGACACTCTTCACATCCATATGGTATAAAGTCCACCCCTGTGATGTAGCAATAGCAAGTACAAGGTGTAAAAAATCCATCTTGGCAATGGGTGCAAAAGTCTCAGAGTAATTAATACCTTCAACTTGTGAAAAAACCTATGAAACAAGATGAGCTTTACTCTCATCAATGGAACCCATCAATTGCATATTTGGTTCGATATACCCACTTATACCTAACCATATTTCTTCCTTTAGGAAGAGATACCAAATCCCAAGCATGATTCTTCATCAAAGAAGAATACTTAGCTGCCATCGCATCATCCCACTCCAGTATCCCATGAGCCTTTGAAAAATACTGTGGATCCTCAAAAACTTCCTGACAAAAAAAATCCAGAACCTGTAGAATGTGCGTGATGATTCCTAGGGGGTGGAAGATCCTCTATGAAAGGTGTTGCCTCAGAAACGGTAGTATGATCCCACTTAGGCATAGTGAAAACATTAGTGGGTATAGGATCCTCAATGGCATCTATAACCACCTCAAATCCTCAAAGAAAATCCTTAAGATGAGATGTAAGAATAAGGAATGGAAGAACATGACGAATCATGAGGAGTGAAATGCTCATCAAACTGAACATGTGTTCGAAAAAGAACATATGTGTATCAGGATCTAAAAAGATAAGCTCTCATGTCCTCACAATACCCTACAAAGATCAAGGGTTTACTCTTCTTATCCAAAGATTTCCTTTTCTTCTTTGGCACAAAGGCCCAAGCATGGCTCCCAAATACTTGAAAAAATGAGACATCTGGCTTAGTGTTGGACCAAGCTTCCTCTGGTGTCAAATGCTCAAGTGCTCTATGTGGTGTGTGATTTTGAATGTAGTTAGCACAATTAACTGCTTCTGCCCAATAGATAGGAGGTAAATCTCTAGAATGCATCATACAGTTAGCCATTTCCTTTAAAGTTCTATTCTTCCTTTCTACTAAGCCATTCTGTTGTGGAGTATGAGGAACAAAATGCTGGTGAATAATGCCTTGAGTTACCAAAAATTTAAAAACTCATTGCTGAAGTACTCCCCCCATTATTAGTACGAAGGTTCTTTATGCAACTAGAAGATTATTTCTTGACCAAAGCCTTGAAGAATTTGAAGTGTGAAAAAACATCACTTTTGTACTTGAGAAAATAAACCCAAGTACGCCTCGAGAAATTATCAATAAACGTAAGTGCATACTTAGCTCCATTGAAAGATGGGGTAGGAAAAACCATCAAGTCACTATGCACAAGCTCAAGTGGTGAAGAAGCTCTCTTAGAAAAATTCTTAGGAAATGGATCTTGGTGTTGTTTCCCTAATGCAAAACCAGAGAAAACTCCCTCAAGACAAGAAACTATAGGAAGACCATCTACCATACCATGAGTGCTCAACTCCTTCAAATATCTGTAATTAAGATGTCCAAATATTTCATGCCAAAGCTTACTCTCTGAATCTGCATGAGAAACCAATCCTGTCCCTATAGAAGAAGTGTCATCAAAACCCTCAAAGTGATATAGTCTAGAACTATGATCAACAATACCCTGAGCAACAAGTGAATGAGGCTCCAAAAAAGTTCATACTTCTGCCCCATGTGGTGTAAAAGTCATTATTTTCCCTTGACTAGAATGACAAATTTGATATACACTAAAGGAAGAAAGTAAATTTGTAGTGATGTTAGGAACATATAGTGCATCTTGGATACTGCCACCATCAAGTTGTATATCACCTTTTCCTTTAACAGAAAGAAAGGAAGAATCTCCAACCTCAATTTTGGAAGTAGAACTCAAACCTAGAGAAACAAAAGACTCCTTGGAAGAAGTCATGTGATGAGAAGCACCAAAATCTATAACCCAACTGTCTGCAAGTGGTGACTGAGATATCCCAACAACATTAAGTGCTTTTCCATGTTGATTAGAAGGAGGTGGAGTGGAGATATAAATTTTGTGTTTCTTGACTGCATCCTCTAAGGCTTGCATTCACTTATAACACCTATGTTCTTCATGATTACTACCCCCACAAAAAGAGCATGAATGGCTAGACTTATTCTTGGATTTAGAAGACTCCTTGGGTTTTGAGTTGTTTTCTTTGGGTTTAGGAGCATTTTGAGATGGAGAAGGGGTGGATTTGGTTTTACTGTTTGGTTTTCCCTTGCCCTTAGGATTAGATGCAACTAATGCCTTTTGAGAGGTGGAAGACTCAAGGTGAGACAATTTGGATTCTTCCCTAGTAAGTCTTTCACAAAATGTTTCTAAGTTAGGCATTTTGAATGTGTCACCTAAGGCATCCATGCTAGAGAAAAAGGTAGAAGCAAAAATTTGGAATGGTCCTCTCAACTTGGATAGAATCAAGTAAACACACTCTTCATCTTTCTTATCTCTTCCACTCCCCTTCAACTGTGTCAACAAATGCTTGAACTTGGTAAGATAGTCTATAATTGTTGGAAAATCTTCAGGATTAAGAGAGGTGATCTCAATTTCAAGTTGCATGGCTCTCATATGATCCACCTTACCAAATAAATCCTCCAATTTCTCCCATATTTTGAAAGGAGAGTCACATTTTTCCAAATGAAACAAAATACTGTCACTTACATAAGTTCCTATCAAACCCATACACTCATCAAATTTGCACTGGTACTAAAATTTTTCATATTCTCTAGTGAACACTGGTTGTTCTGAAGAAGTTAAAGCCCATAATCCTTTCTGCTTAATTATTGTTTCCATTCTTGGTTTCCATGTGTGGTAATTATGTGTTGTTAATGGCTCAACATGATCTAATGTAGAAGTAGATGCCATCCTAAAAAAATCACCAAAATAAATGCAAGAACCAAGCAATGCAACAAGACCCCCCCCAAGAGCCCCCACCAGATTTTGGCACTTTATAATGAGTGCATGTTACAATATGACACTTTATAATTATAGTGTGATTCTCAAAATAAATATTTCCAATGGAAAGAACATGGAAAAAACAAGCACTTTTTAAAAAATGACACTCAAAACCGAGTTACCGATCAAAAGTTACAAGCTTTTTAATATTATGCTCTACTATTTATTTTAGTTGCCACTAAAATAGAATAAAATGCTCTTACCTTCACCACACAAATAAAATGAAAGGGGGCTGGAGTTAAGCACCTACTAGTAGGAATCACAATCTTTAAGCCCTCACTTGATTCTTTCTAGTTGACATTGAAGTATTGACGAAACAGATAGGGTAACGGGCATAAGGAACATGTTCAAATGCTGGTTGATGGGTTGTTACGTGTGTATGACACAATCCACAACTGATCATGAAGCTTCCTTTTAGCTAATGAACTACCTGCCTCAAAGCAAACCACCAGAAACGAGTTAAAAAATATTTGCAGTCGATCTTCTAGCGTTTAGATGCAACCTTTGATAGAACCAATGGCTAGCAGTTCATTGTTTTAAAACAATTTAATGTGGAAAATAAGGTAAAACCTATTGTAATTCCCAAAAATATGATTATATAAAGAATTTATTTGTAAAATAAAACAATAAGATAATAGTCTAATCTAAATCCCCTAGGTTAGAATACCATCCGAAGGTTAATAAGAACCATGTTCAAGGTCTCTACATAATGAGGAGAGGAAACAAAGTAGATCACATTGTGAACAGGGTAAATAATTAGGTGGGTAGGTCACTCTACAAAAATAATAAATGCGATAGGTGGAAATCATAAACTATATAAAGGGGATAAATTAATGAAGGAATCGGTGCATTACAAACATACAAAAAATCTGGGAATGTAAACATCTATACAATGATCTAGGGCACTTAGGGATTGCATAAAGGAAGCCATTTTATCCTAATCGAAGGCTACACAAAATTTAGGTACACAACCCAAATTGAGGTTTTAATGGGTATGGGCCCTGGAGAGGTGATTGGTTAAGTACCAAGAGGTCTCAATGGGTGGCAGTTATAGTGAACAATAGATCGATAATAAAGCATGTGGGAAAAAGGGTTAACCAGAGAAAGGATTTAACGTTTACTAGGGCACTTGGGATTGAACATGGGTTTAAAGGACTTGCCCCATGATTGAGGGATGGAGGTTCTGATAGAGGCACTTGAAGGTTGCAAAATCATGAATGAATAGGAAAGCTTCCGCATAAGTGGATACAAGGTACATTCCTAGAGCATTGCTTGACAAGTTAAATCATATTCCATTGCTAGGATGACTATTCTAGAGGCACTTGAGGAAAAACATGAGGACCTGAATAGGTATGATAAGTGGATAAGGTGCCATCCTATGAGAATTGGAGGACAAGAAAATGATATTCCACGCAAGGACTAGAGATATCTCTTTGGAATCTAATTACAAAGAGTCCAACCTTTTGTCAAACTTCATAATAAGGTTGTTCACCTATGAAAACCACAACAAACCTTGGCACGCGTTCTGAACTTGGAGAAGGCATGGTGATGGTTAGTTCTGATCTTCGGTAAAGGAATGCTAGGGATTTCCTAAGGAGGTAGATTTATGTGTGTATGAGAGGCATGAAAGAGAGGTGAGATATACATTTCCTATGGGATCTCGTGAGCATTAACCTATGGAAATACTGGGATGCTTGCTAGGCTGCACGAAGCATGATTTAGGGTATAGAGAGCTTATAGAATTTAATTAGGCATTGGCATTGATGTTAGGTCTAGGTAATTCTTAGTTAGTTAAGGGCATAACTTACTAGCTCCGTTCAGAGCTTGTTATATAGGCTGAGTTGGCTATCACTTAGGTGTCTATGGTCTGAGAGTGTACCCTTTTGTGTGGATATGTATACCAAATTAACTCTTTTAAATCAATAAATATAGTATATATATATATGTTCAATCTGTAATCTTAATTATGGGTTTGAAAACCCCTTATGATATTAGTGAGGTGTTATAACCTAGATCTATTGGTCCTATGGTTGAATTCGGTGATGAAAGGTGCTTACCTTTTATGATGACCAAAGTGTGTGTGTGGATCCTATTTTATGTTCTACTTTTAGGATGCATGAACCCCTTTATGTCTGAAAATTTTATTGGTAATCACGATGGAAAAACTTCTCACAAAGCTCACATAAAAGAGGAGCTTGGCACCTGCGCATGTGTGGGTGAAGTGATCCTCCCAGTGCTCGCTGGGTGATAGGCCAAGCTATGGGTTATAAATAGGTATTAGGGGTAAAATAATGTGATCTTGGTTTCATTGATCGAGAAATTTTAGAATTGTTGAGGAAAAAGGTGGGCACGAGATGAAAAAGTGCTTGAAAGGTCTTACTCGGGAAATTGTAGGTAAGCATGGGTTTGGGTCAAAGGTAGCAATGAGTTTGCTTAGAGATTTGTACTGGACACATAACGTTTGCAACACTACCAGGTTGAATAAGAACAATGTACATGAGTTGTATGATCTAAGATTGATAGGTTTATCTAAAAATGGATTTGTATGAAGTAAATTCTGATGTATTCATCTAGATCCAAGGTGGTACTATAGACCTAGTGTAAACACAAGATAGTTCAGAGTGCAGGATGATGTTGATAGGTATGATTCCGGTACACCAAAGGTATGCTATAGGATAAATTGGTCACAGAATCTTAGTGATTGGAAAGTTACACCTTAGTATATAGTTTCTACGTTTTCAGTGTCGTAGAGGTATGACTGAACACATGAGGTTTTTGAGGTCACTAGCTATGGTCTAGATCTAAAGATCTTAGTCATGGCATAGGTAAGGCCAAGGTAGGGGTAAAATAACTGAGTCACTAAATTGAGGAAAAAGGAAGAATTTAGTAAGGCCGACTAATGTTCTTTAGAGCCCTTGGCGAGGTAAGCTATGGGTAGAGGTAAGATTATCAGGGTGAAGGTTGGGTGGTTCTAAAAAGGAGCTAGGGAAGAAGGACGACACAAGGGGTAATAACAGAGGCTCAATGTGAGGTAGGGAGTGGATGCAAGATCAAGGATGAAGCTGACGTCGAGTATTGGTCAACTGACGATGGTTAGGTAGGGTTTGTGACTGAGGGTTTGAGGTTCACGCGAAGGACATGGAACCTGATGAAAATTTAGGTCTACCCCCCATCTTGTTATAAGAGCAACAAGAGAAACCCGCTCAACTTCTGGAGAGATATTTTCATATGAAGAAAGGAGAAGAGTCATTGATGCGCATCTAAATCCACATGGTGACCAAACCCTAGCACTTAGTTTTCCAAATCCATAGATACATATTACTAACCCCAGTTGGTGTTGGTGGAAGTAACTGATCAACACCTAGGAGGTATAAATTTTCATTTGGCACATATATGGTTGTGTAATCCTTTCCTGTGTTTGGAGGTATATTGTCTGGAATGACATTTGGGAAAATTAAAGGTACATAAAGCTTGGGTATGATGTCTAGAAGTGGCATGAGAGACACATCTAGTAGTGGTGCAATATCACAGACTATTGGCACATAGTTGAACGTGAGAGTGGGGACACAAGGTACAACCACTTTAGGACCTTACTAACTATGAGAGGTGGATGTAGTGGGTCAAGAGGGAAAAAAACAGATGGATCTAGTGGATCTGGTGGTGGAGGAAACACTAGAGGGAATCCAAGTTTTGGATTAGGTGAACAAGGGCCTAAACCACCTCAATAAGTGTTTTTTGAGATGTCTTTGCATCTGCCAGATTACAAAGGTGTTGAGGATGTTGCAGAACATGTACAAAAATGTGAGTTGCTATGGGCACGTGAAGGGGATCACTACCCCTTTGCAAAAGGAAATTCAGTTTGCAACGACGTTGCAAGGGCACACACATAGTTGGTACCAGAAGTATGATCCCCACCAGAAAATAGTAGATTATACCACACTGTGTAATGCCTTCTTAGCTAAATTTCATATTCCTGAGTTTGAACAGAAGAGCATTAATGCACTGAAAAATATTCAAAAAGGAATAACAGAGAGTGTAGAGGAGTATGACACATGTTTTGAGAATCTTTTGTCAAAACTGTCTTATGATATCCATCCTTCTCATCATTCTCTATGGTTTTTTGGAGGGTTCTCATCATTCTCTATGGTTTTTTGGAGGGTTGATAATACCTTTCAGGAGATTGCTGTTGCATAAGACTTTCACAGACCCACCTGAGGCCTTGGAGGATGCCCTGCACATCGAGGCTATAGGAAGCATGGATACTGGTGTTATTCCTTTTCTTGAAGCTCATATTGCTACAATGGTAAATAAACTGGAGAATATATCTACGAATGTAGCCCATGAGAGTTGCAGTGTCATATGGTGCATAGATTGTGAGGTAGAGGGGAATACAAAGCACAATTATCTTTGGATATTAGTAAGTGCCATGACGGTAGACTATGATATTTTCTATATAGATCATGATGCAAGTGCGTATTCACTACTGCAACACGTGATCTATAAGAATGTGTCTTATTATTGCAAGATTTGTACCTCTACTACTCATGACACTAAGGATTATAGATTAATTGACCAGATACATGATGCCATTAATATTTTTGTGCGCTAGACTAGCGTTGCAAAAAATTCCAAGGATGATGGGTCATCACTATGAAGGATGCACAAATGGAAGAACTCATGGAAGAGGATTTAGTGGAGGATTTAGAGGCCGTGGAAATTGTGGAGGTGGAAGAGGTGAATTCCCTTGCGAAACTTGTTATAGTTGTGGGTCCACAGAGCATTACAAATGTGAATGTCCTAACCTGTTACTATTTTCATGGTTATGGAAAGAAGCATTATAGTATGAGGAGTTTCCAGAGCTATTTGAACACATAAGCCAACAAAAATGGAAAGACAAGGGCACCAGGATGGTAAGCTTTAAGAAATTAGTTACTTGTAGTGGATGCCAAGGGTGGACTGTGAGTTATAGTTATGACCTTATTACTGGAGAAAATGCGAGCATATTTGGCTGCACATGCCAAGGAATTTTACCAATATTAGACTAATGCATTGACTTTACTAATTATAAGAGGTGGTTTATGGGAAGTAATCCATGACCCCTGATCTTATTAGCTAGTTGAAGTTTATCAATGAGATCATGGATGTAAATAGAAGTCTGTGAACAATGGTGAATTTCTTGTCTAAGTCTAAAGTTGAGATAATCCAGGATAGTGTGGATGCATGTAAGAAAAGTGCTGAGGTCCCTCAGTAATGATATAGCCATGATGTCATAGAGGTGTTGTAATATGACTATTACAAGAGAATATAATTCGCAACTATTATGACCAATGGTTGAGGGATAGGAGACCAACAGTGGGAGAATATTGAGTATTGGCAACAAGTGACCAAGGAAACGCATGTTTTGTATGTTGTTTTCATTGTTGTTGTAGTTTGTTAGGAGGTCCCCATTGGGGGGTGACCTCAAAAGTGACCTTGGGAATGTTTTTAATTTTGTCTTATTGTTTTTTATTTAATTGTGAGTTATTTATTTTTATGTGAATGTGGAGTCACTTTTATTAATTATGTTTTGCACCCCTCTTAACCTAATTTAAAAGTGTTTACCTAGTGCTAATTAAGGATGTGATTAAAAGAAGGGAAATAAATGTGAGTTGGCAGCTTTTATGTGTATTGGTTTAGGATGAGTTTAATGTGTTTTGGGTTATGTGTAATCAATCTCCCTTGTGAAATTTGGATTTTGACCTTCTAGGCTATTTTAGAGACTTGTGGGACAAGCTAAGCTTGTACCACACCCTTTAAAGCCACCCACCCACCCAGTCTATGATGATGAGGGACTTATTTTAGGACATATTTTGTGTTTTAATGAAGGAAAAGGGAAATCAAGTGCACTTTTCTTACATGGGTAGTTAATTTTGTCCTTAAGGGGTGTGGGTTGAGGTGTGAGTATGTAAGAGGGTGGTGTTTCCCCCAACCGCCCATTTAGCATGCTTTGGTGTATGGGTTTGAATTTGGTGATGTGGGATGGAGAAGAAATGATGTGGCATCCTAAATGGAGCCACATTATCTCCCTCTCCCTCTTTTTTATTTATTGAGAATTTTTGTGGAAGTTTTTGGGGGTTAGTCACTTGGTTTTGGATCTCTCATTTTTGGAATGCTTGCCTTTTGGAATGCTTGTTGGAGTTAAAGATTTATTAGTAATTGCTTGAGCTTAAAGGATTTTGGAAATTTCTTGTGAAGTGGATTTCTTGCTATGGCGAGGTAGGGTCTTGCACCCTTAGTTTTCTCCTCTTTTCTTGTATGTTTATGCGTTGAATGAATGTTTTTTCTTGCTTGATGTTGTTGGGTAGTGAAATGGATTTAGGATGTGTATGAGATAGTGAAATGAGGTATGTAATATGTTGGTAGACATAAGATATTCTTTTGGGTATTTAGGAGGGAGTGGGTTGGATGCCCCACCTTGTTTTCATCTTGTTATTTTTTAATCATTGTGGGAGACATAAGAGAGAGGGAGGCATAAGAGTGAGGGAGGCATAAGAGATATATTTGTATTTGTAGGGAGGCATAAGATATTTTTGGGGTTGATTGTGTTTTGGAGGTCCTTTGAGGTGGGCATCCAAACCCTTGAGAGGCACAAGGGTATCCCCATATTCCTTTCTCTACTTGGCTTGTTTTAGATCCATTGTTTTTTAGGAAGTTGTTATGTTTAAAAATGAGTGTTTCTGTGGTTATTTTCTTGTATGAATGTTGCTTAGTAGTAAATGTGGAAGCCTTGTATTTTTTTGCCATGGTTGTCACATATTTCTTATTGTCTCATTGTTGGGGCTCGGGGGCCAATGAGGAAGTAGGCTTCACTTCCTCATTGGAGTAATGGTTGGGTGGTGAGTTTTGTCTACTCCCCCATTTTTGGTTGTGTGTTGATCTTGGAAGAAGGTGGAGTTTAGATGATGAAGGCTTTCTTGTGCATTTGGAGAAAAGAATAATGGACTCTCCTGTAAATATTTACCATGTTGCCTCCATTTTGTATGGAGAGGCTTGTATACTTGTATTTGTTTAAAGAGAAGTTTTAGTTGTGTATATTATCAAAATGTAATCTTGGTTGATAGTGTAAATGAAGGCACAAGTATGAAAATCCTTCCATTACTTGTTGGAAAGTAGGAACTCTAAGATTGTTAAATTTAATCAAGTTTATTGAAATTTGATTGAAGAGGAAAACAACTATGTTCTCATTTTAGGTTGATTCATTGTTCTTCTTTAGATGCGTTGTTCTCGTTCCCAAAACTATTGGAAAATCTTGTTGATAAGTTTCCTGTGGGAATGGTTTCAAACTTGTATGTTGTAAAAGGAAAGAAATACTAATTCCTATTGTATTATTTGAAAGGCATATGATGGTTGAAATAAGCTATATTTGTGCATTTTTCTTGTATTGGTTGGAAGAGAGTTCAAACTATTATATGTGTAGATGGGAAGAAGCCCTTAAATCCTTGGTATTTGTCATTTACTTCATCAATAAAATAGATTGATTTCCTAAAATTTAGGGGAGTAAAGAAATTGCTTGAGTTTCCACTGAGACCATAGCCTCTATTAGAGTATGTAAATTTATTATTAAGTTAAATGTAAATTTATATATAAGCTCAATGTAGATTAATGTAACAATGGTAGTAGTGGAATTTGAATTGAGCTATTAAGCAACTCTTGGTCAAAATTACTATCAAATTATAAAAGATATTTTAAGTGTAAAATTAAGATTAGTCAACAATATAAATCTTTTTATTCCTTGATACTAATATTGATATTAAAATATTAGTAATATTGATATTAAAAATAATATTGATAAAAATTAATATATATACCTTTAATATATTTATATTTATAATATATATATATTATATATATGTGTGTGTGTGTGTCTAGTATATAGCTATATATTAAACAAAAAAAACATGTTAATAAAAAAGCTCAGCAAATCACATTTTAATATAACGAATGGGTTAAGCCGCAACCTGCATGTTTTTTTTAAAGAAAAAGGGTTGGGGGGAGGGTTGCCGACCCCAACCCCCACCCCATTAATTAATGGGATGGGGGGTAGGAGTCAGACAACCCTCCCCCTAACCCCAAACATCTTTCCACCGAATATGTATACCCCCCCTATAGTTTTAATTCTTGTAAACCCCAAACGGGGGTATCCATGTTTCATTTTGTTGACTGTGTTTTCTTCTATTGTGTGGACGCAGGTTTCTGCACTTTTTGCAGGCAGAACCAAGTTCTCACACACACACACACACACACACACACACACACACACACACACACACACACACACACACACACACACACACACACATGGTGTGATGTGTGTGTGTATGTGTGTGTGATGTGTAATAAAATAATGTGAATAAAAATACTCATAAATACTCTTTTGGGGTTGTTTATTTTGGATTTGTCATTATTTTATTAAATCCAAAATACACACACACATCACAGGTGTGTGTGTGTGTGTGTGTGTGTGTGTGTGTGTGTGTGTGTGTGTGTGTGTGTGTGTGTGTGTGTGTGTGTGTACCCCATACAATTGGGGATATGTACATTTCCCCCACTCATTTCACTAAATTATGGGGTAAATCCTCTTATGCCCATTTGGGCCAATGCTAAAATAAGGAGATAAACAAAATAAATAAATACATTGCAACCCTAGAAGAGGGTGTAAATAGAACAAGAAAATAAAAGAAGCATGTGCATCCTTTCCAAGAGTTTGAGATTGCCTCTCATGGATTCCATCTTCCTCCTCCACCAATCTACAAAACAAAAAGAAGAAACAATAAGTCAAAACAAAAGAGAGAAGAGCTTTTCTTATTCATGCTTAGGGTTAGTTGAATCCCTAGATCTAATGGCCCCAAATGAATCCTATCCAATGGATAAGATTCATCCCTAACCAAAATGTAGGTGGGGAGTGGGTGAGAGAAATTCAAATTTAATTTTCATGGGTAGACATTATTTTGGGGCCACTCTAGTATGTGTAGGGGGTGTTGTTATTTCCTAACCCAAGTGTCTTTTAGAGACCTTATTACTTAATACAACTTTGACCTCTTTGTGGGCATTACTAAAACTTTATTATTATTAATTAAATGGACCAAAATACCCTTGAGATTAACTAAATAAATTTAATTAAGGTGAAGTTAAATTGCATTAAAGTAAATTATAGGGAAGCCTAAGTCTTGTTGTAGACTAACTAATTTTATTATAAGTTATTGAGAGACTTTATGATTTTATTTTTAAGGGGGATCTAAAGGAAAATTAATAACGTTAATTGAATGTAATTTTAGACATGAGAATGTGACGATCTTAAGACTCAAATATAATTATTGCGAGTGTATTTAATCAAAAAAAAATATGCCATAATTTTTCTAGTTGACCTAGGTTTTCCTTGGGTTTCATGTGGGTAATTTTGTGGGCGTTACACAAATCATCAAAAAACTTGAATAAATAGGAAAGAGAAGAGAGATGAGTGATGTGGCTCCATGTAGGATGCCACATCATTTCTCCTCCACTCCATATCACAAAGTCAAACCCAATCCCAAACGAACAATAAATTGGTGGTTGAGGGAATGACAACCCTCTTACACATGTAAACCCAAACCCAAACCCACACCTCCAAAGGACAAAATTAAAAAAATATGTAAGAAAGTGCAATAATTAGCACCTTTTTGTCTTACAATCACATAATTTGGTCTACTTTTTACCCCTTAACCAATAGGGTCAGTTGGTAGGTGAAATTAAGAGGTGTGGGATAGACTTAACTTGTCCCACAAGCCTCAAAAAATGGCCATTATGCCCAAATCCGAATTTGGCATGCAAGGTTGAGTAAACAACACTCAAAAGCAATAAAATATTTTCAAATCCAACTCAAAAAAAGAACCACCTAATCACATTAATTACCCCCCCCCTTTTGGCCATATCCCAATATACACTACTCAATCAAGTTTAATCAACTTAAATTGAGCACTTTAACAAACAATAATAAAGGTGTCTCACAATACTAAAATAATACAAATAATCAGAAAATAAATAAAATAAAAAGGGAAAACAACATATTTACACAAGGTCATATTTGAGGCCACCCCCCAATTGGGACCTCCTAACCAAATAACAACAAACAACATACAATTACATAAGTTGCCAAGATGACTTGTTGCCAACACGCCAAATTCCTTCATTGTTAGTCTCATATCCCTTTTATGTTTGTTGTGTTACAATTTCCTGTAAATATCAAAACAATACCTCTCTGGCCTTGTGGCCATATTAACGACATCAAGACAATAAAAAATACAAACATATCAATTCACATCATTAATGAACACAACTCAATCATCACTAAAATAAAGTAATTTCATCAATTGTTTAAAATTTCAAGCTATTTCAATTCTTTTATTTTATTAACAACAATGGAATCACAAGACTAGCCAGATCATCTAACAAAATCTATGTATCAAAATCCAATGTGCCGGTATACATATAAAGTAATACTCTAGATCATCATCCATACTGAAAAATCAATCCAAGCATATAATTCACACTATGAGTCACCACATAACCATAACCAAATTATTTATAATGTTTATCAAAATACTAATCAATTATAACAATTCTCGTTTATCAATGTCTAATGATCAAATATAACAACAAAGTACAGGTCTCCAATCCAAACTAAGAAAAATCCTAGTAAGATCAATGTCGAAGAAGAGTGGGCACTACATCATTATTCTATGGACTTGTATGTAAAAATTGTACTTTTGCATCTTATTGAGCAATAAAATAATGTGTTCCTCCAATTGATGTTTTTGTGAAGTTTGTTACAACAAGTTTGCAGTGTGTTTTAGTGAATAATATATTTCCTTTCATGCTAATAACCTTTCATCACATCCATTAATTGTTATGTAATTTTATCAAGTCACCTAAGTTTATGTTAATGTCTTTGTAAGTGCAAGATCCATCATACAATGGTTGTGAAGTATATAAATATTTTTTCAATAATTAAGGGCACTTTTGTGAAAGTATAGGTCTCAAAAACATTGGTGTACCACCTTATTTACTCACTTTTGTTAGTTTGTGCTATTTTTATCTCCCTCAACCCCACCAGAGAACTAGTTTAGGTAATATACCAAGGGAACCAACTCTCTCTAGAGGTTCTCCTCAAACCGAGTCACCCACAGCTCATAGGAGTTCTCATTATACCGACGAAAGTAAAGAGTGAGATTACATTTCCATGTAAAAGGTGAACTTCAGAACGATAATATTTTTTAGCACTCTCGGTGGAACAAAGGACCATATTGTAGCGTTATTACTGGCATACGGATGAAGATAGTGTTTACACATGATTGTTCCTAAAATTTCAGTTGCTCCAAATCAACAACCTAATCTATTTTTTGGAGCATTCATCAACACTCAAGAGGATATTAACATAGATTTACAAGTTGCAATCAACCAAGAACCACTCATCCAATTTCAATTACTTGTTTCCTTCACTATTTTGGACAAGGATTTTGACATATCAACACTATTACAGTGAAGATTAGATCATGTCAAGAGAAATTAGTTGCATATTTTTCCATGTTCTATGCCTAAAGTAAACACAATTTCATCAAAAATAAGCATTCCTTCTAAATTTTCTCAATTGCCTTTATATTTTTTTAGAAGAAGAAGGCTTGGGAATACTACACCTTATAAGAGGCCCAATATTTCCAATCCTCCATCTCCAAATTAGAAATTTTATTCAAATTCTTATCTTTCCAATGGCTAGAAATCAGCCTTTTATGACCTTTACCATTCGAATTCCTTTGGTAATTCCTTCTAACCATGACCTACCAACTACAGCTTTAAAAATCCTCCCCTATTTCAGTAGTGAATACCAAGCTACCCCTATTGAGCATATTATAGATGTTTCTTTAATATTATTAGTTGCATCATGTAAAGGACAAGCCCTCCAATGGCATAGGATCTTGACAATAGGGTCAATTACTAGATGGGATGATTTGGGGTCAGATTTGTAAAAATATTTTGAGGAGAAATAAAATCATTTATCCCGCATATAAAAAAATTACAACCATCAAAATAGAACCCCAAGAATTCATGACAACTTTCAATTTGAGATTTACTAGGACTTGAGAAACAATATCAATAGTTATTAACCCTTCACCTTAACATGAATTTTTTTATTACTTGTATGAAATAAATAGTGATGTTGTTATTATTATTCATTCTAGCGATGGTAGTTCTCTTTCTGCATCCTTTGACATAGCAGTAAGTGCATAAAACAATGTAGTGCCCACATTTTACACACACAATTACAACAATAAAATACCAAGATTATTTTTTTATTTTATTTTTCCTTGACTTACATTTCTCACTACACACAACATAGCAAGGGATCCAAGTAAAGAAACTTGAATCACATACGAAAATTACATGAGTCATTGACTCACCTAGACATGTGAAAATAACATACGCATGTCGATGCCACACTTTTCCCAATGAACAAATACTAGAAATGACCCAACCACAAAAAAAGGACACAAGGATGGGCAAACCCACAACACATATTTTCTTTAATTGCATCTTAGTTACAATTAAAATTCCAAAAACATTATTGTGCAAGGATAGCTTCCTCCTTTTTCCAACTACAGAAACTTTAAGTTTATCCCGCACTTATAATTTACAGTTCGACCATTTTAAGTTAGCTTATTGTTCTTTACAAAGTTTCTCCATAACTTACACACTTATTTGGCATTATTCAAATGCATATTAAAGTACTCAATTATCTTATTCGCATGCTAAAAAATCTTCTTCTTGAACATACATTCAATGTTTGCCTATTTACTCTTACCACGCAAGTGAATGTGACTTGGTGTCCATACGGTGATATTAGAATTTTACAGAGGTTTAAAATACAAGATATCTTTTTATCACGAAACATTCCTCGATCACGGTATAGTTATTTTCCTACCATAGTTATTCTAAATCAATGACTTAATGGAACTTCCTTTTTATATTTATATATATCTTTTGTTTTCTCGTAGTTAGATCACAACATTGCAATACATATTCTTTGAATCACAAAAGAATATATTTAATTGAGATATAAGGTCTCCAAGAGCGGCATTATTCTGAACCTACAACTCTCGTTGTTTACTCTTATATGATTTATTTTCTATGTCACGTTATGACCTAATAACTAGCATTGTCTGGCAAAAGGAGTTACGAAATAGTTTTCTCTAACCTCTTGAAGACATACATGATTAGGATACTTGAAGCTACATTGGAACCCTAAGTTAACATCTAAATAAGCTAAGTTTTAGATTAATTCCAACTTCACCTAAGGATCTACCCCTCAACTATAGAGGAGGTTTAAGCGAGAGGACAAATTTACACTAAACCACCTTCAAGAAAGGACCAAGGTGTTATGTTGAGAGAAACCAAGGTAACACATTTAGCTATGAGTGGGAGCTAAGGAGTTCACTAAAAATAGTTTAAGACCTAGAAAAAATAATTCACAACCTCCATCTATGTCGTCTGGATCCAGCAGGGATTTCACTTCGATGAAGAGATTTAATTTTAAATATATCTTTGGATGACAAGGTAGTTTGCTAGGCTTTGAAGGAGGAGTTACCTCTACGCACTCCAAATAAAGTTTGATTTTACTATGTCACTCCTATCTAGACAAGTTTAAGGCAATGTCCACTAAACATACTGACTAAGGCGATAAGCTCATTCTCGGGTTCTTGCTTACAAAAACTAGGAGATTTCCATCAAGTGCAGAGATATAAGTCTATCCTACGGTTTTTAATGTCTTCTACGGTAAGGAGAATCACACATGAAAAACAAGTTTTTTCTCCGACACTGAACAAGGGTAGAATGTTTCGACTTAAATCTCTTGTATTCCATTTACAAAGTATGAATGGACAAGATGACTCGTTAATCATTTATTGAACACTAAATATGCACTACAAGATATTACTTTAGATTCATTTACCTTATATAAATGTCAAAAAAAAAATTACCAAGTGTACTATGAATCTAATTGAACATATGATTAAATGCACATTTCCTAGATGTCCTTGAAAACCAACATCATCATACATAGCAACAAACTATCAAATACAACCTTTTGTAACGTAGAGACAACATTATACATTTATTCATTTGATAATGAACTAAATAAATTACAATAATACTAAATGAATTACACATCACCCTTTCCGTCGTCATTCTTTCATCGTGCAAAACCATGTGAGCATGATATCAGTGATAATTTGTTGGCATGGCATCCCACCCTAACCTAATATAAGTATCAATTTTTAGTTTCCCATTTACATATGATAATAATTATAATTTGAAATCAAAATAAAAAGGCCTAGAGACATGTATTCATTACATTTTATTTTACTTCATTTTGTAACTCAGGAGAGAGAAAGAGAAGGGAAGAGAGAGAAAACACTATTTCTGTCAAAAGTTATAATGCACAAAACAAGTTACACTATGGTGTTTTAAACAATTATTTACATGTGTCAAAAGGTATCTATGGTGATTTGGCAACCCAACGAGAGTCTCGCAGCTTCCTATTTTTACATTTTCTTACTAGCTACATAAACATTCAAAATGGGCTCAGAGGCTAAGAAACCGATTCCAAAAGTTATCTTCTGATAAGAACACATGCCATGATTAACTTTCTACATTGTCCTACCTATATACCAAGAGTTCATAACAACTGACAAAATTGGGGAACTAGTCAAACGGTTTGCATTTGGCTGCTAGTTTTTCGGGGCTCACTAGTCATAGTTGTCCCAATGTACAAATGAAAAAAAGTTAGCTTGAGGGATTGAAAAACAACGTCCAAAACTGACGTTTGATGGATGAGCACGTAACGAGACACTTCCTACCAGTTTCCCCTATACAGGGAAAATTCATCAGATTCGATGGGACTAAGAACCAGAAAACTATTTTCAAACGGTGACAAGTTTTCTGGAGTGACTAAGTTGAAATTGGTCCAATTTGATCTCGTCAAACTGTGCAACCAGAGGCCTACAAAATGGCTTTGCAAAACTACCCCCAAAAGTTTATTTTTCCTAAATTGAATGTTCCATGCAATTGTCTAGTATAAACACTAGAGGTTTGCAAAGACGGAAAATAATATCTCTATCCAAATTTCAAATGGTGGTTCAAAATGAGAGCCAACTTTCTATATTTAAAAGCTTTCTCCTACTGTAAACCAGTATAATAGGGCTCCTATAAGAGCATCAAAAATAACATATATGTTCATTCGGGGTCAATCCAAAGGTCAAGGTGAATCCAAACTTACCAAGGATACATTAATTAAGCTTCACATCTCATATTCAGAGCTACAAAGGGTACTTAATGAGTCTCTGAAAAATGTAAAAAATTAACTATTTAAACTAGGAGTTGATCAACGTTATTGCTGGAAAGTCAATTTCATCTAGTCAATAAAATAATGTTGTAGCTACAAAAACTGGTAAAAATCCCCATTTTGGCGCTGACTGGGGGGGAAACTGGAAATATATACAGATTTCCATTATGCTTGTGAGGATGTCCATACCCTACTGTAGAGCTCATGTTTTGGCACAGGCTGGGAATACGCATGGGTGTCCAAACCCTGTTTCAGAACTCATATTTTGGCACAGGCCAGGAGTACATTGGTAAATGTAAACTCATCAGGTTGGAGACTTGTTTGTTGCATGGCTAAAACAGTGTGACTATCTCCTAACGAAACCCCACGTATTCCATGCATAGCTGAAATACTCCTTGAGAAGTTGTCTCATTCTTTCATTACACTCATGCCCGCCATTCTTTACTGTTTGCGCAAAAACCAGAAATCCCTGCATCCATTAATGGAAAACACGGCCTTCCTCAATGCCCAGTGGGTGCACAAAAAAGGTCTAAAGCTTCCTTCCCATGGTGGTGACTTCTTGTCTTCATTTAATAATAAGATAGAAAAAAAAAACCCATAAGGAAGCCCCTTTGCCCTAACCGCCCCAAAATCACGGGCTTTTTTTTTTAATTTTAATTCTTTTATTTTAATTTATTTTTTTGTTTGTTTTAACTAAAAAAACATAAAAACCCTAAAACGAAGTAAATCCATAATAATAGCGATAAAATAATTGACACTAAAACAAATGGTCGTAAATCGACAATTTAAATTATAATATTATTATTAACATTATTTTTATGATTTTACGGCTAAAAATAATAATAATTATTATTATTAATCATATTAATGGCGACAACCAGGCAAGCTCGAAGAAGCGAGAACTAGATTTTCTTTTAACTGGATAATCGCACATGACGCTACAAGGTCCACAATTTGGGGTGCCGACAACAACCCGAAAAGGCAAGAAGGAGAGGGAGGGTGTAAAATCTTCACTACGACAAGGACAAAGTTGACAACGGTCAACAAGAGCATGCACACAACCCTCCCCTACTTAGCAATAGGGTCATCATGTCAAGAACTGGGGAAACATAAAACGGAGCATTACATTCTCCTCCCCTTAAGAAAGCATCATCCTCGATGTGACATACAATGAAGGAGGAGAAATGGTAAGCAACAAGGAATAGATATGGGCAAAGGTACACTCTAAGGTTAAGATTTCAAACACAAAATCATGGTCACGGGGTGGCCCTAGGAACATCAGGTAGAAATTTTAACTTTCAAGGTTCTGTGAAGATTGGTAGTTCCAATTTACCATATTACTTTGTTAGCATTTTCTTTTACAGTATTCCTTATCTCAAGATTATAATATTCATTGTTTAGAATTTTTCAGTTGTCTTAAGTTCGTGGATGCCCAACAATAACTAACATCAAGATGTCACACAAAACTTAACACAACACAAACAACCCACGAGACATCTTGCTACCTACTTTCATGACTATATCATAACACAAGGTCTTTTAATTCCTCCATGGAATGACAACAAGTAGTCCACATAGCAAATAATTTCCAACAATTATGTCCTAGACATAGGTCTAGTACACACATATGACTGACAAACATAATCATCACACTAATATAAAGGTAACTGGTATCACATGTCTCAAAACCATTACTATACCCACATAGTTCGAAACAGATATCCAAAAATATATATCAACCAATGGGAGCGTCAAGCATCAAACATAACAATGTGTAACAAGATTCACAAGAGTACACATAATTCATTATACGGACTCCACACATAACAAGACATCATGACACAATCCCCAGATATCTCCAAGAGCACAAAATAAAACTCCATATACCTTCCCAAAGAATCACCAGAAAATCTCCATATATATTTCGTGAAGCATCACAAAACAAATCCATATACCTCCCAACAAGAAAGAAACATAGTGCCAAAACCAAGTCGGGTCACTCAACCATAGAGCCCCATCAAGAATATTAGGTCACTCCACCATAGAGTGCTATAAAGAATATCAAGTCACTCAACCATAGAGACACGTCTCCTCCCGCTTAAGAAAGCATCATCCTCGATGCTATATACAATGAAGAAGGAGAAATGGTAAGCAACAAGGAATGAATATGGGAAAACGTACGCTCTATGGTTAAGATTTCAAACATAAAATCATGGCCACGGGGTGGCCCTAGGAACATCAGGTAGAAATTTTAACTTTCAGGTTCTGTGAAGATTTTTAGTTCCCTCTTATTCATTATTTCATTAATCTCCTTCTATTAACATTATTCTTAATTTAAGTCCTTTAAAATTTCATTTTTGATAGAATTTTAGTTTATTCATTCCTTTGGATTCCCATCATGAACTACAGTCACAACACCCTACCAGGGTCATACATGTAGACACCTATAATTATGCCCAAGAAATTTAAATACTTAAATTGTGCTAATTATCCCATTTCTCGCAAATCAACCACATATCGTCAAAGGCACTCATTTTCCCTCATATCATCATTAATTAATTACACTAAGCTAATTAATTAAGTTGCCTATCCAACAAATACCCTAATTAACGACCTTCCGTTAATAAATCACCCCTTCTACCTAGACTAATTAATTATTATTAATTAATTAGCTTTCCCTTCCATTTAACCAATAAATCAATATTTAATTGATTTAATCCCCTTCTAATAGCCTAAATCACACTAATATTCCTCTAATTGGCTTCTATAAGCTTACACCTACCTATTAATTAATCACCTTTGATTAATTAAAATACCCCCAACTCCCATGACTTGCTAAACATGTATTAAACCCTTCTAAAGTAAGGTTACCTTTAATAAAGCAACCTTATCCATTCCTAATCATGTTTTACCTTTATCCCACATTCATGAGAATGTGTTGAATCCTTTATCCTTTGGGCTATATAAAGAGCCCTCCACCTACCTTTTTACTTACACCTAAACTTTCTAAGAGAGTAAATGCAAAGCATATAGCAAAGAGACTAAGAGCTTGCACCTTGCCCTTTTGAGAGTTCATCATCTTGAAGAGTTAAGCCTCTTTCTTAAAGTGCTTGGGTCATATGGGAGGTGTCAAAAGGGTCTTGTAGCCCAACTTTGATTAGCCCCCATTCCTAGGTTCTTGGAGCATTAAGGACAACTATTTTGATAGCCATGGAGCTTACTTAGGTCCATTCATTTATTTGTTGTTAGAGAATAGAGGAGTTTAGATATTTAGCATTGTTAGTTTCAAAGTTTGTATTGATGAATGCTAGCATCTAACCCTTGTTTGATTCTTATCATGATGGTGTTTATGCTTTGTTTTAGCTAAATTGTAGAACTATTTTAGGTGGTAGTTCTTGGTTCATTTGATTTAGCATTAAGCAAGTATACATGCACACATTTGGCACACCCCGGTGGGACTTACTCCATTGTCCTTTGCACTTAATTTCAAGTTTTTGTAGTTAAGTTTTATTTTTGGTTACTAACCCTCTTTTACACATGTTGATCTAACTTGTTTTTTTTAACATGTTTTTGTTGAGTTTGCATGTGTTGGGTCTTCCTTGTAGGTATGAAGGAGGTGAAGTGCTGTCAAAATATGGAGTTGAGGGGAAAATTTCAAGATTTCTCCATGTTTTCATTTTTTAGAGCTTACTTTTTCCACATGTTTACATGCTAGTTTTGTCAATTTCTTGAAAATTTTCAATTCTTGAGCATGTAGGTTAGTGTTTGATAGTGTTGAGTCTTCTATTTACATATTAATGTGGTGGGTTGCTATCAAAATTTAATCTTGGTGAGAAAATTTTAAGATTTCATCATGTTTTCATTTTTTAGAGCTTACTTTTTCAACATTTTACATGCTAGTTTTGTCAATTTCTTGAAAATTTTCAATTCTTGAGCATGTAGGTTAGTGTTTGATAGTGCTGAGTCTTCTATTTACATATTAATGTGGTGGGTTGCTGTAAAAATTTAATGTTGGTGAGAAAATTTCAAGATTTCATCATGTTTTCATTTTTAGAGCTTACTTTTTCATCATTCTACATGCTAGTTTTGTCAATTTCTTGAAAATCTTAAATTCTTGAGCATGTATGTTAATGTTTGATAGCGTTGAGTCTTCTATTCATATATTAATGTGATGGGTTGTTGTCAAAATTGAATCTTGGTTGGAAAAATTTGCCCCATTTTGCATATTAAGGGACGTTTTTTTTTGACATTTTTTAAGTGCATGTCAAGTGCATACCCATGAGCATAAGAGCATATGCGTAACCCATCTTCCGAAGGCCATAACTTTTGCTCCCGACCCTCAAAATGACTCCATTTTTTTTGCGTTGGAAAGGTATTGAAGTTAACTATGCAATGAAAACATAAATTCAGGATTTACACTTACAGAAGTTACAGGTTTTTCTGTTATTTTAAAACTGGTCATTTTCTAACATGTCTAATGTTTTGATGAATGTTGTATTTCCATGCTTACTCGATTTAGATCAAAGTGTGTGTATGCTCTTCTCTTGCACCTTTTGGTGATCTTGAGAATCAAAAACAACTTTGATCTATATCTTTTTAACATTGGGATTAAACTTGGAAATTTAATTATTCATTTTGCTTAAGGGAATGAACCTTTTACAAAGCATTTTTCAACGGTCCTTTGATTTGAAGTTTTCCATTTCTATATAGTTGGGATAAAAGTTTGTGTATGCTCTTCTCTTGCACCTTAGGGTGATCTTGAGAATCAAAAGCAACTTTTAGTCTTCATTTTATAACATTTGGTAAATTGGAAACTTCATCTTTCACTTTTGGTTTAAGGGAATGAACATTTATCAAAAATTTTGTATGGTTCATTGATTGAAAAGATTTTATTTACTTTTTAGTTGGATTATTTGTTGTGTATGCTCTTCTCTTGCATCCTTGGATGATCTTGAGAATCAAAAGCAACTCTTAATCCTCTTTTAAATAATATGATTTTCTTGGAGAACTACTAACGCTTGAGTGCAGGACCTAAAAACGCTTGTCAAAGAAAGGAGGAATCAAAACGAAATCAAAAACTACTAATACAGTTGTTATACAGGTTGCCCAAAAGGTGTTCAAGCAAACCACACCTAATTAAACAAGATAAAAAGAACAACATATTCAAAACACTGTATTGCAGGTTTCGGAAAAGGGTACGTCCCTCTCCGCTCAACTGGAACATAACCCCTTTGGCATAACGCCTTAAGCTACAACAATGGGGGTGGTTCCAGGAACCCCAAAGTAGTCCACGCAAGAGGGAACCTTGTGGACGAAACGGGAAGTGCTCCGCACTACCTACTTGACTAGTGATTCCTTTGTGAGATAGAGTTACAGGTTGTCCCGTTGTGGCGACCCCAGTGATAGTACACGTAGACGCACTAGTTGCCTACTGTTCTTGAAGGGGGTAAAGTAAAGCCGAGATACTCCCAAACTAGTCAGTGTGACTTTTTGGGTAAATCGCGCTCGCTCGTGGCAACTTTGTAACACCTAGGGTGAGAGAACCACCTAGGAGAATATACTTTGGCCAGGAGCCCACTTTGACCACTTTAAAACAGTGTTGAGTTGTGAACCTTCTTTTTGAGAAACGTGTGACGTATTACTTTCGCCTAGTTTTTACTTGCCTTAGGGCGAGGCGAAACTCTGCCGAAGTAAGACTAGCATTTTTTGTCATTTTTTTCTTGATTTATTTCCTTCATATTCTTTTGACACTTTGTTGATCAAAAGAGGTGTGATTACCTTTGTGTTGCCATTCGACTGTTTCTCTCACTTTTATGTCCGTTTACACCCATCCATGTTTGCGGCTGGGTTAGTTAAACGTCTAAAGTGAGTGGAGGCGTTTTCACGTCATTTGGTAGCCATTGTGATCTTGATACCCACGTCAAGATCGTCATTGTAGTTAGGCGTGGTTCATCACTGCGGACTTCCATAGAGGAGTTAGTTTGTTTGTCTCGTATCATTACAATTTCGATATTTACGTCTTGTTTCTTGTAAACTCGACATAAATACCTATATTGTACGGTTACGCTGCACACATTCTTAACTATTCCTAGCTATACTTTGAGCTCTTTTTTTGTTCAGTTTTATTATTACCTCGATTTCAAAAGGTGTTAGGAACTACCATTTGTGCGTGTTATATCAATAACACCTCGATATCAATACTCCACTTTCTTGCAAAGTGGGTTAACATATCTTGGTGATATTGTTGTGTCATTCGCAAATCGTAATTGACACTTTTTGAGATATAGGTCTTAATCAGACTTGAGCTTGCTCATCGTATATCTTGATTGGGAGATCGCATTTAACTTCATGTATTTACTTACGTTTTGTTCATTCCTTTGAACTTGGCATAAGTGGAGACATCTTGTTAATCATCTGGCGTCGTAAATTACTTTAAAACGTAATCTAGGAGGTACTTCATTTGATTAAGTTTTGATACCAAACGATTGTTTCATTGGTGACTTTATCATTCTATCACATTGGTATTCTCACACTGTTAATTTACTCTTAACACGTACATCTTGTGTTTCACTTAGGGGTAGTCATTGAATTTTGAACAAATCTACAACTTACCTTAGTGAAACTTATCACGAAAACATGGCTCCTAAGACGCGTCTAGGGTTAAAGAAACAAACATATGAGGAACAACAGGCGCAAGCTTGGGAAACCTCTAACATACAAGGGTCAAACCCATTTATCGGGACACGATCTAGGACCACTATTTTCTGCAGAAAAGGAAACAGAAGAGATGGTCGATCATAGTGGAAATGAATTAGAATCACCACACGCAAATTTTGATTTTGACCCCACTCTACTAGATGAGTTTCTCCTTAGAAAAAAAGATAGAGTTTTGGCACGGGTCATGGAATTAGGGGCCAAATTGCCCATTGAGAAGGAACCAATACTACAAACAAATGACACTACTAAGGAGGAACACCCCCTTATCAATATGGAAGATATTTTAACCAGGCGGACATGCTTCCACTTCTTATGTAGAAAATGATAAAGTGGTAGGGCATAGAATACCCCTCATCAAAGTGCCACGAAGAAACAAGATAGAACATGAGACAGGGGAAGAACCTCCACAATACGAAGAGGAGGAACCTTTAGAAGAAGAAGACACAAACCAAGTCACAATCCAACAACAACTCAGTAACTTAAGCCGACAACTAGCTTTGCTTACTTTCCAAGTACAGAAAGACACAAACAAGAATGTTCAAAAGTCAAAGCCTAAGTTTAGGATCCACGAACTCCATCGAGAAAAACCAAGGAGAAGAAGACACAGGGTATCATCATGTACACATCCCCGTTTCTCCCACTAAAGAACAATTGCTCGCACAAGAAGTACAATCTATGAAAGCAACACTTGCGAGCATACAAGAAAGCAATATAGGGAGTATTAGGAAATACCAATACGAAGAACTATGCCCCTATCCTTTTGACAAGACAATGACCCTTCCAACCCTTTCCAAAGAAATTTGATATGCCAAAGTTCGACAAATACAAAGGAAAGGGAGACCCAAGGGATCATGTTAAAGATTTCTACATGGCATGTCAAGAGGTGTCTTATAGTGATAATTACCTCATCAGACTTTTTCCTAAGAGTCTCGGAGGTCAAGCATTAGAATGGTTTACGCGCTTGCCACAAGGATCAATTTTCACCTGGCCAGAATTGGCGGAAAGATTCGTGCGTCATTTCTCATATAACATAGAGAGTGACGTCACCATGGCAGACTTGTGCAGCACAAAACAACGCCCAAATGAGACCTTCGCCAGCTTCCTCCAACGATGGAGAGGGATAGCTAGTCGCTTCCCTTGCACTTTCCCTGAGAAGCAGCTAGTCAGTATTTTCATCCCTAATCTCAACCCAGATATAGCTTTCCACCTCCAAATGCATTGTGTCCGCACCTTTGAGGAGGTTATCGAGAAAGGGATTCAAATAGAAAAGGCTCTCATTGCCAAAGGCACCCTCAAAACCCAATCTAAAGACAACCAAAGTGTCAAACCCGCTGAAAAGCCAAAGATCTTTAACAAAAACAAAAACGTGGTGGGAGACGGAATCACTGATTCCAAACGTGTTCAAACGGTCCAAACCAGTCAACCTTTTAAACTGACCAAGGGCCCAATTCAACCACCACCAAAGCGAAGAACATTCACCTCCCTCAATGAGCCGTTGTCTATCATACTAAAACAGTTGGATGCGGCCCACATGATGACCTATCCTACAACACAACCGTTCGATGACAACACTCCTAAACCTTCATGGTATAAGGAGCATGAATACTGCGAAATGCATCACGTTAAAGGTCATAAAATAGACAAATGTTTGCGACTTCGCCACTATATTCAAGACCTCATTGACAAACGGGGAGATAGAGGTGGATAACCCTAGCCACATGCAAACACCTAACAAGAAAATGGGGATTTATAAGGAACCATTCCCCAAGCATGATAAGTCGGAAAAGGAAAAACCGGATCGGGGAGAGTCATCCCAAACCTATAAAGCCACGAATTACTTGTATACCAAGAGAGATAACAATCATTACGATTCACTTATCGGATGTATTCGCTCCCCTACTGACCGTGTCAATACCATCCGGATCAAGGGAAAGGACTGCGCTGCGGTAACAAGGCGTGCCCGCCTCGTGATTCCAGAACCCTCTCTGTTGACCCCGCAAACTGGTAAATATAACCTTTTAGAACAACTTGAGAAGACACCTGCTAAGATCTCGATCTTAGATCTTCTCAAGATATCCAATGTGCATAAGGAAATTTTGTATCAAACTCTTCAGGGGTCGGGAGTGCCTTTAGAAGTTGATCCTGCATACCTTCAAGCCGCGGTGGCAAATATTACACCCAGTGAGCATCTCACTTTCAACCATAGGGAGGTCCCTACTGAGAATCCTACACATAATCTTCCCTTATACATTGAGGTAGTTGTCACCCGCAGGAAAATCAAACGGGTGCTTGTGGACAATGGATCAGGATTGAATATTTGCACGCTTAAGTTGGTCAAACAATTGGGACATACAGAGGTAGATCTTGAGTCCCATATCATCACTATCACCGCATACGACAACGCGGAAAGAGAGTCAGCAGGCACCATTACGCTGCCAATGGAGGTGGGCCCCACTTGCCATCAGACAAAGTTTCACGTCTTAGACTTGGAACTTCCATATAATATGCTTCTAGGCCGACCATGGATCCATGCCATGCAAGCAGTGCCATCAACATTTCATCAATGCATCAAGCTGAAGCATGAGGGACATACAATAACAATACCAGGAGACTCAGAGCCCTTTGCTCATTGTAGAGCTCTTAATAGCTTTGCACGAAAGGGTACATATGCATGTCCCTCCACAGATATAGCTGTCCCTCTTCATTCTGAGGCCATGGAATCTCGAGTAGATTCAAATTCTCTTCGTTCTTGCACTCATGGGGCATCTACTTCAACATCTCCATTTAATTCATGGGAGATGAAAATTCTGGAATATGGCTGTGGGGAGTATAATGTACAACAAGCGCTCTTGGTTTCAGACCTCTCCTTGTCGCCCAAGACTAGAGGTCGACCCAACTACTGCTTCAAGAGACCTAGAGAGGAACATACTATTGGGTCGTTCCTACCTGGAGGCTTGTTAGCTGAGGAAAAATTACTTGATCCACCTACTACTTGGGTCCCTGAGGACACTCAGCCATCTTGTTATCAAACCCCAGAATATGAAAAATCTAGCAGAATGATGTACTCCATGGGCTACAAAGGCCTAGGATGTGGGAGGAATGAACAAGGACAAAGAGAACCAGTCCCTCTTCCACATTTCAAAACAGAAAGATATGGCATTGGGATTCACCCTTATGGAGCACACCCCAACGATCAAGATGCGACTTGTTCTGAGCATGAGGATAGCTCCGATTATCTAGACAGCGATACGGATTCCTGTTGTAGCCAATATGAGGATCTGGCCTCCACGAACCTTTTCATGAATAATGCTGTCCTAACCATCACCCCCAATGAACAACCCTTGACCTTGTATACCCCTCCCTTGTTGAATGGGACCAACAACGTCACGTGCCACTAGATTTATTCGAGAATGACGAGGCTATTGCAGAGTTCATGGGCATAAGGGATACAATTCCGATTGGAGATCACAAGAAGGGTTTCTTTATCGACTTAGACACCTGCGCCTACTTCGGCGAGGAGGCTGAACTTCGTGGTCAGCAAAATTTAAAGAAAAGCGAGGGCAAGAGTTCTAAAGAAAAGCCTCGGCAAAAATCAAAGTCCAAGTCACACAGTGAAAACCTCTTTGAGGCATTGGCTGACAAACAAATAAGAAAATCAAAGGACAAACAAAGTGACCACGCCAGGGATGAAAATCTCGTAGAGACATCCTTGGATGAAGATCTCAACCTACCTCCCGATCCCACGCGTATGGAGGATTTATCAAAATTGTTAGTTGAAGAAACCATTGATGTCAATATTGGTACTGAAGAAGATCCCAAGATAGTAAAATTGGGAGCATCACTCTCAGCCAGAGAACAAAAGACGTTCACTATGCTACTGCGAGAGTTTATTGATGTGTTCGCATGGTCTTACAAAGACATGCCCGGCTTAGATCCAACTTTGGTCATGCATAACTTGGTTGTGCACGCAGACGCTAAGCCTATCAAACAGAAGCTTCGAAAGATGCACCCAAGAGTGGCCTTGTTAGTTAAAGAAGAGTTGGAAAGGTTGCTTGCAGCAGGATTCATCAGGCCAATTGATTATTCTGAATGGATATCGAACATTGTTCCTGTCCAGAAGAAACCTATTGGTATCCGAATTTGCACAGATTTTAGGGACATCAATAAAGCTTGCCCTAAAGATGACTTTCCGTTGCCCAACATTGACATGATTGTTGACTCAACCGCAGGGTATGAAATGCTATCACTTATGGATGGCTTTTCGGGTTATAATCAAATTAAGATCGCTGAGGAAGACCAACACAAAACAGCTTTCACAACTCCTTGGGGCACCTTCTGTTATCAGGTGATGCCATTCGGCCTTAAGAATGCGGGAGCAACTTATCAGCGGGCCATGACAGTAATATTTCACGATATGATTCATGACATCATGGAAGACTATGTAGACGACATCCTGGGAAAGTCCAAAACAAGAGAGGAACATCCTATCATTTTGCGGCGTATCTTTGAACGCCTACGTGAATACAAAGTCAGGCTAAATCCAAAGAAGTGTGTCTTTGGTGTGCTATCTGGGAAACTATTAGGCTTCATCGTGTCAAGACGAGGTATTGAGGTAGACCCTGCTAAAGTATCTGCCATCACAGAAATGCCTCCACCTGAGAATATCAAGCAACTGCGTAGCTTGCAAGGGAAAATTCAAGCCATTCGCCGCTTTATCTCCCAGCTTGCAGATAAATGTCACTCATTCACTCATTTGCTTAAGAAGGACATCACTTTCATTTGGGGACCTGAGCAACAACAAGCCTTTTCTTTGCTTAAACAGTACCTGGCTAATCCACCTGTCCTCATGCCTCCCACTCCGGGAGAACCACTTTTGCTCTATATTTCCACTACGCAATATGCTATTGGTGCACTGCTCGCCCAATATGACCTTAGCCATAAAGAGAAAGCAGTGTACTATCTGAGTCGCACCCTCATCGCCTATGAATGTAATTATCCTCAGATTGAGAAGGCTTGCTTGGCTGTTGTTTTTACCTTTCAGAAACTTCGCCATTACCTGCTAAATACTAAGACCAAGCTCATATCCAAGGTCGACCCACTCAAGTATTTGTTGTCCAAACCTGCCCTCACAGGTAGAATGGCTAATTGGATCATTCTACTCAGTGAGTTTGATATAGAATTTGTCCATCAAAAATCAATTAAAGGACAAGTACTTGCTGACCAGCTAGCGGAAGCACCTTTGCAAAGCATAGAACCTTTGAGTCTGGATCTGCCAGATGCATCTTTGCTCTACATTGAAGAATCTATCGTATGGCAGATACATTTTGATGGATCTTTTACGTTTCATGGTTCAGGTGCAGGAGTGGTCCTTATTACTCCTTCAGGTGATCCTATACCACAGGCTTTCCGCCTGGCCTTCCCTTGCACAAACAACATTGCAGAATATGAAGCACTCATTGCAGGGATGAAGCTAGCCATCAAGTGGAATATTCAACATGTGAAGGTTGTAGGTGATTCACAGCTAATCATCAAACAGGTTAATGATGAGTATAAAGTTAAGGATGACAAGCTCATACCTTATAAGAAGTTGGTGGAAACTCTGAAGGAGTATTTTGTGCGCATTACCTTTGAGCAAATCCCAAGAGCGCAGAATAGATCGGCAGATGCTATGGCAACGGTGGGATCTATGCTTCGTATTCCGCCAGGGAACAATGATATGCCATTCTTCGTAGAAAATCTACGCCAGCCCGCGTATGACATGCCAGAATCTTGCTTGGCTTGTGAGGTTGTTGGTCCCCATTCACCATGGTATGAACCCATTTTCACCTATCTTAAGGACAGTACATTCCCTCCCGAAATCTCCCGCTCTGAAAAGCAGAGCCTAATTCGCCAGATAGCCCGTTACACCCTGTTAGGAGGTACACTTTATCGTCGTGGCTACGATGGGAATCTGTTACGTTGTCTGGATGTGCCGGAGTCAATCCAGGCAATTAAAGAAGTACACGAAGGAGTATGCGGAGCACATACAAACGGAATGGTCTTGGCTAAGAAACTGTTAAGAGTAGGTTACTATTGGCCCACCATGGAAACTGATTGTTGTAATTATGTTAGAAAATGTGTGCTATGCCAAAAGTATGGAAATTTCATCCATGCTCCATCGCAACCATTGCAACCAATCACTACCCCGTGGCCATTCTCCAAGTGGGGACTTGATCTAATAGGGAAGCTTACTCCTACCTCATCTGATGGTCATACACATATCATCACAGCTACAGAATACTTCACAAAATGGGTGGAGGCTGTCCCTTTAACCTATGTCACAGGAGCACAGATTTCTAAATTCATCATGAATCACATTATTTGCCGATATGGTATCCCTGCAGCCATTGTCACAGATAATGGGAAGTCATTTAAGAACAAAACTGTGAAAGGTCTTTGCCAACGGTTCCAAATCAGATTGAAATGGTCCACGCCATATTACCCTCAGGGTAATGGACAAGCTGAGGCAACAAACAAGACTTTGGTAAGGATAATGGAGAAGATGGTTAGCAAAACTGGTCGAAACTGGCACCTACAAATCCACCCAGCCCTCTGGGCCTACCGAACATCAATTCGCACTCCTACGGGTGCGACGCCATATTCCCTCGTGTTCGGGACAGAATCTATCATCCCTTTAGAGATTGAACTCCCATCCCTGCGAATTTCTCTTCGGGACTATTTGAATAAGGATGAAGATTACCGAGTGGCAAGATTGGCTGAGTTAGAGCTCCTGGATGAGAGGCGCATTCGCGCTCTTAATCACCTGAAAGTATATCAACACAGAATCTCCCGCAACTACAACAAGAGAATCATCCCTCGCCAGTTTGAGGTGGGTGATTTAGTTATGAAGGAGAACCAGTTCAACACCAGAGCAGAGCGAGAAAAGAAAGGGAAGTTCGAACCACACTGGTTAGGACCCTATGTCATAGTTGCCAAGTATGGCACAGGGGCATACAAGTTGGCTCACCCCAATGGTGATGAGCTCCGGGAGCCCATGAATTCCATGCATCTTAAGAGGTTTTATGCCTAAACATGGCACATAGAAAGTCATAAAAATGCACAAAGGAAAAAATAAAAAACATACAAAAAAATATAAAAAAAAAAAAAAAAAAAAAAAGAAAAAGAGAAAACAGGTCGTCCACTAGTGAAAACCACGCAATTGTGGCACTTTGGACAAGTCCTTGGGTGAAAACCGGTTTCCGGTGCCTCGGGAGGATTCGTTGTTCACAAGCATTCTGTATCAGAAGGGTAGTTGTCTTTGTCCTGGACCTGGTTCTACCTTCGAGTTTCCTTGTGCACACCATCTAGTCCAGCCTTGATCCGGCTTTCCCTTCTTCTATTCGTCTGTAAGGGACGTGGTCTTTCGTTATTTCCCATCTTACGCTGGGGGCAACTCAACGAATTCACCTTCTTGTTCATAAGCACGTGGCTTCTGCCCTTGTATATTCCCCACCTAACGCTGGGGGCATCCATGCTTTCTTGGTTACCTGCACATAGCTTTGGAAAACTGTTAGAAAACACAAAAACAATAGAAAATTGTTTCACAAAACACAAAAACAATAGAAAATTGTTTCACAAAACAAAAACAATAGAACATTGTTTTGAGAAAACATAAAAAACAATAGAAAATTGTTTCACAATAGAAAAAACATTGTTTTGAGAAAACACAAAAACAATAGAAAATTGTTTCGAGAAAAAAAAACAAAAACAATAGAAAATTGTTTCATAAAACACAAAAACAATAGAAAATTGTTTCACAAAACACAAAAACAATAGAAAATTGTTTCACAAAACACAAAAACAATAGAACATTGTTTTGAGAAAACACAAAAACAATAGAAAATTCTTTCACAAACACAAAAACAATAGAACATTGTTTTGAGAAAACACAAAAACAATAGAACATTGTTTCGAGAAAACAACAAAAACAATATATATATATATATATCAAAAAAATCTAAAAACAAGGCAAAATTTTTCAAAAAATTTCTAAAAAGTAAAACACCCTACAAAATGGTAACTTGCTTCTTACAGCTGAAACTTGTGTCTTGCGCATGGTATTTTCTCCATATCCTGTTGGTTTGTCTCACATCTTCCCCGATTAATACGACTCGCGGATCACTGGATTCATAACCATTCACAAAAGCTAGTTGCTTGCTTCGTCTGTACTCTGGGGCACTTTTGGTTGCCTGGTGGACTGTTTCGTTGCGCACAAATGCTTTTCATGGACCCCGTGTCCATTTTCATTTCCCCTTGCATGTATCCTTGCTTGGGGCATCATTTTTAACCCTTGTCGTCAATCACGAACTTGTGGATCTCTTCAGCACTGATAACAAAACATTTGTACAACTGTCTTGACCGTTGTTGGGTTAGATATGTGCGTTCGTACTTGTTTTCCCTGTTATATGAGCTTGTTTCCTTCTCGTATTGCATTGCATTATTGTATGTTGCGTGGAGTTGGTACTTTCAGCAATGGACAATTGTTCATAGTATGGCTTTTCATGTCATTCTACCTTTGTCGTATGCTTATATTTTTCATAAGGACCGATGATGTAGTTCCTATGGCAATATGATGACATCAAATTTGTTCCAAACAAATAAGCAGCTAGAGGCTAAGCTCTTCTCTCCCCTCATCCATATTTCTTCTACATCACTTCCCTTTCACCCCTAATTCTCCCTCTCCTTGGGGCATCCTGCCTCGTCCCCATTCTTCTGCCTACTTCTCACCTTTTTCGATCGTCGATCGACCTTCTTCTATCACCCCATCGACACTCGAGGGGGCATCTCTCCCTCCTACTAATTTTTCTTCCATCTCTTCAAAATCTCTTTTGTCTACTATCTTTGAAGTGGCATCACTTATGCCACCCCAAAGAGGGGAAAATGTAGACACCTATAATTATGCCTAAGCAATTTAAATACTTAAATTGTGCTAATTATCCCCTTTCTCGCAAATCAACGACATATCGTCAAAGGCACTCATTTTCCCTCATATCATCATTAATTAATTACACTAAGCTAATTAATTAAGTTGCCTATCCAACAAATACCCTAATTAACGACCTTCCGTTAATAAATCACCCCTTCTACCTAGACTAATTAATTATTATTAATTAATTAGCTTTCCCTTCCATTTAACCAATAAATCAATATTTAATTGATTTAATCCCCTTCTAATAGCCTAAATCACACTAATATTCCTCTAATTGGCTTCTATAAGCTTACACCTACCTATTAATTAATCACCTTTGATTAATTAAAATACCCCCCAACTCCCATGACTTGCTAAACATGTATTAAACCCTTCTAAAGTAAGGTTACCTTTAATAAAGCAACCTTATCCATTCCTAATCATGTTTTACCTTTATCCCACATTCATGAGAATGTGTTGAATCCTTTATCCTTTGGGCTATATAAAGAGCCCTCCACCTACCTTTTTACTTACACCTAAACTTTCTAAGAGAGTAAATGCAAAGCATATAGCAAAGAGACTAAGAGCTTGCACCTTGCCCTTTTGAGAGTTCATCATCTTGAAGAGTTAAGCCTCTTTCTTAAAGTGCTTGGGTCATATGGGAGGTGTCAAAAGGGTCTTGTAGCCCAACTTTGATTAGCCCCCATTCCTAGGTTCTTGGAGCATTAAGGACAACTATTTTGATAGCCATGGAGCTTACTTAGGTCCATTCATTTATTTGTTGTTAGAGAATAGAGGAGCTTTAGATATTTAGCATTGTTAGTTTCAAAGTTTGTATTGATGAATGCTAGCATCTAACCCTTGTTTAATTCTTATCATGATGGTGTTTATGCTTTGTTTTAGCTCATGTGAACTATTAGGTGGTAGTTCATTGCTTCATTTGTTTAGCATTAATAAAGTGATACATGCACACCTAATGCCATTTCCTCATTAGACCCGGGATCATCAGAAATCTCTATATAGTCTCATTTTTAAGCTTGCTAACTTCCCTTCTCAAAAAGGGGATTTATGCATTATCCACGTAGTGTTAGGAATTATTTATTTCAGTGCTAACATTATTTGTATGTGGGGCCCCATTTGTTTGTGCCTCTCAGTATCTCAGCATACATTATTATACTATCGAGTTGTTGGACATCCTACACTCATAGCCTTATAATAAACATGATCTATATGGTTTGTAAATGTAGTTTATTAAAATAAAGTGCTCTATGTACATAGTGAATTGTTCTACCACATCCTCCTCCTGAATATGTTTATAGGGAACAAACTCCCTCTATATGATTAACCTGGTCATCGAATCACTATATTGAATAGAGTAGAAGGAGAATTTTTACTAGTGTGCATAATTGCCCATACCTCATGGAGTGCATCAAAGCCATAATGTCAGCTCTCTAGCACTTGGAATATCGTGGGCATTGAGGGGAAATTAATATTCTTTGTTGTCTATATATGAGAATCCCAAGCCTACGACATCTCAAGTACAAAGAGGTTGGATCCAAAAATCTTGGCTGGTAGGTAGATCAAATTTAATTGTGCATCTAGTATTAAGTTGCCAGACATACACATATCTCCCCGCTATGGCAGAATTGCTGAAATATATCCCATTCATCTAGTATGATCAGTATCCCTTATGGCTTAACGATGTCCCAGTCTTATCATTGAGCATTGAACCACAATTGATTTGATTTACACATCGAACTATGTAGCCTTTGTTTGGTCTCCAAGCTCAGAGACAATGCTACACATCGTGATCATCTCCTCAACTGTCATACCCTCAAATGGTATGGCGATTTCGGTTAGATTGGTAACTACAGTGGAATAGTAAGTTGTAATGAAGTTTACTTTTCTGTTCTTTCAAACATCAATCAATGTCAAATTTTGATGGGATCAGAAAGATCAACAAAATAAAACTTCTCTCTCTCTTAATACATAGTCATCTTACACATACTAGAGCCAGAAGCACTTTCTTAATTTCATATAAACTAGATCAATGCAGTAAGAATCATCCACATGATCCAAATAATGTAGGCAATTCGGGCTATTTTTTAAGATCATGTGCAAATTCTAAGAGTATGCCCATTGCGTCGATTAGCCGGTGGTGCTCCTCATACTATGGATTTCATTGAATGCTCAGAGACGCAATGTAGAATGTGAATACTATATTTTCACAAGCATTGGTTTCAATAAATACCAAATGCAATCAGTGTACATAACAACCACTTGTAGGTTCTTCCTGAAGTGGTCCTAATTGACAACATTGTTAATCTAAAATACATCACTTGCTCTTCTAATTTCATTTGCCATCAAGATTCAACAACTCTAATCCTAAATCCTCAAAGGCCCTTTTGTGCATGAGCTATGAACTTTTGGCATGTGCACCTTCCAATAGCTCATATGTAGTGCCCACATTTTACACACACAATTACAACAGTAAAATACCAGGATAATTTTTTTTTTTGACTTACATTGCTCACTACACACAACACAACAAGGGCTCCAAGTACATAAACTTGACTCGCATACGAAAATTACATAAGTCATCGACTCACATAGACACATGAAAACAACATAGGCATGTCGATGCCACACTTTTCCCAATGAATGATTACTAGCAATGACCCAACCACAAGAAAAATGACTCAAGGAATGGGCAAACCCACAACACATCATTTTCTTTAATTGCATTTTAGTTACGATTAACATTCCAAGAACATTATTGTGCAAGGATAATTTCTCCTTTTTCCATCTACATAAATCTTAAGTTCATTCCACATTTAATTACCAGTTCGACCATTTTAAGTTGGCTTCTTATTCTTTACAAAATTTTCCATAACTTGCATACTTATTTGGCATAATAAAAATGCATATAAAATACTTAATTATCTTGTTCTTATGTTAAGAATATTCTTCTCAATCATGTCTATTCAATGTCTACGTTTTTACTCTTATTACTCAAGTGAATGTGACTTGGTGTCCATATAGTGATATTAGGATTTAACGGAGATTTAGATACGAGATAGCTTTTTACCAAAACATTCTTCGATCACGGAATAGTTATTTCCCTACCATAGTTATTAAATTCAATGACTTGAGGAATTCCATTTTGATTTATATATGTATTTTGTTTTCTTGAAGGTTGATCACACCAAGACAATTCATATTCTTTGAAACAAAATAATATATTTAATTGAGTTATAAGGTCTCCAAGAGTGGCATTATTCCGAACCTCAAATCTCTTTTTTTTTACTCTTATATACTTTATTTTCTACGTCACATTATGGCCTTATTCTTAGCATTGTCTTGTAAAAGGAGTTACGAAGTGATTTTGTCTAACCTCTTGAAGACATATTTTTTTTTATGATTATAAAGACTTGAAGCTACACACGAACCCTAAGTTAACATCCAAAACAACTGAGGTTTAGATTAATTTTCTAACTTCACCTAAGGGTCTTACCCCTCAACTATATTATGAGTTTTAAGTGAGAGGAAAAATTTATGCTAAACCACCTTCCAGAAAGGACCAAGGTGTTATGTTGAGAGAAACCAATGTAACACATTTAGCTGTGAGGAGCTAAGGAGTTCGTTAACAAGAGTTTAAGACCTAGAACAACTAAGTCACAACCTCCATCTATGTCGTCTGGATCCAACAGGGATTTCACTCAATGAAGAACTTTAATTTTAAATCTATCTTCAGATGACAAGGTAGTCCACTAGGATACGAAGGAGGAGTTAGCTCTACATACTCCAAGTGAAGTTTGACTGTGTCACTCCTATCTAGACAGGTTTATGACAATGTCACTAAACATACTGACTAAGATGATAAACCCATTCTTGGGCTCTTGTTTACTCAAACTAGGAGATTTCCATCGAGTGCAAAGTTTAATTTCATTCTACGGTTTTCAATGTCTTCTACGGTAAGGAGTATCACACATGAAAACAAGTTATGCTCCGATATTGAACAAGGGTAGAGTGTTTCGATTAAATCTCTTTATTACATTTACAAAGTATGAATGCACAAGATGACTCATTAATCATTTATTGAACACTAAGTATGCACTACAAGATATTACTTCAAATTCATTTACCTTATATAAATATCAAACTTTTTTTACCATGTGTACTATGAATCAAATTGAACCTATGATTAAATGCACATTTCCTAGATGTCCTTGAAACTAGCATCTCATACATATCAACAAATTATCAAATATAACCTTCCTGTAACATGAGACTACATTATACATTTATTCATTTAACAATGAACTATATAAATTACAATGATAATTAATGAATTACACATTACCTTTTTGTCATCATTCTTTCATCCTACAAAACCACGTGAGCATGATATCAGCATGATAAATTGCTGGCATGGCATCCACCCTAATCTAACATAATTATCATTTTTCAGTTTCCCATTTACATATGATAATAATTACAATTTGCAATTGAAAAGAAAAGGTTTAGAGACATGTATTCATTACATTTCATTTCACTTCATTTTGTAACCCAGGAGAGAGAAAGAGAAGGGAAGAGAGAGAAAACACCATTTGTCAAAAGTTCTATTTCACACAACAAGTTACACTATAGAGTTTTAAACCAGTTATTTACATGTGTCAAAAGTTTTCCACAGTGGTTTGGCAACCCGACAAGGGTCCCACAACTTTCTATTTTTACATTTTCTTACTAGCTACAAAAACGTTCAAAACGGGCTTGGAGGCTAAGAAACCACTTCCAAAAGTTGTCTTCCGATGAGAACACACACCACGATTAAATTTATACGTGTCCACATATATACCAAGAGTTCATAGCAACTGACGGAATTTGGAACTGAGTGAACGGTTTACGTTTGGCGGCTAGTTTTCTGGGGCCACTAGTTGTAGTTGACCCAGTTACAAATGAACAAAAGTTAGCTCGAGGGCTCGGAAATCCATGTCCAAAATGACGTTTGATGGATGAATGCGCAACAAGAAACTTCCTACAAGTTCCCATATATAAGGAGAATTCAACAGAGTCGACGAAACTCAGAACTAGAAAACATCTTCAAACAGTGACAAGTTTTCTGAAGCCACTAGGTCCTAATTGGTCCAGTTTGACCTTGTCAAACTGCAACCAGAGGCCTACAAAATGGCTATTGTCAAACTATCCAGAAAAGTTTTTTTCCCTAAACTGAAGGTTCCATGTAATTGTCTAGTAAAAACACTAGAGGTTTGCAAAGACAGATAATAATTTCTCTATCCAGGTTTCAAATGGCGGTTCAAAATGAAAGCCAACTTTCTAGATTTAACAACTTTCTACTACTGTAAAACAGTGTAACAGGGCTCCTATAAGAGCATCAAAAAGATCACATATGTTCATTCGGGGTCAATCCAAAGGTTAAGGTGACTCCTCACATAACAAGGTACACGAATGAAGCTTAACATCTCATTTTCAGAGTTACGAAGGGTACTTAATGAGTCTCCAAAAAAAGCAAAAATTAACTATTTAAACAGGGAGATGATCAACATTATTACTGGGAAGTCAATTTCGTCTGGTTGATAAAACAATATTGTAGCGATCTAGTTGGGTAGGAAATTTTCTAAATCACCTCAGAATGAGGGTGGAAGTTCATGTTTTAATGCAAACGAGTTATTTTGACTTCGTGAGTTATGACACGACATTTCATTGTTTTGCAACGAGTTGATATAAACAATTAACTGTATTATAATCCTAATATTTTAAAATTCTATTAAGTTGAAAATGAGAACTGAAGTACATGAGAGTTATGATAGGTAAGGGGATATGAACCATGCCTGGAAGGAACAGAGTTAGTCAAACCCGCAGGATTCGGTTCAACATCTCGCTTAGCACTTTTTCAACCAGTTCACGAGAATCCACAGCTCCACCATTTTGCATCACATGTCTATCAATGTGTTTGTAACTGCAGATTTGAAACCATTCCTCTACTCTTTATACTTTGAAGGATGCCCATAATGTGTTCCAGAACTCGCATCTGGCACAAGAAGGGAGATGCTAGCAAAGGTTATGAAAAACTGGCTTTAGATATGCCTATACGGTTTCTCAGAAGAATCTAAAGCCTTTTCAACAAACCTATTTCATTGATAACCTACAACTGCTGCAGAATAGGAACCCACATTTCTCTCACGAAGTTTGTTTTTGTTTAAAAGTTTACATGCCCTTCTTATGCTTCCACCAAGTTGTAGGTTGATCTGATCCTCAGGGCACTTCAAGCTACAGAAACTGGTAAAAATCCCCATTTTGCACTGAATTGGGGAGGAAAGATGGAAAAATATATTGATTTCCATTATGCTTTGATGGATGTCCATACCCTGATCTAGAGCTCGTGTTTTGGCACAGGCCGGAAATACGCATGGAGCAGATCCAAACATCCACTTCAGAACTCATATTTTGGCAACTAGGCCACAGTGCGCTAGTAAATGTAAACCCCTCTATCTTTTATGCTTTGTTAGTATGTCCTGCAAGATTCTAGAGCTCGTGAATTTAACACCGGCTAGGAGGAAAATCCAAAATCCACGTATTCCAAATGCATAGCTGAAAAATAAACCATGAGAATTTGTCTCATTCTTTCATTACACTCATGCCCGTCATTCTTTACTGTTTACGCAAAAACTAGAAATCCATGCGTCCATTAATGGAAAACATGACCTTCCTCAATGCCTGGTGGGTGCGCAAAACAGGTCTAAAGCTTCCTTCCCATGCGGCGGCTGCTTGTCTTCATTTAACAATAAAGGATAAAAAAAACCATAAGGAGCACCCTTTGCCCTAACTGCCCCAAAATCACTGGCTTTTTTTTAATTTTAATCCTTTTATTTTTATTTATTTATTTGTTTGTTTTAACTAAAAAAAATATAAAAACCCTAAAACAAAGTAAATACATAATTAAAAAAATAGCTTAAAGGTAATCCATAATAATAGCGATAAAATAATTGACACTAAAACAAATGATCGTAAATCGACAATTTAAATTATAATATTATTATTAACATTATTTTTATGATTTTATTAAAATAATAATAATAATATTTATTAATCATATTAATGGCGACAACCAGGCAAGCTCGAAGAAGTGAGAACTAGATTTTCCTTTAACCAGATAATCGCACCTGACGCTACAAGGTCCACAGTTTGGGGTGCCGACAACGACCCTAAAAGGCAAGAAGGAGAGGGAGGGTGCAAAATCTTCACTACAACAAGGAAAAAGTCGACAACAGTCAACAAGAGCACACACACAACCCTCCCCTACTTAGCAACAAGGTCATCATGTCAAGAACTGGGGAAACATCGAACGGGGCATTACAAACAACCTTATACAAGCTGGAAAATTGGCCCCTAGAATTTTTATGCCCATTTTTCCTGAGATATCTCCTATTCAGTCTGCTTCAAAGCCACCACTACCTCCTACAGTTTATCCTAGTGACATAAATTAATTAAAAAGAGTTATTCAAACCATTATGAATGAGATAGTCCAGCTGAAAAAGAATCAATTTCAATAAAATATACCATATCAACCACCTTTTCATCCTTACAGTAATTATAAGCCTCCTATTCAAGGAGATATTACAGCTGTAAAACCACTTACAGTTTCTCATCCAAATGCCCCTGCAACTTTTTAGAGCATTATTTCTAGTTAAAATTTACATGCTGCCTAATCCTAATATGTAGACTAGTGAACCAAATACAACCTTAGAGATGGTACCACAAGGCTTTACCGTGCCACAGATGACTCAAGAGGAAGCATATTATCAGGTTCATCAAATTTCTTATCTTGGAGTGCAAGGAGATCCAAATTTTACGTAGGGGCAACTAGATGCAACTATGTTAAACATTGAAACTATTGATCATGTGGCTTTAAATCAAGAAGTTGGAACTAAGGAAAGAGTTAAGTTTGTTACAGTTGTTACAAGGTTAAGAAAGATGGATATGAAAGAAAATACAAGTGATCAAACTATTGTACTAGCTCAAGAAAATTATAATATTACTATTGGTAAGATTTCTTCTTTACTCCAAGCTCAAGAGTAGGTTGTTATTTTGAGACTTCAATAGACTTCACATACAATATTGGAGGTTACCTTTCAAGTGATTGGTTTTATCTTGTTTTTAGAACTAGGTATGGAACTAAAGTGACCATAAATTCGGATCCTTTTTCAAATTAACACATTGAGTCTCATACACTTAGCACAATACATGAAAATTATTCCCCCGTAAACAATGATCAGATATTTGAGATTTAATTAGAAAATTTTGATGCATTAGAAGGTATTCCAAATTTGTTAAAGGATGAAATGACTAACAAAGTTATGAGCATAACCTTTATATATTTATTGAAGAACAAGTACATGGAATTTATTGCATTCATGAAGTTAAAACTGAAATTCTAGCCATGGATGAAAATGGAGTCCCACTTCTGGGAAGAGCCAAAGGCTCAAATGTGTAAAGGCGTAATTTAATCAATTGTATTTAATTAGTAAACAATAGTATAGTTTATATATTTATAGGATTTGTCATATAGCCACTCCTCTAAAATAGGTGAGTTGTTCTAACAAATCACAACTTACAGACTACGTGATTTGCATACCAAATCACATACAACAATAGCCCACCTATTTTCCCTATAAAATATCTCTGTGAGTTATATCAATACTCACTTACATTATTTATTTAATATGCTACATATATTAAACACACACACACACACACACACACACACACTAATAATGTAACCATGCTAGGACTAATTCCTAACATTCCCCCCCTTAGTTCTAATATGGAGTGAAGAACTCCCCTGAGCTACGTAGTGACGTTAGCCTTGGTCATTCTTTGCCTCCATCTTCTAGAATGTTGCAGTTGATTAATGCCCATGTCTATTTTATATTTCCCCCGCTCAATTGAAAATTCCATGGATGTCGGTTTCAACTGATAATGCATCCAATCATAATTTGATCCCCTTTATTTTTCGAAAACAAATTTATCACTCTTGAATTTAATTTTCCCCCATTTTTTGAAAAATACACCCCTTTTTACAAAATTTTAAAATACTACACAACACACTTATTTGCATAGCTCGTTCATGCCAAAAAAAACTTTCGTTTAACAAATCCATTTATTTGAGTACAAAAATATATTTCACCGAATTTGGCGAAGTATTCGAGGGATAGATTAAGGTTACCTCCAAATAGGATACCACAAAATTTACGTTCAACATCCTGGACAAGGTCACCTTGTAAGTTTTTTGATCACTATCATCGTCCTTTTCCTTTTTCTTTTGCATCTCATCTTCATCAATATTCCTCTTCCACAAATCCAAGGAACTATCAATATCCTCAATTAAAAGGATAGACTTATGACTCATATGCATTAAAAGCATTCTCAACTCTGATTTATTATACACCAGTCAGCTCCAAACTGGGAATTCAATCACATCTTATGTCCTTCAGAGTAGCCAGGTTCATTGTAGTATTTTTGTCACTGCAATCAGAGGGATTTATTAGATTTCCTGGATTGAAGGAATATGGTTGAATCTGTATCTACGGGATCTGACTTCTTTGTGGAAAATTATTCTTGAAATTTCCTTGGGTTTATGTGCATTGTTGCTATGTGAAGCACAATATATCCTCTTCAGTTCATGAGATTAACATCTGCATTTTGAAGTTCCAACAACTCTGCTTTGACCTTTGGATCACAATATGCTGCATCATAGTGTAGGGTATAAGAATCATTCAAATTTGTTTGGCCCTCTCCTTCTTCCAATAGTGTAGGCATAAAACTCAATGATCCAAATAATGCTCTAATGCAAAGTAATGCAACATGACCGTGAAGTAAATATTTTCAACATACCCATTTTTTTAATATCCCGTAACCATTGCATCCCATAAGAACAAGTTTATTTCTTGTATTTTTTCGAACCATTCACACCCTTCAACATTTTGCAGTGACCTGTAGAAAATTCATGAGAAAATCCAAAAGGTGTCAATATTGTGAGATCATTGGGATGATATTACTGCTCATCGGAATTTCTTCTTTTGTTAAGTCGAACCACTAGATATTTTAATGTTGGCGTTTCCAGGATCAAGGAATGATCCTCTAGTTTTGTTCCATAATGTAGAGGTTGATCAAGCCAATCGATTTGAGTTTAATATATATCCAATCAATTCAAGGGAGAATCAAGAAAACTAAGCCATGACAGTGGGCTCGTATAGAGCATACCGAGAACTAAGGAGATTGCGTGGAACTCGACAGAAAATTCAAGTTGGGGTAGAATTTTAGTGATCTTCAATCCTGATTTAAATTCCCAAGACAATATAAAGATTTTGTATATATATCCAAACCATTTATTATTCAACAGATACCTGCACACTAAAAGAATATTTTCCTGCAAAATAACTTTGACTAAAATACGCTTCACAACATTTTTTCTAAATATTATGAATGCAATAGTGAAAAAAATGGGTGAAAACAACTGCGGAAAGAGATAAATGAAGTGCAAAGGAGAGAGGAAGAATGTAGGTGAGTGGCGAATGACAAAAATTGTGCACCTGATCTACATTGCAAATTGTTGTCAATGTGCAAGCAAGGGTGTATGGTCTAGAATGGCATTTGAACAAGGTCTGCTCTCCATAGCCACTAAACCATTTTGATCCAAAAAAATTAATGGATGGAAGGCAAAAGAGAGGTCCACAAGAACTTTCTCTCATACCAGATGAAAATGGAGTCCCATTTCAAGGAAGAGCCGAAGGCTCAAATGTACAGAGGTACAATTTAATCAATCATATTCGATTAATAAACAATAATATAGTTTATACATTTATAGGAGTTTTTCTATAACCACTCCTCTAGAATAGGTGAGTTGTTTCATCACCTCACAACTTACAAACTATGTGATTTGCATACAAAATCACATACAACAATAGCTCACCTATTTTCCCTATAAAATATCTCTGTGAGTTATATCAATACTCACTTATATTATTTATTTAATATTCTCCACATATTAAATACACACACACACAAATTAATAATGTAACCATGTTAAGACTAATTCCTAATAATGGAAAAAATAAATCAACAAGATGATGGTTTATGAAAACTATATTTTGACGGATCCAAAAATGAGCACAGTTAAAGAGATGGTTTGATGTTGATTTCACCCTCAAAATAGAGGTATTTTTTAGCTGTTAAGTTTCAATTTGGCCATTCTAACAACATATTAGAATATGAGGAACTTATCCATAATTTAGAGTGGGCAAGAAAGAATGGAATCAAGAACTTGTAGGTTTTTAGTGACAATGAGCTTGTTGTACACTAGGTAAGAGGTTCAAATGCTTACAAAAATATATTAATGAGGACTTACACAAATAGAGTATGGGACATGATCAAGGATTTTATTTCTTTAAACATTGAAATTGTTTGTAGAGATAGAAAAAAACATGCTCATAGGCTTGCATCCATTAGATCTCAGTTTGACATACTTGCATAGATCAGAAATGATAAATTACATCCTCATATCAAGGTTATAGTGAGGCCATCCATTCTAGATTACAATTCTCATTAGAAATTTTTTTATGATGATGATCATATAGTAAGATTTTTTATAGGAAGAGGTTGATTTTTCTTCACAAAATCAAGGAAAACTTGAAAAAAAGGTATACATATTAGATTATGCAACTTAAAACAAACAAGATACCAAAAGGCCTTGTGACTTTGGAAAATTGGAAAACATATTTGGAGAGAATGATGAGATGAAGCAAGAGAGGGTTGTTCTTACCACAAGTACAAATTATCATGAAAGTGGTCCAATTCTTAATGGCAATAACCTCACATCTTGGCAAGGTATGTTAAAAATATGAAAAAGATGCATTTGTTGAGCTACGTAGAGAATATGTTGATGTGTTTGGATGACAATATAGTGATTTAAGAGGGTTTGATCCATCATAATCTCCACACACCATTGAATTATAAAATGATGCAAAATTGGTTAGATAATAAAAAAGGCCAATTAATCCCAAGTTGGAACCCTTGATGAGGAAAGAGCTTGAAAAAATTATTGATTCATCCATTATCTTTCCCATCAAGAATTCAACTTGGGTAGATAGCATCATACCGGTAAGAAAGAAAAATGGTGAGATGATATTATGTGTTCATTTTCATCATTTAAATAAGGCCTCACTCAAGGATCACTATCATTTACCATCCATAGAGCAGATACTTCAGCTAGTTTTTTGTTTAGAAAGGTATTCCTTGTTTGATGGTTATATTGGTTATAACCAAATACTTGTCAATGAAGAAGACTAATTTAATACAATATTCACAATTAAGTGGGGTACTTATGCATACATAAAGATGCCATTCATATTGTCTAATGAAAGTGTAAAATTTAGAGAGCCATGGACATGTCATTCTAAGGTATCATTAACAAATTTATTTTGGTCTATTTGGATGATATCACAGTTTTATCAAAGCTTACAAGTGATCACTTATCGCAGCTCAAAGCAATGTTTGAAAGATGCAAAGAATATGGTGTATTACTTAATCCTAAAATTTATATGTTCTTTATTCATGAGGGTAAGCTTCTCGGTCATATCATCTCAAAATATGGTATGAAGATTGATCCAAAAAGAGTAAGTTCTATTCTTTCTTTTTCACTGCCAAAACATAAGAACTCACTTCAAAGTTTTTGTGGAAAATTTAATTTTATAAGAAGGTACATTTCTGATTTTGCATCATTTTCCAAACCATTAACCAACATGTTCTACAAGTATCATAGTTTCACATGGAAAAAAGGAGGAGAGAACACTTTTGAGGCCATCAAACAAGCTATTGCTTCAGCCCCAACACTCATAAATCTTGTTTTTTCAAAATATTTCATGTTGTATGCATAAGCTAATATTGATACAATCTCAGGAATGTTAACATAGGAGAATAAAGAAGACTTGGAGCATCCCATTGCCTTTTTCGTTCAAATCTTGATGAAGTATGAAACAAGGTACTCATTCATTGAGAACATGTTCTTTTAATTGTTACATCACTCAAAAAAATTAGGCATTTTCTCTCTAACAGCATAATTCATTTAATGGTTTCTCACCCAAGTATTAAAGAATTCATGTTGAAAAAAGATATAAGTGAAAAGAGAGCAGGTTGGATTACCAAATTTATGGAGTATGATATCAACATTAAAGTGACCAAGCTAATTACAGGGAAGGTTTTATGTGAGCACTTGGATTAATACTTGCAAGAGAGAAAAGAATATGTTTTATTGTTGCAAAATGAGCCTTAAAACATAGAAAATAAGAAGTCTTTGGATTGTACATTATACATGACAAGCTACCTTCAACATGGTATGTACCCACCACACTTGGACAACTCAAAAACAAGATATTTCAGATTTCAATCAATTCCTTTCTTGTTGGTTGATGTTGTCTTATTCAAGAAAGACATTAATGGTGTAGTGCTAAGATGTGTTGAACGCAACCAACTTGAAAGGATTATTGTATAGTTCCTTGATGGAAAAGGAGGATGGAATTTTTCTGCAAAAATTACAGTCCTCAAGATCATAAAAGGAGGATATTATTGGCCTAATCTCTTCAAATACAACCATGCTTGAGTAAGAAGGTGTCAACAATGTTTATTTTTCATCGGAAAAGAAAGGCTTGTTGCCTTACTGTTGCATCCAATTATAGTTTATGAGTCTTTTTCTCAATGGGGTTTGGAATTCATAGCTCTTATAAACCCAACTTTAATCTTAGGGCATAGATGGATAATCACTGTAATTGATTATTTTACACAATGGAATAAATTTGTTGTTTTGAAGGAAGCAAATGAAACAAGCATCTTGGACTTATACAAAGGTATTATAACCAGGTTTTGTGTTCTTCCTACCATAATTTCAAATAATGGAAAATATTTTTTTGGTGGAAATATTGATACATGGGCTTTACAAAATGGTATTTATCTTAGTACTTCTTCCAATTATTATCCATAAGGAAATGTCCTCTTTGAATCAACTAACAAGAATCTATTGAGGATAATTAAAAGGGCTAAAAATGAAAACCAAAGAACTTGGGACACAAAGTTGAAGGAAACTCTATGGGATGGTAGAATCACCCACAAAAGGTCAATTTCTAACTCACCATTCAAGCTTGTTTATGGTCTTGAAGCCAAGTTACCCATTTCACTTTAGATTTCATCCTTAAAATTGATGCACCAAGTGATGGATAATGAGTCAATGGAAGTGATATATTTTCAGCTCATGGAAATTAAAGAGGTTAGGAAGTAAGCTATGAAGTCCATGAATTTAAATCAAGCACAAGTAAAAAGTAAATTTTATAACAAGGCTAAAGAAAGAGTTTTCAATGAAGGATATTTAATGCTAAAATGGGATGAGCATAGAGAAAAACCATGTTCTCAAAAAAAATTTGATTCCTTGTGGAGTGTACCTTACATGATCATCAATTGCAAGCCTTGTAATTCTTTCCATCTTGCAAGATTGGATATAGAAGAGCTTCTGATCCGAGTCAACGGGATCCATCTAAGGAATTTTTTTTAATAAGATAAGTTGACATTATACATTAGTTTCCCATACTTTCATATATGTTTTTAATACATATCTTTCTACATTTTTTTCTTTCAATAAGTACTGGCTGCCATCTTAGTTGGAAAGCCTTTTAGGAATTTATATTTCCTCTAAGTTCAATTTTTCCCAAGTTTCAGTTGTAGTTTTAAAACTGTTTGTGGAAGAATTTCGGTATTTATTAGTGTAATTCAGCCTTGGCCATGCATGGTCAAGCTTGGTTTAAGTTTTTAGATTCCCTTCATCATTGAAAAGGATCATTTTTAAGGGTACTAGCTGATTAGTAGGAAACAAGTTCAGGAAACTCACCAAATATGCTGACCATTTTGGTCAATCATCTGATTGGGGTACATATTTTTTCCATACTGCTCAGTTTCTACAAATTAAGAGATAGCATGTAGGAAACTCAACAGTTTAAAATGTTGTTTTGGGATGCAATTCCTCACATATGTATCCATTCTAGGCTTTCATCTTCATCAATACCATGCATCACCCATGAATGATTGTTGTAGGGCCTGGATGGAGGTAGGAATGGCATCACACATCAGAAATAACATGATGAAACTACAAATTCAGTTTTAGATTTGAAGTGTTGGGGTAAAGTACAGTTGCAAACATGTGGTATTACTCGTGTTCTGGATGATCAAATGAAGGTGTAATTGGCTAATTTTATTTCCTTATGATTATGTGAAGTTTTCTTATTATGATGAGTTGTAAATTTTCATTTAATATCATGTTACTGAAACAAAATGTAAAAGAAACATTTACAGTTCATTACATAAGACAATTTCATTTACTCATGAGGAAATTTTACAATGATCCCATACAATCTATGGGATATGGCTAACAAAGGAAAATAAAGGCATATAAATATAAAGTTGAAAATGTAATAAGCAAGAAACCCATAATTTCCTAAGTTGACGATCATTTCCAAGCTTCTCTGGATTGTTCCAGGCTATTGTTCCACTATACTTGAAAGAGAAAATTAAAGCACGTTAGATATCGGGGTCTCTAACTCCTTATATTACTAGTTTGATATGTATATGCATCATCATAAAACAAGATACAGATTTGAATCATGATCATAAACACAAGGTGGAAAATCTTCCTTTAAAGTACGCATAATTTTAAAGCAAAGTACATGAATAAGAAACCATCTATATTCATCATGTTTTCACATTACAGTTTGATATGATTAACTTCAATATGATGCAAAGTATATATTGTCAATCAATGATTCATTTAAGTAAGATCCATCAAGCTTCAAATGTACATCTCATAAAAATATATATTCAATCAATGTATCTTCAATATATTAGATCAAACAAAATGCAATCTACGGTCCAGAAAGTGTTTTAAGTGCAACTTTAAGATTTATGCATGACTCCTTTTGTGGTAGCCATTAATGCAATACTCCAGAAAGATCAACAAAGTAGGATACAAATTTTCAGAAAGGGTCGATGCTCAAATATTGATCTACAGTCATAAAAGAATCATCGAAAAGCATCATTTTCAATTTTAAAATTAACCCCAAACTTTAAAAAATTCATCAAGCTCATGTTTAGATTCCCAGATGAATGAGTGTCATGTAAAATCCCAAAGAAAAGTTTACAAAATATATATAATGGTCATCATATCTTCATGACATGCATTGTTGTGTAATCAAACATGGGTTTGTCACCATCATTCTTTAAGAGTTTATAAGATTCATCATGAATGAGAGCCAAATAAGAAACTAAATAAAATGAATTCAACAAAATTTAAACACCAAGCATTACCTATCGTGTACGAGGTGGGTGGATCATCATGGAAGGATGATGCAAATTAAGTCATGTTTAGTTTATACAAGACTGAGCTATACAAAACAGTTGTGAGCCCAAGTAATGGATGCAAGTGACTAATACCCAGATCTGGAAAAACAAAACACATATTGGAAACAGTCAAGTTGGGTTGGGTTGAAGCTCGACTCCATAAAGAAATGAGCCACAAATATCAAGTAATGAGCCACAAATGAACTTATCTCAAACTCGTAAAGAAAAATATTGAAACCAAGAAGAATTATCAGCATGAAGAATTATTTTGGAGACGTGGCTGTGTACAGACTATGTAGAAAATTTTCTTTGGCGACGTGGAAGGCTTCATTAAACCCTACATCAACTGATTGGCATTTTCCTATTACATGGATACTTTTTCATGTCCCTTTGCATGGTGAATGAGACCTGCGTGGAGCTTCCATGAATTGGCATTTCAATAATTCAAAAGTTTAGCATGGGGCATCTAACTTTAGAGAGCGAGAATCCCTAGAATCGAATGAATGAATTTCAAAAAGACATAAGGGTAAACGTGACCGCTTGAGAAGGAAATGAAATGTATCAAATATAGTAAGGGGTTCTATTACGTTACCGCTAGAAATGTCATACTTGTGTATCTGTAAAGTGTCACCAGAAAAATGTTTGGAGATGAATGATAATTTTTGAAGTAATTTCTTCACTGAATTAATATCTTGCCTTTCATATCCATCTACGTTTATGGTGTATTATGAATTCTGAGTAAATCAGTTTTGATAACGACTTGCATAAGGAAGAAATATGTGGTGGTTTGAACCAGCGCTTGGAAGTTACAGCGACCAATTTGAAGATCCTGGGACGTGTTAGAGAAGCACAAGATCAAACACATCCACATGGCAAAAGTGAAGTAATACAACTATCTCCTCCATGTGGCAAAAGTGAAGTTTTTTTAGCGCGCCATGGCTCAACCTCTACAATCCACAATTGTCAACATTTGAAAAAACGAGATCGTCGCCGAGCGTGTCGGCGAGCTAATCTAGGAGCTACAAAAAATGAATGTTTTTGTCATTTGTATCCTTATCCATTGTGTGACAGGTCCTTTTACTTATAACTACTATGATGAGTTCAATGAGCCGGAATGACGAGCCAAGTGAGAGAGCGATTATACCAGTGTTTGTGCACCGGATCCGATCAGAACTTCATTGTTAAGCACACCCAGGCCAGAGTAGCACTAGGATGGGTGACCTCCCGGGAAGTTTCTGGTGTCGCACCGTTTTTATGCAGCCGGGGGCAGAATCTCTTAAAACTACCACTTGGGTGGAATCCCATGAAACTACCAAATCGGGTGGAATCCTGTGAAAACTAGCACTCAAGTGGAATCCTGTGAAAACTATCATACGGGTGGAATCCTATGAAAACTAGCAAGTGTATAGTCCTTGTGGGTCTGTAGATCTCATGAAGTTGGGTGATACCAGAAAGAGAGTGGTCAAGATCTGGGGAGAGGGATTATTCAATGTAACTCTTAGCATTATCGGCAGAGTCCGACTCGGTGGTGTTTGTATGTGGTCTAGTGCTGCCTTGGTGTACTTGGCCATTTTGAGCAAGCTGGTACAAGGTTTCTGGTTTTTTAGCATCATGTTTGTGTGATTCAACAAGCTCATGGAGAAGGTAGTGGCCATGGAAGGGATGATCGTGGAACTTACTGGAAAGTTGTGGAAGAGTTTAATGTTCCAGGCTATAAGCTACAGGATGAAGTGACTTTGTGTCAAGAAATGACATTGAGTCTGGTGAAAGCACTATGTGTTCAAATCTTCTTCAGTTTCAAAGCTCCTCAAGTTGAAGAAACTCGTGTGATCTACTAAGGGTTTTCTTCTGTGATCTAGGGGAGTGTCTGATAGTTTTGGAGGATTGTCAGGTGCACAGAAAGTGCACGTTACAACAGAGTACCCCATGGGTATGGTAGAGGTTTGTTGTAGAACCAGAATGATAGACAGTGCATTGTAGAGGAGTGATGGGCAGGTGGAGCTCAGTTTTCATGTAGTATTGGAAGTCAAAGAAGCCATTGTTGTAGCCATTCATCTCTTTGGTTTAAGAGATGTGATTTCATCCATGTACATCCAGAGTCCTTGTGCTTCAAGTGAGGGAGCATTGTTAAGGGGCAAAATAAGTCTTCGAGGAAGTTACATAGTGGTGACCAGTGAAGGGAGATTATTCGATAGTCATGAGAGGGATCTCAAAGGTCTAGCAAGATCTCCAGCAGTTGCGGTGAGCAGTCGTAGGATGGAGTAGATGGTGGAGACAATTCTTCATCCAAAATGATAGACATGTAGTGGAGTACATTACAGCTGAGATTGTCTGAAGTGACAAGGGTGTTGGCAGTTTAGATGGAGGATCCAGATGAACGGTGTGAGTAGCAAGTTTGTATGCTCGGTTTGGGCTCAATGCAATGGGTAAGCTTGAGTCCTGGTTAAGATGGTATTGGTGGCGACTTAAGTAATTTGAATGTTGTGGAGGTGGTGATTTGAGTAAGGAGAACCCTAGTGCTTATGAACACAGGTGCGACCCACAATGGTGTATAGTTCAACGGGCCTAAGATTTGGACCTCTAGTCCTCCGGAGGTACCAAGTGGCTTGAAATATTTGTCATTACAACCATGGTTTTAGTTGGCCATGTATGAGGTAGGTCAACTTGTGGAAAGGAAAGTGGGTGTTGTCCATGATTTAAGTGGACAAATTTGAGCTAGTGCTGGGTAGAATTTTATCTGAGATGGTAAAGTGACATTACTTCCTGATCTAATCTGTGGTTATGTCAGATCCTGAGCAAACATGCATGGTGAAGATAGTGCAGAGAAGACAAACGGGTAAGATACAAGTGTGTTCAGCTGTGAGCATGTGGGAGCCTGTGTAGAGTTAGGGCAAGTAGTCCAAGTATCTAAGCAGTGCTTGATTTGGTGGCTGGAATGTTGAGGGGACAGCATGTTCCTATTCTAGCTAGTGTGGAGAAGCATCTTCACGTTTACCATAGCCGTATGCCCAAGGATTTTTCATCATGTTTGTTACTGAGGAAGAACAAGAGATCATCACCTTATGTTGGTTCCAGTGGTGAGCTCTCTGTGAGAGTTTTGGACCTGTTGAATTGACCTGTGGTGATTGAGTTGAAGTGGCAGTTGGAAGTGCTGCTGATTGCCAAGAATCCTCATCCTTCGCGCTCCTTGTATGGAGTACGAATACTACTTCAGTGAAATTTGATGGAGCGCTTAAGCTTTGTGTGGAGTGCAGAGTCTTGAAGAAGTTAACCATCAAGGACAGATATCCTTTTTCACACCCTTGTGGATTGGTAAGAGCGAGAAGATCTTGTGAGACTATACTTGCAAGTAGCAGGTGGTTGCATGTAGAAGGGTGCTGAACAGTCTAGACAATTCATGGAATTGGAGTTAGAGGTAAGGAAATATTGTGGATGGAGCCAGGTGTTTTCATGGTTCTTCCTGGAATAGTTGTGTCCTTTCTTCTCTAGTTCATTTGGTCATATGTGTTTGTGACCTATATTGCCCGAGCAGTATCAATACATGGAGGTTTTTCATGCAGTCCAGTTTGAATCTTTGTGTCTGTTGATGAAGTTGAGCTAGGATGGTGTTGGCCAAATCGTCCATTTCCTTGTGATGGAGGAGCCAGATCGAGAGTTGGAGTTTGACATTGGAGCTGAAGATTGAGGGTTGTGGCAATGTGAAGTTAAGGGAGTTCCTAGTGTGTTGGGTTGGTTTTACTTTAACAGCTGGAGTAGTGAACCCTTGGAAGTTTGATAGTCAAGGTCAGGTACTGTCTTATGAAGAATGTTTGCCTTGGTCCCTTGAATTTGTTATGAGTTTGAATAGGGGACCTCCTCTTGTGTACTTGTGGTAGGATCTTCACAACATCGAGGGCGTCACCGATTTCAAGTGGGGAAGATTATGATGGATTCGATGAGCTGGACTAACGAGCTAAGTGAGAGAGTGGGTTGGTGAGCTAGGAGGTGAGTTGGATGGTGAGTTGGGTGTGATTATACCAGTGTTTGTGCCCTGGATCCGATCAGAACTTCATTGCTAAGCATGCTCAGGCTAGAGTAGCACTGGGATGGGTGACCTCCTAGGAAGTTCCCGGTGTTGCAATGTTTTTATGCAGCCGGGGGCGGAATCTCTTAAAACTACCACTTGGGTGGAATCCCGTGAAACTACCAGTTGGGCGGAATCCCGTTAAACTACTAACTAGGGCGGAATCCTATGAAAACTAGCACTCGGGCGGGATCCTGTGAAAACTATCAAACGGGTAGAATCCTGTTAAAACTAGCAAGTGTATAGTCCTTGTGGGTATGTAGATCTCGTGAAGTTAGGTGATACCAGAAAGAGAGTGGTCAAGATCTGGGGAGAGGGATTATTCAATGTAACTCTGAGCATTATTGGCTGAGTCCGACTTGGTGGTGTGTGTATGTGGTCTAGTGTTGCCTTGGTGTACTTTGGGCTGGGTTGTCCTGTAAGAGTACTTGGCCTAGGGCCTTTCTTATTGTACTTTTGGGTTGTTTTTTCTTGGATGAGTTAATAAGACATATGCATTCTCCCAGTTGTTTCTTGCATTGTTTGTTTCCTCTTGTGTTAGAGTGAATTTCCTTTCAGTGCAGATGTTTTGTGCTTCCGCTAAATTAACCCATGTATTTGCAAGAATGCCATTGTGTTGTGAGTGTTCTTGTGCAGGTAAACACTGAAGACGTATTCCGTAGATTTAGTATATTTTTATTCCCACAGAGGAACTTGAAACAAGCAAGCGGTGCCGCACAGCTACAGCTCCATCGAGCTGGCCCCGTGACAAATACTATGGATAGAGGTTGGTCATTTGATGTTTTTTCCACTACACTATGTTTTGGACTCTCGAAAAAGCTTGCACAACTTGCATTTGTTCTTATTGTCTGCCAAGAGTGGATTGAGTTAAAATGACGTGGTATTTCAGGTTAGTCTAAGCTTTGGCCTCGTGCCATTATTAAGGCTGTAAAATTTTCCGTCTAACCCACATCCACCTAGTAATGGACATGACATGTATTACACAAATATCCCACCGTTCTTGGAGTTTTCTTCAGAACACGTGGGTTTTGCCTCTCATTAACACGCCTAATTTATTGGGTGTTGTCGGTTGTGCTTGTGTTGATTCCTTGATGGTATATATGGTTCGATGATAATGCGGGTAGCCCTCTATTGGCCAAGTTGTCAACGGTTAGGTTTTCCTCCTCTAATAGAGTGACAACCGATTCATAGGTGAATGGGAGCAATCTGTCCCATCTTGTGTATCGGTGTCATTGTTGAAGATTATGTGAGCTATGAGTGCATGTTATAAAAATTTTGCCATTGGTATTCTCCTTGGCTCTCCTTGTTCATTGCGTTGAATTCTCCTTTGAGATCATGTGATTGCAATGGAAAGGTGATGTTGATTTTCCTATGGATCTTTTTATTGTGCTCGTTTCGTTCTGTTGGCTCTTGATTGGAAGCGTCATGTTCTTCACAGATGTAACCATTTTTGGATGGCCCAAATGATTGTTGGTAGTAGAGTGGAATGTTTCAGATTTTGATCAGATCCACTTTGCCTAGTGCCCTCCATGTTGGTTATGGAAGTGACTTGCAAGACATTTCTAGAGAGTAGGGGCAGCAAAAGTGCTCGGTAATTTGCTCGTTTCATTGTGATCTCAGTTCTCTCCTCAAAGCATCTTACGCTTTATAGATGTAACCTTCAGTGGGATGACCCATATGTGTGTAGGCCGCAGAGTGGAATGTTTCAGATTCTGATCGGATCCACTTGGCCTAGGGTCCTCCATCGGGGTTATGGAAGTGATTTGCAAGGCATTGTTAAAGGAGAGGCGTTGTGGAAGCCCCCTGTACATAACTCGATTCAGTGTGATCTCTCTTCAAAGCATGTTACGCTTTACGGATGTAACCTTTGGTGGTTGACCCATATCCGAGTGGGCGCCGACGAGTGAGTTCAGGCCGCAGAGTGGAACATTTCAAATTCTGATTGGACCCACTTCACCTAGAGTCCTCCATCAGGGTTATGGAAGTGATTTGTAAGACATTAATTTTATATTGATGAGCCTCTTGTTTATTTTTATTGATCTGAAGTATCTCTCATGCACATGGATTTATTTTCTTATTGTTGTACTACCCCTCTATTAAAATATTACATATGCCTAGTTGTGTGTGAACGTAACAGTAAACTTCAGCCGAAGAAAGGAGACATGACTTTCCATAGATTATGTAAAACCTGCATTGTACCCATAATTTCAATGTTCAAAACCACACCAAAGTCAATTGATTTATTTCAGAAAAATTTGTGTTGCAAGGGTAAAATATTAGGTACAATTTAATTTATTCCCAATTAAAATTCTACACAATTATATGCTAGTCAGAATTAAATTAATAACTAACTATTATGAGTTTATTCCCCAATTAATATTACAGTCTAATCATTCTTACTAAGTACCATTACTTCATTTAAATATTTCTTATCTTAATTCTAAATCCCTCTTAGTTTTCCTTTAAATTTATTTATTTAAAAGTTCCCATATGAAATTTAAAATTTAATTAGACAAGTCTAAATAACCTATAGTTTAAAACCATGTTCTAACCCTAGGTTGCCCCATTAGTTAGAGCCCCCCTACTCAATATTTTTAAAACTCATTCCCAAAAAATAGTCACAACTTAAAAAGTTGTAGGATTAATTCACCACCATTAGATCAAAGGAACATGAACCCTTAAATCTAGGTTACCCTAAAAAATCCTTTTGAGTGTTCCTTTTTATTCTTTTGCTTGACCTATTATTATCTCTTTTGTACTATTTTGTTTTGCAAGTTTTGGAGAAAGTGGAGTGCAAGCCATGAAAGCCATTAAAGTTTAGGAGGGTTTACAGAACTCTATTATTTTTGTATTTATTTTGTGTAAAACGGAAGAACTACCATAGTTCCATTATGTGTACATTATTTTCCCTATTTCAATTTCTTTTATTTCATTTATTTTTATACAATAGATTTACACAAAATTTGGTGTGTTGTCTGTGTGTGTGTGTGTGTGTAATGTGTGTGTGTGTGTGTGTGTGTTGTGCAAAAGGGAAAAACTACCCTAGATGGGTGAATGCGCTAGGTTTTCACGATTTCTTGGCTTTATATATTTACATAGGTTTGCTACGATTGTGGGTGACACACACACACACATGTACATTATTAGTATTGAAAACAGAATGTCACGGCATGTGACATGGCCACACGTACACACACACACACACAAGACATGTGACACACAGTATTTTACATGTTGGCCACTATGTATTAGAGCTTACGTTTTAAGTTTTTAAATTTTAGCACGGCCGGGGGGGGGGGGGGTGGGGGTGGGGGATGACATCGCCCCCATCCCTCCCCAAATGCAAACTTGTACACTTTAAATGCAGCGGACCATTAGTGCCCTTATTACGACAGCCATACCCTATGGGTTTCGAACCAGTCCATTATCCAAGATTAACGTAAATAAAAATAATAATATTACTACTCATATATAATTGGATTAGTAATTAATATATTTATCAATTTATGGAATATATAAATTCATGTATAAATTTATACTGAATATATATATTAATATATTAATCAATGTTATACAATGGTTTTATTTTAAACAAGTCTACAAATTTAAGTTTGTAAATGTAACAAATTATAAAAGACATATGCAGTTTATATAAAATTATATATATTTAAATTGGTGAGATAGTTGGTGACAATATCATTTGCAACAAAATGTAAAATTTGATTATAAAAGTCAACTCAAATCATTCCTTTTTTTACAATTTATTTTGGAGAGAATAAAATTTATAGCATATTTAAATAAAAATCCTTCCTTTCTCCTTTTAAATTTATGTCTTTCCAAAAATACAAAAAAAATTAATATCCACTTTCCACACGAGAACACGCATTCTTTTCAATTAAAGGTCGTGCATAATACAACTTTGAATAAATTTTACATTTGGAGAGTTTTCTTTCCAGCAAAATACGCTTTGAATTTTCTCCATTCCACTATAAACATTACAAATTTTATAAATAATATTCACAAGAATACTCCTTTTTAAATACAATATTTACAATCCTTCCACTCTAAGTGGAAACAACATGGCCAAATTTACCAAATAGGATATTCCATTGGGCTCAACTAACAAAAGTCTTCATTTCAAAATCATCCTCCAACATGTCATAGCTTCAACTTTGCACTCTTTCATCCTCTTTCAAATTTGAATCACAATACAAAGAAAGGGGAGTAGCGACGCTCTCCACCCAACCTTTATTCCAATAAGGAGGAGAAGCCATCCTCCTTATTGGCCCCGAGCCCCAACCATAGAACAATAAGGTGTGTTTTCAACTTTGACAACTTCACAAAAATAATGGCTTCCACAAAACACACACATACAACATTTTCCACATTCATACAATATTTCAACACTCAATCATATTTTTCCAAGCAAGATCAACAAGAGTAAGTTTTTGCATTTCTTTTCCAAAACCAACACAAATAAGATTCACATTTTCATCACAGTCACAAAGGATTAATAGAAGCCAAATGGAGACAAGAACATGGATTATTCTCCTTATACCTCTCATGTGGGAAGGGGTTCCACCCAATACCTCAAAAGTGCACTATCAACATCACACACAACACCTTATTTCTCCCTTTGCAAATGTAAAATAACATATAAACCCTTTTACCTCCACATAGGTGGAGCACCTCTCCCACTCTCCCTCCACATTTTCCTCACTAACTCCCTTTTCCTCCACAAAAATAACTCCATTTCCTTCTCCCACACCATTCTTAGGAAATCTACCCAATCCCAACATAATCCATTCACAACACACATAACATACACTCAAACAATCACAAGTTTCACAACTCATACATATATAAAAGAAGAAACAATAAGTGAAGATCCTACCTCTCCATTTAGCTTCCAAAATCTTCACACAAGACAAGGTTTCAATCACCTTCAATCCAAGACAAAATTCCCCAAAATGCAAACTCCCCAAGCTCTAAGCAAGCAATCCAAAGCCAAAATTCTAAAAATGCAAGTGTAGAAATGAGAACCAAGTAACCCTCAATTACTCCAAATTCACATCAATAAATAGAAAAGGAGGTGAGGATGATGAGGTGGCTCCATGTAGGATGCCACTTCATCATTCCTCAATTCCAAGTCAACAAGTCAACACACAAAGACCAATTCTAATAAATGAATAAGTAAGGCTATGACATGCACAAGTGTACACTCCAACATGCACTCCATACCTTCCAAGGACATATTAAATGAGGTAAGTAAAAAAGTGACTTTATTTACTCTTTTTCACTCAACAAATGCATTAAAAATGGCTAAAATTAACTCCATACTTCATAAGTATGGTTGGTGGATGACTTTGAGAAGCAAGGGACAAGGTTAACTTGTCCCACAAGTCTCAAAAAGTGGCCTCTTAAGGAAAAATTAGAGATTGGGAAAGGAGGAAGAAGTACACTTCAAAATGAAATTAATTCCATTCAACATCAAGACAAATATAAAGGACCATCTACCCTACTTAAATGCCCAATTGTCACATCTTTTTTTAGTTTACTAATTAAGTTAAATTAACTAATTAAAAGTATATTAACAAGTACTAATAAAGTGACTAGTATTTTACAAATAATTAGATACATGCACCAAAAATAAATAACCAAAATTAAAAGAGGGAAACATCAAAACCCATGGACACACACATGAGGTCACCCCTAATGGGAAACCTCCTAACCAAGCATAACAATTAAACAACACACACATAGAACACAAGTTGTCAAATTGGCCTTGTTGCAAACACCCAACATTCTTCTAGGGTTGGTCCCCTATCCCATTTCGGTGTATAGTGATATTATTTTCCTGCAATAAAAATCAACAATACCTCTCTGGCCTCAAGGCCACATCAATAACATCGAGAAATAAATCATACATATCTATCAATAATCATCATAAAAATTAAAAAATTCTATCAATTATCTAAAATTTCTAATTATTATCATTTCTACCCATTTTACCAACATCAATGAGATCACAAGACTAATCCAAACATCCTAACACAAGCAATGTGTCACGAATATGATGTGTCAGTATAAAATTCAGAACAATGCAAATTAACATGTATAAAACTGTCCACTAATTTTAGATAGCATATCATAATACAAAATATGAATCACAACATATCGATAACCCAAATGTATATATAGTCTATCACATGCTAATAAAAATATAATAATCATAATGTCAATGTCTCTAATCAATAGTAATAAAGATCATAGTAGATAAGTGTCGAAGAGGAGTAGGCATTACATCCCCCTTCCCTTAGACTCGACTTCCTCTTGGAAGTTGCTAAAATAGGTGTGGAAAATGGGGCCATAATAAAGTAGCATCCTCCCATGTAGCTATAGTCTCTTCATACCCATTCCACTGGACTCACACCTAATCATTTTCACGGCATAGAAGGCCCAGGGTCATGCACCCTATAATGCATATAGACTCCACAGTCACCTATCCCTACTCTTGCACCTGGAATGCAGTCCAATCCAATACATGAGAAGGATTTGGAATGTATCTTCGTAATACAAAAATATTGAAAACATCATGAACACAAGACAAGTGGGGTGGAAAGGCTAGATGGTAGGATAAGGGACTGATCCACTCTAAGATCTCAAATGGACCCAAAAATATCGGAGCTAACTTAGAGCCTTTTCCATAATACATAGTTCTCTTATGAGGTCTGACATGAAGAAACAACTTCGTGTCAACCTCAAAAATATGGTCAAATCTTCTCTGATATTCATACATATTTTTATTATCTTGTGCCTCTTGCAACCTCTTTCTAATAAAGATAACCTATTTCTCCATGTCCTCTACTAAATATGGCCCAAGATATACCCTATCCTTTAACTTGTCCCAGCATGTCCTTTAATTTCTTTCTCACCCGATCTATTTGACCATCTATGTTCGGGTGATAGCTTATACTGAAATTAATATTTGTCCCGAGAGAAAACTTTATAGTGGTCCAAAAATGAGAGGTGTACAAAAGATAGTAGTCACAAATAATATTCCATGGAATCCCATAAAGGTGATAATCTCATCCAAGCACACTTGCGACACTACACTAGTTGTATAGGTGGTCTTCACCAGAGAAAATTGAGCCACTTTTGTCAATTTATCAATCGTGACCATAATTACGTCATGGTGATATCTCAACATCAGTAGCCCCACTATGAAATCCATGGAAATGGTGTTCCATTTCCACTCCGGTATAGCATGAGGATATAGAGGAACTACTGGATGTTGATGTTCGGCCTTCACCTTCTAGCACTCCAAACACCGAGACACAAATTGAGCTACATCTCTCTGAAGTCCTCTCCAATTATATAATTGTCTCAATGTGGCATGCATCTTCTTCACCCCTTGATGGGATGAATAAGGTGCACAATGTGCCTCTAAAAGGATGTCTTGTCACAATCCTCCATCTTTGGGTATATAGATCCGACCCTTGTGTCGAAGAAGTCCATCTGAATCTAAAGTAAATCCATTAAACTTACCTTCAAGGGGTCTCTGAGACTCGATCTCTACTATAGCTGAAAGGTAGAAGCTGTCATGCGGGAGCTTCTGTAAGATCCTGGTCCTCAAGTTTATACCTACTACTATCGCCATAACAAGATGCCTCCAATGACTCAAGGCATTTGCAACCACATTCTCCTTTCCCTTCACATGCTCAATCTCCATATCATACTCACATAGAAGCTCCATCCAACACCGTTGATGGCCATTGAGATTGGGCTGTGTGAAGAGGTGTCATAGGCTAAAATGATCTGTCTAGAGTGTGAACCCCCTGCCTAATAGGAAATATCACAAGTGGACCAAAACATGGACCACTACTACAAGCTCAAGGTCATGATTCATGTAATTGATCTCATAATCCTTGAGTTTGCAAGACTCAAAAACTACTACTTGACCATCATACATCAATACACCTCTTATTCCTTCCCGTGAGGAATCTATGCAGTGCGAAGAAATCTCGTTGCGTTCATATAGAATTACTAGAATAGGTGATGACGTAAGGCATTCCTTCAGTGTCCTGAAGGCCTACTCACATATCTATTTGACCAAACATAATTCTTCCCTTTCTGCTGCAGGAAAGTTGATGGGATGTGCATAATACGAGAGAGAAATACTTGGACAAGACAACTCCTATAATAATCTACCAATCCCATGAATTTATGCACGTCGGCCACATTGGTTGGCATTGGCCAATCCATGATAACTCCAATCTTCTGAAGTATAAACTGTGATACCTTCCCCAAAAATAATGTGACCTAAATACTAAACATATTGTCTTCAATAATTCATACTTCTCCAAGTTCCCGTATAGCTGCTGCTCTTAAAGGCAATGCAGAACTTGGTGAAGATGTTCATCGTGCTCCTAACGCATGTGTGAGTAAATCAAAATATTATTTAGGAACATGAGTGACAAAACGGTCTAGAAATGTCTTGAATACCCCATTCATTAAACTCGTGAATACTACAGGGGAATTCGTTAGACCAAATGACACAACTGTGAATTCATAGTTTCCATATCGAGTGCACGAAAGGATGTCTTGTACATATCCAGCTCTGTAATCCTCAACTGATGATAACTCGAATTAAGTTCTTTCTTGGAAAAAATAACATAACACCCTTCATGTGATCAAACAAATCATGATATGCATGGAATGGTGGTAGCAATTATTTATCATTATTTTGTTCAGTTGTCTATAATCAACACACAAACATGCAAAGATTTTTCCTTCTTCTTCACAAAAATCCCTTAATGTACCACATGGAGATATACTACGAAAGATTAAGATATTTCTTAAGAAAGGACCTCTAACTATAACTTGAGCTCAAATAGCTCAGGGGTAGTCATCCTATATGGAGCACGTGATATAGGCTCTACTCTAGGAAACCAAATAAATATGAAACTATATCTACACATGGGGGGTGGTAACCTTGCCAACTCACTGGGAAAAACATTTGAAAAATCCCTCAAAATCTTATAATCATCAAGTGACAGCCCATGAGTTTCATCCTTTGATTGCAGTCATTAATTGTGATGCCATATAATTGGCATCCCCGTCAAGTATACCGCTAAAGCTGTATAGCAGATATAGTGCGAATATAGATGGGTCTTCTAACCCCAACTTTCACCGAGTGACCTCCTATATCATTTGCACAAGATATCACTTTGGTGTAGCAATCCACTCTAGATTTTTGTGCAGATAACCAGTCTATGTCCAAAATAAAATCGATACAAACCCAAGCGAAGGATACGAATATCTAAGGTCATGGTGAAGGTTCCTAGGTCCTACTACACATTCCTTAACTAAGGAGTCCACTGCGAGCCTTGCTCCAGGAGGCCATCTCAACATCCCAAATATAACCCTTCCTATGTTCCACCAACCTACATCACTCTATGCTAATGATGGTCCAATAAATGTATCATAAGAACCTATAATCAAACAATATGGAGGTAGGGATATCACCAATGCTACCCACAGTCTCTATCACTGTACCCTAATGCTCTGCTTCTAGTGACTCTTAACTGATGCATAAATCTGATGACTCCGTCCCATATCTCCCAATATAAGCTCTCGAAGTAGGTTCCTTTCCCTTATTATCAGGGTTATGCAGGCACTATCTCTAGTGATGCCCATGTACATTACACCGAAATTAACTACCTAGTCCCCTCTAATGAGTAAATAATCATCCAAGTGCCTTGGTAGTTTTTGTTGTAGACCCTGATGATCATGTCATAGACCTCTGTTAGTGCTGCTAATGAGCTCTAGCTGACTGATCTCTAGGTGTTACATGTGTCCTGATGGGTCCTTTAGGTGAAGGTGTTATACTCCACCCTCTCTATGTATCATATCTCTGTGGGGGCCTAAAAGTTGGGTAGGTTTGCCAGTGCTATTGTGGCTACTATTTTGTCTTATGCTTTGTCTGATGTTATGGTCGAAAGAAGGAGCTAACTTTCTTGACCTACTATCCTGCATCTACTGAATATGGCTCTTCACTCTATCTTTAGCATGTTGTGTCTTCCCCCTATTCACCTCTGTAATGTACACCTTCTCCATGACCTCAACTAAAGTCTTTAGACAATGAATGCGCATTGGCCCTCCTAAATCTAAGTTCAAGCCCCTGATGAACATGTGAATCCTAACATGTTCATCTTGTATGTAGTCTACATACTAAAGCAAGTCAAAAAACTGACTCTCCTACTCAGCTACTATCATGGATGCCAGTTGTAGATCATGAAACTCATCAATCCGCTACTGGATGAACCTCCTGGATATGTATCTACTCCTGAACTGCTCCTCGAAGAGCTCCCAAGTCACAATCGCTAAATCCACATGGAGCTTCTACTCCTAAGTCCTCCACCAACCCCTGACTTTGTCCCTCAGAAGGTGGATGGTGACACGAACCTTCGTGTTATTGGTACCCAAACATAGCTTAAAGCATACACTTAAGCTAACCAACCATGCCTCTACCTGAAATCCTCTTGTGTCTCTAGCAAAATGGGGTGGTTATAACTTTAATATCTCTCGGATATGATATGTCGCTAATGTTTGTACGCCCCTAGGTCTCTCTACATGATCATCCCTCGGTCTAAGGCTCTTAGACCTTTCTCTATTTCCTATAGCCCTATCTCCATGTCCTCTCTAAGGTGAATCTGGTCTAATTGGCTCCACACGGGAGTTATTTTTACTATACTCCTCACTCTGTCTTGAAGGGGAACAATCCTCCACATATGGCTCCCTGTCATGTTGGCTAGGTCATCCCCCTACTGATCCTATGTGTATAGCGGCATTAACATCCTGTAATGTCTATAGTATTTGTGGAAATATAGCGGCTACTGTTTTCTCTGGGGGTGGTAGATCTAAATCCATGTGAAAGAACCCATCATCTGATCTGTGCCTCCTACATAGACCAATGTGAGAGTTAGTTCTTCATCATCTAGTTTTTTCTTTGGTTTTCTAAGTTTTCTACGTTTTAAGTTATCAACAATGTTGTGTGTACTAAGTTTAGAGTTGCGCTAAGTTTACTATTTTTTGAACTTCCATACATGCCTAGGGTCCTAGAGTTAAACCCATGGCTCTAATTCCAAGTGTAATACCCACAATTTCAATGTTCAAAACCACACCAAATTCTATTAATTTATTAATGAAAATTTTGCATATTTTTTTGAAAGGTTGCAAGTGTAAAACATTAGTCACGATTTAATTTATTCCCCATTAAAATTCTACACAATTATATGGTAGTCAGAATTAAATTAATAACTAATTATTATTAATTTATTCCTTAATTAATATTACAGTCTAATTATTCTTACTAAGTTTCATTACTTCATTTAAATATTTCCTATCTTAATTCCATCACTTAGACCCCTTAGTTTTACTTTAAATTTATTTATTTAAAAGTTCCCATATGTAATTTAAAGTTTAATTAGACAAGTCTAAATACTCTATATTTTAAAACCATGTTCTAACTACTAGGCGGCCCCATTAGTTAGAGCCCCCTACTCATTATTATTAAAAAACCCATTCCCATAAAAGCCATAACTTAAAAAGTTGTAGGATTCATTCTCCACCATTAGATCAAAACAACATGAGCCCTTAGATCTAGGTTGCCCTAAAAATCCTTATGAGTTTTATTATATTCACTTTTTCTTTCCCTCATCTCTCATTTGCACCATTTTGTTTTCCAGGTTTGGGAGAAGGAGGAGTGGAAGCCATGGAATCCATGGAGGGTTTTCTCAACTCCATTATTTTTTTGATAAATGGGAGATCTACCATGTTTCTGTTATCTCTCGAAAGTGCACCCTATTGAGAGATGAATGTAGGGGTTCAAAGCTTGCTCTGGATCTCTCACATTCGTAGATACAATGAAAACACCTTAGTGTTAGGAAAAAATTATTTAGTGCGTACAGTATTTTTTGAGTTGTTAAAACAACTCACATAGATAATTTGTTCTGAGGCGTATTGTTGTAACCATCTCCTAGATTATATGAGAGTATTCACCTATTTATTTGTGTAGTCTCTCTGTATGAATATATTATTATTAAGTGATTCTATTGTGCAAAATGATCCAAATCTATGATTTGGTATTAGAGCGTGTTGGTAATCTTCACTGTGATGGAAGCACAATAATTTTTGAATGGTTCGTCTATCTGTGTGACCTGCGAATCGAGTATAAGGTCTTTGGATTTAAGTATATTGTGTGTGGAATGATTCCATCACCTAAAGGATAAAGTGATTTTCATCTGCATACGTACTGAAATAGAAACAATCTTTGATTCAAACTCGTGCAGTAGTACATGGCCATACAACTTCTATTTCCCTAGTAAGAGTTGATGGATTTGGTGTTTAGATCTGTATCAATGAGATCAAACATCAATTAACTTATGTGCAAGAGCTTACCCAGCTCTCTTTGAGTACACATCCATAATAATAGTAGTCTCTTTGTTGGACGTCTAATCAGAATAAATGCAGTCTGTGAAGTTATCAATACAAAGTAGATTTGATGGGAAATATGTCAGAGTGATCTATGGTCTTGTCCATATGAACAATGAAATTCATGAGAGCATCTTAAGTTAGGAAAATATGGAAATTTTTATTTTTCAGTTCTCGTGTATTTTTTCCTATTAAATTCTATCAGATCAGATCGTGATTATGCAATTGAGAAGAAATAAGAATATATTGAAAGCATTACGAATGTCTGGCTCCTGAGCTCCTTGTATTTAGTTAGTTGGACTTCAAAAACCCTAAATGTCTCCATTCAACGATTCTTATCCATGGTGAATCAGATTGAATCTCTCTTTTCTCGGTTGGATCATCATTGAAATAAGCATTTGGTTTCATTGATCTTGTGCAAACTTGTACACTATTGATCCAACTAGCTTAGGTTTAACAACACAATCCTATCATGAGTCGATTTTCGCAACTCCAACTCATTATGGCTTCTGCAAAAAAAATCTAGTCATTCAAATCAATCCATCAATTGGCAAAAACTTGGTGATTCAGGAGCATACTTGGGGAACGGTTATGAGACTTACCGTCGCATGGTAGTATTGAAACACTTCAATTGTAAAGCTTAATCCTTGCCTTGGTCCAGCCAATCAAATGTTGTGTACCGTCCATATGAAGTTTGTGTCTTTGCCATATGATTTTGTATGATTTTAAGTTGTTGGATGTTACAGCGTAGGAGTTCCATAAAGAAAGTATTCTATAGAATACATTGCATTGGTTTGTAAGTTTTCATGTGGTCATATGCAATATTTGACACATGTCCACAGATTTTGTGTTGATGTTGTATAAGTTTTCCATTTCTCCGTTCAACACACCACCATCAATCATTGCAGTTAGTAATTTTATATTTTTAAAACTTAAATCAAAAGAGTATTTCTTAGTGGTTTATAGTTTTGTATATATTCGTTTATATATTGTTTAAGTCGATAAGTTTTAGTTTTAGCAAGACGTGGTCAAATTTGTCATGACTATTCAAAGTATTTGATTCAAGAAAATTTATATGGTGATTTATTCAATTTGGTTGAAGTCTAGTTGTGAGAGTAGGTGACATACAAGTCAGTGAAATGCCATTTTTATTTTCAAAACTTTATTGTGAGTCATTGTTATAAAGATTTTCAATACTTACAATATGATTGTCATTGTTATCACGATACATTAAACATTATTTTTAGTTATTGTTTTGTGTTTTTTCATGTCATAGTTGGTCATTGTAGTGTTGAGCATATTTTTGAGTCAAGCCATAAGTTTGGTCTAATAAAATTTGTGTTAATATATCATCATGTCCAAGTAAATCCACATTGTCAAGGTCTTAAGTCATTGCTCAAAGTATTGTTGGTCAATGTCACTATAAAAAGTGTACTTGTCAAAAGTCAAAAAAATTAAAAAATAAATTGCCTTATGAACAATTTTTTGGTGGAATCCGACATTCGAGTAATGTATGTAACAATTGATCCTAAAAATCAAAATTCGTTGAGCTAGATACATGATATTGGAGGATGGAGGAAAATGAAGGTTGGAGGTCATTCAGTGATCTCTCGTCAGTCGCCAACAATGGGGCCGCACAAATGATTTGGTGGCATTTTTTCAGTTGTGTGTTTTCTTCAGTTTGCAGCGTTCAATAAGTGGAAATTTCACATTGAGGGGGGAACATAATCCCAATGCCACATTTCCATTATGTCATTTTTTTCTATGTATGTACGAGCAACAGATTTCAATAGAATTTCCTATGTTATTTCCTACAATGAGATGTGATGAGGGTTGATAATAGTACTTGGCATATCATGATGTGGTTATAGGTAAACCACTTGAAAACCTTCATTTGTGGTTTGTGGTAAACCAATAGCAAAACCACCATTCTTCGTTGTTGGTAAACCATTTGCAAAACCATCACTTTGTGGTTTGTGGTAAACCAATTGTAAAACCACCATTCTTGGTTTTTGGTCAACCATTCACAAAACCATTCTTGAGGTTTGTCATTATCCTATGAAAATCACTAGATCATGAGCAAGTGCAAGTACAAAGACAAGTTTTCTACATGTTTTCACCAAGGGGGGGAATGTTAGGAAAACATTATTTAGTACGTACATTATTTGTTGAGTTGTTAAAACAACTCACATAGATAATTTATTGTGAGGCGTATTGTTGTAGCAATCTCATAGATTATAGGAGAGTATTCACCTATTTATTTGTGTATTCTATCCATATGAAATATACGAATATATTATTATTATGTGATTCTGTTGTGTAAACTGATCCAAATCTATGACTTAGGTATTTGGGTATACCTATTGTTGAGGTGAGTCTATGGTATCAAGTTGGTTCCTTTTTTATGTATCCTAAACTAATTTTTATGGGTTTTAAGGGTAAATAAATGATTGTAAATGAATTGAAAATGGGGTGATATGCAAAACTTGTTAAGGGATTTGACTGAGTATACGCACAATTAATTTGAGAATGAATTTTGGATGCAGAAACCAGTAGTTTTTAGCAGAATATTAAGGCAAAACACTTTGTGTATTGAGGGAATTAATCACAACAACACAATAAGATAAACATGTACACTAATATTATGCAGAAATTACTAATTTTTCATAAAGGTAAGATGATTAATCAAGGAATTTTACATTCACAAGAATTAAGGAGATATACACACCACTACAAATAATTGGAAAGGCAGAAATCAGTTCTCATTCAAGGGGCAAAACTAGAAATATTTTCTTCAGCACGCCTATGTCTAAAAATTCCTCCTAGTGCCTTGCAATTGAACACAATATATAGCAAGATTTTTCACCCAACCCATCCTAAAAAATAAACTAAAATTTGTACTCGCCCATACATGCTAACTTTACCCCTTTATCATGAATAAATAAAGGAATAAAAATAGACATGTTGATTACAAAGAGGCATTAATAGCCTTAGTTACAAAAACAAAACTCAGTCCAAGTGTAGTTGATTGATATATTTCTAATAAATTATGATGAATAATTTGGCTAATAATAGCCCTTGCTTGTTGTGTAAGTCTCCTCCAATGTGCATGCAATCTCTTTCTTCTAGTGTTTGATGTGACACTTACAACTTGATCCACTTCCAATGATATTCTAGGCATTCTTTAATTATGCCCCTTAATGCACATGCAAAAATTTAATCTCCCTCTATGAGAAAAATTAATTATTTTATTTGCTATACTTTGCAAAATATTCACCTATGTATTTCATCTACTGTGGGGACCACCTGCAAGTTCTGATGTTGACATTTGTTTTTCACCTTTCTTAACACATGCAATACATTATTCTCTTGTAAGTATAATACCTTTTCTTTGTCTTCAATTCCCATGTGGGGACCACCTTTGATGTGCACATGTCCTGATTTGTCTTCTTGTGGGGCCACTTGTGGGTATGTGCATACTTTGTATTTTTAGGTACAAAAGGCATTTTGTGAAGATTAAGGTAATAGCTTACCTTTTCTAGTATACCGCCATGATATGGTCCTCCTTTAGCAAGGTTCAAGGTATCCTTAGTATCCTTTTGACTTGGGCATATATGTGTATTATTTTATCCAACCTCATTTTGAATAATCATAAAACACATTCAATGTGTTTACCTTTTGGATTTACCGGCACATATGTTTGTTCATGGCATATTGTTTGATTATACACCATAGTCTCAGGATCTTTTGGAAGGTAATCATCTAATTTGAAAATTTCCCCCTCCCCACGAGGCTTCAACCCTTCATATGCTTTGTCAGTGGAAACACAACCCTAATTAGGGTTTCAACATTGTTTGACACGTATATATCTAGTATAAACCTGGTTGGGTTTGGTTATGTGACGGTTGGCATTTTTTTTATCATTGATCTTTATACCATGTAATTTTGAACGTTGTTCATTTAACCCCTGAAAGTTAGCAAAATTGGTCGAATTGATGGCTTTTGATGTGGTTTGTTCGATCTAGTACTTTACAAGCTCTGTCATTTATGTGTGAACCCCTAGATGGTCTTGTCGGTGATCATAGTCATCTGAACCTGGTTAGGTTTTCTCCAAAGCTCGACATGTATGTTCTTTTTCCATCAGTGGTTGAGTTACACAGACTCTGGTTAGGTCTAGAGTTTTCTTTGGTGATTGTTTATCTCCTACTTTCTAATCTATGTCGTTGATCCTTAAACCATGGGTGAGTTAGTTAGACAAAAGGTTTTTCAAACCTATCATTTTATTATTTTCACCTGATCTCCCGAGCAGCGAAGCCTTGGAAAAAAAAAATTGATCGCCATTGTTGAAGTATCGAGCTCGACTAGTTCCGTGACTAATGAATACATACATTTTATGGTTCTTTTCTCTGTCCCGAGTTCTATAAACTATATTTCCTCTATGATTACTCTAGTTTGAATCTTATTGTGGTCGTTATTTCCCTAGTATTGTTCGTCTTTCAGGTATTTTGATTTTTAGTTTCCATTATTACTTATCTTAAGCTCTAGTTCATTGAATTTTTCCATTTGAAAGGAATCTTGAGCTTCTGACTCTATGGAAATGATCACTATGGATCCATGGCATGATTTGACTGAAGAAAAGGATAATTCATTATTTATTTAGCACAAATTTTTCTTGTTCCGGCCACTGTTGGCCTCGATATATACTCATATTTTTCCTTTTCCCTTGTATTTATTGTGTTCCCTTGTATATTTCAAGTTTGAAACTTGTTTTGGGTCATTTTATTTGTGCTTTATCACTCTAGTATTTGAGGGTTTGAATATTTTCCCACAATCGGTAAGTTTTATTTCTTCGTCCTTCATATTCCTTTGTTTCATATTTTCAAAGGGTATTCTTAGCATTCAAGTTAACCTCGGCAACCGTTTGGGTTTTTGTACTATTGGATGCCTTTATTTGCTTTTATCTCGGTTATCTGTACTTTGGGTTCTGCATTGAAGCTCTGGTTTTTCTCTTACTTGGAATTGTAATTCAAAACCTCCTAATTACAATGGCTCACCGTGTTTTAACCGTTTAAACTTTGTTCCTTAGTCATGAGTTGGCCATCATTTTCTTGTAGATATTCTAGTTTCCTGTGGTACTTGTAGTGCTTTTCACATCTCTATTTCATTCTTCTAGTATTTTTTTTCTCCACTGGGTAAGTTGATCTCTATCTTCCAATACTTGACACTATATTCGTTGAAGCTTTTAAAAGAAAAACAAGATCTGGGTTTTGTGCTTGAAAAGGTAGCTCAATTTTCCTCTGCGAGATTCATATCTTTTCAACTAGCTCATCCTTTCATTATTCTAATGGACACTTCATGCTCTGTGATGTTTATTTTCTAAAAACTTGTTGTGCATTATTTGCATTGAATGGATCGACTTGTGGAATTTGTTTTTTATTGTTTCATTTGGATTTCAATTTTCCATTTGCTGAGTATTATTTCTATTATGGCCTAAATTAGTCAATTTTACTACCATTTCTATTGGTACAAAGCTCTGAGTTGTGTTATCCGTAATATATTACTCCTTAGCTCTTTGTCAGTTTCATTACTTCCCTCATACCTGAGTTTGTGGGCATGCATTTTTCATTGATGGGTTAACCTTATCTTTTTGAGACTTATATTTGAACTCTACTTTGTATGTCTTAATTGTTTATTTCCCAATGCATGACTATTGAGGGATATTGATGTTTTTCTTTGAGTTCACTTATTTTTCCCTTTATATATGTGAACATATTGTGCTCTTGTTCAAATGATTTCAGTTATGAATTCTTTGCATGGTAAACATATGTCTTTGATCTCTGTGGCCTTGATTCAGACTTCTCTTTTGTGGCTACACTGAGCATCAATGCTTCTGAAATGTGAACTCTATTTTCTTAAATCAGTGTTATAAATATACTTTTGTAAGATCTGAAATGTTTTTCATAATCTTTTCATGATCTGTAGTGAAGATTTTCTAATAACTTGAGGCAAGTTTTCCTTGGAAATTGTACCTTTATGAAGAGTATGTTCTTATAGAACCTATTGCAACCCTTCCTGATTCAAATGTACTTGATCATTTGTTTGGTTTTTTGGAGTATGTGTCTATAGTTTAGAATTTTGTATGATGAGGAGCAACTTACTTTTTTGAATTTGCTATCTTCACTTATGCTCTGAAATGCTTATCTAAAAATGCATGTTTCTTTTGTTCATACACTTATTTAGATCATTAGTTGTAACATGTGTTTTTCAGTCTCATTCTTTTTAATTATGTAATGGCTTTGCAAACCTAGGCTTACACCATAGAAATTTGAGTGGTCCTGAACTTGTTTGTTGGATGGAAGCATTCACTGAAAACTTGATCCATGCTTTTATTTGATCTTAATGAAACCTCTAACTCTGATTGTAACTTCTAGCTCAATTGATATAGATGTCATGTTTTAATCTATGAGCCTCGTAATTTTGTTTTAGATGTCAATAGATTGCAGTGTTTGATGGATTTAAACATTTGTAATTTCTTGTATCTCATAGCTACCTTAATGAATGAACTTTGTTGTATTTTTGTACCTTCTTTTCCATCAATATGTCAATCATGTAGTTGTAGTTGGTTCCATTGCACTTGTACTTTTTAAATCATTAAAACCTTCAAAGCCCTGCTTGATCATATTTCGTCTTGAAACTCATATGTTGGATGTTTATTTTGGAAACTAGGAAGAATTTATACTTCTTTCTTTTCTAGCTCAAATGTTGGGATCTTGAACACTATAATGGACTTTGAAAATTTGTCTTTGGTATGAGGAAAATAGCTCTTTCTTTAAATATTTTATGTGTATTGTTATATGTACCCCTTGTTGATGCTCAGACTATGTCGGTAGATAATGATGGCTCAAACACCTTAGATTCTACAACTTTTCTTAGGAATATTGTAGATGTCCTTAAGGAGTCTAAATACGAGATGTCTTTCTTATTCTGCTCTGAAACAAAACATCCTAAAATTTTCCTTACTCCTATGGAAGTTTGCAAAAGTCACTCATTTTCATGAATCTAATGATATTCATTAATAATCATGTACCACTTCTCTTCTCTGCTCTGATTTGTCTATTTGTTTTGATACAAGTCGATCCTTCCTTTAGTTAGAATCCTATGTTAATTATATTTGAGAAAACTTGTAATTGCATACTGAATTTTTTTTTCTAATCTAGAACCTTGTTGCATCTGTTACCTTTTGAAAAACTTTGATGATCTCATGATATTCTTTAGTGACGTAGCATCTTGATTTGGAATTAATAGCTTTCCTTGAAAGATGAAAATGAATTCTTTTGAACTTAATAAATGATGTTATAAAATTTTAATTCTATTCTCTTCTCATCTTATGATATTTTGTACTTGTACTTATCTACTGCAATCTTAAAATTTGTTTGAGATGTATTGTTATCTTTGAATGAAAGTAAGCATGCAAGTTCCTCTTCTGATCTACACTGTAACTCTTTCTATTTCTAGAATAACTATTGAACTATGATTTACATTCTTCTTTCATACTATTATGTACTTGTGAGCTATTCCAATTTGATGTACCATAGGATGGAAGTCATTGAACTCTACTTTTATGCAATATTTATCTAATAGTGAGGACTGTAAGACATGCTTTTATTTTCTCCGCCACTGCAACATGTACCTACACACTTAAGAAAATAATTTTAAAATATTTAGGATTTTTGGCCTCTCTTATGTTCCATAGTTTTTCTTTTCTCTTTCTTCTTTTGTAATGATCGTGGGAATCATATGTAATGTTCTTATCAATTGTCTATATGTATTTGATGTAGCTTATGTTTATGCTTTTATAAATCCATTTGCATGTAGTTAGATAGTACATGGGTACATATCAAACCCTGAGCTCAACATTGATGCCTTATCTTTTCATTTTTCAGGTACACTTTGACTGTCGAGAGAGCTGAATGAAAGGTGGAGCTCGAGCTTAAGAAGACTTAGAAGAAAATCCCAAGAAAATGATTGGTTTCTTCTATACTCGTTTACTTTTAACTTCATGCACATGTACTTATTTCTTCAACATTTATGAGTTACATCCCACGGTTGGTGTGGGAAACATTGTACTTCTTCATGAATAAATAACATTTAATTTTTGTACTTGAGTTGTGTACTTCTTTCTGATTTCATCTTTATGACATGTATATTGATTGTATAATGAAATAAAAAACTCGATCACATAATTAAATGTATTTGACATACAGAAGTAATGAGATTTAATGTACCTGTAACTTAAAATGAATCTGTTGCATGAAAACAACAACTCTAATTGTCATTATTGAGTTTAATCTCTCACATAAACTGTAATTCCCAACTTCATCAAGGAAATGCATTAGTCCTTCAAGGATTTTGTGTTTCCTTGTTGAAGATGAACATGTAATGGCAGTCAATGTAAGGTGTTACATTTTGTAATAGCATACATAGTTACAGATTACATGTAGTTAATTAATTGTTGCAATTGAAAATATAATAGAACTGCAATACATCCCTCTAGTTAGGTCTAATTCATCAATGCCATCCATCGTAACAAAGTTTTGAGTTGCCCATTTTTGCACAAGTGCAAAAATTGTCAACAATTTCTATTATGGGTATTGTTTTCCCCATTTTTTTTTTGTTAAACAATAATGTATATTCATGGATTAGGGTATTTGTGTGTGTGTGTGGTGCGGCCAAATAAAAATATGCACAATGATTTATATATAGTGGTCACGACCTAACATAGTGTAGCATTTAGATTTTTGGGGGAGAGGGCAGCGCCCCCACCCCACCCAATATTATATACAATAAGGGTTGGGGTTGGTGCGGCGCCATCCCCCCAACCTAATGTTTTATACATATTAAACAGGTTGGGCCGCGACCCAACCACACTTTGAACATTTTTTTTCTTATTTATATATAACTTTGTTCATTATCCCACTCATTTGATTAAGTCCCAAATATTTTAATATTAAAATTTTTTGTTAATATATATATATATATATATATATAATCATATTTTATATAAGTATATAAATTTATATAATAATTTTATATAATTATATTTGTCTATTTTTATTTTATCTTATTTTAAATAATCTATCAATTCAAGTTCATCTCTGTAACAAAATATGAGGCATCTATAGTTTATATAATTTCAATGTATTTGACTAGGTGAGATATTTGGATAATATCCTTTGCAACAAAATGTAAAATTTGATTATAAAGTCAACTCAAATTATTCCTTTTCACAAATTAGTTTGGAGAGAATAAAAGTATAACATAAATAAAAATCCTTCCTTTTTCCTTTTAAACTCAAGTTTTCCAACAATACAAAAAGAATCAGCATTCACTTTCCACACAAGAACACCATTATTTTCAATTGAATACATAATACAAATTTGAATAAAATTCAGATTTGTAGAGTTTGTTTCCAACAAAATTCACTTCAAAATTTCTCCATTCCACTATAACATTAGAAATTTAATAATTAAGATTCACAATATTACTTCTTTCAAAATACAAGATTTACAAGCCTTCAACTCTAAGTGGAAACCAAATGGCCAAAATTACCAAATAGGATCTTCCATTGGGCTGAACATCAAAATTATTCATTTCAATATCATCCTCCAACTCTATAGCTTCAACTTTGCACTTTTTCATCTATTAAAATTTTAATCACAATACAAAGAAAGGGGAGTAGGAGACGCTCTCTACCTAACCTTTAATCTAATAAAAGAAGAAGCCATCCTTCTTATTGGTCCCCGAGCCCCAACCATACAACAATAGGGTGTGTTTGTAACTTTGAAAACTCCACAAAAATAATGGCTTCCACAATACACACACAATCAACATTTTCCACATTCATACAATATTTCAACACTCAATAATATTTTCCAAAGCAAGATCAACCAGAGTTGTTTTGTGTTTTCTTTTCCAAAACAAACACAAATAGGATTCACATTTTCATCACAATCACAAAGGCTTAATAGGAAGAAAAATGGAAAAAAGAACATGGAGTCTTCTCCTTATGCCTCCCATGTGGGAAGAGGGTCCACCCAATACCTCCAAGTGAACTATCATCATCACACACAACACCTTATTTCTCCCTTTGAAAATGTGAAAATAATATATAAACCCTTTTACCTCCACAAAGGTGGAGCACCTATCCCACACTCCCTCCACATTTTCCTCACTAAATCCCTTTTTTCTCCATAAAAATAACTCCATTTCCTTCTCCCACACCACTCTTAAAGGAAATCTACCTATCCCAACATAATGCAATCACAACACACATAACATACACTCAAAAATCACAACTTTCACTACTGCATACATACATAAAATAAGAAAAAATAAGTGAAGATCCTACCTCTCCATTTAACTTCCAAAATATTCACACAACAAGCTTCAAGCACCTTTAATCCAAGCAAAATCCCAAAATGCAACTCCAAAATCTCCAAGCATGCAATCCCAAGCAAAAATTCCAAAAATGCAAGTGTAGAAAATGAGACAAGTAACCCCAATTACTCCAAATTTACTTCAATAAATAGAAAATGAGGTGAAGATAATGAGGTGGCTCCATGTAGGATTCCACTTCATCATTCCTCCATTCCAACTCAACAAGTCAACACACAAAGATCAATGCTAATAAATGAACAAGTAATGTTATGACATGCACAAGTGTGCACTACAGCATGCACTCCATACCCTCCAAGGACGTATTAAATTAGGTACGTTGAAAAGTAAATTTATTTACTCTTTTTCACTCAAAAAATGCATTAAAAATGATAAAATTAACTCCATACTTCATAAGTATGTTTTGTGGATGACTTTGAGAAGCAAGGGACAAGGTTAACTTGTCCCACAAGTCTCAAAAAGTGGCCTCTAAGGAAAAATTATAGATTGGGAAAGGAGGAAGAGTACACACTTGTAAATGTAATTAATTCCATTCAACATCAATCAAATATCAAGGATCATCTACCCTACTTAATGCCCAATTGTCACATCTTCTTTTTAGTTTACAATTAATTTAAATTAAATAATTAAAAGCATATTAACAAGTATTAATAAAGTGACTAGATTTTACAAATAATTAGATACATGCACCACAAAATAATAACCAAAATTTAAAGAGGGAATCATCACAACCCATGGCCAAACACATGATGTCACCCCCCATGGGAAACCTCCTAACCAAGTATAAAAATTAAACAACATACACATAGAACAAAAGTTGTCAAATTGGCCTTGTTACAAACACCCAACATTCTTCTATGGTTGGTCCCCTATCCCCTTTTGGTGTATAGTGATATCATTTTTCTATAATCACAAACAACAATACATCTATGGCCTAAATGCCACATCAATAACATCGAGAAATAACTCATACATATCAATCAATAATCATCATCAAAATTAAGCAATTCTATCAACTGTCTAAAATTTCCAAATAATTCAATTCTAACATTTTACTAACATCAATGAGATCACAAGACTAATCCAAACATCCGAACATAGGTAATGCATCACGAATATATTGTGTCTGTATAAATTTGGAACAATGCAAATCAACATGTATAAAACTATCCACTAGTGTCAACTAGCATATCATAATCGAAAACATGAATCACAACATATCAATAATCCAAATATCTATTTAGTCTATTAGTTGCTAATCAAAATATAATAATCATAATGTCAATGTCTCAAATCAATAGTAATAAAATCATAGTGGATAAGTGTCAAAGAGAAGTGAGCATTACATCCCCCTCCCCTTAGACTCAACTTCTTCTTGTAAGTCACTACAATAGGTGTGGAAAGAGGGGCAACAAAAAATTAGTGTCCTCCCATGTAGTTGCAGTCTCATCATACCTATCCCACTAGGATCACACCTGATCAATATCGTGGCCTTAAAGGCTCATGGTCCAACACTCTATAATGTGTATAGGCTCCATAGTCACCTATTCTTGCTCATGCACCTACAATGTGGTCCAATCCAATACATGAGAAGGATCTGGAATGTATCTTTGTAATACATAAACATGGAAAACATCATGAAGGTGAGAAAAGATGGGTGGCATGGCTAGATGGTAGGCTAAGGGATTAATCTATTATAAGATCTAAAATGGGCCCACAAATCTTGGAGCTAACTTAGAGCCTTTTCGTGCCAACCTCAAAAATATGGTAAACTATGCTCTGATCTGCATACTTTTTCTACTTATCTTGTGCTTCATATAACCTCTATTTAATCAAGATAACCTATTGCTCCATTTCCTACAAAAAATATATCTCAAGAAATACCTTATCCTCTAACATGTCCTAACTCAAACGAGTCTTGTACTCTCTGCCATATAAATCCTAGAATGGTGTCATATTGATGGAACTCTGAAATTTTTTGTTGTATGAAAACTCAACTAAGTACAAATACTCCTCCCAACATGACTGAATATCCATGATGTACATCTGAAGCATGTCCTCTAATATCTGGTTCACCCACTCTATTTGACCATATTTCTCTGGGTGATAGGCTATACTAAAATTAATATTTTTCCCGAGAGAAAACTACATAGTGGTCCAAAAATGAGATTTTTTCAAAGGATCAGGGTCATAAATAATCTTCCATGGAATCCCATGAAGTCAAACAATCTCATCCAAGTACACTCATGCCACTGCACTAGCTGTATAGGTGGTCTTCACCAGAGAAAAGTGAGACACTTTTTTCAATTTATCAACCATGACCATTATCGCGCCGTGTTTATATCTCAACAGCTGTAGCCCCACTATGAAATCCATGGAAATTGTGTCCCATTTCCTCTTTGGTATAGCATGAGGATATAGAAGACCTGCTAGATGTTGATGCTCAGCCTTCACCTTCTGGCACTCAGATCACTGAAACACAAATTGAGCTACATCTCTCTGAAGTCCTCTCCAATGATATAACTGTCTTAATGTGGCATACATCTTTTTCACCCCTGGATGGGATGAATAGGGTTCACGATATGCCTCTACAAGGATTTCCTGTCGTAATCCTGCATCTTTAGGTACATAAATCTGAACCCTGTGTTGAATAATTCCATCTGGCTCCAGTTTCAATCCCTCAAACTTCCCCTCAAGGGATCTCTAAGACTCAATCTTTTCTCTAGGTGATAGGTAAAAGTTGTCATGTGGGAGCTCCTACAATATCATGGTCCTTAATTATGTACCTATTGTTGTTGCCATAACAAGATGTCTCTGATGATTCAAGACATCCACAACCAAATTCTTATTTCCTTTCACGAAGGTTGGAGGAAATTTTCCATCCTCTCGTCAATCACCTACAATGTGCTTCGCAACATGACTTTGGTGACATTTTTATTTTTGAGCTTAGTGTGTTGTGTGTTTTTTGTTCAATAAAGATATTAAAAAATTTCCAGTTTGGTACTTCATGAATGAAGAACATTGTGAGGAGAGAAAATCACTAAAGTAGCACTTGGTTCTTATGTAAAGGGTTTGTAGAATTCTGAGAAACCACTGAAGTATAAAGTTGAGACATCAAGTGACCTCTAGGTTCGTGTTAAACCTGCAGTCGGAAAACTTTATGGGTTCTTGGTAATTCAAGGAAACTGGAAACTATCGAGGTGTTCTCACGAATGGATGTACTCAAGTCATTTCTAAGTTTGTGGTAATCCTATGGGGAAAAACCAAGGTTTCACCAATTATAAGAAGTCAGAAAGATGGCATGCCACCTCAAAGGTGAGTAGGCTACATGGAGAGTGTAATAAACATTTTACTATGTTTGGAATAAATGGGATCCATTATTTGAAAATATGATGTTTGTAAAAACAATGTAATAAGGGGTGAATGTTATAATATTCATTGTAATGGATTTATTTTTATGCAAGATCATCATGATGTCATCAATAGTTTTTGACATGTTTGGATTTGATTCTAGGTTATCTTAGGGGTGTGTGTTCTCATTTACCTTCCAAAAGCATGTAAATCAAATTTTCAAATTAGGACAAGTGGTTTGTAGACACCAAATAAGGCCTATTTGTGCATGTGAAGGCCAAAATATGTAAATTAGGCTTGGAAATATTATCCTCATATGGGACCAAGTCTAGTAGGTGATCTTTCGAGTTGTTAATGTCTTTGCTTAAGCTAGGAAATAGTTAAGCTATATTAAGGGGATAGTTGAGTAAGATTAGGAGTTTCTAATGTTTGTTTTTGACTTCAGTATGTATATTCCCATGTGGGATGGATGTAAGAAGCATGATTAAGTATTAATAAATCAATATTAAAGGCTGGGTGTGATATTATAACGTATTTTGCAATTTTTTCCATGTTTCTTCTATGCATGCATTAAGAATTCCTGCATAGACCAAAAGCTAGAAGGTGACTGTAAGGGTTTCCAAGCTATAAGGCCTAATGTGAAGCATGGAGTAGTTAGAGGGCATCATCAAAATCCCCAAAAAAATTATTTGGATTATTGAAACCTTGGGAGTAGCTTTGTGGTCTAGAATTTACATTCCCTACCCTCAAACTAGGGCTTCTTGGAACTCACAAAATGTATGGTGGAAAAATCTCAAATTTTGTAATTACCATGCTATTAATTTCATCTAACTTTTTTTGAGTGTGTAGAGATTAATTCGACTGGTAATTGTTCTTTCCATAAGACCCCTATATTCTAGGCATGTAATTCTCATTTTTACTGCTACAGTAAGAGTTTTATGATGTTTTAGAGTGAGAAAATGCTAAGTAAGCTTGTGATAGCCATGAAATGCTCCATTACACCTATTTTTATGATTTATTAGGTTGTATTTATCTCATAACCCTCTGCACCCCACCAGTATCCTTCTATGAGACCTAATTACACCTATACTGGTCCTAGAAGTGGCATTCCGTACAAAACAACCCTACCTACACTTCACACATGTTTTGTACCTTCATTATGGGTGTCTGGAAATTGTCTTGGTTTTGTTATATCCTCAGTTAGGGAAAATTTATCTCAACAAATATAGAAGAGTGTGGTTGCAAGCCACTAGCTTCATCTAGGAAGGAAGTAAGGCCTTATAGCCAAGTTCTGCTATTTTTATCCTAGATAACCATTAGTCTAGGTGTGTGTGGTGTGAAATAAGTGTGATAGGTGTGAACATATTTTATAGGTGTATTTTTTCATTCAATCATATATATATGATATATAAGCCTTATGTCTAAGTGTATGACTAGTCAAGTAGAGTGTGTGTGGGTTAATCAACCAAGGTAGCATCATCATACAAAACAGAGGATCAGTGAGGTGTGAAAGGTGTATTTATACTTTCACCATTGTGGTATCAGAGCACAAGATTGTACACAATCCAAATATCCAAGAACTAGAGTTTGAAGAGTTTCGAGATGGAAATAAGAAGAGGCAGAGGAGGATGTAGACAAGATAGACAGTTGGCATTGGCAGAAGAGATCAGGAATTTGACAGCTAGGTTACAAGACCTAGAAGTGGTTTAGAGAAGAGGAATGGACTTGAAAAAAATAAGTATCAATGGAGAAGAAGACCCACAAGAGGAGTTGGTGGTAGAAGAAGAGACAGATCAAGAGAAGTTTTTCATAGCCATAATGAAAGTGAATTCCACTCCAAAGATGGAGGTTCCAATGTATGAGGGAAATCTGAATGTGGAGGAGATGATTAACTGGATCAAGGCCCTAGACAAGTATTTTGAATATGAAGGGATTGAGGAAGATGACAAGAAAGTCAAGTATTCCATGACAAGACTGGAGAATCATGCATCCCTATTATGGGATGGAGTACAAGAATAAATAAGGAGGAAAGGAAAGCCAAAGATCAGGAGTTGGGATAGAATGGTGGGAAAATTGAAAGGTAAATTCATTCCTAAAGATTTTGAAGTTAATATTTTAAAGAAATTGCATAATTTAAAGGAAAAATAAATCTCAATAAAAGAACACACTGAAGAGTTCTATAGATTGACTATCAAATCAAGGCATGTTGAGGATGATTTAGAGAAGGTAACAAGGTATATTAATGGTCTAAAATTTTCCATCCAAGATGAAATCAGTCTTACTGTTCCTAGGTCAATTGAAGAGGCATATCAATTTTCCTTGAAATCAGAAGAGAATCTTGCTAGGAAAAAAATCTCCTTTTCAAGAGGTAGATACAAATCCTTCAGAGGTAGAGGGGTACAAGGAGATAGAAGATAGTTGTAGACATCACAGGAAGAAGGGAGCATCTCACAAAGTTCAAGAGGGAGATATACACCAAGAGGAAGGATGCCATACCAAGGTTATCAAAGAGGAATAGGAAGATTCTTGGGTAAATGTTTCAAATTCAACAAGTATGCAGGCCACGGGTCATATGAGTGTCTAGATAACCCTTCAACTAGCCATGAGATGGGTGTGCATGTAGCTAAAGGCTAAGAGGAAATTGAACCTACAGTAGCAAAGCAAGAAGACATCCTAGAGGATGGTGAGTCACTTTTAATGAAAAGAGTTTTTTTGAAACCTAATAAGGAAGTTGTAGATACACCACAAAGGAAGACTTTGTTTAGAACTAGATAAAAAAGTAAGGGCAAATGCTGCAAGGTTGTAATAGATAGTGGAAGTATTGATAACCTTGTGTCAACTGATGCAGCCTAGAATTACTAGATAACACCCTAGTCACATTGGCACATCACTCAGCCTAGACTGAGCGCTCACCCGAAGCGTGCAAAGGTACCAGGTCCCTCTTTAGGGTTGTTGTAGCAGGATGTTAGCGTGATGAAGGAATAAACATAAATATCCATAACTAATTCATCATTCTACAATGCATACCATATTCATACTTATGAAAGAAAAAATTTAAACAATAATCATGATTGAATCAAGAACATGCACTACTTGTTTACACACAGGAATGACACTTAGATTCATCCAATAATTTCCATCTATTAATAAACACATAAGATCCTTACAATAATGTCAATCTATACCAATGCGTGCATGGATCTGATACAGTAATCCAATCGTATATCTCTCTATACATCTCTATCTATCTCTATATTTCTCACCTATTTCTATATATCCTACTACGTGATTCGCATCATATATATATATATATGGTGGGGAATTTCCCTTCACTGCTTCTCTATTCCAAAAATAGGCCACATACTATTAATAGCCACACGTTGTTTACAGGCATAGCCACATATGCAAGTGTGCTATCTATAGACCTCTTACAGTTAACTGAAGTGAAAATCCTATTCTTAGCTAGTCTCCATGCAAAATTCTTTGATCTAATCCTCTAAAGATAGATAATGTGTGGCACGCACATCCCTGCATCATTGGTGTGTTCCACACACCATCTTCTAAAAATAGGTCTTCAGGCTCAAAATAGGCTAAGTCCCGAATGCTGAACTTTTCCTCCGCACATGTGTTCTTCCTATCCTTTCACGCCCTTAAACCTTGCCTATTTTCCCATGCGAAATTCTTGTGTGAGTTATGTCAAGTGTTCTCTGATCAATATTACCCCACACTAATCTCATTTTTGTCCCGACAATGGTTATCTCCAAAAATTAAAGTAAAGAATAGAAGAATGGAAAGAATAAGGAATAATAAAGGATGTTTTAAGTGGCAGCATCCTCTGTATCAGTTTGAAGGAGAAACTCTAGATACTCCTCTTTTATTCTAGCCTCCAAGGTCTGTCATTCAACGAGTGCTTGTTCTACTTTCTTGGGAATGTCCACATCAATGGATTCCAACTCATCTCTCGCAACCTCTCCTTTTTCATTCTGCAGTACCAACACAACATTAGACAGTGATGTCATTCTTCCTTCTAGAAGATCCATCTTTTACGCAATGATCTTCCCAATCTCTTCCAGCTAAATCTTATGCGGCTCTTGTGTTTCTGCCAAGGCCTCACGCTTCTGCTTAACTATTGACAATATTTTTACATGGCCTAATGTTTTGTCCTTCATTACTCTTTGGACCTCATTGCTTTCTTCCAAGGTATTTATATTGATATGCACCTTTGGAGCTATGCAGATGTTCAAAGCCTGGTCTGTTTTCTTCAATATTTCTTATAGCACTTGTAGCAGCCCTTCATATGATGTAATCTTTCACATCACTAATGCTTTCTCTCACTCTAACTCTTGTTCTGAGTTCCTTGGCACTGGCATATGTATAGGTTCATCTTTAAGCACCAAGGCCACCAAATTTCCTACATAATGTATTACTGAGGGAAACATTTGTGGTGCCTTGGTCTCCAAGTGTTTCCTAGCTCTTATAACATTGTCCCCAATCCCCTCTGTGATGTTGATAAATAATTCATTCTTTTTCCAAGCTAAGTCCCTCTCTTGCGTGATGTGCACTATCTCTACATCATTTTTCTTTAACTCTTCATGCAACCCTCTTATTGTTGTAACCTTGTCCATGTTTCTCCTTACAACTTTGGTATAAAACTTAACCAATGCTTTCTTGACCTGCTCATCTGACATTACAGTAGGCTTTTATGTCATATGTCTAGATTGTGGTGCCTTCTTCATCCTTCTTGAAAAGCATGAATCTCCGCATACATCAAATTCAGGCTCATCCATGTGGGTGTGAATTGACCATGATAGTTGCTTTCAAGTGCACACAGTCACCATATCCTCATCCATTAGCTCCCAGCCAAATAAATCCTTATGTTCTATTGTGCTCTGGAAGTGGGCGCAAACAATTTTACCTGCATCCTCTGCATACCCCATGGCTAGTGGAATGTGCTCTCCACTTATCCTCTTTGATCTAGGACCCTTGGGAATTTTAGCTTCAAGGTTAGGAGCCTGTCCCGTTACATCTTGAGTAGTCACATGCGTGGATCTAGAGGTTTCCTTTTCTTTTTCTTCTTCATCCTTCATCTCTTCATATTTTTGCTCTTCCTCGTTATGTGGCTCGTCTTCTTGCTTGAGTGGGGTAGGAGATGCATGCTCTCTCTCTTTTGATTCCTCCACTTCTTTATCCAACTTTAACTTTCTTATCTTATTTGGTTCAGTGGTCTCCTTGTGTGGAGAGAGATGAGGTGATTTCCATACCATTTGTGGGGTTCCACTTTGAGTCCTTTTGTGTTTGAACAATTTATTAAATCTATGTTCCCCCTACTCAACCTCTGTATCTTCCTCTTCATCTTGTCCTTGAGGTGGAGTGGTCACGTGCCATGACTCTTCTTTGTCATATGGTTGCTTTCTTCTGCACTCCAAGCCTCCACCATCTTCACCCTCTACTTCAACAAATTTTGTGTGCCTTTACGCCGGTATGTTTTCTATTGTGTTCTTACCCTTCGGTGGCCTTGGACGCACGAATTCATTTTCCACATACTTATTGTTCTCCATCTTGGGCTTCAGCTGAAGATACACCAATGTTGCCCCAACATCTGCTACAACTAGATTTATTGGCTTAATATTCAACACTTCTGAAATGATTCTCTTAGTGTAGGAACTTCTTATAAGATACACATGCTTCTTCCTCAACGTATGGTTGTCACAGTATACCTTATCAGCATTAAATACCAGTTGGTGTGTGTTTGTAAATCTATGAACATATGCTTGGAAATACCTTACAGTGAATGCATAAGGAAATTTACACCAAGGGATCCAGACTCCATCTCTCATTAGGAAGCGCGCGATGTAGAAATGTTGATATACATAAAACTATACTTGTTTCCCTACTACTGATGGTAGGTCCTTTGGGATGCACCACTCTTCTCTAAATGTCACGTGGAGCTTGTTGTACCATTTCTCCACCCTTTTCTTGATGTCATCTGTCATGTCCCCTTTACATAGGTACTTGTTGAACCTTTCAGCTGGTGACTTATTCTCCACGGGGTATTCCCATACCTTTTCCTTCAACCCATCTGGTACTCTAATTTCCATGAATGCTAGTGATAGTATAACAACACCAAAGCTGATCTTCCCTCTTGTACGTGTTTCCTCAACTATTTGTTCTGTAATGTAGCCTACAATATTGTAGATTTCCCCTTCTGACATCTTACATGCAACATGTAACCACATATTATTTACCAATGACCACTACTCCTAATCTTTAAAATTTGTAAAAAAGGTGTGTTTTTTCTTGCACAACCAGACATTTCTTCAATTTTCCTATATCCATACCGCGTGGACCCTTCAGGTACCCCAACTCCTATCTGGTCTTTAAGATTACAGCTTTATCTATGAGATCATTCTTTATGTCCTCTCCTGTGGCCTTCAAACTTGTAACTGATGAGATAAGAACAAATGAGATTCTAATTCTGCATCCTACAAAGTAGAAGAAGTCATTGTACACTTTTCTCATGAGCCACTGATACAAGGGCTCATACTTCCCAAAATATGGAATCTCATATAATTGCTAGAGCCCAATTCTCTTCAAAATGTTCTCGCCTACATCATCATAAACCGGCATGTCATCTGCCATACGCTTGTTCATCCTCGCAATGAGTAGGGAATCAAGCTCATTCTTGTTCTCCATGGTCCTGTGATTGTATTGGCTCACTTTTCTCTTTTTGATAGGTGAATCCCATTCCTAGATGACGATGACTACTTCTGGAATATTGCATTTCTGAAAAATCACTTTCGGGTGCTATCTCTTCTTCCTCGACAACCATGTTCTTCTTTCCTTTTGCTCCTACTACAGCTGCCTTCTTAGGTGCCATTTTTTTTACCTTGCAAATGTCTCCTCTTTTTAACATTGCAATTCATGAATCAAACCCTAGATCGATTCAATCGTGCCCTAGGTGGAATCTGCATGCCCTAACTCCTCTCTATCTCCCTGCTTAGCTCAAACCCTTCACCACAAGGGATGCAAGCTTATTTTTGCACAGATATGTTTGTCATGCTTGGTTTCACACCTTTCACACCTTAACCCAATCACTCAACTTTTTGCACTTAGCTCTTTTCTCAATTTCTCTTAATTGCAATGGTAAAAATGTATTCACATCCCATCCTTATTTAGATTTTTCAAATTTTGATGCATTTATTACTCCACCTACCAAATATTCTCTCATTCATTGACCAAATTTTTTCGTTCCGCGCGGTACATATTTGTGCCCTAGATATAACCTTCTAGCATGCCTTCCTACCCTCTGGTCACAGACTTCTCTTCAGTGTATGAACTTGTGCCCAAGTAACTCATCACTGTACCTTCTCCTGGTAGTTATCATGGCCTCCTGCTTACCTCGTATTATATTATCCCTTCTTTTATCTCCTTCCTTGGTCACTTGTGAGAAGCAATATTTATTTAACTTAAAGCACACTCATAGTAGCTTATTCCTTTATCCTTTCAATTCCCACAGTCTTGTACCTTGATATAAACAATCACCCCACACTAAAAGTATGTGCAATCCTTTGCGCATAAACATTCTTCACATAGTAATTAGATTCATGCACGCAAGCGTGCTTATTATACAAGAACAACAACTAAATTGACAAAGCATAACAATAATGAAGGAAAACATTACGGAAATACATAATGGAAAACCCAATCTAAATGGCAATACTACCTTATTACAAACACCAAGAAGAATTATTTATAGTAGGGCTTCAGCCTACTCCCGTTGAAGTAACCGGGTAGCCATGTTCCATCAAGTGCTTCTAATTGGAAAGCACCTGATTCAAGTATGTGAGTGATGGCATACAGCCCCAACCAATGTACTTTGAGCTTTCCTAGATGGCGCAATAACATAGAGTCATAAAGAAGTACCATGTTTCCAATCCCAAACTTCTTATCCCTTATGTTTCTGTCATGCCATGCTTTTTGCCTGGCCTTTTCTTACTTCTGGCTCCACCATGTTATGGCTTGTCACTCATCTAGATGAATCATCTTCTCAATACACTCTTCTAAATCTTTCTCATCATCTATACCTCCAGTGCATGCAATGCACAAAGAAGGTAACATAAATTATGTAGGAAGAACCTCTTTTGCACCAAACACCAACTGAAATGGTGTGGCTTTGTTTAATCTCTTATAAGTTATTCTATATGCCCAAAGAATAACTGACACTTTATCATCCCAATACTTTCTTCTAACATCACAATTTTTTGTCAAATTTTGGCTCAAAATCTTATTTAAAGCCTTAGCAGTTCCATTTGCCTGAGCATGATAGGGTGTAGTTTTATGGTGTGCAACCATAAACTCATCTAATAGGATATTGATTATCTCATTCAGAAAGTGTGTACCACTATCACTTGTCAAGCTTAAAGGACATCCATATCTGGTAAGAACATTCTCCCATATAAACCTAGTTGTTGTAGTTACTGTATAATCCTTCGTAGGTGTTGCTTCTTCCCACCATGTGAGATAACTTGTGCAAGTAATGATATAGCGTCACCCAGTCCTATGCACGGCTAGAGAAATAGGTCCTATAAATTCAATGGCCCATTTCTTAAATGGTTCGGCACTAGTAATTGGTCTCAAAGGCATCTCATCTCTTTGTCCTAGTTTTCCTAGTTGTTGACAATGGTCACATGCTTTGCAATATGCCTTATAATATTTGTACAGTGTCTCCCACCATAATCCAGTGAGTAGGATCTTCTGGTAAATTACATCATCTGCATTGTGGCCACCTGCAATACCACCATGGGATTCTTCCATAATATTCTTGCGCTCATGCTATAATACACAATGGAAAAATACTTCATCTCTGCCTAACTTGTAGAGGTCACCAATGATTAACATAAAACGTGTCGCGTGTATAGCAATATGTTTCTTCTATAATGCCTTCATTCCTTCTAGTGCCATACCAGTTCGTAGAAAGACAACAATGTCCTCTAATTCTAAGGGTGCGTGTTATAACCTATATAACTGTGCATCTGGCATTGTTTCTTCAATTGTTTATGCTTCTTCTCCTGAGTGAATTCTAGACAAGTGGTCTGGTCCAGAGTTACTTTTCCCTGACTTCACCACAACTGTGAAGTCAAACTCTTGAAATAGGAGTACACATCTAAATATGCACCCTTACAATACTAGTTTGTTTACCAAATACTTCAATGTCATGTGATCTGTATAAAACACAAATGGTGTTGCTAACAAGTACTATCGAAACTTGTGCAATGCATAGATCGTTGACAAAGCTTCACGCTTTTTAGTTGTGTAATTCCTTTTAGCAGGAGTCAGCTTCCTACTAGCAAAATAAATTAGATGATCTATAATACCTTCACCAAGTTGAGCTAACATGACACCAATGACGATGCTAGAAGCATCCACATGCACATGAAATGGTTTATCACATGAGGGAAAATGCAGAATGGGCACGGTAGTAATTTTCTCTTTTAATATATCAAATGCACATTGCTACGGTTATCCCCAATAAAATGTACCTTTCCGTTTTAGTAATTCTTCCAAGGGTGCAGCAATTTTGGCATACCCTTTGATGAACTTTTGATAGTAACCTGTATGACCCAAAAATCCATGCACCTCACTTTAACTGGTAGGCACCTCTAGGCCTAGAATAACTATAATTTTAGTAGGATCAACAAGTAATCCATCATTACAGATTATGTGTCCCAACAGTATTCCAAATGGTGTAGTAAATATGCACTTATTGATGTTCAAAGAGATACTCAATTGTCTGCACCATTCAAACATTAAGCGTAGATTGTCACAATGATCTTTCACAAGCCCATATACTGTCCAATCATCTAGGTAGACCTGCAAAAAATTGTGAATAAAATCTTTGAATTCCTGAACAACTATACGTGAGAATACAGAAAGCACATTTTTCAATCCAAAAGGCATCACACTATAGGAAAATCTGCCCCATTCAGTAGTAAATGTAGTATTTTCTTGATCCTCCTGAGCAATCCTAACCTGATGATACCTGGAAAACCCATCTGTGAAGGAATATATTTCACGCCCTATGACTCCCTCTAGTATTTCCTCAATAAATGGCGTAGGGAATGGGTCTGTTACACATGGAGCATTTAGCTCCCTATAGTCCACACATATTCTAATTCATCCATCCTTCTTGATACTGATCACCATTGGACTAACCAATTCTGACTCATCAAGGGGTTTGATAATTCCAGATTTCAACATTTTATCAATTTCTTCTTTTACCTTTTCATGTAAATTAGGATTCATTTTGTAAGGTATCTTTCTCATAGGGCATGCACCTTCTTTAAGATTTATCTTCATTTCCCCAAGTGATTTATGCACACCTTTAAGTTCATGATACCCTCGAGGGAATAATTCCTGATAATCCCTAAGTAACTCAATGATATTTGATACCGCCAAGTCTAACCAGTAGTCTCCAATGATGACCTCGTTAGGCTCAGTCTCCGAACCTATATTCACCTTCTTTATCTTCATGGGTTTGTGATAGGCACACGTACCCTTTTCTGCACTGTCCAAGACCTCGTGCACCCCTTGTGAATGTTCAATATCTAGGTTCTTAACTTCCTCATCATCCACGATGTAAACCATCTTTCCTTTCTCTTTTTCAAGGCAAGCTCATTCAAGTAGTATGGAGTCCATTTCTTCTTTCTTTTCAAAATGCACTCTGGACTCTAGCTCACCAAATAATTCATGAATATGATCTTTGGCTTTTGCACTATCTCCCATGGTTAAGTGCTTGACAAATTTTAATGCCTCTTTTATTAGAGGTTGGGAAGAAAAGTAGTCAAAGGTCTGGATCATTCCTGTAGTCAAATTTTGTCAGTTCCCAGTCTCTCGATGTAGTTCTGCATATACATACTAGGAATGTGTGCATCCTTGTAGCGTAGAGTAAAATGTATGCACCCAAAGTGAAGGTGGTAATGCTTCTTGTCCTATTTTCCAAAGTCTCTCACATTGCTAAATGTGATGCAGAAAAGGTTAATCACCATGATAAGTGCAGATCTACGTAGGTGCATTTTTCCTTACAAACCTAATAAATAAGGTGACTCCAATTTCTTCCCATGTTACAATATTATCTCTATGGACTACCCACCAGCACGCTACTGTCCCGCGTAAGGTATATACTAACATATCTCTTCTCTTAATTTGATCTATCCACCATTTTTCCATGGGTTTCAAAAATACAGGAAGATCTTCTGCCCCTGTATACCAAGGTATTGTGCTACCTATCCATTGAACCAAATGAAGTCCATTCTTGTGCATAACCATGCTTTTCACCTCACGCCCTACTAGTTCATATGTTCCATGAGCCTAATATTCACAAGAAATACTCGTAGTATCACTAATAGAATGAGAATCTTCCCACTGTAGGATGCCTTATTTTGATGGCTCATTGACCTCTAGGTCCTAAATAGTGCATACATAAATTATGTTTAAGTCCTCCTCACTTAGAGGCTCAACATATGGTGTAGACTTCCCATCTGTTAGAGGTATCACAACTCTTTCCTCCTTATTCTCAAATTTTATATATCCCTTATTGAATCCCAAGTCAGCATTATTCGCATAATGTACCAAGGGTGTCCAATCAAGGCTGTAAAATTATCCACTTCTACAAGTGTTAATACCTCAAAATCCCTAGTGAACTTGGCCCCTTGTATGGTTATAGATGCATCCTTCAAAACTCCTATGGGAGTGGACTTAGTTCGGTTTTCCATAAACAACGCATTAGTTGATGGCTGCAATGGAGGCCTCCCCATTTGTACCCATGCATCTAGTATAAGTACATTTACTTCCGCACCTATATCAATTAATATGTTTCTCAGCAACCACCCATCCACAACAGGACTCAAATTTATTTCCTTTTCATAGTCAATTCTATCAGGGGGAAGATTTACATGCAGAATCTGACGTATGGTCTCAATACTTATGCATGGAGTGTTCCCTTTTAACCAATTTCCTAATAGTGGAATGATGTTCTCCTGGCACAACATTTTACACACTTCTCTCAGATCATCGATATCATTTTAGACTGTCTCTAATGTTTTATTATGCTCCTTTAAGTACTGTATCTCACCCTGAAGATTCCTTAGCACTTCCATGGTATCCTGGTAATCTTCCTTCTGATGAGCAGGATCTAGGTACCTTACATTTAAAACCTCCTCCTTGGTGATCGTAGGCTTCTGGTGTAATGCCTCTATTGTGCACGTCACTTCAGCTCATGTAGTAATCTTCACTATCAATGCCTCAGGTCCTTCTACTATCTTGGGCATCCACTAATCTTCTACAACGCGCTGGATTCTAACCATCACAGCGCCTTTATTTTCTTTCTTATGTTTCTTACTCATATGCTCATATAAGTCCAGTCACTCTTCATATCTATGGTTCTTTCCATAGAAATAACATGCAATATTCTGGGGACATTCGCACCTATAATGATCAGGGGATCCGCATGTATAACACATTCCTTAAGGAAACTCACTTCTTCTTCCAACGCGGCCTCGTCCTCCATATCCACCGCAATATCCACGTCCTCTTCTGTGATCTCCTTTAGAATGTCCCTCATTCCTATCATAGCACATTTGATTATGATCCTAATCCTATTCCTATCAGAACTTTTATGTTTGTGAAGCCTATTTTCATGTTAGAGTGTAGTACACCTTCTATGTGTTACACTTGGGTATTTTTATGGCGGTCCCACTTGCCGGTGAGCGGGTAAGGGGGGTTCGGGGGGGTGAAGCCCCCCCGATTGAAGGGGGCTTGGGGGCGAAGCCCCCGAAGAAAATTTTCATGGGTGGTTTATTAACCCATGGGTAATGGGTAACCGGTATGGGCTATTTTTGGGCCCATGGTTTTTCAGTACCCATTGTTTTATAAAACCACCTCTTCGGCTACCCATAGGTTTATGGGATGGTTTTGTTTTTTCCCATTGTTTGATACCCGTGGTTTTGTAAAACTGCTTGAGCAGTTATCTATTTATATGGTCTTATGCATATGATAGATGTACAAACAAATGTATTGTAGATGTGTTTTGAATTTGAGTGTGAATTTTGTAGAGTTTGTTGAGCATAGCTCCAAACGGATCTGGGTATTGTATTGAGAGAGTGGAGGCTTGTAATAAAATTTGAGAAAGTGATTCTTGGTGGATGTAGCCCATATTGGGTGAACCACGTTAAATATTGTCTCTCTGTGTTGTGTTATTTATTTTGCACTTTTATTTGAGATCTGTAATATTTTCTGCATATCAGTTTCTACTGTTGCGATTCTGTACAGGATTATTCTACATATTTTATCTCTTATTTCCTAATAATTGGTATCAGAGCCTGGTTTGGTTTGCTGAAGTGTTAAATCGTAGGGAAATTTTTTAGCTTGAGTGGGAGCTATGGCAGATGATGGAAGATCTAGGGTTGATAAATTCAACGGGCAGAATTTCAGTCTTTGGAAGATGCAGATGGAAGGTTACCTTTATCAGAAGGATCTTTATAGTTCGTTGTCTGAGAAGGTAAACAAACCCTCGAGTATGATAGATGCGGAATGGGATTTGTTGGATCGGAAGGCACTTGGAACGATCTGGCTGTGTCTTGCATATTTGGTATTATTTAATGTTTCAAAGGAAAAGATGAAAAAAGATCTAATGGATGCATTAGGGAAGTTGTATGAAAAACCCTCTGCCTCTAACAAGATAATTTTAATGAAAAAGTTGTTTAATATGAAGATGTTTGAGAATAGTTCAGTAGCAGATCATTTAAATGATTTCAATATGGTTGTGAATATGCTAGCTTCAGTTACAATAGAATTTGATGAAGAAGTTAGGGCTTTATTAGTTTTGTGCTCTTTACCTGAAAGTTGGAATAGCCTTGTAATGGCGGTAAGCAACTCGGTTCTAGCTAACTCGAAGTTGAAGTTTGAGGATGTTGTAGGGGTGATTCTAAGTGAAGAAATGTGAATAAAAATATCTAGGGAATCTTCTACTTCAGGGAATGCTTTGACAGTGGAGACTAGAGGGAGACAAAAGAATAGAGGAAACCGTGGAAAATAGAAAGATCGGGCAAGGTCAAAATCCAAGAGCAAGATTGTATGTTGGAACTGTGGAAATTCTGAGCATGCAAAGAAGGATTGTTGGGAGCTTCAGGATAATAAGAAACAATAGGAAGAAAAAAAGGAGGAAATTTTGGCATCAGGTAATGTATGTCAGGATGCTTTGATTCTTTCTTTGCATAATATTATTGAATCTTGGGTTTTAGATTCAGGGGCTTCTTTTCATGCTACTCCACATAGGCATTATTTTGTTGATTATGTTCAAGGGGATTTTGGGCATGTTTTTCTTGGTGATGATGAGCCTTGCAGTATAGTTGGAAAAGGTTCTATTCAAGTTAAGATGTAGAATGGGAATACATGGCTATTGAAGGATGTCAGACATGTGCCTGCATTAAGGAGAAATTTGATATTGGCGGGGCAATTGGGAAGTGATGGTTGTACTATGATATTTACAGCTAACTCTTGGAAGATTACCAAGGGTGCTCTTGTGGTGGCAAGAGGTAAGAAGGTTGGAACCTTGTATTTAACCATTGATAGTACTAATGATTGTAATCTTGTGGCTTCAGATGCAGATACAACATTATGGAACTATAGGCTCGGTCATATGAGCCATAAGGGCATGAACATCATAAAGAAGAATTTTCTTGGATATACAGAAACAGGTTTTGATTTCTGTGAGAACTGCATATATGGGAAGCATAAGCAAGTAAGGTTTCTCAAGGTTGGACCTACTAAGAAAGAGATTAAGTTAGAGCTGGTACATTCTGATGTGTGGGGGGCGGCTTAGGTATCATCTCTTGGGGGTTCAAGTTATTATGTTACTTTTATTGATGATGCAACAAGGAAAGTCTAGGTTTATTATATTAGAAACAAATCTGATGTATTTGACACTTTTGTTAAATGGAAAGCCTTGGTAAAGAATGAAATAGGTCTTAAGCTAAAATGTCTCAGGTCAGATAATGGAGGGGAGTATTGCAGCAATGAATTTAATGATTATTATTCTAAGAATGGAATCCGTAGGCAAAAGATGGTTCCAGGAACTCCACAGCAGAATGGGGTATCAAAAAGAATGAACAAAACAATAATGGAACGTGCTAGGAGCATGAGGTTACATACAGGACTACCTCTTTCTTTTTGGGAAGAAGCGGTGAGCATAGCTGTGTACTTGATAAACAGAGGACCCTCAAGTGCTTTGGATGGAGGCATACTTGAGGAGGCATGGTATGGTAAGAAAGTTTATTATTCATTTCTTAGAGTCTTTGGATGTGAGGTGTTTGTTCATATAGACAAGGATGATAGGACCAAGCTAGAGGATAAATCAGAAAAAAGTACTTTCATTGGTTATGGTGGTGATGAATTTGGGTTTAAATGTTAGAGTATTAAGGACAATAAAATCATTCGGTCTAGGGATGTGGTCTTTAATGAGAAAGTCATGTATAAGCAACAGTTGTAGGAAAATAGGGAAGAATCCAAGAAATAATATGCAGTGGTAGAGGATCTTCCAGATGGGAAAGTGACCCATGAATCAGTTCAGGAACCTACTCAGCAGGAACCCCAAACTCCTACAGTGAGGAGGTCTTCTAGGGTAAGAAAAGAACCTAAACGTTTTTCTCCTTCTCTTTATTATTTATTACTCACTGATAGTGGAGAGCTAGAGAGCTTTGATGAAGCAATGCAGGTAGATGCTAGTAAGAAGTGGGAGCAAGCCATGGATGAGGAGCATAAGTCTCTCATGGAGAACCAGACTTGGGATTTGGTGAAGCTACTGGAAGGAAAAATAGCATTGCAGAACAAGTGGGTTTATAGAGTTAAAGATGAAGGAGGAAAGAAAATATATAAGGCTCGGTTGGTGGTCAAGGAGTTTTCACAAAAACAAGGTATAGATTTTGATGAGATATTTTCTCCTGTAGTAAAAATGACTTTTATTAGAACTATTCTTGGAATAGTGGCAACAAAATACTTGCACTTAGAACAGTTAGATGTAAATACTACATTTCTCCATGATGATTTGGAGGAGGAACTATATATGTAGCAACCAGAGGGCTATGAGGTCAAAGGTAAAGAGGAGATGGTGTGTAAACTGAAGAATAGCTTGTATGGCTTGAAACAAGCTCCACGTCAATGGTATAAGAAGTTTGATAGCTTCATGATGGAGCAAGGTTATATTAGATGTCATTCTGACCATTGCATGTATACAAAGAAATTTGAGGATGGAAGTTATATTATCCTATGTTTGTATGTTGATGACATGTTGGTTGCAGGTTAAAACATGCAGGAAATAAAAGTACTCAAGAAACAACTAAGTGAATCCTTTGATATGAAGGATTTGGGGGCAGCCAGACAAATCCTTGGTATGAGGATAAATCAAGATAGGAAGGAATGGAAGTTGACTTTATCTCAGGAAGAATACATTAAGAAGGTATTGGACAGGTTTAACATGTAGGATGCTAAACTGGTTGGGAATCCTTTGGCAGGCCATTTTAAGTCATCAAAGGAGCAGTGTCCCAAGATAGAGCAGGAAAGAAACCAGATGTCCAAGGTACCTTACTCATCAACAGTTGGCAGTTTGATGTATGCTATGGTGTGCACTAGGTCTAATATTGCCCATGCAATGAGAGATGTGAGTAGATTTATGAGTGATCCAGGTAAAGAGCATTGGCAAGCAGTAAAGTGGATCCTTCGGTATTTGAGAGGGACCATGGGGACAGTTTTATGCTACAGTGGATCAGGCACCACTTTACGTGGTTATGTAGATTCAAACATGGCTGGAGATGTAGATAGTAGGAGGAGCACGATAGGTTATATTTACACTGTAGGTGGGACAGTAGTGAGCTGGATTTCACAACTACAGAATCTGGTAACTTTGTCAACCACAGAGGCTGAGTATGTTATTGCCATAAAGGCAAGCAAAGATATGATTTGGTTACAACAATTACTTGAGGAGTTGGGGCATAAGCAGGAGGAATGTAAGTTACATAGTGATAGTCAGAGTGTTATACACCTAGCTAAGAACTCTGCTTTCCACTCCAAGATGAAGCATATACAGTTGAGATATCACTTCATCAGGACAACTTTAGAGGAAGATAAGTTGAAGTTGGAGAAGATTCATACCAGTCAGAATCCTGCAGACATGATGATCAAGGTGGTCACAAGGGTTAAACTAAAGCTATGTTCAGCTTTGGTTGGCCTTCGCGGATGACAGTGAAGGGTTGAGAAGCTTGCTCAGTGGAAATCAGTCTCTAAGTGGGAGATTGTTATGTTTGTGGAGCCTATTTTCATGTTAGAGTGTGGTACACCTTCTATGTGTTACACTCAGGTATTTTTACGGCAGTCCCGCTCGCCAATGAGCGGGTCAGGGGAGCTCGGGGGTGAAGCCCCCGAAGCAAATTTTCATGGGTGGTTTATTAACCCATGGGTAATGGGTAACTGTTATGGGCTGTTTTTGGGCCCATGGTTTTTTGGTACCCATTGTTTTGTAAAACCGCCTCTTCGGCTACCCATAGGTTTATGGGATGGTTTTTTTTTTGCACATTGTTTGATACCCATGGTTTTGTAAAACTGCTTAAGCAGTTATCTATTTATATGGTCTTATGCATATGATAGATGTACAAGCAAATGTATTGCAGATGTGTTTTGAATTCAGATGTGAATTCTGTAGAGTTTGTTGAGCACAGATCCAAACGGATCTGGGTATTGTATTGAGAGAGTGGAGGCTTGTAATAAAATATGAGCAAGTGATTCTTGGTGGATGTAGCCCATATTGGGTGAACCACGTTAAATATTGTCTCTCTGTGTTGTGTTATTTATTTTGCACTTTTATTTGAGATCTGTAATATTTTCTGCATATTAGTTTCTACTGTTGCGATTCTGTAAGGGATTATTCCACATATTTTATCTCTTATTTCCTAACATCATTCCTATCATAGCACATTTGATTATGATCCTAATCCTAGTGCTCATTCTTACCCTTAGAATTATCTGTTACACTTGTTTGTCGTACCCCAATGTCTATAACATCTCGGATCTGATCAATCAATCAACAATCCTCAGTATCATGGGTCGTGGACCTACAAATTTTATAAAAGAAGGATACATTCTTCCTTATCACGTTCTGTAATAAAGGATAGTGACTAGCATCATGATTCAAATGAAAAATTTCACAGTCTAACAGCAATGAACATATAGATCTGTGAGGGCAACTATCCTTTGTGTGGCCTTCCACTTCACAATTTGTACACCAAATACCCAAGCACGTTTCATGGGCTAAATTCGCTGATAATGTCTCTAACTGTTTGGCCATAGTTGTAATTTGTGCCTCTAAGAATGGATTAACGCCAATGTTAATGCTCCCAACTGCCTCAGCATGCAAAGTTGCTTTCAGTGCTTCGTGTGGGTCAGTGTATGTATTATGTGACAGTGCTCTTCTTAATGGTGTAATCAATCCTCCAATGAACCATTATGCATGATGGTTGGCATGAATATCATAAGATAACTTAGAGAGAGGGGTCTTAAAATGGGCATCATACTCACGTACACTCTTGATGGTGCCCTGTTTGATATCTTTGAGTGCGCTAATACTTTTCTACTCAAATTCTGGGATATAGAATTCCTTTAAGAAAGCATCCTTGAACACTACATAATCCACACAAGTTTGATTAGGGTCAAACTTTCTATACCAGCTGTGTGCTCGTCCATACAAGGTAGTAGAAAATTGACTTCCCTTACGCTCAACAGCCATGATCCCTTCTTGCGCGCCATAAGATTTCACAATGCTCAGCAGCATCCTCTATGCCTCTATACTTCGAAAGATGAAGAGACATCTCCATATAAATATTTTATGGTTGTGGGCCTTGACCACCTAATCCAAAACCTCATATGTTTCCTCTACCTCAAGAACCACCAGATCTATCAGAACCAGAACCACTTATACCTCCTGATCCTCCACCTGTAGGCTGAATATGACCTGTAAAGGTACTTCCCTATGCTCTAATAGTAGTACTATATTGAACCCCTACATTCTATGAGTTAGTTCCACTTCTAGAGGTGAACCCAACATTTGGCATGCTTACGTTCTATGTGGATAATGTTCCTAAAAACACACCTATGAATAACATTGAAGTTGTTTGTCCTTCCATTGATGTACTTTCTCTCTTACTTCCCAAACTTTCTTGTTGATTACTTGTCATACTAGATACTGGAAAACCAAGCACAAGGGCTAGGTCACCAGGTGGATTAAGATGCGCACCCGCGGCCCAGGTAGTCTTTGCTGATGCACTTTCATGTGAGGCCAAGGGGGGATCTCTGTCATGTTTTCCAAGATGGGGGAATTCCTGATGCTTTGGCTCCACGTATTCTACATGAGCTTCAAATCCTTCACAAGTCGTCTCTCTCCTCAATGTCATTCTTTCTTCAACGGTACACTACTTCTCTATCTCCCTCTCATGCACCTCATTATACTTAAGCTTCCTTTACTCTATCTACCTTTCTACCACTAGATCTATCATCTTTCACTAAACTTGTTCCTGCCCTTGTGCGTGGTGAGGTTTAGTTAGCCATTAGTTTACTCTCCAGGTTCAAAGTTACCATTAAGATCTTGATCACCAGTGGAATGCCTTGCAGATATATTCCTCTAGGATACCGTAAAAACTGGAATTCAGCTAGCTCTAGGCAAGAATACATTGAAATTGAATATTCTAGAATATAACTATTTAGAACACCACAAAGCCACGTATCCATGGTGCGAGTCCATATTAGGTCAGCATTATAAAGGGCCTTAAATTCTTCTTGTGTCTAGACAAGTACATGATACCTCCAATTATGCTTAGATGCATACGCAATCAACCACTCATATAATTCTACTTGAAAGATGGAAAAAAATGTTTCATATAAGTTTTCATACAGATTATGTTCTACCCAAGTGCATGCGTTAAACTCAGATCCACTACTGAACCACTGTGCATATTCTTCCTCCAAATCACGTATCCACTCCTCAATACTTGCTAGAGTTAACTGGTATGTCTTCATTGTGAACCATCCTGAAAACAACTGAAAAAGAGGTCCCAACAACAGAACCAATGATGTAGCCTAGAATTACCAGATAACACCCTAGTCACACTGACACATCACTCAACCTAGACTGAGCACTCACCCAAAGTGCACAAAGGTACCAGGTCCCTCTTTAGGGTTTTTGTAGCAGGATGTTGGCGTGATGAAGGAATAAACATAAAGATCCATACCTAATCCATCATTCTACAATGCATACCATATTCATACTTATGAAAGAACAAGTTTAAACAATAATCATGATTGAATCAAGAACATGCACTACTTATGTTAGTGCTAAATCACAACACCCCTAAATGAGTAGTCAAATCTTCTTTTCTAAGGAAGAGTCATTTGGTGTGATTGCACAACATGGTACCATCTCTCAAGTTGTGGGACTTGCAAAACCTGAGATGGACCTCCGGAGAAATCCGGTTCTTGTTTCCTAATCTACCTACCACAAGCTACTCCAATGTAGGTAGAACATAACTATCCTAATCTAACTGTTCCAAGGGGAAAGAGAAAGAGAGAGGGTGAAAGAGCCTACACTAAGCGGTGATACACCAAAAAAGGAAGTGGATAATCATAGACCTGACTGCCTGAAGTGGAGAGAGGTGAGAAGAGGAGAGGGTGGACATAATGCACCATAGACCAGAGATAGGTTTCACATAGAGTACCATTTTGAAACCCATTAAACACATCTCCCATGACCTACAACAAACATCAGAATATGTACAATATACCCTGCAATGATGAGAGGCAATAAGAGACAAATAAAATGAGGAAGGATGGACAAATGCATCACAAAACAGATTGTATTGCTCCAAAAGTTCACACATTACATTGTAAGTGGGAAAGGGGCAAGAAAATGCCATTACAGAGCCATGGGAGGAGGCTTAGACTCTGCATTTGACCCTAAGGAAGAAAGAAAGAGGGGACAGAAGAGAAACAACAACCAACCGTTTGAATGTGCCCCTTTATTACAATATATAGGAAGAATAAAAGAGAGAAGAGGGAAGAAAAAAGAATCCTGCTCCAACCACCCAGGGATACGCATTGAATCCCATTTTGAAATCTCAACCACTAAATATTAATGTCTTCTGTAAATCCACCCACAATGTGTCACTTCTAGTTCCCTGACGGATCAAATCGAATCAGAGCTGGTAGTTGAAGAAATCAGATTCTATGTTAATGGCCTGGAAGACGTTTTCCTATTTTTCACCTACCAGAGCCCTCCCAAAATGATATTTTATGTTCCCAGGGCATAGACGAGACCAAAATATTTCCAACGGTGTCAAATTTACAATATTTGAAGCCCTAAGTCAAAAGATATGCCCCTTCAAAATTTATATCAGGTCTGTACGAAAGGGCAGGAAAACTTATTTGAAAAACAGGTCCCCTTTTTTAAACTGGACATGTGGAGGGCTAGTACATGTCTAAGGGTGGCCTCTGCATTCTGATTTTGGGAGTGGCATGGTGTTCACACTTAGCTTCTTCTGCGCCTTGCTTGATCTCCTTATATTTTTTGCCTAAGTCCTTTCCCCGGTGGGGTCTAACCGGGGACATGCGATGGCCTAGAACTTGCTTGGAAATGCCCTTTCAATCTTGCTCTTAAACTAGCACCATTTGGGACACTTGGCATTCTCTGCCAGTCTGCCATCATGCATTGACCATTCAACCTGACTCTGTCCCTTTTTTGAAACAGTACACGTGGAGGCTCCACGCTCAATTAGAAACCCGCTTAGGATTTTGCCTCTGAAGGAGAGTCAAATCGACACGTGGAACCCTCCACAGACTCTTAAACATTGCAATGACCCCTCTTACCCTTTTTTACCTTGGGATATGTGGCAAGCTCATGCTCATTTTGGTCTCCACCTTTGGACTAACTTTTAGAGATACACTAAGCTGAAACGTGGCGTCTTCCGCTAACATTTCTATACTTAGCCCTTTTTGAGGCTCACCCTGTTAGCCTTTGACTTTTAGCATTGACTCTGCCTCCGCTTCGGGCCTGGGACATGTGGAGCCCTAGTGCTCATTCGAGCCTCTCTTTTTGGATTCAACTTTGAAGGTGTGCCACTTGGACACTTGGCAACGTCCGCTAGCCCCTCCATAATTAGTCAATTTTTGGACTCTTTCTGAACTTTTTTGAAGACGAAGACTTCAAACCTTCACTGTTTCTTCTCCTTTGAGTCTCTAGTTCCTTTGACATTTCTTGGCCTCCTTCCCCAACCTTTTTATTTCATTTTAGAGCCCGCCTGAGTCTGTTAAATATATTTAAGACACAGATTCATTATATAGATCCATTTCTTTAATTCCTTCTCGCACAGGGTCATTTAAACTTTTACAGGCCCCGCCACTCTATTTTTGAGTCCCTCTATAACCTTGTTTTTCATCCTGGAATGTGAGCTCGCGGGTCTGAGTCATTTCCTTCATAATTTCCTTATGTGCAGGATTTGTCTTGACCAAATTTTTCGGGGGGGATAATTTGGGATAACAACTTGTTTACACACAGGAATGACACTTAGATTCAGCCAAAAATTTCCATCTATTAATAAACACATAAGCTCCTTACAATAATGTCAATCTATAACAATGCACACATGGATATGATACAGTAATCCATTCGTATATCTCTCTATACCTCTCTATCTATCTCTATATTTCTCACCTCTTTCTATATATCCTACTACATGATTCGCATCATATATATAGGGTGGGGACTTTCCCTTCAACGCTTCTCTATTCCAAAAATAGGCAGCATTCTATTAATAGCCACGTGCCATTTACAGGCATAGCCACACATGCAAGTGTGCTATCTATAGACCTCTTACAATTAACTAAAGTGACAATCCTATTCTTAGCTCGTCTCCATGAAAAACGTGTTGATTTGATCCTCTAAAGATAGATAAAGTGTGGTGCGCACGTCCCTACATCATTTGTGTGTTCCACACGCCATCTTCTAAAGATAGGTCTTCAGACTCAAAATAGGCTAAGTCCCGAATGTTGAAATTTCCCTCTACGTGTGTGTTCTTCTTTTCCATTCATGCCCTTAAACCTGGCCTATTTTCCCACGCGGACTTCTTGTGTGAGTTTTGTCAAGTGTTCTCTGATCAACATCAACTGAGATGAGGGAGAATCTAGGCTTGAAGAAAAAGGCACATCCAAAACCTATAATGTTTCTTGGCTGCAAAAGGGGCATCAATTATTGGTAAATGAGAAATGTAAGGTGGATTTTCATAGTGGTTCATATAAATACCAGGTTGTTTTTGATATTATGCCCATGGATGTGGGTCACATCTTACTTGGGAGACCTTAGAAATTTGACAACAAGGCAATACATGATGGAAGAAAGAATACATACACATTCATGAAGGAGGGGATTGAGCATACCCTTACACAATTGAAGGATGAACAAGATGAAGTAGGAAAAAGTTATAAAGTTATGCTAATGGGATGTAAAGATTCCTTGCATGAAATTTAGAAAGAAGAGGTAAACTTTTTGTGATTTGTAAGCCTAAAAGTGTAGCCACTAGGACTAAGTTGATTTATTTGCCTTTATAGATACAAGACATGTTGAATGCATACATTGACATTATTGTGGATAATTTTCCTAATGAGATACCACCATTGAGAAGCATCAGTCATCACATAGATCTAATTCTAGGAGAAAATTTACCAAACAAGGCTGCTTATAGAATGACTCCAAGAGAGAATGAAGAAATCATACGACAAGTCCAAGAATTCTTGGACAAATGGCTGGTAAGATAAATTTTGATCCCTTGTGTTGTTCCTATAGTGTTGAGTCCTAATAAGGATGAAATTTTGAGGATGTGAATAGACTCCAAAGCAATCAACAAGATAATTATCAAGTGTAGATTCCCATTACCTAGAATTGATTATTTTCTTGATTGTTTGAGTGGAGATGGATATTTCTCTAAAATAGATATGAAAAGTGGATATCATCAAATTAGAATAAGAGAATGGGATGAGAGGAATACATCCTTTAAGACTAATGATGGTTTTTATGAATGGTTAGTCATTCCATTTGGCTTAACCAATGCTCATAATACGTTCATGAGACTAATGAATGAAGTACTCAAAATTTTCATAGATAAATTTTTTATAGTGTATTTAGATGACATTTTGGTATTCATCCAAACAAATGAGGATCATCTAAAACACTTGAGAATGGTAATAGATAATTTATATGAAGAGAAATTGTTGATTAATGTGAAAAATGTAGTTTACTAAAAACAGAGTTGATATACTTGGGTTTTTTCATTTCAAAGGAAGTTTTGAAGATGGAAAAGGAAAAAATCAAGGCCATATTTTATTGGCCTACATCTAGGAGTGCATATGAGGTAATAAGATTCCATGGTTTGGCTAGTTTCTATAGGAAATTCATAAGAAATTTAAGTGGAATTGTTGCACCAATGATAGATACAATCAAGGGTGATAAAAATATTTTTTGCTGGACTAAGGCTACTAATAAGATCTTAAATTGGTTGAAGAAGAAGGTACTGAATAACTATCCTAAGCCTACCTGATTTCAATAAAAAAAATTCAAGTAGAGTGTGATGCTATTGGTTTAACAATAGGTGTTGTTTTGAGCCAAGAAGGAAAACCAATAGCATACTTTAGTGAGAAACTAAGTGATGCTAAGAATAATTATTCAACATATGATCAGGGTTTTTATGCACTTGTACAAGCTTTAAAAGTGGATAAACTACCTTATGCATAATGGATTTGTCTTGTATACTGATAACTATGCATTGCAATTCATTAGCAACCAAAACAAGATGAATCAGAAAGATGCTAAGTGGACTCAATTTTTGTAAAGATTCACTTTCACAATAAAGCATAAGAAAGGTTAGACTAAAAAATTTGTAGATGATTTTATCAGGAGAGTTTTGGTTTTACAGGAGTCTCAATTGAACATCATAGGCTTTGAATATTTGAAGGAGATGTACCAAGAAGATACAGAATTAAAGGAAGTATATAATGCTTACAAGAATTCATTCATGGGAGAAATAAGTCCTTGGTTAGACTACATACTTTAGGAAGGTCTGTTATTCAAAGACAATCAACTTTTTATTCCAAAGAGCTCCATTAGGGAGAATTTTTTAAAGGAGAAACACAGTGGCAGCATGGTAGGACATTTTGGAAAGAACAAGACCTTAGCACAACTAAGCACTCATTACTATTGGTCAGGGATGGGAATTTATGTCAAGAGGTTTGTGGAAAAATTCAAGGTATGTCATTATAGCAAGGGGAGTAGTCAGAATGCAGGAATGTACCAACCACTATCCATTCCGAATAGAACTTGGGATTCCATAAGCATGGATTTTGTACTTGGTTTAACTAGGAAAAAAAATGGTCATGATTCTATATTTTTTGTGGTAGATAAATTTTGAAAAATGGCTCACTTTATCCCATTTAAAAATACAAGTGATGCAAAACACATAGCCAATTTTTTCTTTCAAGAAATTGTAGGGTTGCATGGATTTCCTAGAAGCATTATCTCAGACAGGGATACTAAAAATTTTGGGCATTTTTGGAGAACACTTTGGAAGAATTTGGGGAGAAAATTAGAGCTTCATCTCAGCATACCATCCTCATATTGGTGGTCAAATTGATGTTTCAAACAGAAATCTTGGAAACATCCTAAGGAGCCTAGTGAGCATGCACACAAAACAATGGGATCTTACACTTGCACGAGTAGAAATTGATTACAATGACTCTCCTAACATAAGTACAGGGATGATTCCTTTCCAAATATTGTATGGGATACATCCTAGGGGTGTTTATGAGCTAAGATACTTGGGTAATATGGATGCAAGAACTGCATATGCGGAGGAGTTTATTAAAGCAATGAAAAGTTTGTATGAATACGTGAAGATGAAGCTTGAGGAGAATACCATCAAATACAAGTAGAGAGTAGATCAGAAAAGGAAGGAGGTGAGTTTTAGTATAATAGACATTGTTCTTTCCCAACTTGGAAAAGAAAGGCTCCCTAAAAGAGAGTGCAATAAGTTGAAAGTGAAGAAAATTGGTCCATGTAAGGTGCTAACAAATATTTCCAATAATGCATATGAGATAGAATTATCTAAAGGGATTATAATCTCTCCAATATTTAATGTTGTAGACTTGTATGTATATAAAGGTGAGGAAAAAGTAGTAGATGAACCTAAAATAGGGAGTGATGAATTAGCTCAATGGGAACAACAAATATCTAAGGAGACACCAAAGGAAGTGGAATTCATCCTAAACAAACAAGTGATCAACAAATCAAGAGACCAAGAATACTACCAGCACCTAATCAAGTGAAGGAACTTACTAGCTGAGGATGCAACATGGATGACTACAAATGACCTACTCAAAATGGGCACAAGTGTTGAAGATCTGATGAAGAACAATAATCCATGAAGAAAGATTCATTTTCTCATGGATAGAATGATGTAGGAGCATCATGATATTGTAAAGAGTGTTTTAAATGTTTGGATTTTAGTTTAGGTTATCTTAGGGGGTGTGTTCTCATTTCCATCCAAAAGCATGTAATTCAAAATTTCAAATTAGGACAAGTGGTTTGTAGACACCAAATAAGGCCTATTTGTGCATGTGAAGGCCAAAATATGTAAATCAGGATTCAATATTTTATCCTCATATGGAAAAAAATTTGTTAAGTGAGATTTGGAGTTGTTAAGGTCTTTGCTTAAGCTAGGAAATGGTTAAGCTATATTAGGGGGGTAGTTGAGTAAGATTAGGAGTGTGAAATGGAGTGTCTAATGTTGGTTTTTTACTGCATTATGTATATTCCCATGTGAGATGGATGTAAGAATCATGATTAAGTATGAATAAATCAATATTTAAGGTTTTTGTGATATTATAATGTAATTTGTAAGTTTTTCCATATTTCTTTTATGCATGCATTAAGAATTCCTACACAGACCGAGAGCTAGAAGGTGATTGTCATGGTTTCAAAGTTATAAGGCCTATTGTGATGTATGGAGTAGTTAAAGGGAATCATCACAAGCCCAAAAAAAATTATTTGGAGTCTTGAAACCTCAGGAGTAGCTCTATGGACTAGAATTTACTTTCGCTTCCCTCAAACTAGGGCTTCCTAGAACTCACAAACCATACAGTGGAAAAATATCAAATTTTGTAATCACCATGCTCTTGATGTCACCTAACTTTATCTGCGTGTGAAAAGATAAATTCCAATAGTAAGTGTGCTTTCCATAATACCCCTATATTCTAGGCATGTAATTCTCAGTTTCACTACTACAGTAAGGGTTTTATGATTTTTTAGAGTGAGAAAAGCTAAGTAAACTTATGATAGTCATGAAATGCTCCAATACACCTCTTTCCATCAGTTATTAGGTTGTATTTATCTCAGAACCATCTCCACCCCACTAGTAGCCTTCTAAGAGACCTAATTAGGCTTATATCAGTTCTAGAAGTAGCATTCCATACAAAACAACCCTACCTGCACTTCACATAGGTTTTATACCATCATCATGGGTGTTTGAAACCTTTCTTGGTTTTTTTTTATATCTTCAGTCAGGGAAAATGTATCTCAGACAAACAAGAAGATTGGGTCTACAAGCCACTAGCTTGGTCTACGAATGAAATAAGGCCTTATGGCCAAGTTCTTCTATTTTGATCCTAGATAGCCATTATTCTAGGTGCGTGTGGTGTAAAATAAGTGTGATAGGTGTCAACATATTGTATAGGTGTGTTTATCCTTTCAAGAATATATATGATATATAATTATGTCTAAGTGTTTTACTAGTCAAGTAAAGTGTGTATGGGTTGATCAACCAAGGTAACATCATCATACATAATAGAGGATCAATGAATTGTGAATGGTGTATTTAGAATTTCACCATATTTTGACTGTCCACCTTCCATGACCATCTAGTTGTCCTATCTATTGGGCTTTCATACCTCCTCTAAATTTTTATTAATAAACACGTATGATCAGTTAATAAGTATCCAATGTAATTTAATATTATTCATTTAATATCAACTGATCTCATCAATTTGAGAATCACATGACGTAGATCTATCAATTTTTGAACCCCACAATCCATGAAAATAGACATAAGAACGAGCTCTGAATAAGATGCCAAGATGGTTATGAATGAAGAGACCTACATGTAAGGAAAATCATGTGAACGCATAAGTTAGCTAAGATGGAGATAGAGTACCAAAATGACAGCAACAAATAAAGCAATAAAATCATTTAGGCTCAAATATTAAGATAGTGAGTCACCATGGTAACAAAGTGGATCCCAACTCAAGCCATGAGTTGAATACAATGAAAAATTTGAGCTAGACAAGAATATGCGTGTCAAGTTCCTTCAATTAGATCCGTTTGAGTCAAATCCCATAAGGAAAAGTATGGAAGAACAAGATTTCAACCCCAAGTGATCTCCTAAAATGGCCGAGTCATTAGACATAAAGTGTTGAGCTGAGTTGAATAACATATGGGCATGTATAAGGTTGATATCACAAGCCTCTAATGGCAACAAAATAGAGATGTTAAAACACAAGGCTCGTGCTATAGTGAGATAATCAAGCTCACCCAGATAGAAATTTCTAATAGAAATAAAGCCTAATATATATGGAAAATACACATGGTAACTAGCCCAAAAGATCAAAGTTTGAGATCAAGGAAAATAGAAACAGTGAGACCCTTGTGAATTTAAAGTAGAAGTTCATTGAAATTATTCGAAAAACCCTTGACCTAGAATGCAATGATGTGCAACCATGACTCAAAACCATAGCTTTGTAAGCCACAAATGGCGGTCCAAAATTATGAAACTAGCTCAGAATAACCTCTCATGGTGGCCTATGAAAATTTCAATAGCATATCCCCTTGTCGGATGAAGCTTCTTGAGACACAAAGAAAAATGAAATGAAATATGCTAGGGTTCCTCCACCTTAATTCAAATCATTAACCAAGGTGAGTAATTAACTATAATAATTTTTCATGTGGTTCATTTCTTTTATCATGAACCTATGTAGGTGGGGAATATATTTTGAGTAATTATTATGTATTTCATGGGAATCACAAACCTTATCATAGTCAAAAAGTTGCCTTATTATTATCCTTGCATTTTTCAAGCCAGAAAGGGATTGACCAATAAAAACCATGTATGATTACCTTATCCAAACCTAAGAGATCAATCTATAATTTCTTTAGCTATACATAAGTGCCATGAAAAAGGAAAATAATGCATGTGCACACTATAGGATAAAATTAGCCTTTTACAAATAAACCAAAATACCACATTACCTTAAAATTCTCCAAAAAGATCATACCATTAGTTTTATTTTCCAAAAAAAAAAAAAATTTGACCAAGTCAAATAGGTGAAGAATGGACCATGCAAAGGTTATTTTTGTCTTTGCAAACCATGAGGAGTATATGGCCTAATTGTTTCAGAGATTGTATTTTTGTAAGTGAAAGAAAATTATGTATTCCCGACTTATATTAGATTTGTTTCCAATTATTTGAATCTAATTTTGGATTGGGTTGTACTATTTTTGAAGGTAAGTGATTTAGCTTTTACTACTTATACCTTGCTTATGCAAGTGTTGATGGGGATTATAATTATTTTTCTAACTTGTTTACTGAAATTGTACTTGTGTACCTTATTAAGAAATAAAAGAATGTTTTCTTCCAATTGAAGTTGGTGTGAAATGTGTTACAGTAGGTTTGCAGTGTGTTTTAGTGAATAATATATTTCCTTTGTATGCTAATAACCTTTAAGCACCTTCGTTTAATTTTTATGAAAGTTTTGAAATAACATAAGTGTATTTTAATGCCTTTGTGAGTGTAAGATCCATCATACAATGGTTAAAGTGAAGTATATAATTATTTTTGCAGTCATTAAGTGTTCTCTTATGTAATTATTGGTCCCAAAAACGTTGTCGTACCACTTTATTACTCACTTTTTTAAAGTTTCTATTATTTTTCTCTCCCTCAACCTCGTTATAGAACTAGTTTAGGTCATGTACCAAGAGAACCAGCCCACTCTATAGGTATTCCACAAACCAAGTCACCCACAGCTCAGAGGAGTTCCCATTGTACTGGTCGATATAAAGAGTTAGATTGGATTTCCAAGTCAAACAGATCGATAAAAAAACTAAATAGATTTCAAGTGTATTTTTGTTTATGGATTCTTATTATAAAAGGTTATTTATTCTTTAGTTGTCGTGGTTGTGCTTGGAAGGTGCAAGCCCATACAATGCATCCTCTCAAAAAAATGGAAAAAATCATGTGTAAGCCCATACACTGTGACATTTATTGTTTTCTGCCCGACACCACCATAATGAAAATAGATTATTATAACAAGAGTTGCATTTTTCCTCCAAAAAAATATTATACTTTTTTTGACTTACCATAAGGCCATGCAAACTTTAAAAATTGTAAGTTGAGCATAAATAACATATGGTAGTTACTTTGTATGATTCTAACCTCCAAATAATGAAAGTATCATGTTCGGGGACATATACTAATTTGTGAATGAATGATACCTAAGGTATTTGGAGGTGTCATAATTTTTGGGAATCCATCATTCATATGTAAGGTCTGTGGTCTTCCTCATCACAAACTAGATGAAAATTACAAGTTGGATTCCATTGTTGCAGACAACGTACTTACTAATAAGTAAGACAATCTTACACAATTGGACTCTTTAGTGGGAGGCTGGGAGACTTAATAAGAGGATCATAAAATGACTTGTGATCGTGTGATCTAGATGACTTGATGCATTTTTATTTATTTTACTACATAAAGCGATTGGACATATATAATCCTTAACTTTACTCAACTTTTGTGACTCTCAAACCACCTCTCTTCATGAAAGATTCATTAATTTTTTTCCCCTATCTAAATTCTCCTACACGGAAGTAAAATAGAAGGTCAATACTATTGCTTCCCGATTAGGTTGAGTGTAAAGATAAGAATAAGGTTCAAATCCCACAAGTCTAGAGGGGCAATTGAATGTATTAAAATTTTATAATCTAAAACATCAATGGTCAAAATCTAGTCCATAGTTTGTGACCTATTGATAATTTTTGCACTTGTGCAAAAATGGGAAACTCAAAACTTTGTTACGATGGATGACATTGATGAAGTGGACCTAACTAGGGGGACGCATTACATTATTATTATGTTTTTAGTTGCATTAATTGATTAACTACATGTAATCTATAGTTATGTATGTTGTTACGGAATGTAACACCTTACATAAATGGCCATTCCATGTTTGTCTTCAACAAAGAAACACAAAATCCCCGAAGGACCAATGCATTGCCTTGATGAAGGTGGGAATTGCAGTTTATGTGAGAGATTAAACTCACTAACAGCAAGCAGAGTTACAGTTTTAATGCAGCATATTCATTTTAAGTTACAAGTACATTAAATTATGCAGCATATTCATTTTAAGTTACAAGTACATTAAATCTCATTATTTCTACATGTTAAATACATTTAATTGTGTAATTGAGTTTTTTATTCCATTATACAATCAATATCCAAGTCATAAAGCTGAAAGCAAAAAGAAGTATACAGCTCAAGTACAAAAATTAAATGTTATTTATTCATGAAGAAGTACAATGTTTCCCACACAAGTAGTGGGATGTAACTCATAACTATTGAAGAAAGAAGTACATGTGCATGAATTTAAAAGTAAAAGAGTATAGAAGAAACCCATTATTGCCTTGGGTTTTTCTTTTGAGTATCCTTCACTTCAGTTCCATCTCCATCTTTCATCCAGCTCTTCTGGCAGTCACAGTGTACCTAAAAAATGAAAAAAGAAATGCATAAAATTTGAGCTCAGGGGTTTGATATGTACCCATGTACTATCCAACTACATTCAGATGGATTTCTAAAAGCATAATCATAAGGTACATTAGACACATATACACAATTGATACGAGCAGTATTCTACATCAGCACATATGATTCCCAGAATCATTTCATAAAAGAGAGAGAAAAGAAAATTAATGGAACATAAGAGAGGCCAAAAATCCTAATGTTTTATAGCTATTGTATTTATATGTGTAGGTACATGTAAGAAGAAGGAAATAAACACTAATTTTTGTGTTTGCATATCAAAAGTATTGCATTCTTCAAGTTGAGTCAAAGAAGTGCATTTATTTCAATTCAGACTAAAGGATGAATATATAAATATATAGTTGTACCAATCCATGAAAGAAATATAAGTTCAATATTACAGATTCTAACAAATGAAATGCATACAGAAAGTGCAGATAATGATGTTGATCCAGCTTCAGAATTTCACAAATAGAATAACTAGGAGAAAAGGAAGATTGTACATTTGCATAAGTCAAGGATGCAGATCCAAGATACCATCAAAAGTATGATACAGAAATAAAGAACATGTGTACAGATTCCAAGGGAACACATTATTTTGAACAAAATCATTAAATACAGTTTTCAGGATGAAATAAGTACACTTATGTAGTAAAAAAGGGAAGATTGATATCTCATATTATCTCCAGATCTACTGTCTACAAGATAATATCATCATCGCAGTTAATGATTGACGCATAAGGAGTATTTTTAAGGACATTGTAATGAGAAATGCACTAGAGAGTTAAATATCAAATAATACATCCTATGCTAATCAAAATACAGTTATATCATATTGATCAAGATACATATTACAAGTTCAAAGGATGATCTAATGTCATATTTTATCAAATGAGACAGTTTCAAGACTCATAAGTATGAATTCAACAAAAGTAAGATGAGCTACAAGTAATTTTTCTTTAAGATACAATTTACAAATGATTCATATAAAATGTCACACTTAAGGACATAATTACAGAAGAAGAAAAGAAGAGTGCAACAAGGTCCGTCATCCATTACAATTTGAAAAATAAGCAGATTGTATTAGAAAGGGTGACATTTCCAGCTTAGAATCAAAGCTAAATTATTAAAGTACAGACTAAGATATCAGTCCAGACTGATGGAATAAAATTGAAAGCATATGTTTAAAAATTTTAGTTCAAGAACTTTTTAAGCTTCAAAGATTACAACAGTTATAAGACACGTTTTCTAGTGATACTTCAATAGGATCAAGCCCTAAATAGTATCAAAATATTGCAAAGAGGAGAACGCGTTCCAAGATTAAAGAAGTCATGAAGAATAGGTACAAAAAATATGAGTATACAGCTATAAAGAATCCTTCAAAGGCCTGAAGTAAGGAGAGTACATTCTTCAAAAGTTACAAGTGAAAATACAACAAAATTAAATTAGGAAGTATGCACTCATCAAAAGAAGTCGAGTGTTCTCATATCAGAATGCTTTATGACTTGTAATTAAACAAAATGATAAAGATACAAGTATTCAAGTGATCATTTCAAGCTACAAGCCTTTAAGAATTCAACTTAGGCAAGTTTTTCCAGTTTCAATACATAAGTGAATGGAGTATTAGAACAACAAAGTGTTTTCATAGAAGTTAAAAATTTCCTTAAAGAGTAATTAAGTATCATGACTGAATGAGATAACAAATATTCATGACTGAATGGGATAGAAAAGCCACAAGCTTTCAGAAGAAGATATTTCCTCCATTACAAGTCCAGTATCAAGTTTCAAAATCAATCAAGAAGGTATTCATTCCAAATTAAGATGCTACATCATTGGAGAATATAAAAAAGATCACCAAAGTGCTTCAAAAGGTAACAGATGCAACAAGGTTCCAGATTAGATATAAAATTTCAGTATGTAATTACAATGTTTTCTACAATATGATTAACATGGGACTCTAGCTAAGGGAATGATCAACTTGTATTAAAAATTGTTAGGAAATAAGAGATAAAATATGTGGAATAATCCCTTATAGAATCACAACAGTAGAAACTAATATGCAGAAAATATTACAGATCTCAAATAAAAGTGCAGAATAAATAACACAACACAGAGAGACAAGATTTAACGTGGTTCACCCAATTTGGGCTACGTCCACCAAGAATCACTTGCTTAGATTTTATTACAAGCCTCCACTCTCTCAATACAATACCCAAATCTGTTTGGAGCTATGCTCAACAAACTCTACAGAATTCACACCTAAATTCAAAACACATATGCAATACATTTGCTTGTAGTTCTATCATATGCATAAGACCATATAAATAGACAACTGCTTAAGTCGTTTTACAAAACCATGGGTATCAAACAATGGGCATAAAAAAAACCGTCCCATAAACCTATGGGTAGCCGAAGAGGCGGTTTTACAAAAAAATGGGTACCAAAAAACCATGGGCCCAAAAACAGCCCATAACTATTACCCATTACCCATGGGTTAATAAACCACCCATGAAAATACCCGAGTGTAACACATAGAAGGTGTACCACACTCTAACATGAAAATAGGCTCCACAAACATAACAAAAATATATATATAACCCAAAGCAGAGAAGAGAATTGACACATGCTCAATAATTTATCATGCTAAGATCACATAGTACAGAATCAAACTGAGTTCAATTTACAACCTAGATAACATAATGCATTGAGGAACTCAGGAACACAAATCTAGATTTATCTTAGTTTCAAAGGAATCTCAAGAAGCTACAATTGATGCATTATAGCTCTAAAGGAGTGCATTATGCAGATGTAGGTACTAATTTAGATAAAAATCACTCAGATTACATAAAAGTGTTATCATCTCTCAAATAGGAGTTTATATCCTTAATTAAATCATAATCAAATGCAAAGGATTGATTCAGGAGAATACTATAGAATTTCTTAGAGTAAATAAATATAAAGTAAAGTAATAAGTTTTTCTGTTTTGATTCAGAAAGAAGAACAAATTATCTCATAGTCCAACATGAAGTAAAACTAATACAAAACACTCGTGATATTCCATGGAAAGTTTTAGATATACAGGTCTTAGTATCTTGTTACGTGGAACATAAGTTACATCAATACCCCATCCAGGAGAAATTAGTTCCATCAACAAAATAACGACGATCTCAAATCAGTGGTTGAAGCAATAATATTAGGAGAAAGAAACTTAGAAGCAACTTTTGAATGAAATAAAAGCTAGAAAAGCATAAATAACCATAGATTTCAAGTTCAAAACAAAAAAATCACTTTAATGCTACACAGACCAGAGATCATACAGTGACTGAGTACAAACATCAAATCAGAAACAAGGGCATGACTGCAGTGGAAACATATAAAGAAAATTAGTTCGAGCCAAAAAAAATATCTACCAAGTTTCAGGGTTTCATTCTAAAATGTTGCAAACACCATGTTATGCACTCAATGGCCATGAAGAGACTTCAAAGAAGTTGAATGTTTCAGAGGAAAGATTCAAATGCAAAACTGAGTTCAATATATGACTCAACTCTAATACAGAATGGAGCATTTTAAGACAAGTGATCAAGAACTCATATACAAAGTTACGAAGGCAGAAAAATATCAACAAAGCTTCAAGAAAACAAACAAATACCCAGATGAAGTTTTGAATTTTGAGCCCAAAGTATAGCTGATGCAAAGAATACGATGACCCATAAAGGTTATTTCACTTATCATAAAATAGGAAAATCATTTACGAATGAATGAATCAGAAAACTTACCTATCAAAAAATGGTGGTCGAGTTAAAAATGTTCTACATAATTCCTTCAACTCCAGCCAAGTTAAACTTCGAACAAAAAAGGATAATCACATCAACGGCCACCATTTAAGATAAACAAATATCTTCAATAGGAGAAAATGCATGATAAATGTATGTATTCGCAATTACAAATATACAAAGGGCTTGGAATCATTCATGGCAACTTGAAATAAATTTCCTAGGGAATCACCCACGAAATGATAAATATAAAGTGATAAACTTATGAAGTTAAGTTGAGCTCGAGAAATCCCTTGAGAAATATCAAATGTAGATATAAAAAATAAAGACCCAGAACCAGATTCGAGCTCGAGAAGATTTCACATAATAGGAAATGACAAGAAACAATAATCTCACCTTATGTTTTCACAAATGGCCATTAAAACCTCCACAGGGTTCTCTTACAGTAAAAACCAAATGCAAAGAAATTTTTCATATCTTTAGGCTATGTTCATGAAGGCTTCATCATAAAATCACAAGATCATGGAGAATATATGCACAGAATCGATGTAGAAACCCAAAACATCGAGCTCCAAGTCACAAATAATGGCGACCACCTTATAAATTTCATAGAAAAATGCCCAAATACTCACACTCAGAACTCATAAAATGCCAAGATTTAAGAGTTTATAGAGCTTCAAGATCACATTCATGGTTTCCTGGAGTAATTTTGACAGTGCTTTGCCAATCCAAAGTGACTCTAAGTGAATAATGACCAAATGATAGGTCAAATTCCCATTTTTCTACCTTAACCCAGAGGTTAGGTGAACCTAACTCATCACAGAACATCAACGGTTCATAATCAAGAGGTATATGATCCAACCGATGAGAATACGAACCACTGTGTTTGCCATGGTTCAGAACATCAATGATGGAGATGTAAGTCAGTACCAAGATCGATGGTGAAGATTTGATCCATAGTCCAACTACCCCTCTGCGAAGGATCAAAATATCAACGGTGAATTTTCAATCGGTATAAAGATCAAAGGTAAATATCAAAAAAATTACCAACTCAAGGTTTGTAGAGACCCAACCACAGTTGCCAATTATACACATGTCAATACCTCAGAAGCACTGGGTTAACCAGAGTAAATTTAAACACCGACACAATTCAAAAGGGGTGAGTCATCATGGAGAGGGGGCCAACCCCATGATTAAAAAAAATATCATTACATTGACTAAATTAGGTCTAAACCATACATGCCGATAATGATCACCAAAAGGTAAAATTTACCTTGTCTTATATTATTTTCCATGATCTTATAATTCAAAAGTAATCATAACATTATGCCATGAAATCAACCATATATGCCAATTAAGTGAAAAAGGTGAAAGCTTTATGCAATGCAATGATTATTCAAAGGATCCCAAAAATTACTATATGTGTGATGATGGGCCTAAAGGGGGTCAATAATCCTATAATAACCAAGTGTGCACAATAGACAAAGGTGATTGATGCATATAAAGAATGATCAAGATTAATGGATCACAGGGAAATGAATAAATAGTGTTCGCACATCGATAGGTGGTCATTCCACATACAAACAAAGCATGCACACATCAAAGGTGGTCCCCACAGTGGGAAAATTTGGAGGTTGAATAAATTATACTTGCAGGGAGATAATATTGTATTAGTCACAAAAGATAAAGATGTCATTATCAGCATGCAAAATGGAGTATGTGCACAGATGCAACATCATAACTTAAAGGTGGTCCCCACAGTAGATGAAATACATGGATGAATATTTGGCAAAGTATTGCAAATAAATGAATTATTTTTTCTCACACAGGGAGATTAAATTTTTGCATGTACATTAAGGGGTAGAATTAAAGAATGCCTAGAATATCAATTGTAAGTGGATCAAATTGTAAGTGTCACATCAAGCACTAGAAGACAGAGATTGCATGCACATTAGAGGATACTTACATAGCAAACAAGGGCTATTATTAGCCAAATTATTCATCCTAATTTATTAAAAATAGATCAATCAATTACAGTTTGACTGAAATGTATTTTTGTAACTTAGGCTTTTAATTGCCTCTTTGTAATCAACATGTCTTTTTTATCTCTTTTATTATTTATGATAAAAGGATAAAAATAGATACATGGGTGAGTACAAATTTTAGTCTATTTTTAGGATGGGTTGGGTGAATAATCTTGCTATATATTGTGTGTAATTGCAAGGCACAAAAAGAGGAATTTTTGGACATAGGAGTGACTGAAGCAAATTTTACCAGTTTTTCCCCTTGAATGAGAATTGATTTCTACCTTTCCAATTATTTGCAAGTGGTGTGTATATCTTCATTAATTCTTGTGAATATCAAATTCCCTGATTAATTATCTTACCTTGCTGAAAATTTAGTAATTTCTCACATAATATTAGTGTGCATGTTTATCTTATTGTGTTGTTGTGATTCATTCCCTCAATACACAAAGTGTTTTTGCCTTAATATTCTGCTGAAAACAATTGGTTTATGCATCCAAAATTCATTCTCAATTTGATTGTGCATGTACTCAGTCAAATCCCTCAACAAGTTTGGTGTATCACCCCATTTTCAATTCATTTATAGTCATCTTTTTACCCTCAAAACCCCAAAAAAATTAGTTTAGGATACATTAAAAAAGGAACTGGCCTTGATACCAGAGACTCACCTTAACAATAGGTATACCCACAGACCTGAGGTGTTTCCATTGTATCTATGAAAGTGAGAGATCCAGAGAAAGCTTAGAACCCCTACTGTCATCTCTCAAGTAGGGTGAAATTTTGAGAGATAACAGTTTTTGGTACGCCCTTGGTGGGACCACGAATCAGATCTGTAGATCAAATTACAACAATTTACAGCAGATTTATAGCAAAATAAAGTCACTTTTGGAGCAACAAATTGTAACAATTTATTCTAAAGATCAAGAAGATTTATTTGGCAACTTTGTAAGGCTGATTTCAGACCAGTTTTGCAGCATGTTCCATGCCTAAAGTGACTACAAGATCATCGGTAAGATGAATTTGTGTTGAGTTTATTTCTTTACCTTTGAATTCTGCAAGAAGAAGAAGAGTTGGCAATACCTTACCTTATAATAGGCCTGGTTTTAGCAACCCTCCTCCTAATCTTCCTTCACCACGTATTAATCTTGTTGTTCAAATCCCAGTTATTCCAATGGTTATTCAACCACCTAGGAATTTTGTGACCTTTACTAATGACATCCTTTAGTAATTCCAGTTTATCATGATATTCCCAATACTACCATGAAAAGTTTACCTTCATTCACTGGTGAAAATCATATTACTCCCATAAGAGCACATTAAAGATGTTGCAGCCCTTTTTTTTGTCCATAACATAACTCATGAAGATGTAGCTTTAAGACTTCTAGCTGCATCCTTTAAAGGACAAGCCTTGCAATGGTATAGAACCTTAGAAATTGGGAGCATAAGAACTTGGGATGAGTTAGGAGAGAAATTACTTAAGAAATTTCAAGACCATTATGATCATTTATCCCTCATAGAGCAGCCATCTACAATTAAAAGATCCCCTCATGAATTTATGGCTAGTTTCAACATCCGTTTTGCTAGAACTTGGGAAAGAATTCCAGCTAGTGTTAAGCCTCAAGCTGACCATACTTTTTCTATACTATCTCAGAGCCTTAAACAATGATATTTCAACTATGATTCATTATATGGGAGGAGAGACTCTTCCAACAACTTATGACATTTCCATTAGGGATGAAAAAAACCTTATTCAAGCTGGAAAATTGGCACCAAGGCCTTCAATGCCTCTTATAGAATATTTGTTACCTATTCTGCAGCCTATTACCATTATAGAGCCTATTGTTTTAGCTCCATCAGATGATGTATTCAATTCTCTGCAGACTATGGGTAATAAATTGACATCAATTGAAAACAAATTAGCTCAGCCTAGCAGGCCTTATCAAGCTCCTTATCAACAAAATAAAAAAATCAACAGAATAGGCAACCTTATCAGAAAAATCAAATTATAGACAACCATATCAGCTAAGGAAAGTTTGACCCAAAGGCTCCTAGTTCATCTAGCACTCTTGTTCCAGTTAACATGGTTTTAAAGAATGGTGTCAACCTTGTAATCAACCTCATTCAACTACCAATTGTCCAAATACATTCCTAAATATAATCCTTGTTGCACAACCTCAACCTGAAGCATTATTCATGCCTCAAATGGAGGGTGGGAAGCAAGAAGCTCATAGTCAGAAACCACCAGAACAAAATCTAGTCAGCTTTGGAGAGGAAGATTTTATTAAGTCACAACTAGGTCCCAGGAAAAGGCTTCAAGAGAGAGAAAAACAGCAAAACAAACCTATTCTTCCCACATTCACTGATAAAATAGCAAGTGCAGGTCAAAAAATAGCTAATAGTTCTATTTTTCCAAAAAAAGCAAGCAGTTTAGCTCAAAAGGACCAACAAAAACAATTACATCCTGATCCCAGAAGACTCTTCATACCTCAGATTTCAAAAGTTTACTGAAGCAGAGTCAATTTTTACTAAAGCTTATGCTAAAATGGTAGAAGTTGTTTCAAAAAATGGTTTCTTCTTTTAATATTGTTGAGGTAATGAAGAAGCATAATATTAATATTTCATTGTGGGATGCTCTAAGTATTCTAGGACAACAAGAGTTACTTTCTCATGAGCTTGCTAAGCTACAGATTTCATCAAAACCAGTAAAAAAGGAAGCCCAGAAAGCAGACATGGTCCTTGGAACAATGGAGCAAGACCACATTAAAGAGGTTAAATGGATGGTTCAAAAGGTCTTAAATGCTCATGATATCAAGAAACCACCACCATTTTATCTATCTCTGATTATTGGAGATCATTTAGTTCATAACTGCATGGTTGACAGTGGTGCAAGTAGCACAGTTATGCCAAAAGTAATTGCAGAAAAATTTGGCCTGCAGTATGAGCCTACAGAGAAAAGCGTGTTTTAGCTAGACGGAATAGCAACCAACACAGTTGATATTATCAAAAATCTAGAGGTAACCTTACATGCTTGCCCCAATATTACTATCTTACAAGATGTTACTGTTGTAGATTTACCTCCCTACTTTGCCTTATGTTTATCATGAGATTTTACAGCAAAGATAGGAGGTTATCTTTCTTCAGATTGGTCATTTTTGTTCTTTACTACAAGATATGGAACTAAAGTTACCATAAATTCAGAGCCTCTGGCTAGATTTCATATTGAGCCTCATGCTTCAAATGCTGCAACAAATTATGCAGCTTTAGATCAATTTGATTTTGATGTTACAACACATGTTTCTACACTAGACGGTGTTTCTAATCTGTTTATGGATGAAAATACTCAAGAAGAACATGCTTATGATCCTTTCAAAGAAGAAGAAGAATATTTTTTTGGTGTCTATTGCTTGCATGAAGAAAATGCACCAATTCCCTTGTTGTCCAAAACAGAAAAAATAACAGAAGGGATATGGAAGCTTCACTTCGATGGAGCTAAAAACAAGAAAGGACAAGGTGCAGGTTTGATGCTTACTTCCCCTTCAAATGAAAGGTACTTTTCATCTTTAAGTCTTTAGTTCTCTTGTACTTGTAATGTAGCTGAATACGAAGCATTAATTCATGGCTTGCAATGGGCTAGAAAGAGAGGTATCAATACTTTACAAGTTTTTGGTGATTCAAAAGTTAGTTATTAATCAAGTGAAAAACTTTAATGTGTGTAAGAATTCATTGCTGAAATATTACAAACATAGAGTTTCAAACTTAATGGATGATTTTGATGCTATTAACATTCAATTTATCTCAAGAGCTGAAAACAAACATGCAAACCAACTTGCAGCAGTTGGTGCTAGCTTTGATGTACTAGAACAAATCAAAAATAACAAAGTACAACCACATATAAAGTTGATTATCAGACCTTCAGTACCTGATAATGAAGAAAATTGGTAAGTTTTCGAAGATGATGAACAAATCATAGATTTTTGCAGCAAGAAGCTGAATTTTCTGTAGTAAATCAGGAAAAACTACAACACTTCTATGGTGATAGAATTGTTCAGTTGAAGACAAACAAGTTTCCTCAAGGATTGGTCACACTAGAAGATATTTTCAGTTCTGATGATCAGTTAAGAAAAGACAAAGGAAAGATTTCTACTCATGCAGATAACTATGAGGAGATCTTGGTAGATGATGAAAAGAAACTATTTATTGGAAAGGTATGTTCCTCAGCTAAAAAATAGTCATTTATCAATTTATGTAAAGAATTCAGAGATATTTTTTCTTGGAAATACCAAGATTTAGAGGATTTGATCCCATTTTAGCTCAGCATACAATAGAGTTACAACCAAATTCTAATCAGTTAGGCAGAAACAAAGGCTAGTAAATCTGAAGATTGAGCCATTAATGAGAAAAGAGTTGTCTAAACTGATCGAATCAGGTATTATCTTTCTAGTTAAGAATTCAAGTTGGGTAGCTAATCTTGTTCCTGTTCGGAAAAAGAATGGAGAAATTAGGCTATGTGTGGATTTTAGAGATCTTAATAAATCTTCATTAAAAGATCATTATCTGTTGCCCAATATGGATTAGATTTTGAGAACAATTTTAGGTTCAGACAGATTGTCTCTTTTGGATGGTTACAGTGGATACAATCAGATCCTTGTGCATGAAGAAGAAAGATACAAAACAACCTTCACCATGAAGTGGGGTACTTATGCTTACAAAATAATTCCTTTTGGACTTTCAAACACTGGTGTAACGTTTCAACGTGAAATGGACATGGATTTTCACAACTTATTAAATAAATGCATATTGGTTTACTTAGATGATGTCACCATATTTTCAAAGAATTCTGATGAACATCTAATGCATTTAAGGAAGACTTTTCAGCTTTGCAGACAGTTTGGAATATCTTTGAATCCCAAAAAGTCCATTTTTTCAGTACATCAAGGTAAATTGCTTGGTCATATTGTTTCTAAACAAGGTTTAACTATTGATCCTTTCAGAATCGAAGCTATTTCACAGCTATCCTTGCCTCATCATAAGAAAGCACTACAAAGTTTTCTCAGAAAAATCAACTTTGTTAGAAGATTTGTTCCAGATTTTGCAGCGTTAGTCAAGCCATTAACAACCATGTTAAAGAAAGATAAGACTTTCTCTTGGACCAGCGAAGGGAGAAAAGGATTTGAGGCCATCAAGTCAGCCATTTCACAAGCTCCTACTCTTGCAAATCAAATTTTGATAAAGATTTTACAATGTATGCACTTGCAGGAGCTGAGACTATTTCAGCCATATTAACTTAGGTTAATGATGAAAACACTGAGCAACCAATTACTTTCTTTGGACAGATTTTGCATGACTATGAGACAAGGTACACCTTTCTTGAGAAACAAGTACTTTTAGTAGTTAGAGGATTGAAGAACTTCAAGTACATGCTTTCCAATAATAAGATACATGTCTTAGTCTCTCATCCAAGTGTTAAAGCATTCTTGTTGAACAAAGATCTGAATGAGAAGAGAGCAGGCTGGATTACAAAGGTTATGGAGTATGATGTTGACATCTGTGTTGCGAAAATAGTTCAAGGAAAAGGTTTGTGTGAACATCTAATTGCTGATATGGAAAAACAACAGGATGCAGAATCGAGAAGATCCAGAACAACATGCTGAAATTACGTATCAGCAGTCAGATATCATGGTACAACTAGAAAATCAGCAACCCGAACTCAGTCAAGAAGTTCAGGAATCAAGATGGATGACTGATTTGGTTAACTACTTACAACACGGTACTTATCCAGAAGGTATGGAAAAGAATAAATGAAGATATTTCAGGTTACAAGTTGTACCTTATGTTTTCATTGATGGTGTGTTGTTTAAAAGAGATATAAATGGAATTTTACTGCGATGTATTGATTATGATAGAATTCAACAACTATTATCCGAATTTCATGAAGGACCTGCAGGAGGTCACTTTTCAGCACGTACTACAACCTTAAAAATTATGAAAGTCTGGTTACTATTGGCCCAACATATTCAAGGACTTCTTCGAATGGATCAGAAAGTGTAAGAAATGTGATTTCTTTTGTTGGAAAGGAATGTTTAGCTTCACTGCCCCTGCAACCTATTTCAGTGGATCAACCATTCATGTAGTGGGGTCTTGACTTCATTGGCATGATAAATCCACCTTCGTCACAAGGACACAAGTGGATCTTGACTGCTACAGATTACTTTACACGTTGGACTGAAGCAATAGCCTTAAAAGAAGCTAATGAAGACTTCAATTCTATCCTTTTACGAAGGTATAGTTTACAGATTTGGTGTTCTAGCAACTATCATTTCAGATAATGCCTTAGTGTTTCTTGGTGCAAAGGTAACAGATTGGGCTATTAAGCATGGAATTTATTTAAGTACATCATCTAATTATTACCCACAAGGTAATGGATTAGCTGAAAGTACTAATAAAAATATTTTGAGGATCATCAGAAGAACACTCAAGGACAACCAAAGAGCTTGGCATCTGATGTTGAATTCAACACTTTGGGCTGACAGAGTGACTCCTAAAAGATCAGTTGGCAATTCACCATACAAGCTTGTTTATGGAAGAGAGGCAAGAATGCCCATCTCAGTTGAGTTTCCTGCATTGGATTTACTACATCAGATGGAATTACTTGAGAATGAACCATTGTAGGTTCATTATGTAGAATTAATGGAGTTGCAGGAGCTAAGAGATCAAGCTCATCTGAACATGGAAAAGAATAAAAAATAGATAAAGAAAACATTTGATAAGAAGGCTAAGTTCAGAGTCTTCAATGAAGGAGATATTGTGTTAAAATGGGATGTTGATCGTCAAATCCAGGAAACCACATGAAGTTTGATACAATCTGGAGTGGTCCTTACATGATTTCAGCTTGCAAAGAACACAATGCATTTCAGCTTTCAAGGCTGAATGGAGAGGAACTTCCCATTCCTGTGAATGGTATGTTTCTTAAACATTGTTATTGAAAATCCTACAGTGTTTGGTTAGAGTAGGATTTCCCTTTCAATAAGTGCTTTCATGCACATTGCAATGTTTTTCAATTCAATAAAGTGCATTCATGCACGTGATCTGGTTTCCAGATCCTTTCCCACTTTAGTTTGTTTTTCAGAAAAGTAGTTTTGGTTATATGCTTTAACTCCATGCCCAATGGACAAGAGCAAGGCACTGGTCTACAAGCTTTAACATCTTTCCCGCAGGATCACCAAAAATGTTGACAATTTTTACACTTGTGCAAAAATGGGAAACTCGAAACTTTGTTACGATGGATGGCATTGATGAAGTGGACCTAACTAGGGGAATGCATTACAGTTTTATTATGTTTTCAGTTGCAACAATTGATTAACTACATGTAATCTGCAACTATGTATGCTTGTTACAAAATGTAACACCTTACATAGACTGTCATTCCATGTTGTCTTCAACAAAGAAACATAAAATCCCCAAAGGACTAATGCATTGCCTTGATGAAGGAGGGAATCACAGTTTATGTGAGAGATTAAACTTGGTAACAACAAGCAGAGTTACAGTTTTACAAGAAAGAGAAATTCATTTTAAGTTACAAGGTACATTAAATCTCATTATTTTTACATGTTAAATACATTTAATTATGTGATTGAGTTGTTTATTTCATTATACAATCAATATCCATGTCATAAAGCTGAAAGCAGAAAGAAGTATACAAACTCAAGTACAAAAATTAAATGTTATTTATTCATGAAGAAGTACAATGTTTCCCACACAAGTCATGGGATGTAACTCATAACTACTGAAGAAATAAGTACATGTGCATGAAGTTAAAAGTAAAAGAGTATAGAAGAAACCCATCATTGCCTTGGGTTTTCTTCTAGTCTTCACTTCAGCTCCAGCTCCATCTTTCATCCATCTCTCCTAGCAGTCACAATGTACCTAAAAAATGAAAAGAAAAGGCATCAATATTGAGCTCAGGGTTTGATCTGTACCCATGTACTATCTAACTACATGCAGATGGATTTCTAAAAATAGAAGCATAAGGTACATCAGATACAAATACACAATTGATAAGAGCAGTATTCTACATCAGCACATATGATTCCCAGAATCATTTCAGAAAAAAGAGAAAAGAAAAACTATGGAACATAAGAGAGGCCAAAAAGCCTAAATGTTTTCTAACTATTTTCTTAATGTGCAGGTACAGGTAAAAGAAAGAAATAAACACTAACTGTTAGATAAATATTACATATCAAAAGTAAATTCTGCAAGTTGAATCTTAAGGAAGTCGAATTTATTTCAAATTCATACTGAAGGATGAATATGATAAAGATAGGAGTTGTACTATTCTAATCCATAAAAAAGTTATAAGTTCAAATTACAGATTACTGAAAATGAAAATGCTATACTTAAAGTGCAGATAAATGTTAACCAGTTCAGCACATTAAAATAACTTGGAGAAAAGGAAGATTGTACATTATCATAAATCAAACAAGATCCAAGATACCATCAAAACTGATATGAAGAAAATAAAAATTAATGTATCAATTCCAAGGGGGCAAACATTATTTTGAACAAAATCATTAAATAGGTTTTCAAGATGAAAAAGTACACTTCATTACAATACAAGAAAGAAGATTGCAGTCTCATACTATAAAACAATTAATATCTACAAGAGAATATCATCATCTTCAAGTTAAATTGACATAGAAGATATTTTTAAGGACATAGTAAAGAGAAATGCAAAAAGAGTTAAAGTATCAAAGGTTACATCAAATATGAGATTAACTAAGTTGCATATCATATTTATCAAGATATCAAATTACAAGTTCAAAGAAAGATCAATGTTACAGTTTAAGAAATGAAGAGTTTCACCCTCATAAGTATGAATTAAAGAAAAGTAAGATACAAAGTGTTTTTCTCATTCAATACGTTACAAATAGATTCATATAAATTCAAGCTTTAAGGAAATTACAAAGATTCCTAAAAATAGATGCAATAAGGTCCATCATCCATCACAAAGAAGGAAGTAATTGTATTACAGACATCTACAGCTTAGAATACAAAGCTAAATTGATAAAGTAAAGAATCAAATAAAGTCCAATTGATAGAATAAAAGTGAAATCATATGTTTGAAAACTTTTAGCTCAAGAACATTTCAATCTTCAAAGATTAAAAAAATATCATAAATACAAAGTCAAAATCAATACAAATTTCAATTTAAAATATTAAGAGTTATCAACCAATTCCAAGATTGAAGAATTCATGAAGAACAAGTACAAAAATATGAGTATAAAGCTATAATTAAGCTTCAAAGGGCCTTCTTTTCATAATTAAATAAAACAATTGAAATCTAGCATTTTAAGAAAAGTTGTTCAAGCAAGAGTACAAATAGATCAAAAGTAATCATAGATTATGCACTCATGACATAAGTCAAGGTTATCATATAGAAAAAGATTCATTGAAGTGATTAAACAAGTTGTAAGTTTCATACAAGATATTAATATCAAGAAGGTACAATACTAAACTTATATATTCAAGTATAGGTGTAAGTGTTTGACATAAAAAATACAAATTGAAAGTATCATAAATGAACTTGCAAGTCTTTTAACACAAGTTACAAATGAACACCAAAAGATTAATTAAACAACCAAGCAGACAAGAAAGTATGATCAAATTCAGGAGCAAGTCTATAGAAAATTACAAAGATTTCAGTGTAAAAAAAGTTTCTCATGAAGAGCATTTTCTCCATAACGTCCTATCAACATTCAAGTAGAATTAATCATGAAGGGTTTACAATTTCTACAAAGATTAAATATCTTCAAATGGAAATATTTCAAAAAAAATGCAACAAGAGTAAATTAGAAAGAAAATTTTAAGATATGCAACAAGCATCAGTTTTTTTCAAATATGGTGCAAACAGATCTATATGATTTTAAAAGGATCTAAATAACATTGAAAAAACTAGTACATAGTGGAAATAGAGAAAATGCATAAATATCTATTTAGCATGCTAAGAAAAACTAGAAAATGAAAAGGCTTTGGTTCAATATTTATTCAAGAATGCATTTGAGGAACAATAATATTACTCATCCATATTTCAAATCTGCATTTCAAAAAAATGAAAAACCACATCAGCTACAGTTTATGGAAAGTTCTATAATATCCAAACAATTCATTTGTCTGCATGCCAAACACAAATTTAGATAGTATTTTCAGTCCAAGACATTTCAAACAAATGATATAGAATGAAAATAGAGAATTTAAGGCATCATAATAACAATTTCAAAGGTTAATCAAAGGTGAAGACTTAGATTCAAACAAGCAAAATTAAAGAATAACATAAAGATGAGAAACAACACAATAGCGGTAGTTTACCAGTGGTTCTGAATACAAACTAAACAATGAAAATGAAGATTACTTGTACAAATTTCAGATAATAAGATGAAATATAAGTTCTTAAACTGGAACAAGTAGATTTAGAAAAATAAAAGGAGAACCCCTTTTAACAATTCAAAGCAATATAATGAATCTCAAATCAGTGGTTGAACAAAAAATTACAAAGAGAAAGAAATTAAAGGTTCCGATTTTCAAATGAAATAAAAGATACAAACTCCGATACAAAACATGATTTCAAGTTTCCGAAAAAAGAAATCACTTTAAAAGATTAAACCCAAATCAAATCTTCACAATGATGAGTACATTTGAACACCAAATCAGAGAACAAGGGAAAAGGACTCCACAAGGAAACAATATAAAGAAAATAGTTCAATTGGAAAATATAGAAAAGCAAGCAAACCCCAATGTCAAAAAATCATAGCACTCAAATACATAAAAACTTCATAAGAAGTTCAATTTTCAAAAAATTCAAATGCCAAAACTGAGTTAAAAATAGATCAACTTACTAAGAATGGAGACATTTTAACAATATCCAAAATCATAGAAGTGTTACAAAGCATAGAAAATATCAACAAAGATAAGAAAAGCTTCAAATACAACAATAAGGAATCATAGCCCTAGTTAGCTGAATGCAAAGGAATGATGACCCAAAAGGTTATTTCAACTTATCACAAAATTGAAATTAAAGCTCCAAGTCAAAATCATTTATGGAATGATATCGAATTTGCTAAAATTACATATATCAAAATATGAATATTGGAAATGCCTACTTGAGTTCAAGAAAATTCAGTGAAGCTTCAATATGCCAAATGAATTGAACATCAAAGCTATAATCGCACTCAAAAACTCATTGTTCAAGAAGTTTTAAGACTAAAAATAGGAATTTGACATGAGAAAGTAAATTCAATTGAGTTATTAAGAGACATACCATGTCAAGAACAATACAATTTAAGACTTTTCCAAATCGAGAAATTAAAGAATAAAATGTGAAAGAAATGTTACATTATTCCAAGTGCTGACAGAAGAAAATGACATAAATATAAAGAGTGAATATAAAAGAAATGACACCCAGAACCATATTCGAGCTCATAAAAAGCTTGACACAAAGAAATAAAAAATATCCAAGGCTTGAAGAACTCCATTTATTCACAAAATTAAAACTGAAATGGAGTTCTCATCAGTAAGAAAATGAGCTCAAAGTAATTTTTCATAGATAGGCTCATGCTCAGATGGTCCACAATATTCATAAAATTAAAATCTAAAATGAAAAAGATCTCAGAATCAAAGAATAATGGTGTCCAAGAAACTCCAAAAAGCTTCAAAGCTTGAACTTAAAACCTTCTAAATGGAGGCCAAAAAACAAATCAGGGCTTCACCATCAAAGCTGAGAAATGACAAAATCAAGAGTTATAGGTTTAGTTATTGTTATCCCATAGTTAAACTTCAATAGTGGTTCGCCAAACAACCCAAAGTGAATATAACCAAAGACCAAGAGTTAGGTCAAATACCCCATCATTGCAAACCCTACCTTAACCCAAGAGTTAACATCAACCTAACTCAAAGGTATAAAGATCAATCGTACCAAGATCATTCAATAAAGGTATCAATTTAACCAGTCAATACAAACCACATAACAATTACCATGGTTCACAAATCAATCGACACAATCAATTAGTACCAAGATCAAATCATGAAGACTCATTATCCTGTCAAGACAATCCAACTACCCCTCCAACATCATACAAACATATCAATGGTGAAGATTCAACAAGTACAAGATCAATGTAAACTATCCAAAAAACCACCAACTCAACCAAGATCAAAAATCAAGTTGCACATGTCTTGTGTTCAAACCCTAATTTCCCCTAATGGTTAAGTTGCCACTGACAAAATTCAAAAGGGTCAAGTCATCATGGAGAAGGGGCCCCATGATTAAAAAAAATATCATTGCATTGACCTAATAAGGTCTAAACATACACATGGTCCGACAATGATTAACAAAAAGGTAAACTTTACCTTGTCCCATATTATTTTCCATGATTTCTAATCAAAAGTCAAACTAAAACATTATGCCATGAAATAAATATACTCGATGAAGTGAAAAAGGTGAAAATTTATGTTATGCAATGATTATTCAAAGGATGATCCCAATAAACTATATGTGAATCAATGATGGGCCTAAAGGGGGTCAATAATATTATGAAACCAATGTGACTATATTTCCTAAAAAGTCCAAATTTCAAAGGTGGTCGATGCATATAAAGAATGATCAATTACTAATGGATCACAAAAGGTAAGCTAATAAATAATCTTACACACATGACATGTGGTCATTCCACATAAAGACAAAGTATGCACATGCCCAAAGGTGGTCCCCACAGTGGGAAAATTTGGAGGTGAATAAATTATCCCCACAGGAGATAGTATTGCATGTAGTCACAAAAGATAAAGATATACATTATCAGCATGCAAAATGGAGTATAAGAAAGGTGACAAACAGATGTCAACATCAGAACTTGCAGGTGGTCCCCACAGTAGATGAAATACATGGGTGAATATTTTGCAAAGTATTGCAAATAAAAGAATTATTTTTCTCACACAGGGAGATTAAATTTTTGCATGTACATTAAGGGGCAGAATTAAAGAATGCCTAGAATATCATTGCAAGTGGATCAAGTTGTAAGTGTCACATCAAGCACTAGAAGACAAAGATTGCATGCACATTGGAGGAGACTTACACAACAAGCAAGGGCTATTATTAGCCAAATTATTCATCCTACTTTATTAAAAATAGATCAGTCAACTATACTTTGACTGAAATGTATTTTTGTAACTCAGGCTTTTAATTGCCTCTTTGTAATAGCATGTCTTATTTTTATCTCTTTTATTATTTATGATAAAAGGATAAAAATAGGATGCATGGGTGAGTACAAATTTTAGTCTATTTTTAGGATGGGTTGGGTGAAAATCTTGCTATATATTGTGTGCAATTGCAAGGCACAAGGAGGACTTTTTGGACATAGGAGTGCTGAAGCAAATTTTGCCAGTTTTTCCCCTTGAATGAGAACTGATTTCTACCTTTCCAATTATTTGCAGTGGTGTGTATATCTCATTAATTCTTGTGAATGTCAAATTCCTGATTAATCATCTTACCTTTATGCAAATTTAGTAATTTCTACATAATATTAGTGTGCATGTTTATCTTATGTATTGTTGTGATTCATTCCCTCAATACACAAAGTGTTTTGCCTTAATATTCTGCTGAAAACTATTGGTTTGTGCATCCAAAATTCATTCTCAAATTGATTGTGCATGTACTCAGTCAAATCCCTCAACAATGTTTGGTGTATCACCCCATTTTCAATTCATTTACAGTCATCTTTTTACCCTCAAAACCCCTAAAAATTAGTTTAGGATACATCAAAAGGAACCGACCTTGATACTGGAGACTCACCTCAACAATAGGTATACCCACAGACCTGAGGTGTTTCCATTGTATCTATGAAAGTGAGAGATCTAGAGAAATCTTAGAACCCCTACAATCATCTCTCGTTTGAGATAAATATAAATCCATAATTTTTTTGATTAAAATAAGAAAATTTCTTTGCATATATGAAAAATAATATCAACGTAAAAAATTGAAAATAATAATAGTAATGGAAGAATGGCTGATTTCTTTAGTAGAACCATTTTCCAAGTGAAAACATTTATGCATCAAAGAGTGGTAAAGGGTATGAATCTATTTTTAAGAAAACTTAACATGGGGGTAGAGACATAAATTTTTGATAGAATTTGGTTGATGAAAAATAGGGTACGTAGGATTCACAACTACCACAATTTTAAGTTTGTCTTTAATGGGGAACCCCTAATAAATGAGACACCAAATAAAATGTTATTTTCTATGCTTGATGAAAATTTTCCATAGGTTGGCACACTGTCTTAGGATCTAATGTTCAAGTGGTGATTAAATAAATTTCCTATAACATATTGTGATGCAAGAATATAGTAACTATTAGTTCCAAAATAGCACTGCATATTATTTGAATGATTCATCCAAGTTTTAGACTTAGGAAAATTTTGTTTGAAGATCCGAGGAATGAAGAATTCATAGGGCTAGTCTTCTATAGAATGCGATAAATGTTAATGCTTTGCAATTTAGAGATATAGTGTTATGCACACTTGGAAAATATTGAAACTCACAAAATTTTTTAATTCTGCACAAAAAAATCATGTAGACTGCTACAAAAAAGCCATGACACAAGGAAAAGTTTTGAAGGACACTGCAAGAAAAAAAAATACAAACAATTTTAAATATGAGTAAGGTTAGAAGCCATGAAACAAGAATTAGGTGTTCTATGGGTTCTCAAGGTATAAAGGACACTGTCATGGGTCCAAAATCAGTGAGGTGAAGAAATAAATCACTACGAAATGTGGAGAAGGAAAGATAAATTTTGAATACATTGAGGTCACAGGTCATGAAAGCCATAACAAGGTCGTGGAACATAAAAATTTGATAAACAAAAAATTAATTCATAGATAAAAAAATTATCTAAAGAGGGATAAAAAAGCCACACCTTTTTTCGACCAAACGTTCAACCACTCCATCAACTCAAATTTAATGTTAAGCAACATCGTCCTCCAACACTGGCAATTAAATAGCGTACGCTTAGAGAAATGTTTGGTGTCCATACCTGACCTACAAATTCTATGGTGATTGGTCCTTAGTGCTGGTGGGTGGTGGAATTCATTACTCACTGGTTGTGATTTTCCTCTCCTGATCTCTCTCTCTTGAATTCTATAAATGTAAGTTCTTTGGAACATAATATGTTTAATTTATGCAATTCTAGAGCTCTTCCTTTGAGCTCAAAAAATCTTATTTTCGATCACTGTAACTCATACATGGAAACTTCTTTCCTCAGCGTTGTGTCTCTAAATGGTCCCAAGTTTAAATACAATCTTAGCAATTCCATTCTTTCATGAGAAAAATACAAAAAGGAAAATTATGTCTACTAGAGAACCGTATGAGTAATTGTAACTCTCACCTAGAAGGAGAATAAGGGTAAGAGCATAAAGATTAGTTAATATATCTCTTTTGCCTATAAACAAAAGTAATTCTACTCCTCATCCTAATAGGCCATTCCTTTTCTCTCCTAGAAATTTAAGGCCCATTATTTTAATGGGACATCAAAAAAATCTCCCCTTTGTAAGTTTAATGGTGGTAGTCCCTTAGCTCTAAATTCCCAACATGACATACAAGTGTCTGCTCTCAAGAGTATTCCTTAATTTACTGATGAAACCCTCACAACCCCTACAGAGCATATCCATGATGTCTTAAATGTGTGTTTAATCTGTTAGGAAATCATATGTTAGTGCTCGTGGTAGTTAATGTTTTTACTATAGTAATTAGTAATTAGTAATTATATATTATATTGTTATATAACTATAACAATATGAATTTTTAGTCGTTATTATTCATTCTTATCTCAGATTATTATATCGTATTTTGTAGGAGGTTGTTTTTACTACCTCTATGGCTATATAATAACCATTGTATTGTACTTGTTAAGACATACATATATGAATATTATATTTTGTGTTTCTACCCTGTAAATTACTTATACCAAATATTTGGTATGAGAGCAAAACCAGATTATAATGTGAGATTGAAAAATGTTATAGGAGTAAAGTCATGATTCTTGTAGTTGCCACCATTCATGAGGAAGAGTAAATATGAATTGGGAATTGGCATTTCATTCCGTTAACGTCATTGCATCGTCTGTTCTAGTTCCAAAGCGGTCCCTATTTACACGTTAACACATACCTGGAATCACCGCAGGACCCCACTATTCCCCTCATGTTAAAGATGAAACAATCATATTTCAATTCCGTTCAGGCTCTCCACAAAAAATACGACATTGAGACGGACACCTTGGTCAATCGGCTCGGTGAGTTCAAGAATTGGTTGTGTGACCGCCTGTAAAAAAAGATGATGGCAGTGATGATTTTATACAAGAAGAAAGGGCATAATACGGTAGATGACAACGCACTCGTGAGAATTCAGGGTTCCAAATTCCTTCTTTTTTACAGATTTGTTTGGGATGAGGTCGACACAGGTTTGATGACTGCAAGAAGAGATCAGACGCAACAAGAGGACATTCAGAAAGTGATCGATGCAATTGCCGATGGAAGAATTATGATACCTCTGCTACAATATCTCCAAGGGTGTCTCAGCCAACCAAATGGGAATAGTCTACATTACTAATAGTAATGCTTATATTTAGAAATACCCAAATAATAAAATCTAAACTCACATAAACAATATTGGTTACGATGTATGAGGTTGCAGTTGTATCAAATCGTTCATTGTCTATGTTATAAATTTTATTTAATCACATTGTTTTCTTTTCCCAAAAAAAATCTATTACCAAGATTATTTTGATATTGTTGAGCCATATTTTTAATGAATTTATTGAGATTTTATTTTATTAGAATATTCAATTTAATTAATTTTAGATATTAATTTTTACTTAAGTAGAGAATGGTCAATCGAAGTAATAGAAAAGTATTTCCAGTAATTGAAGAAGATAAAGGAATATATATGAATATTTAATGAGTAGTAACTATTTTGATATTGGAAGGAGATAAGATCCAATGAAATGTAGATTACTTTAAGGATCATGTGATTCAAATTCTTTTGGGATATGGTCTTTTAATGTTGGAGATTTGGGGTATCTTTATTTGTTATGGTAGATAGCTTTACAAAAATGGATCACGTCATCCCATGCACAAAGACAAGTGATGCAACACACATAGTTAATTTGTTCTTTCAAGAAATTCTAGGGTTGCATGGATTGCTTAGAAGCATTGTCTCAGATAGGGATAAAAAATTTGTTGGGCATTTTAGGATAACCCTTTGGAATAAGTTGGGAGAAAATTTGAGCTTTAACACAGCATACCATCCTCATACTGATGGTCAGGCTGAGGTTTCCAACGGAAGTCTTGGAAACATCCTAAGGAGCCTAGCAAGCATGCACCCAAGACAATGGGATCTTGGACTAGCACAAGTAGAATTTTCTTATAACGACTCTCCTAACATAAGTACAGGGATGATTCCTTTCCAAATCTTGTATGGTATACATCCTAGGGGTGTTTATGAGCTAAGAGACTTGGGTAAGATGGATGCAAGAAGTGCAGATGCGAAGGAGTTTGCTAAAGAAATGAAAATTTTGTATGAACAAGTGAAGATGAAGCTTGAGGATAATACCATTAAATACAGGCAGAGAGCATATCAGAGAAGGAAGGAGGTGAGATTTAGTATTATAGACATTGTTCTTGCCCACCTTTGAAAAGAAAGGATCCCTAAAAGAGAGTACAATAAGCTAAAAGTGAAGAAGATTGGTTCAGGTGCTAACAAAGTTTTCCAATAATGAATATGAGATAGAATTACCTAAAGGGATTGGAATTTCTCCAATATTTAATGTTGCAGACCTGTATGCATATAAAGGTGAGGAAAAGGTAGCAGACGAACCTAAAACATGGAGTAAATAAGTAGTTCAATGGGAACAACAAAATGCCTAAAGAGACACCAAAGGAAGTGGAAATCATCCTAGACAAGAAAGTGATCAACAAAACAAGAGACCAAGAATACTACTAGTACGTAATCAAGTGGAGGAACTTACTAGCTGAGGATGCAACATGGATGAATGAGAAAAAAAAATCCATGAAGAAGAAAAATCCATGAAGAAAGCTTCTTTTTCTCATGGGTAGAATGATGTAGGAGCATGAAGATGCTGTCAAGAGTGTTTTAAATGTTTGGATTTGATTATAGGCTATCTTAGGGGTGTGTGTTCTCATTTCCGTCCAAAAGCATGTAATTCAAATTTTCAAATCAAGACAAGTGGTTTGTAGACACCAAATAAGGCCTATTTGTGCATGTGAAGGCCAAAATATGTAAATCAAACTAGGAAACATTATCCTCATATGGAACCAAGTCTAGTAAGTGATATTTGGAGTTGTTAAGGTCTTTGTTTAAGCTAGGAAATGGTTAAGCTATATTAGGGGGGTAGTTGAGTAAGATTAGGAGTGTGAAATGGAGTGTCTAATTTTGGTTTTTGCCTGTAGTATGTATATTCCCATGTGGGATGGATGTAAGAATCATGATTAAGTATGAATAAATCAATAGTGAATGTTGGGTGTGATATTATAATGTATTTTGCAAGTTTTTCCATATTTCTTCTATGCATGCATTAAGAACTCCTCCAAAGACTGAGAGCTAGAAGGTTATTGCATGGTTTCAAAGTTATAAGGCCTATTATGATACATGGAGTAGTTAGAGGGCATCATCACAAGCCCCAAAAAAATATTTTGGGTCTTGAAACCTCGGGAGTAGCTTTGTGGACTAGAATTTGCTTTCGCTTCCCTCAAACTAGGGCTTCCTGGAACTCACAAACCATATAGTGGAAAAATATCAAATTTTGTAATCACCATGCTCTTTATGTCATCTAATTTTTTCTGAGTCTGCAGAGCTCAAGTCCATTTGTAAGTGTGCTTTTTCATAATACCCCTACATTCTAGGCATGTAATTCTCAGTTTCACTAAAGTGTTTTATGATGTTTTAGAGTGAGAAAAGGCTAAGTAAGCTTGTGATAGCCATGAAATGATCCATAACACCTCTTTTCATGATCTATTAGGTTGTATTTATCTCAGAACCCTTTGCACCCCACCAGTAGCCTTCTAGGAGACCTAATTAGGCCTATAGCAGTCCTGGAAGTGGCTTTTTGTACAAAACAACCCTACCTGCACTTCACACAGGTTTTGTACCTTCATCATGGGTGTCTAGAACCTTTCTTGATTTTTTATATCCTTGGTAAGGGTAAATGTATCTCACACAAACCAGAAGATCTAGGCTACAAGCCACTAGCTTGTTCTATAAAGGAAATAAGGCCTTATGGCCAAGTTCTGCTATTTTGATCCTAGATAGCCATTAGTCTAGGTGTGTGTGGTTTGAAATAAGTGTGCTAGGTATGAACATATTGTATAGGTGTGTTTTTCCTTTCAAACATATATATATGATATATAAGCCTTATATTTAAGTGTTTGAATAGTCAAGTAGAGTGTGTGTGGGTTGATCAACCAAGGTAGCGTCATCATACAGAATAGACGATTAGTGAAGTGTGAAGGGTGTATTTATACTTTCACCATATTTTGATTGTCCACCTTCCATGACCGTCAAGCTTCCCTGTCTATTGGGATTCCATACCTCCTCTAAATTTTTATAAATAAACATGTATGATCAATTAATAAGTATCCAATGTAATTTAATATTTTTCATTTCATATCAACTAATCTCATCAATTCGATAATCACACAACCTAGATCTGTCAATTTTTGAACCCCACAAGCCATACAAATAAACCTAACAACGAGCTCTAAATAAGATACCAAGATGGTTATGAATGAAGAAACCTACATGTAAGGAAAATATTGCAAACCCATCAGTCATTTAAGATGGAGATAGAGTACCAAAATGGCACCAACCCATAAAGCAATAAAATAAGTAAGGCTCAAATCTAAAGATGGCGAGTTGCCATAGTAACAAAGAAGACCTTGACTCGATCCATGATCTGAATAAATTGAAAATTTTGAGCTAGACAAGAAGATGCATGGCAAGTTCCTTCAATGAGATCAGTTTGATTCAAATACTGTAAGGAAAAGTAGGGTGGAACAGGAGTTCAATGCCAAGTGAGCTCCTAAAATGGATGAGTCATTAGACATAAAGTGTTGAGCTGATTTGAATAACATCCGTGCAAAGATAAGGTTGATAGCACAAGACTCCAATGGAAACAAAATAGAGATGTGAAAACACAAGGGCTCGTGCTATAGTGAGATAAAGAAGCTCACCCAAATACAAATTCCTAGTAGAAATAAAGCCTGAGATATGTGGAAAATACGCATGGCAGCCAACTCAAAAGACCAAAGTTTGAGATCAAGGAAAACAGAAACAGTGAGACCCTTGTGCATTTAAAATAGAAGCTCAATGAAATTATTCAACAAACCCTTGACCTAGAATGCAATGATGTGCATCCATGACTCAACATCATAGCTTTGTAAGCCACAAATGATAGTCTAAAAGTAGGAAACCAGCTCAGAAAAACCTCTCATGGTGGCCTAGGAAAATTTCAACAGCATATCCCCTTATCAGATGAAGATTCTCAAGACACAAATAAAAATGAAATGAAATATGTTAGGGTTCCTCCACTTTAATTCAAATCATTAACCAAGGTGAGTAATTAACTATAGTAAGTTTTCCTACGGTTCATTTCTTTTACCATGTACCTATGTAGGTGGGGAATATGTTTTCAGTAATTATTATGTATGTGATGGAAATCACAAACCTTATCATAGTCAAAAATTCATCTTATTATTAGCCATGCATTTTCCAAGACAGAAATGGATTGACCAATAAAAACCATGCATGATTACCTTATCCAAATCCAAGATATCATTCTCTAATTTCCTTACCTATTCATAAGTGCCATGAAAAAGGAAAATAATGCATGTACACAATACAGGATAAAATTATCCTTTTGCAAATAAACCAAAATACCAAATTACCTTAAAATTCTCCAAAAAGATCATACCATTACTTCTATTTTCCAAAAAAATAGTTTGACCAAGTCAAACAGGTGAAGAATGGACCATGCAAAGGCTATTTTTGGCTTTCCAAACCATGAGGAGTATTTGGCCTTATTTTTTAGGAGATTGTATTTTTGTAAGTGAAATAAAATTATGCATGCCTAACTAATATTAGATTTGTCTCCAATTAGCTGAATCTAATTTTGGATTGGGTTGTAGTATTTTTAGAGGTGAGTGGTTTAGCTTTTACTACTTGTACCTTGCTTCTGTAAGTGTTGATGAGGGCTTATCATTATTTTTGCTAACTTGTTTGTTGAAATTGTACTTGTGTACCTTGTTGAGAAATACAAGAATGTTTTCTTCCAATTGAAGTTGTTGTGAAATGTGTTACAGTAGGTTTGCAGTGTGTTTTAGTGAATCATATATTTCCTTTGTATGTTAATAACCTTTAAGCTCCTCCGTTTAACTATTATGTAAGTTTTGAAATAACCTAAGTGTATGTTTATGAATTTATGAGTGTAAGATCCATCATACAATGGTTAAAGTGAACTATACCAGTCTTTTTATAGTCATTAAGTATTCTCTTATGCAATTATAGGTCCCTAAAATGTTGTTGTACCACTTTATTAATCACTTTTTAAAAGTTTCTGTTATTTTTCTCTCCCTCAACCTTGCTAGATAACTATTTTAGGTTATCTACCAAGGGAACCAGCCCACTCTGGAGGTTTTCCACAAACTGAGTCACCCACAACTTAGAGGATTTCCCATTATACCGGCTGAAGTGAAGAGTTAGATTGCATTTCCAAGTCAAAGGTGCACTTCAGATCGATAATAAAGACTAAATAAATGTTCAAGTGGATTTTTGTTTGTGGATTCTTATTAAAAAAGGTTATTTATTCTTTAGTTATCACGTAGTTGTGGTTGGAAGGTGCAATCCCATACAATGCATCCTCTAGAAAGATGGAAAAAAATGTGTGTAAGCCCATACAGTGCGACATTTATTTATGGAATTTAATAAAACATTTATTGTTTTGTGTGTGACACCACCATAATGAAACTAGATTATTATAGTAAGTGTTGAATTTTTACTCCAAATAATATTATACTTCTATTAACTTACCATAAGGCCATGTAGACTTTTAAAATTGTAAGTAGAGCATAAATAACATATGGAAGTTAGTGTGTATGATTCGAACCTCCAAATAATGAAAGTATCAAGTTCGGGGACATATACTTATGTGTGAATGAATAATGCCTAAGGTATTTGGAGGTGTCATAATTTTTGGGAATCCATGATTCATATGTAAGGTTTGTGGTCTTCCTCATCACAAACTAGATGAAAATTACTAGTTGGATTTCATTGTTCCAGACAACGTACTTACTAGTAAGTAAGACGATCTTACACTTTAGTGGGAAGCTGGGAGAGTGAATAAGAGGATCATAAAAATGAATTGTGATCGTGTGATCTAGATCACCTGATGCATTTTTCTTTGTTTTACTACATAAAGTGATTGGCCATATATAATCCTTAACTTTACTCATCTTTTGTGACTCTCGAACCACCTCTCTTCATGAAAGATTCATTAAATATTTCCCCTTTTTTAATTCTCCTACACATAAGAAAAATAGAAGGTGAATACTATTGCTTCCCGACCAAGTTGAGTGAAAAGATAAGAATAAGGTCCAAATTCCACAAGCGTAGAGGGGCATGTGAATGCATTAAAATTTTCTAGTCTAAAACATCAATGGTCAAAATCTACTCCATAGTTTGTGACCTCCTTGGCCATGAACTGGAGTCGAGGAGATGCAACGTGAAGAATATCGAGGCACCCAACTGACAGCACAAGAGGCATTATCCTAATACGAGAGAAGCTATTTTAAATTCTCTATTAGGAATAATTTCTCTACTTGAACCTTGTTCTGAAGCAGCACATTAAAGATAAAAAATAACTTGATTAGTTTGAGAGAAATATATATCCATAATTTTTTTGTTTAAATAAGAAAAATTCTTTGCATATATAAAAATAATATCAACAAAAAAAATTGTAAATAATAATTATATTATATAGGAAGAATGGTCGATTTCTTTAACAGAACCATTTTCCAAGTGAAAAAATTTATGGATCAAATATTGGTAAAGGGTATGAATCCATTTTTATGAAAACTAATCATGGGGGCAGAGACATAATTTTTTGATAGACTTTGGTTGATGAAAAATAGGATACGTAGGATTCACAACTACCAAAATTTTAAGTTTGTCTTTAATGGGGAACCCATGATAAATGAGACAACAAATATAATGTTATTTTCTATGCTTGATGCAAATTTTCCATAGGTTGACACACTCGCTTGGGATCTAATGTTCGAGTGGTGATTAAAGAAAATTCCTATAACATTATGTGATGTAAGAATATAGTAACTATTAGCTCCAAAATAACACCCCATACTATTTTAAACAATTTGTCCAAGTTTCAAACTTAAGAAACTAAAAGAGGGTTTAAAACCCACAAGCGAGGATCACGAGGGACGACGTGCACATCAACGGACATGCGAATGGTAGCGTAAATATATCTTAGGAGGAGCAAGCATCAACTGAATGTGCATGTAAATATTTGAAACACAGGCAGAACCTGGTTAAGCCATAAAACTCTCCTCTATCTCATAGATCAAATGGGGTGTACATATAGGAGGTGTTGAGTAACCCCAGTGCTGCAATCATGACAACTTGAGTAGAGAGGGGGAGTTACATTCCCATAATAGAATTGTAACTCCTAATGATGCATATGATGCACTGACGCACTGACCTGCTGACTCACTAACACGTAAGGGAATCTCATAATGACCCCTAAATGACACATGGACCTATAATCCCACCTAAGTGAGATGACTCACCCAATGATGTGGAAAATAACACACACCAACACCCCCCCTTGATCATAACTTAGGATGAGGTGGCAAGTCAGAAACGAGAAATGGGTCCCAGCACAAAGCCTGATGAGGTACCCATGCATAAGAAGAAGGTCCCAAGCAGTGAAGGAAAACCCAGTGGGAAAAACATCCACCACAAGAGAACAAAACACTCTCCAATCTAAGAAAGATGCCAAATATGGGTCCCAGCTCTAGATGAGCTTGAAAAGGTACCCATGTACAAAGAGGCAGTCTCTCCTAAAGAAAAAGAAGAGAGAAGAAGAGGGAGACGAGAGGAATGCAGAAGATGCCATGGACAGATCTGAAGGCTGCAGCTCTAGGAAGTCTCCCAGAAGAATGTTGATGGTGAGATCCTCTGCCTCTAGACTAAAGAAGAGCCACCCACATCGAACTATGTGCCTACCCCTTAGGAAGGAAAAAAATGGCGTGCTAGAAGTCCACCCACTCCACAAAGGAAACTGAAGGCAGCAACATGAAGAACTCTGAGTTTGGTGCACTGAAGTGTGACATAGGTCTAGCGAGTGAGTGCCAAGGAACTGAAGGTAATTCCATGTGCGTAGAACTATCAGAGTGTGAAGAGTGAACACCTGTAGAAAGGATGTCCATGTGAAGTGAAGGGTGCAAAACATCCTCCACAACAGAAAAGGGATCCACAACTGAGGGTGGATCAATGAAGGTCTCCGGAAAAGTGGAAGTGGTAAGAATCCCAGAAGGGGAACTCCCAACAATGGAGATGATGAACTCCTCTGAAACACCTGTAGATGGATGAGGGACCTGTAGAGCATCACAAGTGGACTCTGCGAAAAGACGACAAAGGTCAAGTAGATACTCGTCCCAATGAGGGAGCTCAACAAAAAGAAGAGCGATGTCAGATAGGTATGAGTCATCCAATGAAGGTAGAGGAGTGAAGTGGGCCTCACACACCTGGAAGTGGAAAGGAGGCTGGTGTAAGACTGAGAATGAGACTGCTTGATATCTGATGAGATGTGGGATGTGTCAACACTCTCTAGAATAGTGAGAGAAAGAGTAGAGAAGTCCTCTGTAATGCTCTCTGCATCAGAACTAGGTGCACAATCCTCATCATCAGAAGTAGAATCAAACACGTCTATGTGAATGAAACTACCATCACACGAAGAAATGGAGACAACTGAATCATCAACAGCAAGAATGGCGGCAATATGTATAGGGTCTCCATAGAGGGACTGAAGAATGCTCCAAACATGGTGGGGTGGATATGATTCGGCCACGTGAAACTAGAGAGAACGAGATACATGCATCATCATGTGACCAAAGACATGGTTGCAAGTGTTAAGAAATTCCTCTAGATGTTGATAATCGGTGGGTGCAGAAACTGGCCCAAACAAGAAGGGTAAAAGACCCTCGTGGGTGAAGCAACGTTCCATGGAAGCACACCAAGCTGAATAGTTCCCTCTCCCGGTGAGAAGTGGCGGATGTTGTAAGGTGATCCTACAATGCTCAAGTCTAGAAAGAGAGCTCTCCATGATGAAAAATGCAAGATGCATAAAAGCAAGACGTCGTACTCGGCTAATAATGCGTCTGCATGTGAAGCCCAAGAGTACAATCAACCCCCCCAGAATGAGGTACTTTATAAAGTAGTGAGTTTACAAAACTAATAATTCCATCATGTAGAATGTGAAAAAACATGTAACTTTGACCAAGGAAGCGCTCAAAAACGAGCTGTGAGTCAAAAGTTATGGCATTATTACGATTCCTACAACTGATGGAAAACGTCAATAAATGTTGCAAACGCATTTTAAAAGTGCCCAAAATGGGTGCAAAGCGTGTCATGTGGGTACCTGTTGGAAACAAAAACAAAATTTAGATAGGGTTTGTTTTGACTGCAAGGGGGGATTGGCCTCCTGTCAACCCCGGACCTCGCCCTCCGTCTTTGACAAGCGTAGGAAGGTATAATTAAACAAGCCAAAAATAGCCTAAATTTAATTACATGCCATGAATGTTTTTTTTAAAGCCATAAAAAATTAAAAAGAGGGCTGAGAGGGGGCCCACGTTTAGTGAAAGATCTACAGTCTAAGTGAGTGCAAGTCCACGTGTGCAGATTTGCCAGCAAGACAAATAACCATTGAAGTTGTAGTGAAACTGCAGGCTGAGTGGAGAGCCCACGTGTTAAGGTGCTACTGGAGTTGGAGCTGAGTGGTTAGGCTATCAAAAACGTCCAAAAGGGAGCAGGTAACCAGAGCTGACCAAACAGCAAGCCAAAAAAAATGTTTATCCAACGTATTGCAACAAAAAAACATTTTTTTGTATACCTCCATGTGGTACTTGGAAGGAGGGCCGAGCAGAGGAGAGAATGGTGCATGGGAGGTCGCTAGAGGAGTGGAGCATGTTTTCACAAGCTGGAGGAGCCGTTTGAAGACCTCAAACCACCAAAAAATGCCAAAAAGGCCAAAAAAACGGCTGAACAGAGTCAAAAAAATGTTTTTCCAATGCAAAACAGGGCACGTGGGAGCTGTTAGAGCCTAGAAGGAATGCAACGAGCCTGGGGAATACCATGAGCAACGAGCAGCGAGAAGCAAGCACAATGAGTTGAACCACAAACAAGGAAGTTGGGCCACGAACAGAGTTGTTCCCATGTCCAACAAACCAATGACCAGCAAGGAGGAAGCAAGGTGCTGGTGGAGTGGAGTCCCGTGTGGGAACCAAGTTGAAGGGTGGTTGAGCTGTGCAGAGATAAGTTTGAATGTGGACTGGGCTAGGAGATGCGTAGGCCTGAGCAAACAAACAATTCCAAAGCACATACGTCTGAACTAGAAATGGAGCCTGAAAACAATACAAGCGGTGAGGTGAGTGAAAACATCCACGCAGGAGCACCTCTCACCACTATAAACCAGTAAAACCAGCACTTCTAGAGCTCAGATCTGAAACTGTAAATGCTCCAAAACTACATACAAGGATGCAAAACCGTTAAACCCCCAAAAACAAAGCCACAAACAGCCAAAAACCAAACCACGAACAACCTGAACGGAGGTATGAAAATGCCCAAAATCAATACAATAAAACACACGAACGGAATATCCATTACGACACACACAACGAAATCTGAATATCATGACAAAAGCCAGAAAACATGCACAGAAATGCTGATGAGTGCACGGATCCACAAGATTTTATCTGATACCATGAAAGATGGTTTAAAACCCACAAGTGAGGATCACGAGGGATGACGTGCACATCAACGGACATGCGAATGATAGTGTGAAGAGATCTCAATAGGAGTGAGCATCAACTGAATGTGCATGCAAGGATTTCAAACACAGGCAGAACCTGGTTAAGCCATAAAACTCTCCTCTATCTCATAGATCAAATGGGGTGTACAAATAGGAGGTGCTGAGTAACCCCCAATGTTGCAGGCATGACAGCTCGAGTAGAGAGGGGGAGTTACATTCCCATAATAGAAGTGTAACTCCCAATGATGCATATGATACACTAACGTGCTGACGTGCTGACGCACTGACGCGTAAGGGAATCTCATAATGACCCCTAAATGACACATGGGCCTACGATCTCACCTAAGTGAGATGACTCACCTAATGATGTGGAAAATAACACACACCAATAGAAACTCATGTTTGAAGACCTGAGGAATGAAGAAGCCATAGGGCTAGTCTTCCATAGAATGTGATAAATGTTAATGCTTCACAATTTAGAGATATAGTGTTACGCACACTTGGAAAATATTAAAATTCATAGAATTGGTTAATTCTGCACAAAAAAATCATGTAGACTACTACAGAGAAACCATGACACAAGGAAAATTCTGAAGGACAACCGCAACAAAAAAATACAAACAATTTTAAATACGAATAAGATTAGAAGCCATGAAATAAGAATTAGATGTTCCATGGATTCTTAAGGAATAAAGGACATTGTCATGGGTCCAAAATCAGTGAGGTGAAGAAATAGATCACTACGAAATGTGGAGAAGGAAAGATAAATTTTAAATGCATTGAGGTTGTGGGTCATAAAAGGCATAACAAGGTCGTGGAACATAAAAATTGATAAACAGAAAAGTAATTCATAGATTAAAAAAATTATCTAAATTCCACGAGGCATAACAAGGCCACACCTTTTTTTGACAACCACTCCACCAACTCAAATTTAATGTTAAGCAACATCATCCTCTAGCAATGACAATCAAATAGCCTACACTTGGAGAAATGTTTGGTGCCCATACCTGACCTATAAAGTCTATGGTGATTGGTCCTTAGTGCTAGTGGGTGGTGGAATTCATTACTCACTAGATGTGATTTTCCTCTCCTGATCTCTCTCTCTTGAGTTCTATAAATGTAAGTTCTTTGGAACATAATATGCTTAATTTATGCAATTCTAGAGCTCTTCCTTTGAGCTCAAATAATCTTACTTTCGATCACTATAACTCATACATGGAAACTTCTTGCCTCATATTTGTGTCTGTAAATGGTCAAGACTTGATATTAATGAAAGTGTGGCTTCTTTTTTTTTTTAATTTTATGTGTTTAGTGTGAACATTCATGTCCTCTTGCATGCCTTCATTATTTTCCATTTTTTTCCTTCAAATTTATTTGCATCTCCATAAGCGTCATTCATGGGTTCACATCCATCTTTAAGAGGTAGAATCGATCCATTTTCCAATTTAGTGCATCATATCCCATTTAATATTTTTTTTCACTCTCTCACCCTTTGTCATTGGATTCTTAGTTTAGGAATTAGATCTGAGGATAGGCCTGGATTTAACTGATGCCTTAAACATCCTTCATTATTTCATTGAAATGTTGAATTCCTAATTCAATAAGGATGCAAATTTTAATGGAATCAATTTTGTCAGAACTAGTGGGAGGCATTTGATGAGATTTAAAACATCTCCACTAAGATTGATGTATGTCTTAGCGAATTATAGCCTTTGAAGGAACCTTTCTACACATCTGGTGACTCCCAAGTTTAAATATCTATTTTCATACAATAAATATTCATTCTTTCAAGAGAAAAATACAAAAAAGGAAAATTATGTCTACTAGAGAACCTTATGAGTAATTGTAAATCTCACCTAGAAGGAGAATAAGGGTAAGGGCATAAATATTAGTTAATATATCTATTTTTCCTATAAAAAAAGTAATTCTACTCCTCATCCTAATAGGTCATTCCTTTTCTCTCCTAGAAATTTAAGGCCCATTAATTTCAAGGGACATCAAATAAATCTCCCTTTGTAAGTTTTAATCATGGTAGTCCCTTAGCTCTAAATTCCCAACATGACATACAAGTGTCTAATTTGAATAGTATTCCTTTATTTACTGGTGAAACCCTTACAACCCCTGCAGATCATATCCATGATGTCTCAAATGTGTGTTTAATCTATTCGGAAATCCTATGTTAGTGCTCACAGTAATTAATGTTTTACCATAGTAATTAGTGATTAGTAATTAGTAATTAGATATTATACTACTATATAGCTATAAAAATATAAATTTTTAGTCATTATTATTCATTCCTATCTCGGGTTATTATATTCTATTTTGTAGGAGGTTGTTTTTTACTACCTCCATGGCTATATAATAGCCATTGTATTGTACTTGTTAAGGCATACATGAATATTATATTGTATGTTTCTACTATGGAAATTACTTGTACCAAATATTTGGTCTTAAAGCAATACCAGATTATAATGTGAGATTAGAAAATGTTATAGGGGTAACATCATGATCCTTGTAGTTGCTACCATTTATGAGGAAAAGTAAATATCAATTGGAAATTGGCACTAAGTGTATCTTCCTGGTACATTCCAGCGCAGATGGAGATAGTGGAGATATAGTGCAAGTGGCTCTAGAGTTGGGTATGGTGTTGGTGGTGGGTCGGGTTACGGTGTTGGAGGTGATGCGGGTGCTTCTGGAGTCGGTAATGGTTCGGTTATGGTGTTAGAAACTCTGGTTACGATGTTGGCTATGTTGTTGGTGGGTTTGGGGTCATGTAGGGATTCAGATGAGGGAGTGGATATGGTGCTTATGTTGGACAGGTGGTTAGTGGGGCTGCATGTGCCTACAATTCTGGGGGAGGTACAAGCGTTAGGATTTCCACGATGGAAATAGTGGCTACCGGGGGCCTGAGCATGGACTACAGCCTCAAAGGGCTTGACATCGCCATGGCCACCTACAACTTGGAGCTTCAGTACCTGGTGAACCCCATGACCACACACGTGCACAACAGAACAACATAACCAAGACATCAACTCATTAGCACTCATCTCCACCCACAAGACAGAGGAGGAGTTGCACATCTTAAAGCTCATGCTTGCCTCACATTTAACATATCAAGCAGTGGACCTTCTCAACTCAAAGAAACCCTAGTAAAATTTGTGTAGAATGTTGTTTCCACCCTTGTAGACGAATTCATCCTCCCTAGCAACAAAATGGAGAGGATTTTATATGTTTCCAAAGTGGTCCCTATTTACACATTTACACATACCTAGAATCACCCTACGACCCCATTATTCCCCTCTTGTTAAGGCTGAAACAATCCTATTTCGATTTTGTTCTGGCTATCCACAAAAAAGACGACATTAAGACAGACTGATCCATAAAATTCTACTTTGGAACTCTACGAACCACACAACTATGTTGTTCTACTTTCAACTTTAGAAAATGACATATTTTCTTGAAAAATCAGAGCTTCGTGACTGATTATCTAGTGCTATAGAAAGGAAATTGCAGAGAAGGAAATAATTCAAAACTTCAACACCGACAATTTTATCCTGGAAACCTCCAAGGAGGAAAACCAGTCGGGAAGGGAAACTTCTCTTTCTTCCCACTTTTATTGGTCTAATATAGACAATTACATATTACAATAAGTATGAAAAAATCAACAATGTAAACCTTCTCTCCAATTACTTGCTTGCTCTATTTCTACACCTTGCTCCTACAATTCCATTCCCATACTGAAGATGTTGGCCACTACTCTCATTAAACTCTACTTCTCCATCTCTTTGGATCTTTGAATGAATCATTCTCTTGCTCCTTTCATGCATTTATAATCCTTCCCATGTCCTCCCATTCATTGGAGTATATGAAATGGCATGAAAGGGGAAGAGACACGACTAGGCGCTTCAAATTCACATCCATTCGCATTCCATTCTTCTTTTCTGTTTAAAAGTATAATGAATACTGTCGTGAGTAGACCAGTAGTCTCAAGACCACCACCCTAGCTGGGCAATGGTTTTCAGTACCACCGCCCCTATAGGGTGGCGGTTCTGAAACCGTCATTCTGCATAGAGCGATGGTTCTGTCCAAAACCTCCATTTACCTCATTTTATTCACTTTTCTTTTTTCTCCTTCTTGGTGCTAATGGAACTGATGAATTGGTGTGTATTCTAGACCCCTATGGATCATGACACCTTGGTCAATTGGCTCACTGAGTTTTAGAAGTAGCTGTGTGTCTACCTGGAAAAAGAGATGACGACAATGAGAATTTTATACAAGAAGAGAGAGCATAATACGGCAGACGACAATGCGCTTGTGAGAATCCAGGGTTCCAAATTCCTTCCTTTTTACAGACTTGTTTGGGATGAGTTCGACGTAAGTTTGATGAATGCGAGAAGAGATCAGATGCAGCAAGAGGACATATAGAAAGTGATCGATGCAATTGTCGATGGCAGAATTATGATGCCTCTGCTACAGTTACTCTAAGGGTTTCTCGGCCAACCAAATGGGAATAGTCTACATTACTATTAGTAATGTTCATATCTGTAAATACGCAAACAATAAAATCTAAACTCACATTAATAGTATTGGTTATGATGTATGAGGTTGCACTTGTATCAAATCATTCATGGTCTGCGTTATAAATTTTATTTAATCAAATTGTTTTCTTTTCCCAAAAAAATTATATTACCAAGATGATTTTGATATTGTTAAGCCATATTTTTAATGGATTTATTGAGATTTTATTTTATTAGAATAGGCAATTTAGTTAGGTTTAGATATTAATCTTTACTTAAGGAGAGAATGGTTAATCGAAGTAATGGAAAAGTATTTCTAGTAATTGAAGAAGAGAAAGGAATATATATGAATATTTAATGAGTAGTAACTATTTTGATATTGGAAGGAGATATGATGCAATGAAATGTAGATTGCTTTAAGGATCATGCGATTCAAATTATTTTGGGATATGCTCTTTTAATGTTGGAGCTTTGGGGGTAGCTTTATTTTTAAGTGTAAAGTGATATTTACCAGTAATTGTAATTGAGTTGTGCAACAGATATATTGATAAGAAAGAGCAAAAGATTCTTAAGTGGACCTTTCCACTGATAATGTTATTACTTGTAGAATTTAAACATGTTATATGACACTCTTATTATTATTTCATTTCTTGCTGAAAATCACGGCTTTGTTCACCTTCCTTCTTACTAAATATTTTTCCTAAGAACTTAAAATGCTACTTTTGGACAATTTTAATAGTGAAGCAAAAGAATAAGTGCACTTGAATATAAAGATTTATACAATTCTTCAACTTCATGTTGCTTTTGTTTCTCTATTGAACAAAGAAGTGACATTTATTTAGTGTAAATGTTGTGATGGTTGCTAGAACACAAAACATTCCTTCAAAAATCAAAGGAGCCTCTCTCCTCTAAACTACTTACAAGCACGCTTCAACCAATAAGGTAATCAATTCAATTAGCTGAACAAACTTGGTGGTTATCAAGAATGGGATTATAATTAAAACTAAATAATTTGAAGCTTTAATAATCTTGCACATGACCAAACTTTATTGTCAATGTTTACCACAACTCATACACCCTCAATTCCTTCATGTGCACTTATGTCAAGAGATAATCTCATACGCCAATAACTACACACACTTCCATACTTAATCGATTTCCTCCTACCTCTATAAACTTCCAAACTTAGTTAATTTTCTTCCAACATCTACTCTTTGTATCAACAAAGAAATACAAAACTACAACAAACTATTTTAACTATTTTTAGTTAATATAGTATTGCATGTGAACCTGGATGATCCTACATCATACACCTTATGTAATTTTGAAACCATGAGCTCTTACTTATGCAAGATTTACTTCTATAATTTTGTTGCTTGTAACCTCATGCATTCTCATCTAACTCGCATCCTCAAATTCCGTTCTTTTCCATTTCACCAAGTATTTATTATGCTCCCTGTTGTGTGTTATTTTCACCATACGGTCAATCACACTTTCTTCCTCTTTTCACACTTGTTTGATATCGTCTATCTCCAATAAACCTTTTCAAATTTTTTTGCCTTCATAATATGGATACAAATTTTCAACATTGAATATGTTTGAGACATTTATTCCTTCAAGAAAATTTAATATCATAAGCATTTTATGCAAACTTATGAAAACATTTACATGGTCCAATATTCTTCCACTACAACTTATCATAAGTGCCTCTAGGAAATCTCTCCTTTCTCACTTGATCTAGAACTAAATCTCCCACCTAACACTCAACTTATTTTCTTTTTAAATTTACATGTTGTTTGTATTGTGCATTATTCTTGACCAATTGCTTGTGCACTTGATAGTGCACATCATTCATGTACTCTACAAAGTCTTAAGATTATGTCTTATTTCCTTACTGTTCTTTTATATTTGACAACTCTTTGAATCCCCTTATACTAACTTCCGTACACTATTTGGAATGGTTCCTTTCCAGTACATCTTTCCATTGAATTTTGTTACATTATTTCATCTTCCAAAAGAAAATAATATATTTGGGACATGAGGGTCTCCATGTAATAAAAATGAGCCTCTGCATTTCATATAAAATTTGAGCAAAAGTTACAGGAAAGAGACCTATATTGGGTCGCTTCGTTGTCAAAAAAAGAGTGTAAACAAGGTTCCCAAAATGAGAAACACTAGGTTGAACCATAAGATTTTTCAACATATATTTAATCTAGCATCAAGTTGTTAATAAGAATGATTACCATGACTCTGCAATCTAAAATCCATTACCTAAAATTTAAAAAACACAAATTTTTAGTTAGTTTCTTTGGTTGTAATGTGAGAACACAACAAGGATTTTGACATATCTTCAGTGTCACAAATTTTTTCCAAATGTAGTAAATAAATTAGCAAAAACTTATCATGGCATTTGGCATCAAGCGATAACAGATTTGTTGGCGAAAGGTTATCTAGACACATGTATAATTACAAAATTAAAAGTGATCTTCAAATTTCATTAGGAAAATAATTATAATCCAATTTAATTTAAATGTAACGTCTTGTTCATGGCAGTTACTATGATGACTTTCCCTTTTTATATTGTAAATGTCGACATGTGATTTGTCTTAGGAAGGTGTATTCCTTCGATGTTGAAAATCATGTTTGCAATGAGTAAGTATTGTTGTTCTGAATTCATGATTACTGTAATTCTTTTTAATGGGAAATGATATCATTTTACTCTACAATCCGAAAGTTGTGAACCTACAGAATTGTTTTCATACTTGATATATATATATGTTAACAACACACCTTGAATCAATTCCATTGATCTAAGGTATACTTCAGTTTTTCTTTGTTATCATCTTGTTAATTGAATATCTAAAGGAAATGTATTTTGGAACTGAGATGCGTTTTGTTGTAAATTGTAAAGAACCTGGTTTCAGGTATTCTTACTTGGCATCATGCTACCAATGGTAAGATTTTATCTCCTGGACACATAAACTATAACGTTGGATAGCATGAGAAGGTAAAAGATTTGTTATAAGGATATTGAGGCAAATATTTTAGCCTTGAACAAAATGTCGTGTACTATGTTGGCTTTAACCGAAGGTGGCAAGACCCACTCAGGACCTATTATTGAATTATTGTGGTTTTTGCTCTAAATTATGTTGTAACGACCTAACCTACTTGGACTTTAATCTAAAAGGTTGTAACTTAACCTAGGATAAATTCTAAGACCTAAGGGCTAAGGTGGAAACCTAACTATTAGTAAGAGGACCTAAACTATTACTAATAATAGGGGGACCTATTGGATTATGTGGCAAGTGGGAGGATAGTGGCGATGGTTTCTAGACTAGTAATGTGGAATAAATTATAGTCCTTGCATTTTAAATCGCCAAGTTTGGCGGAAACATGGGAAGTTAGTGGATGTCTAACTAACATTGTTGCTAAATTTAAATTACATGCAAAAACTTAAAATGGAAATTTTCCAAGTTTGAATTGGTGGTGGCGTGAGGGAAGAGGGGGAATTTTCATTCAATGCATTTAATGGTGTTGGTTTCAGTGAAGAAACCCGCCTAGGAAAGAGGAGAAGCGGGTTTTGTGGGAATTATTGTTCATTTGGTTTTTCTAGTTTTTGCTCTACGTTTGGTTGCTCTTTTGAGCCTGCAAATCTATGTTTGACCCATTGTAATCTTGACCACCTTCAATACTTCTCTGAGCCTGTGGAAACAAGAAGGCAGTTGGGAAATTTGGCCGTTGAAGTTGTTGCAGAGAAGAAATACTTGAAAATTTTGGCTATTATCTTCTGCGATTTAACTTGAAATTTCACCAGGCATGTTGCTCTTCTCATTAAACAGTTATGATTTTTATTAAATGTCTTCGTAAAAGAACTCTGTTATTAGAAATGCTTGGTTTTGTGAAAATGTTTTAGTGTTTTTCTGACTATGATCTTCTATTTGAATTTGTTGTTTGGAAAAGTTGCAATATGGGTAATTTTTGGATGCATGCATGGAAAAATCGATGTTCTTAGTTAGAAATGTAATGTGTATGAATTCATCACTGCTGTTAAGATTTTGACTGAAACGGGTATTTGGTTTTGATGTTTCCTTATGGGTTTAAATTTGTTGAAGGTAACAGTGATATAATTACTCTTTTTCTGAGTTGTATATGCTCAAAAGCTATGGATTTCATGGAATGATAAAGTGGGACTTTGTTTGAATTGTGTCTCCTTGCTAGAAATGCAGTTTAAATACAATTTGGTTACTTTGAAACCTTGCGACTACCATGTTGTCTTTCACTTTGCATGTTCTGGAAGAGATATGTTATTTCTCTTACTTTTGGGTACCCTTAATGATTGTTTAAAAAGATTACTTTCCTTTATTTGAACCTGAGATTAACTCAGTTTTCTTACTTGAAGGATTTGTGTTGGAATATATAGTTTTCTTCTCCCTTTGAACTCGATGATGAGTATAGGTACTGTGAATGACAACTCCCTTGTGATTTCTATTGTATTTGAACCAGGATGGATTCTTTTCCTTTGTGATTAAACGATTTATTTTATACCTGTGGAATTGAGACTGTGTTACTTGGTTGTAATCATTTAATCATGTTAACTCTTAGGTTAAACATGCTTGTTTGTAGCGTATACAACAATTATCATGGGATGGAAATGAGAAGCGTAATAGTTGTTTGGTAAATTGGTTACTGTAATTGAATTCACTGAATACCTCTACCATGGTAGCTTGTATGCTCCTGAGACTGATCCAGTTTCACTTTAGAACATACACTTCATTGTCAATTGACATGCATGTTACAGCTTTTGATATTTGGACTAGGTATTGGAGAAAAATAAGGATAATCTCCTTCACCTTGAATATCGACTTCTATATTTTTTTCTCTCTCTTTTCAGAATTGAGGGTTTCATTATTGTTACTCTTGAGTTCAGAAGAAAGGTTGATTGTGTTACTCTCTCTGTATGTTACTCTCGTTATTATTTCTCTTACTTGAAAACAACCAGTTCAGTCGTGTTAACCGTAAGAGATTGAAAAATGATTAATTGGAAGATATGCTACTTTTCTTTCTTCTTCCTTTCCAATCTCAGAGTTAGGATATATATTGAATTGATGTATGATTTCCTTTGAGTGTAAGTAATTACATGTTACTTGTTGTTTTCTCTCTCTGAGATGGGTGATAAATTATGTTGTCTTGTTGAATTTTGAAGGGATGATAAGTTGTCTTCATGGGTCTGATCATTTTCCCCTCTTCTGCATGGAACTTGGTTGAAGTCGAGTGATTATTAGATGTGAAGGAATTTTTCCTTTGTTGTGAATTGCAGTTACTTTATCATAAAAATCCCATTTACCAAGATGAAAAGAAACTGGCTTGATTTTGTCTGAATAGGTAAATCATTACTTTGCTTAATTATTTATCTTCTAAGAATTGTTAGATTTAATATTCATTGGAATATTTGTTTAAATTTAGAATGAACTCTACACAATATAGTATGGAACAACTAAGAATTTAGGGATGCAATATTTCTTGTCTGTTGTTATTTTACTGAAGAGATTGCTAATTAAGATTGTTGTTTGATCACGATGCTTACTTATTATGATGAGGTCATTTAACCCGTTCTCCTTTTAGTGGTGCTTAATTATTATGAGATATCTATATGAATTTCTTGAATGCTTCATAAAAGCAAGGTTCTTTTAATGAGACAGTTAGTCAAGAGCACAGCATTTTAATGTTAAGTGCTTAACATTATCAGTTTGATAAACTGACTCATGCTGGCAATTTTTGTAGATGGATTTCGTAAGTGTTAAAGAAGACATGCTCTTTTATGATGCTTCTCTCGTTTAATTAGAAGCTGGAACTTATATGAGACATTGTTATTCCTTTCTGATGTAATTGAAAAAGAAAAGTTTTATTTTTTTAAGTTATCAATGCTGATTGCATGAGTGAAGTTTGAATATTGGACTTGTAAAATGTATATATATATATATATATTTTACCTGGAGGAATAAGAAAAGGAATGGTGTGTTATTTTATTTGTTGTATCATTATTGATTTTTTTGAAAGGGAATCATAAACTTATTCCTGACTCTTTAAATTTATACATGTATAAATGATGGTTGTTAGATTTAAAAAGAAATAATGGGAAGGAGGGAATTGATACTCTACTCTTCTCTTAAATACAACTTTTAAAGTTGGAATGTAGAAATGGTTAATACATAGGTCAATATGGATCATCAATTTACTTGATAAAAGGGTAAAATACATATGAAATCATGTGTAATTAATCATTTAAAATGGATCCTAACTAATGGATGATGAGGAAATAACAATTAGTTTTTGGAATAAGAATTCATTAATATTCCTTTAGAATGTTGTATCCAAAGGATACTTGGAAAGAGGAAATCATATCTCCTCTTAATAAACCTTAAATTAAGGTAAGATAATTAAAAAGAAATGGATTCATGTGTATAAGAAATAGACCTCATTCAAATGAGGTCTAATATAAAGGAAACCTGGATTTAGAATCAGTTGTCGCAGATGAACTTGGTTAAGCTTAGCAAGTTAATCTTACTATGTTAAGATGATTTGGACTATAAGTCTGTAAATTTATTTAATGAAACAAAGGAATGATATACGAGCCCCCAGGAAAGAAGGAGTAATTTATTAAATTAAGTCCACATGATGAGTTGGAGCCAGGTCATGGCTTGCAACTGCTAATGAATCGAAGATGTTAGAAAATCAGCAAGGTTGCTGAAAAATAATCATTAAATTAAAAAAATAAGAAAGTTATTTAACCTCTTAGCTAGATATGTATCCGTAGGTGGAAGGATTCCATAGGATGTTGGTACATGCCAACTGCAATAAGGTGTCTTCATGAAGGCTGAGTCATTCAAGACGACACAAGGTTGTAGTTGACATGATTGCAAGACCCTTCCAAATCAGAATCATCTACATTTACGTAAGCATGGACTTGACCTTAGTTTTACTTTGGACCAAGTAAGGAATATGTCCTTATATATGGGGGTGAATCACAATGAATAGAGGTAACTAGAAACATGTAGTCGACTAGGGTCAATGAAGTATGTCTGTGTATCCTTAGTCATCACAAGTGCTTCCCTATACCTTTTCATATTGCTAACTTGGGTTAAGGTTCAACTTTGGACAAGAGGACTGATATGAGTAAGAGAAGACCATTATAGATAACAAATTAAGTGGGGTGAAGGAAGTACTCCTTTAATGAGTATGCCATCTAGGAATATGATCATGCTAAGCATGTGAAAATATTTGGCCAAAGTATCGCAAGCTGGTGGATGTACATTGTCCTGGATCACCTAGTTTAAGAAGCAAGATTTCATATGGATATTGTTAGCAGATATTCAGATAGGCCTCTTACATAGAACAATTCAATACCTAAAAGGGTAAAGATAACCAAGTATACTTACTATAAATTACATTGAATTAACATGAAGGATCGGTAAGAAGCCAAGTCATGAAATGAGAGATTGATGAAACTCCAAGTCATGAAATGGGAGATCGGTAATTCATCGAGTCATTATAGTTGCATATGGTTATCTGTTATGTGATTGAATGGCATGGAATGTGTGTTCCATATTATGAACATGTGAACAAAGAACATTAATCTAAATGTAATGTGTGCTCTAAATTGTATTCATTTAGAACAAATAACATTAATTAAAACTTGGAACATGCGTTCTAAATTATAATAATTTAGAGCAGAGAATGTTATATAAAAAACAGTCCATTGTTCTAGAGTCATAAATGGGAATGTTACATCTTGGTATCAGAGCTGAAGGTTGCAGCACTTGGACCTATTATGTCCATAATATGATAAAACTTACATTTTCTTTTTAAACATAAAATGGTTAGAACAAGAGGGAATGTTGCAAATAACCCACCACCAGATGGAGAAGCAACTACTACCCCCCAAAAACTCGATGATATATTTGATGCCCTTTTGGAAACAAGAGATCGTTTGGCTATGTTGGAATAACAAGATTAATGGGAAATGAGGAGAAGGAAGAAGATGCTAAAAATGATGACCAGCCACCTCCTATGGACAACACCAATGGAGGGAATCTAGCGTGTTGATAACAATAATGTGAAAATGCCTAATCAGCCTAAAAATAAAAAAGTTAAGATTGGCAGTAGAACTCACCAATGATATAAAAAGGATAAGTCCTCCTAAGTTTGATGCAACTACACTAGGAGATGGCGCTAAGAACTGGCTCAGTGAAATGGAGAAGTACTTTTCTATATGAAACTTCTCTAAAGAAATGAAAGTAATTTGGGGAGCATATTAACTTTATCACATGAGGCATCCTCATGGTGGGACAACCGAAATACTGAGTTGAATATTACTGAATCAGACATAACCTGGGATCAATTTAAAGGTTTTTTTAGGAAACGATGGTTGCCTCAAATTTATTATGATTAGAAAATGACTGAATTTTAGAACTTATCACAAGGAAATTCAACTATGATAGAGTACTGGGAAGGGTTTACTAAACTCCTTAAGTACGTGCCTCAGTATCAGACTGATGATAAGTTTCAGGATACAAAAATTTATTATGGGACTGAATCCCATCATAGGTGGTGAGGTAGATGTTCACGGTCCAACCACTATGGAAGGGGTTGTTGAAAATGCCATAAGAAAAGAACAAAAATTAAAAGCAATCTCTGCTCATAGAGAAGAAATTAGAAAGAAGGTTTCAAACTCATATTCATCTCTTACACCAAAAAAGGGACCCTGGAAGAGGTTTGGTACATGAAAAATAAATTTACCACTGATAATAATAAGAAAATAGCGATAAGAAAACTTGTCGCTAGTATGCGGAACAAATTTTTCAAGAACAATAACAATGGATAGAAGTCCTATGAAAGCCAGAATGATAACTTCAAGGATGGAAATAAATTTGAACCTAGGAAGGGGCCTATTGGAGGCTGTTTTAACTATGGTAAAGATCATTACGCAAGTCATTGTCCTTTGAAGAAGGATGACCACAATCAGTAGCATAGAATACATGCGTTGTAGTAGCTGACAAGTAGGTTGAAAAGAAAGCCACACCCATAGTGGATCCGAGTAAGTTATTCAGTATACATGTGACTATACTTTTTAATACTGGAGCTACTGAATGTTTTATTTCTACTAAGTTATCTTCTAAATTAAAAATAAGAAAGTGGAGAAAATGGAAAAATTATGGATTGTACACTATGGAAATAATGTTTTTCATACGGTTAGTATGTGTATTTTTGGGGTAGTCCTTTACTTGCCTAGTTTTTCCACATAGAAGTTGATCTTTATGTTGCTCCTTTGGGATCTTATGATATAATCATAGGTGTTAACTAATTAGCTTAACATAAGGAAAAGGTTTATTGTTATGGAAAAATATATTAGTTGTATTAGATGACCTACAGAGAACAACAATCATTTAGGGTGTAAAGCGTAAGATTGCAGTTAGGAAACTAATCAGTTATGCAAATTAAAAAGGCTAAAAATAGAGGTTGCACTTTGTATGCTATAAAAATGTTCTGAAAATGCTAAAAGAAGGTAGTGATTTTATGGAAAGATACCCCTTGTTACAAAATTTTAGAGATGTATTCCCAGAATAATTGCCAGGTCTTCCACCTAAATAGGAGTTTGACTTCTCAATCGAGATCAAATCAGGGAACCAAGCCTATATCCAAGGCACCTTATAGAATGACTACCACAGAACTGGTAGAGTTAAAGGCTCAACTATAGGAACTTTTTTCAAAAGGTTTGATAAGGCTGAGTGTCTCACCTTGGAGAGCACTGGTAATTTTTGTGAAAAATAAGGATGACACACTTAGATTGTGCATTGATTACATGATGTTGAACAAGGAAACTATTAAGAATTGATATCCACTTCCTAGAATTGATGATCTATTTGACTAGATGCGTGGAGCCTCGGTGCATTCTAAAATAGATCTTTGATCTGGTTATCATAAGTTGAGAATAAAGGATGAAGACATACATAAAAAAAAAATTTAGAATGAGATATGGGCATTATGAGTTCATATTTTTACCGTTTGGGTTGAATAATGCACCCGTCGCCTTTATGAACTTGATGAAAAATATTTTTCAAGAATACTTGGACAAGTTTGTGCTAGTATTCTTGGATGATATTCTGCATATATTATAAGAGCATTAAACAACACCATGAGCATCTGAATATAGTCTTGGAAATCTTGAGAAAGAGGAGTTTGTATGGTAAGTTGTCAAAATTATCCTTCTATAACACAAAAGTGCACTATTTGGGTCATATTATAAGAAAGGATGGAATGGCTGTAGATCCTTCAAAGATCGTAGCCATAATTGAGTGGCCTGTACACCTAAGAATGTTCATGAAGTCAGGAGCTTCATGGGACTTGTAGGTTATTATAGAAAGTTTGTTAAAGACTTTTCTAAGGTCGCTGCACTAATAAATTCATTACAGAAGAAAGACAACAAAATTTGTTTGGAATGATAAATGTGAATTTTCCTTTAATATTATAAAGGAATAGTTAACAAAAACACCTATTTTAACTGTACCTGATCCCAATGGGAACTTTACTATTATAACAAATGCATCTGAGGAAGGCCTCAAAGGAATTCTGTTACAGGATGGCAATGTCATAGCATATGAAAGTAGAAAACTCAAGTTACATGAATGGAATCATGCTCCACATGACCTAGAGCTTGCTGTCATTAGTTCATGCACTTCAAATTTGGAGGCATTACCTTCTCGATAAGCCATTTAAAATAAAAACTAACCATCTTGGGTTGAAGTATATTTTTACTCTACCAAACCTAAATGGAAGACAACGAAGATGGTTAGAATTTCTATCTCAGTATGATTTTGATATAAGTTATATTAAGGGTAAGGAAAATAGAGTAGCAGATGCTCTAAGTCATAGGAAGTAAATTTCTACTCTTATAACATTGGGAACTCAATTTAAGGATGAGGTGAAAAGTGTCATGGAATCTGATTCATATTTTTAGTAGGTAAAGGCAACACTTGACTGCAGATCTAAATGACGTGAGATATAAGGGTTTTCACTTTCTACAATGAAGTAATCTTACGGTTTGTAAATAGGGTATACATACCCATGGAAAATGATTTAAGATATAAATTGTTAACTGAATTTCATAATTCACCTTTTTCTAGACATCTGGGCATTACAAAAATTCTTGTTGATATAAAACAACAATATTTCTAGAAAGGGATGAAAAAAGACATAATAGAATTCATGACACATTGCTTAGAATGTCAATGTGTCAAATTATAACATATGCATCTAGTTGGTTTACTGTACCCTCACAGCATTCCGTAGTACAAATGGAAAGTGATAAATATGGAATTTGTTCAAGGATTTCCTATGTCAAAAAATAAACATGATATCATCTTAGTAGTTGTTGATAAACTAAAAAAGGTAGCACACTTTATTGCTAGTAATCTAAAGGATGATTCACCTGTGTTAGCAAGAAGATTTGTGCATGAGATTTTCACATTACATGGAGTACCTGAATTGATCATATCAGATAGAGATCCAAGAATGACATCAAGATTCTGGAAAATGCTTAATGCTTCTTCTTGAACTAAGTTGAATTTCAGCTCTGCGTATCATCCAAAAATAGATGGACAAACTGAAAGAGTTAATCAAGTTTTAGAGGATATGTTAAGAATGTATTGCATGGACCAGCAGTATAAATGGGAGGAGTACCTTCCATTGGTTGAGTTTGCTTATAATAACACATATCACACCTCTCTGAAAATGGCACCTTTCGAAGCCTTATACGGAAGGACATGTAGAACCTCTGTTAGCTGGGACAACATTGAGGATAGAGAGGTGATTGGTCCAAAAATCCTTACAGAAATGGAACAACAAGTTAAAATGATTTGTGAACGCTTGAAGGAGGTTGCCGATAGGAAAAAATGTTATGTAGACTTAAAATGGGTTGATAGAAAATATGAACTTGGTGAAAAGGTCTTTCTTCGGGTTAAGCCGGAAAAGAGTTATATAAATTTTAGCAAGGCTACCAAGTTATCACCTCGTTATGTGTGACCCTTCGAAATTATTAAAATAATCAACCCTGTAGCTTATTGTTTAGCTTTACCTCCTATTTTATCACGAATGCATGATGTTTTCCATATTTCTTTTCTTAAGAAATATGGATCATATTTATCACATGTGATGAATTGGAATTCCTTGCGAGTCCAAGACCTAGGAATAATCATGGTTAAGCCCATTCGAGTGCTGGGAACTTACCAGTTACACTTAAGAAATCATGAAGTGAAACAATGTAAGGTCTAGTGGGACCAGTCTAGCAAAGAAAGTACAACTTTAAAAGATCTTGAAGAAATGAGATCTGCTTTTCCATACTTGTTTGATCAGAATTAATTCTAAAAGTTGATAAAATATGAAAAACTTTATCCATATTTTGATTTTGAATCTTCCAAACTTGAGCAATTACTAAACTATTGGACAAATATTTTAAATACTGGTTTGAAAATTTGAAATTTCAAATTTAGTTTTGTTGTGAACCTATGAATGGAAGGACAATAATTGAATTTTGTCCTAAATCTTAATCATTTGACTAATTTAAGCATCAGGATGATGATTCTTTTAAGGAGGAAGGTATGTAACGTCTTGATCATGGTAGTTACTATGATGATTTTCCCTTTTCATATTGCAAATGTTGAGATGTGATTTGTCTTAGGAAGGTGTATTTCTTTAACGTTGAAAATCATGTTTACAATGAGTAAGTATTGTTGTTATGAATTCATGCTTACTGTAATTTTGTTTAATGGGAAATGATATCATTTTACTTTGCAATCCGCAATTTGTGAACCTACAAAATTGTTTTCATACTTCATATATATATATATATATATATATGTATATGTATATATGTTAACATCACACCTTGAATCAATTCCATTGATCAAAGGTATACTTCAGTTTTTATTTTTTGTCATCTTGTTAATTGACTTTCTAAATGAAATATATTTTAGAACTGAGCTAGATTTTGTTGTAAATTGTAAAGAACCTAGTTTCAGGTATTCTTACTTGGCATCATGCTGCCAACGGTAAGATTTGATCTCCTAGATACATAAACTATAATGTTGAATAGCGTGAGAAGGTAAAACTTTTGTTATAAGGATATTGAGACAAATATTTTAGCCTTGGACAGAATGTCATGTATTACGTTGGCTTTAACCTAAGGTGGTAAGACCCACTCAGGACCTATTATTGAATTATTATGGTTTGTGCTCTAACTTATGTTACAATGTCCTGACGTACTTGGTCTTTAATCTAAAAGGTTGTAACTTAACCTAGGATAAATTCTAAGACCTAAGGGCTAAGTTAAAAACCTAACTATTAGTAAGAGGACCTAAACTATTACTAATCATAGGGGGACCTATGGGATTATGTGGCAAGTGGGAGGATAGTGGCGATGGTTTCTAGACTATTAATGTGGAATAAATTAGTGTCCTTGCATTTTAAATTACCAAGTTTGGTGGAAGCATGGGAAGTTAGTGGATGTCTAACTAACATTGTTGCTAAATTTAAATTACATGAAAAAACTTAAAATGGAAAATTTGCCAAGTTTGAATTGGCGGTGGCGTGAGGGAAGAGGGGGAATTTGTATTCAATGCATTTAATGGTGTTGGTTTTGGTGAAGAAACCCACCTAGGAAAGAGGAGAAGCAGGTTTTGTGGGAATTATTGTTCATTTGGTTTTTCTAGTTTTTTCTCTGTGTATGGTTTCTCTTTTGAGCCTACAAATCTATTTTCGACCCATTATAATCTTGAGCAGCTTCGAGCTGTCTCTGAGCCTGTGGAAACAAGAAGGCAGTTGGGAAATCTGGTTGTTGAAGTTGTTGTAGAGAAGAAATCCTTGAAAAGTTTCAGTTGTTATCTTCTGCAATTTAACAAGAAATTTCATCAGGCATGTTAGGATCTTCTTATTAAAAATTTATGCTTTTTATTAAACATCTTCGTAAAAGAAATATGTTATTAGACATGTTTGGTTTTGTGAAAATGTTTTAGTGTGTTTCTGACTATGATCTTCTGTTTGAATTTTTTGTTTGGACAAGTTACAATATGGGTAATTTCTGGATGCATGCATGGAAAAAATTGATGTTCTTAGTTAGAATTGTAATTTATGTGAATTCATCACTGCTGTTAAGATTTTGACTGAAACAGGTATTTGGTTTTGTTGTTTCCTTGTGGGTTTAAATTTGTTGATGGTAACAGTGATATAATTACTCTTTTTTTGAGTTGTATATGCTCGAAAGCTATGGATTTCATGGAATGATAAAGTGGGACTTTGTTTGAATTATTTCTCCTTGCTGGAAATGCGGTTTAAATACATTTTGGTTACTTTAAAAACCTTGCGACTACCATGTTGTCATTCACTTTGCATGTTCTGGAAGAGATATGTTATTTCTCTTACTTTTGGGTACCCTTAATGATTGTTTAAAAATATTACGTTCCTTTATTTGAACCTGAGATTAACTCATTTTGCTTACTTGAAGGATTCATGTTGGAATATACATTTTTCTTCTCCCTTTGAACTCGATGATGAGTATAGGTACTATGAATGATAAATCCTTTGTGATTTCTATTGTATTTGAACCAGGATAGATTCTTTACCTTTGTGATTAAATGATTTCTTTTATACATGTGGAATTGAGACTGTGTTACTTGGTTGTAATCATTTAATTGTTTTGACCCTTAGGTTAAACATGCCTTGTTTGTAGTGTATACAATAATTATCGTGGGATGGAAATGAGAAGCTTAGTAGTTGTTTGGTAAATTGGTTACTGTAATTAAATTCACTGAATACATCTACCATTGTAGCTTGTATGCTCCTGAGATTGATCCAGTTTCACTTTAGAACATACACTTCATTTTCAATTGACCTGCCTGTTACAGCTTTTGATATTTGGACTAGGTATTGGAGAAAAATAATGATAATCTCCTTCACCTTGAATATTGACTTCTATATTGTTTTCTCTCTCTTTTCAGAATTGAGGGTTTTGTTATTGTCACTCTTGAGTTCAGAAGAAAGGGTTATTGTGTTTTCTCTCTGACTGTTACTCTCGTTATTATTTCTCTTTCTTGAAAACAACCAATTCGGTCATGTTAACCGTAAGAGATTGAAAAATGATTAATTGGAAGAAATGCTACTTTTCTTTCTTCTTCCTTTCTAATCTCAGAGGTTAGGATATATATTGAATTGATGTATGATTTCCTTTGAGTGTCAGTAATTAAGTGTTACTTGTTGGTTTCTCTCTCTAAGATGAGTGAATACTATGTTGTCTTGTTGCATTTTGAAGGGGTGACAAGTTTTCTGCATGGGTCTGATCATTTTCCCCTCTCCTACATGGAACTTGGTTGAAGCCGAGTGAGTATTAGATGTGAAGAAATTTTTCCTTTTTTTTGGATTGCAGCTACTTCATCATAAAAATCCCATTTACTAAGATGAAAAGAAATTGGTTGATTTTGTTTGAATAGGTAAATCATTACTTCGCTTAATTATTTCTCTTTTGAGAATTGTTAGAGTTAATATCCATTGGAACATTTGTTTAAATTTGGAATGAACTCTACACATTATAGTATGGAACAACTAAGAATTCAGGGATGCAATGTTGCTTGTCTATTGTAAATGCACTAAAGAGATTGTTAATTAAGAATGTCGTTTGATCATGATGCTTATTTAGTATGATGAGGCCGTTTAACCCATTCTTCCTTTAGTGGTTCTTAATTCTTATGAGTTATCTATCTAAATTGCTTGAACGTTTCATAAAATCAGGGTTCTTTTAATGAGACAGTTAGTCAAGAGCACATCATTTTAATGTTAAGTGCTTAACATGCTCAGTTCGACAAACTGACCCTTGCTAGCAATTTTTGTAGATGGATTCCATAAGTGTTAAAGATGACGTTCTCTTTTATGATGTTTCTCTCATTATGAATATGTGAATAGAGAACATTATTCTAAACCTAATGTGTGTTTTAAATCATAGTCATTTAGAGCAGAGAACATTAATTAAAACTTGGAACGTTTGTTCTAAATTATAATAATTTAGAGCAGAGAACGTTATGTAAAAAAAATCCCTTGTTATAGATTCATGAATGGGAATGTTACATTAAAAGCTTGCAAACTTTACAGGAAAACTAGAAATTTTTAAAGCATGAATATGAAGACACAACCACATCAAATCAAAAGAAGTATATTGATAATAATTTAATGTAAGTGTTAAAAATGAATAATGAAAAAATCTAGCAAATTGTAAGTTTTACCAAAATATGACTTAATCGGTACCATCGTTGCATTTCTGTAATTATTGCATAGTAAAATTAAATATAAATTTTATTTTAATAGCCACTCAATTGTATGCATGAGTTTAAATGATAAAAAAAACTTTCTTTATTACTCAAAAAGTATTAAAACAATCCGAAAAAACCATGTCTAGATTAAAGTGAACTCTAAAACCTCATGTTTTTAATTCCATTTTAACATTTCTAATCGAATTGATTTCTAATCTAGTTAGCCATTCATGGCCTCATGTGCATACTGTTATTTAATTTAGATTTAATTTGTAGTTTTGTTGTTACAAACTTAGGTATTAACAATCAATACAAATGATTGTACTATATAATGCAAAAAATAATTAAATTTGTGTTAATAGCCAAAAACCTATAAATCCTAACCTTTTAATGGATTTTTAACTTTTTAGGACTACTTCAATTACATTATTATGTGTTTTAATAACAATTCAACAAAAAAATTGTAAGCATGATAAAAATAAAAAATACCCCATTATAAATAAAACATTATATGTTATGAGTAAATTTTGACACATAATATTAGGGTTGCACTAAATTCAATAAATTTAAATATTATTAGCAAATTATATGTGGGGATATGTACACAATTGATTTAGAAGGAAAAACATATGTACACATATTCAATTCCCTAAGAACTTACGTAAATATTATTTTAGACTAGCATCACACACACACACACACACACACACACACACACACATCCCTTACAAGAATGTACAAAATTTGCGAGAATGCCTTTTGTAGAGAAGTTACAAACAATAGTTTTTTCATCTTATCTTCTTCCCAATACTAACAAAAATGCAAATCAATGGATGATTCCGAGTCATGGCGTTATTAGGGGAACAACATGAAGCAAATAAACCATCTCGCAAGACAATTAGAAGACATCATTAAGAAAAAAATTGTTGATCCAGTAGCTTGTAAAGTGGCTAAGGAAAATATTCCTCCTTAATGTCCTTATGAAAATAGTACATATTTTCCGATAGAAGCTATTGAAGTCTTTCTCCTTATTGAGGAGGTTGCAAATGAGCGGAAAATAGTACATAACAAGAACAAATCTTTACTTAAGAAAATTATAACTCCTACCTAGTTGTATTTCACTGTTGGGCAGTTGTTTCTTTTATTTATAGGTGTGTCAATGCTTTATCTGGGATTTTAGGCCTCTTTGTTCCTGGGTTAGTGTTAGGAATTAGAGAACAAATATGTGGAAATAATTCCTCAAATCACAGTAGTAGGAAATTGTATAGCAGAAGTATACATGTAGAAATATAACAACATAAATAAATAATGCACAAAAGAAGACCAAGACAATATTTAACGTGGTTCACCCAATGTGGGCTACGTCCACCAAGAACTTTCTCAGATTTTATTATCAACAAGAGTAAAACAACTCTCACAGTCTTCTCTTAGTTATGAACTCACAACGATAATTCCAAAGATGTTAAACCACATCTAAACCACAATTGACACCCAATTATCAACCTTGATCACTCTTGATCACCTCTTGGTCACTAAGACTCAAGACCTCTTGAACACTCAAGATATCTTCAAGATACCCTAACACATCTATTTATAGGATTGCCAATCCTTTTAAGAAGTTCCATAAAGCCTGACCCTAGAAGTTTGAAAGTCACGACCTTTCAACTTCCCATGGCTGGAAAAATATGTCACTGATGTTGAAACCAATTAAAAAAAACTTCAGCAACAATGGCAACACGTGAAAAGTAACATGGTCATAGCAAACGACTGCAGAATTCTCCTGAAGTCTCCAAAATTAACCATTTGAAATCCACACTTCAATATTGATTCTGAGAAGACCAAAAACAAGGCTCCACAACCCAACAATCTCCCACTTGGAGATTGTTCCACTGAGAAAAGTTCTCAACCCTTCATTATCAACCATGAAGGCCAATCAAAGTTGAACACAACTTCAAATTCTCCCTTGTGACTTCCTTGGTCATCATATCTACAGGATTCTGACTGGTATGAATCTTTTCCAGCTTCAACTTATCTTCTTCCAAAGCTTCTCTGATGAAATGATATCTCAGCTGAATGTGCTTCGTCCTAGAGTGGAAAGTGGAGTTCTTCACCAAATGAATAGCTCTCTGACTATCACTATGTAGTCTCCCAACTTCCTTGCTTATGACCCAACTCATCAAGAAACTTTTGTAGCCAAATAATCTCCTTGCTTTCCTCTGTGGTAGCAACATACTCAGCCTCTATGGTTGACAAAGCCACAACCTTTTGTAACCATGAAATCCAACTCACCGTTGTATCACCAACCATAAATACATAACCTGTGATGCTCCTCCTACTGTCCAAATCTCTACCATGAATCTACACCATGCAATGTAGTGTCTGATCCACCAAAACACAATGTTGCTCCCATGGTCCCTCTCAAATACTGAAGGATCCACTTCACTTCCTGTCAGTGCTCTCTACCTGGATCACTCATAAACCTACTCACTGCTCCCACTACATGGGAAATGTCAGGCCTAGTGCATACCATAGCATACATCAAGCTACCAACTGCTGATGAGTATGGTACCCTGGACATCTGGATTCTATCCTCCTCAATCTTGGGACTCTGCTCCTTTGATAATTTAAAGTGACCTGCCAAAGGAGTACCAACCAGTTTAGCATCTTGCATACTAAACCTCTCCAAGACCTTCTTTATGTACTCTTCTTGAGATAATACCAGCTTCCTCTCCTTCCTGTTCTGAGTTATTCTCATACCAAGGATTTTTTTTTCTTCCCCCAAATCCTTCATAACAAAGGAGTCACCTAGCTACTTCTTGAGTACCTTTATTTCCTGCATGTTCTTCCCTGCAACAAGCATATCATCCACATATAGGCACAAAATAATATAACTACCATCAAGAAACTTCTTGATGTACACGCAATGGTATGAGTGACACCTAGAGTAACCCTTCTCCTGCATAAAATTGTCAAACTTCTTGTACCACTGTCCGTGGAGCTTGTTTCAGGCCATACAATCTCTTCTTTAATTTACACACTAACCTCTCCTTCCCTTTGACCTCATAACCTTGTGGTTGTTGCATATACAATTCCTCCTCCAATCACCATGAAGGAATGTAATCTTCACATCCAACTGCTCTAAGTGTAGGTCTTCTACTACTAACTAAACCAAGAACAGTCCTAATAGAATTCATTTTAACAACAGGAGAAAAAATTTCATCAAAGTCTATACCTTTCTTCTATGCAAATCCCTTGACCACCAACCGGGCCTTGTACCTTTTCCTTCCTCCATCTTCCTCTTTGATTCTATACACCCACTTGTTCTGTAATGATCTCTTTGCCCTCAGGTAGCTCCACCAGATCCCAAGTCTGGTTCTCCATAAGAGATCTATGCTCTTCATCCATGGCCTGCTCCCACTTCTTCCTGACATCTACTTGCATTGCTTCCTCAAAGCACTTTGGCTCTCCACTATCAGTGAGCAATAAATAATTCAAAGATGGAGTAAATCATTCAAGGTTCCCTTCTTACCCTAGAAGACCTTCTCACCTCAGGAGTTTGGGGTTCTTGATGAGTAGGTTCCTGAACTGGCTGTGCCGGAACATGCTGCACTTGAACTAGCCCCTTGGACACCTTTCCATCTGCAATGTCCTCTAACATTGTGTATTCTTTCTTTGATTCCTTTTTCTGTTCCTACCAATTGATCTTTATACATGAATTTTTCATTAAAGACAATATCTCTAGACCAAAATATTTTCTTTTCCTTAAGACTCCAAACATGGAAACCAAATTCATCCTCACCATATCCAACAAAGGTGCATTTCTTATACTTAGCCTCTAACTTGGTCCTATCATCTTTATCAATGTGAACAAATACCTCACATCCAAATACTCTAAGAAATGAGTAATCAATTTTCTTACCAGACCAACCCTCCTCAGGTATACCTCCATCTAAGGCCATAGAGGGTCCTCTGTTAATTAGATAAATAGTTACTGCTTGGACCACTTTTTCCCAATACACATGCATGGCAAGCCCTGCATGTAACCTCATGCACCTAGCATGATCCATGATTTTCTTGTTCATTCTCTGATTGAAACTCCATTTTCTTGTGGAGTATTTCGGAACTATTCTTTTCCTGCGGATCACATTTGTCAAACAGTAATCAAGAAATTCATTACTATGAATACTCATGTCCATTTGTACTCCGGCCTAAGACATTTGCAACTTGAGACATGTTTCATTATCAACGCCAAGGCTTTCCATCTTTTGAAGGTTTCAAACACTTCAGATTTATTTCTAATGGAATATACCCAAAATTTTCTAGTTGCATCATCAATGAAAGTGACATAATAACATGAACCGCTCTGCATAGCAGTGGTTGGTTCTGTCCAGAACCTATGGAATGAGGTTAAAGAACCTCAAAGTCTCTTGATAACTCTTCTTATTCGTGTTGATTGAGATAACTGATGAAGTGGTGTGTGAAATTAACATTGGAAGCATTATAAATTTGATCAAAAACATCAAAAACTAACATGTTTAGGAGGCTTTTGGTCCCGCAAACTCTTTAGAGGGGGAGCTATAAAACATTAGAGGACCTCAAGTCCTCTCTTGATCCTAGCGAATACAAATTGATGTACCTTGTTGTACTTCTCTCATCTAACATAGTGAAGATCGTGGACCTCTGTTTTCTAAGTCCTAGTGCTACATGGCCAAGCTTTAGAGTCTTCCCTTGACTAACAATCCTCTTTGGAATGGATGGATGCAACTTTTGATGGAGGATCTTTCCTTCAACAATGGAGTCATGACGTAAGATCCAAATGTTAGTAGGTAGCTTAAAGCTATCTTGTAATGATTTCTATCATTTGTATATGCATGAATTACTGGTTGAGAGAAGGACTTGTCTAGTGAACTTGTTAGTTTAAATATGATGAAGGCGTCCCACCCTATAGTGGTTTAGTCAGTTTTCCAAATGGTCTTTGTCTCTTGAACTATGGGTGCATGTGGGACTGAATCCTCTCAAAAATACACTGTTGTAGATTAGATTAGGATACCACTGTTCCTTGTAGGCTCCCCTAGATAAGCATCTGGTTTAGGCTAGTTCAGGTCTAGTGAATCTGTAGGCTAGTTAAACGGTGATTAACAAGCGTGATTAGAGACTCATTGTTTTTCTCCTTGAAGGGGTGTGCAATTAACCAATTGTGGCTTCTTTGATAGATAGCCTACGAAGCCAAAGTAAGTGGTCCAATTAGAGAGAACTTTGGTCAGAAAGGTTCCTGAATGGTCAAAAGTCCATTTTAATGTTTAGCTCCAATAAGAGAGATATTAGCCAAAAAATCTAATGATTATAGGAGGAATGTGACTGAAAGAGTGTCGTGGGTTGGGCATCTAATACCATGGAGAGAAGAAGGGTTGATTAACAAAGTCTCATCAATCGGCCTGAATGTGGATGAAATTGACTCTATCCTTGACCCAAACATACTTCAGTTGTCCCTACCTTGTGAACACATCATCTTTGGGGTGACATAAGTGACATCACTTCTAAAGACAATGTCAAAATCAAGCAAGTGGAATGATAACATCCTCTAGATACATCTATGTATTGAAGGTATTTATCCCGATTTGAAACTTACACTTCTTGAGTAGAATTGTATTTCTATGCCCTTCTTCACCCATCCGATGGGTATGGATGTGAATGCACGTATGTATCTAGAACTCGAGTTGATGATCGAAACATACGACATAAAGAGAATCAATTTTGACTGAGAACCAAAATCTACTAAAGTGTCTAAGAAGAAGAAAAGGGATATAGATTTGAAGAATAGTACGAGGAAGGGGGAATGAGCTAACATCCATCTCAGTGCCTCGTCTACTCCTTCATACATGTTATTTTTCATGCATATCGCTAACCTTTATCTCCATCATCCAGTACTTCATCCTAAAAATCTCCACCTCAAAAGTGTAGTATGACATAGAAAAGCCATGGATATCCTTGGAATTTCCATTTGTTCAATGATTTGCAGTGTAACTCCATATGCAACATACAAAATGTGGCGTCAGTATGTCCATTTATGAGAAAGTAAAATATTCCTTACTCCATGCAACATACAATTAGGATGCTTTACATGTAATGCCGATAGTAGTAAGCAAGCATAAACTTTAAAGAGAAATTTACCTCTGCTAACTTGTCTTCCCTTGTTATCGAGCTTCAGTTCTTGACATGTGCAAATTTGTTGACAAGGGTTTCCCTTTGGTTCCACTTTGTAAGGATACATGCAAGGAGAATTTCTGGAGGACATTAATCGTAGTATGCTATGAAAAAGCAAGCTTGCACTACGAAATAGTACTTAGGTAACTCATGTTGATTTACCTTCCTCCAGAGGTGAGTGTGAACAAAGTAATCAACTTAGCTTTGGTTGATAGAGGTAGATCAAGATCCATCCATCAAGTCATGCACAGTAAACATATTTAGAAAACCATGAGCGATTTTCTATAGAAATGATTGTAGTCAATCTTGCATAAGCTTTGACCACCACCCTACATATTTGAAAGTACTACCACTTAACTTTTCATGAAATAGATTATGGCCAATGTTTTTTTGATATGCTTCTAACTAGATTCTTTGAAAGTTTTTATTTACCTGGATTTTATAGAACATTTTGGCGAGATTCGATGGTGTTGCTAGATGGGTTTGACCCCAGCCTTAGATGCATGATCTACTTCATTCCTTGGCTCACGTGTGACAGAAAAGGTGAAGATGCTTAAAAATGCCCCAACGATTAGTGGGATTAGATACAACTAGGAACTTCCAGCTCTTCACGTGATAGAAGATTGGATCCAATGCAATTCTGAGATGAACTAGTCGCAAGAGTTCAAAATTGGCTTATGAACATATTCCAGCGGGATTTATTGTGAGTCATGCTAACTTTTAAAAGGATGCGATGTCCAAGAAGATTGAACCTAAAATCCCATTTGAAGAACAGGAACTTCTGTACGCTCTTCCCATTCTTCCTCTTTGAAAGGGGTCAAACTACTCTACTCCGATAGACTTGGATGAAATATCAATCTTGAACCACAAGCCCATGGGAATCTTTCCTAATGAAGTAGAAGAACATCTGAACTACAGCATGCAATGTAGCTTAGAAGCTCTCACTGAAGAAGTTCTATGCCAAAGGAAAGACTAATCCATTGCAGATGAGAAATCTCAGAGGACTAAATCTTCAGGGGGATTTCTGAGCACAAGGTCCAACTATTCTAAAGACACTTGCATTTACCCAAGGTACTAAACCTATTTCCACTCTTAGTAGACTATATCTGGCTGTGCAATGGTACAAATTCTACACTCTTCTAAGGGACCAAGATCATTAATAGCAACAAGGCGGTGAAGACAAAGCCAATGAATAGGAATCGATTGATTTTATAGGTGATCAGGTGATTTGTGAATGAAATGATCGGAAGTAAAGGTAAATAGGGTTCATTTTGAAAGAACCTCTTTGAAATCACAGGTGGAAATTATGTTTGTTCTACTATCGGGCTTCAGGAACCTGACATATTCGATTGAAAAATTACAGCTTTAGCGACTTTTGGGGGTTGCTATAGAAAGGAAATTTCGCCTGATTGTCAATGGTGAAAGAATTCCCAAAATCTAAACACCAGATTATTGCTATCCTGGTCAAAACACTCCACTTCAGGAAAACGCATGTCAATATGACCTCATATGACGCGTGTTATCAGACACGCGACCCTCATTGGCGTCAAGTTATAGACAATATGGATTACAAGTTGAGGGTTTACAGACAATGGAGAGAACAATGTAGATACCTCTGACGCATAGTACACGCTATGTCAATTAGATTCTCTGTTCCTACACAGTGTCAATGCAATTTTTTTTTATGTGCATAGAAGAATCTTCTACTCGCGCGTTGCAGCCTCATGTTAGGATACTTTACTTCTCGATCTCATCAAAAAAATCTCAGGTGATCACGCGTCAACTTGCTCCTTTGTCATGCTTCTTTATAGACCCTAGTGACGCGCGTCACTAAGGTCTGTTGACACGCGTCACTAAGGCCTGTTGACGCGCATCACTGGAAGGTGAAATAACCCTTAGTCGTGCACTTCAACAGGCCATTCATTGTTGATACGCTTTTAATAGACCCTAGATGTCGTCACTAAGGTCTGTTGACCGCGCGTCTCTGAGCAGGACCGGTGGTTTCAGGACCGCCGTCCCTGTAGGCCTGTTGGTGCCTTAGTGCAACCGCACGTCAACAGACCTTAGTGACACGCGTTCTATTCAAAACCTCTATTTGCCACATTTTTTTCAAGGTCTATTAACGCGTGTCACTAAGGCCTGTTGACGCGCGTCACTGTATTTTTTGACGCGCGACAAGGAGGTACAATAGATATTGATGCATAGCAGACGCACGACAAAGAGTTTGTTGATGCGCGACACGGAGATTTTTTGATGAGAAAGCAGAGGTCGGAGGCTGCAGACGCGCGATGGGATATTTTGTTGTCGTGCATCAAAAAAAATGTAGTGACGCGCATCAAAAGACCTTAGTGACGCGCGTCAACAGACCTTAGTGACGCGCATCAACAGACCTATTGACGCGCGTCACTGAGGATGTTGTCGGACAGCACCCTCAGTGACACGCGTCAATAGGTCTGTTGACGCACGTCACTAAGGTCTGTTGATGCGCGTCAGCAAAATCTCCTGTCGCGCGTCTGCAGCCTTCTATCGTAGTGCTTGATAATCAGGCAAAAAAAATTCATACAACCTCCAAAAAATTTACCTTCCCGTGAAACCGGTTCCAGGGATATTCGCCAGGTATTCTCCACCTCTGATTTCCAGGAGGTCTCTTAAAATGAACCCTAATTTTACGTGAGTCGTGTTAAAAGAGCATTCTGGAAAACGCGTAAAGGACCGCCGCCCAGGCAGGGCGGCGGTTTCATAGCTGAAGAGAAAAAGGCCAGGAAAAGAAGGTGAAAAGAGAAAAATAAAGCATGCAGGAGCTAAGCGGGGGATGCGAGATGTTAACACATGTTTAGAGGGATTTTCCGGATCCTGAACACCTTGCAAGCAGACCTGTATCATCATTGGGGCATGTGCTACGTTGTTTTAGCGATGCAGTACCCTCCAATTTTGGGTACATACAGTAACCTTCCAAGAATCTGTTGTAAAATTGACTGTATAGCCATCCCACTGATATCAAGTTCTGCCTCAGCTTAGGCACATGCCTGACGTCCTTAAGTAGCCATGTGTTCCCATTCTACATTTTCACCTAAACACAACCTTTCCCTACTATGTTGCATGGTTCATCATCACCAAGATATACATGTCCAAAATCACCTTGAAGAAAAATCAGTAAAGTAATGTCTATGTGGGGTGGCATGGAAAGAAGCCCCTGAATCTAACACCCAAGATTCAACAATATTATCTAATGAAAAAATTAAGGCATCTTGACAAACATCACTTACTGCCAAATTTACCTCTTTAGTTTCCTCCTTGTTCTTCTTATCCCAAAGAGCCTAGCAATCTTTCTTAGCATGACCAACCTTCCCATAGTGCCAACATTCTAACTTACTCTTGGACTTTGACCTTCTGTGATCATTCGACTTCCCACGGTTACCTTTCCCTATGTTCTTTTGTCTCCCTCTGCTCTCCACCGTCAAAGCATTTCCAGAAGTAGAAGAATCTCCGGTGCTCTTCCTTCACATTTCCTCACTTAGGATCACACCTATTACATCCTCAAACTTTAGCTTTGAGTTATTAGAGATTGAATTACTTATAGCCATAACCAAGCTGTCCCAGCTATCTGGCAAGGAGCACAAAATCAACAAATCCCTGACCTCATCATCAAATTCATTTTTTACCAAGTTTAACATACTCACAACCGTATTAAATTCATTCAAATGATCAGCAACAGAACCATTCTCATACATCTTCATATTAAATAAATTTTTCATCAAAAATATTTTATTAGAAGCAGAGGGTTTTTCATATAACTTCCCCAATGCACTCATGAGACCTTCCGTGGTCTTCTCCTGTGATATGTTGAAAGCAACCAAAGATGCAAGGCATAAATGAATTACCCTGAGCACCTTTATATCCAAGCAACTCCTAATCCTCATCTGACATGGTTGTAGGTTTCTTTGCTTTTCTAGCCAAAGGAACATGGAGGTCCTTCTGATATAAGTAATCCTCCATTTGCATCTTCCACAAACCAAAGTTCTGCCCATTAAACTTCTCAACCCTCGATCTTCCCTCATCTACCATAGCTCCCACTCAAGCTAAACTTTCCCTATGATTTACAACTTCAGCAAAAAACCACCAAATCTTTGATACCAATTGTTAGGAATTAGAGAACAAATATGCGGAAACAATTCCTCAAACCACAGCAGTAGGAAACTAGACAGCAGAATTATACTTGCAGAAATATAAAAACATAAATAAATAATGCACAAAAGAAGACAAGACAAGATTTAACGTGGTTCGCCCAATGTGGGCTACGTCCACCAAGAACTTGCTCAGATTTTATTATCAACAAGAGTAAAACAACTCTCACAGTCTTCTCTCAATTGTGAACTCACAACAGAATTCCAAAGATGTTTAAACCACATCTAAACCACAATTGACACCCAATTGCATAGCCTTGATCACTCTTGATCACCTCTTGATCATTAAGACTCAAGACCTCTTGAACACTCAAGATATCTTCAAGATACCCTAACACCTCTATTTATAGAATTACAATCCTTTTTAGAAGCCATAAAGCCGACCCTAGAAGTTTGAAAGGCATGATCTTTCAACTTCCCATGGCTAGAAAAATAGTCCTGACGTTAACAGCCAGTTAACAGCATATTAATAGCAACATCGCAGCAATGGTACATTGACTGCACAGCAACGTCATTGAAAATGACTATAGAATGCTCCTAAAGTCTCCAAACTTAACTATTCGAGCTCCAACACTTCAACACTGATTTAAGAAGACCAAAAACAAGCTCCACACCCCAATAGGTAAGCCCCCCAATCAAAAATATTTTATCCTTAACTAAAGAAATAGATTACATCAGATAAATCGATGTGATGTTATGGATGTAGAAGCTAGTCAAAATGATGTAGTAAATTGGAAACTTAAAATAAGGTAATACTAATCTTGTTATTATGTTTTTTGCAATAGTTGAATGTAACAAAACAATTCTGAAAACTCCCAATAAAAATTCTCTCTTTTCTCTTCATAAGAATAACCTATTAGGGAAATTTCAAAGGGTGTTACTAAATTGAAGATTGATGGTTTGGAGACAAAAACATTTGTATTGATTTAATTCCCTAACATTCCATTTTTTATTCTTGATTTTCTTTCTCATCAATTATTTGACATGTAAAAAATTAAGAAGTTTTAATCAAACTTAAAAAACCTAAATCCCAACTTTCATAAAATATAGAGCCCATGATTTTTCTCATGCACACCACACCCTCTTTTTCTTTTATCTTACTATGTTGTTAGGTCACTAAATTTAGTAAGATTCATAAAAAAATCCTCTTATATTATAACAATAATAGTGCAACCCATATTTTAGAGTGTTAGTCAACACTAACCATATTATTTTACAATGTATTGATTAACTAAAATTAGGGACTAAATGCAAGGAAGTGGCAATCCTAGTTAATCTAATTATGAGGACTAAAATGTTTTATAAATATAGTAAACAACAGTAAAGTAGATGTAAATAATTATGCTAAATAAAATGAAACCCTAAATGTGCAAGAGAAGGAGAGAGAAATAGCTTTGTTGATTGGTCGTGACTATCACAGGTTATCGCAGGTCTGAGAATAAAATCTACAAATGTAGACGAACACTCAGGGACCCTGCGAAGGAAATATCTAAAGGATCTAAAATGACTAGGGTACCTGGGAGTGTACTGGGGCACCCTGGTCTGCAATCTGGGTGCTTTGAACACTGTAAATGCTCAAAACCTACAACTGGTATGATCCCAAGTTGGTTCCTAACCTTCCCTGTTTGTCACACTGGATTTGTCGGATGAGCTCAAAAATGACCTACAATGTAAAGAGAAGTATCAAAACCCTATAAAAATAAAATATGCAAATGAATGGGTTGGACTGACCTCAGCCGCCAAGATAGTGGACTTATCATTAAGCATTTTACTACATTTCAGACCCGGATGTAGTTCTAGTGAGTGTGTGCATGTTGTACCCTAGGTGCTCTCATGTCATTCATGGTTTGTGAAGTAGCAACCAATAGTAACTATAGAAAATGTAAATAACATGTGTGCATGGAATAGAATAGAATCCCTCCCCCTATGAAGTGTGTGTGATTCATATCTCCTAGCCTTGATGCATGGCACAATGTGGATGCAAGTGATGTAATGGATGTAGCCCTAGATGGAGTGATAGTAGTGTGTAATGTTATGACCTAGGACCCTCATTATGGTCTTATAGCTTTATATTTATAGGGCTATTAAGCTTAATTTTGTAATTAATCCCAATAAGACCAACTGAGAAAAAGATAAAGATGACCAACAACTAGAAATGACCCAAAAAGGAGTGGAATGGGGTTTTCATAGATTAGGGTGCCCAGGGTGGGACTGGGGGCGCCTCAGGGCACCCCAGTATAGGTTGTGGTGCCCTTATTTAGGGCTATAATGTTAGGGAAGTTGCAAAATGGGTGGATAAGTGCTAGAAAATAGATGGGAAATATGAAATAAAATATAAAATAAATATGGAAAAAAAGGTGGGATTAATTAGTACTTTGTACACTTAAGAGCCTTCTAAATAGTAATATAAGAGCGAGCCAAATTATGTGTAAAGTACATAATTTTGTGTCTACATTTTTTCCCCACTTTATGTTGGTGAGAAAAAATATCGGTAACATAAAGTAGATAGATATGCGTACCTGATATCCATATCGAGTGTAGAAGAAGATGTGCCAATGGACTAGAATCAAGCGTGGAATGACAAAAACAAAAATGTGGAGAAGTGTGGATTCTAAAGATTAAAAATGTGCATAAAAAGTGATGAGAGTGAACCTAGGGTGGAACGCATGTGTAGTTGTTACAATGTGTAATGTACCTACATGGTTAATATGGCAAGTATTGTCACATTTTTTTTTTTTTTTTGTTGTTGCCCCCAATTTTACTGCTTGTTTCTCATACGGAAGACCTATAATGAGAAAATGATCAAGTATTCAAATATTTATTTATGTAAAAACGTTGTGTAAAATGCACATATGTAAAGTACATAAATGTAAAATATGCTAGAAAAAATGTAAATGTAAATGGAACATGTGCACCTAATCCATGTTGAGAGAAAGGGTGTAGAAGGATATCATGTACTGTCATGAGTTTTTCGGGAGATCTCATGCCACCCTAGTTGAAGAAGTGTAGGGAGGAAATGTTCTATGTCCTCCAACTCTAAATTCCTCAACTAAATTTTTTTGAAGAGATCTTTGTATTGTCCTATTTTTTTTGTAAATTCAACACCACTAAACGAAGAAGTGTAGAGAGGCACGCCCACTGTAACCCCTGAGCCTGTAACCGCTCTATAGAATTGTTGAAGGACACCATGTCCTGTTAAGGCCATTGTGTATGGAATTCATAGACTATTCTAAACTCACTCATTGTGTCTGTCCCCCTCTTTTGGGGTGCATGTGATGAACCTGGAAGGAGAATGCAGCCCCAAAAGAGGACCAACCACACTCTGACCTATATAACTCTACCCTGCATGGGGGAAATGGAAAAATCTTGGTAGATACCAAGGTGCACACAAAATGGGATGGCTAGCCAATACAATTGTTAGTCAGAAAACACATGCATGCAATAAGTGTAAAATACGCAGACAATTTAGAAAAAAATCCAAGCACAATAGTGTAAACACACAAGAAACAACAAGAAGACCACATAAAATTGGGTTACAAACATGGGACATTACTCATGATGTCTTAAGACATGCAAGGCTATCATGGCTGCAAACAATAGAAAAGTGTGCACATAAGCAAAGAGTAAAATCCGCATACAAAGGAAAACAATGCAGACAAGTAGAAACAAAGAGGTAGTCATGGAAACATGTAATCCTACAAAAAAAGTGTTGCACATGGAACACCAGTTAGCATGTTAGAATGATAACCAAAATGTCAAAGCATGTATGAACAAGTAGTATAAGATGTTAAGTAAAAAATTAAACAATAACACCTGTATGAAACGAATGTGGATGCCCCCAATGGCTAGTATGGTAATGGTAGAAGGCGAGCATCCATGCCACTTGTAAATGTCTGGTATTTGTGATCACACTAAATAAGGGCATGAATGTGCATGTTTGTATGATAATGGCGTATAAGAAAGCAATCTAACAGGTGTAGTAAATTGATCATGTAAAACACTAGTAAGCAAGAGTAAATGATACCAAGACAATGTAGTACGTTGTGGATGGATGGAATGGAATGCAAGATGGAATGATAGAAGCAATGTTCCCCCTGAGTGTATGGAAGTATATGTAGTTGTTTTCACCCTCAAAATCCCCCTCACTTTCCAAGTCCAGTTTCAAAAATTTTGAGTTGGTGCCTTTGAGGAGTGTTTAAAACAGAGTAAGAAGTCTGGAGGGATGGAGAAATTTGTGTTTTGAAGTGTTGGTACTCAGTTTTTAATCCCACCGATTCCATTTTAAAATTCCTCAATCCGTGCGTTTTGAAATATATTTTCTTTTTTTTGACATGGATGCGTGGGATTTTACTATCTTTTTCTATGGCTATGGACTGGGTCGAGCTTTGTATTCCTTGCATTTATCTTTTTGCAAGAAAAATCCTTGATTCGAGTATAAACAGTGGAATTTTTTCCTTCATTTCATCTTTGACGGGCATATCTTCCCTGTCAATTTTGTGCCCCAACATCCATGGGCATGTGGGCATCTCTAATTGGATGCGGCATGATGGGTTCTTTTTTCAAACTTTTCATTTTTGGCTCTTTTATCAAAAGTGTCAAGTTGGCCCCGTGGCCCCGAATGATCCTTATTGGCTATTTGGCGAAAGGTAAAGGCAGACCCTTTTTGTGTTTTGAGGCATTTTGGCAAAGGGCATAAATTTATAAAGTGACCCACGGCCCCGCTCATGCCAAGAGAAAAATTCAAATTTTGATCCCACATCAAAAGAGTCAAAGTGGTGAGGCAGATTGTCAAAGACTTTTGAGATTTTTAGCCTTGTTTCCAAGAGGGAAAAACTTAAATGTTGAGCCCACATCAAAAGAGTCAAAGTAGGGAGGTGCATCATCGGAGCCTTTTGAGTTTTTAAGCCTTGTTTCCAAGAGGGAAAAATTCAAATGTTGAGCCCACATCAAAAATCAAAGTGGAGAGGCGGGTCGGCAGAGAACTTTGAGCTTTTGAGCCTCGTTTCTAAAAGAAGAAAAATTATAAAGTGAGTCGCGACTCCGTTACCACTCAGGTAATGCCACATGTCATACCCTAATGCAAAATGTGAAGTTTCGGGCTTACGAGGCTATGGGAGATTTTTTATAATTTTGCATTTTTCACAAAAAGGTGCCAAAGTGAATTTCGGGCCCGTAGATCTGTTTTGCAAAACTGGTTTTTCACCATTTTTGTACATATTCAATTCAAATGTTCAAATGGGCATAACTTTGATCCATTGTTCCAAATTTGATGAATTTGGTATTTTTGGAAAGATCTCAACCACCTCTACACCATGGAAGCATAAAATATTATTTTCAACAGGATTTGGTGGGTGAGAATATAGAAAAGCTCTTTTCATGCCATTAATATGTAATCCAATTGCTTCAATTATTGGGATATCTAGATTTTGGTCTACCATCTTCTCTAACATGCCAAGTAGTCATGGGGAACTAGATTTGGTATATTATAGGTGGATTGGCAGGGGCATTGATGACTAGTGGTCGGGCTTCCAAATTAGATTTTTGCCTTCCTTTTCCTTTTCTTCTTCATCTATTGTAAGAGCTTGGCTCATTGCAAAAGGGGGTGGGATCCTTGACATTCTTGAAATTGTAATAGATTTGAAAATAATCAATACATAAGTCTTTTTCCCCTTCTTCCTCTGTAATTCTTTCTTTCCTTGTTCAAATTTGTGAATCATCCATCTTTGCATGCTAAGAAACTTTGTGTTCTGGTTAATATGATTTTGAGAACTTTGTGTCTGTGAAATTATATCTGTTATAAATGTGAATGATTCCATTCTGCATCTCTTTTGCTCAATACGCATAAGGTTATACTCTGCTACCTATATTACCTAAAAGTATTGTTATTTTCTTCCTCTCTCATCTCATTTCTTCTTCCATTCTTTCGTATTGATGATCTTTGGGCATATGAATGTTTCAAAGTATCAAGAATCCACACTTTGAAAGTTGTACATTTGTATATAAGTTTTGTTGCTTTCTTTCAATAAGGGAACCTCTCCCATTAAAGAGGAGGGACTTGTTGTCCCTTGACTATAGTTTGTTAAAGTATCATTTTAAAACCCAATAGTTTTTGGCAACTCTACTTGGGATTTCATTTCAAATGTATCCCTTTCTAAAGGAACAACTTCAAGATCATTTTTGGTCTGGTGACTCTACGGTATACACGTGGGAAGAAAGCTCTCAGGGTTGAAGATTCTCATTTTCAACTTCTGGAGCAACAAAACTTCTCTCTTCTTCCAGCAAGAAGGAATAGAGGAACTAATTCTGCAAGCACACCTCCTGTTAAAGACATAAATTCCAAGGATAGCATTCCTCAAGAACAACTCATTCCTAATATTTGTGCTTTGATACTTGTTGGTGTTTCAGTTCCCCTTCAGTCAATTTTTCCAAAGATGGCAGCCCCTTTGCCTTGGGGACAACAGGTTGGGCCTCTTGCTCTTCCTCAGCCATTACATGAGTTACCTAGGGGTAACAGGAATTTTTTTCCCAAATTCCAGGGTGATGGGAAGGTTCATCCAGATGAACACATTGCAGCCTTCATTGTTGCATGTGGGATTCTTGGGGTTGAACATGAAGATGTCTCTGTCAGAATTTTTGTGGAGACATTGCAGGAAAATGTTGTTGATTGGTTCTATCATCTTCCTGCTGGATCAATTACTGATTGGACCACCATGACAACTCAGTTTGAGAAATGTTTCAAACCTGCTGAAGATGTGCATGCTCTGTTAGCTCAAATCTCTCATATCAAGAAGGAACCATTTGAGCCCATGAGAGAATTTGTAGCCAAAATTCAACAATCTCATTCATAAAATCCCACAGAACACTCGTCCAGTGGATCAAATCCAAAAGTGCTTCTTCCTCAATGCTTAGTTACCTGAAGTAAGCTATGCACTAAGGAGAGCTAATCTTACAACTCTAAGATGTTGATCAGCATTTGGCTATCAGTGTTGAAGATGATTTAATCATGTCTTGGTAAGTTGAAAAGAGAACCTTCCAAGTCTAAAGCATCTTCTTCTTCCTCCTCTCCTAGGAGCCAACTCAGATCAGTTGGTACAAAATCTTGCCAATGACCTCATAGCTATCAAGAAACAATTGGCTCAGCATGCTCCTTACCAAGATATTCCAAGGAAGAATTTTCAGCCCAGGAACCGTTTTCCTTCTTCTCAGACTAGATTGGCTATTGAAGGCCCACCCATCAAGGTCCCAGTCAATGCAACTTGTGAAGTTGAAGAACCTGATGATGAGGAGTTTAATGAACTCTATGAAGAACCAGAAGAAGAAGTTGATGAAGAACTGGAGGAACTTGGTGGATCTCAAGTTCATTTCCTCACCACTGAAGGTATGGATGATGAAGATGACTATGATGAAAGAGTAGTAGAGATGAATAGTGAGTCATATGTTGTCATGACTCGGGAGCAAGCAAACAAGAAAGAAAAATTGGTGCAGCCTGCTAAAAATCCAAGGAGTTTCCTACAACTATTCCAGTGATTGCAAGAAGAGGAGCTCCTATTCCCACTGCCTCCACACAAAAGGTGAGTAATACTAATATTTCTTCTTCTACTTCTGTTTCCAAAACTCCTTGTCCTTCAAATCCTAAAATTGATAAGTCCAAAGTCTCTCAAGTTCCTAGTAGTGATGCCACATCCACCTCTGGATCTTTTGATATCATTGATCACCTAAAAAAGACCAAAATCCAAATTTCAGAGGCAGAGTTTTACCAAACCCATCCAAAATCCTTTTCTAAAATGGTAAACTTTGTCAATTCCAAATCCAAAGCTTCATCTAATACCTCTAAAGGTCTTTTTCCCACTCCCTCTTCCTCACCCCAATCAAGCCTTGTGGCTGCAGTCACTTCCCCTAATGAGAAAGTTGAACCATTCTATGTGACTCTCCTCATAGCTGGCCATAAACTCAGTAATTGTGTTATAGACTCAGGAGCATCAGACAATGTAATGCCTACAAAAGTAGCTCATGCTTTGGGCCTGACTCTAACACGTGCCTTTGGTTCCTGCTATTCCATGGAGAGTAGAAAAGTGCCTTTGGTTGGGAGGATTAAAGATGCATAAGTAGCTTTTGTTGCTTTTCCAGAGAAAAGGGTCTTAGCCACTATTTTGGTAGCTGATATTCCTCCCTCGTATGGGATGTTTCTGAGTAGAAATTTCTATAAAGAGGTAGGAGGTGAAATTCAAATGGACTGGTCACATGCTTTGATCCCAATCAATGGAAAAATGAAGAAGCTGCTACCTGAGAAACAGACTGAATACATTGTGTAAAAGACTGATGATCCAAAAGCATAGATACTCTATGAAGATATAGGGCATGGAAACTATATGATCATGTCAGAGGATGAGGCAAGTCTTCCTAAGGGAGTGATTCATGATCCCAATGGAATTTGGACTCTGGAGTTTGATGGAAGTTGTTCTTCAGCTGGTTCTGGAGCTGGTGTGGTGTTAATCTCTCCAGAAGGGAAGATTCATCCATTTTCTTTCAAGCTTCATTTTGAAAATACAAATAATACAGCTGAGTATGAAGCTCTCATCCTTGGATTGAACATGGCAAAAGAAATGGGAGTGAAGAATCTTTGTTCTCGTGGTGATGTAGAGCTGTTTGTGAAACAAGTCAGAGATCTTTACCAAGTCAAGAATAGGAGATTGAAACATTATAGAAATCTTGTTTGGGATTCCATTGAATTCCTTGATGCTTTCTCCATTGAATTTGTGCTAAGAGAAAGGAATACTAAAGCTGATTCTCTAGTTGTCTCAGGATCTCTGTTGATTCCTCACCCAGATTTCTCTCAGGAGAAATTTACCATTGAAATGATTCATAGGCCCAGTGTACCAGATAATGCAAATAACTGGCAGGTTTTCAATGATGATCAACACTTTACTCTCATTCTTGGAGCTTAAGGATAATTTTGATCAACTGTATTTTGAAGGAAGTGAAACTTTTCCTAGAGAGTGTGTATCCTCTAATGAAGAATATATCAAGGAAGAGATGGATCAAGATGGTTGCATCAAATTGAAAGGTAACAAGATCCCTAAAGGGCTGGTAAGCTTGGAAGATTTGTTTGATAAGCATGATAGGTACATCAAATCTAAAGCTTCTCAAGGAGCTTAGTAGTCTGTTGAATGTGAAAAGGTTAATATTGGGAGTCTTGATGAACCCAAGATGGTGAACATTGGAAAATGTTGCACTCAAGAAGAGAAGAAGAAAGTAGTAAATATACTAAAAAGGTATGTTGATGTTCTTGCTTATTCATATGATGACCTCAATGCTTTTCAACCAAAGGAGATGCAACACTTTATTCCTCTGAAACCTGGGATCAAACCTTTCAAGCAGAAGCAAAGGCAATACAATCCTAATTTTTTTGGCACTATTTTTCAAGAGATCTAGAAGTTACTGAAGGAAAAAATCATCTTCCCTATACATCATTCAACATGGATTGCCAATATTGTGCCTGTCAGGAAGAAGAATGGTGAGATTCACATCTATGTGGATTTCAGGAATTTGAATCAGGCCTCTTTGAAAGACAACTATCCACTCCCCATGATGGATCAAGTTTTGTAAGTTGTCACAGGATCTGAGATGTTGTCTATGCTAGATGGATTCTCTGGGTACAATCAAGTGGAAGTCAATACCCCAGATCAACACAAAACTACTTTTACTACTCCTTGGGGCACCTTTGCCTACAAGAGAATGCCTTTTGGTCTTATCAATGTTGGTGCCACCTTTCTGAGGGAAATGGACTTGGAATTTGGCAGCCTAAAGGGAAAGTGTATTGTTTTGTACCTTGATGATTTGATTATTTTCTCCAAAACAAGGGCAGACCACTTTCAACATCTTGAAGCAGTCCTCCAGAAATGCAGAGAACATGGAGTTTCTCTCAATCCTAAGAAGTTTGTCTTTTGTGTTACTGAAGGAAAGTTGTTGGGGCATATTGTCTCCAAAGAAGGAATCAAGATAGATCCAGAAAGAGTTCAAGAAATCCAACAGATTCCTCTTCCCACAAGAAAAAAGGGTGTTCACTCTTTCTTTGGTAAGATAAACTTCCTGAGGAGATTCATTCCTGATTTTGCAGAACTAACTTTGAGCATTGCTCACATGATGAAAGGAAAGAAAAACATTTTTTGGTCTTCCAAAGGTAAAGAAGCATTTGAAGATATCAAGAAAGCCATTGCTAAGACTCCCATCTTAGCATGTCCTGATTTCAACAAGGATTTTATCATCTATTGCTATGCTACAGAGAATACCTTGGCTGTTGTGCTAACTCAGAAGAATTCTGAGGATCATGAGCTTCCCATTGCATTCATGAGCTATGTTTTGAAATCTCATGAATTGAAATATACTATGATGGAGAAACATGCTTTTGCAGTGGTCAAAGTTGTCAAGCAGTTTCGGTTTTATATTCTTAATTCTCACTCTGTTGTGCTTGTACCTGATACAACCATCAAGTCTATCCTTACACAACATGAGTTTGGAACTAAGAGAGGCAATTGGGTAGCAAAAGTCCAAGAATATGACCTTGATATCAGGCCAACTAAGCTAGTCTGGGGTAAAGGCTTATGTGAGCTCATTGCTGAAGGAGCTAATGCAGAATTGTCCAAAGAAGCAGTTGATGTTCTTGTTGTCCTCTTCCTCAGTACAACAGATGAATGGTATGTTGATATTGCACATTTTCTTACTTATGGAGAGTGTCCATCCCACTTGAGTGCCAAGGAAAAGAGAGCTATAAAGCTAAGGTCTACACAGTATGTATTATGGGAGAATGCTTTGTTCAAGAGAGGCATAGATGGAAGATTCTTGAAGTGTGTGGACAAAGAGCAACAGAAGAAGTTGTTCTCAACTTTTCATGATCAGGCTTGTGGAGGCCATTTCTCTTCTACTGTCACTACCCATAAAATCCTTCGTGTTGGGTACTATTGGCCTACATTGTTCAGAGATGCATCCAAATGGGTAGGAAAGTGTGAAGCCTGTCAGAATTTTTTTGGGAGACCTAAGTTGGCTGCTTTGCCACTAAAGCCAGTAGTGATTGATGAGCCTTTTCAACAGTGGGGATTGGATTTCATTGGAACTCTTAACCCACCTTCCAGTGTTGGGCATACTCACGTGTTAACTGCTACAGACTACTTCACAAAGTGGGTAGAGGCCATTCCAGTCAAAAGCACTACTTCTGAAGTGGTGTGTAATTTCATTAAGGAGAACATCTTGATAAGGTTTGGGGTACCAAACAAAATTGTGATTGATAATGCTTCAAATTTTTCTTCTTCTAAGATGATGGATTTCTTCTATGGTTATGGAATTTCCCTTGCTCATTCTTCAGACTACTACCCCCAAGGAAATGGACAAGCAGAATCAACAAATAAGAATCTGGTAACCATCGTTTGGAAGCTTGTCAATGACTCTCAAAGGAATTGGCACAAGAAGCTCTATGATGCTCTCTGGGCAGATAGAATTACACCCAAAAGAGCAATTGGGATGTCTCCATTTCAGGTGGTGTATGGTGTTGAAGCTCAGCTGCCAGTAATAGTGGAATTACCAGCCTTGCACTTAATGAAGGCTATTGAGGACTCAAGTTTCATCGGTTCCCTGGACAAGAGAATCATGTACCTTCAGAAGCTGGATGAAGACAGGATGCAGGTTTTTGATAGGATCTCAGCTCATCAACTGAAGGTGAAAGCTTTGTTTGATAAGAAGGCTAGGCCCAGATATTTTCAAGTGGGAGACATTGTTCTGCTATGGGACAAAAGACATGAACCTCGAGGAAGCCATGGTAAGTTTGATTCTCTTTGGCTTGGTCCTTTTAAAATAAGGCACTTCGCTAGAGAAAATTCATTCTATTTGGATTATATGGATGGTTCTCCTCTCCCACTTCCTTATAGTGGGCAGTATTTGAAGTTGTTCAAGTCCTAGGTGATTAGGCATGTCCTTATGTATATTGTGTACAGTGTTTTGGTTTTTGGCCTTTCTTCTGTGTTTTGGTTTTTGGTTTTTCCTTTTTGGTTTGTTTCCTCTTCCCGTTGTATGTGTGTTGTCTTCTGTATTGGTTTTTCCTTTGACTCTATTTTCCCAATGGATAAGGCACTGGTCTGATTTCCTAGAGTTTTTCCTATGGTTCTTGATCTTTCCTCGTTCCTCTGTCAAGACATCCCCAGAAAGAGCCAGCTGTTGTCTCCCTCAAAATCCCCCTCACTTTCCAAGTCCAGTTTCAAAATTTTTGAGTTGGTGCCTTTGAGGAGTGTTTAAAACGGAGTAAGAAGTCTGGAGGGATGGAGAAATTCATGTTTTGAAGTGTTGGTATTCAGTTTTTAATCCCACCGGTTCCATTTAAAAATTCCTCAGTTTGTGCATTTTGAAACATCTTTTCTATTTTTGTCATGGATGCATGGAATTCATCTATCTTTTTCTATGGCTATGGACTGGGTCGAGCCTTGTATTCCTTGCATTTATCTTTTTGCAGGAAAAATCCTTGATTTGGGCATAAACGGTGGAGTTTTTCCCTTCGTTTCATCTTTGACAGGTGTATCTTCCCTATCAATTTTGTGCCCCAACATCCATGGGCACGTGGGCATCTCTAATTGGATGCGGTAGGATGGGTTCTTTTCATGAACTTGTCATTTTTGGATCTTTTAGCAAAAGTGTCAAGTTGGCCTCGAGGCCCCGAAAGATCCTGATTGGATATTTGGCGAAAGTCGGAAAGGCGGACCCTTTTTGTGTTTTGAGGCATTTTGGAAAAGGGCGTAAAGTTATAAAGTCACCCGCGGACCCACTCATGCCAAGGGAAAAAGTCAAATGTTGAGCCTACATCAAAAGAGTCAAAGCAGGGAGGCGGATCGTCAGAGCCTTTTGAGATTTTGAGCCTTGTTTCCAAGAGGGAAAAATTCAAATGTTGAGCCCACATCAAAAGAGTCAAAGCGCGGAGGTGGATCATCAAAGCCTTTTGATTTTTTGAGCCTTGTTTCCAAGAGGGAAAAAGTCAAATGTTGAGCCCACATCAAAATTCAAAGTGGAGAGGTGGGTCAATGGAGAACTTTGAGCTTTTGAGCCTCGTTTCTAAAAGAAGCAAAATTATAAAGTGAGCCACGACTCCATTACCACTCAGGTAACGCCACGTGTCAGACCCTAATGCAAAATGTGAAGTTTTGGGCCTGCAGGGCTGTGGGAGATTATTTATAATTTTGCATTTTTTACAAAAAGGTGCCAAAGTGAATTTTAGGCCCGCGAATCTATTTTGCAAAATTGGTTTTTCACCATTTTTGTACAAATTCGATTCAAATGTTCAAATGGGCATAACTTTTGATCAAGTGTTCCAAATTCGATGAATTTGGTACCGTTGGAAAGATCTCAACCACCTCTATTCCATGGAAGCATAAAATATTATTTTCAATAGGATTTGGTGGGTGAGAATCTGGAAAAGGTATTTTCATGCCATTAATATGTAATTTGATTGCTTCAACTACTGGGATATCTAGATTTTGGTCTGTCATCTTCTCTAACACGCCAAGTAGTCATGGAGAACCAGATTTGGTAGATTGTAGGTGGATTGGCAGGGGCATTGACAGTTGGTGGTCAGGCTTCCAAATGAGATTTTCCACCTTCCTTTTCTTCTCCTCTTTTTACTTCATCTATAAATGTAAGAGCTTGGCTCATTATAAAAAGGGGTGGGATCTTGGCATTCTTGAAATTGTAATAGATTTGAAAATAATCAATACATAAGTCTTTTTCCCCTTCTTCCTCTGCAATTCTTTCTTTCCTTGTTCAAATTTGTGAATCATCCATCTTTGCATGCTAAGAAACTTTGTGTTCTGGTTAATATGATTTCGATAACTTTGTGTCTATGAAATTATATCTGTTATAAACACGAATGATTCCATTCTGCATCTCTTTTTCTCAATATGCATAATGTTATACTCTACTACCTATATTACCTAAAAGTATTGTTATTTTCTTCCTCTCTCATCTCATTTCTTCTTCCTATTCTTTTGTATTGATGATTTTTGGGCATATGAATGTTTCAAAGTATCAGGAATCCACACTTTTAAAGTTGTACATTTGTATATAAGTTTTGTTGCTTTATTTCAATAAGGGAACCTATCCCATTAAAGAGGAGGGACTTGTCCCTTGATTGTAGTTTGTTAAAGTATCATTTTAAAACTATGGGAGGAGCAGTAGTAAATGGTGATGAAGTATGTGATTGTATATCGAATGTTTGTGAACCATATAGCCAAATTGAATGTCACAACTTAGTTGAATAGGTGAGTGATGATTTAGCCCTAAGCATATAGCACTACATGATGGCAGAAGAAGTTGACGATTTATCCTATAGCGTATGTCACTACAAGATGGGTGATGAAGTCGGATGGAGCATATATGAGTATATGGTGGATAACTAAAGGTGGTGGTTTAGCACTAAGTGTGGACCACTACGTGATAAATAAGCATGAGGTGGTGATTTATCCTAAATTATATACCACTAAGTTATGAGTACGATAAATGATGATGTAATAGAATGACGTAGAATAGGATAATAGAATATGTGATGATAGGATGTAAGAGGATAATGATAAATTGATGAAGAGAGTGGTGTTTTAACCTAGGGTATATACCACTATGTGATAAGGAAAGGCATGACAATGTGATAGGACGATGTAGAATTGATGAAAAAGAGTGGTGATTTAACCTAAGGTGTATACTACTATGGTATGTGATGGTGTGTGTGGGTGATGATATAGCCTAGAGCATTGGTCACTTGTCTGATGAATGTGATATGATGATATGCCACGTGTAGGTAAGTTCCATTTGATACGTAAACCCTATGCATTCGAGTATGGACCGAGGAACTAGAGTGCATCATAAGGTGGTGAGTACAACATGTAGAAGACAACGTAGTTTAATTGACCAAGGGATGGATATGTGATGTAAATGCATAGAGTGGACAATGTAATGTAGGATGTGTAATGGGTATGGAATGTGTAATGTGTGAAATGTTATAAGTGTGTAGATAGAAATATAATTTGTAATGATGACAGGGAAAACTAGACTCATGTATAATGAAATCTAGCGTAAATAGAGAATGTAAGAAAGGGATGTAAAACTAGATGCAGATGAAATGACAACTAACGTAGTGTGTAGGAGATAGACGTTGTATAAAGTACTAATATGTGCATGAAAGGGATGTAGTATAATGTAGGATGTATACTAAGTGTAGAATGGATGTTGTAGGATGTGTGGTGTATGTGATAGAGTGTAAATGTGTAGAACCTATATTATCATGTGTGGGGTTCAGTGTAATGGTAATCCCTCAACATTTGAGTGTCAACCGAAGCACAAGAGTGCATCATCGAGTAACGAGGGTGCTATGATGCATGAGATAGAAATGATGATGAATATAGGATGATACAAGTATGCTAGAATAGATAAGGGGGGATTGGATATATTTTGCTATGCCCCCCGAGTGTGTCATAAAGGAGGGGTCAACCAATAAGGTATAGGGAGGGAGGTCCAAAAAATTTAGTGAAGATGATGACACCTTAAGACAACGGTCGAGTAAGGGTGGTATGTGAGATAAACATTGTGCAAGGGAATGAAGTTGATATGCATGCGATGGGTGTACATAAGACCAATATCGATATGTAGTAACTTGTGTGGGTGATGGGGAGCGAGGAGATATCATACGTTGGGAAGTAAACAAGCCATGTGGAATAAAGAGAGTCAGTGACCATCGATAGGAGGTAGTAGTAGTCCTAGGAATGTGCTTATGGCGGTGTGGAGGACTAATAGAATGGATTGGATGCACAGGTGTAGGTTGAGATGGTGGGGTAGGAAGAGGATTTAGTGTAGGTGATGTCAGAGGAGCTATGTGAGGGAGAGGAGGAGGTACAGGAGAAGTGAAACTAAAATGTGAAGATGTCAGAGGTCAATGAGGAATGTCATCAATGGAAATAACTTGATTTTTGTAGATGAAATTAAGGCACAAGTGGTTGATGGAGATAATAACTTGGGATTTATGGATCCAATTTAAGCTGAGAAACAGGTCCCACTGGTTGACTACTTGATTAATGAAGCAAGCAATGAGAAGAGTGAGAGGACCAATTGTGATAGGTAACTTAACGACACCATAAGGGCTCTTGAAGGGAAATTTAATTTGTGATGGAGGATAACCAATAGATCATAAAAGAGATAAGGAACATGTACTAATATGAGAAGATGGATCAACGTTAGTGTTGTTAATAGGGGTTGAGGTGATGAAGGCCTGTATGTATGAATGGTTGGATGTGAATGTAGCATGAGATTCAGTGTGAGAAAAATAAATAACAAGTGGGGTCGTATTAATGCTTGCGACTAAGAATTTGAGTGCTCCCACATCTGGAGGTGGTGTGGCATGGTATGTATGATTAGTTAAAGAGTCTGTGGCCTTTTGTCACATTGGTTGGATTCTTTGTTAAAGAGTTTAAATTTACCCTTGTCCTTAGTGGGAGGAGGGATAGTAGGTGTAAGGAATTCTAGTTAGTCATTATCAATGAGATCTTGGATAATTGCACAAAGTTTCATATAATGGTTAGTAGAGTGGCCTACATAGTGATGGTAATCATAACAGAATATTTCATTGTAATTTCATCATTTGGGTCGTGATGGGTCTAACTTGAGTGGTGATGGAAGGGTGATGAGGTTATTATCGAGGAGTTATTATAATATAAGATGTGGTTCCCTACAGAGGTTTGTGAATGTACACTTAGGTGGTTGGGAGAAAACTTCCTTAGAAGGGGTAATGGTGTTAATAGTTAATTTAATATCAATGGGTTTAGATGTAGAAGGTTTAAATGGGGTCTTAGTTTGGAAACGAGTAGAGTAAGAGGGTTGGTCTTGATATTTGAGTTTTCCAATAGATAGAATCTTAGATTCAATGGATATATTGGGAATCCCTGGGGTGCCCCAATTTGTAATATGGGTGTTCTAAACACTATAAATGTGCAAAACCTACAACCGGTATGATCGCAAGTTAGTTTTGAACCTTCCCTATTTGTCACGCTGATATATTGGATGAGCTGGAAAATGACCTGTAATGTAAAGAGAAGTATCAAACCCTAGAAAAATAAAAGGTGCAAATGAATGGGTCAGACTTACCTCAGCCACCAAGCTTGGACTTATCACTGAGTGTTGCACTATATTTCAGACCCAGATGTAGTTCTGGTGAGTGTGTGCATGTTGTGCGCTAGGTTCTCTCATATCAGTCGCACTTTGTGAAGTAGCAAGCAATAATAACTATAGAAAATGTAAATAACATGTGTGCATGGAATAAAATAGAATCTATCCCCTTAGGAAGTGTGTGTGATGCAGATTTCCTAGCCTTGATGCATGGCACTATGTGGATGCAAGTGATGCAATGGATGCAGCCCTAGATGGAGTGATAGTAGTGTGTAATGTTATGACCTATGACCCTCATTATGGTCTTATAACTTTATATAATTTATAGGGCTCTCAAGCTTAGTTTCGTAATTAATCCCGACAAGGTCGACTGAGGAAAAGATAAAGATGACCAACAACTAGAAATGACCCAAAAAGGAGTGAAAGGGGGTTTGCATAGATCAGGGCTCCCATGGTGGGACCAGGGCACCCCATTACAGGCTAGGGCGCCCTGATTTAGGGCTAGAATGTCGAGGCTGTTGTGAAATGGGAGGATAAATGCTAGAAAATGCATGGGAACTATGAAATAAAATATAAAATAAAGATGGCCAAAAGGTGGGATAAATTAGTACTTTGTACACTTGAGAACCTTCTAAATAGTAGTATAAGACTGGGCCAAGTTATGTGTAAAGTGCATAATTTTGTGTCTGCATGTATATAACACCATGTTAGAAAAACATTGAAGGGACAAGTCATTTACTTGTTACATTGGCGACATCCAACTATGAGGATCCCTTTGTTGGAAAAAGTGTCTATGTTCTGACACTGACACATCCTGGTTATTTCACCTAATATAACAAAAATTATACAACTTGAGTTAAATGTACGCACCCAAATGCATTGGTTGAAAAGTGGTAGAATTTTTTGTTTCTTTATTTCTAGAGTTTTGTGTGTACGAATAAAGTTCCATTGATATCTTCTTCCATATCTATCCCTATGGATTTGTAAGGGAAATAAGTTAGAGGATGATTCTATATTTGTGCTTCTTCATTTATTTCTTCATTGTTAGTTCTTCGTTCAATTTATTTTTCATATCCATGCAAGTTTTGGGTAAAGAATAAATTGCTTCTTAGAATTTTTCTTTCTGTCTCGTGAATTTAAGGAAAAAGTAATTAAAATAAGTTATATTTTTAGAATAATAGTCATAGAGTACATTTTTTGTTTAAAGTAGATATAGTTCCACAATCCTGCAACAAAGGAATAGCTACATTCGGTTATTCCTTGTTTTATTTTATTCTTTTAGAAGTAGCAAAATTTATTTTAATTTGTTTCTTATGTATGTAGAAGTATATTTTATTTATTTTTAATTAATTTAGAAAATACAAATTTCAATGTTTGTTTAGTTAGCTTCTTTCAATTCATTTCTTTCTCAGACAAATAGAGTAGATAGTTCATTTCATTTTATTTAATTAACCAGGAATGAATTTAGTTAATTAAAAGATTAAATACAATTTTTTTTACTTAAATTTAATTTACTATCTTTATTTATTTAAAATGATTTCTCAATGCACTTTGAAAGATAAATCAAAACAAACAATCAAACCATAGATAGTGAAATATTATACGTTTGTGCCACGAGCTTGTGTCATTATTTGATGGTGAGATAATTGATCATGGATGTTGGAATTTATTTTGAGATGTTAAAGAAGTGGTATTTTGTTTATATTATCCTCCACAATGATTTGACTTGATATGTATAATATGGTCTTCCTAGAAATATGTTACATAATTCTAGAGGCACAATGTCACAATTGATTGTCCTCCATAATATTGAATTTATACATGAAAGTACATTTATATGGACTACATATTTTTTCCCTACTAAAGCCAATCTAAAGAATATGAATTGGGATGCATAATTGTGGAAATTTATATGTATTAGGTTATTTATTGAAAAATAAGGTCATTTTATCATAGACTATCAATGATACATGAAGAGGCTAAACCTTCACCTAAAATTATTGTGAAATAAATGTATCTACTTTTAAGAAGTGTCTATGATAGTGGTGTTAGTGCTCATACATGAAACATTTGGATTATTGCGAAATATTTTTGCATGAATTGATGTAGATTGTGCATTCAAGGATTGTAACACGAGACATTCAATGTCTTTATGGGCGTGTGAGTGATATTAATAGCACCATATGTCACATTGATTTATTATTTCCTTTTTCTAGCTTTGAAAGAATTTTTCAGTGTTTTTTTATTATGCAACCTTCTTACATGGCTCTCCTCTACATGGAATATTAATCTTTTGTTATAGAATATCATTGGATCGTCACTTTTGTGTAAGATGACTCTTTTACATGCTAATAAATAAGCAAGAAACATTTATAATTCATATTTTCCCTAGCTTTGATATTAATAATGTTTTGGTACATTTCTCCTAAAGATTTAGAATACAATAAATTCATCTTGGTTCATATGTTAGGTTAGAGATAATTGGTGTACAATAATAAAATATACTTATGCGAGTATATCATTCATTCATATAATGCGGCCAAAGACCATGTGTGGGGGCTATATGGGGGACAATTCAGTTCTTAGCTATAAGTTAGAAATGTCATGGAGAGTACACATTACTTAAATTTCAGAAGTATACTAAAACACACATTCAATACAAATAACATGTATACTTTGTAGGAAATGAAATTGTTAAATTCAATATTTTATAATAGAGAGAAATTATAGGGGTATGTAATGTTGCATCAAGTCTAGAAATGTAGGTTCAAGTGACTGAAAGAGGAAAAAACTTCCTATTATTTTCCTATACTTAATGTGCAAATACATATATTTATGAGAAGTATTATATTCTCGAGGAATTTGAATGATGATTACCATATCCTTTAGCTCTAAAGTTCATCGAAATTTATCCAATTAAATAATTTGTAACTACCTTATTGTATTTTTTACACATACACATGTATGTATTATACATACACACATGCATGCATGCATACATACATACAAACATACATACATACATACATACATACATACATAACATATATACATACATACATAAAATAAGGTAGTTACAACTTGCCAATATAACAAAAAACAATGGTTTCGATTTGTTTCATCTTGTAACCAATTGAATTTTATATTTCTTTCAAGTGTTGTAATTTAACTTCATGTCAAGAAGCTATCAAAGATATTACTTCACATTATTAGAAATAAGAAGTTACACCTATGAATAATAGTGGGTCACTTGGTAAATAATGTATACAACACACGTGATCATCAAATTCTAAATATTAACTCTTATTTTTAAGATTGACCACTACATACTCTCATTATTGGGGGCCCTTTTTACACTAACACCATTATCTATACCAATATATTGTTGAAAAAATGTAAATAAATATTATATCCTATACAACTGCATGTTTTATATACCAAGAAATCCACACACAAACATGTAGTTTCCATGTAATTGTTTTGAGAAGACATTGCACATAAATAATTCCTACATGAGATTCAACCAAAAACATGATGCACAAGCATTAGGTGATGAAATATATTCATGGTGCATGATATTGCACAATGGCTCTACAAGGATTAATATTATCTACATAGAAAATATGTTTTGCAATGGTGAATAAATGTCTCAAAATACTTGGGTACATGTGAATGCATTGTGAGGTCTCTAACATAAAGGAAGAACTATAAGATGAAAGGTGTATAAGATATAAAGGAGAAAATGAGGATTTAAATTGAATATGATCTCTCTAAGAAATTTTCATAATTTTCCATTTTGGTTTTTTAGAAAATTTCCTAATTTATTTATCACATATGTTCTTTTTAAAGTCCAAATTAAATTTCAGATAGAACTTCCATTTCATGTATCATTACATTTATTTTCAAAAGTATGAATTCTAAAAATTTAAAATCAAACTTGGATCACACAAAAAAAAAAAATTCAAATGTGTATGATGTGGTTTTATATACCTAACATCAGTGGGAATATTAGAGGTTGTACTTTTTAATACTAGTAATTGCACATGAGTTGCAAACTATGTTAGAAGGGATGTTTTTCAATGTTATATTTTCTTACTTTGTCTTCATATGTTAATTTTGTTTATATGTTATGATATTTTGTCAAATAATTTCAGTTTATTGTGTATACTTCCACATTTCATATACATGTTATCATCACATTCCATAAGACCACTAACCGATTTTGGAAAATAGCTTGCATGCCTTGCGTATGGTTGCACATTTTGCATATATGATTATCAAAATCTTTGAAATTACAACATTTGAAAAACATTAAATTGTAACTATGTGTTCATGTATGTCCATATCTTATTCTAAAACTCTCATTTTTGCACGTGTTAGAAGGATGTTGCAAAAGGTTGATCGATTTGGTTATAACCCTGTCAATTGAATTTTCATAGATGTTTCCAAGCGCTTTTGACAACCCATTTTGTAATGTATAGCTTATAACCATGGAATTTTAGTAGATGATATTCAGTGAAGACATTTCTTTTAATATCCTTAAAGCCTCATTAGGAACACCATTTTGTGCCTATCATGGAATCATCACATTATAAGAGACCATACTTCTTTGAGGCATTTTTACAAATAGATCATGTGAATTGTAAAAGCTGACAAAAACCTCCTTTTTCATTATGTTTCCATGGATGTTTATAGCTTGTTCCAAATATCTTATTTTGGCCAAAAATAGGAGTATGTACTCTTTTCATTGCTTACAAATACTTTAGTGATAGATTTCCTATAAATCTAGAAACTAGTAAAACCCCACAAATGATATAAAGTCTTGTCATAGTGAGACATAAAACCTCCTACTATGCTTCTAAAATTCTTTTCATCAACTGAATGACTTCCATCCTCCCTCATAATTTTGTCTTCACTTGTAATTGGAAAATCCACGGGCTTACAATCTTGTATATTGTACTTTTGTAGTGTGTGTTGAACATACTTAGCTTGAAAAATGACTACTTCATATTTCATTTGATGGACTTCCATGCTAATAACGTACTCCATGAGATCAAGATCAATCATCTCAAATTTTTAATTCGTATCTTATTTGAATCTTTGCAACATATCCATAGAGTTGCGTATAAAATACTTGTTATCTACATAAAGACAAATATATAACACATTAGAACCCAATGCTTGTATGTAAGAGTTGGTTGATTTTGACTTATTACGAAGCCTTGTTCTAATAACCGGATATCAACTCTTGATTACCAACCTTTTGGAGCTTGATTTAGCCCATAAAGAGCTTTCTTCAACTCATATACCCAAAAAAATTTACCCTTTACCTCAACTCTTGGTGGTTTCCACACATATACTTCTTCTTCTATCACTCCATTTACGAATATTTTTGACATCAATTTGATGGATTTTCCATCCTTTATGAACAAAAAAAAATATAATTAGTCTTATAGTATCTTGATGAGCCACATGTGCATAAGTTTCCTCATAATCAATCCTACATGTTTGTGCAAACCCTTTTATAACTAGTATAACTTTTAGCTTGTCAAGTGTACCATTATTTTTCACTTTGGTCTTATAGACCCATTTCATTCCAATGACATATTTATTAGCTATAAGCTGAATAAGATCCCAAGTATCATTCTTCTCAATCAAATCCATCTCAATTTTCATAGCATAAACCCGTACTTTCTTTTGACTAGCTTTTGCATAACTACTAGGTTCACTAGACATATATGAAAACACAAACATAGTGTTTTCATCATAAGCATAATCAAATAAATTACTTTTATGAGCTTGTATCCTTGTGATCCTTCTCCCATAATTCTGATCCAACATTTGATTTGTTGGATGTGGATTCAAAAAATGTTTGTGCTTACTTGGAGTTGATGTAGATAGATGACAAATCTCTTGGGAAGAGCTAATATTGTTTCTTGTCGAAATGGAAACCTATGTATGGGACTTTGAACCCAATTAATATTCTTCTAGAGGATTCCCCCCTTCACTCATGATGCTTTTAGAAATCTTATCATGATCAATATACATGTCATTTAAAAAAAATCCCAGAAATAATTGTAGTTTTCCTAGCATGATTATAAGACATGTGTGCATTGCATTCATCACTATATCCTCTAAATATGTGTGCCACACTCTTAGGATCTGATTTGTTTCTCAAATCAGCAGGAACATAAACAAAATCTAAATAACCAAATTCCTTTATGTGATTTATATTTGGTTTATTTCCAAAAACATGTTTCATATAGTGTTTTGTCTTTGACTGTCATAGAAGGACTCTGTACGCACCCAAAATTGAATGTGCTACATTGTCAGAAAATAGTCACAAAATTCCCCAATGATGATTCAATTCCTTTCAAGAAGGTTTTCAAACTCCAAAACCCATTCGTAGTGTATATTTGTAGACTAGAAATCTTTAATTAGCCTTCATGCACCTTTTTCCAGCTTTCTGCTTCTTTCTGCGCATGTTTTGGCCTTTAGTGCCAAGACTGCCACCCTACGCAAGGTGGTGGTCCTAACCAATTTTTCCAAATTACATCATACATGTTTTTAACATGCGATGATTCACTTAGCTTCACTTTTAGCATCATTTGTGGGCCAAATTGTCTAAAAAAAGTTTTTATTGTTTGGTTCTCCTTCCCTCTTCTATTTTTGTATGTGCTTTAGTTAGTTGGAACTGCCTCTTCTTTCTTTGTGCATAAAGGCACATCCCAGACCCAATTCTTATATATTCCATGCTTTTATTCAAGAAAACGGGCCTGACAACTTTTGTGTATCTTGGATTGTATTGTTGCCACAATCTTGCTACAAATTGCATAGCCAAGCTCATATATCTTTTGTTATCTCTCTTCTACTTACATTACAATCAAACTACCTTCAAGTTTCTATTGTTCAAGTGTCATCCTCCTACCATTGTTCTTGCATTCCCAATCCCTTGGACTCAATTGAACACTTAGAGAAAGAAACAAACAAATTGAGGGGACAGATATAGATAGAACTAGATTCACCAAAGCTCTTATTTATCCAGGTTGGAATTATGTGTTTGTTTTCTTTATTTGTTAAATTCTCACTTTTAAATCACTAGTTTTAATTACATATCAAATAGAGTAGAAAAAAAATTCATTTCAATTGATTGGGCAATTACAAGTAGATCAAATCATTAGGAAGTCTTCTCTCTTACATTACCAGGGAAGTTGTGGGGAACAATAGCTCTTTTAGTCTCATGATTTGTTCTTCACCTCTGATGTGGGGTTTGAAGGGTTTTGATTAGATTAGGTTATTTTTTAAGATTAGATTCATATATTTGCTCAAGTTACCTGTTATATCTAGCTAGTTACTTGTCTTTAGTTTATTTATCAGATTAGAATGCATTGCTTAAAAACTAGAAAGTATCAAAAAGATTTCCTTTGATAGATTAGTTTGCTTTTTATTATTTTTTTCTAATATATTGTGAAAACTCCAACAACATATATTATATTTCCTTTAATAGTTAGTTTTCTTATTAAAATCATTTCATTTCATTATGTATGACCATCAACAGTCCACAACAAGAAAAGGCGTACAGTCGTGATCCTTTGGGCCCACAACCCAATGGGACGGAATTGATAACTGACATTGATACAACTTTACGTTTGACAGTCTTACGCATACCTGTAACTTTTGTTGAGAAAATAGAACAGCTAAATATGCTAAACATCGATGCTAATTAAGCCTACGATTATTTGACTGCTGCTAGAAACAGGGTTTGATTATGCGCATGACCATATAAGGGCCACAACCTCCACGAGTCTTTGGTTGTGATCCTCGGGTCCCACAACCCAATTGGCATGCTGACAAGTTAAACATTGACACTAGTTTCCATATATTAGTATTTAGATCTTTACCACTTCCACTTGACATTATTGCACAACTTTCCTTACTAAACATAGCAGCCGATCAAGCTAAGACTTTCTGGACAAGACCAGAAAAATCACCCGTAATCCTTGTGGCTCCACTACGTCTCTCGTTTTCACTTCCATGACCTTGTCTGGAAATCCATACAAGGCACTCGTAGGTCACTTTATGCATGTTCAACAACTAATAAATAGGATCTTGGAAAAGCTTGATATCAATTGGAGTCTTTGAGAAGCTATTATATCAGACTTAGCCATCACATCACTTTAGATTAGGAGAGCATTCTTCGCCTTAGACTCACAAATCTTGATATTTTGTGTTGACGACATAAGATTTCCCAACTAGATTGATCACCATCACCAAACTCACATTCATTTCCATTCTACACCGACTATCTCGACACGACCTCAAGAGGTCGGGTGTAAAGAAGGTCACATGTTGATTTTCTGTCGTACAAATTGGTGAACCCGATGTGAAGAGCTAGTCTCTAAATTTTCTTTCTTTCTTCATCCATCCTTTATTCTGCGAGTATTATTATACCCCCCAAATATATCAAGATACGATGATTATGGTCAACCCATCCTAGGTTTTGACATGTACAACTACCAAATAGGTATACCACAAAAATCACCTTCACTCTCAATGTGGGCAGACAACCGCTCAACTGCTCAAAACCCTCTTCTTCAGGGAACAAATGTTGTTTCCTCTGTACATATTGAGTAACTTGACCAAATCACGTAGACTTACCCTCATGAACAATCAAGTTAAAATAATATGAATTTTATTAGGGAAGCAATTTCATCTCCTCAGGTAATATTTCGATATCCTATTAGCATGTGATCAGACCAACTCCCACATCTAGATGAGGAATACTTAGCACAATATGGTAGGAGTGAACAACACTTCCAGAATATGTGTAGACACTTGTAGTTTGATCAATTCACTATTATTCCTAATATTGTACTAACTATTCTTCCCCTTGTAAATTTACGACACCTCGTCAGTTATATCTATCTAACTCCCCTCTTACGACACTCTATTGGTCATATTTCCTCTTATAAACTAATTAAATAGGTTATAATAACCTCTTCTTGGCTAATATTCTCTTCTTTACCCCCTTTATTATCTCCCTAGAGTATCAATCCACTTCATTGGATTGATTAAGTCTTTCAGAAGCCCTTCAGAAACCTAATTTCTCTCTAAGTAAGATTAATTACCCTCTAAACATGGCTAGTTAGTCTTAACCATGGTCATCTCTTCTAAACACAGTCAAACCTCACTTTGACTTGCTAAAAGTGCTTTTTGTACTTTTACATTTGTCCCACATGTACCCAAATCTCCCATTTTCCCAAATGAAAAACTATAAATAGGGCTAGACCCCCTCCCTCATTTTCTAAGAATTCTCTCTTCTTCCTAGCACAAATTATAGTATTTTGTTTAGGCTTTAGATTGTAGTTCATTTTCTTCCATTTAGCTATTAGCATTAGCTTTTGTATTTTATAACACAAATATGGAGTAAAAGGGAAGAATCATTGGCCTTGAAGTTATTAAGGGGGAGATCTCTTTCTCTTAAACACAAACCAAATGCTTAGATCCTCTTTGGTTCATTATTTCAAGCTTTCAAAGAATAGAGTTTAGTTTCATTTGCTTAGTTTGCTTATTTACTTCAAATTAATGTATGCAAAGAAGAAACCCTTGCTCATTTCTTATCAGATGGTCCATTGATCAACTTATTTAAATCTTTTGGGGTTTCTTTAGAGATTCTTACCCCAATTCCATGACTTTTGCAACTTTTCATTGAACACATTTGGTGTTTTTCTCTTGCAGCTTATGAGTGTCCTTCTATGGATGTAGTTGTCCCCTACAAACATAAGCTACAAAAAAAGGATAGATTTAGAGTCCCTCACACCTTACAATTAAGACTTTCCTTTATTTGTCAACCCATTATCTTCATGGGAAGCAACATCAGAAAAATATGGCCCAGGTGAGCCATTCACTCTTGAACATGCTTTGTTAATATCAAACTTGTTAGTATCCCCTAGGACAAGGTGTAAGCCTTATTTTCAGTTCAAGAGCACTCACGAGAAATGTCCTAAACTGTTGGAAAAAAAATTCCATAGTGGTCTCCTATCTGAGGAGAAAATGTTAGAGGATCCTACCAGTAGAGTGCCAGAAGGCACCATGGCTTCATGCCATCAAACATCCCAGTACATCAAAGGTCACCGCATGATGTTTTTCATCGGTTATAGTGGGTTTGGATGTGGCATTAATGCACAAGGCCAGCTAGAGCCTATTCCCATTCCTCATTTCAAGTCTAATAAACATGGCCTTGGGATAAGGCCTCATAACACTCTACCCTCTAAGAATGACGCCACCTCTTCTAAACATGAGGACATTTCATCTCATACTGATAGCAACGTAGATTCCCAATGTAGCCTCTATGAGGATCTTTCTTCCACGAACCTGTTCCCAAATTCAGCGGTCCTTACCTTATCCGAATCCATCCCCTTAAACAAAAATCAAGTAGCCCTTGTATATCCTAAACTTATAGATTGGGATCAACAACTTCACGTGCCCATATATTTCTTTGAAAATGATGAGGCATTTGCAGAGTTCATGGGACTCAGGGATTCTATTTCATTTAGGGACCACAAGAAAGGATTTTCGATTCAACTATACACATGTGCATACTTCAAGGAAGAAGTAAAGATGTGTGGATGTTTGAATAAGAATACTGTAAATAAAGGTACAACCACTTCTGAGAAACCTAGAAAAAAGGATAAACGGAAATCTCACAGTGACAAACTCTTTAAAAACTCATAGATAAACAAAATGAAGAGTCTAAAGATGAAGTGATTTATCCATTTAAGGATAATAATGAGCTACCGCAAGAGGTCAATCTTACTCTTCCACCTAATCCTACACGGATGGAAGATGCTTCTAAACTGCTTGTTGAGGAAACAATCAACGTCAACAATGGCTCAGAGGAGTAGCCTAGAATAATAATGTTTGGGGCTTCACTCTCATCTCATGAACAAAAGATCTTTGTAGAGCTCTTAAAAGAATACGCGGACATATTTGCATGGACATATGCATATATGCCTAGTTTGGACCCAGAGCTAGTTGTGCACAACCTCGTTGTGCACCCAGATGCCAAACCAATCAAGAAAAAGTTTAGAAAGATGCATCCTAAGGTGGCGCTTCTGGTCAAAGAAGAATTGGAAAATTTGTTAGATGCTGATTTTATTAAACCTATTGACTATTCAGAATGGATCTCTAACATAGTTCCGATACAGAAAAATCATGTTGGCATAAGAATCTACATTGATTTTTGTGACATTAACAAAGCATGTCCAAAAGATGACTTTCCCCTACCTAACATTGACATGATAGTTGATTCCATTGCTGGTTATGAAATGTTGTCCTTAATGGATGGCTTTTCAGGTTATAACCAGATACGGATCACAGAAGAATATCAACATAAAATATCATTCATCACCCCTTAGGGAATGTTTTGCTACAAAGTCATGCCTTTCGGGCTCAAAAACACTGGGGCTACTTATCAATGGGCCATGACAGTTATCTTCCATAATGTGATAAGTGACATCATGGAAGACTATGTTGATGACATCCTAGTGAAATCCAAGAGTAGAAAAGAACACCCTGAAGTACTGAGGCATATTTTTCAACGTCTATGAGACTATAAGGTTCGCTTGAACGCTAAGAAATGTGTCTTCGTTGTTTTATCACGAAAGCTCTTAGGTTCATTATTTCACAAAGAGGGATTGAAGTGGAACCTGCAAAGGTTACAGCTATTACAGAAATACCACCACCTACCATTCTTAAGCAACAAAGGATTCTATAAGGGAAAATTCAGGCAATCCGTCAATTTATTTCACAACTTGCGGATAAGTGCCACCCCTTTACCCATTTACTTAAGAAATTTATCACATTTAATTGGGGACCTGACTGTCAGAAGGCCTTCATGCTACTAAAATATTACTTGGTCATCCCAGCTGTACTCATGCCACCTACCCCAAGTGAACCTCTCCCTTTATACATTTCCGCTACTCAGATTTCCATTGGTGCATTGCTTTCCCAATACAACTTAGACCATAAAGAGAGATCAGTTTACTATCTCAGCCACACCTTGATCACGTACGAGTTGAATTATCCCCAAATAGAAAAGGCCTTCTTGGCAGTTGTCTTCACCTTCCAAAATCTTTGCCATTATCTCCTGAACAATAAAACCAAACTCATATCCAAAGTTGACCCTCTCAAGTACCTTTTATCCAAGCTTTCCCTCACAAGTCGGATGGCTAATTAGATCATTCTCCTAAGTGAATTTGATATCAAGTTTGTGAATCAGAATTGTTCAAAAGGATAGGTACTGGCTGATCAGTTAGCAGAAGCACCTCTCCCATGGATGGAACCTTTGTGCCTAGATCTGTCAGATGCATCTATGATGTCTATTAAATAATCTGTAGAATGGCAGGTCCATTTTGATGGATCTTTCACCTTCCATGGATCCAGAGCAGGAGTGGTCCTCATCACTCCAACAGGAAATGTCATACCATGAGCATTCCAACTAGGATTCCCGTGCACAAATAACATTGCAGAGTACGAGGCACTCATCCCAGGCCTCAAGCTAGCTATTACTTGGAACATCTGACAACTAAGAGTCATTGGAGATTCTCAACTTATCATTAAACAAGTTAAAGATGAGTACAAAGTTAAAGATGAGAAGCTTTTTCCATATAAAAATATGGTTGAAACCTTGAAGGAATATTTCACACAGGTAATATTCGAGTAAAAACCAAGGTCACATAATAGAACCACAGATGCTATTGCCACCATTGGGTATCTGTTACACATTTCCCCTGAGGAAAGTAAGATGCCTTTCTTCAAAGCATTTACAAGTTCCGGCATATGATATGTCAGAGTCATGTTTAGCCTATGAAGTTGTTGGTCCCTTATCCCCTTGGTATGATCCAATCTTTCAATACCTACAAGATGGCACTTTTCCACCAGACATCACTCATTCTGAAAAGAAAGCCCTTATTCACCACATATCCTATTTTACCCTCCTAGGAGGCACCCTTTATCATCGTGGCTATGACGGAAATTTGTTTCATTGTTTGGATGTTGTTGATTCTATCCACGCCATTAGGGAATTACATGGTGGTATTTGTGGAGCGCACACTAGCGGCATAGTCTTAGCTAAGAAGCTATTAAGAGTACGTTACTATTGGCCTACCATGGAATCAGATTGTTGTAACTTTGTAAAGAAGTGTGAACTATGCCAAAAATATGGAAACTTGATACATGCACCAGCACATGCCTTACAGCCTATTGCAATGCCTTGTCCATTCTCTAAATGGGGCCTGGATCTCATAGGGAAGCTCCATCCTTCTTCATCAGATGGTCATACTCACATCATCACTACCACCAAATATTTTACCAAATGGGTAGAGGTTATCCCTCTTACCTATGTCACTAGTGCGCAAATTTCAAAATTCATCACGAACCATCTCATATGTCATTACGAGATCCCTTTAGCCATTATCACTGATAATGGTAAATCCTTCAAAAACAAAACGGTTAAAACCTTGTGTCAACGCTTCCATATCCAACTCAAATGGTCAACCACCTATTACCCCCAAGGTAATGGACAAGTAGAAGCCACTAATAAAACCCTTGTACGGATTATGGAGAAAATGGTCAGTAAAATCGGCTGTAATTGGCACCTACAGATACATCCTGCCCTTTGGGCCTATCGTACTTCCATCCACACTCCTACTGGTGCAACCCCATATTCACTTGTCTATGGCACTGAAGCCATCATACCTCTAGAAGTGGAGCTTCTTTCCCTGAGAATATCTCTCAGAGACTATCTTGATAAAGACGGGGACTACTAGTTCACTCTCGTGGCAGAGTTAGAACTATTAGATAAAAAGTGTATTAGAGCGCTCAATCACCTAAAATTCTATCAGAATAGAGTGTCCAGGGGATACAACAAATGCATCATTCATCAGGAATTTGATTTAGGAGATCTAGTTCTAAAAGAAAATCAGAATAACACCATCAAAGATAGAGAAAAGAAAGGTAAGTTTGAGGCTAACTAGCTAGGTCCTTATGTAGTAATTTCAAAATATGGATCAGAAGCCTATAAACCTACATATTTAGATGGTGAAGAGCTTCCAGAACCTATGAACACCATGCACCTCAAGCGGTTCTACACTTAAGCATGACGAGAATATCGGATAAGAACTAAAAAATAGAAAAACAAAGAAAAAACAAGCAAAAAATGGAAAATTGAGACAACCGTAAAGAAAAAGTAGGTCATCCACATGTGAAAACCACACAATTGTGGTGCAATGGGTAGGTCTTTAAGTGAAAACCAATTTTTGATGTTCAAGGAAGATTCGTTGGACGCAAGTTACTCTTATAATAGGATGGGTAACCCTCCCCACTTTCTAGATATGACTTCCTTTACTTGGTCTAGGAACCCTATTAACGTTGCCTTTGCTAAACCGTGATCTAGCTTATTTGCTCTTATATCTGCATGAAGGACATTACCTTTGTATACTCCCATCTAACGCTAAGCGCACCTACACATTATCACCTTCTCATCCATACACGTGTGACATTCTACCTTTTGTATATTCCCACATGACGCTAGGGGCATCCACACTTATTTGTTCTTATACATTGCTTTCAGAACATGACCTTGGAAAATACAAAAACATTAGGAAAAAGGATACACAAAAACCTAAACATCTGGAAAATTTCCCTTTTCAGGGATAAAGCTACATTTGTTTCACAATGTTATCTTAGGGAAACCTAGACAATAATGAAAACATAGCCTTGAAAATTTTATCTTTTGAGATAACCCAAAAACATTAGAAAATATATCAATTTTGTCTCACAAAAACAAAGTAGTATTTAGGTCTCTTTTAGTTATTGGTTTGTGTAGTCTTGATGTACTTATCCTCTTGAATTATTTGTTCTTTGAATGGTTCATTTGCTTATCTTATATTGAATCTTGGTTGATTTGGTTGTGTATGGCATTACATTCATTTCGGAACTCTCATACTTGTAAAATATTATATTAGGTTTCTTTATTTGTTATGTGCATCTATTAGAATTCATTTTACTTGCTTAGATTGGATACCACTTTAATCTCTTGCTGGCATTTGCATGTGTTCATTTAGTTGTATTTTGTTGTGTTGTTTGTATGTGTATATTTGTTTAGTTTTGTTAACTTTTGCTTGTGTGTTTTACACAGTTGTTTGTTATCACATCCATCATCTATCATTTCATCATATTTCTAACATCATTCACTACATCATATATACAAAAATCCTAAGTATTACATCATGCATGTATGCTAAGTTAATCATCACATATCGTATCATCAATGGGGGTAAGAGGGGTTGCGCATAATCAAAAATCTATCCCCCCCACACCAATATCATCTGGTATCATCCCTAGTGCTAGAATAAAAACTCAGAAACATCTCATAAATCTAAAAACATGTGGTGTTATCTGTAGAAACATCATCAGTAGGAAAGCATGAAACATACACATTTCTAAATCTAAGGTATGTCACATACATAGAGGGAAGAGAAATCATACATCATAATCAATGCTCATACAAAGCATGATCACAATATAGTATATCAAAATGTCCATATAATACATGTATAATTGTCCAAGTTAGTGTTCAAAATATACATCATCGATACAATATGCCATCTAAAAAGGGCATGAATAAAAAAGAATCTATCCTGCATCAAAAAGAATCTATACAATATGCCATATAGTATATCAAGAGGCATCATCAAAAAAATTGTACATACAACTATACATCAAAATCAACCTTCATAAGAGGCATATATACAATACATCTATACAAAAGGATAAGTAAAGAGCTCAACCACAGCTCTCACCCTTGCTAGGGCTCTAGGGTCCATGACCTGGTGGATGAAAGAGAGGTGGCTGTGATGGACCAGCACCAGGGGTACCACTCTATTGTTTGATTGGATGATATCTAACCAGCTATGCTGTAATGGGTTGCCAAACTGATATAACTGAACATCCTGATCACCGTGATCTAGAGCCTATCGTACTTGCATCTAATTGCTCAAAGGCAAAACTCGCTACTCTACTAGAACTACCCTGAAGTAAGTAGTCCTATAGTATAAGGTCTCGCCACCAGATCTCATAGCATCACATATCAGATCAGCATCTCCAGAAGTGATGGCTTCCTGTAAGGTGACATCTCACTCACCTATCAACCGACCACTATCATCCTGAGTCTGTCTAGAAGCAGTGGCCTCTCGATCTCTATTTGCAGTAATAACCTGCACCTATGCTCATGCCTGATCTCTCTGTATAATATAGCCATGTGACTATGCTTGGGCATGGTCCCTCTAAGCAACAACCATCTGTACCTGAGTTTGATACTAATGTAAGAGGCTCAATATCTGAGCCCCATGTGCGGCCATCTCACTAATCTAACTCTATCATAGATTACTATCACTGCCCTGGGTGGCCTGTGCTCTAGCCTGACCTCTCTCCACTATCAAAATATGTACTTGAGCATGTGCATGATCTCACTCTACTGTGAGGGCATGTACCTGTGCCTTGGTTTTATCTCTCTCTAGCCACCTGTAACTGAACAACAATCGCTACATGTAACTGCTACTAAAGGGCACCCAGCTGTCCACCATCACCGCCACCCTCTGGAGCATGAGGTGGAGGGCCTTGCTCTAGAAGTACTTGCTAGAGAGGGGTGTATATCCCAGTTGGAATGCCTACTAGGGGAAACTCTACGTCAACTTCCCTGAACACCTGTCTCGGCCTAGTCCTGGGACCCTACCCTTGTGGCTATTATAATGCTGGACCCTGTCCCCTGCCCCTGACATACTAGTGTGATTCAGTCCCAACGTCATCACTACCATCACCACTAATAACTCCACCCTCACCGCCACTGGGAGGCCCAACTCAAGGAGCTCTCACACTGGCATTATACACCACCCTGGAAATAGTCAAATGGTGTGGAAACACACCATGATACCATGCTCCATACTCAAGTGTAGTGCCCAGATCTCTAATTTGTCTTAGTGGCACCCATATAGCAGGTACCGCCTATCGAAAATTGGTCAATTCTCTATCTCGGGCAATCTGTGGACCCATATCAAAGTGCTCTCGGGCCCTGCGAGTGTACCACATGTCTAGCCTAGGAACATCATGGGTACCGCCAAACTGCCCCTGGTATCGATCCACCCTATATAACTCTCACATATAGTTGTGGCTGCCTAAGATAAAATGCTCTACTGTGGCAGTGTTGAGTTCTAAGCCATCCTTGGGCCATTGGAAATGTCTGTACGGCCTCCACACCATCAAATCATGTTGTAACTCGTTAAGCACGTGGCGGTAATGATAGGCGTCCCCCATATATGGTCGCACATTGTCCCCTGTCGGAACACATCCCATCGTAAAAGGCTCCTCGGGAGCCCGAACTCTCAAAACACCTAAGGGGCAACCAATCGCAATGTGGTCCCATGCCCAAATCTATAGCAAGTGAGCTGGTCCCAACGTCTTCTGATGGTAGTAGGTAATCAAGTGAAGGTCCCAGTATAGATGCACCAAAATACACTAACCCTAGTAGTAGGTTTCTCCCTCTACCAAACCGTGTATCACTCCTAGGAAGCCAAGAAAAAATGAAGCATCGGTCTTGTCAAGGAGCAAGACTCCACTGACAAAGGCCATCATATAGACCACTACTCAGTCTAGCTCTGGATCATTAATGCACCGTGATAACCTGATGGGCATCCCATGCCGTGGTATCATCAGGACACCAAACAACTCTATAATATAGCACTGAATATCAAACCAATGACTTGTAGAATGGATGAGCTGACCCTGAATCAGGACTCGCATAATGTACCACACGTCCTCCAGATTAATAGTGATCTCCTCGGTCGGGAGCCAAAATCACTGACTCTCACTATGCCATTGCTTTGTTATAGCTGTCAGAAGTCCATGATCTAATGTGATCTACGGCATCTTAGCCACATGAGTCAATCCCGTAACATATAAGAGGTTGTCTAGGGTTTCTCTATCGTCATCCTTGAACTGGGCCTCTATCACTGCTAGCCAACCATATCGCTCATGAGTCTAGAGGACGGGTAGTATACGCTACAAAATCAACACAAGTATCAGGAACTTACTTACTCCTATCCATTTTTCTAAGGAAAATTGATTCTTTGAATCATCTAACTTAATAATTATTCTTTTCTTCTAAACTAATCTAGTCTATATTCTTCTATACTCGGCTATTTTACTAACAAGTTGTTTTTCCCCCTTCCTTCTAGTGCCTACGCGCCTCTTTTGGCACCTGCACACCCTTTTCAACGCATATGTTCCCTTACCAACACACATGCCCCCTCAATCTTCTCTCCATTTTCCAAAGGCCACACAGAACGCAACGTGCCCAGTGTGATGCCTACGCGCTTTCCTTGGCGTGTGCGCGTGCACGTGCTTGTCCTGACCTCGCTCTGTGTGGATGCGCCTTTAACACATACGCCCCTAGTTTGACGCCCGTGCACACGCATCCACTAATTTCCCTCCCGACGGGTGCACGTGCACGTATCCACTTTCGATAGATGTACGTATGCAAACCTGTCTTTTTTGACGCATGCACATGTGCACACCGGTCAAACTGATGTATACGCCCACGTGCATACGTCAAATTTAACTCTACCTACCCTAACAAAACCCTAAAAAATGCATTAAATGCGTAATTAACTAGAAGGGATAGGCCACTCACGTAGGGTCCATCTGCTGGGTCTCACATGAACTCTCAGATGTGATGTGCATGTCTCCTCATGCTCGGTATTCTTGCCATCTCACTCCAGGGCTCTCGCTCTCACTCACGGTAAAATTCACAAGAACTCTGTTAGAAATGAATTGGTCGTGATTGATTTACTAACCCCGGGTGAGTATATTAACCCGTTGTGATGCTCCTGGGGCATGATTTCTCTGTCATGATCATTACAACCTTCTTCTATCTGCTGTGATAATTATTTTTGTATTAAAATAATTATTTTTTCTCATTTTCACATGCTAGGGCACTTCGTGCCACCCTACGGTTACTTCTCTATCACACTGAAATAATTTATGAACCTTTCAAGCACCTTTTCCCACCTCTTCGTCTATTTTTCATCTATTTTCATCCGTCGTGATAATTATTTATTAGTTTATTTTAAAGAAATTATTCCTGACCCATCTTTTTTCTTGTGGGAATATATTATAGCTCTTTGACAAGCCTCATCTTCCCGCTACTGCCCTCGTGCGTACTTTTAGAAGATCTTTGATCTTTTGAACTTCTTCTGACTGATCAAAAATCTAAAATAAAATAAAATTGTAAAGCCATTTAAAACACCAAAAACATTGAAATACCTCAGAAATAGCTTAAAACCTGGTAAACTGTTCATCTACGGCCGAAATCTGTATCTATCGCATGGCACTCTTCCCACATCTTGCTGACATTTTCAAATATTTTGAAACAATGAATTTTGAATCATCTAAATCTTCAATCATCTACACAAGCTATGTTGCTTACTTCGTCTATACTTTGGGGCACTATCCGTTGCTTGGTACTGTTTTCATCGTGCACATTGCTTTTTCACTGGACCCAAGTGTCCTCCATCTTTTCCCTTACATATACACATTTCTTGGGATGCCATCCTTCACCCTTTTCATTTATCAGAACATTTGGAACTACATATCGATAAAAAAATATTGGTGTAACTATCTTGAACGTTGTTGGTTTAAGTGTTTGTGATTGTACTTATTTCCCTATTAAGTGATATTGTTTATTTCTCGTATTCCATTGCATTCGTGTATATTGCATGGAGTTGGTCATTTTTACAACAAGACGATTGTTTGTACCTTAGATTTTCATGTCATTTTATGCTTCCATCGCATGTGTTAGTGTCCATTTTGATCCTCTATTATTTTTCCCTAATTTTCCTTTCACTCTGCATTCCCTGAAATGTTTTCTACAGTTTTAATGGGTGAAATGAAGCTGTTGCCTCTGTTTCCATGCCTTAATCCATTTGAAAATCATTTTCCATGCCTCATTCGTGAAGAAACACCCATGCATGCCTTGTTTGTGCCCTAGTTCTTACAAATATGCGAGCTATGTCATGTTTTCCCTTTTGCCCGATCGAGAAAAATCAAAATTGATTGTTTCATACATGTGTACATGTTATTCAAAATTCACCCCTCGAGGTAATTTTGATAACATGAATCAAATTCTTCAGTCCCAAGCAAGTGGATGAATTTAAGGCCCAAAATCATGTTTTGGGGGTCCCTTTGGTTTCTATCTAACTTCCCCATCCAAGGAAAAAATCCAACAAGTTATAGAAAATTGAAAAAATCCAAAAAATGGAGTCACAGGATTATTTTAATGCGTTGCGGGTCTGGAGGCTGCGGGTCGTACCAGTGCAGGTCATATCAAGGTTCATCATATCAAGTTTGGGGCCGAAATACAAAGGAATCAGCTAAGTCGGAACTTTCTATCCTAGGCGGTCCACGGGACAATTGGGACATTAGGACATGCAAGACACACAAAGCCGAAATCACCGCAGGTAAAGAAAATCAGAAAAAGTGGAAGTTTTTGTCCCACGCAGTCTACGGGACATTTGGGACAAAATTACGCGTGGGACACGCAAAGGTGAAAAGGCCGCAAAAGGTGCCAAGATAAATGGATGCGGCAGATGCGGAAGTCAATGACCCTCACGGCCCAGACAACGTCAGATGGGCAGGGCAAAATTTTGACCTACAGGCCCGCAACCAATGAGGAGGTGACATGTGGTAGACAAGGTGGGTTGGCGGGTCAACAGAGGCAGGAGGGAATTTTTTCCCTTTTGCAAAGAATCAAAATTTGAAGCACTGGACCACTAGCAAATCATCGAGCAACACATGGCAGAGGAGAAATCAAAGGTGTGGGCCCACGGAGACAAAGTTGAAAATTTTCCCTTGGCTTAAAGGGAGTTAAAATGAAGATTAAGCCCACGGGTCCTCAGAAAATGAGAGATGGACATGTGGCAAAAGATAGAGGCAGAGGTGGGGGCCCGCAGGAAAAAGGTGAAAATTTTCCAATTTTCCAAAAAAGGTCAAAATGCATAGAATTGAAGCGCGATCCCAATGGGACCCACCATGTGCCATGTGTCAGCTCCAAAATTCAAAGGCAGAGGGGCAGGGGAAAAAGTCAAATTTTTCCATTTTTCCAAAAAGGTTGAAAATTCAAAAAATCAGCCCAAATTTGTTCCCAATCATATTTTGACACATGGAGGGCTCAGATTGAAGGAGAAAGAGCAGATCAAGGGAAACTGTGTATTTTCATTTCTGGCCACCATTTTTCCTCCAGGAAGCTTGGAATCACAAATTTTGCATCAAATTTTTGGTGATTCCATGTCATTTTGGCCTTCTAGGATAATTGGAATTGGTTTCATGACTCAATTTGTAGATTTGAGGTGTTTTTGAGATAAATTTTACTCAAGCCTGTGCAAAACGTGAAATGTCAAATTCAAAAGTTACAGAGGTATTTTTAAAAGGTGAAAAGGTAAAATGATGAGAGAAAGGGGGTCTGCATGCCTGGAGGATGAAAAACGTGCCTCCACAATGGATAATGATGAAAAATTGTAATGATTTAACTTTTTGCATGCCTGGCATCTCCTCCTCCTAGAATTGGTTAAGTGTCAATTTCAAAAATATCATGAGTGGATTTGTAACAAACTTGATGCTGGGCATATTCTTTTCTTGGGAAAGAATGATTAAATGTAATGAAATTTTATATAATTCATGTTTCGAGACATGTAAAAGGTCGGGAAAAAATTGAAAATCACGAGCAAATTCTGAGAGAAAGCTCATCTTCTGAGAAACCCACCAAAGAACCAGGATAATTTCTTCTGTGTTGGATCTTCATGTATGTGAGTTGGTTATAAGTGTACAACCATCACACAACTCTGAGATTGTTCATGAAACTCTCCCCTGCTGATGATTCTAACAAGCTTTTGAGTTAATCTATGTTTTTCTGGGCAATATGGTGTCTGTTATCATTTTTAAATGCCTGCAAATAGTTTTCATTATTCTTGTTGCAATCTTGCATTGAAAGTCTTTAGAAATCACACAAGATCTCCATTTCTGGTTGATAGTTTAGTGGCATTTGCAATCTCATATTTAGAAGAGCCTTCATCTAATAAGGAGATAAAAAAAATTAAAATCACTTTACCTTGCTTGACTGCAGAGATTGCTTGTAAGCCTTTGGGGGCACCTTAGGCGTGGTTTGATCAAGAATTTTTGTGTTTAATTGAGTTCTTTACTTCAAGATTTTGTAGTGAGTTCTCAAATATTGTGTGAAGAGTGTTGCATGGGTTTCCATTTATGCCTCTTTTGGTTAAAAGAATGTCCTAATTATTTAAAGCATTTTATCTTATAGTTGTTTCAAGTATTGTAGAGTTTGTCAAAGATCTGATATATCCCAGTTTGTCTCATCAATACCCCACCAAAAAATCATTCTAAACAACCCATCCTACCCATACTACCCTTGCATCTGCATTGTGTGTCAACAAAAGAATACAATCCATTTACAAAAATGCACAAAGAAAATCAGGATCATACCATGTCTTTAGTAACCCTTGCCTTGCGTTGAAAATATCTCCATAATCTAGAAGGGACAGCTTGTGAAAGTCAGATTTGGAGTGTTGATCATATTTTCCCAAGGTCTTTTCACACTATCTGCATATATTGAGGGATATATTCATCTCCTTCAACATCTAGGGGTTATAATATAGGTCCTCTTACCTTGGTTGAAAAGCACAACCTAAAATAGTGAGGATTTGATCAAAATCATTTCAAGGTGCTACCCACTCCTTTTGAGCCTGAGTGCCAACAAGTCAGATAGATTCCTTCCCCAACTATAAAATGACATATAAATCATCTATCTACCTCTAAGTGTCTTGTAAAAATACATGATGATGCTCAAGTTGTGAAGGAGATTAAATCTGGGCACCAACACCCAAATGGTGTCATTGCCAGGGAATATTATTATGTATTTCAGTACTTTGGATCCCTGGTAATACTTCTTCTATGTTTATCCCATCAAACAACATTTTTGGCGACTCTACTAGAAACTTATTGAGAATATTTGAGATATCTAAATGCATATCAAACCCTGGTAATGTCCTTTGCAAATTTTGCATGCAAATACGTTGTTGAAGCATCATTTTATAATAAGATTTGTAAGGATTAAATGAAGGTTACAAGTTCTGCCTGTAATTTTATCAATTTCCAATAGTGGTTGCACCTTATTTGCATTTATGGTTGATTGATTCAAGAAAGGAAGGTCTGATCTATAAAGTCTAGCAAGATTTTCAGTGCTGATAAGTATTTGACAAAGTATTTTAGTGCATTTGCAAAACTAGGTTGAAAATCCTTAGTGGCAACTCCATGTTGTTCTAATATTGATAAATACTAGTGTCTTACCTTTATGTCATTTACTTTTGTGTTGCTAATCTCTATAAAACATGAAGGAATAAGATCTCTCTTCCTTGAAGACTCTACTAAGAATTTGTTTACAGATTTAAGGAATTCAAAGTTGGAAGGGAGAAGAGTTTGGAAAGTTGTTAAAGGTTAGACATTAGGCAAAGATATATCCATCGGTGAGAGAGATCAGCCTTTGGTAAAGGATTATCACTCTTCTTCTAGCAATTCTGATTTAAGCAATCCTCTCATAAACTTGTTTTGTACCAGGTGAGTTCCTTCTCCAATCTGCACCTCTATGTTTTAATCCAAATAAAACTTTCCAAGAAAGTCAGCACTTAGAGAATACCAACCTTGTGAATCACATTCTTGAGTCCCAAAGACCTTGCACTCCTCATCAGCTTGTTTCACCTCCAAGATCACCTCCACCAAACAATATGTCTCAACTTAGAACTCCATTTGTTGTTAACACCTTTGGTCCTATAGATTTTAGAGGAATGGATGGTTACCCAAATGTTGTCCCACAAGATGTCAGAAATAGGTTGCCAAAATTCCAGGGTAACAATGCTATTACTGGTGATCAACATCTCAAACTTTTTGATAATATGATGGAAGATTTTGAGATAGATTTTGAGGATGTGTATGTAAAATTGTTACACTAGAAGAGGATGCTAAGGATTGGTACAAGGCTCTACCTGATAATTCTATTGACTCTTGGACTGAAATGAAGAATGCATTTAGGTTGTAATATGGTGATAGGACTAATCCTAGGTTTCTCTTGTCTGATTTTGAGAACATCAAGAAGAACCCCAATGAGTTAGTTCATGACTTCAACACAAGGTTTAACAAAACTTTGAGAAGGCTGACAGTTAATCTGAGGCCTTGTGATGAATCTTGTTTAATCAAATATGTAGATGCATTTGATAAGAAAGTAGCCTATTACCTAAGAGACAAGAACCCTACCAATTTAAGGCAGGCTTTCACCATGGCACTTCAAATTGAAAATAACATTAAGTCTGTTGGGAAACCTCTCAAGAGAGATGGTGTAAAATTGATAGACCCTAACAAACCTCAAGTTAACAAAGGAGCTGATTTGGAGGAGGTTGTGAAAACTCTGGTAGGGGCTATCAAAGAAATATCATATAAATTGGCAAGAGCTAAGAAAGGAATTAGGCAACTTCACAAGGTCATCCAAGAGCACAAAACCATAATAGATTTACCAATCATCCTAGAGGTGATCTCAAAGGGAAGATGATAGAGGGAAAGGACCTATGGGGTCTATAAATAGACATCCTCAAGCACGAGAAGGAAGAGTGTTACCTGATCCCTTAACTGTTAGGGTTGTTGTTGTTGAAGAGGTTGCTGATATTGATTGGTGTAATAGGTGTTTTCTACCCCATCCTCTATGTGAATTGGACCAGCAAGAAGGTGAAGCTAATAATGATAATGGTACTGATGAGGATATTTACATGGTGGGTTGTTCTTCAAGCTCACAAAGAGGAACAACATCTACTGAAGTAATAAGTGCTAGGACTACTACTACCTTTTGGGATTGAATCAAACATGTACAAGTCTTTCTCCCCCCTCATGCTCTTGAATTTGATGTAGTGCAAGCTTTTGAAATTCCTAACAATTAATTTGAATACTTAAGAGCTTTGATGATTAAGAAGTATGATGGTGGTATCCCTTCGGAGGAAGATAAAAAATTGTTGATGAATGTTGTTGTAGCTCAAGAGAAATATTATAACACTAGAGGCAAGGTTGTTAAGGGAGTTAGGCCTCAAGCCAAACTTAAAACACCCTTTCTCATAAGCATTCCCAAAGAAACTCCTAGGAAAGAAACACTTGCCAAAATCTTTGTTTCCCCAAGCAAAAATTGCATTCCTCCTCATGCCCAAGTTGCTAAGAATCCTTTACCATCAAATGAATCTTCTTGTCTCCCTTCCAATGTTGTTTTTCCAAAGAGTTTTCCCTATGACATATCCCAAGTATTGAGCCAAATCAAAGTGAGTGTTCCAATCATTGAGTTGCTTAGAATTCCTAAGCATAAGAAGAGAGCATTTGAGTACTTGGGGTTGAAAGAACAGAAGAATATTCCAGGCAGAAATGTAAATGTTGTTGAAAATCCTCCTCAAATCATTGTTGACCTTGGAACACCACCAGCACTAGAGGATTTTGGAGAGACACCTGAGGTATAATTGGGGACATCTTTGGTTGATTTCCAATTGAATGTTGATCCATTTTTCACAACTTTGATTATAAAGGATAGGCTACTTCACAATTGTATGTTTGATTTCGATGCATCATGTAATGTCATGCCTCTAGAAGTCATGAATGAGTTGGATATCAAAGTAACAGCAGCCTATGGAAAGTGTACTGCCATGGACTTAAGAGAAGTTTTGGTAGTTGGTTGTGTGAAAGGTTTGGTAGTGCAGCTCGCATCTTATCCCGAAAGAAATTTAAAACTTGATGTTGTGATTATTGATTGCCCTGCCAAGTGGGGTATGTTATTGTCAAGAAAGTGGGATGCAAGTGTTGGAGGGAGTGTCGAAATGGACATGTATTTTGCTACTATTCCCATTAAGGGCAGCCTTGTCAAGCTCTATAGAGAAAAGAAAATGTTACATCTAATTGAGGATCCAAATAATGCTTCCTATGAGGTGTTGTTTGCTGAGGTTGATGTTGATAATTTTATTGGTTTTGCTGATGGAAAAGAACACAAAATGGATCAGTCAAAGTGTCTTGAGAAGGTATGTTCTCCTTGGATCTTGCTATTTGATGGAGCTTGCTCCAAATTTGGAAATGGTGCTAGTGTAACTCTAATTTCTCCTAGATTGGAAGAATTTGTTTTTTCTTTCAAGCTTAATTTTGAATGTACTAACAATATTGTTGAGTATGAAGCCTTGTTGTTGGGTCTAAGAATTGCATGGAAGTATGGTGTTAAGTACATCATTGCAAAGTGAGATTCAAAGTTTGTTGTCAAACAAATAAGAAAACTATATGCTACAAAAATCAGCGGATGAAGCAGTATAAGCATGCAATTTAGGATCTAATTGAAATGTTTGATTCTTTCAATATTGTGCATCATGAAAGAAGTATGAATGTTGTTGCTGAAAAGTTCACAGTGTTGGGGTCAAGATTTGGAGATTGCACCGATTCACCTTATTATGAGTATAATGTGGAAGTGTTAACTAGACCAGCTGTCCCTAATAATATTAAGCATTGGCAAGTGTTTGATGGTGATGCTCAAGTGCAAAGGTTCTTGCAAAATCTAGGTGAGTTTTTTAGATCAGCATATTGATTGGGAACCAATGGTGTGTGTGACTGAAGGAAGAGAGACTTTGTTTGGAAAAGATATTATCCAATTGAAAACTAACACCATTCCTAGAGGTCTTGTTGCTCTTGAGTCAAATTTTAGCATTACTGATTGCATCATGAATAGAAACATGTCTACCTCAAGGGATGTGGAAGAGCATGACTTGGGAACAAAGGATAAACCAAGAAAATTTTGGTTGGGTAGCAGTCTAAACAAAGAGGAGAAACAGTCTTATGTTCAGATGTTAAAGAAATATCAGGATTGTCTTGCATGGTCATATTCAAAGCTGAAAGCATATAGAGAAGACTTATTTCAGCATGAGATCCATCTTGAAACAAATACCAAGCCATTTAGACAAAAGCAAAGGCCAATTAATCCACTCCTCTCCATGAAAATGCAAGATGAATTGAAGAAATTGAAGGAGGGAGGGATCATTCAGCCCACAAGGTATTCATCTTGGGTTGCAAATCTTGTGCCAGTCAAGATTGTGGCTGATAATGCCATGTGTTTCAGAGCTAAGCCTTTGATGGAAATGTGCAAAGAATATGGAACCAATCTGACTTATTCTTCAAACTATAATCCCCAAGGAAATGAACAAGGTGAGTCTAGCAATAACAACTTGTTAAAGATCATTAGGAGAACCTTGGAGTTGAACAAGAGAAAGTGGGGTGAACAACTGAAATTTACAGTTTAGGCTAATAGAATCACTTCCAAAAGAGTTACTGGAAAGAGCCCCTTTGAGTTGGTATATGGAACTCAAGCTCTACTGCCCTTACATCTGCATTTATCATCATTTCAGTTTGTTCAACAACTTGAAGATCAGGAAATCAGTCCATATAAAGCAAGGATTAAGTAGATTGTGGAGCTAGATGAGGAGAGAAGGGCATCTCACCATAGGCATGTCAGGTTTAGAGAGAAGTTGAAAAGATTGTTTGACAAGAAGGTCACTCCTAGGGCCTTCAATATTGGAGATCTAGTTTTGTTATGGGACAATAGAAATGAGGATAAGGGCAAACATGGAAAAATTGATGCATTATGGATGGGACCTTACTCTATTGATATCCGAATTGGTGAGCATACCTTTTTTTCTCAAAGATTTAGATGGGGAATTGCTTGAATTGCTTGTTAGTGGCAGACATCTAAAGCATTTCTTGGATTAATCCCCAAATTTGAGGTATGCACAACTTGTATAGTGTATAGTGTTTGGTTTTTCACTCTGTTTTTGGTGTTTTGTCGGTTTGTGGTTTGCCTTGCTGTGTGGCAGCCATTTTTGTCAGGGTCTCAGCTGGTTTTTGGTGATTTTGGCTCATGACTCCTTTGCCCAATGGATTATTTTGGCACTTGGTCTACGTTGTTCTTGTGGCACTCACTGGGAGTGCCCATCCCTGAGTTAGAGCTGATGTTGGTGTCCATTTTGATCCTCTATTATTTTGCCCTATTTTTCCTTTCACTCTGCATTCCCTGAAACATTTTCTACAGTTTTAATGGGTGAAATGAAGTTGTTGCTTCTGTTTCCATGCCTTAATCCATTTGAAAATTATTTTCCATGCCTCATTCATGAAGAAGAACCCGTGCATGCCTTTTTTGTGCCCTATTTCTTCCAAATCTGCACGCTATGTCATGTTTTCCCTTTTTCCCGATCGTGAAAAATCAAAATTGATTGTTTCATATATGTGTACCTATTATCCAAAATTCACCCCTCGAGGTAATTTTGATAACATGCATAAAATTCTTCAGTCCCAAGCAAGTAGATGGATTCAAGGCCCAAAATCATGTTTTGGGGGTCCCTTTGGTTTCTCTCTAACTTCACCATTCAAGGAAAAAATCCAACAAGTTAGAGAAAATTGAAAAAATCCAAAAAATGGAGTCACAAGCTTGTTTTAATGTGTTGCGGGTCTGGAGGCTGCGGGTCATACCAGTGTGGGTCATGTCAAAGTTTGTCATATCAAGTTTGGGGCCGAAATACAAAGGAATTGGCTAAGTCAAAACTTTCTATCCAAGGCGGTCCGTGGGACAGTTGGGACTTCAGGACCCGTTGGACGTGCAAAGATGAAATTGCCACAAGTAAAGAAAATTAGAAAAAGTGGAAATTTTTGTCCCGCATGGTCTGCAGGACATTTGGGACAAAAGTACGTGCGGGACGCGCAGGACACATAAAGGTGAAAAGGTCACAAAAGGGGCCAAGATAAATGGATGCGGCTGATGTGGAATTCAATGGCCCTCACATCCCGGTCAACGGCAGACGCGCAGGGGAAAATTTTGACCCACAGGCCCGCGACCAATGAGGAGGTGACACGTGGCGGACAAGGCGGGTCAGTGGAGGCAGGAGGGAATTTTTTCCCTTTTGTAAAGAAGACTTAGAATCAAAATTTGAAGCACTGGCCTGCTAGCGAATCATCAAGCAACACGTGGCAAGGGAGAAATCAGAGGTGCGAGCCCATGGAGACAAAGTTGAAAATTTTCCCTTGGCTTAAAGGGAGTTAAAATGAAGATTAAGCCCACGGGTCCTCAGAAAATGAGAGATGGACATGTGGCAAAAGATAGAAGCAGAGGTGTGGGCCCGCTGGAAAAAGGTGAAAATTTTCCAATTTTCCAAAAAGGTCAAAATGCGCGGAATTGTAGCGCGATCCCAATGGGACCCACCATGTGCCATGTGTCAGCTCCAAAATTCAAAGGCAAAGGGGCGGGGGAAAAAGTCAAATTTTTCCATTTTTCCAAAAAGGTTGAAAAGTCAAAAAATCAGCCCAAATTTGTTCCCAATCATATTTTGACACATGGAGGGCTCAGATTGAAGGAGAAAGAGCAGATCAAGGGAAACTGTGCATTTTCATTTATGGCCGCCATTTTTCCTCTAGGAAGCTTGGAATCATGAATTTTGCATCAAATTTCATCAAATTTTTAGTGATTCCATGTTTTTTTGGCCTTCTAGGATAATTGGAATTGGTTTCATGGCTCAATTTGTAGATTTGAGGTGTTTTTGAGATAAATTTTACTCAAGCCCATGTAAAACGTGAAATGTCAAATTCAAAAGTTGCAGAGGTAGTTTTAAAAGTTGAAAAGGTAAAATGATGAGAGAAAGGGGGTCTGCATGCCTAGAGGATGAAAAATGTGCCTCCACAATGGATAAAGATTAAATTTTTTAATGATTTACCTTTTTGCATGTCTGGCATCTCCTTCTCACTGAATTGGTTAAGTGTCACTTTCAAAAATATCATGAGTAGATTTGTAACAAACTTGATACTGAGCATATTCTTTTCTTGGGAAAGAATGATCAAATGTAATGAAATGTTATATAATGCATGTTTGGAGACATGCAAAAGGTCGGGATAATTTTGAAAATCACGAGCAAATTCTGAGAGAAAGCTCATCTTTTGAGAAACCCACCAAAGAACCAGGATAATTTCTTCTGTGTTGGATCTTCATGTATGTGAGTTGGTTATAAGTGTACAACCATCACACAGCTCTAAGATTGTTCATGAAACTCTCCTCTGCTGATGATTCTAACAAGATTTTGAGTTAATCTATGTTTTTCTGGGCAATATGGTGTCTGTTATCATTTTTAAATGCCTGCAAATAGTTTTCGTTATTCTTGTTACAATCTTGCATTGAAAGTCTTTAGAAATCACACAGGATCTCCATTTCTGGTTGATAGTTTAGTGGCATTTGCAATCTCATATTTAGAAGAGCCTTCATCTAATAAGGAGATAAACAAATTTAAAATCACTTTACCTTCCTTGACTGCAAAGATTGCTTGTAAGCCTTTGGGGGCACCTTAGGTGTGGTTTGATCAAGGATTTTTGTGTTTAATTGAATTCTTTACTTCAAGCTTTTATGGTAAGTTCTCAAATATTGTGTGAAGAGTGTTGCATGGGCTTCCATTTATGCCTCTTCTGGTTGAAATAATGTCTTGATTATTTGAAGCATTTTATCTTATAGTTGTTTCAAGTATTATAGAGGTTGTCAAAGATCTGATATATCCTAGATTTTCTCATCAATACCCCACCAAAAAATCATTTTAAACAACCCATCCTACCCATACTACCCATGCATCTGCATTGTGTGTCAACAAAAGAATACAATCCATTTACAAAAATGCACAAAGCAAATCAGGATCATACCATGTCTTCAGTAACCCTTGCCTTGCATTGAAAATATCTCCATACTCCGGAAGTGACAACTTGTGAAAGTCAAATTTGGAGTGTTGATCCTATTTTCCCAAGGTCTTTTCACACTATCTGCATATATTGAGGGATATTTTCATCTCCTTCAACATCTAGGGGTTACAATATAGGTCCTCTTACCTTGGTTGAAAGGCACAACCTAAAACAGTGAGGATTTAATAAAAATCCTTTCAAGGTGCTACCCACTCCTTCTGAGCTTGAGCGCCAACAGGTCAGATAGATTGCTTCCCTGGCTACAAAATGACATATAAATCATCTATCTTCCTCTGAGTGTCTTGCAAAAATCCATGATGCTGCTCAAGTTGTGAAAGAGATTAAATCCGGGTACTAATAACATGCTCACATTTTAATAAGGACCGATGAGGAGGATTCTAAGCATTATGATGATTAAATATTGTTAGCAATTGATTTGTGGATAGCTCAATATCCCTCTTTCTTCTTGTTTCTCATATTCTCTTTGTATCTTTCTTTCTATTTTACTCTCTTTTTTTATTGCTAATTGATTTTCTCCATCACCCCATGGACACTTGAGGGGGCATCCTTCATCCTTCATCCTATTTATTTTTCTTCTACCCCTTTAAAAATTTTCTGCTCGTTTACGTTTTTCTACTTTCTTTGAAGTGATGTGGCTTACGTCACCCCAAAGAGGGGCGAATGCAGACACCTGTAGTTTGATCAATGCACTATTATTCTTAATATTGTACTAACTATTCTTCCCCTTGCAAACTTACGACACCTCGTCAGTTATATCTATCTAACTCCCCTCTTACGACACTCTATTGGTCGTAATTCCTCTTGTAAACTAATTAAATAGGTTATAATAACTTCTTCTTGGCTAACATTCTCTTCTTTACCCCCTTTATTAGCTCCCTAGAGTATCAATCCACTTCATTGGATTGATTAAGTCTTTCAAAAGCCCTTCAAAAACCTAATTTCTCTCTAAGTAAGATTAATTACCCTCTAAACATGGTTAGCTAGTCTTAACCATGGTCATCTCTTCTAAACACAGTCAAACCTCACTTTGACTTGCTAAAAGTGCTTTTTAGAATTTTGCATTTGTCCCACATGCACCCAAATCTCCCATTTTCCCAAATGGAAAACTATAAATAAGGCTAGACCCCCTCCCTCATTTTCTAAGAATTCTCTCTTCTTCCTAGCATAGATTATAGTATTTTGTTTAGGCTTTAGATTGTAGTTAATTTTCTTCCATTGAGCTGTTATCATTAGCTTTTGTATTTTATAACACAAATATGGAGTAAAAGGGAAGAGCCATTGGCCTTGAAGCCATTAATGGGGAGATATCTTTCTCTTAAACACAAACTGAATGCTTAGATCCTCTTAGGTTCATTATTTCAAGCTTTCAAAGAATAGATGTTAGTTTCATTTTCTTAGTTTGATTGTTTACTTCAAATTAATGTATGCAAAGAATAAACCCTTGCTCATTTCTTATCAAATGGTCCATTGATCAGCTTGTTCATAGCCTTTGGGGTTTCTTTAGAGATTCTTACCCCAATTCCATGGCTTTTGCAACTTTTCATTGAACATAATATGAACCTAGCTTTTGATAGGTTGCAAGGACAAGGTGATGTTCTGCTCCAAAACAATAACGCTACCCCTCCAACAACCAAAAATAATGCTAATGAGGGGTGGTAACATAGTGAACAATTCATAGCAGGATACCATGATCCTCAACAACCTTTGAGGGCTCAACAAAAAGCACCTAAGAAAAGCACCACCCCTTCAATAGGCAATGTCATCTCAACATTGGTAGACAAAGTCAAGGAGATAGAGCTTGCCCAAAATTCTCAAAATTCATTCTTGGGGCAAGCAAGAATTTCTCCCTATCCGTAGAATTACGAAAAAATACCCACTTCATTAGAATCCTCCAGTTTATGCGGGTACTCCAAACCTTGGAGATTTTCTGACTTAGACAAGTAACTTTGGTATGCCCCCTCACGCCACATATGGATATCTACAACATGCACCACCCAAAAATTCATTCTCAAATGCCATGCTAGTTGGAAATGCAATGTTCCCTAGCTTCATGCCTTTGATTCCATATCAAAGTAATCAGTCCCCCTACGTACACATGTATTCTAAATCTCCATAGGGGAGTATGTACACTTACCCAATTCTATATGGACAGCTGCAAGGGATGCCATACACCCCCAACAAATGTTTACACTATCCCATTTCAGTAATCGATGAAACCTCCACCTCCCCAACAAGGATCTTTAATGGTGGAAACATAGGTAATAGGGACCTATTCTGAATATCTTAAGGAGAATCTAGACTTCTCCATCCAGACAGTCATGCTCCCAAGACCCTTACCTGATCTTTCTAAATTCAAAGGGGAGGGCGATCCTAACACCCACATCAAAGCTTACAGAATGACCATTCGAGAGCTTCTCCCATGGGACACAGTTGTTGCGAATATTTTCCCTAAGACACTAGAAGGTATTGCTCTCGATTCGTACTATAGGATAACAGAGGCTTCAATACACTCCTTTAAGTAACTTGTATCAAAATTTATTAAGGCTTTTGATATGAACAAACTTTTGAGAATAGGAATCAGGGAATTCCTTTATATCAAGCAAGAGCACAATGAGTCTGCAACCCACTTCATTCAAAGGTGGCGACAAGTTCTCTACTCCTCTCCAAGTGCTCCAAACATGGATCAAACATAGCTTTGTGATTTTTTCCTCCACTCTCTCAATAGGGAAATAAAGGAAGATGTTCAAAATTTCCTGCTAAGGAGGTATGAAGAGGTACTAGAGGGTGCTCTTCGAATTGACCAAGCAACCATTGGCAATGGTCATAAGACTTATGGAGCTAATGGAAGGTTAGTCACCCCTAACCAAAATAACCCTAGTTACTCCAACAACATGAATAATAATCAAGGACCAAAAATCCTTAATAAGAATCATGGAATCACAACGGATGGGGTGATGGACCAACCTAAGAAACCTAACGTTGTTAATTCTCCCAATACAAGCACTACAAACAATAACAATGACAATGACAACAATCAAAGAAAAAATAACTTCTCGCCCTCATTCAACGCTCTAGATTTTAACCATTAACAACAACAACAACAAACTTAGTAATCAAGACAAACACAAACCCAAGGCTCTAACTAATAACCAAGCGGGTATCCGAACCAATTTCAAAACCAAGGGAAAGGGTTCCCAAATTTTAACTATAATAATCAATAGTTGAACAATAACCGTAATTTCATACCACAACAAGGCATAAACCAAAGGCCTCGAGATTATGATCCTGATTTATATTGTGGTTTCCATAGGGTTCGTGGACATGACACAAGAACATGCCATGATTGTAACAAGTTTTTACAGCATTTTCTAGAGCATCAAAGATAGTTGTTTGTTGACATGTTTTTGGAAAACCTAACATGGCCTACCCAAAACACCTATATGGGACCAGTATCTCCATAGAACACATCGCTCAGAATCTCTAACGATCCTCTCCCCACACGTCCAAATTATGGTAGAATAGATCCCAATGGTTCAAACAAATGTATTGTAATAGGGACCCATGATTGTGAAGCCTCAACTTTGTCAAACCCACAAGTGGCATCTCCTTTGGATGGTCCCTAGCAAACGAAAATTTTGGAGTTGGTGGAGTTAGACATTGAACCTCAAATTAACACTTCCACTAGGACCAAAGACTATTCTTTGCAACCAATCCCAATCTACCCGACTGTGATACGCTAGGCAAGCCAATAGGAGCTTATGACTTGATCAGTGACTTAACTAAGACCTTCTCTCACATTTTCTTCTTAGATCTGTTAATGAATTACCCTGATCATAGAGACGCTCTACTAGAAGCATTAGGTCTTGGTCATTTGATTAACATCACACCTCCTTTAGAAGGACAAATAAACCATTTGGACTTTGATGTCTATCCGTCAAGGTATCCTGAAAGAGATGTTGGGTTCGTATTTGACATCAACAAGATGCCCATAGATGCTGAAATAACTTGTAGAGGTGATCCAACTCTATTTTTACAAGTTTGGATTTAGAACAATTATGTAAAGCATGTCATGATTGATGACAGAGCAGCAGTCAACATAGTCACCTTCTCTTTCCTTCAAAATCTAGGGTACGTAGAGACCAATTTCTCTTCAACGCAAAACACCCTGAGAGGCTACAACAACCTTAAGGTAACATCAGTTGGAACTATAGTGTTTTCGGTCACCCTTGGACCTAAGATGGTACTAACCAAGTTTTATATTATAGATCGGGAAACCAACTATAATATGATCATTGGTCATCCTTGGATTCATCGCATGAAGGTGATTCCCTCCACTTTGTTTCAGGAATTTAGGTTCCTACATTTAGGGAAGGTCTTTGTGGCGTAGGGTGATCCAAAACCCTTCGACATACACCTAGCTAACTTGAAAAAGAGGCCAGGGATCCACTCTGAGTTTGAGCTTCCTACAAATCAGTTAAATAATCCTACAAGCTCAGTACCAGAGTAAAATTTGGTTCCTACAACGGAGTTAGAATTCATGGGTTTGATTGAAGGCATTTCGGAAATCAAATATGAAACCGTCATCATAGAGACAGTGTCGTTGGGAACCACGACAAAGATTGTCAAGCTATTGTAGAAGGATCTACCTATCCTCCTTCCTTTCGATTTTATGGGTATGTGACATACGTTAGGACTCAATTCTCTTCCTATAGATGAAGTTTGTATGGTTGAAGTAACTGAGGTAAAAGAAGAGGGTGCAAAGGATGATCCAACATCAATTTTCGAAGCAACTGTTGGACTCTCCATTTTGATGGAGACAAGTGTCATTTTGGCGTCAGGGCGGGTGTGATTCTTACCTCTCCTGAGGGAAGGATTCTACCTTTTTCCTTCAAACTACACTTCAAATGCACAAATAATGGGGCTGAATACAAATCCCTTTGACTTGGTCTTATTGTAGTCAAGAGAATGGGTACTCTTAATATTAGGGTGTTGGGTGATTCACAACTTGTTGCAAATCAGATATCTGAAGTATATGAGACCAGAGTTGAGAATTTACAACTCTACAAAAACAAAAATGTTGAATCTAACAAAGAGGTTTGACTTCATATCAATTGAAGGAATTCCATGAGAGTAAAACCTGCTCGCAGACTCAATTAGAAAATTTTGATTCTTGTTTTACTCCAAGAAATGAGTTGGAAGATAAAACTTCATGGTCTCGGTTCATGTAGAACCTTTGGTTCATAAGACACCGGTAACTCCAATGCTAACATACATAGAGTCTGAGAGTCAAGTCATGTCATTGTAGGATCACATTGAAATTGACTAAAGAAACTCTAAGATATATAACAAGATCTCATAGAATTACATCTTACGCATCACGAGGTTAATATTTACTCTAATTCCATACTATTCTTCCTATTTTAGAAATCCCATGATAGGATCTTTCCCTAGGAGGGAACTCAAAATTTTTGAGGTAGGAAGAAGAGGGGGATTTAGATTTGCCTCTGGCCCTACCTGAATTTGAGGAAGGCAACTCCTCCTTAATCAAGGGAACAATCAATATAAATATCAAGACTGGGGAAGAACCAGATATAGTGAAACTAGTGATCCTCTTTAAATCCTGAAGAATTTGAAATACATACATGCATCCTTAAGGAGCATCAAAAAGAATTCACTTTTAGCTACAACAGAAATGATGGGGATTGCATCACACATTACGGTAGAAAAATCTTGTCACCAAACCAAATGCTAAGCTAATCAAGCAAAAGTCAAGGTCCTTGAAGCTAAAGATGGGCCCTCATGGTGAAGGAGGAAGTGATGAAACTCCTCTAAGTAGGGATTCATCAAGCCAGTTGACTACTCACAATGGGTGTCTAACATCATCCCCGTTCTTAAGAAAGAATGGAAAAATCCGCATCTGCATAGATTTTTGGGATATAATATAAGGCTTGTCCCAATGATGATTTCCCATTACCATCCATTGATGTTATCGTTGACATCCAACATATGGTTTTTATTTTTTGTCTCTTCATGGATGGATTCTCTGGGTACAATCAAATCAGAATCTCTGAAGAAGACCAGGCCAAAAATACATTTATAACTCCTTGAGGGAAGCTGACTATTATGTTGTCATGTCATTCAGGCTTAAGAATGGTTGGTGTTATGTACCAATGAGTGATGAATTATATATTCCATGATCTTTATACATAATATTGTGGAATCCTACGTGAATGACCTTTTAGCTTAGTCTAGAAAACACTGCGATCACCGCGAGGTGTTTCGTATCATATTTTTTTTGCTTAATCAAATATGACATTATATTGAATCCAGAAAAAGTGTGTATTCGGTGTGATACATGAGGCAAGAATTTTGGGGGTACATCATATCTTCATGAGGCATTTATGTAGACCCATGCTTAAAATATTAGTTATATTGAAAATGATTCCACCAACATGGACAAATCTGAGCAATCAGAGATTTTCTTGGGAAAGCTTGGGGCAATCCGAAGATTTATCCCTAGACTTGACCTTTGGTGTTCACCTAATAAACAAATTGTCTAAAAAATAATTACCGCATTTTATTAGTCAGATGAATCTGATTGAGGCATTCAATTCAGTTAAATGATTATTATTTTCCCCTCACACACTTATAGCTACCTAGATTAGATCATCCCTTTGATCTTGTATTCATGAGTTATAGATGTTTCGCTTTCCTACATGGTAGCTCAAGAAGATAATGATAAATGAGAGTGGTGTAGTATATTTTATTAGTTCAAACGGTGCTTTATTATGAGACATGTTACACACAGGTAGAAAAAAGAACACCTTTCCATAGTCTTTACAGGAAAAGTGGTTTGACACATTATATGTTCAATCAAGAAATGAGGGTTACTGTTAAGTCAATCACTTACGGACATTCCTCACACAAGGATCCTTATCTAAGAAGTTCGGGTGCTTCATAACTCTGATGGGTGAATTTGAGTTAACATTTGTTAATCAGAAAATATCAAAGGACAAATCATTGCGGACTGGTTGGCTGATAATCCATTAGATGGAGGCGATCTGGTAGATCTAGACTTCCCTAATGAGTGTGTATACTTTGTCGAGACTAGGCCCCCCATTTTTGTGTGTCCATGGTATACTGACATCATTAATTTTATAGTGGACCATACGTATCCACAAGGGGAAACATCACAACAAAGAAGGTGGTTATGTGCATCATTTCCACTAAGTACATTATTTTGGAACAAGTGATCTATCGTAGAGCCTTCGACGTAATGTTGTTAAGATGTGTTGACGTAGAATAATCTGAAAATATTCTTTATGAATCACATAGCGGAGTATGTGGAGGTCACTTTGGTAGCCACGCCACTACTCAAAAGATACATCAAATGGGCTATTTCTGGCCCACTCTAGAGCATGATGCAGTAGAATTTGTGCGCAGATGCCACAAATGTCAAGAGTTCTCCCATGAGATCCACATACTGGCACAAGCTCTGCAACCAATTGCAACCCCATGGACCTTTTCCACATGGGGCCTGGATTTTATAGGTAAATTCTCTCCCTTATCAACAGATGGCCATAACTTTTATAATCATGGCCACATAGTACTTTACTAAGTGGGTAGAAGCTATGCCTCTTACCATTGTACCTAGTTCTATGATCGCTAAGTTCATCTTGAAGTAGATCATTTGTAGGTACGGGGTCCCACAGGTCATTATCTCAGATAATGGCACATCTTTCAAAAATGACGAGGTATGTGAATTGTGTGCAAAGTTCAAGATAAGCCATCACACAGCTTCTCTTTATTATCCTAAGGCCAATGGACAGGTTGAGGCTACGAATAAGACATTAAAGTCCATCCTCCTTAAGACCATTAAGGAGAACAAATGAGATTGACATTTAAAACTTTTTCTGGCCTTGTGGGCCTATCAGATATCAAGTTAGAACACCAACAGGGGTAACCCCCTTTTCTTTGGTATTTGGTGCGGAAGCAGTTTTACCACTCGAAGGTTGAAATACCGAGTCTCTGTATTTCACTGCAAGGAATTTTAGGAGAAGAAGGCTATCGAGAAGCGTAGACTCTCTCAGTTAGAAATTCTTGATGAGGCTTAGACTCAACGTTGAACAACGACACAATGTTTATGCCGACCAGATGGCTCGGTAATATATCAAAAAAGGTTTACGAGCATGAAATATACGAGGAAGATTTGGTCTTAAGGCTTAGATAGCTGGATAGACAAAAAGACCGGATGAAGGAAGGAAATTCAGACCCAGGTCGTTAGGTCCATATTGAGTAATAGAAGACTACAAAAATGGGGCATTTCACCTGTGTACACTAGAGGGTGAGGAGTTTAACAAATCTATGAACTCTCTTCACCTGAAGAGGTATTACACATGATCCACTAGCATTTTTATATGTACATTACTGCATCTGCATCACACTTTCATCTGCCAGTTCACTTCTGTAAAATTTGTGATCAAGGGACTTATTCTTATAGCAACTCCTAAAAAATTCTGAAAACAATGGAAAAACATTCAAATCATATCTCTTCAAATTTTCATGGTATCATCAATTATTTCTGAATCATTTCATCAATTCAAACGGGATAAGACAAAGTTTTGACCGTAGCCATACCAAGGCCTGCATACTTGGTTCTGCTTATAGTCTCTTTCTAGATTAGGTGTCTTTGCCTATAGTCTATTCTAGAAGCTTCATGGTGTCACATATATCCCATAAATATCTCTTTGGAAATAAGAACATACTAAACATTTTTCCTAAATGAGTAAGTCAAATGTAAATCCACAGAAAATTTTATTTTACACATTTCTTTTCCCTACCAACCTTTGGTGTTGAGCCTGCATCTCTTACCAGTGATGTAGGGTTAGGAAAGGAGAGAAATGCCCTTACTCACCTATTCCTTGTCCATGGTGATGAGCCCATGCTTCCTACTGGTAGCATGGTGCAAGGTGTAGGGGAACTCTTTGATAAACTTGAAATTTAGAAACAATCCATTCAAATATTATGAAATCATAAGTCAAAAACAAAGTGAGTTAGATGTCCAAAATTCCAAAAGAGTTTAAAACCTCAAAATCAGATTTTGTGAACCAAGTGGCCATTTACGGATCTAAGTCTAGATAAACTTGAAAGCACATCACATTCTAAACTATGAAGTAACTTGAGTAGGGTGAGGTTGTAGTGTCTCAGTTTGGTTCTATCAAACCATTGTCTTTCCCTCATCATTACTATTCAACAAATTTTCATAATTTGCGCCCTTTTTAGCTCTTGGTGTTGAGTCCTCCATCTACTAGTTGTGGATTTAGTGAGTGGGGCATACATTTACTTATCATATCATTGTATCACCATGTTTTTCCAAGACAACATGAAGTATCAAAGATTGCTTAAAGAAACTAAAGTTTAACATCACATTTTGTTCGCATTATCATATATCAGCATTATAAAATACAAAAAATAAGAAGAAGAAATCATTATGTCATCATTTCACACCCAGTGCATGCATTCTGAAAAGCATAGAAAAACATGAATTCTAAACATCTAGAGTACACATGAGAAATAAGCCAAAATAAATTCAACTCAGATACAGTGGATTACTGAACCAAAAATAAAATTTTGTATATATCATGGTGAGTCAAGTTTGTATACAATGCCATCACGCGCTAAGACATGGTCAAAATGCTCGTAATGAGCCCAAGATATACAAAAAAATCATATAGTGCTTGAAAAAATGGAAACAAAGCAATAAAAAACCCAATGGCCTATCAGTCCCTGTGGGATCCCTCGGATGGTGCACGACCATGTCTAGGGCTCCTATTGTGGCTGTGATGACACTGGGAATGAACCGAATGGTGTGAATGCTCATGGTGGCAGCCGTTAGTTCTAGTCTCACTGTGGGAATGGCTCCACCTCATCAAATGCTCAATGATCTCATATCCAGCCACCTGGGTATGAAGGGAGGTCACCACCTCCACTATCCTCCAAATAGGAGAAAACACGTCAATGTGTCTGTCGGCTACTAGTGGTTAAGGGAACCTGAATCCTTATTCAAATCGGCTCGGGTCTTCTTTGAGGGAATCAACAGGGTGTCCACTACACACCCATCGGATAAGATCTCACCACTCTTTATCCTGTGTAGTTGTTGCAAGTAAAGGAAAGAAAAATAAACAGGGGAGTTAGAAAACCACAAAATGCAAATAAAAAGAGATTACCAAACTAACGATTTCAAGTAACAAAGTCGATAGAAGGGTATTAAGCATACTTGGATCTTTAGGCATCCAGGTAGGGTTAGTGGCTGCTACTGCTGATGCTGCTGGTGGATGCAGGGCCTCCCCAAAGCCAGAGGCCAAATGATGTCCCATCATGGACTCATCATCCCCCTTCCCCATGCCTTAAGGAAGCGTCTCCTTTGAGACCACTTTCTCTCTCTCTCTGCACTCGCCTCCTCGTACGCTGCTCTCAACATATCTTGAGTATCATGCCACTCAGGGTCACTCTCCTCCTCCTCTATATAGGTTGCCCCGCCAGCCTCAACACCAACCCCCTCATCCTCTGTCTCCTCCCCGACTGACTCCTCCTTAGTCTTGTCTCTCATGTGCTCCTTAGAATTGCAGTCCATTTCAATGGGCTCATCCTCCTCTCCACTATGAGCAGGAGCGACCACAATCTGAAGAAAATGCACTCGAGGGGCGCCAACTACGCACTAAGCATGGACCACACACCTAACTGTGATAGGCACTCTTGGGGTAACCACTGTCCAACCGAGATCTTCTCTAGGGCCCTTTCGGGCCTCCTGAATGGTCTTGTAGACCAGTACCACTGGGGGAAGTATGTCAACATATGGGAGGCCAAACTACCGAGGAACCCAATCAAATGGATGAGTGTCGACTCTCCCGGCCCGGTCAACTAACTGTCCTATGGTAGAACAAGCTACCACTGTGCCCACCTCCTATCCCATAACCCTGCCATATTTTGGTAGGGAGTGACAACCATGTCTATCGTGGTCAAAAAGGCCACTGGCTGATGTGGTGTCCTAAGAACTAACATAGCTTTCCACCTCGCTTCCCAGATAGCCCCTGGATCTAATACTTGTACTCCCCTTCCATAGGGGGTGATGCGCTCATAGACCCAACTCTTAATAAGAGTGGGGTGGCTCAGTGATAACCCCTACAATCTGACTAACCTATACAAGTTGTGATAGGTAGTCCCTAGGATGTCTATTCCCCAAGCGCATGTATGGCCATGTGCCTCGATCTAAGCAATAATAAGAGCCTGACAATATAGAAGGGTGTCACCTCCCTTGTCCCCGATCAGTTGGGAGGATAAGATGCCCATGATGGCTCTACGGATGATAAGAATGGGAGCAGTGGAAACGGACCGGACCCTGATTCCCTTCTTCGAGCCAAATGAAACATTGACGTCTCCCATATAGGTGGCCCACTAAGTCATCTCAGCTCTGGATCATGTTATCTCCAGAGTCAGTCTCCTCCCAAGTATCAGGAGCCCAAGAATGTGATATACATCCTCTAGGGTGATGGTCCACTCACCCCTGGCACCCGGCAACTGGAAAGTGTTCCGGTCTACATCCTAATAAAAAAATAAGTCACACAATATGTGACTGATAGGGGAAACATGGGGTACACGTGCAATCCTCCAGATGTCTGCCCTCTATAGAGTATCCCTTTGAGCCTGAAACAACTGATCCAAAATCCCAGGGAGCCAATCACACTCCCTCTCCTGACTCCAGCGTATGTAATCCTTCTTCTTCTGCATTCACCAAAACATGGAAAAAAGCAAGTTAGTAATGTATACCAAAAGACAAGCTCACCAAAAACATGACAAAACATCAAAAATCCAAAAAAAGTCAAGTTAATGCATGTTTTGGTCATTCTGTTCAGAACCGTTGCCTAGTGCAGGGTGATGGTTCGAGGACCACCACCCTGGTAGGGTGGTGGTCCTGAGTCAATTTTCAAAATACGCCCTTAACCCTAAAAAATGTCCAAAAACATAAAAATGACCATTTTTGACAAAATAAAAGACTTCCCTATGGGCACCCCCCTAAAGACTCATTTAAGACAAGAAAATTTGAAAATAGTCTCCCCTAGGTAAATTTTTCAAACATTTTACATTTTAGGTATGAAAAGGTTAAAGTGAAAAAAACCAACCTTAGACCACGTTGGTCAATCTCCTACTTGTAGAGGCATGATCACGATCTCGTAACTGTCGTTTAGGCTATACTCTCATCGAAAATGGTCACCATGGGCCCAGAGCTCCAAATTCACCAAATCAAATATGCACAAATGAATTTTAAAAATGAGTTGTTTTGATATATATATGATGTTTTGACCTCGTTTTGAGTGTATGTGTTTACAGGGCTGGAGTGTTGGTGCAGGTATATCTCTATATCCCCACACAAATGGTAAGTCCTTTTTCCATTTTTGGTTTAGTGTTTATTTTTTCGATATTTTATCTATCTGCACTTGAGTCTTCTTTTCTCTTGCAGGTAGCAGAAGTTTGGATGGCAAAGTTTCAACACATGAGTGTGTTAGGTATAGCTTCTAACTCCCCATTTCGGGAACTCCATACTCAGAATCTATGTTTTACACATTTTCATGACTAAGACGCTTCTCCGAGGGGGCAATATGTACGCACCCAAAATTACATGTGTTACATTGTCAGAAAACGGTTACAAAAGTCCCCAATGGTGATTCAGGTCCTTTCAAGAAGGTGTTCGAGCTCCAAAACCCATTTGCAATGTATATTTGTAGCCTAGAAATGTAACATCCCCATTTTAAGACACTAGAACAAGGGAATTTTTTTTTATATGTAACGTTCTCTGTTCTGAATTATGAAATTCAAAACACATGGCCAAGTTTTAATAATTGTTCTCTGTCCAATTAATGTAATTTGGATCACACAATTACTTTAAAACCAATGTTCTCTGTTCGCATATTTACAATGTGGAACACACATTCAGTGCCATTCAATCATATAACAGATACGATATGCTGTTGTAAATGACTCGAAGAACTATCGATCTCCCATTTCATGACTCGGAGTTTCAGCGATCTCTCATTTCATGACTCGGCGACTTACTGATCCTTCATGTTAATCCATGCATTATATACTAAGTATACAGGGTTCTCTTTACCGTTTCCGGTTACCAAAGTGTTCCATTTAAGAGGCCTATCTGAATATTTGTTACTAATATTCATCTGATATCTTGCTTCTTAAACTAGGTGATTAGGACAACGCAACCAACAACTTGCGATACTTTGGCCAAAGATTTTCACATGCTTTGCATGATCGTATTTCCAGACGTTATACGCCTCAATGGAATACGCCCATCACCTCACTTCATCTATTATCTAGAATGGTCTTTTCTGACCTCTGTCAGTCCTTCTGTCCAAGGTTAAGCTCTAACCCCCAACTAGCAATATGAAAGAGTATAGGAAGACACTCGCGGTGACTATAGGTACGCAAACATACTGTGTCAACCCTAGACAATTGCGTGTGTCTAGTTACCTTTAGTCCTCAAGAGTCACCCCGTATACGCGGTCACATTCCTATCCTCATCCAAGTAACTTGGTCCCAACTTATGTAAACTTGATGATTTGATTCGGGAGGGCATTGTAACATGTCAGCTGCAACATTGTGTCATCATGAAGGCCCCGCCTTCATGAAGACACCAGATTGCAGCTAGCATGTGTCAAGGTCCTACGGAATCCTCTCATCAAGGAATACACATCCAGCTTGAGTGTGATTGGATTATAATCTTAAATATTTAAGATCAATTTTCAGCAACCATGCTGATCCTTTAACCTCATTGCTCGTTACAGTTGCATAGCTAAGAGAGAGACTTAATTTGTCTATAGCTTAATATACGTTTACTCCTCCATACCGAAGGATTGCATATTTCCATCTTGGTGCTTTACTTCAAGCTTCAGACTAACAGTCCACTACAGCTTAACATAGTAAGTTCAACCTATTAAACTTAACCAAGTTTTATCTACAACTGTATTTAAATTCAGAATTTCATCTTATTAGACGCCATTTAAATGAGGCCTAATTCCAAATTAATTATTCATTTAATCACTATAACCTTACTTCAATTAAGGTTTGTTATGAATAGATATGTTTCCTCATACCGAATATCCTCTTAATTAAACATTTCGAGGATATTAATGAAATCCGAGTACGAGGTTCAACTGCCTCTTTTATTGATATTCCTCAGCTTATAAACTAATTCCGAATATCATTCAATTAAGAGTTCACATTCACTTAAATCTTTTTCAATGTCAATCTAAAATTCATATTAACCCAAGTATGAATTAATTGTACATTCCAACTTAAAATTTGTATTCAAGTAAAGAATATATATTATGTCCTTTTAAAATCTATCAACTATCATTTGAATAATTCCAAATCAATGAATAAAATTATATTCTCAATCTTATTCAAACAATTTCAAGTGATACAACCATTAAAAGATCACACCTTTCCTTGTATTTAATCCTTAAGATTTAAAATCTATACAATTTACCAGTCCATACAACTAAATTTCATTTATATCAAACAACATTACAACATATAAGGGAAGAAGAATGCAACTTCTTCTTTTCCCATTTCCTCGTAGAGGAATAATAAACTATCAAATACGATCCATCCTTAGCTACTCAGAAGAAGCATCAGAAAACAATCATGTCTTCGTTTTATTCAAGGAACCATCTGCAAAATTTACTTGTACGGGTCAGTTCATCAAACTAAGCATATTAAGCACTTATCATTAAAATGAGGTGCTCTTAATTAACTATCTCAATAAAAGAGCTCTGCTTTTATGAAACGTTAATAAATTGAGATGGACATCATCAACGAATTAAGTACTGATAAGGATGAGCAACTTAACAACCCAATCATCTAATTACCATCACAATCAGACAAAAAGATTTACTAACTTTCTCCCAAATAATTACTACAGAAGTAATTTCCTCTAAGTAGTTCCAGATTAAAACATCTGTAAGAACTAATACACATATGTATATAATGTTGTTCTAATGTATTTGCTGTCAGTTCCATTTCCTTTTTAACAGTTGAAATTTCAAGAGATATATTTAATTAAGAATTCCAACAGAACTACTTCCTTTTTCGTACCACTTATTTAATTTCAAACAATCAAATACAGAAGAGAAAAGTAGTCATTCACCATGAACACATTGGTGTCAATTTTCAAAATTCAACAAACAGCATAATACTTCTTTCAAATCAGAAAGAAAGTAAACAACAATTAGATGCAGATGATTATGCCTAAGACAACATGAAATTTGTTCAATATCAAATATAGAATTTCAACCGTATAAGAGGAGAAATAATCATTACTTCAAATTATCCATCCAATATTCTCTTTCTTTTCATCATAACTGTACTAAATAATTTTAACCAGAAGTGATATCAATCAATGATAACAGCCAAAAGAGAAAGTAATTGAAGTCAATAATAAATAAAAAATATCATATTACCTGTTCTCCTTGCTTAGCTATTGTCAACTTATTCAGTGCCAGCCTGTTCCCCATAGGGCGATTTTCTCAACAATTATAATTTAGAAATTACAACTTACTAACAACCATTCCAGAAAGTTGGCCAGAATTCATTTGCATCTGGTCTGTAAGCATCAGTATCAAAAGTACCTCTAATTACAATCATTTCCTTTTTAATTTTTCACCCAACGGACGTTCTCGTCCAAATATAAACAAGTAAGAGTGTACAGCAACAACAAATCAGGCCTATCAATTTGGTTAATGTCATTTATAGGATTTTCACAAAGATTCTCACCACTAGAATGCAACCTATACTCATGGAGATCATTTCTCAACAATAGAGCAGATTCATCCAGGGAAGAACTATCCAAGATGGCATTATCATGGTTCATGAAACTATACATTCTATGGATAAAAGTAAAAAGGCGGGGATGGCCATCAAACTTAACATGCATAAAGCTTTCGACAGAGTCTCCTGGAGATTCATGGATGAGGTTCTATCCAAATTTGGTTTTCAAAGCAAATTCAGAAAAATCATTCACTCTTGCATCTCTACCTCTAGATTCTTTGTGGTTGTTAATGGGGAACCTGTGGGTTTTTTTGCCAGTAATAGAGGTATACGGCAAGGCGACCCAATCTCCCCTCTTTTATTCATTATTATGGCTGACAGTTTAAGAAGATCTATTTCCAAAGCTATTGACATTGGCATGATAAAAGGCTTCCCTCCAACTAATGGTAATCATATCTCCTCTCATCAGCAGTTTGTTGATGACACTTTGCTGCTACTAATGGCTTCTATTATTGAGGCAAAGGCCATTAAAACTGTCCTTAGATTTTATGAGGAAGCCTCGGGACAAAAAGTTAATTTTGACAAAAGGTCTATTTATTTCTTCAATACTCATGAGGAGAGGCAAAGAAAGATTGCTAATATTCTAGGATGCACTATTAATTCTCTACTAGCTACTTACTTAGGGTTACCTTTAAGTACTGGCAAGATTTCAGTGGAGGTATGGAATGATCTTATTAAGAGATTTCAAAGAAAGTTGGCTGGATGGAAAGGATCCATTCTTTCAAGTGCAGGTAAGTGTCTTTTGGTTAAAAGCATGCTTCAAAACTTGCCTATTTACATACTGTCAATGTTTAGCATGCCTACAGCTGTGATGAACAGTATTGAGAAGATTCAAAAACACTTTCTGTGGCACGGTACTGAGGACAGATTCAGATATCATCTTGTGGCTTGGGAACAGGTTTGTAAACCTAAGAGACTAGAGGAGTTAGACATCAAAATATCAAATATATGAGTACTGCCCTTACTGCAAAATTAGGATGGAGGCTTATAAAAGAGCACAGACCTTGGACAGAGCTGATTAAGATCAAATATCTTTCAAATCAAAACAAGATTTCCTTCATTTATGATCAGTCCCTTCCGAGTGGTTCTATCTTCTGGAACAACCTTCTGCGCAGCAGACACATTCTCTCTCAGGGGTGCAGCTGGAAGCTTGGAGATGGGTAAAACATAAACTTCTAGACTGATAAGTGGACGGATTCTAACTGGATTTTTGCTTATGATCATATTAAAGATAGATTAATTGCAAAGTATGGGCACAAAAATCCAGGGATACATTAAGAGGGATAGAAACAAAAGAAAATGGAAGCAGCTAAAAGTGGAGAATGATAATATTCAGGATGATATTATATCTCTCTAGAATCAACTTTCCCTAATCCATATAAGTAATCAAAATCTTAAGGATGAGCTCATCTAGAAAGATTATTTTGATGGGGAATACACTGTTAAATCAAGATATAATTCTTTCTTTGCATCCATGGAAAGAGAAATTAGGTGGCACAAGTTGTGGATGCCGGAGCTAACCCCTAGAGTGAACTTCTTTTGGTGGCTAATTATTAATGGCAAGATCCTAACTAATGACAACCTCATCAAGAAGGTATTCATCATGCCGAATAGATGTTGCATGTGTCAGCAAGAGGCTAAAGATATAAAGCATTTATTCCTTCATTGTGAGATTGCTTCCAAAATTTGGCAGCTTGTTTTTGCAAAATTTAATCTGAGATGGATTTTTCCCCTTACCTGCCTTCAGGCTTGGGAGCAATGGAGCTCTCCATTTAAACATTACATGGTGAAAAGGCTATGGCAACTGGTTATGCCCCACACTATGTGGAGAATCTGGAAGGCCCGTAATGATAGTATTTTCATAAACAATAGACAAGCTTGTAACAAAGTATATAAGGAAATTATCATTGCTGTGCAAGATAATATTGCTAGATTTAAACCCCCTAAAAATAGACTCTACCCAGAGAATGAAGAATGCATTTTGACTGAATGGAATATTGCCATTGTCAATAGAAATAACAATGGTACTGACAGAAACACAGTCCGATGGATTAAACCCCCCACTGATTGGCACAAGTTAAATTTTGATGGGGCCTCTAAGGGCAATCCGGGTGACTCTGGAGGAGGTGGAATCATCAGGGATCAAAGAGGCTATTATGTTGCTACTTTTTCTGGGAGAATGGGTAGACAGACTAATCATTATTCCGAAGTCATGGCGGCTCTTTGGGGTATTAGACTTGCCAGAGATTGTAATATTCCAAATATCATAATTGAAGGTGATTCTCTAAATATTATCAATCTTCTGAATAAAAAGCAACACCCTAGTTGGTCTATCAGGGATTATATTGAGGAAGCTATTGATATATGCAAAAGATTTGAAAAGGTCCAAATCACCCACACCTACCGGGAAGGAAATAGGGTCGCTGACAGTTTGGCTAACTTTGGTGTTAATAATCCCTTTCAAACTTGGATTGGGGGGGGACGTTCTGCTCGCTCATGTCAATAAAGCCATTATCATTGATCTACATGGCAGTGAAAATCATAACTAACGGCTGTATTTTAGACGCTAATGTGTGGATCCCCAAGTACATGATGATGACATCACAAAAGATTTGGATGATTGTTGCGATCTATGCGGGCTAGACTGTCATCATTTCTTGGCATAGGAGGAAAGCCGAGGAGCGGGGCAATAATAACAAGTGTAGCATAATAATTAAACCGGCTTTCACGGGAAGGAAAGATTCAAATACCAAAATCAAAGTTCGGCCTATCCCGCACATTGGTAGCTATTTTACCATTGAGAACAAGAAAAGGAGCAGAGGAAACATGGGGGGGCCGCCATGTAAAACCGAACCGACCCACAATCCTGAGTGGAAAGAGAACATAGAGCTTTGGGATTACCTACAAATTGGGGGCCTGTCTAATTTCATTGAAAGGATCCAAGGCTTCGACTAAGACATCTCTATCAAATTTTCCCAGGGTTGGAAGAATAGAATAGTCAAATATAGTAACATGAAAATGGAAATCACGGAAGAGCTCATAACTCAGATCATGGGCCTTAGCCTAGAAGGCACAAAATTCTTCAATAAGAAGGTAGACAGGGAGGTGGAAACCAAGAAATTTCTGGAAGAGGGGGAGAATCTTGAGTTCATGACTGCTGGCCTCAAGGTGGCATCGATCCCTGAACCTTTTGATGAACTGGCCAAAATGGAGGTAAGGTATGTTACCCTTGAAGGAAGATATGTGACTATACCTCAAAAGAATCTGATTTTTCTGAATCATTTTCATAGAAATAACATTATCAGCTTCCCTCACTATCTGATTAACTCTCTGGAGAAATCTATAAGGGAAGTTCAAAGCCACTCTAGGGCTGTCCCTTTGCACCAGGGCCTTATCCTCTTGATTCATCGCCATTTCTCCAGCTGCCCTCCCGTGAATCCTATTCCACCTCCCTCCTCCATACCTCCACCTACCCACACTGCTCCCACTCCCCCTGCTAAAAAGAAAGAATGAAGATGCTGTCTCCAACAAGAAAAGCAAGAGCCTCAAAGCTAAAATCCCTGCTTCCCAATGGGTCCTAAGGAGCCACAAAGACTTGGAACTAGCTAAAAACCTCCTGCATATTAGCAAGCCAGTGGAGGAGCCCAAAGAGGAGGAATTGCTAGATAGGGTGGACAGATTAGAAAAGGAGATACAAGAGCTCAAAGGGGCTATAAAAAACATGGAAAGAGCTAAGGGTAAAAGGATCCTTCAAAGTGAGGAGGAAGAGGGGGTTATTGGGGAAGTCTTCAAGAAACTACAGTCCTTAGACGACAGATTGGGGAATGCTAAAATCTGAACTGACTGCATATTGTCTGCCCTCAAAAGCATTTATAATTTCATTGAACAACATGTCCACAGTGTTTGCAGTTTAAGTGGGATTAATGAGGACATATGGGGCCCTAAAGAGAAAAGGGACATTGTAATTGCCCAAGCAGATTTGCAAGACTCCTCTCAGGCCACTGCCATTGCCTTCTTCATGTCACTGCAGGCTATCAAGACCAAAATTGACAGAGCCATCAAGTAACGGGCTGTTGTGATGCTGTTTTTTGGCTGCGATGTGGCTGTCATTGGGCGGTTCTGGAGCTATTTTTTGGCAGAGCTCTTCATGTTGTTTCTCTTTTGGTTTCTTTTTTTATCTTGCCTTCTTTTTTCTGGATCTTTGTACGTTTAGATCCTTTTTTCTCCTATATTGTAATATTTGGCTGTTGAGCCTTCCTTGGTTGATTGTTTTGCCCTTCTCTGGGCTGCTTCTCTCATCTTTACTATCTAGATTTTGAGCCCTTTTGTATATAAGGTATAGTCCCTTCAAAACTATTTTCCCTTAATAAAAAAAAAAAACAACAAATCATGCTTTCATCATAATAATAAAAGAATTCACTTTCCAAACACCAAAGTAAGAAATCCACTCATATTTCGTTTTAATGAAAACAATGAAGAATTTTCAATCCGTAAATTATATATATATATATATATATATATATATATATATATATATATATACATACATACATACATACATACATACATACATACATACATACATATACAACTTATGTTTTGTGTCTAGTTGAACTCAATGATATATATATATATATATGTATATATACATATACATATACATATACATATACATATACATCTACATCTACATATACATACATATATGTATATGTATATGTATATGTATATGTACACATACACATACACATACACATACACATACACATACACATACACATACACATACACATACACATACATATATATATATCATTGAGTTCAACTAGACACAAAATATAAGTTGTATGCTCTACCCAGTCCATTCTATAGACTGACTACCCTGTTCCTATTCAGATCAGGACTTCCTTCCAAACAGTCATATACGAATACCAAGAACAAGCAGGTAGAACATCATATCAAACTAGAACAGACAATGTAAAGATGCTACTATGATCTTACTGTCCCTGGAAGGATTCATATGCCATACACTGTAATATGACAAGAGAACAATCATACAAAAGTCTTGTCTAGTATTTTTATGGCTTTCCATATCCATTAGCGCACACAAATCATAGACAACAATTTGCACATTGATGTTACCTTCAGCAAGATTGACCCATAATGCACAATGAAACCCTATTACCATTACTTTCAGAACTCAAAACAACAGAAAGAGAACACTCGTTTCATTAATTATTTCAGTAGGGAAACACTCATTTTCTTCAAAACGCAACAAGAATACCCAAATCGTGTTCGTTTTATAATGACAGCTCAAACCAGAGGTCACACTGAATCATTTAACATTCCAATTTTTACAAGAATGCACAGAACTTAGAAAACTATACTCACATGGCTAGTACATTTATCAACTCAAACCCATAATGGGTAATAGGAATGAATACCCAACACTGTCAACAAAACTCATACAACAAGGATATATTTATTTCATTTATCCATTTTGCAAAGAAGTACCCAAGTCGTGTTCATTCTCAACAGACATCTCAACATGAAAATCACATTAACTGAATCAACAATTCCATTTACAAAAACACACAACATAAGAGCAGAGTTCTTTTAATGAAGACGCTTAAACAAGAGCAAAAAGGTTTAAGGAGAAGGGCTCAACATGCCTATAAAGTTTCTTGTGGCTTTGAAGAAAACCGCACCCACAGGATCTATTCTTCTCCGACAACAGTAAGGATCTCTTAACTTCCACAGGCTCAAAAATAGCCGTGGCTACTCCAAACAGCAGCAATAATAACCAAAATAATAGCAGGTTCGAAAGAACCATGAAAGAAATGTAGAGCAGTCTCAAAACCCGAAAGAACATAATGACCATCAAATTTTCCTCTATCCTCTTTCCAAGGCGAGGTGGTCACTAAGACCTAGACCATTAATGCATTGAATGCATTGCTTTTTCATTAATTTCCACGCCACCACCGACTCAAGTTTGGCGAGTTTCCTTTTTAAAATTTTGCATGTAATTCCTTCTTAGCTACATAGCTAGTTGGATATCCTCCAACTTTTCCATGTTCCCGCCAAACTTGGCGTTGAAAACTGCAAGGACATCATTTACTATCCTTAATCAATTTCTAACCTTCCCTTCTTATCCACTCACCAACATGTGTCCATAGGTCCCTTCCTTAGGTTAGTAATAGTTTAGGTTTTTCACCTAGGTTGCAAATCATTAAGATTTGCCATAATTTACATCCCATGTAATTTAAAATCCACGTAGGGCAGTAGTTAGGTTATAGGCTAAAACATAGTTATAGGTTAGAATTTAATCCCATAGTATTTTACTTAATAGTTTCAAACAAGTCTTACCAACTGGTGTTCATAACCAGTATGATGCAAGATGTTCCATCTACCACACACATCTATACATTGAGCTCTTGTATTAAAACTATTTCTGCCTTACGCTCTCCGACGTTACGGTGTGTATGTGGTTCGGGAATCAAACCTTTTCCCTTGGCATCAAGGTACCGGATATTTATACCTGAAATCAGGTGCTGTAACATTTATAACAACCTTCAGTCTGGTTTCAAACTTCATTCCTTATAGAAAATAAATCGATAAAGCAATCTCAAAGAAGGCCACAACATACCTTGGATCAATGGAATTGATTCAAGGTGTGCTGTCAATCAACAATAAGAGTTCATCAATCATATAAGCAAGTCTGTTGTCTCACTCTTGCAAAACACATGTTATAACAACCTCCATCCCAAGTAAACAAATTATAGTAAACAAGAGTCCATATTAACACCACATTCTTTTTAAGATTAAAAGATATATCTTAACATAATTATCCTCATTTCCACAGTTACAACATCATGAAAAAAGATTATCATAATAGCTTATAAAAATTAAGACGTTACAAGAAATCTTTACTTAGCCTTCACGTACCTTTTTCTAGATTTCTACTTCTTTCTGTGTATCTTTTGGCCTTTAGTGCCAGGACCGCCGCCCTGGATAGGGCGGCAGTCCTGATCGATTTTTCCAGATTCCGTCATGTGTGTTTTTAACATGCAACGATTCACTTAACTTCACTTTTAGCATGCATCAGTGGTCCACATTGTCTAAAAATAGTTTTGATTTCTTGGTTCTCCTTCCCTCTTCTATTTTTGTATGTGCTTTAGTTAGTTGGAACCACCTCTTCTTGCCTTGTGCATGAAGGCACATCCCTGCCCTGATTCTTATATATTCCATGCTTGTATTCAAGCAAAAGGGCCTGAGAACTTTTGTGTATCTTGTATTGTATTGCTGCCACAATCTTGCTAGGAATTGCATAGCCAAGCTCAGATCTCTTGTGCTATCTCTCTTCTACTTGCATTACATCCAGACTGCCTTCAATATACCATTGCTCAAGCGCCATCCTCCTGCCATTGTTCTTGCATTCCCAATCCCTTAGACACATATGAACACTTGGAGAAAGAAAGGAACAAACTGAGGGGACAGATACAGATACAACCAGATTCGCCAAAGCTCTTGCTTATCCAGGTTGAAATTGTGTGTTTGTTTGCTTTATTTCTTAAATTGTCAATTTTAAATCACTAGTTTCAATTGCATATCAAATAAATTAGCAAAATTGTTCGTTTCAATTGATTGGGCAATTACAAGTAGATCAAATCATTAGGAAGTTTGCTCTCTGACATTACCAAGGAAGTTGTGGGGAACAATAGCTCTTTTAGGGTCATGATTTGTTTTTTCACTTTTGATGTCGGGTTTGAAGGTTTTGATTAGATTAGGTTATTTGTTTTAGATTAGATTCATATATTCGCACAAGTAACCAACTACATTCGGCTGATTACTTGTCTTTAGTTTATTTATTAAATTAGAACGTATTGCTTAAAAACTAGAAACGATAAAAAATATTTCCTTTGATAGATTAGTTTGTTTTTTATTATTTTGTTATGATATATTGTGAAAAATCTAAAAACATAGATTATATTTCCTTTAATAGTTAGTTTTCTTATTAAAATCATTTCATTTCATTCTGTATGACCATCAACGGTCCACAACAAGAAAAAACGTATAGTTGTGATCCCTTGGTCCCACAACCCAACAAACCGGAATTGATAACAAACATTGATACAAGTTTACGTTTGACAGTCTTATGCACACATGCAACTTTTGCTGAGAAAATAGAACAACTAAATACGTTAAACATCACTGCTAATCAAGCCTACGCTTATTGGATTGCTCCTGACAACAAGGTTTGATTACGTGCATGACCATACAAGGGTCACAACCTCCACGAGTCTTTGGTTGTGATCCTCAGGACCCATAACCCAACGGGCCTGCTGACTAGTTAAACATTGACACTAGTTTGCGTGCATTAGTATTTAGATCTTCACCACTTCCATCAAACATTATTGCACAACTTTCCTTACTAAACATAATAGCCGATCAGGCTAAAAATTTCTAGACTAGACCAGAAAATCACCTGTAGTCCCTGGGGCTCCACTACGTTTCTCGTTTCCACTTCCATGACCTTGTCTGGAAATCCATATGAGGAGCCCATAGGTCACTTTCCGTGTGTTCAACAACAAATAAACAGAATCTTGGCAGAGCTCGATATCGATTCGAGTCTCTGAGCAACTATTATATCAGACCGAGCCATCACAACAGACCGAGCCATCACAACGCTTCAGATTAGGAGAGCATTCTTCGCCTTAGAGTCGTAGATCCCGATATTGCGTGTTGAACACATAATATTTCCCTACTAGCTTGATCGCCATCACCACACTCACATTCATTTCCATTCTACACTGGCTGTCTCGGCACGACCTCGAGAAATCGGGTGCGAAGAAGGTCACATATTGATTTTCTGTCATATAGACTCCTATTAATGATTTGTTAAATTTTAACTTATTTTTATGGGTTTACTTCATGTATCTATCTTATATCTATCTTAACATGTGTTACACTATACATTTTTGACGATTGTCTTTCGAATTACAATGAACTACATATTCTTCTAAAATTCCCTTTGGTCAATTACTTAAAATCGATGAATATTCCTCTTATGTAATTAAGTCTAAAATTATTTTATATATGTTAAACTCCAATGTAGTCTGGTTACTTCTTGTGCATTATTAACCTAAACCCACTTTCCCCCATTCTACACCCTCCTCTTACAATTATTTTCATTTATTTTTTTAATTTTATTTTTTCGTTTTTAAAAATAAGTAAATAAATCAGTAAGTATGTTAGAAAATATGCGGTGAAGAACTGTTGGAAAGCCGAATGAATATGTTCAGCTTATCCAGACTCAAGAAAGAGGATGGTCATAGCCTTGCCCAATTCAGTGGCTTTATCTCCAAAACCCGTTTCACAAATCCATCCTGCGAAGGCCTACAAATACAAATGCCTCAAAGATGGATATGCACATCGATACAGAGGATATTCCTGCAATACCCAGGTGGTGTTTTTGATCTTACATTACTAATCAATGGATGCACTATGATTTTCCACTGTTAATACTTCGGGTTTTATTTTTCCTCAGGTGATTGGCAGCTTGAAACGTTCAAAACAGATTGTCGGTGTATGTTGTTCACACGAAGACAGAATTGAGGAAGACAAGCTAGGTATGAGACACCCATAAATCCTATGAACCATTTTTCTGATTTTCTGGTGATGTTTTCCTGACTATGTTTCATGTCATTTGGGTTTTTTATTTGCAAAAACATGGGAGGCAGGGAAGCCAAGAGAGAGGAGGAGAATGCTCAAACCCCAGGGGTAGCGGCGGCATTAGCCATGTTAACATTTTACAAAAGTAAGCAAGCAAGACATCCTTTTTTTTTCTTTCAAGCAATTGAATTAATTGTTGTGTTTAATTCTCTATCCGTTCTTTTAATGACCCTTTTCTCAGGAGTAGTTATTCCTTGTAACTTGATTGGAATATTTTGCATTCATGTTATAGGGGTGATGATTATAATAGATAAAATGTTGAGATTAAACCTAGAGAAATGAACCCTTGCATAGCATCAATTGTCTACACCAGAACTCCATAACATAACATGAATGGTCACTGATGGGACTAGTACCCGGCAACGGACTTGCTGGAAATCTTCAATCCCAATATTATGCTTAATCATGGAGTTTTCCCCAAAATCAAGCCTCTTAGAGTGACTTTCCATTAGTAAGTGTTGGCTGAGCTTTTAACTTGTTTTCATTGCACAGATGTTCATACAACAAATATAACATGGTCTTATTGATAGGGTTTTGTTTTTACCTCTCCTCAAATGGCGGTGTTATGTGTTTTAGATTCATAGTAGCAAGCAACTAATCCCATCTTTTCCAATATCAATATAAATCTATAAGCTGTTTCACAAGCTGGACAAGTTTTTAATTTAATCTTCGATTCAAGATTATCATTGTTGTAATCATCTTTTGTTTTTATAAATATGAAACAGGGGAGATTTCACCATTGTTACCCTCAAGTTGCCGATATGTACCATCTTGTAGTGAGTATTCAATGCAAGCATATAAACGGTACGGAGTTGTCAAAGGAACTGTTTTGACTGCATGGCGGCTATGTCGATGCAATCCTTTAGGTAAGATTTATTTGTATTCAACAATTGATTCCATATATATTTTATCATAGCTTGATTTGTTTCTGTATACTTCTCTTTTACTTGACTTACCTCAGAAATACTGGTTGGGTATCTGTGTTCAAAGAAAAAGGAATATATATGTGTGTGGGGCATCCTCTGCTGCCACCTCTTTCTCTTTTCATTTTGAATTCAGAACATTGGTAGAAGTTGTGTAAGAGATAAACCATTGGTTCCGCCTTTGAGATCTCCGAGATATATGGAGATAATGATTTGTGCACTTGTATAGAACAAACTCTATTCGTTTGTAACAAATATTGTTTCTTCTATGACTGTCCTGCACAATGGTGTGGTCACTGAGAATAAAATGCTGCATCTTCGGATAGTAGCATTAGTTGATGTTCATGACTGGAAGGGCGCTGAAAAATGGTATTCCTCCATTTTATCAGTGTCCGGGCATTACTGGAAATATGTCTTTTGGCCTTACACTTGGCAGCAAGCTTGTGCATGACATGACATTGTTGCCCAAGTCTGCATCCTTGTAATTCAACATCAGTACTCTTGATTTGAGCAGCAAATGAAGCTATTTTATTTAGTGGGACTGAAGTCTGGCCATGGGATCTACTTATACCATATCATGTGCGCGATGGCTGGAAGTTAATAGATAAATTAAATACAAGAAGGCATTAAGAACAACCAAACTCAAGAAGTACCCTTTCAAATTGTTCCATGATCCAAAAGTCTGTGCCCATTCCATATAAAGAGAAACATAAAACTCACAATGTCAAGCTGATTAACTATGAACTCAAGAATTTTCGGTTCATATTGGATTTTGGAAAATTCTGTGAATGCTCGTGGATTATAGCACCCCCTTTTACAGGATGATAGCCTGCATCATCTTATTTGAAAATCTAAACTTCTGGGAACTTTTTTTGAACTTGTGCAGACGCAAATCCTCTTACATCTTGTGAATTTTTTCCTTTTCTTCCAAATTCTGTAGTGTGGTCCCATTATCCATGCCTCCCGTCTGATGCAGAAACTCACAAAGAGGTGTCATATTTCAACAGTATGTTGATATTAGGTATCAAATATCTGGGGAACTATAATATTCCCTTATTTGGTCTTCACCATCTGGTTTTTGACGGTTCAGAAAGCTTGAATTGATCAACATGTAACACTCAGTGTATGCACACCAGTTCAGTCAAATCTATTTTTAATCAGTAGTGTGGAACTGGTAAGTGTCTGTAAAACATGTTACTTCAATTGTTTGATTCTTGTATTATTTTCTTAGGGGTAAAAGCTGACAGCCAAAACGTGGTTAAGGGGATATTTGAAGAGAACTCAAGAGAACTCTGAATCGCCTGATAGCAACAATGTGGATTATATGAAATATTCTCATATAATAACTTTGGATGCTAGTGATTATAAATTATCATTGATTGAATGATTGTTTTATTCCCTATCTCAGTTGCCATCAGTCTGCAAATTAGACTTGGCAATCTTCTTCAATTTAGTATGTATAAAGGTGTACCAAATTGGATGATGCACAGAAGGAGATAAGTGAAAATGGATTTAAAAATCTGTGAAATGTTACCTTTTCTTTTTGTTGTGTAACTATGGCTGTCTTACATGGAATGAGAAGTGTGGTTTTTCTACACTTGTCAGCAATCACCAAAATCTAATTGGTTTGCTTACTTGTGTGTGGCAAACCACTTCGAAAATCTATTGGTACAGATTTCTCTAGTCTAGTATCAGCAAGGGCTGATACAAATCCAACCTTAGGTATGGAGAAATATAACATTAGTCCACATTATTTAATTAGTATTTCAAAATTATGTTATCTCGGACCAAAAAAACATGTTTACAGGTTTTCCATTGTCTATTGAACACTAAAATGATGATCTTCTCTCAATAATTATCTCTTTTTCTGTCTATGAGGATCTAAATAATGTCTGACCTGCACAAAGTACCATCTTTTATGTTATATCTCCAGAGACATAATGGTAAATATTAATTTAGCTTTTCTTACTGTAAGATATCTTTCTCAAGATCTATATCAACTTCGCACATTTCTTTCTTTATTCTTCATAAATCTTTTGTACGCAGTTGCCACTTTCAATTGCTGCAAATAAGCTGTCCACATGAGGTGTTTATCATTATTCAAGCTTAGATTGAACTTGCAAGTATTGAAGCTGGATGATTTGTGTGGACGATGCTTTCCTTACCAAGTATCCCTTGCTATATCGGAACTATTACCATGGGAGAGCTTCAAGCTTCCATCTCTATTTTAAAAGGCAATCTATTATTGAGAAACACAAATAATCAGGGCATTGCATTCTTGTTTATTTTAATTTAACTCTTCAAAGTCTGTTTTTTGTTTGGCGTCGACACAAAAGCTATTTCTCCCTTAGTTGATGCATAGAGAAGGGATATTTCAAAATCGTTCGCAATGAATTGCCAAACAAAATTGTCTTGCCAAAGAAACTTCTTAGTACTATTAAGTTTGTAGGTTTTGGCTGCTGGAGAGCTCTTCATATTTTCTTAGAATCTACCTGCACGCATTTCTCACCCACCATAAATCCCAAATAGGATAGAGATTTCATTAGAAATGTGGAGTTTTTGAAATTCACTCAAACCTGCTGCTGTTTTAGGGTCTTCAAGACTATTATATATTGGGAATGTTATTCATTGTCTTTTCTGAAAATTGGCTTCGAAGTGCTGCTGTAGTAAGGTCTTTTATAGCCTTGACTAACCTTGAAAAATACATATGACAGAATCGAATGATCTTTTATGGAATTGCATTAAACTCATCACCATGATCTTACCACTTTTACAAGATCTATAAGAGAAGGCTGTTCCATGGCCCGTGCCTCATTTGATATGCAGCCGAAGACATGCAACATTTGTTGATAGTAATAGCCGGGTTCCCCTTGTCAAGGGACTGATTTTACGTACAACACTGAATTGATTTTTGCTGATAATACTACTGTGTTTCCTGAAATGGTAATTCAAAATATGGAGAGTTTAATGGTCAGTGTATATTTAGTATATGATTTCAAGACCTTAACTAGGTTGGTCAAAGTTAATGATTATTTCACATTTGGTTTTGTGAGTTTGGCTGGAAATGGGCTGGTCCTAATACAAATGCTTGATATATTAAGAGCAAATTGAAAACATGGTATGATGAACATCTGTTTCTTGTTGAAAGGTTTTAGAAATGTCAAAAAGTTGTTGTCTCCATCATTTTTATTATCTGTCCTGTCAATCTTTTTTCTGTTTGTCAAATATTGAAATGCTGGAAGTCCCTGGGTCGACCACCAGGAGTGTATATCTTACAACCATAAGCTAGAAAAATTGAAACCCTTGGCAAGCACCAGGCAGACGCTACCAGATAAGAATCAAAGACAGAAATCGCATATCTAGTTTCATCACAATATTGAATATAAGTTTGGCTTCCAAAATCAGCGAGTTGGTGATCATGTTGTCTTGAGGAAACAAGCTTTGATTTTAACCATTTTTTGGGTCCTTTGACTGAAATTTTGAAGGTGCAAGAATACCCTCATCTAGTGATAGACCCTCCTTAAAAGACTGAGAATCTTGTGCTGTTACTACTGTGCCTTTCTCACGAGAGGATGTTTTACCCAAAAAAATCAGCTTCTCCTTGAGTTCCTTGTGATGCACTGCGTCCTCTCCCTGATTTGATTTATCTACATCCACGGAATGGAAAGAGTTGAATGCGGAAGCCGTAACTATTGACAGTTTCACTATCTTTTTGTTGTCCTCAGTAATGGTTATTTTTGATATTGTCTCCATTCTTAGTTACTTGCAGGATTTGCAGTAGAAAGAATCCTGTAAAGCCTTGCTTCCTTGCTTGGGTGCACTCTTCATTGAAGGAAGCCCCTTTCTGGTTCTTTGAAAGGCAAAATCTCATAATCCACCTATTGCTGTCCAGCAGTTGCAGCTGCAGCTTCCCCGCCTTTTTAAAATTTTAAGAAATGACTTTTTTTTTTCACTATGGCTGAGAGCATGGATGCTAAAACATCCTATACATGCCTCCCTCCTTGAATTTTATAGATCTCTCATTTGAACTATATTAGTATTTAAAAAATCAAGATATATGGGAAAACTATTTAATTCTTGATTTCAATTAAGATCTGTGTTGCCCTTGAAGGATATGGCTTCCCATTTTTTTTATTATGTTTGCCACCTTGTTTTCTTCCTAAATGGTATGCAAATATTATGTTTCAAAAATGCCATTGGTATTTCTTACAATTTGATGAGGGATGTAACTCTCCTTGATGATATGTACAGGTGGGTCGGGATTTGATCCTCCTCGTTGGTTTGATGAACGCAAGCCACCATCTTCTTAGATGCTTAACTTGGTGCATGCAACATCGTGTTCGGACTAGACTGCGACAATCTAATGTATTTGGTTTGGAGCATTACATATAATTGGTCTGTGTTCTTGGATGATTGCATTGGCTCAAGATGGCGTGGCATTATGTGTGGACCTGCAAATTGAAGAACTTTAAGATTGAATTTAATAGCTGCAGTTATAAAAAAAATTAGAATGTATGTTTCTTTGAGCATGTCTAGATGCAAATGAAAGTTGAGGGGTAAATCATGTGTAGATGTAGATGAAAGTTCTGGGGTAAATCATGTCTAGATGTAAATGAAAGTTGAGGGGAAAATCATAAATCCAATCATCAACACAAATATTATGAAGGATGAGTAAAATCTCATATAAGCCCAAAATGAAGTCTTCACTAAATTTTGCCGTCAGTCTTCTTAGTGGACATTAAGTTGCTTAAATCATGTTTTTGATTTCCTAATAACCAAGCATTTTGATGAAGAACTTTTGGGTCTTAGATTAGATATCATACAATGGCTGGAATTCGGTTTCATGAAAACGACGACAGATAGTTCACTTGTGATTTTTGAAACGAGTCATATATTTGGTTCCCTAAAATTTAATTTTAGAAAGCATTGCCCATCACCAAAAAATCATTATGTGAAATGGTTATGTAGGTATGGAAAGTGGTTTTACATCCACATGCACTGAACTAACCATGTCTAAAAGTATTTATGCCGAATAAGATACATATCAATAATATAGGCTTAATTATAGAAATACGGGTTAAATTTAGATCATAGAAAAAGTTAGAACGTTGTGGAAATAATTAAATGCTTGGAAAGACCAAAGAATTAACGTTAAAGGCATAAATACACTTAAATCTACAAATGTGGAGGCAATCATCTATGGTAGTATGTGGAAAACATGTCTAGAAAGAAAGACAAATAACTCCCAACTATGAGAATTAGGGAACTTCGGTAACTAGTTATGTGGAGATATGATAAGATTCATAGAGATCCCAATTCTACGAAATGGGATTATCTTTATGAAAATGACTTTGTTTATGCAAGGGTGTTTAAGATGACGTGAATGTGTTTTTTGTGCTCTAATCTATAAAAGACTCTCGTAGTTTGTTTGGGCTTGTTACAAATTGTCGGGAATCTCCCTTGAAGAAACCCTAATTTGTACTCAACTCCTTACAAAACCCAAAAAGTTGGGGGATGTTAATGGTGGCATGTGTTATCCCTCCATTAATACTAGGCTCTTGATGATTTGACAACATTACAAGCAATACTTGATGCAAATGCATAGTCTATCTAGTGTATGCAAATATGATGTAGGAGCATCTGGGTTCACTTACAATCTTGCATCCCCTTAAAAAAAGTTAAGAGCTAGGAGAATAATGGCATGCACAATTTTGCATAGCTTTGTGTAATCCTATGCATTAGGTTGCTTTTGAATAAGAGGAGACGAGGCACAAAGAGCAAGAGGTTCCACAAAACCTTAAAAGTTGCGCTCTTGGAGTTTCTTATGTAGGGGCAATGTTCAACCACACACTCATACCGAAGATGAATGCCTCATGTTTATCTTGAAGATGGAAGCCCTTACGTGCTATGAGTTCTTACATAGCATTTTTATCAATATATGTACACTTATGTGCTCATTACATACCTTTTTTTTTGCGCGTTTATCAACATCGATATAGTTGGACTTGCACAAGTGGGTCTTGATATAATTTTTTCACCTGTGGGTTATTGAACAACTGAGTATGTTTGATCAAGAGAAGATGCCCCTACGAGAGATTTCTTGCAACTGGATGGATGAAATTGACGGTGAGCTGAGCACGTTGAGGAATCTTTGTGAAGGTATCTTTACTTGTAAGGGCATCTTTATTTCTCCTGCGAGATTTTATAAATATAAATGAATAATGAATGTGTAAGGAAGTTGATGTAGAAAAAACACAATAACTTGACCAATAAACACAAATTAAACTCAGTTGATAACAAACCATGCAAATTCATTACAAGTTTCACAAAGCCAATTCTAAAAACAATGACTTTAGGACTGTTTCACTAGTTCATATTGTATATTCCTCAATCTCTTTGGAAACCATCATATTATAAGTTCATTTTATTTAAAGGTCTTCTTTACACACATGCTTTTTGTTATTACAAGTCTAGGATCAATAACTCTGTTCTTAGAAGTCTTACAAACCAAAGATTGATTTATTTATGTGTTTTGTCTTTGTTTACCTCTATCAATGCACTATCCACTTATGCACATTCTCTCCATCCCTACCCAGGTATCAACCAACATGCATTCACCAATAACATCCCACTACTAGCTTGCAAATACCCAAAAATGCATCAAAACATCTCAAGACTATCTTGAGACTACTAGGCTTAGAACACTAAAATTGATCTTGTCTTCAAGACAATTGTACCAAATACTTTCAACATCAATCCATCCACCAAATAACATGATTTCATGCCCTCGGGTATTTTGTCTTTCTTGGAAACACAAGAAATTCAAGAAACTCTTATTTTGCCTCCTTACTTGGTTTTTCTTCCTACTAACCCTTATTTCATACAAACCTTATTGTTCTGACCAACTCACAGAGAATCAAAGGAACATAAACACCCTTCTAGACACCCTTTATTGAGTTTCAACTCTCCACCAATTTTTAGACCCTAAAACCTAGTACAACCTCATCACCTCACTGGTCATCGTTCACAATTAGGTCAATAGGTCTTAAAATTGAGAATCTTCACTTTGGCCTTCCTTAACTTCTCCACAAGGCTCTAATCTTCTTCATATGATTGTTAACCAATGTATAACCCCTTCTTAACCAAGGAAATTCATGACAGCGAGTCATATCTTACTACTACACTCACTTATTTTGTATTTGGATTCCTATTTATAAACACAGTCATGTAGTAACTTCATTTCCTAAGTCCAAAGGACCTATTTTCTCCTTCATGTAACCTCGAACATCTATACACCACTGTAACATTTGATAGACAGGTTCACATTCAAGAAACCAAGTGTTTTTTATTAATTACTCTCAAAGTAGCTTGTGGACTGGTAAGGAGACGAGGTAATGATTGTATTTTTCAAATTATTGGCCTCCAAACTTGATATTTTCTCCTCAAACTTCGTAGGCATTCTTCTTGGCCTTAAATACACTTGTGTATCAAATTTCATTCATTTTCACTGGTTCCATTTTAAATTATTCTCAATTCTTATTTGCAAAACCCTGTAAACCCTAGGACAAGGTTTTTTAAACCCAAGACCTACTGTGCAAGTTATCTTTTTATTTTATCAATTCTAGAACTTCTTCAAATCTTAATCTCCTTCACAAGGGTCCTGTCTACTCCTCTAAGATCCTTTTAGGAAGCCTTGTCCTCAAACTATGCTTACATTTCTCCAAACACTAAACTATAGTCTTAAGATGACTGTGTTTTTCTAAGTTATCTTGATTTACTAATATGATCATTATTATACATCTAAATTCTACACTAGATCCCTCTTAACAAGATGTAAATAATATCTACAGGTTTCTCAACACCCCAACAATCCCTTAAAATGTCATTTTAATCTTCTCACTTGCATAATTCTACACCATCAATCTACTCTTGCAATAATACTAAAAACATCACTCTTTACTACGAAGCACATACCTGTAACATTTGTCTTATCCAACAAGGGTTTAGAACTCATATTGCGATTAGAATACACATCATGATCATAGTAGTTCATGCAAGAATATCCTTCATATGTTTCATGACCCATAATAACAAGATTACAAGTTCGAATCCACGATTTATATGTATTTATAGAGTCTTCCTAATTACATACAAATTCTTAGAGCCTTCTTGGCTCTTTCACACCTGATTAACACCTATCTCCCCTTTTCCCTAACCAAACTACTAATGTTCGAATGTCTCCTTTCACAGACCTAAAAGGAGGTAGTTATAACTTGATTTAGGTCACCAAAGCATGGTAAAAACTAACTATAACGGTAACCCTACTTGCATGGGTGGAAACATGTTATTTACATTACATGAGGGATTTTGCAAGCCTTTTACATAATTTCATGCTTTCACACTTAATATTTAGACCCCAAAAGACAACTAGGAAATTCAAATGTTCAAATAGTGCATTTTGGAGGGAAAACCCAAAATAAACATTTTATGCACCATGTCAGGTCCAAATAGGTTGGATCGTATAACAAACCACTAATACTGACCTCCTAAACCTACTTCGAACCAAAAAAAAATTCTAGAAACCATTTTTTTTTAATTACATGCTTTGTGATGCTCCTTCATCAGAAGTGAAGAGAGATCGAAGGATTTGGAAAGCTCTATATGGTAGCTAGAGTTTAGAGAAAGGCCAAAGTTGCTAAATTAAGTATCCAAGGTAGTGGAATCGTGATGCATGAACATCATTCCTTGTACATATCAAATATTTGGTTTTCATTAGTGTGTTAGGTTTAGGGAGTCCTCTTAGGTGTTTTGGGATTGATCCTAGTCAATATGGGTCCCTCTAGGCTTGTAATAAGGAGCTTTTGGAGTTTCCCTCCAAAACCACTATTTTGAGCATTTGAATTCCATAAGATGTGTTTAGTGGTCTAGGTGATAGGTTAGGTTGAATGAATGATGTAAATGGATGTCAAAGAGCATCAAAAGGTGTGAGTTATGTGTTTGCATCCTTCTTACTTGCTTTCACCAACTATGGTCACTCTCACCATAATTGGGTTAGGTAAATTAGTGACATAACTACCTCCATTTGATCATTTAGGGGAGGTATCCGAATAGGAGAGATAAAAGAGAGGTTGGTAGAAAAGATTAAATTTGTTGTTGAAGAGCCAAGAAGCTCAAGAATCCTGCAATAATCCTTTGAAGATATCAAATGAACGAATTCTTGAGAAATATCCTTGTGAAAATTTGATAAAGATGTGTATATTTAATGAATGATGAGTGGTTCTTGTTATATATAGCTTTAAGAGGAATGTGTAGGCTTGAAAAGAACGTGAAGGAGGAACGGGAAGGTGTTTGAGCATCATTGAAGTCAAATTTCATGTAAAGAGCTAAGGTATTGTAATATGTAAGGTAAGAGATTATATTGTTGTATTTGTAAGCTATTGAATGCTATGAGGAGACTCTAAAAGGGTTAGAACTTTAAGTGAGCAAGATTGCATTGTTATGGAGGATAGAGAATGTCAACTAGGTGACATACTAAGGTTTACATTGCCGAATATATGAAAATGAGTCTAAAACTGTTAAATAGTGTAACACAATCCATGTAAAGACTAGTAAACCAAGGTTTTAAAGGTCTTAAACAATGTTATAGGGTGTAAGTTTGAAAGGATGTGGGAATGGTTGAGAGAGGTCATGTAGAAGCCATTGGAGCTTTGACAAAGCTTGTTAGGTCAAGAAAATAAAAAAATAACCTATCGTGGAGGCTCTCAGGTCTGTAGAACGATGCTTTGGGTTTGGAAAACAAAAAGAGTGCATAGGTTTAAATGTAACCATGGAATTGTTGATGCAAAATCACAGCACCCCTGGACGCACATCAGGCTTCTAGGTTGATGTTCAGGCATCCAGTGTGATTGCACAACATGGAAACCTCTCTCCAAGCATGGGACTTGTAAAACCGAGAGAGGAATCTCTAGAGAAGGCTGGGTTCCTGCTCCTAAACTACCTGCCACAAGCTATTCCAGTGCAGGCAAGCTAATCTAATCCTAATCTAACCATGCCAAAGAGACAGAGAGAGAGAGAGAGAAGGGAAAAAATAGCAAAAGCCTACACTAAACGGTGATACACCAGAGAAGGAGAATGTTGGACATCTATCAAAACTGCCATGGGACAAAGAGAGGTGAGCAATGGGAAGGATGGACAGATGCATCACAGGCCCAAGGATAGATTTCACACAGAAAATGTCCCAAAACTCCATGAACACAGCTCCGAACCTGCAATGAACATTCAAACATGCATAAATACTTGCAATGAAGAGAGGCAAGAAGAAAACAAGCAAAAATGAGAAAGGATGGACAGATGCATCACAAAACACATTTTGTTGCTTCAGAAGTTTGCACAGAACACCATTCCATTAATAAGAGGCAAAAATGCCATTACAGAGCAAGGGAGGAGGCTCGAACTCCATTTTCAACCCTAGAGAAGAAAAGAAGGGAGGGCTGAGCCGAAAGAATGAACAACCTCTTTTTTTTAAACTGAGCCAAATCTGGCTTTTACATTGCATGGGTCGAGCCCAGGGGACAGAAAACGTGGGAAAACATGTAGGCCCATTCCTCATTGAATGCCAACGCATTAAAACGGCATAGGATACCTTACCAACCCATACCCTGCCATCTTTGACCGATTTGGAGGAGAATGCGACTCCAGTGTGATTGCACAACATGGAAACCTCTCCCAAGCATGGTGGACTTGTAAAACCGAGAGAGGAATCTCTAGAGAAGGCTGGTTCCTGCTCCTAAACTACCTGCCACAAGCTATTCCAGTGCAGGCAAGCTAATCTAATCCTAATCTAACCATGCCAAAGAGACAGAGAGAGAGAGAGAGAAGGGAAAAAATAGCAAAAGCCTACACTAAACGGTGATTCACCAGAGAAGGAGAATGTTGGACATCTATCAAAACTGCCATGGGACAAAGAGAGGTGAGCAATGGGAAGGATGGACAGATGCATCCCAGGCCCAAGGATAGATTTCACACAGAAAATGTCCCAAACTCCATGAACACAGCTCCGAACCTGCAATGAACATTCAAACATGCATAATACTTGCAATGAAGAGAGGCAAGAAGAAAACAAGCAAAAAATGAGAAAGGATGGACAGATGCATCACAAAACACATTTTGTTGCTTCAGAAGTTTGCCCCAGACATCATTCCATTAATAAGAGGCAAAAATGCCATTACAGAGCAAGGGAGGAGGCTCGAACTCCATTTTCAACCCTAGAGAAAAAAGAAGGGAGGGCTGAGCCGAAAGAATGATACATACCTCTTTTTTTTAAACTGAGCCAAATCTGGCTTTTACATTGCATGGTCGAGCCCAGGGGACAGAAAAACGTGGGAAAACATGTAAGCCCATTCCTCATTGAATGCCACCGCATTAAAACGGCCTAGGATACCTTACCAACCCATACCCTGCCATCTTTGACCGATTTGGAGGAGAATGCGACCCATTCTGCATTAATTTGGCCGCTGAAATGTCACTTCTGGCCGTGCACACGCGGTTAGAGCCGTTTCTCAATTTTCCTCTCTTCAGACTGCACCAAAACTCAAGGTTGATCCCAGAATCATGTAGAGCATCTCAACAGCTTTCCGTTGATATAAAGAACGTGGAAATCCAAGCTCTGATCAAAAGATATGGCGATCTGAAGATTAGGGCACGGAACAGACCAAGACAGATTTCGAAATATTTTCCCGCGCTTCGCCACCTAGACGACACGTGGCAGGCTCTGATTGGTAGCGCAATTTTCTCTCCTCTACCTTTCGGCGGGCTGTCTTTAGAATTTTCCTCGTGGGCCCTAGCTGGGGACACGTGGCACTATCCCATTGGTTCGGATCGGTGCTTGAAAACTCGCCCCTTGACTTTTTGACTTTTCTCTTTGTGGCACGTGGTGATTTCTCATTGGTCCTCGGCCCCTTCGGCTCCTTCGCGTACTTCGCCTCCATTTGTCCCGGATGTCCCATTTGATTTTGGGCCCTTTGTGCTCATTTCGGCCGGTTTGGCCGGTTCGGGTATTTTTGGCCCGCTATGTCCCACTTTGTTTTGGACTGACCTGACTCTTTTCGGCCGGTTCGGCTGATTCGCGCCTTTGCGGCCCAAATGTCCCAATCACTTTTTGACTACCTGTGCTCATTTCGGCTGATCCGACCGGTTCGGGTCTTTCTGTCCCAAACGTCCTGAGCAACACTTAGCCAATTTTTCTTCTTTCGGCCGGATCGGCTTTTCCGCGCCCGCCGCAATACTTCTGGCCCGATTGTCCCAAAATGCAATTTGGGCCACCTGGAGGCTTTTCGGACGATCCGCGCCTTAACGTCCCAAATGTCCCAGTTGCTCCCTTGAGCAGGACTTAGCCAATTTTCACACTTTTTCCTGGATCAACCTATTTGCCTTTCTGCAACCTTTTTTCGCATTTTCTCAGAGCTTGCTCTTTTCCTCTCAGACAGGGGACTTAGAAAATATTTGAGGGGACTCTAGCAACATGATTTTTGGCCCCGAATCAATCAATTTTCCTGGGATTTGAATATTCTGATGCATGTTATCAAAATTACCCTGGGGGGGTGAATTTTGGATAACAGGAATCTTGATGAAATTTTAAGATCAGTGAATGTTAGAGATAATACAAGTGTGTATGAGGTTTCTATAGTAAAATATGAAATTTTTGTACCATAAAGTGAGAAAATACAGTCAAACCTGTCATAACTTGAGTTTGAAGGGTTTAATCAAATGAATTTGATTGAATGTTTATACTTTATCTCTACTATCTAGGTGATTTGTATAGTAGATTAATGAAGGTCCTATGAAGGTGTAAATCCGGTTGTCAGGAGGCATTTCAAGGTATTCAAGAGAGAAAACTAAGTAACACAGTCTAATACCCTGTTTTATAACAGTCATAGCCAATCTTGGTAAGTAAATGGTCATAGGAGACAAGTTCATGAAGAAATAATAGTCAAGAAAGTGTGGAACGTTGATTTGCATATGTTTGAAGCTTTGAGGAGTGTGAAGATATCCTAAAAATCATAAACAAGGAGCTATCTTCGACAGTCTTATGGCCGAACCTAGAAATAGCTTAAGAGCTTAATACAAGCATTTGATACAAGAAGGCTAAGAATGTGACACCAGTGTATGTTTATGAGGGTGGAATTGACATTATACAAGAGGAGTTAAGAAGTAATGAAGAGGTGGAGATGACGGTGTGAGAAAACATAAAGAAATCCCAAAACAGGTACATGCTGGTCTAAGGGTAAAACAAGGTTCTAGTAAAGGAAACAATTATGGAGTTTAAGCCTTGCCAAGGTGTAAGCAGGGTATGAAGAAGGCCTAGAGTAGTCAAGGAAAGACTAGAAGAAGTGAGAGATGTTAAGTAACAATGACAACCTACAATAAAAAACAATGAGACTTGAAGACCTATAAGGCTTGATTGGAAAGGTGACAGGTGAGTTGGGAGATTTTGGAGATGTGAAAGTTGGAACATGAAATTTGGCATGAAGAGTGAGCAAGATAAAGGGTATATGATAATATGATTGGTTTTGATGCATGAGAATCTCTCCTTGGGTTATATTTTGGTTTTTCAAGTCAAGTTTTTAGTGTGCAAGGAGTGGTAGGAGGTCTAGAAGTCCATAAGGGGTCATTAGAGTGGAGTTAAGTTTTCAAAAATTCACATATTACATTTCCCTCCAAAATGATATTTTGAAAATTTGAGTTAGTATGAGCCATCCTTGGATTCCTAGCATGTGTGTTTGGGGTTTAAAGTGTTTAGATGGATAATGATAGGTGTTCTAGGCATGTTTTAAGGGTCTCTTAGGGATTAGAGAGCAAAATCATAGGTAAATGTAAAAAATAATACTTCTCATTTATTATGAAAACATGACAAGTGTGAGAAAAACAGTTAGGCATTTGGTAATGTCTTGGAAAAAGGAAGAAAAAAATCTAGATCAAGAGTTAGTTAAGAGATTATTCATGTGGAAATGAGCTCCAAGAGGAAAAAAGAGGAGAAATTTGTAATGATATGTTGAAAAATGAATGGAAAACTATATTTTTTCATATAGAAAAATTGTGTTTCTTGTTAATGTGTTTTTGAAATTAATATAGATGGAGGCATGAATTGTGGGCCTTTTGTTGAGAAGTTGAATTAGATCAGGCTGATGCTCTTATAAATGATCCTCATGTGAAGAACCCTAGGTGAGAAGAAATGAAGGAGAATAGGTAATGATATTATTGGTGATGAAATGAAAACTCAGAAAGTGTAGGAAAAGATTGCAATTTTGATGGTCTGATGAGTACTTTAGTTGATGTATTAGCTTACTTGTGTGTAATATTGTGCCATTTCAATATTTATTGAAGGATTTTGGGATAATTTATCTTGGTTTAGCCATTAAAAACCTTTGACATGCAGGTATAATTTTGTTCCTTGGTTTTGTTAAGGATAGTCATGGAGGTATATAGTCAAAAGTTGAAGGAAGTGCTTACGATTTCAATGAATCATTGATGGGTACAAGTTCATTAGAGTGACATTTAGGGGTTTTAATGATTTTTGGGAATTACAGGTAAGAAGCAAATTAAATCTTAACTTTTGATATTTGCATAGCCCATTACCAGTGAGATACCCTGTTTTGAAAGTTGAAAGTTTTGGTTTCTAAGATATTAAGCCCAAGTCTTGACAAATATTCCTCGGAGAACATGTAATTATATAACATAAACCTTTGGGTAAAACCTAGAGTTTTGTTTTAGTAGAAATCCTCTTTAAATTGCAATTTCTTACCTAACTTAGCCTGGAAAAACCTTAGCGAGGGTTTGGAAAATTTGTTTGGTTGAGAGTTTTATGAATTGATATCAAAGACTAAGATTTTCTAGAAACTATATGAGGACTACCTATTTTGATATTTTCATGGTCTTGCATTCATTCTACCTTTCCAAGATCCTAAAAATCATGACAGTTTCTCTTTAGCAGTCTGCTACAAGTCAGAGACCTAATTGGAAGCATACCACAATGAAGTTGGTGAGAATTTTGTTAAGTAAGTTGCCTTTGAAAATTGTAAATTGATGAAAAACCCAAATGGGTGCTGAGAAATGTTCATAGTTTTTTAAATGAGTGAGTATATCAAAATTTATATCATTAAAGGTGTCCAGGCAAGGCTATAAGGAGGTTAGATAAGTGAAGCAGGAGTGAGGGTTGGAAAAAACACTTAGCCAAGGAGTTGGAGAACTAAATTTTGCACACACCTCAAGGTGGAAAATGGGTTCCCAAAACATATTTTTGTTTTTCTCAGCTATTTACAGGTGTTTCCAAACATGAATCTAGCTTTGGCATTTGACTTGAGAAGATTAAGAAAGATTTTTTGACAAAAACAATGTAGCTTGTTTATTTATTTTGCATTTCTCTAATTTTATGGTTGATTAAGCATTGAATGAGGTTTAGTAATAGTGTACAAGAATATTCCAAGCCCAAATAGGTATTTATGGGAAAATTTGGCTCAAGAAGGAAGATCCCTAAGCTTAGAAAGGTGAGTATCTACGCTTGTAAAGCACTGATTTTGGAGATTTTGATCAAACTAACATAGTGGATGGTTTGTAAGTGGATGTAGCTCCACATCATTTGATATCAGAGTGGGATTTTCATTGAAGATTGAATATTGTTTATTGCTAACAATGAATTGTGTGAGTATGAATGAAGATTGATAGGTACCAGTGAAGGTGAAAAGTCGCTGAGAAGAGTACAAGAGTGAAAGAAATAGGAAGATTAAGAGAGAGTCAAGATGGCCATTGGTATGAAACATGACCAAATAGAAGAGATAGAGAAAGTGATGAAATATACAAGAGAGAAGAGAAGGAAAGAGAAGGAGGAAAAGATGAAAGAGAAAGCAAGCAAGAAAAAGAGATGGATGCAAGAAGAGATTCAAGAACTAAAAAGAGATGTGGAGCAGCTGATATAAATGGAACGAAGTATGAGAAGAACAGAGAACCAAGTGGGAATAGTGATTGAAAAGAAGGTTAAGTGGCCTATAGAGCTACTCGGGAAAGAGAGAAAAATGAAGAACTTGAAAGAGATGATTAAGAAGGAAGAAAAGCAGCGAAGGAAAATGCAGAAGAAAATAAGTAAATCAAAGAAAGTAGTAGTCAAAGAAGTTATGTATGAAGGAACTCAAAAATTGAATGAAAACAAATTAGCTGCCACAATAACAAATCAAATTGTCAATGAGTTATGTAAATAAACTCATGTGCAAAATGAAGGTTTCTTGTTTGTAAATACCCACGAAGAAGAAAGAAGATTTGATAATCCTATATATGACGAGGATTTGTTCAATACCACATGTTGAAGAAAAAGAAATCAGTCTAAGAAAGATGAATAGAGGTATGAAGGTAAAGGAATATTTTCAGTTTTGTGGGATTCTTGAGAGAAAAGAGGATAAACAAAAGAAAATGCCAAGTCGGAGGCATAGAGTAAGTGAACAAGAAGATGAAGAGGTGTTAGAAGAGGCCCTTAAACATGTTCCTACAACTTAATGACAACAAGACTGGTATGGTGCACAAAGAGGAACTTAAGACAGGAAGGTGAAGAGAATTCCAACGAAGAGGTGAGAGTGAATGAAACACGCAACAACATAAGAAAATGGAAATTAGGTTTGTGAAGAGGTTGTGAAGGCCTCAATACAAGAGGAGGTCAAGAGAGAAGAAGATGGTATAGTGAAACAAGAGAGAAGTGAAAGATAAAGTGACTAAGCACATGGTGAAGTGCTTGTGGACCAAAATAAAGGTCTATTGAATGATGAATCAGATGATGTAGATGGTGAACATGATGAGAAGAGGAAGAATGAGGAAGAGAATAGTCATGAAGGTGCTGGTATCATGAAGGAAATAAGAAAATTTTATCTCTTAGGAGCACAAAAATTTAAGAAAGGATGAACAAAAAATTAGGACATGATGAGGATATGAAGTAATCAGACCTTGATAGAGAAGGAAACAATTATGAAGGATGGATAAACACAGTTCAAGAATATAACCTGATTGCTAGAGCAAGAGAGGAAGTCTCAAAATAACATACAATTTTGTATAGAAGACATTCAATTTATACATAAGGTCAAGAAAGGCTTATGAAGACGCCATGAGTGAAGAAGAGATTGATTAGGTCATCAAGAAAGTGGAAGAGGCATTCAAGCCTCCTATTTTTCATTCTAACATTCCTTTGAACTATGATTGTGTCAGTACATGTGAGGTGAATAAAGGTGTGAATCTTTTAAGAGTCATGAAGGATATAGAAGAAAAATAAGATCAAAGGCAAGTTTATAGAAGAGGGAACACAAATGAAAACAAACACACTTTTGAAACATAGCAAGAAAGAGCAATACAAAGTTGAAGCACATGCTGAGCTATTCAAGAACCATAAGACAAGGAAGAAATGAAGCAATACATTGAGTTGGTAGCTCAAAATTCCACCCTTGAGAGTATGATGCAGGAGCATCTATCCTTGGGTTATATTGTGGTTTTCAAGTCAATTTTTTGGTTTGCAAGGAGAGGTAGGAGGTCTAGAATTCCACATGGGTCATTAGAGTGGAATTAAGTTTTCAAAAATTCAAATATTACATTTCCCTCCAAAATGTTATTTTGAAATTTTGAGTTAGAATGAGCCATCCTTGGCTGCCTAGCATGTGTGTTTTAGCTTTAAAGTGTTTAGAGGGATCTTGATAGGTGTATTAGGCATGTCTTTAGGGGATCCCAGGGATTAGAGAGAAAAATCATATGTAAATGTAAAAATAATACTTCTCATTTATTGTGAAAACATGACAAGTGTGAGAAAAAAAGTTAGGATTTGGCATGCCTTGGAAAAAGGAAGAAAAAAATGGATTAAGAGTTAGTTAGGAGATTATTCACGTGGAAAGGAGCTCCAAGAGGAAAAAAGGAGGAAAACTTTGTAATGATATGCTAAAAAATGAATGGAAAACTCTGTTTTTGCATATAGAAAAATTGTGTTCCTCGCTAATGTGTTTTTGAGAACCTTATGGATGGAGGAATGCATTGTGACATCTGTTGAGAAGTTAACTTAGATCAGTTTGATTCTCTTATAAAGGATCCTCATGTGAAGAATTCTAGGTGAGAAGAAACTAAGGAGAATAGGCAATGATATGTTGGTGATGAAATGAAAACTCAGAAATTATAGGAAAATATTTCAATTTTGATGGTTTGATGAGTAATTTAGCAAATAATTTGTTGATGTATTAGCTTACTTGTGTGTAATAATGTGTCATTTCAATTTTGATCGAAGGATTTTGGGTGAGTTTATCTTGGTTTATCCATTAAAAACTTTGATAGTAAGGTACAACTCTATTCCTTGTTTTTTTGTAAGGATTGCCTTGGAGGTATATAGTCAAAATTTTGAAGGAAGTCCTTAAGAATCAATGAATCATTAATGGGTACAAGTGATTAGTGTGAATGTAGGGGTTTGAATGAGTTTTGGGATTTGTAAGTAAGAAGAAAAATAAATCTTAACTTTTAATATTTACATAGCCCATTACGAGCGAGATACCCTGTTTTGAAAGTCAAAAGTCTTGGTTTCTAAGAGATTAAGCCTAATTCTCGATAAATCTTGCTTGGAGAATGTGTAATTAGCTAGCACAAACCTTTGGGTAAAACCTAGGGTTTTGATTTACTAGAAATCCTCTTAAAATTGTAATTTCTTACTTAACTAGGCTTGACAAAACCCTAGTGAGGGTTTGGAAAATTTATTTGGTTGAGGATTTTATGAATTGATTCAAAGGCTAAGGTTTTTTAGAAACTATCTGAGAAATACCTATTTTAATATTTCATGGTTTTGCATTCATTCTACCTTCCAAGATCTTGAAAATCATGACAATTTCTCTCTATTAGTTTGCTACATGTCAAAGATCTAATTGGAAGCATACCATAGTGAAGTTTGTGAGATTTTTGTGAAGTAAGTGTTGAGGTTAGCACACCGATTGTACATATAATATATCAGATCTAAGCATACATGCAAATAAAAGTGTATATTCTACCAGAAGAAATATACAAAACAAGATATATAAATTAACACCAAATTTAACGTGGTTCACCCATTGTGGGCTACGTCCAACAAGAAACAAGCCAATCTATTATCCAAAGATTGCAAAAGATATACAATAAAGATTTACAATCTTCCACACCTCTCAGATGTATAATAATTTCTTTCTTTCAAGCTTTTGCTTCTTCTCTAAGAATTCTTTCTCTCATAATTATTCTCACAATAGTCATCAACTTTTGCAAGTTCTTCTTAAATCTTACTTCTAAACCCTAACTTTCATGCTTATATAGGCGTATACAAACTTAGGGCACTTAGCCATGCAATTACAATCAATGGATATGCTTTAATACTAAAAATAGATCTAATTCCCATGAGCTAATTAAAACACCCACACACAGGTAACTGATGCCAGTTAGCCTTAACTAAAGTTGGTTCCTCCTTGCCTGACCGATGCCAGTCATATGTGACCAATGCTGGTCCCTCCATAACTAATGACAATTACTGTGTTTTCCAGCAAGTTTCATATTGCATGCTAATCCAAATTAATTGAGCTCCACAACTCAACAATCTCCCACTTAGAGATTAATTACTGCACCATACCCGTACAACATCATTCTTGGATCCTTCATTAGCTTTGTTTCTTCCTATTCAAGTCTCAAACTCGAAGACCAACAAAAGTGGAGTGTAGCTCCAACTTCTCCTTTGCTAATGGCTTTATTAACATATCTACAGGGTTCTCACTCGTATGAATCTTTTCCAAATTCAGCTGCCCATCCTCCAATACCTGCTGTATGAAGTGATACCTCAACTGAATGTGTTTCGTTCTCGAATGAACTGAGTTCTTTGAAAAATTAATTGCACTTTGACTGTCACTGAATAATTTTCAATCATCTTTCTCCTTTCCCAAATCTTTCATGAACCTACTCATCTATATCATCTCATTGCTAGCCTATGTAGCTACAACATACTCTGCCTCTGTAGTAGAAAAATCCAAAACCTTCTACAATCTTGAAATCTAGATAATTGTCAATCCACCTACTGTGAAAATATATCCAGTCCTACCATCCATATCTCTAGCCATATTCGAATCAATATAGCCACATAATGAAATATCTGAACCTTCATAGCATAACTGCATGCTAGATGTCCTTTTCGAATACTTGAGAATCTATTTGATTACTTTCCAATGCTCTTTACCTAGATTGGCCATATATCTACTCACAACTCTCACTACCTATGCAATGTCTGGTCTGGTACAAACCATATCATACATGAGAATCCCAAATGTTGAAGCATATGACACTTGTTTCATGTATTTGACCTCCTCATGTGATGGAGGACACTAGTATTTACTCATTTTGAAGTGTCCAACCATAGGTGTATTAACAAGTTTTACATTCTGCATCTTGAACCTTTCTAACACCCTATAGATATAATCCTTCTGAGACAAATACAATTTCTTGTTCTTCTTGTCTCTGTGTATTTGCATGACAAGAATTATTTTTTTAGCTCCTAAATCCTTCATAACAAATGTGTGAGCTAGCTTTCCCTTAAGCTCACCAATGTCCTGCATACTAGATCCTGCAATAAGCATATCATCCACATACAGTAAAAAATAAATATAGCTCCCATTTTCAAGTGTCTTGAAATAAACACAATGGTTAGATTCACATCTCAAGTAACCATGCTCTTGCATAAAACTATCAAACCTCATGTACCATTGTCTTGGAGCTTGCTTGAGCCCATACAAACTCTTTTTAACTTGCACACTAACTTATCCTTACCCTTGAATTCATACCCAAGTAACTGTTGCATATAAATCTCTTCATCCAAATCACCATGAAGGAAATCTATCTTTACATCTAGTTGCTCTAAATGAAAATCCTCTACTACAACTAAACTCAATACAATACAAATAGAAGTCATCTTAACAACTGGATAAAATATTTCACCAAAGTCAATACTTGCTTTCTATGTAAATCCATTTACTACAAGCATTGCCTTATATCTTTTCTTCCCACCCTCTTCTTCCTTAATCTTATAAACCCACTTATTCTGCAATGTTCTTTTACCTGCTGGCAACTTTACCAAATGCCAAGTTTGGTTCTGTTCCAAGGAGTCCATCTCCTCATCCATGTCATGCTCCCACTGGATGTGGGTCTATCATGAATTGCTTCTTAAAAACTTTTTGGTTCACCATTATCATTTAATAATAAATAAAATAGAGAAGTTACAAATATTTCTGGAGGTTTACTTACCCTTTGTAACCTTCTCACAGGAGTTTGGGGTACCAGAGACTCATTCTGGACCTCTTGGAAATTTGTATCTAAATTTTTCAGTGACTGACGCTGGTCACCTATAACTGATGTTGATTCTACTAACCTATGCTGGTTTGGATCTTCTATAACTAATACCGGTTTTACTGACCAATGTCAGTTAGGGGTGAACCGAAACTAGTTACTGTGTAACCCTGTTGGTATTACTTTTAAATCTAAGAGTTTATTTTCATTCACAAACTTCTCAACTGGTTCATCCTTGGGTACCAAAATTTGATCCCTGTACATTCTCTTTTCATTCCATTCAATTTCACAACTCCTAGTAATTTTAGAATTATCTAAATCATAAAAACAAAATCTAAAATCACTAGATCCATAACCAATGAAAGTGCATCTCTTGGATTTTGCATCCAATTTTTTCCTATTTTTCTTATCAATATGCACAAAAGTTTTTAAACCAAAAAATTTAAGAAAAGAAATATCTACCTCTATTCCATTCCAAGGTTCCTTTAGTATTCGTCCATCTAGTGAACTTAAAGGCCCGCGATTAATCAAATAAACCAATGTATCAACTACTTCTACCCAAAACTAAAAGGGCAGTTTAAAATGTATCCTCATACTTCTAACACATTCCATGATTGTCGTGTTCATTCTCTCTACAATACCATTCTCTTTTGGTGTTTTTGGAACCATTATTTCTCTACATATCCCATTCATTAAACAATAATAATTGAAAGCCTTGCTACAATATTCACCACCATTGTAAGATCTAAGGAAGTTTAACTTTCAATTTGACTCATTCTAAGCAAGGGCTTACCATCTTTTAAAAGTTTCCAAAACATCATATTTATGTTTAATACAATAAACACATACCTTTCTTGTAGCATCATTAATGAAAGTAACATAATACAGGGATCCTCCATGAGAAGCTACATGAGTTGGTCCCCACACATCTTAGTATACAAGCTCCAATTTCTTCTCCTTCTTAGTTGCCCCAACTTTGAAGAAATATTACTCTCTTTTTCTTTCCAAAGACACAATTCTTACAAAAATCAAGATCTAAATCTTTCAAATCTGATAGCTTACCCTTAGCCTTTAAGATCTACATTCCTTTTTGACTCATATGGCCCAACTGATTATGTCACATGCATGCATTTGAATTTGAATTAGATAACACAGAAAAGGAATTAGTAACATAGTTAGATAAATATAACGTTCCTACCTTATTACCTCTTGCTACAACAAAAGCACCCTTGGTGACTTTCCAAGAGTCTCTTGTAAATATAACCATGCAACCAACTTCTCCTAGTTACCCTAAAGAAATAAGATTCCTCTTGAGGCTTGGCACATGCCTCACATCTTACAATACCCATGTATTTCCATTCTGTAATTTTAGATGAGCTTCCCCTTTATGAGTAATACTGCAGGGTTCATCATCACCCAAATAAACATGCCCAAAATTTTCCTGGACATAATTTCTGAAATAACTCTTATTAGGGGTTGCATTGAAAGAATATCCTGAATATAAAACCCATGATTCAATTCTATTATCTAAAGAAAGAATAAGAGCATCTTGCATTACCTTTGCTATAATAAGATTTTCTTCTTTACCTGGGTCTAGTTGTTGATTCTCTTTATCCTTTGAGTGATAATATTTCTTTGCATGTCATTTCTTTCCACATTTCCAACAAGTAATTCCCTTACCTCTAGATTTAGATCTGCTATCCCTTGACTTTGATTTACCATTACTCTTACTCTTGGATCTCTCCTTCTACCTGCCCCTGATTTCTATATTAAAAGCATTCCCAGATGATGATTCCTCTGTACTCTTCTTGTGGATTTCTTCATTTAATATTATACCAACCACATCATCAAACTTCAAAATATTATTAGTAGATGATGTATTACTAATAGTTATTACCAAGTTATCCCAACTATTAGGCAAAAAACATAAGAATAAAAGTGTTTTCACTTCATCATCAAATGGTATATCAACTGATTTTAACTGATTTACAATAGATCTAAAATCATTCAAATGACTCGATGGAGATCCACCTTCATGCATCTTAGAACTAAATAGTTTCTTCATCAAATAAATTTTATTTGAAGCACTAGGTTTTTCATGTAAATTAGTAAGAGATTTAATTAACCCTATCGTAGAAGTCACTTATGTAATATTAGAAGCCACAGATGCTACTAGGTTCAATCTTATAGATACCAAAGCCTTTATGTCAAGAATCCTCCATTCTTCATCAGTCATCTTCGTAGGTCTAGACTTCTCATCCAATGGTAAATACAAATCTCTTTAATATAGATAATCCTCAATCTGCATCTTCCATAATTGATAATTTTGGCAATCAAATTTCTCTACCTTATATATGTTTTCTTCTACCATTTTTGTAGCTTCCACTCTATCAGAAAATCCTCTATGAGTAAATATTTCAACATAAAAAATCATCAAACAAAGCTTTCATACTAGTTGTTGAGGTTAGCACACCGGTTGTACAAATAATATATCATATCTAAGCATACATGCAAATAAAAGTGGATATTCTACCAGAAGAAATATACAAAACAAGAGATATAAATCAACACCAGATTTAACGTGGTTCACCTAGTGTGGGGTACGTCCACTAAGAAACAAGCCAATATATTATCCAAATCTTTCACAAGATTCACAATCTTCCACGCCTCTCAAATGTATAGTACTTTCTTTCTCTCAAGTTTTTGCTTTTTTTCAAGAATTCTCTCTCTCTCACAATTATTCTCAAAATAATCATCAAATTTTGCAAGTTCTTCTTAATTCTTACTTCTAAACCCTAACTTTCATGTTTATATAGGCGTATACAAACTTAGGGCACTTAGCCATAAAATTACAATCAATAGATCTGCTTTAATACTCAAAAATAGATTTAATTCCCATGAGTTAATTAAAACATCCACACACAGGTAACCGACGTCGGTTAGCCTTAACCAATGTTGGTTCCTCCTTGCCTGACTGATGTCGGTCCCTCCATAGCCGATGACGATTACTGTATTTTCCAGCAAGTTTCATGTTGCATGCTAATCCAAAGTAATTGAGCTCCACAACTCAATAATAAGTTGCCTTTAAAGATTGTACATTGATTAAATCCCCAAATGGGTGCCGAAAAATGTTCATAGTTTGTTGAATGAGTGAGTATATCACAAGTTATATCAAAAAAGGTGTCTAAGAAGGGCTACAAGGAGGTTAGATAAGTAAAGGAGCAGTGAGGTTGGAAAAGACACTTAGCCAAGGAGTTGGAGAACTTAATTTTGCACACACCTCAAGGAGGAAAATGGGTGCCTAAAACATATTTTGGTTTGTCTTCGTAGACACAAAATCATGCACTTACTACTATTATTATACCACCAAATATGTTGTTTTATATATGGATCTTACATAAGAAAAGTATTCATTGATGGCCCATTCCATAGTCCATCTGTTTGTCTTGTTGGTCTTTATTGTTTTTTGTCTTGCACACTTGTCATTCATACACACAGTTCTGGTCAGGTCTCAAGGATCCCTGTTTGTTATTTCTAACTCATCTATTGTCACTGGTCTCTGGAAACTAACGCCCAGGGTTAGACGGGAGCACCAGGAGCCCATATCCATCCTGAGCACCCTTTTCCTCTTTGTATTTGGTTTTATTTTTGAAATTTGAGGTCAGTCTTTTCAATTTTTCCTCTCATCTCTCGAGGTACTAGTCAGCATGTCAGGTCATTAGTGTTGAAATTCGAACAAGATATCCCTATATAAACATGACATATATAGCATTATATTGACAATATATTCTTATCAAGGGCTAGATATCTACATAAAGCAAGGGATTGTAGTTGGGCCATTATTATGAGTACACACTATATAGGAAGGGGATGCTATTATATTCAATCCACACATTTGAATTTTTATCTAGCTATTTCCTGATATCTTAGCGTCATTGATGCAAGGGTGACCTAGGAGCACTATTGCACACAAAAGCACACATAACTACATTGGGTCTGAGATGTAGTGTAACACTCAGTTGTAATTCCACCATTGTGGTGGTTGAGGAATACCCAAGCCATCATTTTTAATCTTTATGTTTAGGATTTGATGTCTATTTGAGGGTTTTGCATGTGCTTTCTTCATTGCAGGTTTATAGGTACCTCAAAAACTCAAGTGTGACATACATGTGACCAGAGGCGAATAAGTGAAAATCCCTAATGACCATATTAGAACCAAGTTCTGACCTTTTCTGTAGACCAGGGTGCCCAAAAACAAGAGCAGGGCACCCATGGGTGCTCCCATCACTCTCTAGGCGCCCCAGTCCAGCCAATTTCACCTCTACTACATTTTTATGTGGTTCGTTGCGATGGTCTGTTATCCTGTTTCACCACACTTCTTAGACCTAGGTCACTACGAGCTAAGCAAGGTTACGGTAAGTACTTTATCCCTCTCATTTCCTTTCATTAATAAAATCAAATAATTTTTTTAGCATTCATATTTCATTGTATATCATTTATATCATATCTGTGCATATAGATTTAAATAAAACATACATATTTAATTGAATCATTTTGGTGAACCCGTAGCTTAGAACTATTTTCCCTAGGATCCACTAAAACCCTAATGGCTAAGGATAGCTCTTCTCCTTCTCAACTAGTCATGCCTCATGTGAGTATTAATCCCATTTATGATAAAGCAGCCATCGTTGAACTCACTGCCCTATATCGTGATGTTACTCTTATGGATGATATTCAACAACTCTTAGCTAACAAATGCAATGTGCCTACTAGCTTTGAAAATTCTACCATTGACATTGTTTCTAATCCGACGAGCTTTACTCGTTGCACACCTTGTTATACTATAATGTCCCCATTTTTGAAGACCCTTAGCCTATCATTCCCCGTAGGCTTTAGGGATGTGCAAGGGGAAAATTATATTAAATAATTTTATAATATTTCCTGGAGAGTGATTTTTAATCATTTGACATTATAAAGAAATATTTATTTAATTATTTAATATTTATGGAGCAAGTAATTATTTAATTAAATTCCCAAAATAAAAATTAAAAAAGGGGAATTAATTACTTTTGAAGTAATTATTTAATTAAATTCCCAGATTGCTTCCGAAGATTGATTACTTCCGAAGATTGCTAGATTGCTCTACTATGATCACGCTCTACGCCATGGTGTCTACCCGAGCCCTAACAACCAAAAATGTGAACCCTAAATCTGACTCGATAAGAACCTCGGAGGGACAGGTGAGGGAGATGGAGACGTCACAGCTGTGGGGCTCATCTCAGAGTTTCCACCCTGGTCATGGATTGACCTTGCCTTCACTGCAAGGATCTTACCTCGGAATGACAGTGAAAACCCTAGCCGAAATCTACCACAAGATCCATCTGGGGGTGTTCCTGTGGCAACGCCTGGTAATGGACATTTAAAACCTGTGTTGGAAGGTTCAGTTCGTGAAATATTGGAATTGGACAGAGATGCTAGTCACGGCCATATTGGGTCATCCTTCAAAAACGTTTTAAATGGCAAGGAATCTTCCATGAAACCTGCAGACGTTAGCCCATCTATTACATTCGGGGAAGAGGGTCATTTCCTCTGAGATTTACTACAAAGAGCATGCTCTGATTTGTAGATTCGGGGGACTATGGCCCAGCCTTCCTATTCTTCACGCTGTGGATCTCTGAGCACTGGACTCCAATTTTAACTGGAAAAATAGACTTGTATCCGTGTGATAAAGGTATTTTCATTGTAACTTTCTCTTTAATAGCTGATAGAAACATCATTGCTTCCAAACTTTGGACCTGCTAATCTAAATATTTGATCATTAAACCCTGGTTTCCATCCTTCAACCCACTCATGGAATCTTTCTCATGGAAACCTGTTTGGATCAGGTTGCCCCATTTTCCTCTCCAATTTTGGAGTCATGACTTCCTGACATCCATTGGCAATGCCTTGGGAACTACACTCTATATAGATTCTTAAACCACTAATTACACCCATACTACTTATGCTCGAATCCTGGTGGAACTTAACATTGATAAAAATCTTCCTACAACCATAGATCTTAGAGTGCAAAACAGAACTTGGTCATAACCTCTTGATTATGAAGATCTTCCTTTTCGTTGTAGAAGGTTTTTTTTCTTAGGGCACACCTCTACTAAGTGTGGGATGGAAAAACGTCAACATGAGAAGCATAACTGGTGGAAAGACACACTTTCGAAACACCTGATTTTTGATGCAAAAAAGGGTCTAGATTCAAATGTAGATACAAATATTGAATCCACTTCAGCCCCGGAAATTGAATCTCAAATTGTGAGTAGCATGAAAAATGCACAAGCTGTTGAGGGCAACATGGAAAATGATAAATATCTCTCTAAGGATAACAATGTGGCTGTCCCAAATGGGACAAATGCGACTAAGGAAAATACTCCTCCTTTGTCTTCTTCTCCAACCGCGAAGGCTCCATCAGGATGGGTTACGGGTTAGCAAAAAGAAAAAAATTACCACTCTGAAGGGTAACACTTCGCCTTGATGATTCTTATCTCTGCTATTGGCTGGCTGGGTTGCATTGGTCTCTTTTTCTTGGCCGGATAGTAGGATGCTTCCAATGGTGTTGATACGCCATTGCTGTTTGAATGCTGTACTTCAGTTGTTTTTTTGCTGTTGCTTTGTTGGTTGTTGGTTTACTTTGCAGACAGTTTTCTGCAATCAGGCTTTATTGTTCTATCTAGATTTTGATCCATCTCTTATGCTTTAACTTTCAATTCTGGCTTCTGAGCCTTGGTGTACAAGGGTATAGTCTCTTTCAAAAAACTATTTACTAATAATAAAAAAATGGGAATTAATTAAATAATATTTAGGTGGCTTTTAAATATTAAAATCACCCTTTTAAAAAGGGGACGCCACACCTAGGGGAAATAAACTTCTTTTATTTAATAATTTCCCTCTCCTAGGGATTTCAAATTTTGTGCCTCCGTACTTATAAAAGGAGTGCTAGGATCATTGTTAGACTTATGTTATAATGATATTTATTTTATGCTCCATGCTTAGAGTTGGAATGTATGCCCATTGTTGCTTTCTCTCTCTCTCTCCTCTCTCTCTCTCTCTTGCGTGGGAAGTTAGTGAGCTGGTTTTGGTATTCAATTGAAGTATTTTCATTAGATTTGCAAATCTACTTGTTGGTGATTCTCTCTCTAGCTTTGGCACTTTTTATTGAGAGTAAAATCTGCATGTTATTGAATATGATGAAGGGTTTTATGGTGTTTTAGATCTGACGGTTATTGCTGGTTTTATTCTAACTATGGCAACTTGAATAGGGCATCTTTTAACATGTTTTAAGGGTGAACAAGCTTTATTCAAAATCTGATATGTGTTGGCTTATTTTTGCTGAGTTTGGGCAGCTATTTTAAGTGTATTGAAGGGCTATTGAGTGCCATAAATCATTTATGCCATTTACTCAAACCCTAGTGACTGGTTTGGGGACTTTGGGGGTTGTTTTGGAGGATTTCGGTTATCATAAAATTCAGATCTGTATTTCTACTAAAAGATCTTAATTTATAGAACTATTTACATTTTATTTAAAGAGAAACATGAAATATTGAAGGAGTTATCAATTTTAGAAGATTTCAGTTGTTTGCATGCTTCCCAGTTGTTATAAATTAGTATTTATTTAAGATCTGTAGTTTTGGGGTTGATTTAATATTGAATGTGATTGTAGAAATTAGGAGGAATAAGGAGAGGGTGATTTCATAATATTTTGGAGTAGTTTTTGTGCCCTAAAAGTGTTGGGCAACCTAATTTTAAAGTCAAAACTAGGGTTTCATGTTGGATGGGCAAAATCTGGTTTTGGGATATTGTTCTTCATATTTTTTTGGTCCATTAACCAAAATTTCAGCTCATTTGGACTTCCCTAGCCAAAGATACGAATTTTTGAAGTTTGCAGTAGTTAGGGTTTGAAAATTAATTATTTTCAGCTGTGTGAACAGATTTGTATTAATTCCTAACTTATCCTAGAAGGTGATATTACAGTGGTATCAGAGCAATTTTCCTTTGCTCCTTATGGGTTTGTGTGTAGAGTGAATCATGAAGCTTGCTAGTGTTGAAGGTTTGAGGACCAAGCTCTATAAGCTTGGAAAAATGCTCAAGGGTCCCTCACTTGAGAAGAGCATATTGATCTACACTTTGGAAAATGTGGTAAGTTTGTTTGTGTTTGGTTAAGAAATCAGATTTTGGCTTGATGATTTCAGTTCTAGATCCTTTGAGGGCACATTTGGTTAGATTTTTGGGACATACAGATCCAGATGTAAGGCTTGTAGTTATCACGTGTATAAGTGAAATTATGAGGATTAAGTCTCCTGAACCACCCTATAACGATCACATCATGAAGGAAATATTTCTAATCATGGTTGATAGTTTTGAGGGTCTTGGTGACACCACAGATGTTCTTTTTGCTAAGAGGGTCACTATTCTGAAAAATATGTCATACATTAGATCTTGGGTCCTAATGATAGACTTGGAATGCGATGAAATCATTTTTCAAATGTTTGACAATTTCTTTACTTCTATTCATAGGGATCATGCAGAGATTGTGGTTTCTTCAATGCAAATTATTATGTCTTCAATTTTGAATGAGGAGGATGATATTTTGATGCCACTTATAACTATTTTATTTTCCTACGTGAGAAAGGAGGAGTAGGAAGTGTCACCCATAGTAGAAACACTTGCTGAAAGTATAGTAAATCAGTGTAAAGAGAAGTTGAGGCCCTATTTGACTGATGAAGAGCTTGCTGGTCCTGCTGTACATGTGCAACAAAAAATAGTGAAGGAAGAAGATCCATCAGATGAAGAGCAAGGTAAAAGTTCCTCATTGGTTGAAATTATTTCCTTGTCTTCTAATATTTGCATGCCTAGTGAATTGACAGAAAAGGGAATCATGAAAGAAGAGAAAAAAGATAATTCAGATTTTGCACATGGTAAAGTCAAGTTTGGGGAATGAAGCACCAAAGAAGGATGATGATTTTCAGTTTAAAAGGCTTGCTAAAGTAGCCCTTAAGGGTAAGAATTTTTATTTATTATATCCTCATCATATTTTGTCTTCTCCATACCTTGTCACTTATGAATATGCTAAAAAATAAGTCAAGAAAAATGGTGCTTTGTTGGATGGAAATTGTAAAAAGCAAGGAGCTGAAATTCTGAGGTATGAAGAATTTATGGGCAGCGTGTATGGAGGAAAAAAAACATGACATCATTCCAAGGTATGAAGGGTTGCATACTTCTCCATTTCATCTTTGTCATCTTTATGATATACATTTGAGAATTGATGATAAGGGAAGGGTACAATGGCATCTTCTTGTGCAGAGTGTAGGGAAGAATAAACATGTGTATAATTTAGTACCCTATGGTTTACCTTGCTACAAATATGATCCAACAAGGGTAGCCCTTGATTGGATAAGAGTGGTCCATGTATTTCCAGTTATGTCATTATTCCTTGAGAACTTTATTTGCATATATGATGGGTATGTTTCTCTATGGGTGAATCTCCAAGGAAACATTGATAAGGTTGTCCCACAATTATTCTTTGCTAGATCATGCTTGGCGTCAATATGACAAACTATATGAAGGTATGAGATCTTTTGTTTTTGATGATACATTTTTGGCATCTAATGATTGCATGGAATTGAACGGTGTGTAAAAAGAAATTGGATTTAGAAGATGGGCTTGTGAAGTGGTATGCTTATGAAGGAAGAACACCATGGGATGCTTATGGTAATTTTTAGTTCATTGTAATTTTCCAAACAACAATCCCTAATGGGAAAATGAATGAGTTTTTTTCACTTAAGCACGAGTCTTATGAATGTCTTAAGTTATCACCCACCAAGTATGAAGGCTTGTGAGGAAGAAAAAAGGGCTTTAAATGAAGAAAATGGTAAAGGAAAGAGTGTTGTTCCAAACTCAGAAATTTTGAGTTTTGTAGATGTTGGGAGCAACCCAAGGTATGATATATTATATTTTATTTCCCCTTCCACAGTGAGTTTTGATGGGTATAATTTTGAGCATGATAGGGAGATGGATATGGGGTGTCACATTGGGTATAATGGTCACATTCTTTTTGGCACTTTTGCTCCTAACAATTGGGTGCATGATGGAAGAAAAGAAAGAGTGACTATCACTCTTCCCAATGAAGGAAGCCATAATAGTAAGCTTGCTGGTCCATATGCAAAAATCATCATTAGAGGACACAAAGGTATGATGGATTCTTATGTTTCTCTTTCTCTCATAAGGGAAAGTCATTTTCACAAAGAAAGGTACAAAGTTCCTTGGTCTCTCTATGATAATATTCATACATGCATGCACTATATTTCAGTTTTCTCCTCTTCTTATGAGCATAGAAAAAGAGGAAATTTGGGGTATCTTCTTGCACATGTTGTTCCATGTGGAATGATAATAAAAGGACTTGAGTTTTGCAAGTTTGGTGTGAGTACAAGGGATATCATTTCATTTCCTTTGTCAAATGATGCTAACTCCTATCTCTTTAGAAGACTCGAAAGAAGGGGTGGATCACATGAACTACAGCTTGGGCATGGTAAGAAGTTCATTTTCAGCTTTTGAGCTACAGTTATGTCTTCCATTTGAACGTTTGATTGATGTGCTTCCAAAAGCTATGTGTTGGGAATGTTTTGTTGTTGTTTCTTACATTTGGGCTTCAATGAAAAGTTTGGAAAAGGTGAAGAGAACATGGTATGAATCCTTCACAAAGAATTTCATTTTCAGATATACATATGGATAATTTTTAGTTGATTATGGTTTGAGGATTGAAATTTCAGTTATATGGGAGCCACTTGTATTCACTAGATTGATGTTATTTCATGTTGGGGAAAATATTTTGAAACATGCTAGCTACTGCCCCATCATTTTTATGATTGACATCACTATGAACAACCTCCCTATCACATCTATAATTCATATTTTTGCCATGCATTTGATGATATGGTTGATGGTACTTGATGTTGCTGATAGCTCTGAAACAGATTTACACAATAATTTTCTTCACACAAATATGTTCGATATATTATTTCTCTCTGAATTACATAATGACAATACATGGCTAATAAATAGCCAAGCAAATAGAAAAACAACCTCCTATAATTTAGGAGTGGTTGTAAACAACAAGCTAAATACGTGAAGTTGTTTACAACAACTTCACATATAATACCAGGTAATAATTTGTTGTTCCACAACAAATAACAATATAATGTTTACACTATTAATTATTCCTAACATTCACCCCCTTAGTGTGAACATTATTTACTGATATCACCCCCTTAATGTGAACACAGAAAAAATTCACCATAGAACTGGAACCAGAATCGTATGCCTCTGCATACTTTTAGGTCTGCATACTGCTGGCTTGGATCTTGCTGTCTGGATCTTGCTGCACATGACCAATCCGCTTCACCACAGTGAACCCCATACCGGATGATCACACTTCCACCGATTCACCTACATACGTGAACTCAACAGTTCCCGCTTTCACTTCCAGTGAACGCTAGATTTCACCGGCCGATCGATGTTAGAAGTACGACAGTCGAAGAATCTCTGCAGTCAGAGGATCTCTCTAGTTCAGTTGCCCTCCTATACAACTGTTCTCAGCACCCAAAATGCATATCTTCCTCATTTGAATCAAAACAGGGGAAGAAAACCGCACATCATTTTATTCTGCACACCACACAACTGAAATAATATAAAATATTGCCACCAAATTTTAATGCGACCCCGTCGTTGGTGACTAATGAGAGGCACTGATCGTCCTCCATCCTCCGTTGCCTCCATCCTCCAGTTGCATGCTGCTAACTCAGCCGGATTTGGATATGAAGCTCAAAAATTACACACCTTACCCGAACGTCGGATTCTACCGAAAATGCGTTCGTAAGGCAAATTTTTTATTTTTTTGGACTTAATACAATGACACGACTTTAACACTTGACAAGACAATAATCCTAAAATCACCTATTTAACAATGTTGACAATATAACTTTTGAGAATTTTGACGCAAAAAATGACTATGAAACCTAAATGACCTGACAATACTTATACACAATGTATCTTATGGTTTAGACACCAAAAATATTGATTTTTAAACAACCTATTTAAAAAAGTAATAGAAAATTACTTTTCAATACCTTACAACTATTGACTTGAATAATAAATAAACACTAAAATTCTACCTATAGAATAAAAAGTAATATTTAATTACTTTTTACAAACTATAAAAATAAAGACTCAAAGATTTTTTTTACTTTGATAAACTTTACGGGAAATGACTATTATTATAACAATACAATTCGACTGTATCACAAAAAACTAACACGCCTAATTGCCAATTTCCGTTGGAGGAAAACATGGATCTGTGTTATGCCTGAGAATTTTCCGCAACATCCATTCATCAATTTGCGCAGAAGATTGAGGGAGGAGCATGAAATAGATACATGGTGCAGCCGTGTAGATTTATACGGCTATGATTACAGGTTGAGTGCATTTTTATGGCTCCAAGATCAAACTTTAGTAGTAATTTGCAGAGGCTAAGTGCGTGGTCCTATAGTTTGGAGATCTGATTGTTTGCTGTAGGATTTACCACGCCAAAACAAGGTAATGAACCGCTCAAATCCTTACGCCTTCCAATATCTTCCATGCACGAATTCCTACCAACCTGTCACTCTACTGCTCAGTTGCACGTGGAGACACGTGTCAAAATTGGAGAAAAAAACTGTTGATGAGGTCTATACGCGGGCATCCAATGTTGAGAGGAAAACCGCTAGTATGAAAGTTGAATCCGTGACAAAAAGTGATAGAAATTCAATTGTTTAACAGCAACCCAATGCCGAATGAAGGTACGGATTTGAAGGGCCTTCCTCATAGACGGGACAACAAAGAATACTAATTGCCCCTTGATGATTTTTTATTCCATTGCAGGCATGGGAGAACAAACCACTCTGGTACCAAATGATAGCTCTGAAACAGATTTACACAATAATTTTATTCACACAAATATGTTCGATATATTATTTCTCTCTGAATTACATAATGACAATACATGGCTAATAAATAGCCAAGCAAATAGCAAAACAACCTCCTATAATTTAGTAGTGGTTGTAAACAACAAGCTAAATACGTGAAGTTGTTTACAACAACTTCACATATAATACCAGGTAATAATTTGTTGTTCCACAACAAATAACAATATAATGTTTACACTATTAATTATTCCTAACAGTTGCCTCATGGGTGACTATTTGGGGGTGGAAACCAACCACTCCAATTCTGATTTTTGGAGATTACAGCAACACTTGGGGCCACATAACAGAGTTTGGGGGCAGCCCATACATGGAGGAATTGTACATGCCATGGAGACACATTGGAAAAGTGTTCTTGAACACTTTTTTTTTATAATTTCTTTGTTTCATGCGCAGGTTTGAAGAAGAAATTACAACAGACTACACTCCTAACTTTGAGGAGAATGAAGCGGTCAAAAATATTACAAATGCTACTTCACTTGAGTGGCATGGGAGCATGACTTTTGGAATACCACACTTTTGGACATGGACACATGAGCTTGTTATTGCTTGAGGGCAAACAATCTTGGGAAGGGAGGACTGTAATGTCTCCATTTTTGAAGGCCCTTAGCCTATCATTCCCCATGGGCTTTAGGGATGTGCAAGGGGAAAATTATATTAAATAATTTTATAATATTACCTGGAGATTGATTTTTAATCATTTGACATTCTAAAGCAATATTTATTTAATTATTTAATATTTATGGAGCAAGTAATTATTTAATTAAATTCCCAAAATGCAAATTAAAAAAGAGGAATTAATTAAATAATATTTAGGTGGCTTTTAAATATTAAAATCACCCTTTTCAAAAGGGGATGCCACACCTAGGGGAAATAAACTTCTTTTATTTAATAATTTCCCTCTCCTAGGGATTTCAAATTTTGTGCCTCCTTGCTTATAAAAGGAGTGCTAGGATCATTGTTAGACTTATGTTATGATGATATTTATTTTATGCTCCATGCTTGGAGTTGGGATGTATGCCCATTGATGCTTTCTCTCTCTCTCTCTCTCTCTCTTGCGTGGGAAGTTAGTGAGCTGGTTTTGATATTCAATTGAAGTATTTTCATTAGATTTGCAAATCTACTTGTTGGTGATTCTCTCTCTAGCTTTGGTGCCTTTTATTGAGAGTGAAATCTACATGTTATTGAATATGATGAAGGATTTTATGGTGTTTTAGATCTGCCGGTTATTGCTGGTTTTATTCTAACTATGGCGACTTGAATAGGGCATCTTTTAGCATGTTTTAAGGGTGAACAAGCTTTATTCAAAATCTGATATGTGTTGGCTTATTTTTGCTGAGTTTGGGCAACTATTTTAAGTGTATTGAAGGGCTATTGAGTGCCAAAAATCATTTATGCCATTTACTCAAACCCTAACGACTGGTTTGGGGACTTTCGGGGCTATTTTGGAGGGATTTAGGTTATCATAAAATTAAGATCTATATTTCTGTTGAAAGATATTAATTTATAGAACTATTTGCATTTTATTTGAAGAGAAAACATGGAATATTGAAGGAGTTATCAATTTTGGAAGATTTCAGCTTTTGCATGCTTCCCGGTTGTTATAAATTAGTATTTATTTCAGATCTGCAGTTTTGGGGTTGATTTAATATTGAATGTGATTGTATGTTGGGCCCCTAATTTAGCTTCAAAATCTTAAGGGCACATAGGCGCGCATGGCCGGAGGAAGCGCGCAAGTGTAGGCGTGCAAGACAGATTTTAAAAGGCTTCTTGAAGAACCCAGGACGTGTGCGCCGCGCAAAGAAAAATTCGGGACTTAGCCATTTTTGGCCTTTGGGATAGAACACATGAAGAACATGTTCTATTTGGATAAGGTTCTAGCTTGGCGAGAGGGTGTTCTGGAGGGAATATACCTTGTGATAGGAAGATCCAAAAATTTAATCATGACATGGAGAGGCATGTGCTCGGGGCAACCCACACCTTGACACTGGGGGCTAGATATGAGGCTGCAGAGGAGTTTGTTAGAGCTCAGAGGCCTATTTATACGCACGCCCTTGGCAAAGAAGAAAAGAAAAAAAGGAAGGTAGTGGAGCTCTGCAGAATTACTGCGAGAACTATGGGATGAAAATGGGTATAGAATTCTAGTAAGGATGTAATGGGAAAATGGGGAATGGAATTTTTGTCTTGTGAGAATACATGTATGGATCCACACATGGCGCATGACTATGGTCTGCCTTCTGTAATCATTTATAAGTAAACTCTATGAATGAATGTGATAAGGTTGCCATGACAAAGGTATTAAGACTCTTTCTCTATATTATCTGCATATTTCTATTGTACTTCTACTCCTATATAGTCGTGAATCTTACTTAAATGGTTAAGTATAGTAGTATATTTACAACTCTTAGTTATATTATTTCTATTGCACACTTTGGTTTTATTATGACTGAAGGGGTGTAGAAGCCATCCTGAGCTCTATAGCCCTTCATGCCTGTTAAATCACTAAGTCAAAATCATGAGCTATGCCTTCTAATAGACTCACATAAAAGAGAGACTCGGCTCCCTCTCAGGCACCTCGGATGAGCACCCAGTGCCCGCTGGGTGATAGGCTGGCGCGCATGAGGTTCCCTTGTTCTTAGTGGTTGCAAAAGTGACTACATCTTGGTTCCATTTCTGGGACCTCTTTTCGAAGTTGTAGTGGAACATGGCATATATCATGATCTCTGCAAAGAGTGATGGCGGAATGCTTAACACTTGAAGGTGTTAAAGATTGGTTTAAAAAAACAGAGGATGAATTCACTCAGAGATTTAGTACCAGATCTAGGTTTGATACATGAAGGTGGGTGGAAGACACTCTTTATCATGAGTTATACGAAACCTTCTTCTAATGCTTCACAGTAGAGTTATTCAAATGGCTCCCGGCTTATACATCTAGATCGGGGTGGCATCATAGATCACACCCATGGACCCAAGAAACATATTAGAACCTGCAAGATGCTGATCTAACGTGGACCTGTGCTATAGATCATTAGTGGAAGGGATTATTGAATAGCTGCACTTTGAAATACGCCATTTCCACATATTCCTATCCAGAAGTTGCTGAGTTTGAGTTCTTGCGAGAGACCAAGGGATCATTTTTTCATGCTATTCCCCTTGCGGTCAAAATCTTGGTGGTAACCATGGGTTTAGAGGCATTTCCTATGGCTGGCTAAACCACCCTAAGCGTTAGGTGAGGAATCTAGGTTGGGAAAGGATGGCTGATCTGACGACTGAACAGGAAAGGGAGGAGAGGCGGCTCAAGTATAACAAAGCATGTGAAAAGGAGATCGATAGACAACGTAGGATTACAAGTGGGTTATGGAGCCAGACATGTTGGAAAGGAGTTGAGGTTCACATGGAGGATGTCGAACTTGAATAGTTTGTGGTACCCCATCTTGGTAAGTGCGGGAAAGAAAACCTTGCGGCTTCTAATGAGAGTCCGTCATGTAGAGAGAGAAGAGTTTTTGGCACGCATCTGACCCCACCTAGCGACCGGACCTTGGTGCTTGGCTTGTTCGAACGAGGGAAGAGTATAGTTGATCCATTTGATATCGGTGGAAGCAATCGATCGGCACCTAGAACATACAATTTCTCCTTTGGGACTTCTATGGATTCACACACTATTCCGGTATTTGGTGGAATGTTTGGACAAGGCACGTATACAAATAGTTTTGGAAGCGTATTAGGAAGTGGTGGAGGAACTACAACTAGGAGTGGTAATAGTTCACAAACTGTCAGCACGCATTTCAGTGGGATGACGGGAGTGCTTGGTACAAAAAACACAGGCCCTGTACCTAATACAGGAGGATCTAGAGGTGGAAGTGGTGGAGCTGGTGGCTCAGGATCCAGTGGATCCAGTGGAGGAGGAAACATCAAAGGAAACCAAGGGACTGGATTAGGAGGGCAAGGGCCTCAACCACCTCCTCAAGTTTTTTTCGAGATGTCTCTACACTTACTAGATTACAGTGGAATAGAAGATGCCGCCGAGCATGTGCATAAGTGCGAGCTGCTATGGCGCACAAAGGGAATCACGACCCAAGATGGAAAGGCCAGTCAATTTGTGATGACCTTACAAGGACACACTCATAGTTGGTATAGAAAGTATGACCCTCATCAGACTGTTGTGGATTATACCATGCTGAGAAATGCATTCTTGGCAGAATTCCACATACCTGAGTTTGAACAGAAAATCATTAGCTCTCTCAAAGAAATCCAACAGGGAATGGCAGAGAGCGTGTGGGAATATGATGCGTGCTTTAAAACTCTTTTGTCTAAGCTGTCTTATGATATCCACCCTTCACAACATGCTCAGTGGTTTTTCGGAGGGTTGATCACACCCTTTAGGAGGGCCTTATCTCATAAAATGTTCACGGACCCACGCGAAGCATTGGAAGCTACTTTACATGCTGAGGTAGTTAGTAGTGTTGACACTGGGGTTAGCCCATTTTTGGAGGCTTAGATTACTATCATGGCTAAGAAATTAGAGAAATTGTCTGCTAACATAGTTCCAGAGATTCGCGGGGGAATGTGGTGCATGGATTGTAACGTGGAAGGAGACATAAAGGATAATAGTGGGATATGTACTTGGAAGGTGGTACACGCTGTGGCATTAAACTATGAAATATGTCACAAGGACCATGATGCAAGTAGGTGTCCCCTGTTGCAGCATGTGATCCGTAAAAACATATCGTGTTATTGCAAAATATGTACCTCAACCACACATGACACTAAGGATTGTAGATTGATTGACCAGATTTATGAGGCAATTGATCTTGGTGTGCGTCAGACTGACATTGCCAGCAGTTCCAAAGGAGATGAACGTCGATATGAGGAGTGTAGAGATGGAGATGCACGTGGAAGAGGGTTTTGTGGAGGATTTTGTGGTCATGGTAACCATGGAGGAAGAATTGAGTTCCTGTGTGGGACATGTTTTAATTGTGGAGCCACATACCATTATAAGCGCGAATGTCCAAATCTTCTACAATGCTCCTGGTGTGGAAAAAAACATAAGTACGAAGAATGCCCAGAGTTGTATGAACATATGAGTTAGTAGTACCGGAAGGATAAGGGCACTGGCATGGTGAGTATTAAGAAGGCTGACGCGCAGTGAATTCCGCAAGTAATATGTGAATCAGAACTAGAGCCTGTTATGGTAACAACGGGGGTGGAATCCACACGCGTGCAAGGGAAGCGCCTAGGTAGAGACCCCTAGTTTTGAGAGAAGAAGTAGTACATGGGAAGTATCCAAACCCGGCTCACCAGAAAGAAGTCTACCAGGAAACCATGGATGTAATTCAAAGTTTACAAGGGGAGATCTAATGCTTAAAAGAGCAGACTAGAAAAGACGAGTAAAGGAGACCATTAGAAGCACCAAGGGATGACTTGGATGAGGTTAAGGAGGTGTGTAAACTGATGAGGTAGGAGAATATTATTCCCCTGCTAGGGGCATGGTTGATAAAAAAGGTGCCGCGCACCAGGGAAGAACATGAAAGGTAGATCCTGCATGCAAACCTCCCACCTCACAGCCTTGATTATGACAAAGAGATTACCCTGAATGTAGTAGTGGATGGATGGTTTCTTAGCAACATCCTAATTGACACATACACGGAGGTTAATGTTCTCACTCTGGATGCCTAGCATCAAATGGGAAGAGCTGCATTACAACCATCTTCAAATGTGTTGTATATGGCAAATAAGACAAAGGTGATGCCCATAGGTGTCTTGAAGGATGCTACCATTACAATTCAGGGAACTAGGTTCACTGTCGATTTTGAAGTCTTGGTGCTTGCCGAGGCAGATAATTTCCTAGCTCTACTTGGGTGCCCATGGTGTTATAAGAATAATGTAGATCTCCAGTTTAACAAGGGGTACATAAGCTTTAAAAACAAGAAAGAGTGGGTAGTTATACTGTTGGTTGATGGGAAGTCCACCCCCTATACTGAACCCCTTGGGGAGGAAGTCCTGGACATAATATATGTGCACTCCAGAAGAGATCTAGAGACCATCCACCATACAGAAGGAGTCATCCTGTTTGATGATTCTCAATCTGTCAGTGATACTACCAGTATAGCATGTGATAATTGGGCACATGGGACTTATGAATTGATTGGGTGACATCTGAAAGGATCGGTAACCAAGGTGACAATGGCACGTACAGTTCAATGCCTGGGAGGAAAGGTAATAACCAAGTATTCTAGGGATGCATACCCTGAGGTCTTTTTAAGGAAAATGGAAGCTCATTGGAGGGAGGACAAATGACGAGGTATGTTGGGTTATGTTTTGATATGCACAGTGGTGAGGTGGTGGGCTACGCATAGTGAAAACTTGTTGGAGTGGCGTGAAGTTCAGAATTGTGCTCACTGTCCAATTCTTGAAGAGTAATATACCCACCACTATCAAGAAATTACAATGGAAATGGACCCGCCTCTTCCCACATCTAGGAATGTGAGAGGGTCTGGGGAAGATGGCGTGGAAGACTTTAGCACCCTCCCTTTAGGTGCACAAGCTATATTTGACACTACAAGGTTGTGTGCATCGCATAGTACATCCATTCTGAAACTTGTTGCCAGACGGGAAATTGGCAAGAATTAGTGGTTGACCTGGTTCAAAAATTTGAGTACCGAAGTACCAATGCAACCGGTTGATGAGGCAGTTGAAGACTATCAAGCATGCCTCACTTTCAGGGATTACACTATGGCAGAAGATAGGTTAGTAAACTTACTTGGTGGACCTAGCTTGGAAGCGCGGTTTGAAGAGGAGGAACTAGAAGGCATATAATTCAAGCACACGTGTGTTGAAAAGGAGAAAGGAGAGATGGTATACATTATTGATGGAGAGGAGATGGAGAGCCTAAATTTTGACCATTCGGTTGGGACATGTGCGAAGTACTTGACAGTGTGGATGCATGTGCGCGTGTGCGTATCATGAACCACTCAAAACCAAGAAAGTTAACATTGGATCGGAGAGAGGAGCCCAAGGAAGATCTCATTAGGGACTACTGGTCGAGACAAGGAAGTATCAAAGATCATCAATCTCTTATGTGAATTTGAGGATTTATTCCCACGCAGATACCATGAGTTGAAAGGCATCCACCATTCATTAGGGGAAATGAGGATAAATTTGAAAGATGGTGCGTGCATCGGTCAGGAAGAGGCCTTACAGGCTGAATCCTAACATGCACGTAAGGGTTAAAGAAGAGCTAGACAAAATAATAACATCCAGTATGATTGAGGCTATGGAGGAATTACAATGGATAATTCCAATGGTGATCAACATAAAGAAGGATGGGCAGATTAGGATATGTGTGGATTACAGGGAGTTGAACGTTGTTTGTATCATAGATCCTTTTCCCACCCCCTTCACTAAAGATATTTTGGAAGGAGTTGTTGGGCGCAAGGTCTATTCCTTTACAGATGGATTCTTGGGATATCACCAAGTAAGGATTTACCAAAGAGGGACCAAGAAAAGACAGATTTCACCACTGAGTGGGGAAGCTTTGCATACATGGTCATGCCATTTGGATTGAGGAATGTGCCCCATTTGTATTTTCAAGCATAATGATACAAGCATTTAAGGACTTCATCCACAAGTTCCTTCAAGTATATTTGGATGATTGGATAGTGTATGGGTTGGTCAGGGACCATTGTGATAACTTAAGGTTGATGTTTGAAAGATGTCGGTAGTTGAGGATCTCCCTCAACATCAAGAAATGTATCTTTGTAACTCCTTTTGGAACGTTGTTGGGGCATATCATATGTAAAGAGGGCTTACTGGTGGATCCCGCACGAAGGTTGTAGTTATTGTGGGATTAGGGGAGCCTACCAGCCAAAGCATCATGCACTAGATTTCTTGGACACACTGGGTACTACAGAAATTTCATTAAGGGATATGCCAAGATCGTTGCCGCGCCTTTGGAAATATTACTCAGACATAAGAGTGCCTTTCAGTGGGGAGAGGTGCAGTAGAGGGCATTTGACACTCTAAAAGAAAGGCTTATCACCGCACCTATTCTACAATTCCCATCATGGGATAAACCTTTCCATGTCCACGTGGATGCCTCTGGTACAGTAATGGGAGCCATTCTTTCTCAACCAAGAGAGGGGATTGTTGATCATCCTTTGTGTTTTGCAAGTAGAAAGTTGACACCAGCAGAACAGAATTATACAACGACCGAGCATGAGGCATTGTCAATGATCTACGTGCTCCACAAATTTAGACAATATCTACTGGTAACTCCTTTCATATTCTACATTGACCATATGGCCTTGAAGTATCTGGTAAACAAAGAAGTGTTGCAAGGGCGCATATGTCGTTGGGTGACTTCTATTTTAGGAATTTGAATTCAAAGTGGTGGTAAAACCATGGGAAAGAACAATTGTGGGCCAGATCATTTATCAAGGATTGATTCAGGAGAGGACATGCATAGAGTATCGAGGAAACCATGCCAGATGCACAACTATTCAGGTTATGGCATGCGCCCTCAGAACTAGAAGATATTGCTATCTTTCTCAAGGAAGGTGTGGCGCCCGAAGGGATGAATGCTCTAGAAAGGAAAAGGTTAGCCATACGCGCAACGCCCTTCATGTTGATCAATGGGGATTTGTATAAAATGGGCCACGATGAGGTTTTGCACCGGTGTGTATTAGAACATGAACGCATAGCTATAATAGAAGAAGCCCATGGTGGGATTGCTAGAGGACACTATGTAGGGAATGCAACTGCATGCGCAAGATCTTAGTTACTGGACTATGGTGGGAAACGATTCACTGGGATTGTATTGAGTTTTGCAAGGCCTGTGACCACTACCAACACCTTGGAAAACTTGGAAAAAGGGATGAAATTCCCTTGTACCCCATCACCAGCGTGGAACCTTTTGAAAAGTGGGCAATATATTTTTTCGGACCAATCTCACCAGCTACGCCAAGGACTAACTTGCATGGTATATTATTACCTGTATTGATTATCTGACAAGGTGGGTAGAGGCCATGCCCACTAAGGATTGCACCATAGCCACAGACTGCTAGATTTTTATGGGAGAACATTATCAGCAGGTATGGGTGCCCATTAAGTTTAACAAGTGATAGGGGCACTCACTTCTTAAATGAAACAATCATAATTCTATTAGTAGAATTCATGGTAGCCCATCACAAGACTACCCCTTATCACCCTAGGTAAATGGGACTGCAGAGGCATTCAACAAAATCCTTAGTCACACATTGACTAAGATATGTGATGTGGGTAGGAAGGATTGGGATGACAAGGTGTCAACAGTCCTTTGGGCATACAGAACAATGTATAAAAGTTTGAACAAGGCCACACCATTTCAACTGGTGTTTGGCGCGGAGGCTATTTTTCCGGTTGAATTTATGCTACCATCACTACGTATAGCATGCGCAGGAGGGTTGGACAATGAACAAGCACTGGAAGAAAGAATTGATGAATTGATAAAGTTGGATGAAAGGCACTCACTAGCAAGATGGAGCCAAACAACTGAAAAAGCTAAACAAAAGGCATGGCATGACCGCCACATTAAGAACAAACAATTTGAGGTTGGCCAGATGGTATTGCTATATGATTCTAAAATTTCTACACCATCCTGGAAAGTTGAAGGTGCATTGGTTGGGTCCTTATGTAATTTCATACATCCTTGATTCAAGGCATGTGCCAGCTACAAGTGCACTGGATGGAACAAAATTACTTGGACACTTCAATGGGAGTAGGCTGAAGCCCTACTATAAATAATGCTTCTTGGTGTTTGTAAATAAGGCAGTTCTGCTACCAGTTAGTTTAGAGTTTCCTTTTATGCTTTTCCTTTCTTGTTTTTCCCTTTCACGTTGTTGTCTTGTTTTGCACCTTGGGCGCCGGTAACCTTATTACTTTTTAAACTTATGATTGCACAGAGGACCACGCATTGATTTAGTGTGGGGTGAGATGATAAAAGGGAAGCATGGAGTTATTCTGCAGGAGGATTGGGTTGGAACATACCGTTCTGAATTGGCCCTGTTAAAAAGATGCATTAGGTGAAAAGGACAGATGGATGAGTTAAAATAAGGTTACATTGGAAATCCACATACAAAGGAGAAAAAGAACAAAAAACATTTGAGGTAGGTGAAAGCAAGAATCATGAGGATGGAAGAGGTGCCTTTGGCACTGGTAACATGCACGCATAAGATTCTTCTGTCAAGATGGATATGTCTTCGCGCTAGAAGGTTGGAAAAAAGTTCGCGCAAGGATTGGGCATGACATAGAAAGGCAAGGGTTGGGCTTGGGTGGAAGTTTTCACACTTGACATGGGTTTGCGCAAGGATTTGGGTGTGGGTGAAAAGTTTTTTAGCATCAAGGATTGGGCACCCTTGACAAGGATAAAGCGCTGAAGTCAGGTTTGTTTGAAAATTGTTGCATTAAACTATGGTCATATGGTGATAGGTAGCCTAGCCTTTAATTCCAGTAAAAATGGGAAACGCTATAAATACAAGGATGGAAAGTTCATTATTTTACTTTGTGAAACAAGGAGATGACTAAGGTTTTCTTTCAAGAGCTAGGGTTTCGAACACTCGAATGCGAAGGATAAATCCCAAGAAATGTATGCACAATCTTTCTCTGTTAGATCTACAAATTAGAGCAGAAGTGATTCACAGGTGTGAGGAAAGTTGTGAAAGAAGCGTTAAGATCAAAAGGTTAAGTAAATCAGTAGATTAGGGTTTGTGTTCTAGGGCACAGGGTGCATGCAAGGAAAACTTTCAAGTTCAACTCACGAAGATTGACCAGGGAATGAAAGCCAAAGGGTGCAATGACAGCCTCTAAACTAGTCTGTTAAATCCTACAGTCAGAATCCAAGAAGGGAAAGGGTCAACTAGGAAAAGGAAAGAAGAAAGAAGACTTGAAATCCCCTTGGATACCAACGAAGAATGGTACTCAGAGATGTAATACCCGGATGGAGTTTTGCTAGGGCAAGATCTGGGAGTCCTGTCGATCACCAATCTTTCCTCCATAAGTTCTATTTGATTAATGGCATATATCAGGAATCCTCGTTGCTAAGTATAATTAGTAGTGGTGTCCAATGCAAGAACACTTGAAGTTTGTGAAGATTTGTAAGAGTGTGGAGGACACCAATAATCTCAGAGATTTGGTAACAGATCAAGGGTACCATACGTGAATGATATGTAGGAAGAATGTAAATAATTTATCATAAGTTGTCTGAGTAAATTTAGCTATTCCCAGTAGAAGTTGTTATAATCTCAGAGCTCTAGGGCTTATACATCATTAGTGTTATCCAGACTGGCATTATATTTCATACCCAAGGACTAAAGAGAACATATCATTAACATCTGCAATGATGCTTCTATCTAAAGTGGGCACACGTGCTAAATAGATGGAACTTCCATTTGCACACTTGGATACAGGTATTATCTGACTAGCTAACACTACTATGTAAACGCAGGGGTTTAGGCACATCATTATTTTATAGAGTTGGCCGGAAGAGCTTTCCTATCCTATGTCTAGAGATAGGGTGGATAATCCATTCCTATAAATAAATATTCCACTTGTGATCAAATTCTTAATCTGTACCATGGGTTTAAGGCATTCCCTATGTGCCAGATAAGACTAACCCTGAGTCAGTTAGGTCACAAGGAAGCCAGCATTTTGAAGGATGGCTGATTAAAGACTAAAATATAAAGGTATTAGGATTGAGGCGGCTCAATCCTTGTCCTTCTTACCAAGTATGAATGGAAGGCAAGTGAATTCAGTAACATGCAAGACCCTACAAGTGGGTGAGATTCTTAACCAACATTTGAAACATGTTAACATTCACTGCAGAGGATTTACGAACCCGAGCTATTTCTGTTTTACCATCATTCATTCTTATCGTAGTCTGGAAGAGAAGACTCTTGTCGGTTCTATGAGATTTATTGTGTGCGTTTCGAGAAGAGTACATCGGCACACACCGTGACCCCACCTAATGACCAGACCTTGGTGCTATTAGTAATTATATCTTAACAACGATGAGTTCCCGGTGAATAAGTACAGTTAATGCCAAATTGATATCAGAAGGAAGCATTTTAGTGTTCAACATCTTCTAGAACCTAAAATTCTACTCGTTGGTGGACTCTTCTATGTGCTTGGACAAATATTCTACTTTTCATGGTTAAATGTTCATTGGGAGGCACGTAACCAGTCGGTGTACCATTTTTGGACAGTGCATTTAGTAGGTGCCCCATCCATTTTGGAACTAAATTTTCTCTACTTTTTTTGTATCTGGAATAGTATTTACGTAGTAACTGTCGGCACGTAATTTACCATGAAATGGAGCACCACATCTTTTGATCAAAGTCATAGGCCCTTACCTAACACAGGAGGATCTAGATTTTACTTCTTATAGTTGTAGTTCCGTGGCTCATTTCTCAATTTCCGGTAGAAAGGTGAAATGTACCACTTTCTTTTACTGAGTGACTTCCAATCCATTCTGGATCATTTTTCAGGGCAAGGGCCTCTGCCACCGTCCTTAATTCAAACTCAATAGGAAGTTGGATCAATTCTACACTTGCTAGATTATAGTGGAATTGAAATGGGGAGTATCATGTTGTTGAGCTTTGATGTTGCATCTATATCACCCACAATGTTGCATGAATCCTTTTATCCCATTTATGTACCTGCAAGGATGTGCATCTTTTGCTAGAATTTGACACAACACAAAATTTGTTCATTCTACCTGTCCATTTGTGCTTAGCTTGTATGTTGTTGCCTTCCTGTGTTTTAATAGAAAAATTATTGACTAGGGCTTCTACCACCTCATTAATGAAGTGGCTTCCTTGATATGTTACAATTTCTAATGGACAACCAAATTTGGTGACAATGCGTTCATATATGAACCTTGCCACTTCATCCATGGAAGTTTTTTAATGGCCTAGCTTCAACCCACTTGGTTAAATAATCTGTGGCAACTACAATATACTTATTTTGGCGTTGAGGTAGTTGGAAGTGGACCTACAATGTCTATTCCCCATTTTTCAAAGGGACCAAATGGAAGAATAGGGCATAATGGAGCTGATGAAGTCTTACGGTTACCATGTGTTTGACAAATATCACATGTCTTACAATAATTATAACAATCTTTAAAAAGAGTGGGCCAGTGATAACCTACATCCAAGATCCTTCTTGTTGTAAGTTATCTAGAGAAGTGTCCTCCACATGTACCATTGTGGAATTCTTCTATCAGCTCCTTCCCTTGATCACGTCCAACTGCCCTCTTGTACTGTCCATCAGGTCCTATTCGAAATAATACTCCATGCAGAATAGAATATGGATGACTGGCTTGAGTAATCTTCCTCTTAGTCTTTGCATTGGCACCATTAGGAAACTTGAATTCATTCAGATAATTCCAAATATCTATGTATTCACTAGGGATTGTGTCAAGGAGATAACAATGCTGCATCTGGGAAATCATCATCATCACAAGATGAACCTAAACCATCATAGGCTCAAGAGAGTGCATCTGCATTGACATGCTTCTTTCCTGGCCTATCTATAATATCAAATTCAAATTCTTGTAGTAAAATTATCCATCTTGCTATCCTCCCTGATGGGTTAGGCTTATTTACAATATATTTTAGAGCCTGATGATCGTTGTACAACAAATAAAGATTGGTGATGCTGTGATGGATAATGAGAAGGAATCCTACCTCCAGCTCTTTCGAAGGTACATACACATATTAACTTTTGATTACAAGGAACTCTGTCAAGTAAGTTGGGTATTGTAACATTCTATTGAGCTGGTAGATGGTGTTAAGCCCATAAAGGAAATGCCATATAGAATGAATCCTAATTTTTCCAAGACTGTAAAAGAAGAAATAGATAAGTTTCTTGATGCAGGATTCATATTTGCTGTAGAGAATTCATAATGGGTTTCTCCTGGATTGTGATTTCAATAAAAAAGAATGGGAAACTATGCATTTGTGTTGATTATAGGAAGCTCAACAAGGCAACAAAGAAGGATCATTACCCTCTTCCATTCTCAGATCAGATCTTGGATGAAGTAGCTGGCCAGGAGTGCTATAGTTTTCCCTGATGGATATAGTGGATACAACCAAGTTCGTATAGCAGAGAAAGATCAGATTAAGACCACGTTCACCACTCCTTGGGGAATGTTTGCATATAGAGTTATGCCTTTTGGGTTGTGTAATACTTTGGCAACGTTCCATTGCTTGATGAATAGGGTGTTTGAACTCTATATTGGGAAATTCATCAGAGTATTTTTGGATGATTTTTGCATCTATGGGAGCAAGATGGACCACTTGCACCAGATGGAGACAACATTTCAAAGGTTAGATGAAGCAGCAATCCTCACTAAACCCTACAAAGTGTGTCTTTGGATGTTCTAAAGGCGTTTTGTTAGGGCATGTTGTATCCAGAGATGGTATTGGTACTGATCCTGATAAAGTTTCAAAAATCAAAGAGTTACCATTTCCTATGAATAGAAGTAGGGTCTACATGATTAGGAATTAGAAATATTATATTTGTAATAAGGACAAATAGTGATGTCATAAATATTTTGTGTATTTTATCTATGGAAAAGTCTAAAAAGATGGAACCCATGTGAGATGATAAGGTTTATCTTATCTTAGAAGATAAGCCTACATGTAAAGGCAAGAGTTTAGACATGAAATATGATTGGCCGAAAGTAATTTCCTATCCTATCTTAGAGATAGGGTGGATAAACCTGAATTCCTATAAATAAAGAGGCCACCCCCCCATTTAGCATAAAAGGAAGTAGTGAGAAATATTGTATGAGTAAGTGTGTAAAGGAAGCCATCATTTTAAAGGTGTGTTAAAGAAGCCATTAAGAGGTGTAATTGTGAAGTTTCTCCCATAGTATTGGTGGAAGGCAAGTGAAGTCAGTAACACTTGAAGTACCTCATGGGTGAGATTGTAAAAATTTCATGTTAATATCATAATTTACTCTGATATTTCAGATTTATCATCATTCCTTCTTATCATAGTCTATGGTATTTTTGTGTTATGTTTGTTGTTGTGTTTCCAGATTACATCCACCAAACTAAAAGCTGTGCATTAGTAAATAATCATAGCACGAGGATTTCCCAGTGAAGAATTATCATAGTGCCGAATTGATGATGACAGTCACACATCAGACAGATGACCGTAATTGATTACAATCACTAGTCAAGTATAATTGTGAAGGAAATGGTGGTGGAGCTGGTGCACCCCACAAACAAATGAACACTTGACGGGATGCCGATTTACAGCGATGTAGTCAAGGTGAAAATGGAAAAGGCAGGGCTTCTCCAGCTTTATGAGTTGCCCTATTTTGGGAAGCCCGAGCGCCTGTACCAATGGTTAATGATGCGCATGCACAAATATTTCTTCTGCTTCATAGGGTGTAAGATGCACATAACCCCACAATTAATCTCACACTTTACAGGCCTAAGCTGTAAAGGGGACGTGATCCTAGATGACCTCCAAGATGAGGAGGCAATTAGGGAAACCATCGTATCCCAGGATTATAAGAAGGGATTGATGTACTACAACGTCACAGATATCAATGATCTGGTGATGAAAATGGCCGCACACCTCATTTCCATGTTGAATGGACAAGAGAGGTGGACCCAGGTGAGCAAGCCCTGGTTGAACATCTGTAGAAAGGTTGCAGAAGGCACTGTGTATAATATCTCCTAGTACATAGCAGACGAGATTATAAGCAGCGTGCAGAGAATGAAGGAAAGATATTGTTTGGGAAAATTTTATTAACCATTGTGTTCTCAAAAATTGGGGTGCTAGATGCATCTGATAAGTTCGTATGGGAGTACCCCGATGAAGACCCTTTTCCCCGCGAACAAGTTTCAGAAGTATACTTGTGAGTCAATGATGGGGGTGCACAAGGCATGCCTGGATAAATGGTATACGTGCCTTAGGAACGCATTTGGGGCAGAATGACGGATCCCAGAGCAACTCACCACCGTGACTAAAGGATAAGTAGAGTTCGCGGTGTACTAGTATTTATGCATTGGCAGATTCATCTTGGTGGATGGCAGTTGGAGTCCCTGGTGCAAACTCCCCTTCTCATTTACTACCCAATTCTTTCAAGCAGGGGTAAATAGGTATAAGGAGTTGAAGAAGTTAAAACTCGACCTATCCACCCTTGATAATGAACACAGAGAGATGAGGAAGAAGCTGGTCTACCCAGGAAAGCTCATGTATGTTGAAAGGTATGTGTCATAGTACATGCACATCGTAAGACCGATGACCTTACCGATTCCTGAGAGTGCTGCTGCCAGAATTTACCTGCGTATAAGGACAAAGTTTGAGAAGGGCACGTACATAGAAAATGAAATATCCATCCCAGATGATCCCATGAGAAGGAAGAAGCTAGCATTAAAGCGCAAGGAGAAAGAAGAAGAAGAGGAAGAACAAGGGGCGGTGGGGAGGCAGGATGTAGGTACAGTGGGGCCGAGTACCTATGTCTTGAAGAAGAGAAGAATGATGGTCAAGGAAAAGACCTCGGAGCCTACAAAGCCACCATCCCTTGAAGAACCTTTAGATGAATAAAAGACAACATCCCCCCCTCTAGAATTTTCTGCAAGAGAAGAAGAACAAGGAATGGAGGAACAAGGGTCTGAAGATATAGATGACCTGAATGCCTATGTAGGCGAAAGGGATGATGATGAAGGGGAAGAGCTGGAGGTGGACCAAGAGCCAATTGATATCCATAACATGGAAGGAGAGGAGGTTGAGAATGCAAATGATGCCTTCATCTTTGTAAGAAGGAAACACACCCAAAGGGAGGAAGGCGTGCGTAGCGAAGAGGGGAGCGAATGGGATAGTACCATGGAACCAGATGTGCCCAAGCTCACTCAGGAGGAGGTGGATGAAAAGGAAACAAGGGAGGTAGAGAAAATAATTGATGCCTTAATCAATGAAGAGTTGGGGCGTAGCACGGAGCTCATGCTCAGTGAGTTTAAGAAGGAGCAGAGGGAGAAGAGTGGAAGTAGCACAAAAGGACCAACTCTCTCGGTAACTGTTCCTAAGGGCGTGTGCATGGGAAGTAAGCACGCAAAAGGGGGAAGAACAACGATGGGTTACATTAATGACCCCAACAAAGTTTTGCATGCACGTTTCCAAAGTACCGTGCCCACCAAGGAGCTCAGCACCATGAAGTCTTTTGATCTTGAGGGTGGATACCCACGAACAAGGAAGATGATTTCATGGGCATTCGACTCTGACCTCGATGAGCCTGAATTTGAGATTAAACAAAGAGAAGTATTGAAGCTATCTGAAGGAAAGGGGGACAACCCCATTGTAAACCCACAATAATTATCAGACGAGCAAGTGTGCAACGTGTTGAACAAATTCTCCATAGAAATCGAGGCTAGGCTCTTCGGTAGAAATGACAGGGTTAGGGTCCTAGAGGACCTGTTGGAGAAGAGGAAGGATGAAGTGGTGAAGCTGACGAAGGATCTCAGCCTGGAGAAATTAATCAGCGCTCAGATGCAGAGGGAGATTCAGGAGGAAAAGGATAGGGTACAAAAAGTTTCCAAGAAGGTAGAGCTCATCTCCCAATCGATTATCACGAAGCACCCAGACCTTAACCCTCTTGCCCAAAAGTATAGATCCTCCCTGGAGTGCCTAGAGGACTTGACTCGGATCCTCACCATGGAGAGGCATCCCTTGGCATTAGAGTCAATAGAAGAGGTAGCGGTGTGCTTGGAGAAAGAAGACAAGTTGAAGGTCATCGTGCTCATGGCCGAATACAACAAGGTGCTCACCGACGTAAGAACAACTACACAAACCACGGGGGTCGCTTATGACCACTGCATAGATCAAGACAAAGTGACAAGCATACTGCTTGCCAGTGATGAGGCCAAATTGAAGGAATTCAGAGAGAAGAATAAGGGCAATAGAGCTGAGTGGGAAAGGATCATGGCCAAAGTAGAAAAGAAATCCAAAGCCATTGTGAACTGGTGAGCCTCAATCAAAACACAACTAAAAGAGCTCTACAAGGTCATCACAAGGAAGATGGATTCCCTGGAAGATCACGCTAAAGAACTGGAGACTGTGGTGGAAACCATTACCACCCAAGGGGAGGGGCTAACTTATGATGAGGTGAGCACCTTGGTTGGTGACATATGCACTAAAGTGCAGAAGGAAGTCAGCGCTTGGAGTACATTGGAGACCGACTTCCAGCAAAACTTTCACCTCCTCCTTCTTTAGGAAAATTTCCCCCTATTCTTTCTCTCCCCCTTTCTTTATTCTTTCCCCCCATTCTTTTCCAAGGTAAGGCCTTGCATTCTTTTGTACTGCATTCTTTGAGAAGGTTCCTGAGGGCGGAGAACATGTGAAGTGTGGGGTAATGTTGGGCCCCTAATTTAGCTTCCAAATCTTAAATGCGTGTAGGCATGCATGGCCAGAGGAAGCGCACAAGGTAGAGTTCAAAAGGCTTCTTAAAGAACCCAAGACGTGCACGCCGTGTGAAGAAAAATTCGGGACGTAGCCATTTTTTTCCTTTGGGACAGAACACATGAAGAACGTGTTCCATTTGGATAAGGTTCTAGCCTGGTGATAGGGTGTCCTAAAGGGAATATACCTTGCGATAGAAAGATCCAAAAAGTTAATCATGACATGGAGACGCATGCGCCTAGGGCAACCCACACCTTGACACTTGGGGCCAGATCTGAGGCTGCAGAGGAGTTTGTTAGAGCTCAGAGGCCTATTTATACATGTGCCCTTGGCAGAGAAGAAAAATAAAAAAAGGGAGGTAGCGGAGCTCTGTAGAATTACTGTGAGAATTATGGGATGAAAATGGGTATAGAATTCTAGTAAGGATGTAATGGGAAAATGGGGAATGAAATTTTTGTCTTTGTGAGAATACATGTATGGATCCACACATGGTGCATGACTACGGTCTGCCTTCTGTAATCTTTTATAAGTAAACACTATGAATGAATGTGATAAGGTTGCCATGAAAAATGTATTAATACTCTTTCTCTATATTATCTACATATTTCTATTGTACTTCTATTCCTATATAGTCGTGAATCTTACTTAAATGGTTAAGTATAGTAGCTAGATTTACAACTCTTAGTTCTATTATTTTTGTTGCATGCTTTGGTTCTATTATGACTGAAGGGGTGTAGAAGCCGTCCTGAGCTCTATAGCCCTTCATGCCTGTTAAATCACTAAGTTAGAATCATTAGCTATGCCTTCCACTAGACTCACATAAAAGAGAGACTTGGCTCCCTCTCACGCACCTCGAGTGAGCACCCAGCACCCGCTGGGTGATAGGCCAGTGCGCATGAGGTTCCTTTGTTCTTAGTGGGTGCAAAAGTGACTACATTGTAGAAATTAGGATGAATAAGGAGAGGGTGATTTCATAATTTTTGGAGTAGTTTTTTTGTGCCCTAAAAGTTCTGGGTGACCTAATTTTTAGGTCAAAACTAGGGTTTCATGTTGGCTGGGCAAAATCTAGTTTTGGGATATTGTTCTTCATATTTTTGTTGTCCATTATCCAAAATTTCAGCTCACTTGGACTTCCCTAGCCAAAGATACTAATTTTTGAAGTTTGCAGCAGTTAGGGTTTGAAAATTAATTATTTTTTAGCTATGTGTGAACAAATTTCTATTAATTCCTAACTTATCATAAAAGGGGATATTACATATACAATTACCCACAACCCTCCTGAAATTTCTAATGAAAACTTAGATGATGTTATTATTAATTTCATGCTTGGTCTTGATGATGATAAACATGTTCATGATGATTCTCATACTAGTCATGATAATACTCTAGCTACTTCTCCTACTTCATCCTATTTCTAAAAATGCTTCTCATAATGTATCACATACTAGTTCTTCTACTCCTTCATTTTATGTCGATGATACGCTTAATGATATCCTTCAATCTGAATCTTTGTTTTATATCGATGACACACTTGGTAGTCATAACTCCACTTATTTGCATACTATTTGAATATGCATCCCTTGATCTACTATCATATTATTATCATAATATATCTAATAATATGCATGATTCATCTCCTTCTGTTGGTTCATCTCCTCCTACCACTTTACCTCCATCTATTTCATCTCCATCAGCCACTTCATCTTCTCCTATAATTGCATCTCGTTCTATCACTCCATCTTCTAGGGATGTTTTCGATGCTAGTCTTACTATTTCTATGGATGCTTCCATGTACTTCACCACCTATTACTTCTTCGGAACCAACATATAGTGTTCCCTTAGCATCAAAATATCCTATGTCTCCTCTTGAAATTCCTTTGATTACTCATAATGGAAAATTACAACCACTTAACACATTATTGCCATCCTCCACTATTCCTTCATAAGATATCTTGTCTCTCATGCATGTTGTTGGTCACTTACAGTCTCAGGTTTAATCTCTCACATTGGAAATAAAGGCCTAATTACTCTTCCATTGATAATAATTCATTGCTCGACAATCCTATTCCTAAAAAGATTCACAACTCTGCATTTCCTAAGAATTTCTTTATGGCTAAATTTTCATGTTTTGATGGTACTGTAAATCCATACTTGCATCTCAAGCATTATTGTATGGATATGGCTTCATATTCTAATGATCGACTATTACTTAAAGCCTTTCACCATAGCCTCATAGATGACCCTCTCCAATAGTACATGCATCTACCCTTTGGATCTATTAGTACTTATTACGAGATGGAAGAAGTCTTTTCTTCATCGATTCATCAGTCAACAACAGACCCTAGAATAACATATGATCATTTACCTAGCTTACATCAGGGAAAAATAGAACCTATCATTGATTAAATTTTACAATTCAATTCTTACATGCACCAACTAGTCTTGCATCCTATTAAATTAAAAGAAACAATTTATCTTTTTTCGCATGGTTTAATTCCACCCTTAAAACAAAGATTGCAATATGAAACATGTGAATCATTCATGCTTTTTATGTTATAGGGTCATTGATTTAGAATAAGATCTCATTTCTACACATGTTATAGATCCTCCTCCTATTACTACCATTGACTACATCACCTAGTTCTTCTCCACTCCCATCTGTTGAGTGTCACTACACGATCTCCATATCCCTCCACCTCACAAATAAGTCTCAGACTACTCCAGTACATAAAAGTCCTCCATCTCCTACTCCGCATCAGGATACACCTTAGACTCCTACATCTGTTTCATAAGGACCATTAAATTTTTTGCATCACGCTAGACCTCATGATGTGCTGCCCACCTTGCTTGACAAGCAGCTTAATTCACTTACCTTCTAATCAATACCATCCACCACATCACTCTTGCAATGCCAGCGTGATCAAACTTACTGTAATTATCATTGTATCAATGGCCATAGGGAAAATGAATGTTATGCCCTTCATGATCGTTTGCAACAATTAGAAGACAAGGGGCATCATTTCCTTTGGCTCTTTCGCTCACGTGAGCGGTCTATATCTCCACTCCCTTGTAGGCATGTTTTTACTCTGGTTGAGTTATCTCCTTCTAACTAGTTCTAAGGTCATTGTTCATCTAGCGCCATATGTTATTGGTCATGCTCACTCTCTATCTCATCTGTCCACTGCTACACCATCTCATCCACTACGTCATGCTACTACTACACATTGGCTTCCATAGCCCTCAACATCTCCACTTCCCACCATTGCATCACCTATCATTGGCACCATATCACATGACATTTAATTTGGCTCATATACTCATGCTACTTTCATTCCACATGCTTCTATCACTCTATGCTTGATTGGTATTTAGTAGGTGATTTTTATCACCTCACCCCCCGATGATGCACTCATGTTCTTATAGTTCTTACATGACTGTTGAGGGATTGATTACACTAAGAACCTCCCTTCATGCACTTCCTCGATTCCTTTAGCGTAAATTATCGAATCATTTCCCAATGACACACTCTTGCTTTACGGTTCATTATTGACTTCTGAGGGGTCTTATATAAATGAACATTATCATCTATACACTGGGGGGCATCACTATTATCCCCCCCTTCTTCATCATACTAACACACATTTCACTACACTATTATGATCATACATTTTCACATTATTCATTTTTATTTTACCATTCATCACAATGTTATTTATATACACAATGCACTTTTTCATCATTTTGTTTATTACACATACATTATCTATCATCATATGCACTATATCATCATCATCAACAATTATACATTGAAAAATCAAATCAACAATGCAATATTCATGATATCAAAATATCCAATATAACGACAATCATCAACACATCATATATCCACATACGAGCCTCAATCACCATCAATAAACATCAAATGTAATAACATATGCAAATGGTCCATATATATCTCGATCAAAATCATAGTTACAAAAGAAACTATCACTAGGGGGAACCTACCCTACATCAATACATCAAAACATATCAAATCTCGTCATCACTATCACTATTTTCTAATGTAAGAGCTCTAGAACTAGTAGCCTCGCTGCTAACTCTACATTGTGATCGTGACCTCTGTATCTCTCTACCTACCTACACAATAGTGTTTTCTCAGTACACTACTCTACAAAGCGATTCTTCTAACTCGACAAAATGAGTAAATACATCATGTGCTAGTGGATTTCCACTCACCGCCTCTCTATCTCATCGTGTCTCCTTACGTACTTCATACCTCTCATTTAGCAACACAATACATGTCGTTGCTATTATCACAACTGGCTCAAAAAATGGGCATGTTCGCTCACATTTTCATCTACATGCTCTAACATGCCTACACCCGTGAGTATGTTGGTGGGCACATTACGATCATACCTTTTCACATCATTCATTTTTAGGTTGTTTTACCATTCATCACAATGTTATTTATATACACAATGCACTTTTCATCATTTCGTCTCTTACACATACATTATCTATCATCATATGCACTATATCATCATCATTAGCAATTGTACATTACTGAAATCAAATCAACAACACAATATTCACAATATCAAAACATCAAATATAATGAAAATCATCAACACATCATATATCTACATACTAGCCTCAATCATCGTCAATAACATCAAATATAACAACATATGCAAATGGTCCATATATATCTCGATCAAAATCATCGTTACTGAAAAAAAACCTATCTCTGGGGTAAAACTCCCCTACATCAATACATCAAAACATATCAAATATTTTCATCACTATCACTATCTACCAATGTAAGAGCTCTAGAACTGGAAGCCTCGTTGCTAACTTTGTGATGTTGATCGTGACCTCTGTATCCCTCTACTTTCTTACACAATAGTGTGTTATCAGTACACTAATTTGCAAAGTGACTATGTATCTTGAAAAAATGAGAAAATACATCCTATGCTAGAGGATCGCAACTCACCGTCTCTCTAGCTTGACGTGTCTCCTCATGTGCTTCATCCCTCTCACTTAACATAATAATACATGTCATTGTTGCTATCACAACTGGCTCAAACAAATGGGCATGCTCACTCGCAATGTCATCTACATGCTCTAACATGCCTCCACCTGTGAGTATGTTGGTGGGCACATTCCATGTCAATTTACAAATAGATGTGTCCACAATCAATGACAAATACACATCACCTATAACCATAAGAACAACACCATACATAATAATGACCATTACACAACCAACTAACAAGTCGTACAACATAACTATACAAATGCTCACATTTTGCTATTACCGCCGTTACCCCACCGGAGATAGGTCCCCTCCCCTATACTCCTCCTCCTGGTGGTAATATCTCCACATCTACCAACATTCGAAACAAAAACACCCATCGATGTGATGCCCACCATGCACGGTATGCCTATGTACATCCTGCATCATCCACATCTACCGGATCTATCACCACATTAGTCTCATCTAGCCCTGGAGGTACTAGCTTCCCTACTATGGGCCTTGGTCTCGTTCTAACCCTCCTTTGTTCCCTAATAGATATAACCCATACATATGGCTATGGGGGCATGTCCTGGGCCATGCCAAACTGTCATAAAACTTTCTCAATCAGATACAACTCAGGCACCCCTGGAAAATGATCCTCTAGCCACATAGTATGATGTAAACATCGTAGCTCTATTGCATCCTTTGGATCATAGTCTTGGTATGGCCTCCATATAATGGCCTCTGGCCCCATGCAATCTAACATAGCTCTATAGGTATTTGTGTCCATATTCCTATCTTGTATACCAATCCAACTACTGCAAATATATCTGGTCTAGCTCACTATCCTCACGGCCTACCAACTGGCCTCAATATTGCAATATGCTCGTAGGCCCATACATGCAACAATGTCATAGCTCTAATGCCACCCCCATGCTCCTCATGTGTAAATATGTATATATCCCTATACAGGTGGGCCAATACACATCGCGCCCAGGCATACCTAGTGTTCTCCTCTATCCGGAGGAATATATTATGCATCTTATATAAGATGCATACACCACCACCCTCCACTGCAATCAACAATGTTATTGCCATGGAAATGAACTTCTGTAATCATGAAACCCCTAATCTCATAATAACACTAGGCTAATATGGGCCTCGATAGGAACTTGAGTCCCCACAAAATACCACCTATCAGAATTCATCTGTCTCTCCATATCATCCACTACCGTAACATGTACCCTCTCACCAAAAATAGGTAATCGCAGTATGCAATACACATCCTCTAGTGTGATTGTCACTTCCATTGTAGGTAACAAAAAAGTACATGTATTTAAACACCACCTCTTGCAAAACACTATAAGCATTTATGGTACACATCCCTCATCCTCACTATGTGCCACAGGTCAGCACAGTCGAGAATATCCCACTCATCGTTTGACAAGCCTAATCCAAGAAATGTACTCAAATGGCAGTGACCATGGAACTCTCTCGAATGGATGTCCCTTTGCACACCACAAAACAACACCAAACACAACATTAACACATCGTATGTATACAAATTGTACTCATCTACAACATAAAAACAAATAAAATTTCACATTCACATCACTTTAGCTTCAACTCACGCTATCTGGACACAAACGCCCTAAGAAGTAGGACTGGGGTGCACCTAGGAGCATGACACTAGCGCCCATGTCTGGACACTCCTATCTCGGAGGTCATTAGTGCCTTCACCAATCTTGTCCAGGTCTAAAACACCAAGAAATTTAAAAACATTTTTTTCACAAAAAATAATTAAAAATGACTAATATCAACGCACATTTTTTAAAAAAACAAAACGCTTACCAACTCTCATCATCGTACGCGACGTCATAGCCGTCACTACCATCTCAAAACGACTCGGTCGCATGTTCTTTAACCTATGACATCCTCACACAGCCCAAATTTCACTATCAAACTCACACACAAGACAAATGAATTGCTTATTCACTTTTCACATTACTATTTATAGTAACTTTCCATAAACTCACTTTACTATATTCATTTCTCATGCTCATTTTCTCAACTAATTCACATCACCACAGTTTCAGTCATATCTTAAGCATACCTACTCCGATTTTTGTCCTCGTTTGCTGCATTCTCTTTAGAATTTTGCCTATTACTATATCAGTACACATTTCAAACATATTGTATTCCTCCTCATCATCATTTACACTCAATATACACAACCGTTTGCAATAATCGATCATTTACTCATTATGTGATTACTTTGAGCTCAATGTTCATTCTCATCATCACCCCCCTTTTGCATCGAAATGGGGGACATATAATTAAGAGTAATCCTATAATTTCCCCTTTGCACTGCTATGCGATCGATCTATATTCATAATGCATAATTATCAAACATTTACTCATACATTACCACGACATGTCACATCACTTTCCTAGTGATTCCCCCTAATGACCCAGCTTAAGGGAAACAAGCGTACAATCTCTCCATGAGTAACCAATCAATCAATCATACACATTCAAATTTTGCCAACAAAAAATTCAATCATATCAACCAATCGACACAGAACACAACACATTTATCCTCCCAGATGACCTAATTTGGGAGTTATATCACCATTTTCCCAGATGACCTAACATGGGAATTTATTTTATACTTCGCGAGTGCTTCCAGATTACCTAACATGGAATCCAATACATACACATTGCAGTGACATATGTGAAGTCCATTACCTTTCCTATACTGCTCCTATATGGGTTATCATGTTTGTGCTAGGAATAATCCATGAATTAGTGCTCACATTATTGTTTTTAATATGTAAATGTAATATTTATATATTACATTAGTAAGTTAGTCTGTTAGTAAGATATTAATATTGTTATATTAAAATCATATTTGTGTGAGAAAAATAAAATTTTGTAATATTATTAATATGAGTTATTAATCAACTCATTATTAATAATATAGGACAATATGTATTAGTTGTGAGTTTGTTGAATAAACAACTCACGGAGCTATTTGGGAGTTGTGTGAGAGATTGTTGGGTTTGGGAGTGATTATAGGAGAGATATGTGAGGATATTGTGGGATTAAATATTATAGTTTAATCCTTGTTTTAAGGAGTTCATTCTCTTATATATTGTAAGCTCTCTCATCATGTAATTGCTCAAGTTTTATTCTATCAATAATATATGGTATTTTTGTTACAATTTGTCCCATGAAATTTTAGTCTTGTATTCTGCAACTTTCCTCCATTATTAATGTGATTTTTCTTTATGTATCTTAGTTATAATATCAATTTCACATCAGATTGATCGAAAATTTGGATCCAAAATTTAAAAAATTAACCTTTTTCTGTCTGCAGTGGCTAGATCTTTTTGACGACATGTACTTAAAGTTGGAGAGTAAAACTAGACCTATCTCCCTACACTCTTCTTTTGGTGGCAGGAAACCCAAATCCTCATATTTTTCATACACACACAATCATGGTTGGGAACTGATCACTCCCTTCCCCATCACATCTCTATCAACAAAAATTGATACATTCAATCATTCAACATCACAATCATCAATCTCTCTGAGAACTCCTCATAACAGTCTCATGTCTCTTGTTTTGCCACATGGATCAATGCGCCAATCCATGGTTCATCATGCTATATGTTATCACTCGACACACACTTGTACTACACTCTTTGCACACTTTGATGACATGGGCTTCTCTAGACATCTCAAGTATGCATCTCTATCTACTTTATGTTACCGAGTTTTTGCTTACCAACATAAAGTGGGGGAAAATACAGACACAAAATCACGCAGTTACTACTATTATTATACCCCCAAGTATATTGTTTTATATATGGATCTTACGTGTAAGAAAATTATTCATTGATTACCCATTTCATAGTCCATCAATTTGTCTTGTTGGTCTTTATTGTTGTTTATCTTGCACACTTTTCACTCATACACATAATTCTGGTTAGGTCTTAGGGATCCATGTCTGTTAGTTCTCATTCATATGTCGTCACTGGTCTCTGGACACTAGCACCTAGGGTTGGATGAGAGCACTAGGTGCCCTTGTCCATCATGGGCACCCTTTTCCTCTTTTTATTTGGTTTTATTTTTTACATTTGAGGTCGGTATTTTTTTTTTCCTCTCATCTCCTGAGGTACTAGTCGACATGTCAGGTCATTAGTGTTGAAATTTGAATACTATATCCCAATATAAACACAACATACATACCGTTATATGGGAGTTATATTCTTATCAAGGGATAGCTATCTACATAAATCAAGGGACTGCAATTGGGCTATTATTCTAAGTACACACTGTATAGGAAGGGGAGTCTATTCTATTCAATCCACACATTTGCATTTTTATCTAGTTTTTACCCGATATCTTGGCATCATTGGTGCAAGGGTGACCTAGGAGCACTATTGCACACACAAGCACATAGAAATAAATTGGGTCTGAGATGTAGTGCAACACTCAGTTGTAATTCCACCATTGTGGTGGCTGAGGACTATCCAACCCCTCATTTTTAATCTTTATTTTTTAGGATTTGATGTCTATTTGAGGGTTTTTACAGGTGATTTCTTCATTATAGGTTTACAAGTACCTCGGTGATCCAAGTGTGACATATGTGTGACCAAAGGAGAATAAGTGTGAAGCCCTAGAGACTATATCAGAACTAGGTTCCTAACTTTTTGTAGCTCAAGGCACCTAGAAATAAGACCAGGGCACCCACAGGCGTCACCATCCCTCTCCAGGTGCCCTAGTATAGCCAGTTCCATTTTTGTTGCATTTTTATGTTGTTCGTTGCAATGACCTGTTATTCTGTTTCACCACACTACTCAGTCCTAGGTCACTGTGAGCTAAGCAAGGTCAAGATAAGTACATTATCCCTATCATTTCCTTTCATTAATAAAATCAAATAAATTATTTAACATTCATATTTCATTATATATCATTTATATCATAGTTATACAATTATATTTAAATAAAATATCTAGATTTTATTGAATCGGTCTCAATTATTTACAGATGTCTCCAAACATGAAGCTAGTTTTGGCATTTGACTTGAGAAGCTTAAGAAGGCGTATTTGACAAAAAACAAGGTAATTTGTTTATTTCTTTTGCATTTCTCCAATTTGATGATTGATTAAGCATTGAATGAGGTTTAGTAACATGGTACAAGAAGATTCCAAGCCTTAATAGGGATTTAAGGGAAAATTTGGTTTAAGAAGGAAGATTCTTAAGCCTAAAAAGGTGAGTATCTTAGCTTGTAAAACACGGATTTTGGAGATTTTGATCAAACTAATTCATAGTGGATGGTTTGTAAGTGGATGTAACTATGCATCAAGTTTTCTCTAAATCTTCATGATTTTTTCAAAACAATAAGCTTTAGGGAAAAAAAGGTTAGTAAGAGAGACTTGATTGAAAACAATAGAAGTGTTGTTGAGGTGGTTAAGCTTGGAGTTGGATTCTAACATTTTATGAGGAGATGTAAGCCCATCAATGGTATTTGAAAATATATTCATAAATTACAAAGTCTTTGTAAGTTTCTCCATACATTAAGATTTGTAGTGAAGAAGGGCTAGTAGTTGTTAACAGGGTCTAAAAGGTGAATGTGTTGAATTGAAGACTTGAATCCTTTTGAAGGTTTTGATGCATGTTAATTTGATGATATTGAGTAGGTAATGATTAAGAAATATCCTTGAATCAATATTGTAAATAAAATTGGAACATGTATGCATTGTGAAGTGCTTGAGTTAATGCATGTTCTTGATAATTTTGATCTTGAAACTAACATTGTGGTGTCACGTTAGAATTTGGGTTTCCACCCCCCTTTGCATCATAGTGGTATCAAAGCCTATTTTCTCTTTAAAATCTTGAAAAAGAAAGTTTTTGAAGATAATAAAGTTGAAGATTGATAATCAAGTGGTAACTAAAGAAACCTTAGCCATTGAAGGCTCAAAGAGAAAGTAGAAAGAAAATAAGAAGAAATCTAAGGTGAAATAGACATAAAGGTTAAAAGGGAAGAAAATAAGTGCAAAAAACTAGGTAAGGCCTAGGGTGAGGTACTAGGAAAGAGAAAGGTGAAAAATATTTTCTTGTGAAGAAGAAATAGAGAGAGAGAAGAGAGAGAGAGAGAGAGTTGAGATGAGAATTAGAGATGAAGGTTTTCTTTCCATATGGCTACCACAATAAGTTGAAAGAGAGTATAAGGAAGAAGAGGATGGAAAATGAAGAGATGATATCATAGATTAAGGAGATAGAGGATGATTTGAAATTGATAATAAAAATAAATTAGGAGGTAAATCAAGTTCTTGGTTGGAGTATGAAGAAAAGAGTGCAATGGCTCTTAAAGTGGATTCTCGAAAGAAGGAGAAAGAAATTAGTTACTTGGAAAATAGAAGAGCGAAGAATACAAAGATGTATGATTTTGGTAAATTTATTGAGTGAAGGGAAAGAAAAAATGTTTTGCATTCATTTTGAAGCTTGTGAAAAAAGAGAAGGATGACATGGTAGAAGAAGGAACACTTTCATGTGAAGTGAAGTAGATGCTAGGTGAGTTTGTGATTATCATAGAACATGATATTCATGATAAGTTATCAAAAATACATAGTATAATTCATTATATGGATATGATCCTAGGTTCTAGTTTTTTGAAGAAGGTTGTACATAGGTTATCACCTATGGAGAATGAGGAGATGAAAAAGCAAGTTCAAGAGTTGCTTGAGAAGGGGTTGATAAGAGAAATTTTCAGCTTGTGTAACACCTACAATATTAGATCTAAATTAAGGAGGTGAGTGAAGGATGTGCATTGATTCTAGATCCATAAAAAATATTACATTTAAGTACATGCTCCCATTGTACCATGCATGAATTATATGATGGATTGTTTAAGTTGAACAAGGTACTTAATGAAGATTTATTTGGCGAGTGTGTATCACTAGATCGTGATAAGAGAGGGTGATGAAGGGAAGACTATTTCAAATATGTAGTATGGTTTGTAAGAGTGGTAGGGAATACCATTTTGGATAACCAATGCACCAAGTACATTCACGTGACTTATGAATGAAGTGTTGAAGCATTTACTATGTTGGTACCCAAATTTGTTCTCCTTTTCAGTTTGAGCAGCATCAGAGATATGGAATGAAGCTTGAAGTCAGATAGATCATGATGTGTGCCATTTTGTAGCTAGGGAGGTGATCTAACTGGCACTCAGATTTGTGGAGAGATGGATAGCACTTTGAAAGGATTTGATCTGACCCTCACTATTTTAGGTTGTGCCTTTCAACCAAGGTAAGAGAACCTATATTGTAACCCACAAATGGTGAAGGAGATGAAGATATCCCTCAATTTATGAAAATAATATGAAAAGGCCTTGGGAAAATATGATCAACACTCCAAATCTGACTTTCACAAGTTGTCACTCTTAGATTATGGAGATATTTTCAATGTAAGGCAAGGGTTACTGGAGACATTATATGATCCTCAGTTACTTTGTGCATTTTTGTAAATGGATTGTATTCTTTTTTTGACACACAATGCAATGCAGGGGTAGTAGGAGTAGGATTAGTTTGTTTGAATGAATTTTTTGGTGGGGTGTTGACAAGACAAACTGGGATATATCAGATCTTTGACAACCTCTACAATACTTGAACAATTATCAGATTAAATGCTTCAAATAATTAGAATATTCTTTCAACTAGAAGAGGCATAAATGGAAGCCCAAGTTGCACTCTTCACACAATCTTTGAGAATTCACCACAAAAGCTTGAAGTAAGGAACTCAATTAAACACGAAAATCCTTGATCAAACCACGCCTAAGGTACCCCCAAAGGCTTATAAACAATCTCTGCAATCAAGGAAGGTAAAGTGATTTTAAATTTGTTTATCTCTTTATTAGATGAAGGCTCTTCTGAACATGAGATTGCAAATGCCACTAAACTATCAACAAGAAATGGAGATTCTATGTAATTTCTAAAGACTTTCAATGCAAGATTGTAACAAGAACAATGAAAAATATTTGTAGGCATTTAGAAATGACAACAGACATCATATTGCCCAGAAAAACATAGATTAACTCAAAAATTTGTTAGATTCATCAGCAAGGGAGAGTTTTATGAACAATCTCAGAGCTGCGTGATGGCTATACACTTGTAACCAACTCACATACATGAAGATCCAACACAGAAGAAATTATTCTGGTCCTTTCGTGGGTTTCTTAGCAAATGAGCTTTCTCTTAGAATTTTCTAGTGGTTTTCAACTTTTCCCGACCCCCTGCATGTCTCAAAACATGCATTATATATCTCTTTCCACCTTGGATCCCTCTTTCCCAAGAAAATAATATGCCAAGGGATCAATTCTATTACAACCATTTCTCATGATTCAATGAAAATGACATCAAACAGAAAAACATTCACAAGTTGTCAGGTGTGCCCAAAAATATTAAATCATCCCAAACATCTGGATCATTATCCATCCTGAAGGCACGTTTTTCATCATTAAGGCATGCAAACATCTCTTACTCATCATTTTCACCTTTTTACCTTTTCAAATTAGCTCAACAACGTTTGATTTTGTCATTTCACATTTTTTGGATGGATTAAGGAAAAATTTATTTCAAAACCACCTCAGATCAAATAATTAAGCCATGAAAGTGATGCCAATGATCCTGGAAGGCCGAAAGAACACAAAATCACTATAAATTTGATGAATTTTGATGCCAAAATTGTGATTCCAAGATTTCTGGAGCTACCATGGTAGTCAAAACAAATGGATGCACAACAACCATCGATCTTATCCATCTTTTAATCCTGGCCCTCCACGTGGAAGATGTGGACTTAGAAATAAGCTTGAGTTACCTCTTTAATTTTTTGGATAAGGCTGGACACGTGGCAAAAAATGATTGGAAACAAACTCGGGCTCATTTTTTGACTTTTCAACCTTTTGGAAAAAATGGAAAAATTTGACCTTTTCCCCCGTCCCACTGCCTTTGAATTTTAGAGCTGACATGTGGCACATGGTGTGTCCCATTGTGATCATGCTTCAATTCTGCACATTTTGACCTTTTTTGGAAAATTGGAAAATTTTCACTTTTTGCCCTGCGGGCCCGCACCTCTGATTCCTCCCCTGCCATGTGTCGCTCGATATTCGCTAGTAGGCCAGTGCTTCAAATTTTGATTTTAAGACTTCTTTGCAAAAGGGAAAAAATTCTCTGCTACCTCCGCCAGCCCGTTGACCTACCTTGTCCGCTCTACCTGCCACGTGTCGCTCATTGATTTGCTTGTCGACCTGCAACTTAAATTTTTTCCTTAACTCCTTTTACTAAAAAGGGGAAAAATCCTCATTTCCCTCCATGGCCCACACTTCCCTCCTTGCCTGCCTTTGACCCTTAAAATGTGACATGTGTCTCACCTGGATAGGAGTGGAGCCATTTTTCATTTTTTACCTTTTAGAAAACAAAGGAAAAAAGTCATAAAATTTTCCTTCGGCCCCTTCTTCCGCTTTTTGCCTTTTGGACACGTGTCCTTTCCTGATTTGTTGCGGAGATTCGGTCGAAAATGTTACTTTAAACCATTTGAAGTTAAAAACTTCAAAATCACCAAAACCTCTGCCTCACCATTTTGACTTTTCCTAGACACACGTCCTCCTATTATTTTCCATGGGGCCGTGGTCCAAAATTTTACTTTAACCCTTTGAGCCAAAAACAAAAAATTTCATAAGTTTTTCTCCGTCACCCACATCCCCTCCGACCAAAATACTTCCACGCGTCCTCCTCTGGTTGGCTGCGAGGTTTCGGGAAAAATTTTAACTTAGGAAATTTTGCAAAATAAAGCCAAAATTTTCAAAGGAGATCCGACTCCCTGCCTCTCCTTGGCCAATAAGAACATGCCACGTAGGCAACTTTGAAAAAGGAGGAGCCGTGGAGCCAAATTTGCCACTTTGCCCAAAAAATAAAAAAATGACAAGTTATCCTGCCGCACCTCAACCAATGAAAACCCGCCACATTGCCAATACCTTCTAAGGATGAATTTGATGGGTAAAGGACTCCTGTATGACCGTCAAAACGTAAAAAATTCAAAGGATGCCCTAGAATTCAATTTTTTCACCAAGGATGACATATTTTTTGATTTTAAATCAACTGAATCATGATTTTTGAACATTTTCAACCTTGGGATTGGATTTTCAATTGCACACAAGTATGATTTAATCAATTTTGATTTTTCCATGATCTAGGAAAGGGAAAAAAAGACATAGCCCACAAAATTGGAAAAACTAGGGCATAATAAAGGGCAAACTTGGACTATTCTTTCAAATTAGGACAAAATAACAAGTTTGTGAGCATTTTTAAAGCATTTCAACTAGAGGGGAAAAATTACAAACCACCAAATCAAAGGGTAAAACATTTTTTGAGTAGATATAGATTTGAAAATTTAGGGCAACATGGTGCAAGGTCAAAAATGGCACCAACATACTAGGTATGTTTTTCAATATATATTTGGGTGAAATTATAGTCTTTAGAAAAATTTAGGAAGAAGACTTGGCCAATTTGTGGAAGATATTAGAGTGTTTGTAGAAAGAAAAGCTACAAGTGAAATCGAAGAAATGCAATTTCATTAAGGAGCTAGTGTACTTGGGATATGTGATATCTAAAATAGGATTGAAGATGGATCATGAGAAGGTGCAAGATATAGTGGAGTGGTTCTTACCCAGGAATATTTATAAAGAACAAAGTTTCCATGGTTTGAAAAACTTTTATGGAAGGTTCATTAGAGACTTTAACATAATTTGCAAACTGACCACAAAGGTGATGTAGGGAGATAAGAGAGAGTTTGCAAGGACCAAAATTAGGAAATATGCATTTTATAAGTTGAAGAAGAAATTCATGGAGCAATCAATGTATTTTAATTTGATTGTGATGTGATTGGAATAATTGTTGGGCTAGTGTTGGGTTAAGATGGGAGATCCATCTAATATTTCACTGAGGAACTAAATGGTGCAAGAAAGACGTATTTGGTTTATGATCAAGATTTTATGTGATAGTGCATGCTTTGAAGAAGTGGAGGTACTTCTTGTTTCCCAAGGACTTTATGCTATACAAAAACCATCAAAAACTACTATTCATTAATAGTCAAGGGAAACTGAATAAAAAACACATGAAATTGGCTGATTTCTTTTAGAGCTACTCATTTGTCTTATAACATAGTATTGGGAATTTGAACAAGTTTGTACATGTACTAAGTAGAAGACGTGTCTTGTTAAGCGAGGCACATGTAGAAGTCACAGGGTTTTATGCTCTAAAGCAACTTTAAGCAGAAAATGAATATTTCAGTGAAGCATAGAGAGCATGTGTAGAACTTGCAAGCATCGATCACATCCCTTGGTTAGATTATTTCCCACAGAAGGAATTTTTGTTCAAAGGATCCCAATTACGTCTTCTTAGAGGGCCAATGCGAGAGAAATTAATCCAAAATAAGTATTTTGGAGGATTATCTAGTTACTTTGGAATGGACATGACCTTGGTTCCGATAAGAGAAAGGTATTAATAGCTGCAAATGGGTAAATATGTGCATATATATGTACAAAGGTGCAAAATTTGTTAATTGGTAAAATGAAAGATTCAGAATGTAGTGTTATATCAACCAATGGTATCACCTGAAAAACCTTCATAGAAATTAAGTATGGATTTTGTTTTGGGAATAACCCAAACACAAGAAGGGCATATTCTATCGTTATTGTTGATCTATTTTTGAAGATGGGTCTTTTTTATATGGTATTCACAATATCCAAAAATGTTTACACATAGAATAGCTCACTAAGATATTTATGACACCTTTTGAATGAGGAAAAATGGATTTCATGCACAAAAGATATAGTTTGCTGTAATTTATCTCCCAATGGAAAAAATAAAATAACAGTCTTCATAGAGATGATGTAGCATGATATGATCTCGACAAGTGGACAAATTATGGAGTGATAAGTGGTAGAGTTTTCTTCTACAAAAATTTGGTTTTAACATTTGTTCTTTGATAGCCAATGTGGGGCCCACACAATGTGTTGACTGGGGGATCAACATCCGATGGGGTCTACTCTTTTTCAAGAGGACCATGCCACATTTCTTCACATTTCATAGTGAGGGTATTTTCTTACAAAGCCATTTGAAGACCCAATTTTCATACATGTGGGACTAAGTTCCCAAATTTTCCACATATCACCAGCCATCTCAAGCGAGCTACACTGCTAAGGACTGAGTTACACAGCCAACTCAATGAGTTGAACTATAATCACACCTGATGAGTCGGGCCAGCTCATCGCAATATACCTCAACAACTAACAACCGTTGGCAATTCAAGTGCCAAATTTGCTGAGCTAACCAACATAAGCATCAACGAGCGAGAATCAAGCTAAGTGCTAAGTCACAAACACACAACTCACATTATAACCAATGTAAGTTCTAATTTCGAGTCAGGTGGTGATTCCATCAAGTATTCAACAAATCAACCAACTTGTGGGCTAAGGGATGAAATTTGTGGGCACACAAACAAAATGGAGTTAGATGTGGTGATAACCATGTAACCTATCCCACCACCCAAGGATTTTAAACGATATCTTTAACTCATGTCTTTTACATATGGTATTATCATCCTAAAGTTTGTCAACAAAAAAATGTGTGGGGGATAAAACATATCCCATGGGATTTGAGTCACTAACTTGTTAAACCTAACACATGAGCCTTGACCACCATACCATGTGGCCATATGATATATTAATCCAAGGATATGGTTTTAATCCATATAATGTGGTTTTGAAGTTATTAAAACAAGCAAACCATGCGATGTAGATGGAATTTGAACCCAACTAATTAGGCTAAAATGATAAGCCTTGGCCACAAGCCCATGATACTTTGAAATATTATGTAAGGCCCAAATTTATATTCAAAAGGCTAATCTTTAATGTTATAGACCCACTTTTGGAGAGTTTGAGAGAAAATTGAAGAGTCTTGTTAGATGAATCCTTTAGAGACAGGTTCAGAGATATTTCTAGAGACTATGTAGATGTTTTTAATAGACCAATGCAACATTGTGATGAATTTGTAATTTTTTGAAGCGAATATTCATCGTAATAGAGCAATTTTGGAGCTTGTATGGACCCCGAGACGTAGCCTGGATTGGGTGAAATTTTTTATCATGTGGTTTGCAATTTCTGCTGCATTTTTAATTCTTTTTCCCATTGTTATATCAATTTAATTCTATTTTAAAAAGTTTTTAAAGACAAGTTTAATTTTACAAGAAATCAAAACTACTTTTTTAAGTATTCAAAAATTTATGATTTTGATATGTGAATATTTTCTGGATCAAATTGGGCTTCGTAACTTAGATTTAGTATTGATTTCATTAAATTGAGCAAATTTTTATGAGATTTTGGAAAATTTAGATAAATTAATAAAGAATAGGAAAATGGAGAAAACGAATAGTTTGATATAAATACCCCATTTAAAAATCAATTTTGGTATCAGAGATGGTTAGTAATACCTTTCCACTTTGTATAAAATATTCTTCCATTGTTTAATTGCATTTTGTAAGTGCAAGTTTCTTGGTTGCAGAAGTTCAACCATGGGTAAAGCTCTAAAGAGAGAAAGGATTCGTGAGCTACAAACCATAAACCAACATATTTAGGAGGAAAACTCTGAGCTAAGGAAAATTTGGATTCTCTTGGAAGAGGAGAAGAAATATTAACAAGGTAAATTGATGTCTCATGGGAATAATTGTAGAATTCCAACATGAGTTACAAGCCAAGGTATAGATCTTGGTAAAATATTAGAATGGTGAAGAAGTGGAGGAGAAATAAAAGTCTACAAGAAGACATCCATCTACCACATATGTACAAACCACTAAGGTATGCACTGTAATTGATTCACCATGTTCTCTCTTACCATCAAAATATTGATCCTTATTTTGGTGAATTCGAGAAATATACTCGGGGTATAGGCTCTAAGATGCTAACCAAAATGAGTTTTGATGGAAAGGGCCTTGGTATCAATGGAAAATTATTTCTAATCCCATACAGGTTGAGGAAACACCTCATTATGAAGGTTTAGAATGTAATAATGGAAAAGGAGAGGTTAGAGAATGCATCAAAATAGTTGAAGAAAGAAAAAATTCAATGCCCAAGTCACTATATTTATAGCTTGTGCAAGGTAATGGAAATAATTTTTTGTTAATATTAACGAGAATGTTGTTTCTCTTAAGAATGTGAAGGCCTCTCATAAAAATTGTGCGAGTGAGTGAAAATTGAAATTAATGAAGGAACAACCTTCCAAACTTGGAAAAACCATTTGAAGAGAATGCAAGATATTTCCAAAGCGAGATGATTCCAAAATAGGAGATAACATCTATTCCACTCTTCATAATTGCAAGAATGATAGTTCTAAAAGGGATGGACAATATAAATACTCCAACATTCACTTTTATTTTGCAAAGAATAGCTAGGTAACATAGAATTTATGGTATGTATTTCCATGTACCTTTTTTTGATTAAATAACCACTATGTGACCATGTGTTGGAAGAGAAAATCCTTAGAATGGAAAATTAATAAATACTACTCTCCAAAATAATATATGGAGGATGGAAATATTTACTGCACTCATTGCAGAATGAGTGGACATTGAATTGAGAAATGTTGGAACCTACATCCACAACTTTGTTCAAATACTGGTAAGAAGAAAGTGGTACAAGAAAAAATATTCCAAGGGGTATTTCATGAAGAAACCCAACTATCTAATGAAGAACCCAATAAAAAGGAGTTACCCAAAGAGGAACATCTGTCAGAATGGGTCGGTAAGATAATACTTGAATTTATGGATAGTATATTTTCATAGCTAAAATTTATTTAGCATGTTTATTATTGCACCTCCAAATATTATTATTTTTGTTTCTGTTAAGAACGAAGGAAACTAACTCCTTTTTTGAGTAAATTTGGAGGTAAAATATGGAACAAAAATTTATTTGAGAAGAAACAATATGAGAAACTGATTATATGATGCATCATTTTTATTTACATTCTCATTAAAATGTTAGCATTCAAATTAGCATGTTTCACTTACCTATTATAACATTGACAAGATGGGTAAAGAGAAACTTCGTTGACAAGGAACTTAAAACAAAGGTTGTCAAAATCAGTTGTTGAGGTATACCAAGCACTGTTGTTTTTATGAATGTACATTGGCATTTTTTTCCTTTAATACATGTCCAATTTAGGGTTTGGAAAGAACCAAATTCGAGCAATGTTTGTAAATGTGAGAGTATCCAAAATCCATGTATATTTGTATTTGATTAAAAGACCCCAAGAAGGGTAAACTGTACAAGTGAATTTTAATGAAAAAGAGAGGATGCAAACATACATTTATAAAATAACTACTTATTATTACAATGTATTATTTTGACTTTGTTGAAAACATTGTACAACATAGAGATTATAAACAACATCCCTAAGGAAGAGCTTCATTCTAGCCTACAATGAATGTAGAGGCTAAGAAAAACCACCCAGAAAAGACCAAGACATTATGAGTGCAAGAAAGTTAGTTGACAGAGATAAGAGGGAGTTGTGTACTCTCTTCATCACTTGTGTTTGTAAATTCAATTTTGGGAAAATTAGTCTACATGAACTAAGAAAACAAGTAGTTCAATACATGTCAGTACATTATGAGATATATCCCCATTAGGAGAAAGGGAGAGATAGTTTCCGATGATCATGAATCAAGGTAAGAAGTAAAGATTTCTTTCTGTTGATGTTTTCCTCATGAGTTACTAGATGAGTTGCAGGAAGTTATTATGTTTGACAGAAGAGAATATAAATTAAAAAAGAGGAAGTGTACATTCAATGATTTGATGAGAATGAAACATTTTGGTGGTACCAAAGATCCTCGGTGGGGAGGTGTTATTTGGAAGACACACATAGGTTATATGGTCTACAAAATATTGAAAAAGGTTTGCATATAAAATATTTCATCTAGATATTTTTGATGCCTTTTGAACAAGGCAAAATAAACATCGTACGCAGAAGATACATCCTGGTGAAATTTCTCTCCAATTGGTAAAAATAAAAAACAATTTTCTTATAGATTTGTAGCATGATGTGAGCTCAAAATATGGATGAATGACAAAGTGACAAGTGCAATAATTTTCTCATACAAAAATTTGGTTTTTTGGTTTTAGGAGGGGGACCCTGTCATGTTTCTTCACATTGCATAGTGAGGGTTTTTTCTTATAAACCCATTTGAAGACCAATTTTTCATACATGTGGGACTGAGTTCACAAATTTTCCAAAGATCACCAACCAGCTCGGGAGAGATACACTATCAAATACATATTTACATAGCCAACTTGGTGAGATGAATGACATAGTCACACCTAACGAGTCGGTCTGACTCATCACATCACACCTCAACAATTAACAAACTCCAGTGAATAAAGTGCCAGTTTAGTGAGTTAACCGACATACCCACTAACAAGCTAGAACTGAGCTAAGTGCCAAGTCACAAACACACATCTCACATTCTAACCAACAAAAGTTGCAATGCTAACTCAGGTGGTGAGCCCACCACGGAATTCAAAAAACCATCTAAATCGTGGGCGAAGAGCCTAGCTCAGCGAGGACAAAAACAAAATGGAGTTATACATGGCCATAACCATGTAACGTATCCCATTGCATAAGGCTTTTAAATTCTATCTTCAACTCCTATCTGCTACATGTGGGATTATCATCCCAAAGTTGTCCAAGAAAAAATGCATGGGGGATAAATATTATCCCATAGGATTCAAAATTCTAACTTGTCATGCCCAACACATGAGCCTTGACCTCCATGATATGTAGCCATATGTTATATTAAGCAAATGATATGGTTTTTATCCATATAATGTGGATGGTTGAAGTTAAAAAAAAAAGAAAAAACATGCAATGGAGAGGGGATTTGAATCCCATCCAATTAGGAAAAATGTATAAGCCTTGGCCACAAGCCCATGAGACTTTGAAATATTATATAAGGCCTAAATTTATATTTGAAAGGCTAATCTTTAATGTTACAGGCCTGATTTTAAGAGTTTGAGAGAAAATTGAAGAGTTTTATTGAAGGAATCATTTGGATACAGGTTCAGAGAGATTTTTAAACATAGTGATAATGTTTTTGGAAGACCAACGTAGCATTGTGATGAATTTGTAATTGTTTGAAGTGATTTTTATCATAATAGAGTGGTTTCAGAGCTTTTCCGCACTTGGATACATATCTTGAATCGAGTGTACTCTGTTATCATGTGGTTTGCAATGTATACAACATTTTTTACTTATTTTTCTCGATGTTATCTTGATTTAATTATAATTTTTGAAGTTTTAAAAGCTAATTTTAATTTTACAGGATATCGAAACTACTTTGTTAAGTACCCAAAAAATTGGAAATTTGATAAGTGAATGTTTCCTAGATCAAATTGGGATTCCTAATTTATATTAAATACTAATTTAATTAAATTGAGCCAATTTTTTTATGAGATTTCAAAAATTTGAGATAAATTAATAAAGAATCGAAAAATGGAGAAAACAAACAATTTGATATAAACACCCCATTTTTCAGATTATTTTGTGCTTAGAAAAAACCAATGATGTTGTGCATATAACTAATTTATTTTTTAGGGAAGTTGTGGGACTACATGGATTGTAGTGTAAATATAATAATTTTTTTGGTCATTTTTGGTGCACATTGTGGAAGAAACTAAACACAAAATTGTAGTTGAGTTTTTTGCACCACCCACAAATAGATGGTCAAGTATAAGTTGCCAAGAAAAGCCTCAACAATTTGTTGAGATGTTTTCAGAGAGAAGGTAGAGACATGAGATTTAGTCCTTACACAAGAAAATTTTACATGTAATAATTTTGTGAATAAAAACACTAGTAAGTCATCTTTCTAGATAGTTTATGGACTAATTTTGACGGGAGTTATAGAATTGTGTGGCATATCTCAAAAAGGAAAAAAACATAGAACCCACAAATTTTGCACAGTATATGAAGGATGTGCACAAAAAATTACACAAAGAGTTCAAGAAGATCAACATGGACTATAAGGAACATGTGGATTCAAGGAGAAAATAAAAAAAGAATGAGGTTGGAGACATGTATCTTGTGCATATGCGCAAAGAAAAGTTCCCAAGAGGAACATATGATAAGTTGAACTAGAAGAATATTGGACCATGCAAAGTCTTGATGAATTTTTTGTCAAACACCTATGAGGTAGAGTTTCCAATGGGATATACATTTCACTATATTCACTATTGTGGATGTATAACCATACTTTGAGGGAAAGATAAGTAATAAAGTAGACCATGCCAAAGGAGATTAGAGACACAAAATACTAGATAAATAACACATAAATTAAATATATTATGGATACACATGTACCAAAGATAATACATACAAAATAATGTAAGAAATATCTGTAAAGTGGATTGGTAGAGGAGTTCATGATAAAACATGGCTTAGTCTAACCAAAGTTTCTAAATTTGGCTGATGCATTGAAGACCTTATCGAACATGTTTGAGTAGGGGATCTTATTTTCCAAATTATATAATGTAAGAGTATTTACATTCACATAAAATATTATATCACCCAAATAGATTAGATTTAGGAGAATAACAACATGCATGATTATGTGTAGCTTTTATAACCTCATTAATCATGCACATTTTGTTTTCTTTTGAATAAGAGGAGATAAAGGCACACGTAGTTAGAGGTTTCACATGACCTTTGGAGTTTTACTCGTCGATTTTATTGTGTAGGGACATTATCCAACCACACTCATATGATTATGAAGATTAAGCTTCATGATTATCACAAATATTTATGCCTTTTTGAAATATACAACCTTATGGATCTTGTGTTATTTTTCACTTAACTATAGATGATGTACAATTTCTTTTACTTTATAGAGCATATTATTTTGAGCACATACCAATATTGATATTATTGGAATTACACACATGGGCCTTGATATGTTTTCTTTTCTTGTGGGTTAACTAAGCAACTTCATATGCCTTGATTGGACAAATATACCACCATTAAATATTACTTGCAACCAAATTGATGACATCGATAATGAGTTGAATAAAATGAGGAATATGTAGACACTAAATCACGCACTTGGGTATATTTCTAGGTCGTGATCACATATCACTATTCATATGATTCCTAAGTGATAAAATTACTAATTGAACTTTGTCTTTGGCCTCTTTACTTTCTTTTTGGTTTCCTTCTTGGCTTTACACACCTTATTGCCCTATTTGACTTTTTTCACCTCAGCTTTTCTAATTTTGGACACCAGCGCCCATACACCCTCATCCCCTTTGGGTACCCCCGACCTCTTTATGTATTTCTTCCATCTTTTGGGTATTTTCTAGGTGTTAGGGATCTTGTTTTCTTATGGGTCATCCTTTTAGTAGTTTAATATGAAATTCAAATAAGGGAATCATATAAATACAAAGCTATGTGATCATAATAGGGGACAAAGATCTAAGAATCTATTACTATCACATAAGGTTGCATCCAAAGACATTTCAAGAGCATCAAAGAATCCATCTAGCTATCATTCACGGGAAAAGGGATCACATTCTTCTGTATACACTTCATAGGAGGGGAAGTTCATTTTTCCATGCACACATCATTAGTAAATCTAGTTATTACTCACTATCAAGTGCATCTCACACAAGATCCACCTAGGGCACAATTCTACACACATACACAAAGAACTACAAGGAGTCTAAAATGTAGTGCAGTGTTGAGATCGTAAGTTCACTCAATTAGGTCACTGCCAGGGTTATTCTGAATCCCAATTTACATCTTTTTATTTTTAGGATTGGATGTGTTTTAGGGTTTTGTGGGTTCTCTTTCTCTTTGTAGGTTACAAGAAAATTTTGTGGGCATAACAGGAGACTAATAAGTGATCATTTATCAGAAGGGAAATGACATAGAAGAAATCACTTTCTGACCAGTTTCACAGTCATAGGCTCCCCAGGAGTAGTCTCTAGTGCCCTTGAAGTACCCCTGACCCAATCTAGGCACCCCAGTCTAGGAAGATCTGATAGTCACACAATTTTCTAGGCATAGTTATGATAGTTTCATCCTCCTATTTATCAGTTTTCTAGTTTGGCACAGTACATGATCAATTGCGAAATCATCTAAGTACTTTATCCCTTCTACTACACTTAGGGATTTAAATTTAATTTCTTATTACTTAGGTCAGATATGTACTATATTTCTTTATCATTTCATTGTGACTCTGAAATCAGGGTTTAACATGATTTCAATTATTTGTTAAATCATTTTATGAACCCGTCTCCTTTGAACACTCTTGGGTCTTCACTTCTTTCATTTTTTCTTAGGATCTTATCATCATGGATGTCTTCATCCATTCCTTTTTGCAGGATCATCTTAATTGTATCAATAAACTTAGGTCCTATAAATTTAACACTTATATTCATCCTCATACCTCGCCTGAGTATGTGTATCATAAGTTTACTTCTGCTCTATCTCTCAAAAAAGATCACATTACTTTCACATCAGATGAGTTTCCTCCTCAAGCCATGTTAGAGCATGACCCCCCTTGTATATTCAAGTTTGTATCAATAATGTTAGGGTTAATTGTGTCTTAGTTGATAATGACTGGGGACTCAATATTTGTAACATTGCTTTCCTTCACCAATTGGTTCTTTCTATCACCTATTTGGTTCCTTCATTTTTCTGTATTCATGGATTTGACAATATCCCCAAGTGTCTCTTAGGTACTATCATCCTCCCAATTACTGTCAAGCCATGTATGCTACCCATTCCATGCCACATAATGCACAACAATATTAATTATAATATTCTTCTTGGGTGGACTTATATCCATGCCATGCTTATGATTCCTTCCAATCTTCATACATTGTTTAAATTCCTTTATCGGGGAGTTTTCTATGACATTCCAGCTGATCCATCACCTTTCACATATTGTAATTCTATTGAACATTTTGCCGACACTCCTAGTTCTTCTTCTAGCTAAGATTTTTTCCAAATATGGTCTTGGATATAAATATTTTCTCCGTTATGGTTTCTCAGGTAATGTCCTAGTCCCACATGGGCAAGGAGTCACAGAACCATGGTATTTCCCTACTCAATCTAAAAATATTGGCTTGGGATACCATATTCAATCTATACCTTCTTCAGATTCCTATACTAATGCTTTACACTTCTTTGCTTCCTTTGGTATATCTAGACCTCATTAGTGATTCTAATTCTACTGCTTGGGCTGATTTAGACACTTTTTCTACTAATGTCTCTCTTATAGAATACATAGGAGTTTATGATCACCTCCCTTGTTTTCATCATAAGAAGCATTCTCCATCACTTCTTAATGCTACCGCCTACTTTGAAGAGTCTGATACACTTACTGAAAGTGCCAATCCTCCTAATATTATTCCTACCAACCCATACATCGAGGATTGGTCAACTCTTCTCAATGAGGATACCATTAAATATAAACTCAGAACTTTTGTCAACTTCACACTTTTGAATGGTGTTATTAACTGCTTCTCTCACACCTGATGAGAAAAAAATATCAAACAAGTTCTTCAACAATTTTTAGACATCATTGCATGAGACTATAGTGATATGCTTGATATTGATCTATTTGTAGCCATGCATAACATAGTTCTTAACCATGGTGTAAAACCTTGTCAACAAAAAATCTATAAAATGGACCCAAAGGTCGCGTTCCTAGTCAAAGAAGAGATACAACGAATACTAGATGTTGGTTTTATTCGTGTCATTGATTATCCAAAATGGGTGTCTAACATTGTGCCAGTTATGAAACCAGATGATAGGGTCTGATTTTGCATAGAATTTCATGATCTAAATAAGGCTTTTCCCAAGGATAGTTTCCTTTTACCCCACATAGACGTCATTGTTGATTCCAAAACCGGACTATGATACTCTCTCTTTCATAGATGGTTTCGCTAGTTATAACCAAATAAAAATCAATCCATCATATAAAAAAACTTATTTTACTACACCATGGGGAACATTTTATTAAATTTTCATGCCCTTTGGCATTAAAAACATTGGGGCCACTTATCAGCGATCAATGATGCACATCTTCCATAATTATATTTCAATGAATATTATGTTGATACCCTTGAATATACTTTCTAAATCATAACACCAGTTCTACACATGCTACCAAGATCTCCAATAGCACACTCTTTGAATGTTTACTTGAACAATATAAAGTACACTTAAATCATTGCCCCAAAGAAGTGTGTCTTTTGGAGTTATAACTAAAGGCAGCAAAGTCATGCCTATCTTATCCTTCCTTGAGGTAGCTTTTTGTATATGTCTTCAATCTGACTATTGTCAATGCTCCCTTCCCCCTCCATGCTTTTCTTATTAGCATTTTTATCTCAGCCTTAAGGCCTCCAGTATCTTAGAAGGTTTATCCATCTGTGCTTCTCGGGGACTAACGTGGTATTAAAATAGATCCCAATAAAATTCAGGTCCATTATTGACATGCCTCCACCTCAAAATTTTCATCATATTACGCTCGCTGCAAAAAAAAATTCAATCCATCTGACAATTGGTATTAGTTGCACAGCTTGCTGATAAAACTCAACCATTCACACACTTGATGAAGAAAGATACTAATTTTTTTTGGGATGATCATTTCCAACAAGAATTTGATGTTATTAAAGCATATATTTTAAATCCACCTGTCTTAGTACCTCCTACGACTTAGTAGCCTTTCTTGTTATATATATCTTCCATGTTCCATGCTTTAGGAGCCCTCCTAGCGCAACATGATGATTCTCAATGTGAGAGAGATGTCTATTATATCAATCGTACTTTACTCTCTTATGAATGAAACTATAGTTACATTGAGAAATTATACCTTGGACTTGTATTTTTAGCAGACAAGTTATGCCACTACCTTCTTAACAATGAAGTTCACATAATTACTAAGGTAGACCCTCTACGTTATCTATTATCTCGCACACATCTCTCAGGATGTCTGACATGGTGGGTCATGCTACTTAAACAATTGAACTTCAAGTTCATCCCAAAAAAAGCAATCAAAGGCCAAGTTATTGTTGATCAACTAGTTGAGGAACCTCTACCAGATGAATCCCTTATTTGTGATTCTTTTCAAGATGATTTCACATCTTACACCATTAATACCGACACTTGGACCATGCATTTTGATGGATCTCATTACCATTCGGGTGTTGGGGCTAGGATAGTCTTTATCACTCCACATGGTGATCATCTCCCCTTTGTATATCGCTTAGGTTTTCATGCACTAATAACATTACTAAGTATGAAGCCCTCATTCTCAGCCTCACTACTAACTGGAATCCCCTTATTCATAATATTTACATACACGACGATTCACAACTCATTATTAATCAAGTTAATGATAAGTATCACACCAAAGAGGAACATCTCGTGTCATATAATAACCTTGTTAAGGATAATTTTTATCTATATTCAAGACTTACTCCCTTACTGCTATTCCTCGTAAAGACAATCGTCATGTAGATGATACGGCCAATGCAGACATCACTTATTCCTTAAGATATCACTGTGGAAAAAGCTGTGTTCATCATTAGGAACTTATGAAAACCCTATTCCTCTATTCACACTTCACTTCTCGACACTTGTGTCGTCACATGCAGTACTGACCGTCCCGGAATGCTTTACTCCAATCTACAACTTTCTTTATCGACAAACCATTCCCAATGGCCTTCAACCTCACGAAGCTCATTCCTATGGCATGAATCCACATGTTATGTCATCATTGGTGAAGAACTATTTAAACACTCATTTGACGGATGTTTACTACAATGTCTAGGACTCACAAACATTCCCACTGCCATATCTCAGGTGCATGATAGCCTATGTGGTGGCCACTTCTCCGGAAAGGCTATGTCACACAAACTCTTACAACAAGGCTACTATTGGCCTACTATGGAAGAATATTGCCTTGAATATGCTAAATAATGTGATAAATACCAAAAACATAGAAACCTCCACCATTCACCTATGTATGACCTTCAGCCGATTACCCCATTATGGCCCTTCTCTTTATGGGGTTTCAACCTTATTGGCATGATAAATCCTGAACCAACTAATTACCACAAGTATATTATTACTTCCAGAGAGTATTTTACTAAATGGGTCAAAGTAGGGCCACTACAAATTGTCACAAGTCATGATATCTATCGTTTTATCACTACTCACATCATTACGCATTTTGGCATCCCCTATGCTATTATCACTGAAAATGGATATTATTTTCATAATAAGGATGTTAAAAGGATTTTGCACAAAATTCAAGATTAAACAATCATTCTCTACTCCTTATTACCCACAGGGTAACGGTCAAGCATAAGCTACCAATAAGACCATTGTCAAAATCTTATGCAAAACTGTGGACACTAGCGGTGATGATTGACACAATATACTCCTATAAACTCTTTGGGCCTACCACACTAGTGTGTGTACACCCACTAATGCTACACCATTATTACTAGTATACGTTATTGAGGTCATCATTCCACTAGAACTCTAAATCCCATCACTACAGGTCTCACTCAAAGGCATACTAAAAGATAATGAATATCACGAAAAAATATTACATGAGCTTGAAATCCTTGACTCCCGCTGAAATCAAGCCCTATGAACATCTTCAAGTATATCAATCTCACACCGCTCAAGCATACAATGGAAAAAATCATTATCTAGAGTTCAATGTGGGTGACCTTGTGTTAAAATAAATTTAAAAAAGCACGAATGCTGAAGCACCTTTCAAAGGCAAGTTCAAACCTAATTGGCTAGGTCCTTATGTTATCACTAACAAGCTTGGGGGTGGTGTCTATCACCTTGCCACTATTCTCAGTAAGCCACTTAAAAACCCACTTAACATTATGCATCTTAAATGATACTACACGTAAAGCTCACATCATTACCCTGATGACACACTCTTGTGTTACTGTTCACACTTGACTGTTGAGGAGCATACTACATTCATGAACCTCACATCATACACACTACACATTTCACACTCACACATTCACAACACACATTTCTAGTGCACATTCATCACAACACACTTCCCGATGATGCACTCTAGTTCCATGGTTCATACTCGACTACTGAGGATCTAAATTTGAAATGAACCTCACCACACTCACTCACTCTATACACTTTATGCTTCATCGATCATATCTTTCTAGTGCACAATTCAAACCATTTCCTGATGACATACACTCTTTATTCTATGTGTTTCATTCTTTACTGTTGAGGGGGAATTTATAAATGAACCTCTTCTCATACATAATCATTCACACTGACTCGAGGGGCACGCTGAACATATCATATTCTCATTACATATCATTCCATCTGGCTATTCACAACATACTGCACGTTGATCATATCATATTCACATTGCATATCATTCCATCACTCATTCACAACATACCACATATCTTGGTTGCACATTGTTCTTACTTACTTATACTCGCATGTACACTTTGCTTACTATGTTAGAAGAATATTTTGTATATCATTATCTTTTCTATATACACATGCACATTCACTTGCATTCTAGTTATGAATGCAGAATTTACACAAATCTTTACATGCAACATAGATTCTTGGCATTGTACCTCTTACCAGTCCCACAGTGGCTCCTGGGGCATCTACTTTGTACACATCCACAGGTGCTATTGTTTCATTTTATACTACTTCCTATTCATACTAGCACACTATTCTATATCAGATCACACACACTTTGACATACTTTTTATCTTTCTAACATGTTAATAGGTGCTTCATGTGTAACATTTTCTTTAGGAACTATTTATCTACCATGGTTGTTTGCTACTCTACTTGTCACTGTTTGTCATTGTTTTCCTTTATATGCCATTGTTTTGGGCTTTTCCCTAAGTTGTCTTGTGTGCACAATGTATGATTTTGGATGCTTTGGCCTTGATTGTCTTGCGAAATTGTGAGCGATGTCCCATGTTTGCAACCCACTTTTCGTGATCTACATTTTCTTCTTGCTTGCTATATTACACTTGTATATATGTATTTTTCTTATTTTCACTAACACATGTTTCCTAGCCACTTTGTTTACATGTGCCTTGGTTTCTACCAAGCACATTCCTACCCCCTGCAAGGCATCAGTTTCAGATCAATGTTTGGTCCTCTATTTTGGGACACATCCTCCTAGCGATGTCGCATGCACCCCAAATGAGGGGGCACATACATTGGGTGAATCAGTCACCCCATACAAACAATTCACAGTTATAGTACAACACGGTTCAAAATATAATCAACATAGTCTACAGTCTTAGAAATGGCCTAGAATCTTACTTGGGTCTCCAACACAACATAAACACTAGCACCCAGATATAGACATGAGCACCTTGATGCTCCTAACCCTTCCTTGGGTGCCTATGACCAGAGGGAAGTTATAACATTTTTCTCAGATCAACACAATTTTTAGCACTTCTACACAACAATTTTCTCAGACACAGGAGTAGTCCTCTAGCAATCAACATGCATGTTTTCTCCTTTTTTTTTACTTTGCGATTAGATTAAAATTGAACAAATCATGATCACACCATCTATAGTGGTGTATAAAGCATCGAGAAGCAGTCAAAGGATGGAGAATAACACTATGCATTTCTCCCTACACTTCTTCTGTTCATAGTGTGAGATGGCCCAAAAAATATCACACTTGGCGTGAGATCACCTAAAAAACTCATTCTTGGCATGAGATCCCCCAAAACACTCACTTTTCTACCAAATTTTCAGGATCCTTTCTATCCTTTCACTCATCATGGATCAGGTGCACATGTTCCTTTTTGCATTTTTACATACTTTTTACACACTTCTTACACGTTTGGATTGAATTTTTCATATACACATTTGACTACTCTTTTTCTCTTCTCTTTTATAGGTGTGTCCTTATGGGAAGAAGCAATCACATCATCAAGCATTAGGTGACATCGACAACAGGTACAACACAACATATACACATATTATTTTCATCTCTAGGGTCACTTCCTCTTCTCTAGCTTCCACACTTCATGCTTTTTCTTGTCTCCTCAACACTCTTTTTTCTATCGATCCACATGGTTATCAAGTACACATATCTTATCTAATTTATGTTATCAAACATTCACTCAAAATGTAGACACTGAATTATGCACTTGGGTATATTTCTAGGTCCTTATCACATACCACTATTCATATGATTCCTAAGAGAGAAAAATACTAATTGACCACTGTTTTTGGACTCTTTGATCTCTTCTTAGTTTCCTTCTCGACCTTACAAACCCTATTTACCAGTTTAAATTTTTATACCTCAAATTTTTTGAGTCTAGACACCAACACCTAGGTGCCATCGTACCCTTTAGGCTCCCTTCACCTCTTTATAAATTGCTGCATATATTACTAGAACTGGAAAATGAGGATATTTTTTTAAAACATACATAAAAATAGATTACACATAGCTGCAATCGTACAAATTTATTTAATCAAATTCTTTAAATCAAATTTGTTCTTTTGATCTATCTGATAACATCTGTGTAAGCCATGTGTGGCTGAGAAGGGTGTATCCAGATCTCCATGATCTCCCTTCGCCACTACTTCGAGTGACAATGCTTACTAGCATTTTGGCTCAACCTTTTTCAGGTCATGGGAACCATGTGAAAGTCCTTGGGTCTACCACGAAGCTAGTTTTCTGACTTCGTATTCTGGTATCTGACCATTGCCTACCTCATGTTCAGTGTTCAACTTCCCATGATCAGGTTACTGGCAATTTTAATTTAATTGGAGGACTAGGTGATCAGACAATGCACAACCATCAATGCATTACTTTGGCCAAAGTTTTCCGCCATGCAGGTTACGGCTAAACTCAAGACAACACACTAGTCTTATGAGTTTAAGTCTTCCGCCACCTCACAACTATCCCTTTCATAGTTATCTAGATCTTATAGTTTGTATTTACTTTATTTCCAATTTAACCTATCTTGCAAGAGTTTATATCGAGATAAATGCCAAAGGCCAACTAGGATCATCATGAGATAAGTACATTTGTTACGCTGAAATGTATCTATTTCAGCATTTCGCATGTACTTATCCCTTAATATGCCTAATGGATCTTTTCATCTATTTATCTTCCCATTTAGTTTCTCTTTTCCTGATGCTTGGTTTTTTAACCTTAAATTACCTTTTACAACAATACTCTTCCATTCTCTATACAACAGGATTTACAATCTTATCATATTAATACCAAGTTTACCGAAAGGCCGAATTAAATATATATTAAAACATGTATATTTAATTATTCCTTCGATTAGCTATGCCACTAAATAGCTTATTTAATTTAGAAATTAAAGACAATTGATTGTTACAATAATTGCCCAATTATCGGCTTCATACATTGACAAATATCAAATAAATAAATTTAACAATTTATGATAAGTAAGATTTCTTACTTCTAGTATTTATCATTTACTCATATTGAGATATTATTACATACAAGGTAATCATCTCTTTATTAAAATCATAAATTACATATGCCGTTAAGGTGAAATATATAACTATTACGGTAACTCTCACATAGTGAGGTTTGAATATTAACAATGGGTCCAAGATCCCAATAAATTTAGTCAAAATTCTGGGATATCATCCTTCTACAAATTGAAATCCAAGTATCTCATTTAGATCCATGCTACGATAAAACTTCACAAGACATGAGTTTCCGCATATCCGAACGTGACGGCTAATTGTCCTGCAAGACTGGAGTAGTGGTATGTTGTCAGTTCAAAATGAACTGGCATGAATATTGCCTCCATTTTCTGATGCAATTATTTAATAAAATATGAAATGATATACATGTTATTTTATCAACAAACGTATGGTAATACAGTGGAGGATGTATTATTACATGTTTTTCATCAAGATACAACTATGAATGTACACAAATAGAACAACCAATTTCTATTTCAGCAATCATGTTTCACTCTAATCACAAGGATCAAGACATAATCAAACCATAATCATTCAACATCCGAATTCTGATTAAACCACAAGCAAATCATGCTTCACATGGTACAGATTCAACTATTATTTTTCTTACCTTCCAATCAACAAACAACTTAACAAAACTGTCTGAAATCATCATTTCCAAATACCAATTAGACATATTCCCTCTAGGTAATGAGCAACTCTATAAAACACACAATAACTTTATTTCAAACAATCAAAATACATTTATATATATTTATAGGAACAGTCCAACTAAACAGTGTAAAAACACCTCTATTAAATCATTTTAACATGTTCTTTCAGGTAACCGACAGATCAACAAAACAAATTGACCCACATACCACAGGATGATAATTTTGAAGTCTATTTGCATAGAATAACAACAATAAGTTTCTAACACTTCCAGTAACGAAATCCTTTAAGAAAAACTAAGTCATCTTACATAGACTGTTAACACTAATTTATTTTTCAATCAGGTAATAAAATTATACCTACAGGCAAATCAACTTGTACATATCCAAATCAGTTCATTCCAGCATTAATTTCTTTTCTGTTTAGAAATTATTAGAATCCGGAAGTAAATATATCAGGAAAAATGATGAAATACCTGGTAAAAACATTTTTCACACTACCCAGAAATCGCTTTGCTCATACAAATAAATTATTGTTTGACTGTAATAAAACCCAGAGGCAGAAATCGATTTGGGTTTCCAGAAATCAAATTTAAATAGAAAATAAAATAAAATAAAAATTGATTAGGAACACCCATCTGCGTTTTTTTTTCTAGGTTTAGCTAAAACCACACAAAGGAAACTTAAGAGAATACAAAATCCATCAATTTCCTTTTTAGATTTCATTTCCAAGCAATTAAATCAGAAGTTGTCCACAAATTCATTTAATTGCCATTTAAAACAGAATGTGTATTTCCTCATTATTTACAAATAATGCTGCAGAGAAGGGAGAAGATATTCATGCCTGAAGTAAACCCAGAATCAACAACCTCTTACTCTTCCCACTCCAACAAGTTGAATCCTTCTTTCCTCCCAAAACTCACGCAGGTATTCCAGAAGAGAAGAATGAAAACAGACAAAGGAGAAATAAAAGAAAATATAATGAAGAAACTATACTATAATGGAGAATTTTCGGGCTTCCCAATGTTGCTTCATGCATCAATGCATGCCACATACTTGGTGTCAGATGAAGGCGTGTCCCTTTCAAAACTCTCAGATTTTAAATATTAAAATATTATTATTATTATTCTTTTTAACTTTTGATTTACATGCCAAATCCTTTTAGGATTTAAATATATAATTTCACAAATTAATAATGCATTTTTTTAATTTTTATTTTAATTGATACCTAACTTTAATGGTAAAATTAATCATCATAATATAAGTCCACATATTGCCAACAATATGTTATCGTAATAATTATTCGAATTCCCATGTTCCATATAAAACATTCAAACAAATGAAAATCACCAAGTCCGTAAATAATAATTCGAATATTCTCATAAAGCTGGTTTGATATAGCATTGTCAAATAAAACAGAGGCAGTATTCATCACGGTCATTGCAAAAGTCGAACAAAACAAAAGACGACCAAACTGATTAAAATAAAGTAACCGGAATACAAATAACTGAAAGATTCACTATCATTTATGAACCGTTTTACCTATGATTAAGGCCTAATCATGTTTTAGGAAGGATCATCAAGGTGGGTGTGGGGTTATTCGTTCCGCAATGTCATGCCCCGCAGCAGAAGTTGTGGGTCATGATACGATGAACCAAATGAATTTTACACCCAATGATGATCTCGTCTAATCCTGTTTAGACTTAACCGTAGTTAATTTAACTTACAAGAAATTTTGGGATGTTACATACTCCACCCCTTAGAATAATCATCGTCTCGATGATTTCAGGATAAATAGATAAACTAAACCCATCATTCATTTGTTGCATTAATATATTTCAAATCAGCTTAAAATTTGTATCAATATCATTTCAGCTGAATCATAAAGGTCACAACATCCCTTATATATCTAGAAAATCAGTCACATAATCTGTAGACATAACACATTACTGCTTAAACGACATATTTTCCAGGTTCATTACAAAATCTTCAACAGTAACTATTCATCAAAAAGTACCTTAGTTCCAATATTCAGTTGTAAGCTTATCTACAGGATTTTCTTATCTACCTCTTTACAGAAAAACTGAATTTAGCACTATAACAAAAATATATTCTTAAAAATCAGTCAAACAGATGTGGAAAAGTAGTCTGGATATCTTCCAGATTCTCCCAAGTGGCACTTTCTTCAGAATATTGGTCCCACTGGACCTTACATTGTGAAACCTCACGGTTTTTCAAGTGCAACTTGTGGGTTTCTAGTATCCTTATAGGCTCAACCACGATTACCCCTGGATCCAGAACCTGCAATGAATCCCAATTAAGTACATGTGTTAAATTAGGTACATATTTCTTAAGCAAGGAAACATGAAATACATTGTGCATCCTGGATAGAGCGGGAGGCAGTGCTAGCTTGTAGGCTACTGGTCCAACGACCTCTAGGACTTCAAATGGTCCTACAAACCTAGGAGATAGTTTGGCTGACCTGCCAAACGAAATGGAACTCTTTTTAGGTTTGACCCTAAGAAAAACTTTATCTCCCACGTTAAATTTTCTGTCAATTCTTTTTAAATCTGCATAACTTTTTTGTCTATTTGCGGCCTCTTTCAATCTTTCTTGGATTAATTTAACCTATTTTTCCATTTCCGACAGCATTTCAGGTCCAATTAGTACTCTATCTTCAGGATTATCCCAACTTATTGGTGTTCTACACCTACGACCATATAAGGCCTCAAAAGGAGCCATCTGAATGGAAGAATGGTAGGTGTTATTATAGGCAAATTCAACCAAGGGAAGATACTCTTCCCATTTGTATTGCTGATCCATGCAATACATTCTTAGTAAATCTTCCAACACTTGATTTACTCTTTCAGTTTGACCATCAGTTTCAGGATGGTAGGCAGAACTTATGTTCAGTTTTGTCCCTAAGGCAACATACAAATTCTGCCAAAATCTGGAAGTCATCCTTGAGTCCCTGTCTGAAATTATTATTTCTGGAACTCCATGTAATCAGAAAACTTCTTGCACAAACCTTTTTGCCAGTATGGGTGAATTATCCTTTAAATTACTTGTTATAAAATGTGCCACTTTAGTTAACTTGTCTACAACTACAAGTATAACATCATGTTTATTTTGGGACATAGGTAGACCTTGGACAAAATCCATACTTATAACTTGCCACTTATATTCTGGCACGTTGTGAGGATATAATAATCCTGCTGGATGTGAATGTTCAGCCTTTACTTGCTGACATTCCAGGCATTGTGAGACGTAAAGAATCACATCACTTTTCATCTTTTTCCAGAAGTATTGCTTTTTGATGTCCGCCATCATTTTTGTTACTCCTGGATGTCCCGAGTAGGGAACATCATGAAATTCTCTCATAACTTTATTTCTGAGCTCTTTACCCTCTAGTACATATATTCTGTTGTTATAACATAGAATCCCATCTGTTTCCAGCTTGAAACCATCATACCTTTTGTCTCTCGGATCTTTTTCTAAAGTTGTTTTAACATGATTGTAGTAGGGGTCATTGGTTAACTCATTTTTGACTTCATCTTTGAACTGGGTTCTTAATGTAATTATAGCAGCAATATACTTTCTATGACTTAAGGCATCAGCCACCCTATTCTCTTTTCCTTTAATGTAATTTATATCAAAGTCATAATTTTGCTAGGAACTCTAGCCATCTTCGTTGCCTTGCATTTAGATTCGGCTTGTGTAAAGATGTACTTGAGCCCAAGATGATCTGTTTTGAGTTCAAAAGGTTTCCCAAGCAAATAGTGCCTCCATACCTGCAGCGCATGAACAATCGCAGCAAGCTCAAGATCATGTGGTGCATAATTTACTTCATGCACCCTCAACTTCCTACTTTCAAAAGCTACCACATGCCCATCTTGTAGTAGTACTCCACCCAAACCTTCCCCTGAAGCATCGGTTACCACCGAGAAGTTCCCGTTTGGATCTAGAAATCTTCAACACCGGAGCACTTGTGAGTCTACCTTTTAACTCCTTAAAGGCTTCTTCACACTTGATGTCCCAAATGAATTTCTTACCCTTCTTTTGCAAAGAAGTGATAGGTCCCGCTAACTTAGAAAAGTCCTTTACGAACTTTCGATAGTAGCCTGCTAGACCCATAAAACTTCTCACTTCATGCACATCCTTCGGTGTTGGCCATTCCATGATGGCACTGATCTTTGAAGGGTCCACGAGATTCCCTCTTTATTTATTATGTGGCCTAAGTATTGTACTTCGTATTGATAGAAAGCACACTTAGATAATTTTCCATATAATTTATGTTTTCTGAGAATTCCTAGCACAATCTTTAAATGTTCATCATGTTCTTCCTCATTCTTGGAGTATATTAATATATCATCGAGAAAGATAAGTACAAATTGGTCTAAGTATTCCCTAAACATGTTGTTCATCAAGTTCATGAAAGTGGCAGGTGCATTTGTTAGACCAAAGGGCAAAACTGTAAACTCGTAATGCCCATACCTTGTTCTAAAAGTGGTTTTATGGATATCTTCATCCTTGATTCGTAGTTGATGATAACCAGATCTGAGATCTATCTTGGAAAACACTTTTTCACCCCCCATTTGATCAAATAGATCATCAATTCGAGGCAGCGGGTACCGATTCTTCACTGTTACCTTGTTGAGCATTCGGTAATCAATACAAAGTCTGAGGGTCCCATCCTTCTTTTTTACGAAGATAACCAGTGCACCCCATGGTGATATACTTGGTCTAATCAGACCCAAGGACAACAACTCATGTAATTGAGATTTCAATTCAACTAATTCGGTTGTTTTCATTTTGTACGGTGCCTTGGAAATTGGTTCTGTTGCTGGTTTGACCTCTATTGTGAAGTCAAATTCATGCTTAGGTGGAAGTCTGGGAAACTCATTTGGAAACACATCTCTAAATTCCCTTAGGATGGGAAATGCTTCAATTTTAGGCTCAATTTCCTGTCCCAAATTTGATATTTTTACAGCATATAGATGGCAGCCCTTTCACTTTGCCTTTTTCAGCTGCATGGCAGAAATCTGCCTAGTGACAAACTCTCTTTTAACACCCTGAACACTCGTTGTTTTCTGTTGATCATCACAGCAGGTTACACATTTTCCTAAGCAATCCAAGGTTGCATTATGTTGACTTAACCAATTTATACCTATGACAACATCATAGGATCCAAGAGGTGCCACATACAAGTTTAATCTTGTTGTGAACTCAGGTAATTCTAGTGGTGCCTCAAACAAACACTGCTTCACTCTATGTACAACATTATTTCCATACTATACAGTCCAAGTGTGTTCCATGTACCCAGCTCTTATTTTGAGTTTATCAGCTACTTTAGATGAAACAAAACATTCTGTTGAACCTGGAATCAAATAAAATAGAAACAGGTTCTCCAAAAAGCTTACCTGAGGTTTCAATGGGAGTCGCTTGCTTTTCTGCTTGCTTATTATGGACTACAGCATAAATCTTATGTTGTTGCCCCTCTTTATTTACTGCAGTAGATCCCTTCTGTTGGTTATTCCATTGTCCTCTTTGCAGACAGTTGTTAGTGAAATGATCACCACCACACTTAAAACATCCACCCAGAGGTCCTTTTCTCTCAATCTTATTCTGGCTGAAACTTGTTCCTTGTTGCCCATTATTTTTATTATTCACAATAGTTCTACCCGCTATTCCTCTTTTATTGATAGGCCTGAACTTGTTGTTTCCCTTTTTCCATGCTGGGTTTACTTGCGGTTGGTGTTTGAAAACTGCTATTTTTCCTTCTATTTTCCTCTTTAGAGGCATAAATACTTCACAACTTTTGTTCTTGCTTGATAGCTTTTTCAAACACTGTTTCCATCGAGGTAGGTCCATGAACATCTACCTCACCACCAATGCTAGGATTCAATCCCATTATAAATTTTCTCACTCTAAACTTCTCATCCTTTTGATACATAGGAACATATTTCAGCAATCGAGTGAAACGTTCCCAATATTCTGTAACTGAGTACTTTCCTTGAGTCAGATTTTGGAATTCTACCATCTTTTGGTCAAAGTATAGCTGAGGTAGCCATCTTTGATGGAAGTAGGCCTTGAACTGCTCCCACGTGATCATACAAGAATCAATTCCTAGTTCCATTTTCTGGTTATCCCACCAGGAAGATGCTTCACGGGACAATTGGTAGGCTCCCCATACTGCTTTTGTCTCCTCTGAAAAGTCCCTAATCTCAAAATACTTTTCCATTTTGGATAGCCAATTTTCAGTGCCATCCCCAAGAGTTGTACCATCAAATTTAGGTGGGGATATTCTTTTAATGTCCCTCACTAACTCAGTAGCCAGCCTTGCTTTCTTATTTTCCCTTTCATTCAGGTGCTCGGGTTGATCATCATGTTGCTCATCATCCCTATGATCCTCATCTTCTTCACCACCCTGACCTTGTTGTTCTATGGCAGCAACTCGGTTTCGGGTGTCATTCAAAAGGTTGAGGATTTCTTCTAACTTAGCAGCCGTATTATCCGACACGTCATCATTATTTACCCCACTATCACTCGCCATATTAGCTCTTGTTGTCGGCCTAGCCAAAGTTTCTTATTTTTATAAAAGATGATACTTTTTATTAGAACGTGTGTCTCATTAATATCCAAGTGTCTGAGCCTCTGGCTCTGATACCAAAATGTAACGCTCAAAATTACTAGAACTGGAAAATGAGGATTTTTTTTTAAACATACATAAAAATAGATCACACAACTATAATCATACAGATTTATTTAATCAAATTCTTTAAATCAAATTTTTTCTTTTGATCTATCTGATAACATTGGTTTAAGCCATGTGCGGCTGAGAAGGGTATATCTAGATCTCCACGATCTCCCTTCACCACTACTTCGAGTGAAAATGCTTACTAGCATTTTGGCTCAACCTTTTTCATGTCATGGGAACCATGAGAAAGTCCTTGGGTCTACCACGAAGCTATTTTTCCAACTTCATATTCCAGTATCCGACCATTACCTACCTCATGTTCAGTGTTCAACTTCCCATGATCAAGTTACTGGACAATTTTAATTTAATTGGAGGACTAGGTGATCAGACAATGCACAACCATCAATGTGTTACTTTGGCCAAAGTTTTCCGCCGTGCACGTTGCGGCTAAACTCAAGACAACACACTAATCTTATGAGTTTAAGTCTTCCACCACCTCACAACTATCCCTTTCACAGTTATCTAGATCTTATAGTTTGTATTTACTTTATTTCCAATTTAACCTATCTTGCAAGATTTTATATCGATATAAATGCCAAAGGCCAACTAGGATCACTCATGAGATAAGTACATTCGTTATGCTGAAATGTATCTATTTCAGCATTTCGCATGTACTTATCCCTTAATATTTCTTATGGATATTTTCATCTATTTATCTTCCCATTTAGTTTCTCTTTTCCTGATGCTTGATTTTTTTAACCTTAAATTACCTTTTACAACGATACTCTTCCATTCTCTATACAACAAGATTTACAATCTTATCATATTAATACCAAGTTTACCGAAAAGTCTGAATTAAATATATATTAAAACATGTATATTTAATTATTCCTTCGATTAGCTACACCACTAAATAGCTTATTTAATTTAGAAATTAAAGACAATTGATTGTTACAATAATTGCTCAATTAATCGACTTCATACATTGACAAATATCAAATAAATAAATTTAGCAATTTATGATAAGTAAGATTTCTTACTTCTAGTATTTATCCTTTACTCATATTGAGATATTATTACATACAAGGTAATCATCTCTTTATTAAAATCATAAATTACATATGTCTGTTAAGGTGAAATATATAACTATTATGGTAACTCTCACATAGTGAGGTTTGAATTTTAACAATGGGTCCAAGATCCCAATAAATTTAGTTAAAATTCTAGGATATCATCCTTCTACAAATTGAAATCCAAGTATCTCATTTAGATCCATGCTACGATAAAACTTCACAAGACATGAGTTTCCACATATCCAAACGTGACGGCTAATTGTCCTGCAAGACTGGAGAGTAGTGATATGTTGTCAGTTCAAAATGAACTGGCATGAATATTGTCTCCATTTTCTGATGCAATTATTTAATAAAATATGAAACGATATACAAGTTATTTTATCAACAAATGCATGGTAATACAACAGAGGATGTATTATTACATGTTCTTCATCAAGTTACAACTATGAATGTACACAAATAGAACAATCAATTTCTATTTCAGCAATCATGTTTCACTCTAATCACAAGGATCAAGACATAATCAAACCATAATCGTTCAACATCTAAATTCTGATTAAACCACAAGCAAATCATGTTTCACATGGTACAGTTTCAACTATTATTTTTCTTACCTTCCAATCAACAAACAACTGAACAAAACTGTTTGAAATCATCATTTCCAAATACTAATCAGACATATTCCCTCTAGGTAATGAGCAACTCTATAAAACGCACAATAACTTTATTTCAAACAATCAAAATACATTTATACATATTTATAGGAACAATCTAACTAAACAATGTATAAACACCTCTATTAAATCATTTTAACATGTTCTTTCAGGTAACCGATAAATCAACAAAACAAATTGACCCACATGCCACATGATCATAATTTTCAAGTCTATTTGCATAGAATAACAACAATAAGTCTCTAACACTTCCAGTAACGAAATCCTTTAAGAAAAACTAAGTCATCTTACAATAGACTGTTAACACTAATTTATTTTTCAATTAGGTAATAAAATTATACCTATAGGCAAATCAACTTGTACATATCTAAATTAGTTCATTCTAGCATTAATTTCATTTATGTTTAGAAATTATTAGAATCCGAAAGTAAATATATTAGGGAAAAATGATGAAATACCCGGTAAAAACATTTTCCACAGTACCTAGAAATTGCTTTGTTCATACAAATAAATTATTATTTGACTATAGTAAAACCCAGAGGCAGAAATCGATTTGGGTTTCCAAAAATAAAATTTGAGTAGAAAATAAAATAAAATAAAAATTGATTAGGAACACCCATCTGCGTTTTTTTTCTAGGTTTAGCTAAAACCACACAAAGGAAACTTAAGAGAATACAGAATCCATCAATTTCCTTTTTAGATTTCATTTCCAAGCAATTAAATAAGAAGTTGTCCACTAAATTCATTTAATTGTCCATTTAAAACATGAATGTGTATTTCCTCATTATTTACAAATAATGTTGCAGAGAAGGGAGAAGATATTCATGCCTAAAGTAAACCCAGAATCAACAACCTCTTACTCTTCCATCTCCAACAAGCTGAATCCTTCCTTCCTCCCAAAACTCATGTAGGTATCCCAGAAGAGAAGAATGAAAACAGATAAAGGAAAAATAAAAGAAAATATAATGAAGAAACTATACTATAATGGAGAATTTTTGGGCTTCCCAATGTTGCTTCATGCGTCAATGCATGCCACATACTTGGTGTCAGATGAAGGCGTGTCCCTTTCAAAACTCTCAGATTTTAAATATTAAAATATTATTATTATTATTCTTTTTAACTTTTGATTTACATGCCAAATCCTTTTAGGGTTTAAATATATAATTTTCACAAATTAATAATGCATTTTTTTAAATTTTTATTTTAATTGATACCTAACTTTAATGGTAATATTAATCATCATAATATAACTCCACATATTGCCAACAATATGTTATCATAATAATTATTCGAATTCCCATGTTCCATATAAAACATTCAAACAAATGAAAATCACCAAGTTCGTAAATAATACTTTTAATATTCTCAAAAATCTAGTTTGATATAGCATTTTCAAAGAAAACATAGGCAATATTTATCATGGTCATTGTAAAAGTTGAACAAAATAAAAGACTACCAATCCAATTAAAATAAAATATCCGTAATACAAATAACCAAAAGATTCACTATCATTTATGAACCATTTTACCTATGATTAAGGCCTAATCATGTTTTAGGAAGGATCATCAAGGTGGGTGCAGAGTTATTTATTCCACAATGTCATGCCCCGCAGTAGAAGCTATGGGTCATGATACGACGAACCAAATGAATTTTTATACCCAATGATGATCTTGTCTAATCCTGTTTAGACTTAACCATAATTAATTTAACTTACAAGAATTTTTTGGGATGTTACAATCTGTATTGCAAGTATTATTTTTAGGAATTAAAATGATCATTGTTCAATCTTGGAATAGAAATACTTGGACATGAAAGGATACATTCTAGCTATTGTTCGTGTATCAAGTGCTAGGGTGTTGTGGACACAAGAGCCACCTAGAGTATACGATTCTGTTACATGCGAGGATATGCGCATAACTAGATGGAGGAATCACATAAAAAATAGATGATGATGCCTATATCATATGTTCACTCAGTCGGGTTGAATGTCGAGGTAAATTATAGTTAAGGACCCATTAGCAAAATAGGGAAAATAGGATTGGCTAATGTTATTGAGACTTGTGCAAGTACAATAAATACATATAAATGGCTTTATGTAGGTGACAAATGAAATATTCTGCAGTTTTAGTGAGGATATATAGCTCAACCTTAATCTCATAGAAAGGGAAATGATTATTAGGAAAGCAATAATGATATAGAATAAGATGTGTGGGAAGAAGTGTTGCAGTCATAGATTCAAAATAAGAGCAGTGTTCAGCACCCAGGCGCCCCATCCTAGGACATATCTGACAATGGTGTAATGTTATCTTTTCACAGGTAAGGAGAATTTTGTCTCCTCATATTTATGAATTTTCCAGTTCGACACAGATCCTGAGATGAATTCAATAAATTTATGATTAAGTAACTTTATCCCTTAACTATTGCACTAAAAAAAGATTTAAAAGGAAAGGGTTGTCCATTGGGAAGGTCAGGTAGTGAAAAAGATGTAGCTCTATCAGTGTATCATTGTGACTTTGAAATTAGGATTTCAAAACAATGTCAATTATTTTGGAGGTTATGAATATTTGCATATTGGTATGAGAAATTACAAAGGAATATTTTCTTATCCTACTAGCATTCTATAAATAGAAGGGAACAATGAACATGTAAGGAAGTAAAGGTAAAGATTAGAGGATCTCAAAAGCTATAGTATAGACAAAGAGTATCCAAAACATAGAGGAAGGTCATAGTTTCTTAAATAAGTGTATGAGTAGTGGATTCGAGTTTAGTTCTGTAGAAGATTTGTAAAGTCTACAAGTAAAGTTAGATTAGGTCCTATGATTGGTATTATTATGGAATTTCTATAGTGCTTCATAAGATTGTGATGATATGGGTATTTAATTTTTCTTGAGTCTATGTAAAATTGTATTGTTTCCTCATATTAATAGACGAAGATTTTATTGTTTCTTACAATATGTCTCAGAATCTTTGAGTTGCATGGTCTAAGACATCCCTTAATTGAGACCCCAACCATGAATACATCAAAATAACCCAACCCTTGTCTTTTTATGTGTGCAAAAATTAGTATATGTTAGAAATGTGTCTATATACAATTCTTGATTTGGACTTTTGGCATGGGGATACTTAAGAAAATGAGTAGATTATGCTATTATATCTTTAATGTCATTCTTGTGAAAAGGAATAATTTAATTGTGTTATGTGTATTTTTTATTTAAATGAACTAATGAAACCATGTATTTTTAGATTTACTGAATTAAAAACTAGGACCCTTTTGACACACAAAATAACAAAATGGTTGATAAATGCCGACAAAAGGTACAAAACTCAAAGAAAACAATTTTGGGGTTGAAAGGGGTAATTTTTATAAAAACCACTTTCGTCGAGATGTGATTATAAATTTAGGTACATATTTAGTATGGATCAAATGAAACTGGTCAAAACCTCATATTGGGCCAAAAACACGGGGAAGAGAAAAACTAGAGGAGAGGTGGAGAGTCAAGGTCATCATAGGCAAACAAAAACTATGGGGACATATAGGACTGACAGGGGGACAAATCAACAAGAGATACAAAGGAGAGTCGGTAAAGGGTTGATGACACAAGAAAAATAATTCAGAGGGGGATGACACAAGGGAACACATGTTAATAAAAACCTAACTTGAACCAATAATTAATAAACAAAAAAACACACTTATACCATAGTAATTAACTAGTCTCCTTAGAGGCCTTTTAACTTAGTGAATGCAATATCATGTTTGGACTAGACTGGAAAAAAATGTGATGTAATTGGTTTTGAGCATTACATATAATAGTTTTATGTTATTGGATTACTGCATTTGCTCAAGATGATGTGGAAATGTGTGTGGCGCTATAAACTGAAGAACTTTAAGAATGAATTTAATATATGTGATTATAAATAGAATTAGAATGTATGTTTCTTTGGGCATGTCTAGATGTACAAATGAAATTTAAGGGGTGAATCGGTGTATATATGTAGATGAAATTTCAATCCCAAATAATTTCTAGATGTATATGAAATTTCAGGGACAAATCATACAAATGGAATGTATAGTACATAAATCTAGTGATCCACATAAATAAAATGAAGGATGAGTGAAATCTCATATAAGACCAAATTACATCTTTACTAAAATTGTGGCTTTAGAATTTTTAGTGGACATTACAAATTTCTCAAATTATGTTTTTGATTTCATAATAAACCAAACATTTTAATGACAAAATTTTGGGTCTTATATTAGTAATTATGCAATGGCTTGCATTTGATTTCATGAAAATACCAAAAGATAGTTCATTTCATGATTTTTGAAATGAGTGATAGATTTGGTTCCCTAAAAATTAATTTTACGAAGAAATGCACATCACCAACAATCATATTATTATACCAATAATATAGACCTTATAGAAATCAAGGTTTAATCTAGATCATAGGAAAATTTAGAACATCATGGGGAAGATATCAATTCTTGGAAAAACGAGGAGAATTAGTGTTAAAGGAATAAATACACATAAATCTATGAATTTGGAGGTGATTTTCTATGGTAGTACGTGTAAAATATGTCTATAAGGAAGGACGAATAAATCCCAAAAAATAATCAAGAAACTCTAGTGACTAGTTTTGTGGAGATATGATAATATTTACACAAATCCCAACTCTATGAAATGGGATGATCTCTATGAAAATTACTTTTTATGTGCAAGGGTGAAGATGTGAATGCATTTTCATGCCATAATCCTATATAATTATTTTCCTTGTTAATATGGGATTATTTCAAATTTTTAGGAATATTTTTTATTGAAATATTAATCCGTACTCAACTCTTTGTGAAACCCAAAAAATGGAGGATGTTAATGAGGGCATGTGTTATTCCTCCATTATTCTATGCTCTTGGTGTTTAGACAACATAAAAAACAACACTCAATGCAAATGAGAATTCAATATAGTGTATGAAAATATGATGTAGGAACATTTTGGTTCACTTACAATCCTACATTTCCTAAAAATATTAAGAGTTAGGAGAATGACAATGTGCACAATTCTACGTATATTTGTGTAAAATTTTATAATCCTAAGAGATCAATCACAAGAAGTTAGAGGTTATTTCACACAACCTTCAAAGTTAGGATTTTGGAGTTTCTTTTGTAGGGGAATTCTACAACCAAACACTCATACAATTATTAAGATTTATGCCCCACATCTATCTTGAATATTTTTCTCTCTAGAGGTGGGCCCCCTTATGGGACTCATGTTTTTTTGCTCCTACATATAGATGTTGTACACTTATATGTCCATTATAGATTATGTTCTTTTTCATGCTATCAACATCGATACAATTGGACTTGTATAATTTGTGGAGAATGGATTAGATACACATAGGAATAAACACAAACAATAATTCCTTCTCTATATTATCATTCATACAGAAGGGCTATAAATATATAGGATGACACGATCCTATTACAGAAGAGGTTACTAACAAATGTAACCATACTAAACCTACTCAAACTTATTTAAGTAGATTGTTACAACTACAACAAAAAGAATGTAAGTACGTACTAATCATTTTCCTAACATCCCCCCCCCCCAGTGTGAACATGGGGAAAAAGTACATGCTACACTACTCATACTAATCATTTTTTTCGATAATTTTGGTCTTGACAACTACAACTTTGACACTTTTGACGACATGAACTATGACTTTTAATTACATAGCGGCACAATAATTTTGGATTATTTTTAGCATTAAAAACTACTTGACTTGACCTTTTAACAGTATATAACAACAATATGATGATTTTTATATTCACGTAAACCTATCTTTTGAAAGGTAATGTTGAAAGGATCACTTTCCTAAAATGCGTATATTGAAAAACTGAAACAAATAAGAATCGACCCACTATGAAACTAATACTTTATAATAAAAATAAATTATTTACCATGCATGTTCCCCTTGATATACACATTTTTTAATTAAATAGCTAGCACATGTCATAGCACCTCTAACCGTTCAATTAGATAATTCTTGAAGAACCTTGAATACAATTTGCTAGGAAGCCATGAACATGGATTGAATTGGATACTCAATGAGATAGTTGAACCTCCAATTTCTAGTTGTAGGAGAATTCATGCATGCATACCTCTTTAACATATACTATTCCATGATCCAATAGGTGTGAAATGGTTGAAACATATATACATACCATTAATTAAACTAATCCAAAATGATTCCACAAGAAAAATCAATGAATGCAAAGATATGTACCTCCACACATGCATGAATTAGGCTGAGAGGTTCTGAGTTAGCGAGGAGAGCTCAAAATACCACTAAAAGGAAATTGAGATAAAACATAAAATAGGACTGCCTAATCTACAACCAAAAAATGCATTTTGGATCACGTTTTCCCCTTGCAGATCTAGCAATTGGGCGTGTTGAATGAAGAAGAAATTTGAATGGAAGGAAAAATGAGATCTGAGAAATGCATGATCGGGATGAGTTGATAAATGGATCAGAGAAATATGAACCGAGAATATGAGCCTAGAATACGTAGATAAATTGGTCTTCCTTTGGTAGCAACACAATGCATGAGAGGTTCCTTCATAAATCAAAGCATCATTATACAAAAAAAATTAATATATGCCAAACAAAAAAATATGCACTAGACTCTCATGAAAACCTCTTGCTCTGATACCAGATTGTGGAGAATGGATTAGATACACACAAGAATAAACATAAACAATAATTCCTTCTCTACTATTATCATTCATACGGGGCTATAAATATATAGGATCACACGAATCCTATTATGGAGGAGGTTACTAAAAAATGTAACCATACTAAACCTACTCAAAATTATTTAAGTAGATTGTTACAAATACAACAACTATAATATAAGTACGCACTAATCAGTTTCCTAACATAAGTGGGTCTTGATATGTTGTCTTTTGCCTTGGGTTAATTGAAACAACCTAGTATTTCTTAATCACATGAGATTACTTCACAATAAGATGGATGAAATTGATGGTGAACTAAACAAGTTGAGGAATGTTGGGGAAATGAAGGGAAATATAATTAACAAATTATAGATCCACAAAATATATGTCTACGATTATAGATTATAGTATGAAGAGTACCAAATGTAATAACATGAGCTGAAAGAAAATAACAGTCAAGTAAAGAGATGGTAACACTAGATTTAAGTGGGGAAAACCCGAAGGTAAAAAATCCAATTGAATAAAGCATTGTCTGTTATTAATAATTTCTGATACAAATTTTACTTAGCACTTCCACTTCACTACTTGGTCTTTTTCTCAGAAAGATTATAGAGCTATGTCTTGCACTTATTTAATACAATACTCACTACTGACCATTCCCAATCTAATATTGTCTAGATCCCAATCTAATACTGATATATTTGTTTCTTATCGCCAATCCCGATAGGGATCACCCTAATCAGTAGGGTGGGTGAATCAGTCGATTCACTTCGCTCTTAAATTTGTAAGATCTTTGTTGAAGATCCTCATAATAAATTTTGCTAGAATTTTTTTAAAAATAATTTTGGGGCGTACTGCTGTGGTAGATAACCCACTTGACATGATCACCCCAACACTCCCTTGTTAGGAAATTAGAGATAAAATATGTGGAATAATCCCTTACAAAATCGCAACAGTAGAAACTAATATGCAGAAAATATTACAGATCTCAAATAAAAGTGAAGAATAAATAACACAACACAGAGAGACAAGATTTAACGTGGTTCACCCAATTTGGGCTACGTCCACCAAGAAGCACTTACTCAGATTTTATTACAAGCCTCCACTCTCTCAATACAATACCCAGATCCATTTGGAGCTATGCTCAACAAACTTTACAGAATTCACACCTGAATTCAAAACACATCTGTAATACATTTGCTTGTATATGTATCATATGCATAAGACCATATAAATAGACAATTGCTTAAGCAGTATGATACAAAACCATGGGTATCAAAACCATGGGAAAAAAACCATATCAAAACAATGGGTACCAAGAAACCATGGGCCCAAAAAACAGCCCATAACGGTTACCCATTACCCATGGGTTAATAAACTACCCATGAAAATTTGCTTCGGGGGCTTCACCCCCGAACCCCCCTAACCTGCTCACTGGTGAGCGGGACCACCGTAAAAATACCCAAGTGTAACACATAGAAGGTGTACCACAATCTAACATGAAAATAGGCTCCACAAACATAACAATCTCCCACTTGGAGACTGATGTCCACTGAGCAAGCTTCTCAACCCTTCACTGTCATCCGCGAAGGCCAACCAAAGCTGAACATAGCTTTAGTATATCCCTTGTGACCAACTTGGTCATCATGTTTTGCAGGATTCTGACTGACTATGAATCCTCTCCAACTTCAACTTATCTTACTCCAAATCTGTCCTGATGAAGTGATATCTCAACTATATATGCTTCATCCTGGAGTGGAAAGAAGAGTTCTTAGCTAGGTGTATAGCACTTTGACTATCACTATGCAACTTACATTCCTCCTGCTTATGCCCCATCTCCTCAAGAAATTATTGTAACCAAATCATCTCTTTGTTTGCATCTATGGTTGCAACATACTCAGCCTCTGTGGTTGACAAAGCCACCAGCTTCTGTAGTCATGAAATGCAACTTACTACTGTCCCACCTAGTGTAAATATAACTTGTCATGTTCCTCCTGCTATCTACATCTCCAGCCATGTCTGAATCTACATAACCACGTAAAGTGGTGTCTGATCCACTGTAGCATAAAATTTTCCCCATGGTCCCTCTCAAATACTGAAGGATCCACTTTACTGCTTGCCAATGCTCTTTACCTAGATCACTCATAAATCTACTCACAACTCCTACTACATGGGAAATATTAGGCCTAGTGCATACCATAGCATACATCAAACTGCCAACCACTGATGAGTAAGGTACCTTGGACATGTGGTTTCTTTCCTGCTCTGTCTTGGGACACTGGTCCTTTAATAACTTAAAATGGCCTGCCAAAGGAGTGAGCCAACTGGTTTAGCATCCTGCATGTTAAACCTATCCAATACCTTCTTAATGTACTCTTGCTAAGATAAAGTCAGCTTCCATTCCTTCCTATCCCGAGTTATCCTCATACCAAGGATTTGTCTGGCTGACCCCAAATCCTTCATATCAAAGGATTCACTTAGCTAATTTCTTGAGTACTTTTATTTCCTGCATGTTTTTACCTGCAACCAACATGTCATCAACATACAAACACAGGATAATATAACTTCCATCCTCAAATTTCTTTGTATACACGCAATGGTCAGAATGACATCTAATATAACCTTGCTCCATCATGAAGCTATCAAACTTCTTATACCATTGACGTGGAGCTTGTTTCAAGCCATACAAGCTCTTCTTCAGTTTACACACCTATCTCCTCTTTACCTTTGACCTCATAGCCCTCTGGTTGATGCATATATAGTTCCTCCTCCAAATCACCATGGAGAAATGCAGTCTTTACATCTAACTATTCTAAGTGCAAGTCGTTTGCTGCCACTATTCCAAGAATAGTTCTAATAGAAGTCATTTTTACTACAGGAGAAAAGATCTCATCAAAATCTATACCTTGTTTCTGTGTAAACCCCTTGACCACCAACCGGGCCTTATATCTTTTCTTTCCTCCTTCTTTGTCTTTAACTTTGTACACCCACTTGTTCTGCAATGCTCTTTTTTCCTTCCAGTATCTTCATCAAATCCCAAGTCTGGTTCTCCATGAGAGACTTATGCTCCTCATCCATGGCTTGCTCCCACTTCTTACTGGTATCTACTTGCATTGCTTCATTAAAGCTCTCTGGCTCTCCACTATCAGTGAGTAATAAATAATAAAGAGAAGGAGAAAAACATTCAGGTTCTCTTCTTACCCTAGAAGACCTCCTCAATATAGGAGTTTGGGGTTCCTGTTGAGTAGGTTCCTGAACTGATTCATGTGTCACTTTCCCATCCAAAAGATCCTCTATCCACTGCATATTCTTTCTTGGATTCTTCCCTGTTTTCCTGTAACTGTTTCTTATACATGACTTTCTCATTAAAGACCACATCCCTAAATCGAATGATTTTCTTGTCCTTAATACTCCAACATTTATATCCAAAGTCATCACCACCATAACCAATGAAAGTGCATTTTTCTGATTTAGCCTCTAGCTTGGTCCTATCATCCTTGTCAATATGAACAAACACCTCACATCCAAAGACTCTAAGAAATGAATAATCAACTTTCTTAACATACCAAGCCTCCTCAGGTATGCCTCCATCTAAGGCACTTGAGGGTCCTCTATTTATCAAGTACACAGCTGTGCTCACCACTTCTACCCAAAAAGAAAGAGGTAGTACTGCATGTATCCTCATGCTCCTAGCATGTTCCATTATTGTTCTATTCATCCTTTCTGACACCCCATTCTGCTACGGGGTTCCTAGAACCATCTTTTGCCTGCAGATTCCATTCTTAGAATAATAATTATCAAATTCATTGTTGCAATACTCCCCTCCATTATCTGACCTGAGACATTTTAGCTTAATACCTATTTCATTCTCTACCAAGGATTTCCATTTAACAAAAGTGTCAAATACATCAGATTTGTTTCTAATACAATAAACCCAAACTTTCCTTGTTGCATCATCAATAAAAGTAACATAATAACTTGAACCCCCAAGAGATGATACCTAAGCTGGCCCCCACACATCATAATGCACCAGCTCTAACTTACTCTCTTTCTTCGTAGGTCTAACCTTAAGAAACCTTACTCACTTCTGTTTCCCAATATATGCAGTTCTCATAGAAATCCAAACATGTTTCTGTATATCCAGGAAAATTCTTCTTTATGATGTCCATGCCCTTATGGCTCATATGACCGAGCCTATAGTGCCATAATGTTGTATCTTCATCTGAAGCCACAAGATTACAATCATTAGTACTATCAATGGATAAATACAAGGTTCCAACTTTCTTACCTCTTGCCCACCACAAGAGCACCCTTGGTAACCTTCCAAGAGTTAGTTGTAAATATCACAGTACAACCATCACTTTCCCAATTGCCCTTGCTGATATCAAATTTCTCCTTAATGTAGGCACATGTCTGACATCCTTCAATAGCCATGTATTCCCATTCTACATCTTAACCTGAACATAACCTTTTCCAACTATACTGCAAGGCTCATCATCACCAAGAAAAACATGCCCAAAATCCCCTTGAACATAATCAACAAAATAATGCCTATGTGGAGTAGCATGAAAAGAAGCCCCTGAATCTAAAACCCAAGATTCAGTAATATTATGCAAAGAAAGAATCAAGGCATCCTGACATACATTACCCGATGCCACATTTACCTCCTTGTTTTCTTCCTGTTGTTTCTTCTTGTCTCAAAGCTCCCAACAGTCCTTCTTTGCATGCCCAGACTTTCCACAGTTCCAACATACAATCTTGCTCTTGGATTTTGACCTTGCCCGATCTTTCAATTTTCCATGGTTTCCTCTATTCTTCTATGTCCCTCTAGTTTCCACTATCAAAGCATTCCCTAAAGTAGAAGATTCCTCAGAGCTTTTTATTCACATTTCCTCGCTTAGAATCACCCCTACAATATCCTCAAACTTCAACTTTGAGTTAGCTGGAACCGAGTTGCTTACCACCATTACCAGGCTATTCCAACTTTTAGGTAAAGAGCACAAAATTAATAAAGCCCTAACTTCTTCATCAAATTCTATTGTAACCGAAGCTATCATATTCACAACCGTATTGAAATCATTTAAATGATCTGCTACTGAACTATTCTCAGACATCTTCATATTAAACAACTTTTTCATTAAAAATATCTTGTTAGAGGCAGAGGGTTTTTCATACAACTTCCCTAATGCATCTATTAGATCTTTTGTAGTCTTTTCCTTTGAAACATTAAATAATACCGAAGATGCAAGACACAGCCGGATCATTCCAAGTGCCTTCCGATCCAACAAATCCCATTCCACATCTGTCATAGTCGAGGGTTTTGTTCACCTTCTCAGACAACAAAGTATAAAGATCCTTTTGATAAAGGTAATATTCCATCTGTATCTTCCAAAGAATGAAATTCTACCCATTGAATTTATCAACCCTAGATCTTCCATCATCTCTGCCATAGTTCCCACTTAAGCTAAAAAACTTTTCCTGTAATTCAATACTTCAGCAAACCAAACCAGGCTCTGATACCAATTGTTAGGAATTAGAGATAAAATATGCAGAATAATCTCTTACAGAATCGCAACAGTAAGAAACTAATATGTAGAAAATATTACAGATCTCAAATAAAAGTGCAGAATAAATAACACAACACAGAGAGACAGGATTTAACATGGTTCACCCAATTTGGGCTACGTCCACCAAGAATCACTTGCTCGTAATTTTATTACAAGCCTCCACTCTCTCATTACAATACCCAGATCCATTTGGAGCTATGCTCAACAAACTCTACAGAATTCACATCTGAATTCAAAACACATCTGCAATACATTTGCTTGTATATGTATCATATGCATAAGACCATATAAAATAGACAATTGCTTAAGCAGTTTGATACAAAACTGGTGGGTATCAAAACCATGGGCAAAAAACCGTGGCTATCAAAACAATGGGTACCGAAAAACCATGGGCCCAAAAACAGCCCATAACGGTTACTCATTACCCATGGGTTAATAAACTACCCCATGAAAATTTGCTTTCAAGACTTTAACCCAACACTTCCACTTCACTCCTCGGTCTCATAGTAAAAAATTTGCTTACATAAAAATCTTGAGCATAGATCAATTGGTCATAACATCCCCCTTAATGTTAAGTGGAGAAGAACGTGCATTCACATAAGTTCCTTATGCCAAGATGGCTGACATCCAGAAAGACATGTGTTTTGCAGGTTTTTAACTCTGCGGTAAACTACTAGCATGTTTGTAGTTTTGTAGTACACTAGAGTATATTTTTGTGGGGTTTTCAACTCCAAAATATACTAATGTAGTGTCCCATGAAATTATTCAAGCCACACACAATTTTTCTGCAGGCTTGAAGTTCCACGGTGCACTAAAGTAGAGTCTCATAGGTTATTCAATTCCGTGATATATTACAGCAGTGTCCCACAGACTTATACAATTTGTAAACAATTAAAACATATTACGAATTTTATCAAGACCATGAGATAAATGCTTTTACGCGATTCAAAACAGTTTTCCAAGGATCTTATAAAAGTCACGATACAAAGGAACATATACAAAATAAATTCTAAGGACAAGTGCTTTAAATATGAATACTTATATCAGATTATGGAGTATTTTATAAACTAAGACATACTCATAACTAAATATTTGATGGGATTTACAAATAACTTCACATAGAGTGACACATTTACTTATTACAAAATGACGGAAGTATTGGAAGTTTTAAAAAAACGGTTAAGAGGTGGCATTGTCATGTACACTCCCCCTTAATGGAAATTTTGAAAGGCCAAACAAGGCACAAAAATTTCAAAACTTCATAGCACATAATGGCTTAGTGAAGATATCTGCAACTTGAGCTTTAATAGAATAGAACTTGATATCAATATCACCATTCAAGACTTTCTCTCGAATTAATTTCACATGAACTTCAATAATGCTTATTCCTTTTATGGTGAACTAGATTATTTGTAAGATAAATGAAAATTTGGTTTTTGCATAGAAGTATGTAGTGCTTCTTTTGATGCCCATATGCAGTGCATCTAATAGTAATTTCATCCACATAGCTTATTTTGCATTTTCTATAACACTTATATACTATACTTTCAGTAGAAGAGATAGACATTGTTGGTTGCTTCTCTTGCTACTCCAAGTGATGGCACCTGCACCCAAATTGAAAACATATCCAGAAGTATAATTTCTATCTGCAATATCAACAATATGATCAGAATCACAATAGCCAAATAATTATGCATCATTAGAGGAAGAATAAAAAATACCATATTTAAGTGTTCGTTCGATATACTTCAAAAGTATTTTTTGCACTTTCCAATGATCCTCATTAGTGTTCTTACGTAAATCTTAAAATTACTCCTACTAAAAAATAAATATCAGATCTAGAAACAGTTAAATAGATTAAATTATCAACTAGCTATCTATACAGATTAGGATCATAATTTAGCACAAGCTAGTTTAGGATCTAACTTTAACACTAACTTCAATTGGAATGGAAATAGGTTTACAATCAATCACAGTTAAATGTTTTAAGGATAATTCACAACATAATGAGATTAATATGCAAACAATAGACTTATGATCTTGAAATACAACTATTCCAAGAAAGTTACTTAATAAGCCTAAATTAGTCATTTCAAAACACTGCTTTAGCTTTTCTTAGATTTTTGCAATTAAATTTCTATAATTATTAGTAATCAAAAGATGATATAACATACAATTACAAGAATGATAATATGATTTTTTTCATACTTATACAAATATATCATTATCAAAACAAAATGGTTAGTTAAGCCCATATCTTGGAAGAAACTTTTAATTTTAGCATACCAGGCTCTAATGAGCTTGTTTATGACCACACAAAAACTTTGTCTAGATTATATACATAAAGCTCCTTACCAAGTTCTTTAAAACCTTTATGTTTCTTCATGTATATTTATTCTATTAAATCACCATCAAGGAAAATGTATTTTTGACATCCATTTGATGAATATCCCAACCATATTGGATATCTAATGCAAGAAGGATTATAATAGTGCTCATTTTAGCTATATGAGAAAAAGTCTCAAAATAGTCAAGACCAAGTTTCTAAGTGAAACCACGAGCTACCAGCCTTTCTTTGAACTTGTCAATAACTCCTAAAGAGTTGTATTTGATCTTGTACAACCACTATGAATATCCTACAATGATTCTCTTAGAAGGATGAGGGACTAATTTCTCTAAGTATTATTTTTAATTACATAAGTGTATTTGTATTTCATATCATGCATCCATCTATCATATTAACAGAATTCTTTAAAATGAACGTTGGTTCTACCTCATATAGGGTTATCAAAGGCATGATTAGTAATGCTGACTTCGAAGTTAACTTTTCTAAGACTAGCAAGCTGAGAGTTTTGAAGAATACATTGAGCCCATTTATAAACCTTGTGATGCAAGACATCTTGATAATACTCTCCCCTCAATATCCATCATGTCTAGATCAGGATAATCTAGCCTATTGAACTTATGTCTCCATAGTTGTTAGGAGGAATATTATCAAGCTCTCTCTTAGGAGAAATAGAGGAGAGTTTATGTGAAACATCACAAAATTTCTTTTCTAAGGCAATAATATTTCCTATTCTCTAATAATTTCATAATCGAAATGATAATAAAATATCAATACTTTAGTTTGACAACCATAGACAAAAAAATGAAAGAATAAGGAGGTTAGATCAAGTTTATTCCTTTTAACTTTTGGAATCAAGATAAAAGCAAGGACTACCAAATATTCTGTAAGTGATAATTATCTGGTTTTTTATTTGTCCCATACTTCATGAGGAGTAGCTTGATGAATACATTCTTAGTAGGTAATATATTAATAATATAGGACAGATAGTGTTCATAGCTTTCAACTGATAAGAAACTTACGCACATTAGAATCATGAATCATTGTCCTCTAGCCATATCTTAAGATAGTCCTATTAATCCTTTCCTGCAATGCCATTTTGTCTGAAGAGGAATAGGGAGTAATCAAATATCTTTGATTACCATATGACACGCAAAGAACTAATCAATATTTTTACTAACATATTCAACTCCATTACCAATCCATAATCCTTGTCATTTTTCTTATCATAAGCATTCTCAACTAGAGCTTTAAATTCCTCAAACTTAGACAAGACATCAAACTTTTCCTTAATAAAATAAGACCGATTAATTCTATAGAAGTTATCAATAAAGAAAAAACATACAAATCTCTACTGAGTGAAGGAACATCAAGTGGACATCTTACATCACTATGAATTAGATCTAATATCTAAGAAAAATTGGGATCGTGACATTTGTGAAATGATTTAGCATGTTTTTTATCACGCGAGAAACTTTCACATGTTTCATCATCATATTTAGGAAGACCAACAACAAGATTTAGACTATAAATTTCATAAAATATTATTGAATTTCCATGACCAATTATTTCATGCCAAAACTGAATATTATTCATAGAGGAGGAAGAATAACAAAACTAAGACACAAAACCATCAAAGATGTACAATATTGTTTTTTGAATACCAAAAACAATGACATTGCTAAAGTTATCTTGCAGCAAAACAACTTCAAAATTTTATTTAGTTATCTGAGAGTAAGAAAAAAAATCTTTTTTAGCTGAGGAACATACAAGAAATTACTAATCACACCATTTGATAATCTAACATTGCCACAACCTTCAGATTTAATAATGAAATTATCTCCTAGATATATGTTCTCCTCACATTTAACTATATCTGATATAATACCAAGAGTACAAGTCACGTGCTTAGAGGCACCACTATTATGAATCCATTCATTATCATTTGAGGCTGAGAGGGTAGTATACATGGCAATAGACTTCTCAGCCACATTTTCTTGATTTTTCTTATGATTATTAGGCTTGTTGTTCTTAGAATTCTTGACTGATTTGTTAGTCTTTACTCTACAATCAAACTCTTTATGCCCAAATTTTCCACACTTATTACAAGTGCCATTAAATTTGACTTTAAAATTCTATTTTTTCTTAGTAGAATTGAATTTGGGATTGGATTTAAATTTAGTTATGATATTAGAGTTATGTTTAGGATTTTTGTTACTCCTATTATGGGCAGACTTATGATTCTTAGAGAATGAGACTTGAGAAGAAGTCTCTTTTGAATTAAAATTCTCCATTACTCGTTCTTCTTGAATTAACGGAGAAGATAGAGTATCCAAATCAAGTAGATCACTCTCATTCTAATACTTAGAATTAAGAATAGATATATAATTTTTAAATTTTTCATGGATGTTTATCTGAATTATAAAATACATGAGCTTATCTTGAAACAATTCACAGTTACATCCATTTAATTGAGCTTTAATGTTCTTGAATTTCGCTAAATAGTTCACAATTTTTTCATCTCCTTTCATAAGAGTTGTGAATAACTCTAAAACTAACTTAATTATCTTGGAAAAATGAGTGCCTTCATGCATTATCTCTAATTGCTTCCAAGCATTAGTATGTTAGTCCATATGACCTATATGCATTAAGAATTCATCTTTTATGCTTTGAAAAAGGATAGACAAATCCTCCTAAGATCTATGAGAGAAGGAGCTAAGATTTTCAGGGTTTTCTTGTCTTCCAATGGGTTGTGTCTCCACACTAGTCACAAGATCCCATATCTTCCTAGCCATAAAAAAATATTTCAATCAGACTCTCCATATGTTATAATGTGTTCCATTCAATAGTCGAGACTTATCTAATGAAAAACTAGCAGAACTAGCCATTTTAATGCTCAGACGGAAATGGAGACAAATACAACTACAAATTTGAATCAAAGAAGCCAAATAGAGAAAAAAACAAGCTATAGATATTATTTTTTAGTTATATGCTTGCAAATAGATTAACAAAAAAATGGAAAAAAATAGGCCGCAGAAATAAATATCTAAGCTTTCAAAATTTGGAATTTGCGAGACAAAGAAAAATAGAGTACCCACAGAACACATACTTTAAAAACCCGTGGAATGAAGAAAATTAGAAAACCCATGGTACAAGGGAAATAAACACCCGTGGTCCAAGGAAATTTTTTGAAAGCCGCAGTACACAAGGAAATAAAATCTGACACCATTAAAATCTAAATACACATGTAGTTAAATAATTGGTTCACTTTTTCGCATTTTGACAAAACAAAAAAATGTGAAGGAACGTGGACACATTCAAGTGGTTTGTAACTAACACAGACTAAAAAATTCTTAGTCAAATAATTCCACTTGTCAATAATCTAGTGGCTGCAAAAATACACTTGGTGGATTTCTGCCAAACTTTAACTAGATGGCTTTGGGCAGACTTAAATTCCCCGAAATAAACTAAACTTAAAAAATAAAGTTCGGGTCTGAAATTAAAAGACACATGTCACAATCTTAGTGGCTAAGTAAAATCAAAGGCTTACACCCCGAAAGATAGAGTCTGACACTTACGAATACTGACACAGAAGAAAATTGATATACATGTCTAAGTGCAATTAGTTCACACTTTGCAATGCTACCGAAAGACAAAGGAAAACTTGAATACATGTGGAGCCTTTTAAATTGTTCACTTTTCGCAAGACTGAAAAACATTGAAAAATACAAAAAGGTGGTTGATTCTTATTGGATAGCCACTGCCAAAAATGAAAATATTAACAGATGCAAAACACAAAGATACTTTGAGAAATCCTATTGGCTTGGATTTCTCAAATGACAGAGGAAGGAAAATCCAAGTATGCCAACATGAAGACACGTGTAAAGCCCTTATTAGCTCATGTTTTAAAACTGAAAACAAAATGAGTTTGTGAAGTGCGTGGAACAACCTTAATGGTTCATACTTCGCAAATGACATAAAGATCAAAAAAATTGACAAATGTGAAATTCAGATGGCAAAAAATGATTAGATCAAGCTTTGCAGTAGTAGAACTTGAAAAACTCAACAAAAGACTAATAAAGTGAAGCCACTTGGCACTTTATGATTGGATTTGGCTTCACAAACATGAAAAAAGGACAACGAAGCTATTTGGAGTAATTTTATTGGTCCAAGCTTCGTAAAACTAATAGGATCTAGATAAAAAATTATAGATTGAAGCTAGATGACGTAAAACGATTGGATCAAGCTTCATAAAAATATATCTAGTGAAAAATAAATAATTATAAAGTTGGGGTGGATTTATCCACATGAACTAACTAGAACTAAGGAAATCATTTCAGATCCACAGATAAAATAGCTATAACAGCTATAAGCGGCACAAAAACTTACAACAAGATCGAAAAAGATAGATTTAAACCGAAAATGACTGTAACTAGATGCATAAACAAATATCTAAGAAAATAATTACTCAAACGCGATCTAGACAACCATTTAGCGAATATTTTAACAATATTAAGGTGGGAATTGGAAATTTAAATATGGTTATATTGAATATGATTATGGAGCAACTAGGGCTTTGCATATCCAAAAACAGACTTCAAGCTATTTCGCTCTAGCTAATTAAAAGCTTCTAGATTGATCCTGCACATGCATAATAACCTCACTTTGATACCATGTTGGGGAAATGAAGGGAAATATAATTAACAAATTATAGATCCATAAAATAAATGCCAAAGATTATAGCATGCACATTACAGAATGTAATAACATTAGATGAAATCAAATAACAATCAAGTAAAGAGATGGTAACACCGGATTTAAGTGGGCAAAACCCCAAGGTAAAAACCCCACTGAATAAAGCATTGTATATTATCAAGAATTTCTGATACAACTTTTACCTAGCACTTCCACTTTACTCCTTAGTCTTATCTTCTCAGAATGATTGCAGAGCTATGTCTTGCACTTATTTAATACAATACTCACCACCAACCATTCCCAATCTGATATCTTTGTCTAGATCTCAATCTGGTACTAATTTATTTGTTTCTTATAGCCAATCCCGGTAGGGATCACCCTAATCAATAGGGTGGGTAAATCAGTTAAGTCACTTCACTCTTAAATTTATAAGATCTTTGTGGAAGATCTTCATAATAAATTTTGATAGACACTTTTAAAATAATATTGGGGTGTACTGCAGTGGTAGATAACCCACTTGACATTATCACACCAACGAAGAATATTTGCAAATATATATTTACTTGTGAAGGAATCATTATTTTTCTTGCCAAATTATATAGATAGAAGGAAATGGTGAATGTGAAATGAAATGAAGAGTGATAAGAGGATCTAGAAATCTAGAGTTGACCTAAAGAGTAGATAGAGCTTTGAGGAAGGCCACAGTTGCTAAATTAGGCGTATGAGTAGTGAATTTGAGTCTAGTTTTGTAGGAGCTTTATAGTCTACAAGCTTAACTAGACTTGGTCATAGGATCTAAATTTTAACAATAATTCTTAAGACAATGATAAGAGGGGAGTTTAGTTGTGCATTTTTTTTGCTTATATTACATAGGGAAAGGGCCCTAGCCCATAAAATTTTTTACAATGAAGTATCTAAAGATAGCGTAGCTCATCTTGGCAATCTAAGATAAGTTTCTTTATCGCAAGAAGCTGGCAAAATCTAGAAATGATAGATTTCCCACTTAGCCAACCATGTACATCAAAAATAGCAAAAACAACTATGTTGTATACAAAGGATAGGTAAAAAAATAGTAAAACTATAGAAAATTACGGTTGGGGTCCATCACTAACACCTTCACCACTGCTATGCCTGAGGAATACCACATCTGAATCAAGTGACATTGCTTTATCTAACTCACTGGAGGAGCCTTGACATGGTAAATTTACATCAGCTTCGGGAGGAAGCTCCAGCCCAAGATGCTCTGCAATCACTTTCTTCCCTATTGCCAGTGCTTGCAATGCCCTAAGGATGGCATGTGAGTGAAATTTATCCTTTTTCCCCCTCTTATCACTTTCCTTCCCTAGCTCCATATGATCCTAGTGGAGGGAAAACTGGCCAGATGCATTAGAGAGTATATTGGATCCACAAATACCTTGGGAAACATCAAAAATATTACATCTCCCGACAGACTGCATGGGATCAACCATCAACCTATGCATGTGAAAATGGATTTCCTCCATTTCAAGGCCACCAATATCAAAAGCAATGTACCAAATTTTGTAGAGCCATTTCCTCATAGCAGGTTTTTGAATTTTTCCCTCCATCCAATCTCCAAAAGAAGATTCGACTGCGGCCCTGTGAAATAGCAAGTGATGAGAACCATGCCCAGACTTATGGAAAGAATGGGGTCAATGGAAAATTCTCATGAAAATCCCCACCTTCCATAGCTATAATAGGACATGCAGAGCATTTCTCACAATATCAATTAAGAAGAATGTCAAATGAGGGGAAAACATTGGTACTTAAAAGGCAAGGGGAGGAAATGTTACAAAAATCACACATGAAACCGTTAATGCATCCTCATTGTTATGAATCCCAAATCACGAGTGGAGGATTGTTATCTTGCGTGGGAGGCTTAGGTGGTAACGAAAAATGACTTAGTGATTTAAGTCATTAATTAAGGCTTTTTGCAAATCCTTAGGGAAACTATCATTCCATGTCTTTAAGAAAATCCCTTCTCTATCCATCAATCCAACCCCGATATTAGTAAGAATATCCACATAAGAGTTCCCAACCCTAGGGATGTGAGTGAAATGAAATTATTCATATTGATTTATCCTAAGGATAATCTCCTGAATTATTAGATTTAGCTTTCAAGCCTTTATAAAGTGGGAAGAGAGAGCATTGATGATTATACAAGAATAACCTTCAATCCATAGCTTACTCTAACAAAAAGGAGCAATCTCCTTGAGCTCTTGCATAATATTTGTGCCTTCTGGAATATTATTAGAGGTGTTACCACAGTACAGAGCCATCATAAAAACCAGCTGACCCTAAGAATCATGAACTAGACATCCACTACCAGTCAAACCACGATTGCCTTTCGCAACACCATCAAAATTCAATTTAACTCATCCATCAAGCGAAGGCTGCCACTGATTGACTATTTTAATCCTGTTGGTCCGAAAATCTGTCGCGCGGACAGATCTATGGATAGACGAGCCAACAGTGTTGCAGGGCTTAGCCCCTCTTTGAGACAGCAAAGCGAAATTGGTTTATTGCTATTTCTACTAGCAGGAACCTATGCAAGTCTCACAGATTCTGCCTTCGGGGGGTTGGGATCTCATCCCGGTAGAGTGTTACAGGCTGCGAAAAGAAAGGAATGAAAGAAGGAAAAGAGAAAGAAAAGATCCGAAGGAAGAAAAGAAATGAATTCCAAAGCAGAAAGGTCAGAAGATTTATGTTTTTAGTTTGGTAGTAAACAGAGCCAAACCTACTTGCATAAATAAACAAAGCAATACTGATAAACAAATGACGGAAAAGTAGATATGAATCCAACAGATTAAACACATACAGATCTAACGTAAGAAAGATCTAATGTATAACACAGCTATTGAGCACAAAGTCTGAATAATTGTATTACTGTTCTTTTCTGTTACAAGAAAGCTCAAAGTCTTTCTCTCCTCACTTCTATTTCTATCTGAAAAATGTTCACACCTCAGAATACAACAAGTATTCTAGTATTTATAGAAGATGAGAGAGAGAGAAGGCAAAAAGGAGCCAACCACTTATTTACAAGATATTTACAAAATATCCAAAAGTCATGTTGACTTTGACAACTTTGATGGATGACATCATCCCATGATGCAACATGGATGATGTCATCATTTGTGCCAACTTAATTCAGATATTACGAAAAGAAAGTCGGAGAATAGAGAGGAGAAGAAGAAGAAGAAGAAGAAGAATTTATTCATCATCATCATCCTGTGGCCTAAAAGGGGTTGCCTGTTTCTGATGCTGATCAGGAGATGAGATGTGGAACTGAGTGCGGTATTCCAAGAACTTGCTGATCATTGGCCCAAATTGATCCTGTGATGGATCCTTGTGCCGTTCACTGATTGCTTCGCAAGTTTCCTGCTCATCTATGAGCTTTTTCTGGGATCTTGGAATAGTCTTTACCCGCCTCGATTAGGGACCCGATGAAGTCTCTACAGGCCAGTAGGTTGTTGATGGATTCGATGTCGAACGTGACTTCTGGCCCTGTCCCTTGAGTAGCTATCTCCTTGAAAATCCGGATAGTATCATCAGCTGATCTCAAGGTGAGGGAAGGAGTGAGCAACCCTGGAGTCATAGATAGAACAATCTTCTCCATTTGATGCATCGCATCCAGGGCCTCTTCCTTCACCTTGTCTATCTTCTCTAACACGAATTCGAGCTGATCTATCCGATAGTCCAGAGTGGACATGGTCTTATTGAGGGTCCTTGGATGACCGAATACTCCGAACTTGACCAAATCTTTGACTGAACAGTCGAACATTTGTTGGAAGGCCTCGTGCTGGAGTCTAGCATGCTCTAATTCTTCTGATACTGGACCTGCTAATGCTTGGAGTTCCTTATTCGCCTTCTCGATATTCAGGTATAAGCTGATATATTCGGCGATTACTTTTTTACTATCTTTGAGGATCTGGCTCCTCCAAGCAGAAACAGCCATACCTTGCTCGCCGATTTTTGAATACTCATTAATCTTCTCCTGACTGAGCAGCTCAGGAGTCTCGGCGGCAGTTGTGGGAGGTGCACTTCCCATCTTCTGTAAGGCTTGAAGCAGGTATTTATTCTGCTCCTTCAGTAGCCTCTTTTCTTCCTTTGTTTCTTGAATCTTTTCAGAGAGTGCATCAACTGCGGAAAGAGCTTCCCCCTGGAGACTTTCTGAGGATGTCCCCATTGTGACTTGGGTCACTGTGAAATCTGCCGGAGACAGATCTTCTTTCTCTTTGGTGGGATCGGGGTAGGCTATTTCCATAACCCTCTCACCTGCAGCGCTCTTGGAGAAGCGTGTAACCGGCTTGTGCTTCTTTGCTCCTTTAGCCGGAATGACTGAAAAGTCCATCGGAGCGATGGGGACTTTCCTCTTTGGTTGGCTCAGCTGCTGAGAGATCCAAGCTGGTCCTATTGAAGAAGGACCAGAGACAGAGGGGGAGGCAGCAACGGTAGAAGAGGGGAAGAACGTGGAGACACGCGGCGGCGGCATTGAAAGAACAGCCGCGGAGATGTCCACGGGGGGAAGGGAAACCGCAGCAGCAGAAGAGATAGGAAGGGAAGGGAGCTCGGAGATGAGGGAAGAAATAGAGGAAGACAAATCAACGAGAGAGGAGAAGATGGACGAAGAGGTAGGGGAGAGAGTAGAAGAAGGGGGAGAGGACACAACCAAAGGAGTGGTTGCCGACATCTGAGGAAGGGGAGGAAGAGAAGAAGAAGGGATAGAAGGGACCTTTGAAGTTGTAGCGATGCCGACATCCTGGGTGGATGGGCGTATAGGACTATCCTCTGTCAATTCTTTCTCTGGTGAATCCAGAGTTATTACTTGTTCAGGCTCTGAAGGAAGAGGACTTTCAGGGGCTTCCTCCTGAATGGTGCTAGGTTCACCTTCGGCACCTTTGCCTTTCAGCAGCTTCTTTGTCCTTGGAGGTGCGTTGCCCAAAGGGGAAGTCGTGAAATCTACCCCGAGGTAGATTAGTCCGTTCATGCGGCACCAATGCTCCGTTCTCCGCATAGTTTCTTTTACCCTCTCCTCAATTGTTTGAGGAGCCTTGCTTCTGTCAATGTCCGGGAAGGGCCAATCATCCCCTTCTGTGTCATTATACACTTTGTCTACTTCGTCTTCCGTGGTTTGGAAGCCTTTTGGGACAATGGCCACTCCGTATTGGATGATTTCCGTTAATGCCAAGCGAGAGTGATCCTTTCTTCTGAGTTCTACCTCATGGAGAACGTCAATGTAGATATCCTCAATCTGAGGGACATGAATCGGATCAAGCTTAGCCCTTGGTAGACAGCCCCTAGGGTCGAATGTAGGCCTTTCTGGGAAATCATGCTTTAGGTTGAGCAATTCTAGCTCAGCAAACATCTCCTTCGCCTTGTGATAGCTGGAGCATGTGTAACGGCCTACTGTGAGGGGGAAAGGAGTTCCGCCCTTCTTTCTCTTGAGGCACTTTTCATGGTATGTGACGAGCTGTCTTGATAGTTCCAATAAAATCAGCTTTGGTCCAGCATACCTCGGTAGCCTGGTTGGTTCTCCCAAAAAGTTGGCAGCCCTTAGATAGGTGAACGTGGGGAATTGGGTGAACAAGGCTCCCCATTTCTCTGTGACTGCCACTATGTTTTTGGTTGTCTGGCTATGAGTCAAATTTGGTCACAACATGCACATGATGTGATAGAAGAAAACATCATTGATTTTAGCAAATTGAGGGATACTATTCTCTAGTCTCAGCTCTGGATAGTAATCAAATATCTTGGCCTGAGGCCATACTCCACTTCGGTTGAGCCCTGGGTAATCCCTTGCCGATGCTGCAGCGTAGACTACATAGGAGTTCATATGAAATACTCCAGTTGTGGCAAGCTGTTGTAGCTGTTCAGAGATGGTGTTGCTTATTATTTCACCCCAGCAAAAGCGCTGATCGGGAAAATTCTTATTCATTGTCTCCAGGTACCGCAGCATCCACTTATGGAAATAGTGGGCATCTGAAAGCCCGAAGACTCTGCTTAGGAAAGTGATAGTATCACTGAGTTCCTCTGAGAAATCACTTCGGTGGATAGTATGAGGCCACCGGGTCACTACCTTCTTATTCTTTAGGTAGACCTCATTCATTAACTGCATGCACTGGCCTTCGTTGTCTTCCCAAGCCTTGATGCATTCCTGTTGGCTAACAGCCACGTAGTTCCGGTGGTGAGGGATGCTAAGCATCAACTCAAAATGACGGGCAGTGAGGTTTATGACTACCTCGCCCTTGCTGTTCTCGACACATCTTGTGTCCTTGTTGAAGGATTGTGCAACAACCATCATGAATTCGTTGTTCACAGCGCTGACAGGGATTCCTCCGGCAAAGTGCAGGGCACTGCCTATTAGTTTGTCCATCCATGGACTTCTTGTAACCTTTTGAGTTCTAAGCCAGAACTCATCCATGTCAATGTGACCCAATTCAGAGTCCCGGATATCCATACTGCACTCAGCCTGTGATTCGGGCATCCTGACCTTCTGATATTTGTATTTCATTTCTTCTTCTGTTAGCTTTGCCTTTCCTCTTGGTTTGGTGGGCTTCTTGCTTGACGTAGACATGTGTTCTTTCGAACTCAGCTGCTGATCTGCACGAAGAAGAAGAGAGACCCAATCCAAAAAGGTTGAATTAGACATTTGATCTTCCATTGGAAAGCTTAGCAAGAGGAGTTAGAGATTTAAAGGCTCAGGGTGCAGGAAAAATACAATTGGCAGGCCAAATAGATAAGGCGCGCAAGAAAGGAATGTTGCAGAGGTTAAATTGGCGCCAAAAGCGCATGGCGCATGGATGAAGCAGGTTGCATTTTATAACAGGGCGCACAGGAAATGCGTGTTACATTGGGGTTCGATGCGCCCTATGGCGCATGGAAAGATTGTGTAACATGGACGAATGATGTGCCAAAGGAACATAGCGCGGCGTATGGAGTGTTTACACATCATCATGTTACTGCATCGGGGGGTGCGCCAGCGCCTATGTAATCTTTTTACTTGCGCGAAAAAGGCTTTTGTTGCATCGAAACTGGGTGCGCTCTTTGGCGCGTGGAAATGGGATGCAACATGGATAAAGGATGCGCCAAGGCTTATAGGAGGAAGCGCGGGATTTACACTTGGAGCATGCAAAAGGGGTGCGCTTATGGGCGCATGAATTTCAGCTGTAGCAAGATGGTAGGGTGCGCCATGGCGCGGATCTTGAGTATGTTGCAAGTCGGATAGGTGCGCCGAGGGGCGCGACTGTCTGGATTGTTACAAGGCGCGCCGGTGCGCCTTGTGAAATAAGCTCTCAAACCTCTTTCTTTCTCTCTCTTCCACTTCAAAAAAAACTCGGACAAGTAAGGTTTAACAAAAATCTCTTAAACAGATCAAGCCAGCTAAAAAATGACCCCTTTTCCAGCAGATCCGGAAAGAGGGAGGGAGAGGAAGAGCAACAGAAGAAAATGAACAGGATAGCACGGGGGGAAAAACTCAAACACATTCAAACCTTGATGAAAACCGGCCAGCAAGTTGGCACACACACCAAAACCGGACAAAAACAAGCCCAAAGAACAGAAAACATAAAACGGGGAAGGGGAAGAACCTCTTACCTTAAAAATATAGCGAAAATTCCTTGAGCGGGTCCACAACACGATGAAAGCGACAGAGCAGGGGCTGACAAGTCCAGAAATATCACGTGCTCGACAAAAGAATGAAAATGACATTGGGCGCGCACTGATATTTATAGAAAAACCTGTCATTAATGCGCCACCAACCTTTTGAAAGGGCGCATGGAAACTGCTGTCGACAAGGGAAAGCGTGCGCCCTTTAGCGCATGGAAGGAAATGGCAACAGAAGAATGAGCGCACCTTTGGCGCACCAAATTCGTTGTTGACATGAAGTTAGGTGCTCCCTTTGGCACGCCAAAAATTGGTGTTGCATGTAGATTACGTGCGCCCTTTGGCACACCGAGAAGCGTGCTAACATGGAAAACCATGCGCCAAAGGCTTTTAAGGGGGTGCATCAAAATTATGTGTTACAAGGAAAATTCATGCGCCCAGCCAAAAAAAGGCTCAAAAAGACTAAGTTCGAAAACTAGATTTCCCGGGGAGGGATTTTACGACGTTTCGAACGCGAAGGATCCCTAACGAGGGATCGAAACAAAATTTTCGGTATGGTTATCGGTAAAATTGCCCTTGTCAATTTTACGAGATAACAGCTGGCTCTTTCTGGGGACTATCCCTGAGCAAACTCGGGGGTAGAGAATCCCAGATCACATGTGCCTATCCATTGGGTACGGAGTCAAAAACAAGGGGGACCGGAGGGAGAACAAAGAAAACACACAACAAACCGAAAGCAAACACACAACAAAAGCAAACACACAACAAAATAAACTGTACAAAGAAGAGAGCAAGCTCTACTTCCTGAAGATCTTGAGATGTGTGCCCTCTAAAGGGAAGCGGGAGTTCAGCTCCATCCAGATATGAGAGATAGAAACTATTCTCTCCATGTAGTGCTTGATTTTGGACAGCGTCACATGTGAATTTCTCCACAACTTTGCTGAAAAGCTCTTCCAGCAAATTCCATAATGGCTTGCCCGGAACAAGGTCAGCGACTAAGACGGTCATTTTTACTCTTTTATCCGGGAAGGCCGCAAATGCAAATTGCGCGTCTTTGATTTGGCCAATCAATGGCACTTTGGTTTCCAAATGAGTAGTAGCATCTGCCGAAAGGTTTGAGAGTGAGGCCCAAAGCATGGGCGCCTTTCGCCGGCAGGACGTAAGCGGGAGGCTTCGGAATCCAATTATACAGTTGCTCAACTTATGACCGTTGATTAGGAGGGAGAGAGGAGAGATAGAAAGGTTCTATCTTGCCTGAGACAGAAGACGTGAGGCAACATTTATGGGATTCAGGAGGGAGGAGTGGAAAGGATTCATTTTAGGGGAAGCTGATTTTGATTAGATATACAGCTTGGACTTTGGATATACGTAGTCAATATTACAAGCTGTTCGGGTTTGACGGAAGATACTCAGCTTCAGAACAATCTGGATCTTGGTCTTCTTTGCCTGATTATCTATCAAACGGGCCAAGGGTTGCGTGGGTGACGGATGAGTCCTTCATTGCGATGGTTGTGGAATAGAGTACTGATCTTTGATAGGAAATGAGAGGGCTGACTCCGAGGAGAGATAAGGTGGAAAAAAAAGACTTCTTTGCAAAAGATTACACAGGGAGTTGAGTGGGGAGAGGATTGGGGAGAGGGATTACCTCTTTTTTTGAACATGGTTGGAGGCGCGTTTGGACACGGCCCTCTCTTTCTGAGTTATGGGCAGCAACCTTCTGCTTCTTTCTTGCGAGCGGGGTCAAAATAGCGTAGGATTGTCGCTTGACATAGACTTGAGTACTCTCTTCTTCATCGATTCGCTTACGTCAAATCCATGTATCCAATGTAGAGTCGCCAGTCGGTTCACCGACATCTTGATTTCATCTTTGCTTGGAGCGAAGGTTCTTCATAGTACTTGTTCTTCCTCTCAAATTTGACCAAAGCATTGACCGGAGAGCTTCAAGCCGCCAATCATGGAGCAAGCTTACAGGTAAGCGCGGCCTTTGTGAAGCATTGTTAGGAAACAAAATTACTCGCGGGGATTCCCAGTACGAGGGCTAGGAGAGGCCGGGCCAGGCTGCTTCTTTCAAACGCGAGCAGATCATTTGAATCTTTTGGAATGATGGATCAGCAGAAGTAGTAGGCGAGGGATTGAGATTTGGACTTGGGAAGAATTCCTTTTTTAACTCGCCAGATATTATCCAAATTGTCTGCTATCCGGATGCAAGCAGCATTGAGACGAGAGGCAGAGTAAAGCTACTCGATCTTGAGGAGCAAGACGTGACTTTTGAGCTCATGGCGTTCACGAAGAAAAAACAAGAAGAAACAATTCTGATTATCGGTGTTGGAAGCATGGCAGTGGGGACACTGTGATGATGCATTGAACCGGGCGACCAAAAAACAAAAAAATCGCGCATCTGGTCTCATTGACTTCATTTTTAGGGGTGTGATCCTTTGATAGCAAGCAAATGCATCTTCTGAAGGCTTATATCTGTCTTCAAAAGCTTTTTTTTCCGCAAGGTGCCCAATGGTGATAGATCCGGCCCGGGCAAAATGGATGAAACCATTCAGCTGCGGGCCCTTGTAGGTTTCCAGAGAAAAAAGGTGAACGACACATCTTCGGAAGTCACGTCCAAAATAGTGCATGACCAATGAAAGCAGAATGTGGGGAATCCGTGCTGGATTTCCGCTCCCGATTCAAATTTAGGAAATTCTTTCGGTTCCATGAGGGAGCGCCGGAACTGGATGTGGCAGGCGAGAGAGGACCCATAGAATTCACAATGGTACTGCCATTTTTGAAAAGATGGAAAAAGCACACGAAGTGGGATGGTGGTTCCATGAGCAGCAAGGCACTACAAAGGGATGTAGATGCTCCTTGTAACAGACTTTTTCTTCGCGAGGTGAGACCTCCTGGATGACCGGGCTCAGCTGAGCTTTAGGCTGACAAACGTTGTCGGTTGTTTACGCTGAAATTGTTGCCTTGAAAGCAGATCGAAAGTTGAAGTAGGATAGGCTCTCACGGCCTCTTCCTGTTGAGCGTAAAAGGTTTCACGCGCAGTTACCTTTCAGATCTGCAATATTATGGCGCAGATGTAAACTTTATTTTTGGGTGTTGTACTGGCTGATTTTCTGGTTTTTCTGTTCAAAAACCAGAGCAGATTGCACTTTTTCTTGATATGTAAAAATATCCTCCTCGAAAAAAAACGATTACGGTTATGAAAATAGCCGGAGGATAAGATGGCAGGGAAGATAGTAAGCTGATTTTCAGATCTGATTTTTACTTTTCAGAGGTATTTTAAACTTTTTTAGACAAACAGTCAAAACTCGGATCTACGGAAAAAATAATGATTTTGATAAAATCATCGCGAAACTAAAGATCTGTAACTAGGCCCGATCTACGGATCTCAGAAGAAATTTTTTGATTTGAGACTTTGCAAATTTTTTCGGATTTTTATAAAAAAATCAGGTTTGCAAAAGGCAGCAATCTTTTGATTTTCGGATTTTTATTATGCCAGATAGATCTGACAGAATTGTTTCGATCCCCAGCGAGTCGCAAAAAACTGTTGTCCGAAAATCTGTCGGCGGACCGGGACAGATCTATGGATAGAACGAGCCAACAGTGTTTGCAGGGCTTAGCCCCTTTTGAGGATGCAAAGCGAAACTGGTTTATATGCTATTCACTAGCAGGAACCTAGCAGTTCACAGATTTGCCTTCGGGGGGGGGGATCTCATCCCGGGTAGAGTTGGGGGGGGTAGATAGAGATGTTTCAGGCGCGCAAAGAAAGGAATGAAAAGAAGGAAAAGGAGAAAGACAGATCCGAAGGAAGAAAGAAATGAATTCCAAAGCAGACAGAAAGGGTAGAAGATTTATGTTTTTAGTTTGGTAGTAGAACAGAGCCAAACCTAGTGCTAAATAAACAAAGCAATACTGATTATAAAACAAATGCGGAACGTAGATATGATCCAAAGATTAAACACATACAGATCTAACGTAAGAAGATCTAATGTATAAACACAGGTATTGAGCAAAAGTAGATAATTGGATTACTGTTCTTTTTGTTAAAGAAAGCCTCAAAGTCTTCTCTACTACTTCATTTCTCTCTGAAAAATGTCACACCTCAGAATAAACAAAGTATTCTAGTATTTATAGAGATGAGAGAGAGAGAAGGGCAAAGAGCCAACCACTAGTACAAGATATTTACAAAAATATCCAAAAGTCATGTTGACTGACACACTTTGTGGATGACATAATTCCAATGATGCCAAACATGGATGATGTCATCGTTGTGCCAACTTAATTCAGATATACGAAAAGGAAAGTCGGAGAATGACGAGAGGAGACGAAGAAGAAGAAGAAGAAAGAAGAATTTATTCATCATCATCATTTCCTGTGGCCTAAAAGGCGTTGCCTGTTTCTGATGCTGATCAGGAGGATGAGGATGTGGAACGAGGCGGTATTCCAAGAACTTGCTGATCATTGCGCCCAAATTGATCTGGGATGGATCTGGTGCGTTCAATGATTGCTTCGCAATTTCCGCGCCATGTATGAGCTTTTCTGGGATCTTGGAATAGTCTTTAACCCGCCTGATTAGGACCGATGAAGTCTCTAAGGCCAGTAGGTAGGTGTTGATGGATTCGATGTGGAACGTTACTTCTCCCTGTCCCTGGAGTAGCTATTCCATTGAAAATCGGATAGTATTCATCAGCTGATCTCAAGGTGAGGAAGGAGTGAGCAACCCTGGAGTCATAGATAGAACAATCTTCTCCATTTGATGCATCGCATCCAGGGCCTTTCTTTACTTCACATTTGTCATCTTCTCTAACACGAATTCGAGCTGATATATCTGATAGTCCAGAGTTGGACATGTCTTATTGAGGGTCCTTGGATGACCGAATACTCCGATACTGACCAAAATCTTCGACTGAACAGGCGACCATTGTTGGAAGGCCTCGTGCGGAGTCTCGCATGCTCTAATTCTTCTGATACTGACTGCTAATGCTTGGAGTTCCTTATTCGCCTTTCTCGATTCAGGTATAAAGCTGATCATTATTCGGCGATTAAAACCTTTGTTTTTTTTTTACTATCGTTGAGGATCGGATCCTCCAAGCAGAAACAGCCATACTTGCTCGCAGATTTTGTGATACTCATACTCTTCCTCCTGATGAGCAGCTCAGAGTCTCTGGCGGGAAGTTGTGGGAATGGGAGGTTGCACTTTCCCATCTTCTGTAAGGCTGAAGCAGGTTATTTATTCTTCTCCTTCAGTAGCCTGTTTCTTCTGTTTCTGAAGCTTTAGCGAGTGCACATCAAACTGCGGCAAAAAGAGCTTCCCCTGGAGAGGACTTCTGAGGTGTCCCCATTGTGACTTGGGCACTGTGAAATCTGCGGAGGACAGATCTTTACTTTCTCTTTGGTGGGATCGGGGTGGTAGGCTTATTTCCATAGACCATCCACCTGCAGCGCTCTTGGAGAAGCGTTGTAAAGGCTTGTGCTTCTGCTCCTTTAGCGGAATGACTGAAAAGTCCACGGAGCGATTGGGCCTTTCCTCTTTGGTTGCTCAGCTGATGGAGAGATCCAGCGGGTCCTATTGAAGAAGGACCAGAGACAGAGGGGGAGGCAGCAAACGGTAGAAGAGGGGGAATAGAAGAGGGGGGAAGAAAAAGAACGTGGAGACACGCGGCGGCGGCATTGAAAGAACAGCACGCGAAGATGTCCACGGGGGGAAGGGAACCACCGCAGCACAGAAGAGATAGGAAAGGAAGGGAGCTCGGAGAGAGGGGGGAAGAAATAGAGGAAGGAGACAATCACGAGAGAGGAGAAGTGGACGAAGAGGCAGGGGGAGTCAGAAGAGGGGGAGAGGACACAACCAACGGAGTGGTTGCCGCCTAAGGAAGGGGAAGGAGAAGGGGAGGAAGAGAAGAACGAAGGGATAGCAGGGGGACCTTTGAAGTTGTAGCGATGCCGACATCCTGGGTGGATGGGGTATAGGACTAGCCTCCTTTTATGTCAATGTCTTTCTCTGCGGAATCCAGAGTTATTACTTGTTAAGGGTTCGAAGGACGAGGAATTTAGGGGCCTTCTTGAATGGTGCTAGTTCACCTTCGGAACTTGCCTTTCAGCAGTTCTTTGTCCTTGGAGGTTGAGATTGCCCAACGGGAAGTTTCGTGAACATCTACCCCGAGGTGAGTAGTCCGTTCTGCGGCACCAATTTGCTCCGTTTCTCCGCATAGTTTCTTTTACCCTCTCCTCAATGTTGAGGAGCCTTGCTGCTGTCAATGTCGGGAAGGGCTCGCTAACTTCATCATCGACCCCTTCTGGTGGTCATTATAACTTGTCACTTGTCTTCCGTAGTGTTTTGGAAGTCATTTGGGTGCACAGCACCTTGCGGCACTTCCTGTATTGATGATTTCGTTCATGCAGCGGAGAGTGATCCTTTCTCTGAGTTTCCTTACTAATTGGTAGGAACGATCATAATGTAAGATATCCCCTCAATTCTTGAGGGACAATGAATCGGATAAGTCTTAGCCACGTGGTAGTACCAACGCCACGAGGGTTGAGAATGTAGGCCTTTCTGAGGAAATGAATGCTGTGGAAGGTTGAGACAATTTCTTAGCATCAGCAAACATTCTCCTTAGCCTTGTTGCTGTGGAGAATGTGTAACGGCCCTAATGTGAGGGGCAAGGTTGTAGGCAGAGTTCCCGCCCTTCGTTCCTCTTGAGCGGCAACTTTTGCCAAGGGCCTATGGCACGAGTCTGTCTTGGACGTGCCGAGCTTCCCAAGAAATCAGCTTGAGTCAGCACTTACCCGTCGGTAGCACATGGTCTGGTGCTCCCAAAATATTTTGGCAGCCTTAGATAGGTGAACATGGGATAGGTGGTCGTGAAAAAAGGCTCCCTAATTTCTTTGTGACATGCACACATTACTTGTTTTTTTGGGGGGGTCCTTTTGGGTATATGACGTCCAGTAAATTGGCCGAACCATGCACCTTGGCTGTGATAGAAGAAATCACATGTGGATTTTTAGCAAGTCAGGTTGCGGGCTCGCATATATTATCTTAGTCTCAGCCTCTGTTTTTAGTGAATCAGTAGGAGTATATATGTTGAGCTTCCGAGAGGCAACTACTCCACTTCGGTTGAGCCCTGGGTCATCCCTTGCCGATTGCTGTGCAGCGAGTACTACATCGGAGTTCATATGAAATACTCCAGTTGTGGCAAGTTGTTGTAGATGCTCATAGATGGTGGTGGTTATTATTTCACCCCAGGCAAAAGGTGCTGATCGGCGCAAACAAACTCTATTATGTATCCAGGGGTACCGCAGGCATCAATTATGGAAATAGTGGGCATCTGAAAGCCCAAGACTCTGCGTAGGGAAAAGTGATAGATCACTGAGTTCCTACTGAAATCACTTCGGTGGATTAGTCTGAGGGCCCAAAGGGTCACTACCTTCTATTCTTTGGTAGACCTCATTCATTAACTGCATGCACTGGCCTTCGTTTGTCTAACAAGGCCTTGATGAATTCCTGTTGGCAACAGCCAGTAGTTGGTGGTGAGGGATGCCAAGCATCAACTCAAAATGACGGGGTGTGAGGGTTTATGGACTACTCGGCCCTTGCTGTTCTCGACACTATTGTGTCCTTGTTGCAGGATTGTGCAACAAACCATATGAATTCGGTGGTCACAGCGCTGACAGGGGATTCCTCCGGCAAAGTTGCAGGGACTGCTGTTATTAGTTTGTCCATCCATGGGAATTCTTTGTAACCTTTTCGAGTTCTAGCCAGAAATCATCATGTCATGTGACCCAATTCAGAGTCCCAGATATCCATACTGCCACTCAGCCTGTGATTCGGGCATCCTACCTTCGGATATTTGTATTTATTTCTCTTCTGTTAGCTTTGCCTTTCGATATTGGTTTGGTGGGCTTTTGTGACGTAGGGAATGTGTTCTTTCGAACTCAGCGTGCCTGATCTGCACGAAGAAGAGAAGAAGAGGAGACCCAATCCAAAAAGGTGAATTAGACATTTGATCTTCCATTGGAAGCTTAGCGGAGGGTTAGAGATTTAAAGGCCAGGGACGCTCAGGAAACATACACTGGACGGCAAATGGATTAAGGTAGCGCAATCTGAAAAGGCTGTTCGCAGAGGTTAAATTGGCTGCTCAATAAGCGCATGGACGGCATGGCTGAAGGCAGCTGGTTGTCATTTTTATAACAGGGCGACACCAAGACAGATGCGCTTTGTTGTTGTTACATTGGGGTTCTGATGCGCGTCTATGGCGCATGGTAACGCTTGGAACATGGCCGACCTGGTGCGCCAAAGGATACCCTGTCGCGCGGGCATGGATGGTTTTACCCCCCATATGTTACTGATTCGGGGGGTCTCTGTTGCTCCGGCTGCCATGTCCTATTTTTCCTTGCGCGGCCAAGGCTTTTGGTTGCATTCGCCCGTCCGTCTCGTTTTTGGAGCGTTGTCGGCGTTGTGGACCCGGCGGCTCGTTGCCCACCTGGCTTTCCCGGTGCTGCCGCCCCCGGCTTTAGAGGAAACTAGGAGGGATTTGACAACTTGGCGCATGCAAAAAAAGGGGTGCGCTTATGGGCGCATGAAATTTCAGATTGTAGCAAGATGGCATGGGATCAATTTGCGCAATGGAGGGGATCTTAGAGATGTCATGTTGTGCAAGTCGGCATAGGTGCGCCGAGGGGAAGACTGTATGGATTGTTACAAGGCGCGACGGTGCGCCTTGATGAAATAAGCTCTCAAACCTCTTTCGTTCTCTTCTTCCACATTCAAAAAAAACTCAAGGAAAGAAGGTTTAACAAAAATCCTTAACAAATTCAAAGCCAGTAAAAACGACCTCCTTTTACAGCAGATCGGGAGGGAAAGAGGGGGGAGAGTAGAGCAGGAGAGCAACAGAAGAAAATGAACAGGACGCAAGGGGGCGAAAAAACTCAAACACATTCAAACATTGATGAAAGACAAAACGGCGCAATTGTTGGCACACACACTCAATAACCGGATCCCCTCATCAAAACAAGCCAAAGCACAGAAAACCGGGGGGAAAACATAAAACGGGGAGGGGAAGATAGACCCGTACCTTAAAAATGATAGCCGTGGAAAATTCTGAGCGGCGGTCCACAAACCCGATGTGAAGCGACAGAAGCAGGGGAGACAAGTCCAGAAATTCACAGTGCTCGATCAAAAGAATGAAATGAATTGGGCGCGCGCACTGATATTTATAGAAAAAAACCTTGTCATTAATGCGACAACACAACCTTTTGAAGGGCGAATCGGATAACTGCTGTTCGAAAAGGGGGAAAGAGTGTCGCCCATGGATGTAGCGCATGTGAAGGAAATGGAATGGCAAACAGAAGAGCATGAGGTGCCTTTGGCGCCCAAATTCGTTGTGACTGAAGTTAGGCTGCTCCGTTGGCCGTTGCCAAAAATTGGTTGTTGAATGTAGATTTGTAGTTTACGTTTCGCTTTGGCCACCGAGGAAGCGTGCTAAATGGAAAACCCTGTGCCAAAGCTTAAGGGGGGCATCAAATTAGCTTGTGTACACGGAAAATTCATGCGCCCAGCCAAAAAAAGGCTCATAAAAGGACGAAGTTCGAAAATACTAGATTTCCTGGGGAGGGATTTATGACGTTTCGAACGTGCAAGGCTCCCTAACGACGGGATTCGAAAACAATTTCGGTATGGTTTGATCGCGTCGGTTTTTTTTAAAATTGCCCTTGTCATTTTACACGACGATAACAAAGTTATTATAACCCCATTATTAGGAGGATATTAGATGTGCATACTTTAGAAAATACTAAATATAATAATAATCTACATGGATAGATAATTAGTAGTCCACAATTATTTTATATGTATATAGGAGTATAAAACAAAAAGCAAGAATTATCTCATCTTTGTGCCATAGACTAGAGAACATACAAAATATTTGAACTATATGAGAAGGAGATGAAAGGATGGTAATTCACAAAAACATCACATTTTTTATAATCTATGGAATCATGTTTGAATAAGCTTGATCTGGGATGTCTTAACAAAAAAATTCTTTACTATAGTTCCTTTTTCCATATGTGTTTGATCATATCTCTCTGTAACTCTAATGTTTATCGGTTCCTGTGACAATGGTTATCTTTTATTAAATTCTTTTTATAATTTATAGCTCAATTGAAACATCCATTATAGTCCATGCTGGACTTAACTCAACCATTTGCAGTTTTGAGGTTGTAATCTAGGAAACCTCTGCTAACAATAGTTTTGTTGGGACCCAAAAATGCTCGATGGGATACCAGGCCAAAGAGATGTAGAGATATGGATAGAGGGGGAAGATAAGAATTTTTGAAAATATGAAAAATGGTTGTTAGAATACAGGTTGAAAGGAATACATTAGAATATCTACGGATATATTCATATGAGAATGTTTTGTGTGTGAGCTGCCGATTAGTAGCTGCCTAGGACTAGGGTTAGAATTTTATGCTTTAGATACTAGCGAAAGAGGAATCTGAATAAACATAGGTAATAACGAACGAAAATTCATTGCACAATTTGGGATGTCTTGGACCCATTGTTGTTGATCATGGATGAAAAACGATTGATGGGAGGTATGAGGTTGGTGTTTTTTAAATTTTTTGCACTCATTTGCTTCTGTTCCTGAAGCAACACTTGTATTTGGACAATAGAGGAATTTTTTTTTTTAACGAATCTACTCTTTGTGGTCAAAATCTTGGTTCCTGGAAAATGGCATCCATGCCGTTTGATCTCAACCGCAGAGTTAAAGTATGTAAGTAGTGCCAAAAGGGATGTAATCATAAAAGACGAAGATTGAGGGGGAGGATATGAAGCTAACTATCACTTATGGAAGGGTCCGAGAGGATTAGAATGAAGAAAAGATAAGGAATGGAACGGTTATTTTGTGCAGAGGGAAATTAAGGCTTCATATATAGATAGGGAGTGTGGATATGTTGGGGGAAAGAAGAAAACCCACAGGGATAGGAAGTTAAATAGGAAGAGTTATCTGCAAGGGGAGGAATTGAAACTACCCGAGGGGACCAGAACTAGGGGAATGAAATAATTGAAGTAAATGACATGGTGCCACAAAAGGAGAATGAATTTAAAGACGGAATATTGAAAGTAGGGATCGCTTCTCACGGCCTCCTGCTGGCTGAAAAAGGTTCACCGTCGCCAATGTACCTTTCAGATCTGCAATATTATGGCGCAGATTTAAACTTTATTTTTGGGTGGTACTTGCTGATTTTCTGGTTTTTCTGTCAAAAACCAGCAGCATGCACTTTTCTGAATATTTAAAAACTATCCTCCTCGAAAAAACCGATTACGGTTAATGAAAAATAGCAGCGAGGATAAGATGGCAGGGAAGATAGTAAGCTGATTTTCAGATCTGATTTTTACTTTTCAGAGGATTTCAAACTTTTTTAGAAAACAGTCAAAACTCAGATCTACGGAAAAATAATGATTTTGATAAAAACTCAGCGAACTAAAGATCTGTAACTAGGCCCGATCTACGGATCTCAGAAGAAATTTTTTTGATTTGAGCACTTTTGCAAATTTTTCGGATTTTTATAAAAAATTCAGGTTTGCAAACAGGCAGCAATCTTTTGATTTTTCTGATTTTATATTATGCACCAGCATAGATCTGACAGATCTGTTCGATCCCCAGCGGAGTCGCAAAAACTGTTGGTCCGAAAATCTGTCGCGCGGACAGATCTATGGATAGACGAGCCAACAGTGTTGCAGGGCTTAGCCCCTCTTTGAGATAGCAAAGCGAAACTGGTTTATTGCTATTTCTACTAGCAGGAACCTATGCAAGTCTCACAGATTCTGCCTTCGGGGGGTTGGATCTCATCCCGGTAGAGTGTTTCAGGCTGCGAAAAGAAAGGAATGAAAGAAGGAAAAGAGAAAGAACAGATCCGAAGGAAGAAAAGAAATGAATTCCAAAGCAGAAAGGTCAGAAGATTTATGTTTTTAGTTTGGTAGTAAACAGAGCCAAACCTACTTGCATAAATAAACAAAGCAATACTGATAAACAAATGATGGAAAAGTAGATATGAATCCAACAGATTAAACACATACAGATCTAACGTAAGAAAGATCTAATGTATAACACAGCTATTGAGCACAAAGTCTGAATAATTGTATTACTGTTCTTTTCTGTTACAAGAAAGCTCAAAGTCTTTCTCTCCTCACTTCTATTTCTATCTGAAAAATGTTCACACCTCAGAATACAACAAGTATTCTAGTATTTATAGAAGATGAGAGAGAGAGAAGGCAAAAAGGAGCCAACCACTTATTTACAAGATATTTACAAAATATCCAAAAGTCATGTTGACTTTGACAACTTTGATGGATGACATCATCCCATGATGCAACATGGATGATGTCATCGTTTGTGCCAACTTAATTCAGATATTACGAAAAGAAAGTCGGAGAATAGAGAGGAGAAGAAGAAGAAGAAGAAGAAGAAGAATTTATTCATCATCATCATCCTGTGGCCTAAAAGGGGTTGCCTGTTTCTGATGCTGATCAGGAGATGAGATGTGGAACTGAGTGCGGTATTCCCAAGAACTTGCTGATCATTGGCCCAAATTGATCCTGTGATGGATCCTTGTGCCGTTCACTGATTGCTTCGCAAGTTTCCCGCTCATCTATGAGCTTTTCTGGGATCTTGGAATAGTCTTTACCCGCCTCGATTAGGGACCCGATGAAGTCTCTATAGGCCAGTAGGTTGTTGATGGATTCGATGTCGAACGTGACTTCTGGCCCTGTCCCTTGAGTAGCTATCTCCTTGAAAATCCGGATAGTATCATCAGCTGATCTCAAGGTGAGGGAAGGAGTGAGCAACCCTGGAGTCATAGATAGAACAATCTTCTCCATTTGATGCATCGCATCCAGGGCCTCTTCCTTCACCTTGTCTATCTTCTCTAACACGAATTCGAGCTGATCTATCTGATAGTCCAGAGTGGACATGGTCTTATTGAGGGTCCTTGGATGACCGAATACTCCGAACTTGACCAAATCTTCGACTGAACAGTCGAACATTTGTTGGAAGGCCTCGTGCTGGAGTCTAGCATGCTCTAATTCTTCTGATACTGGACCTGCTAATGCTTGGAGTTCCTTATTCGCCTTCTCGATATTCAGGTATAAGCTGATATATTCGGCGATTACTTTTTTACTATCTTTGAGGATCTGGCTCCTCCAAGCAGAAACAGCCATACCTTGCTCGCCGATTTTTGAATACTCATTAATCTTCTCCTGACTGAGCAGCTCAGGAGTCTCGGCGGCAGTTGTGGGAGGTGCACTTCCCATCTTCTGTAAGGCTTGAAGCAGGTATTTATTCTGCTCCTTCAGTAGCCTCTTTTCTTCCTTTGTTTCTTGAAGCTTTTCGCAGAGTGCATCAACTGCGGAAAGAGCTTCCCCCTGGAGACTTTCTGAGGATGTCCCCATTGTGACTTGGGTCACTGTGAAATCTGCCGGAGACAGATCTTCTTTCTCTTTGGTGGGATCGGGGTAGGCTATTTCCATAACCCTCTCACCTGCAGCGCTCTTGGAGAAGCGTGTAACCGGCTTGTGCTTCTTTGCTCCTTTAGCCGGAATGACTGAAAAGTCCATCGGAGCGATGGGGACTTTCCTCTTTGGTTGGCTCAGCTGCTGAGAGATCCAAGCTGGTCCTATTGAAGAAGGACCAGAGACAGAGGGGGAGGCAGCAACGGTAGAAGAGGGGAAGAACGTGGAGACACGCGGCGGCGGCATTGAAAGAACAGCCGCGAAGATGTCCACGGGGGGAAGGGAAACCACAGCAGCAGAAGAGATAGGAAGGGAAGGGAGCTCGGAGATGAGGGAAGAAATAGAGGAAGACAAATCAACGAGAGAGGAGAAGATGGACGAAGAGGCAGGGGAGAGAGTAGAAGAAGGGGGAGAGGACACAACCAAAGGAGTGGTTGCCGACATCTAAGGAAGGGGAGGAAGAGAAGAAGAAGGGATAGAAGGGACCTTTGAAGTTGTAGCGATGCCGACATCCTGGGTGGATGGGCGTATAGGACTATCCTCTGTCAATTCTTTCTCTGCGAATCCAGAGTTATTACTTGTTCAGGCTCTGAAGGAAGAGGACTTTCAGGGGCTTCCTCCTGAATGGTGCTAGGTTCACCTTCGGCACCTTTGCCTTTCAGCAGCTTCTTTGTCCTTGGAGGTGCGTTGCCCAAAGGGGAAGTCGTGAAATCTACCCCGAGGTAGATTAGTCCGTTCATGCGGCACCAATGCTCCGTTCTCCGCATAGTTTCTTTTACCCTCTCCTCAATTGTTTGAGGAGCCTTGCTTCTGTCAATGTCCGGGAAGGGCCAATCATCCCCTTCTGTGTCATTATACACTTTGTCTACTTCGTCTTCCGTGGTTTGGAAGCCTTTTGGGACAATGGCCACTCCGTATTGGATGATTTCCGTTAATGCCAAGCGAGAGTGATCCTTTCTTCTGAGTTCTACCTCATGGAGAACGTCAATGTAGATATCCTCAATCTGAGGGACATGAATCGGATCAAGCTTAGCCCTTGGTAGACAGCCCCTAGGGTCGAATGTAGGCCTTTCTGGGAAATCATGCTTTAGGTTGAGCAATTCTAGCTCAGCAAACATCTCCTTCGCCTTGTGATAGCTGGAGCATGTGTAACGGCCTACTGTGAGGGGCAAAGGAGTTCCGCCCTTCTTTCTCTTGAGGCACTTTTCATGGTATGTGACGAGCTGTCTTGACAGTTCCAATAAAATCAGCTTTGGTCCAGCATACCTCGGTAGCCTGGTTGGTTCTCCCAAAAGTTGGCAGCCCTTAGATAGGTGAACATGGGGAATTGGGTGAACAAGGCTCCCCATTTCTCTGTGACTGCCACTATGTTTTTGGTTGTCCGGCTATGAGTCAAATTTGGCCGCAACATGCACATGATGTGATAGAAGAAAACATCATTGATTTTAGCAAATTGAGGGATACTATTCTCTAGTCTCAGCTCTGGATAGTAATCAAATATCTTGGCCTGAGGCCATACTCCACTTCGGTTGAGCCCTGGGTAATCCCTTGCCGATGCTGCAGCGTAGACTACATAGGAGTTCATATGAAATACTCCAGTTGTGGCAAGTTGTTGTAGCTGCTCATAGATGGTGTTGCTTATTATTTCACCCCAGCAAAAGTGCTGATCGGGAAAACTCTTATTCATTGTCTCCAGGTACCGCAGCATCCACTTATGGAAATAGTGGGCATCTGAAAGCCCGAAGACTCTGCTTAGGAAAGTGATAGTATCACTGAGTTCCTCTGAGAAATCACTTCGGTGGATAGTCTGAGGCCACCGGGTCACTACCTTCTTATTCTTTAGGTAGACCTCATTCATTAACTGCATGCACTGGCCTTCGTTGTCTTCCCAAGCCTTGATGCATTCCTGTTGGCTAACAGCCACGTAGTTCTGGTGGTGAGGGATGCCAAGCATCAACTCAAAATGACGGGTAGTGAGGTTTATGACTACCTCGCCCTTGCTGTTCTCGACACATCTTGTGTCCTTGTTGAAGGATTGTGCAACAACCATCATGAATTCGTTGTTCACAGCGCTGACAGGGATTCCTCCGGCAAAGTGCAGGGCACTGCCTATTAGTTTGTCCATCCATGGAATTCTTGTAACCTTTTGAGTTCTAAGCCAGAACTCATCCATGTCAATGTGACCCAATTCAGAGTCCCAGATATCCATACTGCACTCAGCCTGTGATTCGGGCATCCTGACCTTCGGATATTTGTATTTCATTTCTTCTTCTGTTAGCTTTGCCTTTCCTCTTGGTTTGGTGGGCTTCTTGCTTGACGTAGACATGTGTTCTTTCGAACTCAGCTGCTGATCTGCACGAAGAAGAAGAGAGACCCAATCCAAAAAGGTTGAATTAGACATTTGATCTTCCATTGGAAAGCTTAGCAGGAGGAGTTAGAGATTTAAAGGCTCAGGGCGCAGGAAAAATACAATTGGCAGGCCAAATAGATAAGGCGCGCAAGAAAGGAATGTTGCAGAGGTTAAATTGGCGCCAAAAGCGCATGGCGCATGGATGAAGCAGGTTGCATTTTATAACAGGGCGCACAAGAAATGCGTGTTACATTGGGGTTCGATGCGCCCTATGGCGCATGGAAAGATTGTGTAACATGGACGAATGATGCGCCAAAGGAACATAGCGCGGCGCATGGAGGGTTTACACAACATCATGTTACTGCATCGGGGGGTGCGCCAGCGCCTATGTAATATTTTTACTTGCGCGAAAAAGGCTTTTGTTGCATCGAAACTGGGTGCGCTCTTTGGCGCGTGGAAATGGGATGCAACATGGATAAAGGATGCGCCAAGGCTTATAGGAGGAAGTGCGGGATTTACACTTGGAGCATGCAAAAGGGGTGCGCTTATGGGCGCATGAATTTCAGATGTAGCAAGATGGCAGGGTGCGCCATGGCGTGGATCTTGAGTATGTTGCAAGTCGGATAGGTGCGCCGAGGGGCGCGACTGTCTGGATTGTTACAAGGCGCGCCGGTGCGCCTTGTGAAATAAGCTCTCAAACCTCTTTCTTTCTCTCTCTTCCACTTCAAAAAAAACTCAGACAAGTAAGGTTTAACAAAAATCTCTTAAACAAATCAAGCCAGCTAAAAAACGACCCCTTTTCCAGCAGATCCGGAAAGAGGGAGGGAGAGGAAGAGCAACAGAAGAAAATGAACAGGACAGCACGGGGGAAAAACTCAAACACATTCAAACCTTGATGAAAACCGGCCAGCAAGTTGGCACACACACCAAAACCGGACCAAAACAAGCCCAAAGAACAGAAAACATAAAACGGGGAAGGGGAAGAACCTCTTACCTTAAAAATATAGCGAAAATTCCTTGAGCGGGTCCACAACACGATGAAAGCGACAGAGCAGGGGCTGACAAGTCCAGAAATATCACGTGCTCGACAAAAGAATGAAAATGACATTGGGCGCGCACTGATATTTATAGAAAAACCTGTCATTAATGCGCCACCAACCTTTTGAAAGGGCGCATGGAAACTGCTGTCGACAAGGGAAAGCGTGCGCCCTTTAGCGCATGGAAGGAAATGGCAACAGAAGAATGAGCGTGCCTTTGGCGCACCAAATTCGTTGTTGACATGAAGTTAGGTGCTCCCTTTGGCGTGCCAAAAATTGGTGTTGCATGTAGATTACGTGCGCCCTTTGGCGCACCGAGAAGCGTGCTAACATGGAAAACCATGTGCCAAAGGCTTTTAAGGGGGTGCATCAAAATTATGTGTTACAAGGAAAATTCATGCGCCCAGCCAAAAAAAGGCTCAAAAAGACTAAGTTCGAAAACTAGATTTCCCGGGGAGGGATTTTATGACGTTTCGAACGTGAAGGATCCCTAACGAGGGATCGAAACAAAATTTTCGGTATGGTTATCGGTAAAATTGCCCTTGTCAATTTTACGAGATAACAAATTTATTCATAACCCCATTATTAGGGAGGAATTTAGTTGTGCATACTTTTAAAATACTAAAATATAATAATAATCCTACATGGATATAATCTATAAGTCCACAATTCTTTTATATGTATATAGTAGTATAAAAAAAAAGCTAGAATTTATATCATCTTTGTGCATAGATAGAGAATATACAAAATATTTGAATATATGAGAAGGAGATGAAAGGACTAGTAATTCAAAAAACATCACATTTTTTATAAATCTATGTAATCCTATTTGAAATAAGCTTGATCTTAGATCTTAACAGAAAATTGCTTTACTATAGTTCCTTTTTCCCATATGTGTTCTGATATATCTCTCTTTAACTCTAATTGTATTATGGGATTCTTGTGACATGGTTATATTTTATTAAATTCTTTTTATATATTCTATATCACAATTGAAACATTCCATTATATCCCATGCTTTAATCTAGACTACAACATGTTGCAAGTTTTGATGTCGTAATCTAGGAACCTCTGTTAATAATAGTTTTGTTTTCGGGACCCAAAAATGCTAAGATGGATACCGGGCCAAAGAGATGTAGAGATATGGATAGAGGGGAAGATAAGAATTTTTTTGAAAGATGAAAAATGGTGTTAGGAATATCAGTTGAAAGAATACATTTAGAACATATCTATGGATATATTCATGAGAATGTTTTGTGTGAGCTTCCAGATTAGTTAGCTGCCTAGTTATCTTAGTTAGAATTTTATTGCCTTAGATACTAGCCGAAAGAGGAATATGAATAAACATAGGAATAAGATGAAATATTGCACAGTTTGGATGTTCCTTGGACCCATGTTGTTGATCATTGGATGAAAACTACTATTGATGGGCATGTAACTGAGGTTGGTGTTCAAATTTTTTGCTCATTTGATTCTGCTGAAGCAAACTTTTTATTTGGACTAAGAGGGAATTTTTTTATAGAATTACTCTTTTTGGTCAAAATCTTGGTCATGGAAAATGACATGGTTTCGATTCCATGTAGTTAATAGTAGTTAAGTAGGTGTAAAAGGGATGTAATCCTAAAAGAAGAAGATGAAGGGGGAGGATATGAAGCTAAATATCACTATGGAAGGGTCTGAGAAGGATTAGAAGGAAGAAAAGATAAGAATGGAAAGGTTGCAGAGAAATAAGGCTTCATATTAGATAGGGGCATGGAAATAATGTTGGGGGAAAGAAGAAACCCACTATGAGTAGGAGTAAATTAGGAAGAGTTACTGAAGGAGGAGGAATGAAACTTCCCCGAGGGACTGAAGGAACTAGGGAAGGAAATAACTGAAGTAAAAGACATGGCGCACAATGGGGCATGGAATCTAAAGATGAAATTGGAAGAGAAACTGAGGAATTAAAAATGGAAGCTGAAGGAGAAACCGAAGAAAGGGAAAAGGAATTTGAGGAAAACTTATTAGAAGTATTTAGGAGTAGATTTAGTAAGCAGTGGATGTTGAACCCAGAGAAACCATCATGGAAAACACGGTATGCTGAGAATCAAGAAAGAATACAATATGAGGAAAGAATACATTAATATCCTTAGAGATCTATAATATATGATAATACCCCTCTTCTAGGATATATCACTGGAGCTAGATAGAGAATTTATTACTTGGGATTATCTAAACGAAATGGAACAATTCAAAATTATACAAGAAATGTGAAGGAGGTTAGAAAATAAATATGAAACACAATCAATATTAAAATCAAGAGTAGAAGAAATGGTGTAGAGTAAGTTGCAAGAGAAGTATAGATTTTATTACATAGCCCTTCATTGCAGATAATTTTACTAAGAGGAAATTGTGAAAGAAGGGAAGAAAATAATAATAATTCCATCAGCCCAAAATACAAGGTTAGTTTTCCATATTCTAAATAATCTAAAGAAGAAAAAACTTAATTTAGTGTGGCCAATACAAGTATTGGAGTGAAAAAATAACAACTTGAAACACACTTAAATTCAAGATATAAATTTAGATTTCCAAGTACGCAAAGGCAACCAGGATACTAGTTGGTACTAGGAAGCACAATGGCTCATTAGTCTAATCCATATACAAGCTTACAACTATATGATGGAAATACTGACACTGAACATTACTTGTTGACTTGTGACATGTGATGGGACACAAAGGACTCACTGATGAAAATACCAATAAATTTGAAATAATAAGTGCACTACAGTGATGAACCTTAATATTCATTTACTCAAGCCAATTAAGTTTGAAGAATTTGTAAGATGTACACAAAGCGTTAACTCGTGAATTCAATAGAAGAGAGTTTTTTGGGGAGATAATTAAATATCTAAAATAGATTAAATAGATATCAGAAGAAATAATCACAGAATATGATATGATATTCTCAGATGTCATGAATAAATAAAAATTCAATTTTGACGATTCAAATAAAGTTGTTTGGTTTGTATAAGGATTCTGCAGTAAAATAAGGTTTGAAATTGTACAGAATTTTTTTTAAACCAAAACAGAAGCCATTGAAGAGGCTATTAGAGTGGGAAAAATTTAAGATTATGGAAATATTAGTAATCCTAGTTTCAAAACAGACGAAAATATTGATGCAATAATGTGAAGAATGGAGGAACTGCATGAAGGAAAGAATCCTAGAATTAATGTATGGTGTGCATATTGTGGGGAATAACATCATAAGAATGAATACCATAATATGAAATATGAGGGAGAAGATAATTTTTTGATGTTTGTAAAATATTTAGGCACACAATTAATAATTTTTGAAATTATTGCAACACTCTATGAGGCAACCTCAAAATGTGTTACATTTTTTTTGCAAGGCCACAATTCTTCAAACAAAAAACTATCAAGCATTGATGGAGGTAAAGGAGGAAATTAATATGAACCTAAGGCACCAAATGTTATAGCAGAAAGATAAATGTCTACATCACCAAAGTTAATTGCACAATGGGCTCCAGCATCACCACAAACAAATCCCACAATGTATCTCACAATATCCTAAAGACAATATGAGTTGGTAACTTATATCTCTAAAAAACAACATGGTGTGGGCACCTCCTTCATGTTAACAATCACTTGAGTGGAATATTCCTTCACCAAAAGAAAAATACATAGGATGTTAAGGCCAAAATCAAAATTGGAATGCACCACTAAGATCATAAAAATTACATCAAGGAGGATATTAGGGTGGGTAAAAAAACAAGGATAGGAACCAAACCCCAATGACAAGTATTGATTTTCTACTATTGTAGCAAAATTACAGCACACCCACATTTTTCTTTCGTATGTGGGGCAATTGGTGCAATTTTGACAACATGGGTCCACTTCTTAAGTTGTGGGACTTTTGAACCTGAGATGGACCTTCGAAGAAGGATAGATTCTCTACCTAATCCTACTACTAACACTACTCCTAGAATGGAACATGCGTTTAACTAATCCTAAACTAACCATGCCAAGGGACCAGGGAGAGAGAAAGAGAGTTAGAAAGGTACAAAAGGGGAAATCCTAAGCTAAGGGTGGTGATAACACCAAGAAAGGGGGCGAGATATTCTACTGAGGGAGGAAGAAGAAGGAAAATTAAGTTGTGAAAGGTCAGATGAATGTGACATAGCCCCAAGCTCCATTCACCATCAAATCCCCATGAAGCATAACCTCATAAACATGCAAGTGAAAGAAACATGGACAAAATACAACACAATGGAGAGGTAAGATAAACATGATAAAAATGAGATAGGGTTGAATAAACACCACAAAACATGATTTTTATTGCTTCAAAACATGCACAGACCATTTACATATGACGCACAAAGGCATAATTATATTACAGGCGCAAGAGGAGGCTCACATGTCAAATGGAGTTGAGGGAAAATTTTGTAAGAGTGTCCCTAGATCCTAGAATGTCTCCATAAAAATAAGGGGTTTGAGTCCATTTTATGCAATTCTACCACTAACCCTCATTAAATCTCTGACAGGTAGTTGAATAGCCTCAACTACCACCATTAAATTGGTGGTTGAACTATCTTTTCACACACCTACCACCTTCATTTTCTCGGAACTTGTGAGCCGTCTAATATGTGACCCATCCAACATGTTCATACCACTTCCTAGGCTTCCAACCTCATGACCCTTATAACCATATGTTTCCTAACTTCAGTTGTCCAACCCTAGCGGGTTGGACATCGTCCAATTATGCGGGTCATAGAACGCTGACTCGACCAACCTAATGGTCGTTCATCTGCTGGGTCAGCCAACCTAGCGATCCAACCAACTTTTATGTGGTGAAAATGTAGGGGGTGTGATGGGCACCTTAACCTATCTGTACACATCCAAATATGTAACCCGAACAACCCAGACGTCCAAACTAGATTTCCAACCCCTAGGCGTCCAACCCAATCGACCAACCCCCAGGTGCCAACTTCTGAAGGCGATATCTTGAGCTCCCGAATGAGTTTTGGGGTGAAATGTTATATGATTTCACATGAAAGAAACCTATAAAATCCAATGGTGGTAGTATAAACATATAATTTTGACTTTATCACCTTGAAATGTCTCCTTCTTTCTCAGGATTTCTAGTTTTATGCCAGAAGAATGAGTTTCCTCGAGAAGTGCATGATGTTTCAAGATGTCTCATCTTCTCCATCATATAGGGCATGGAAAATGAATTCCATAAGAACTTTTTTGGACTTATAATTCCTTACACATCTATTAGAATATTTTTATAAGCTCGGGTCCTCCTTCATGTTGCATGTTCCTTTAGGCTCGAAACCCTGCTTCTGACGGATTGGTTCCAAAGCCTCTGAAACTTCCCTGAATCTTCCAGAATCAACACCTTAGTGTTCCTAGAACTTGAATACTCTTGTATCATTCCATATTTCTCTGTGAATCCCTCTACAGTGCTCAAACCCACCCTCCCAAGTTGTCTATTTTTATTGGGGGCAAAAAATAGATAACAGTTTGGTGACCTCTCAGAGACACTTTCCTGTTAGATGTGTGACCGGTAGCCTTATAACATCCATTGGGAAATGGATTCATAATACATATGAAAACTAATCTTAAAATCTAAATTCTACCCTTGGGCCATTGAAACATTGATGCTTAAACCTAGAACTGCATGTCGATTGCTCATATTTTCCATCTCATTTACAAAATTATTTGAATTAAGGTTTTCTGAGAGTGGAAAATTGTCTTGAACCTGGAATTTCCTCTCTTACAAGTCTCGTATATAGGATGGAGGTTGAATTCCCCTTGAAACTATCCCAAATCTGATTTCTTATCAAGTATGAAGCACAACCAATTGATGATTCCTTGACAAGCATATACACTGCAAAATTTCTAGGAACACAAGCTGATTCGGAGAGGTTGGGACTGTTGTTGGAACTTGATTTTTCTTGTGAAAACATGCCCCCTCCAAAGAATTGTGCAAGAGCAACAAACACCAGGAAACACACTAGGTACAAAAGGGAAGATCATACATGCCCCAAGTGGAACATGCAAAGTGTGCATATGCACTTGTTCTGTTGAAAGTAAACCTACCTAATCTATGCTAACAGGAGGAATGGAAAAATTCACATGAATCCTGACACTAGTAAAGAAACATAGTTACCATTACTCACATTTTAGACCATGCAACTGATTTGAAAATGGGCATGGTCATGGATGATAGACTAACATAGAGAAAATATTCCACCCAACCTACCAAGGTATCAACAAACAAAGAAAGTACCACCTCCGTCTGATCTGTATCCGGTTAAAGGTGTTGTTGTTGACCCTTAGTACTTTGAAAATCATCCTCATTCTCTAGATTGAACATGACCAGTGGAAAATTTTACCCCTACTCTAGTGAAGCTAGGTATTTGATTAGACAAGGCCTGATTCTTTTGATTTTCCTGCTCATTTGTTGCTTGGCCCCACAACTAGGGCTCTCATTAGACCTTCTTCCTCAATATGGTTGTTTTTAGGATGATACATGCTTTGTTGTGCCTCCACAAATAGTTCAGTTTACACTTTGATGGCCATTTTCATTACTTGGGTCTCCTCATACCATATTCCATTGCTCTTGCACCAAAATTGCAGTAAGTTCAAGACAAGCAATAGTAATGAGGATCATTGCATTCCGTAGGAATATCCTGCTCACCTTTTGATTTCCCCTCAAGGCCTTGAGTGCCAATAGTGTTTAAAAACACTTCCTCCTCCCTGACCTTGCCAATCTGAGCTTCCTTAAAATTTTTCTATTCTATTTTGACATGTAACTCCTTATGAATAATTTGGACCACTCTATCCCCCCAATCTGAATTAGAACAGTCACCTATTAATACAAAATTTTCATCCTCGGTGATACTGGTTGTAGGAGATGTGTAAAAAGAGGTTTCTTCTTTTTCTCTTGATTGGGTAACGATGTTTGATGCTCACAATATCTGAATTGATCAATTGGAGAAGCCAAATGATCCTCTAGAGCATACCACCTATTCTACTAACATGTTGCCTTCAAAACAACTGCATGATCCTGAATGAAGCCTTGCTGCTAGGGGCATTGCCTTGGCATATCCCACTCTTTGATGGAATAACATGTCTCTCTCTCTCTCTACCATCCTTATAGGATAACATGGTTTAGTGAAAACCACGTAGAGGGTAGTGGTGACATATGAAATACCACAACTCTTAAGGATATTGGTGTATGGCTTAGGGAAGTTGGGTAGTGCCTTGGGTGGAGATGCAAGGGATTTTTGCAAAGCTTGGGGAATGCTTTGGGCATGAAAAACTTGTGAAACATCAAACGAAGGATAAGGAAGCAAAAGGGATTCCTTATTTTTGCAAGGAATGATGAATTTTTCATTTCTCTTACATGCGGATGGAAGAACTTGAGATGGTGAGGGAGGGACTGCAACAATATGGATGGATTTTATTTTACTAACCTGAATCAACATCTTATCGGCTTGTGGTGCCATTGTGAAATCCTAAGGAAGACCACTACCCCCTAGAGACTGAATCAATATAGCAAAGTCAATATTAAAGGACCTTAAATAATACAAGAATGCCATATCTTATGGGGGTTTGTATTCTTGTGGGATTTGGTGTTAGGTCCTTATGAATTTGAGGTTTAAATATGTGATGAACTCCATTAGAGCCTGTTGTATTTTTTGAGGTGTTCCACAAGGAAAATCACGTTCGCATCCTCCTTGAATTGGTTGTGAAATTTCTCTCCCAGCTCATTCCATATGGAAATGGATTGTGGTGCCTAATTATTTTACCAATCTTTTACTTTTCCTTTAAGAGATGCAACTAGAATTATGAGGAAAACATTATCCTCTGTGATGATGTGGATGGCACAATGGTTAGAGACATCTTGAATGTGATCAATTAGGGACTGATCTACATTTCCATGAAAGATATTTTTTAGGGCCACCTTGGGGATGACATCCCATTGCTGCAAGTGAACAGGACTGGAACTAAAATGAGGGAATGGAAAGTCTCCTTGGAGAGCCATGACTGGAGTGGAAACATTAAAAACCAGTCTATAATAAGAGATGATGGGATGCTTGAATCAATGGAGTCGTCAGATATGCTTGAGAGTGCCTCCAAAGGCTGAAACCTTCACCCAGATCACATCAAATTGATGAAGTGAAGTGGTAAGGTGATTCAAACCTGTCCCATAGGGCATCCTAATACTTTTGTAGAAAAATTAAATCACCCCTGGATTTTTCCTGCGTATGTGGTGCAATCGGTGTAATTTTGACAACATGGGTCCACCTCTCAAGTTATGGGACTTACAAACCTGAGATGGACCTCCAGAGGATGTTGGATCCTCTACCTTATCCTACTACTAACACTACTCCTAGAAGGGAAAATGAAGCTAACTAATCTTAAAATAACCATGCCAAGGGACCAGGGAGAGAGAAAGAGGATTAGCAAGGTGCAAAAGGGGAAATCCTAAGCTAAGGGTGGTGACAGCACCAAGAAAGGGGGTGAGATATTATGCTAAGGGAGGAAGAAGGGAAAATGGATTTTTGAGAGGTTAGATGAATGTGACATAGCCCTAAGATCCATTCACCATTTAATCCCCATGAAGCACACCCTCATAAACCTGTAAGTGAAAGAAACATGCACAGAGTACAACAACACCATGAAGAGGCAAGAGAAACATGATAAAAATGAGATAGAGTTGAAGAAACACCACAAAACATGATTTTTATTGCTTAAAAACATGCATAAACCATTTACATATGATGCACAAAGGCATAATTACATTATAGGCCCAACAGGAGGCTCACAACTCAAATGGAGTTGAGGGAAAATGTTGCAAGAGTTTCCCCAGCTCCCAGAATGTCTCCATAAAAATGAGGGGTTCGAGTCTATTATATACGTAATTCTACCACCAACCCTCATTAAATCCCTGACAGGTAGTTGAAAAACCTCAACTACCACCATTATACTGGTGGTTAAACTATCTTTTTTCCCACCTACCACCTTCATCTACTCGTGACACATGAGTCGTCCATTATGTGACCTGTCCAAACTGGTTGTACCACCACCCAAGTGTCTAACCTCATGACCCATCTAACCATGTGCCACCTAACTTAGACCATCCAACCTTGGGGGGTTGGACACCATCCAAATATGTGGGTCATACAATGCTGACCTGACCAACCTAATGGTTGTCTATCTGCTAGGCCAACCAACCTAGTGATCCGACCAACTTCTATGTCGTGTAAATGTGGGGGCTGCAACAGGTGCCTTAACATGTTTGTCAGAATCCAAATATGTGACCCAACCAACCCACCTGACCAACGTAGGCATCCAACCCATATGTCTAACCTAGGAATCCAACCCAAATGACCAACCCACAGGCGCCAACTTCCGAAGGCGGTAACTTGAGCTCCCAGATGAGTTTTAGGGTGAAATTGTATATGATTTCACATGAAAAAAACCTAGTGAATCAAATGGTGGTGGTATCAAGATCCAATTTTTACTCTATCACCTTGAAATTTATCCTTATTTCTCGGGATGGATAGTTGTACGTCGGAAGAATGAGTTACCTCGGGAAGTGCATGATGTTTCAAGATGTATCATCTTCTCCATCATGTAGCGCATGGAAAATGACTTCCATAAGAACTTTTTTGGACATATAATTCCTTGCATGGTTATTAGAATATTTTTTTGAAGCTCAGGTCCTCCTTCATACTACATGTTCCTTTAGGCTCGAAATCCTACTTCTGATGGATTAGCTCTAAAGCCTCTGAAACTTCCCTGAATCTTCCAAAATCAGCACCTTAGTGTTCCTAGTACTTGAATACTCCTGTATCATTCTATATTTCTCTATGATGCCCTATCAAATGCTCAAACCCATCCTCCCGAGTTGTCTATTTTTTCTAGGGGTAAAAAATAAATAACATCTACCTTTGAAGAGAGACAAACCACATTTCATGAAATTTCCCTTTTAATCTTGAATGGGACATTTATTGTACTTACTGCATGCTGCAAGTGCAACATAGTAAAAAAAACTTTCCCTTATTAGAGAAATAAAGAAACGAAAAATAAATGTGTAATGTCAAGAGTATTAATGTTATACCTAAAGAAATTTGAAGTCTTCAAGTTTTTACATGAGCGTAGAGCAAGGAATAAGGATTGGAGCATGAGGAGTTTTTTATGGATCCCCAAATACATTGTGTGCTCAAAGATGCATATCCTAACCCAAGATAATAAAAAGTGTTGTTGGAAGAAGATAAAAGGTTACTCCAATCAGTTCACAATAAGAAGGGTACTACATAAAACATATGCACATAAGAAGCTCAAATTTAGGAAAATTGGTTTAGAATATTAAAACATGAAGGAGTAGTTACATCTCTACAATATTTGTTGAACATGATGAATGTATTTCCCAATGTAGATATCTCAAAAAACATAACCAATCTTATCAAAATTGTAGTCATTTATAATCCCATCACAAAAGGAAGGAACCCCATACACGCCGGCGTATCACCCAGCAGAAGCTGAGCGCTCACCCGAGGCACGCGCAAGTGTCGAGTCTCTGTTTTATGTGAGTTTAGTGGGAAGCATTATCTATGATTAGTGTAAGAGTATTTTAGGATGGAAGTTAAGACATACAAGAACAATAGGGCTCAGAACAGCCTCTAGATCCTTGCAAGCACTTCAGACCGAATGCTTTAACAAAATCCAGAACATACATTATAACAAAAAGGAAGATACAAACATTCATTCTTAATATGAAAGGAAAGATAACTCATATAACAAAAATATGCATCAAAACCATTTATATCCATGTTTATTTGTAATAAGTAACCTTGTTATATTCATTGGATCATTACAGAGTGTCACAAAGAGTAGACCACAGTCATGCATATCACTGGATGTATGCAACTAAGCTATAAAAAGAAAAATTATAACACCATGCTCAGTACATTCTTTCTTGAATACAAATATCCACTCACAGAATCCTTGTTGTAATTCAGCAATGCTTCACCCATCCTCTTTGTCTCTCTCTTTTACCCTTTAGGTGCCTACATTTATAGCTTTCTCGGTCTGCCAACTCACCTTCCAGCACCCTCAGATCAGATGCCAAGCGTTGAATGTGGTCCTTCATGTGAGCATGCTCCTCCATGCCTGAGCTTTCCACTTTATCTCATGATGGTCTTCTAGAAGATTCAATTGCGGGCATGCTCCTTCCTGGGCCAACCTGTCGCTAGGCTAACATCATATCCACACGTAACCGATCACGCTTTTCACATGTTCTACCCTAGGTGCTCAAATTGGCTAAGTCCCAAACCTCCTTTCATGTGTCATGCACGCTATTTTCTTCCTTAGACCTTTCTCTTGCGCACTTTTTCCTTGCGCGTCATCCTGTAACTGGGATCCTGCGCACCCACACACCTTCGTACTTGGTCAATATTCCAGAGGTCCTACATCACCCCACACTAATCCTATTCTCCATCCTCAAAAACACTTTACTTGACCAAGATGCAACGCTTCCTTACGAAACCCAGATGTAGTCTTATAATTTTACAAAATGAGTAAGTAATGAAAGAATAGGGGAAAAATTTGAAGAATGGGGGGGAGGCATCAACTCAATAAGCTGGGAAAGTCCTTTCGTAGATCTACCTCCAACTTGTTCCACACTTTGACCTCGCCCTTCGCCTTCTGGCATAGGTCACCCACAAGGGTTCTTACTTCATCAAAACTTAGGCCAACTCCTTGGGCACCCAAAGTGTCCACGATCTACTCCATTTCCTTACCCAGGTTTATGAGTTTATCCATCCTCCTAGTAATTTGGGGGTATAATTCCTTTAGCCAGGACTTAATTGAGCTTCTTAAAGCCTTAATTACCTCTGATTTCTTCTCTACCTCAGCTAGAACCTTGTCCCTTTCTACCCTGTTCTCCTTGTTCCTTTCTTGGAACTCTTTCAAATCGCTTCAAGTGTGGTGATTAAGGAGCTCGCCACCTTATCTATCCACCCATGTGTCATATGCGGCTTCTGCATATTGGGCAAAGACCTTAATCTCCATGAGTACTTGGATGTACTCGGCAACAAGTGCTAGCACCTTCAACCAGTCCTCCTCTTTCAAGCATGTGGCCACTTCTTCATTATATTTCAGCACCAAGGGTTATCTCTCCATAGTGAGGATGCACGTTAGATCTTCCATACATTCCAGGAGGGACGGGTATTTCTGCACAGGTGCCGCTAAGTCCGGGTGCTTCAAAAGGATGGCACCTTTAATCACCTCCATTTTCTTGTAAACTTCCTACACCTTTGATTTCTCATCTTTCAGCTCGCACCTTAACTGTGCACTGATCAATTCCTCCTGCTTCAAGCTCTTAGCCTTCTCCACCAGTTATACTTCTTTCTTCCCCAATTTTTCCTCCAGCATTCTAATTTTGTCATTGTGCATGAATAATCTAGCCTCGGTCTCGACCGCGACCTTGTTAAGAGCATTACATACTTGCTCGTCTGAAAGCTCCTGAGAATTCACTAAGGGGTTGTCTCCCTTAGACTCTAGCAACGTGATGAGCACTTTTTGGCAAACCTCAAAGTCTAGCTCGTCGATGTGGGACTCGAACGCCTAAGAGAGCATCTTCTTGGTTCTAGCATACGGGTTGTCCTTTTCAAAAGACACCATGGCTAGGAGTCCCTCTGTGGGCACAGTGCTTTGGAAACACATGCGTAGCACCTTCTTCATGTCATCCACATAGCCCATTACCTACCTCTGTTCTACATCTAGAGTTCTTCTACCCGAGTGTGTTCCTTTGGGGAAGCTAACTATTAGAGTGGGGCCTCCTAGGTTGTCACGTTATTTTTCAATGTTCTCCTCCTTCCCTTCTTTAAGCACTATGTCTGCATTGCACTCTAACTCTTGGTCTACAAGGGCTTCAAGCATCTTCTTCACTTCTCTCTCTACTTTCTTAGTTATCTACTCTTTTGTAAAACTTATAACTCCCTATTTCTCCCTAATATCCTCCTCATTTCCCTTTGTGTCTTTAGTGTCTGTTTCATCTTGTGTGCCCTTACGCCACGCAAATAAAAACTCTTTCTTCTCATCCCCACTCTCTTCCTCTGAGTCGTAGACACTAAACACATGTGGCTATTTGTTTTTCTCAGGCTCTTCCTCCTCATCACCATCTCCTTCACTCTCATCTTCTCCTTCTCCCAAGTATTTCTCTAAGTTTTCGGTCACCTCCGAGTCAGCTTCTTCATCCACCCTCTACTTCTTCCTAAGAGGTGGTTCCTGATCAGGGGATTATTCCTTCTCTTCTTCCTTAGGTGTCTCTTCCATGGTGATGGGTTACTTAGGTGCCTCTACCTCTGGCATCTTTTCCTTCATTAGAGACTTCTTTCTCTGTATGTAAGTGCTTGGTTTGGTGCTTGTGGATGACATGCTCACTATCTGAGCAGTTTGCACACTTGGTGTTCCTTCCTCTCCTCTGTCTCTCTTCTTAGATGCTAGCTTCTTCTTCCCTAAGGGGTCTTCAAGTATGGAGATTTCATCCTCCAGATACACGCCCTTCTTGAACTTTGGCCTTATGTGTAAGTACACATGCGCTGCGGATCCTCCAGTGATGGGAAGCGTTATCGGCCTAGTCATCTGCGTTTCTTTGGATACGTACCTCTTCATGTATGTGCACTTGCCACCCAGGTAATTCAAATTATTCCTCATCTCCCTATGTTCTCAGTCTAACCTTCCTAGTTCCAACCTTAGCTTCTTCAATTCTTTAAACATGTTCACTCCTGCTTGGAAGTACTAAGCAGTAAACGTGAAAGGTAGCTTACACCAAGGGCTCCATGATTCATCTTTTAGCTTGAATCTACCCAAGCAGTAATGTTGGTACACTACGAACTCAGCTTCTCCCTTAGTGGCTTCTAGGATTTGTTCAAGGATTCTCCACTCTACCCTAAATGCATTCCTCAAGTGCGTGTACCATTTTTCCAGCTGCGCCTTGTGGGGTGCCATCATTGTATCGGAAGCATACTTTTCAAACCTCTTTGTGGGTGAAGGGTCCTTTGCTGAGTACTCCCACATGAATTTTTCTAGTGCATTTGGCACTCCAATTTTTGTAAACACTATGGTGAGCAAGATGTTGCCAAAGAGAATCCTGTCCCCTTCCTTCACGCACTTAACAATCTCGTCTGCAATGTACACGGATAAGTTGTATATAGTTCCTTCTGCAATCTTCCTGCAGACATGTAACCAAGGTTTGTTGACCTGTGTCCATCTTTCCTGGCCATTCAGCTTAGTCACCAGATGTGCAACCATCTTCCTAACGGGGTCCTTGATGTCTCAAATGTCATAGTACCGCGACCCTTTCTTGTAGACATACTCAGTGATGGTTTCTTGAATAGCCTCCTTGTCGCCAAGGTCATCTTCTAGGTTATCTCCCTCACATATGAGGCCTATAAATTATGAAATCAACTGGGGAGTCATGCACATCTTGCACCCAGCAAAGTGGAAATAGTCTTCATGCACCAGAGACATCAACCACTGGTACAGGTGATTTGGCTCCCCAAAATAAGGCAACTCATAGAGTTGCAATAACCCTGCCTTCGCCAATTTGACCTTCACGTCATCATCGTATATGGGCAAACCTTCAGGTGTTCACTTGTTGGTGGGGCGTACCAATTCCAATACCATTTCTTTCTCTATGGTGTTTATGTGGTGATTATAGTCACTAACTGGTATGCTTCTCAAGTGGGATTCCCATTCCTTTCCCATCATCACCCCATATGGGTATTGCATTTCTGCATACCATTCTTCATTTGTGTCTACCTTGGGTTCTGGTTGCTTAGCCTTAGCTTTGCCATTTCCTTTGTTGGGTGCCATGGTCGAGGTATTTTTATCACTCCTACTCTCTCTGTGTTACTCTACCTTTCTTTGCCAACCTCCAATCTCAAATATGTGATATAACTCTTCTAAACTTGTGCCCTAGTTTTTCAAACCCTAACTTGGATAAGCTCTTCACAAGATAGTGTCTCTTCAACTCCTTCCATGCCCATGTAATCCCTTTCTTTTGGTTCACAATCTCAAACCAGATCTTCACGTTTTAATCACACAGATCTTCCACTTGATCAAATTTGAAAACCCTAGTTCATAGAACTTGCTTATATCTCCAACTCTTCATTTTCACAAAGTAAAAATGAGAGTGCCCCGATGCTTTATTTATAATTTTTCTCTTTTCTAAACATTAAATGCTATTTCACCTACCACCATACTTTGCTCATTTAATGTGGGTTTTCCAAACAAAGTTCGTATTCAGGGCCTTCACTCACGCGCCCTTCCTGTGCAAAAACTCCTCCAACCTATTGGTGCATAACCAATCCAACCTGACAGGAGACTCTTGCATGCCAAAGGCACTTCTTCTATCCTGATTCTTACTTTCGCCTACCTCGTGTTACTTTAACTGTGCTTCCTTTTCCTTAGTACGTGGGATCTACAAGTAGCTTTATCTTGGCACCAACCGTTCTATCTTTTCTCTTCATCTACCTCTTTCAACTGGGCTACACAACAAGGCTCTTCAACACCACTTCCTTGGTACTTTTAATCATGCACTTCTTCACTTTTCTCCACCCCACACTTAAACAATGTGCAGTCCTCTGCGCACTCACAAATTCTCCAAAAATAGCAATAAGGATTCTGATGCCCAAGGCGCAAAACAAAACAACAACGTAAAAGGGAAACACAATAAAGGGAAAACATAAAGGAAAACTTCAACTAACTGGTAAAAATACCTTATTTACAAACACTAAGAAGACTTATTTATAGTAGGGCTTCAACCTACTCCCATTGAAGTGTCCAGGAAACTTCGTCCCATCTAGCACTTGTAACTGACACATGCCTGAATCAAGGATGTATGAGATTGTGTAAGGATGTAACCAATGGACTTTCAACTTTCCAGGATGGAGCAGAAACATGGAATCATACAATAACACCATCTACCCAGCCTCAAACTTCTTGTTTCTAATGTGGTGATCATGCCATGCCTTCTGCTTTGCTTTTTCTATGGTCTAGCTCCACCTAGCAATTGATCTTCTCTCATCCATTTTCATTAACTCATCAATCCATTCTTCCAGTGCTTTTTCATCGGCTAATCCTCCTATGCGTGCTATTCACAGAGAGGGCAACATAAATTCAACTGGAAAAATAGCTTCCATGCCAAACACCAATTGAAAAGGTGTGGCTTTATTTAGTCTTTTATATGTTGTCATGTAAGCCCATAATACTGCTGACACTTTTTCGTCCCAATCTTGTCTCCCAACATCACATATTTTGGTCAAGTTATGACTCAATATTTCGTTGAATGCTTCCGCGGTTCCATTTACTTTTGGGTGATAGGGCGTAGTCTTGTGATGAGCCACCAAAAACCCTAATAACAGGATCCTCATGGTCTCATTCAGAAAATGTCTACCCCTATCACTGGTCAAACTCAACAGACATCCATACCTTGTGATAATGTTCTCCCATAAGAACCTTGTCGTTATTGCTGCCGTGCAATATTTAGTTGGGGCCGCCTTTCCCCACCTTGTGAGAAAATCTATGTAAGTGATGACATAACGTGACCCATTCTTACGCACTGCTGGTGTAATAGGTCCCACAAAATCTATCACCCATTTTTCAAAAGGCTCTGTGCTAGAGACAGGACGCAAAGGCATTTCATCTCTCCTTCCTAGTTTGTTAATGCGCTGACAGTGGTCACATGTTTTACAATAATCTATGTAATCCCTGTACAAAGTTTCCCACCATAATTCTGCCATTAAAATCTTACGCATGGTGGCATCACCTATATAATGCCCACCCGCACTTCCTCTGTGTGCTTCTTCCATTGTGGCCAAGCGCTCATGCTCTAATACACACCTGCGCAAAACTTCATCTCGTCCCAACTTGTATAATTCTCCACTAATTAACATGTAGGGTGTGACGCGTATGGCCAACTACTTCTTCTCTAATGCCTTCATTCCATTCGGTGCCACACCTTATTTTAAGAATACTACAATCTCTTCCAAATCTGAGGACACGTGCCGCAACCTAAATAGTTACGTGTCTAACATTACTTCCTCAAAACTCTACGCGTCCTCTCTTGAATCAATCCTTGACAGATGATCAGGCCCACAATTTCTTTTTCTAGGCTGCACTACAATGGTGAATTCAAACTCTTGAAATGGTAACACCCATCGACATATGTACCCTTGAAGAATGGGCTTGTTTACCAAATACTTTAATACCATGTGGTCGGTGTAGAATAAAAAGGGTGTTGCCAGCAGATATTGTCTAAACTTGAAGAGCGCGTAGATCATCGACAATGTCTCATGCTCAGTAGTGGTATAATTCTACTCTGCTAGTGTTAACTTCCTTCTTACAAAATAGAGAGGATGATCAACAATCCCTTCACCTGGTTGTGCAAGAACTGCTCCAATGGTGGTCCTTGAGGCATCTACATGGACATGAAAGGGCTTGTCCCAAGAGGGAAACCATAAGATAGGTGCGGAAATAAGCCTATCCTTTAATGTATCAAATGCCCTCTATTGTACCTCTCCCCAATGGAAGGCACTTTTATGTTTAAGCAGCTCCTCTAAAGATGTGGCTATCTTGGCATAACCCTTAATGAATTTCCTTTAATAGCCCGTATGCCCAAGGAATCCGTGCACTGTGCTCTAGCTAGTAGGCTCCCTTAATCCCACAATAACTGCAACCTTAGTAGGATCTATTAGCAAGCCCTCCTTACATATGATGTGCCCCAATAAAGGTCCAAATGGTGTAGCAAACACGTACTTCTTAATGTTGAGGGATATCCTCAACTGCCTACACCTCTCAAACATTAACCTCAAATTGTCACAATGGTCTCCAACCAGACCATATGCTATCCAATCATCTAGATAGACCTGAAGAGACTTATGGATGAAGTCTTGGAATTCTTACACCACTATGTGTGAAAAGATAGTTAGTGCATTCTTCAACCCAAAGGACATGACTGTATATGTGAAAATTCCTCATTCGGTGGTGAAAGTTGTCTTCTCTTGGTCCTCCTTTACAATCCGGACTTGGTAGTATCCTAAAAATCCATCTGTAAAGGAATGGATCTCGCGCCCAATGACTCCTTCCAAAATTTCTTCAATGAGGGGGGTCGGAAATGGATCAATGACACAAACTGCATTTAACTCCTTATAGTCCACACAAATCCTAATATGCCCATCCTTCTTGATGTTGATTACCATTGGACTTATCCACTTTGATTCTTCCACTGCCTCAATGATTCCAAAAGATATCATTTTTTCTATCTCCTCCTTAACTTTCATGTGCAAATTGGGATTCATCCGGTAGGGCCTTTTTATAACTGGGCGCGCACCGTCCTTCAGTTTTATCTTCATCTCCCCCAAGGAATGGTGAACACATTTGAGCTCATGGTACTCACGTGGGAATAAATCCTCAAATTCACGCAGCAAATCAATGATCTTCGATACTTCCCTCTCCATCTATTAATCTCCAATAATGGCTTTCTTAGGTTCTTCTCCTGAACCGATGTTAACTTTCTTTGTTTTTAAAGGCTCATGGTAGGCACGCACGTAGGCATTTACACTGTCCACTACCTCACACATTCCTATAGAATGGATAACATCTAAGCCTTCCGATTCTTCTCCATCAATAATTTATACCAACTTTCCTTTTTCCTTTTCTAAACATGCGCACTCAAGTTGTAACTCTTCTATTTCCTCTACTTCTTCTTCATGGTGCGCCTCCAATCCTGGTTCACCTAGTAATTCCAACAACCTATTTTCCATCCTGGCACTATCCCCCATGGTAAGGTGATTGATACCCTACAAGGCCTTATCAACTGATGATTTGGTTCTTCTATACTCAAAGGTTTAAATAAGGTCAGCCGCGAGTTCTTGCCAATTCCTTATCTAGTGGTGTGTCTCTAAATAAATATACCATATGCGCACACAACCTTGCAGTGTAGAATACAACTTGTGCACCCAAAGGGATGATGGCAAAGCTTCCTCACCTTCTCTCCAGACCCATTCACACTCCTGGATATGGAAAGAGGCAGGCTCCTTCCCATGGTAGTCCTTGATGATGGAGGGTATATTACTCCTAGAAAATTTGACAAAGAGAGAAATTCTTACCTCGCACCACTCTAAAAGGATCTTCTGAAGTGTGGCCCACCAATGAGCTACTGTATAGAGAAAAATGTAACTCAACATCCTTCTCCATTCTTTCTCATCCTTCCAATGACCTTCTATCTCTTACAGAAAGATTTCAAGGAAGGCTCCTCCTGAATATTTGGGTAGTTCTTTTCCACTAAGGAGCCTAACCATATGTGCCTTTATTACCTTGGTCACTGACCCTCTCAACTGCAGTCTCATTAATTCATAAGCTCCATGCACCCAATTGTCACAAGGTAGACTAGTGGTATCACTCACTCACTGAGCATCTTCAAACTAGATAACCCCATTACTATGGTGTATCATCTTAGGGTCCCTGATTGAGTGCAAATATATCTTGTCCAGAACTTCTTCTCCCAATGGTTCAATATAGGGTGTCGACTTCCCATCAACTAGGGGTATAATGACCCGTTCCTCCTTGTTCTCGAAGCTAATGTATCCTTTGTTGAACCAAAGGTCCACATTGTTCTTGTAACACCATGGGTGCCCAAGTAATGCTGGGAAATTGTCTTCCTCGGCGACCGCCAAGACTTCAAAGTCCCTAATAAACTTAGCTCCCTGGATAGTAATAGCTACATCCTTCAAGACACCAATGGGCATTGCCTTTTTTTTTTTTCCATATACATCACATTCGAAGATGGATGTAATGTAGGTCTTCCCATCTGATGTCAAGCATCCAAAGTCAGAACATTAACCTTCACGCCAGTGTCAATGAGTATATTGCTAAGGAACCATCCATCTACAATTGCATTCAACGTAATTTCCTTGTCATAGTCGAGGCTGTGAGGGGGAAGGTTCGCGTGTAAGGCCTATCTCTCACACTCTTCCCTGACACGTGGTACCTTCCCTCTCAACCAGAATCCTAGCAAGGGAATGATATTCTCCTTCCTCAGCATTTTACACACCTCTTTGACCTCATCTAGGTCATCCTTTTGCGTCTCGACTCTCCTTCCTTGTTCCTCCCTCCTAGATTGCTCCTTTAGACATTGGATCTCCCCTTGTAAGCTTTGAATAACATCCATGGTGTCTAGATATATCTCCTTTTGATGCGCGAGGTCTGGATACTTTCCATGCATGACCTCTTCTCTTGAAACCAGGTTCTTTTGTCTTGGTACTGTCGACACTAAAATTTTCCTCCATAATTTCTATTTCATTAATGTATATATTAGGAATAGGATTTTGTTAAGTATAATTAGTAGTAGCATCTGATAGAATATAACGGCACCGTCAGTACGGTGTCGCCAATAATGTGGAGTACGATAATAGTCAAAGTACAATAGGAATGTTGTAAAAAGTAAATATTTGTCGTAAGTGGTCCGGTAATGTTAAAATGTCAAAGTTTGGGTAATTAGAGAAGTAGGGTCTACATGATTAGGAATTAGAAATATTATATTGGTAATAAGGACAAGGAGTGAGGTCATAAATATTTTGTGTATTTTATTTGTAAAAAGTCTAAAAATGTGGAACCCATGTAAAATGATAAGGTTTATCTTATCTTAAGAGATAAGCTTACATGTACAGATAAGAGTTAAGGTATGGAATATGATTCGTCAAAGTGGATTTCTTATCCTATCTTAGAGATAGAATGGATAAACCTGGAATTTCTATAAATAGAGAGGCCACCCCCCTCATTTAGCATAGAAAGAAGTAGTGAGAAATATTGTAGGAAGTGTGCAAAGGAAGCCATCAGTTAAAGGTGTGTTGAAGAAGCCATCGAGAGGTGTAATTGTAAAGTTCTCCCATCCATAGTCTTGTTGAAGTACCTCATGGGTGAGATTGTAACAATTTCATGTTAATATTATAATTTACTTTGATATTTCAGATTTGTCATCATTCCGTCTTATCATAGTGGATGGTATTCTTGTGTTCGGTTGTTTTTCTGTTTCCAGATTACGTCCACCAAACTAAAGGCTGTGCATTAGTAAATAATCATAGCACGAGGAGTTCCCGGTGAAGAATTATCATAGTGCCGGATTGGTGATGACATTTTGGTTCCATTGCCGGGACCATTCCTCGTTGGTGGATTTTCTGGAGAGATATTCCCACATAGGCAAAAATTAATTGGAGGGTAACCTTGTTTTTACTGTGCATAGTAGTTACCATGGTAAAGTCATTTTTGCCATGAATAGTAGTTACCATGGTAAAGTCCTTTTTGCTGGGAATAGTAATTACCGCAGTAAAGTCACTTTTTACCGTGAATAGTATTTACCGCAGTAACTTCACTTTTTACCGTGAATAGTGTTTACCACAGTAAAGTCAGTTTTTACTGTAGTAAGTCAAGTTTTACCATAGTTTACCGTGGTCATTTCTATTTTACTGTAGAAAGGTGTAAAGTCACTTTCTAGTATAGTGATTCCAATTATTTGTGCACATAAGTCTTGTTAATTGTACTTGTGGGTTGGTATTTCACGGTGGTTACTTTTGAAAATGGGAAAGATTCCTGTTTTTTCAGCTCAATCTAATGAAGATGCTTCTTCTTTCATTCAAGATTTTAAACGATCTTGTATTTGTAATGGCCTTATAAGAAGGGAACAATGGACTGAATTTTTTCCTACCTTTATGGATGGTTCAGCACTTAGGTGGTTTGAAACACTAGTGATAATGTGAAAAATTCATGGGATTTATTAACTGAAAGTTTTCTTGAAGAATTTGGTGAACAACAGAAATATGCAGATCTCATGATCGAGATCACAAAGCTATCCCAAGGAGAGAAGGAGAAGATAAGGGATTATCATGCTCGTGTCCTAAAGCTAAGGAGGAAGCTCGATGCCCAGATCCGGAAGGAAGGACTAGTGGATGGGTTGATGAATGGCGTGGATAATCTCCTCTGTAAGCACCTCATTCTTGGGATGAAGCTGGAGATCAAAAAATGAGTGAAGTATGACCGCCCAGCTACCATTGAACAAGCAAAGGAGATTGCAAGAAGGCAAGAAGAAAGCATGGAAGAGGAGCCCAAAGAAATTGTTGCTAAAGTAGAGCCTACACCAGCACCTTTGGTCCTGAATCCACAACCACTCCCGGTGAGCACAAATATTTCTCCTAATACATCTACTGAGTATGAAGATCTACTCAAAAAGATGGGTCAGTTAACTATTAATCTTCTTCAAGGAAAGGAATTTAGTTCTCAGGGAGGAGATAGAGGTCCAAAAAGAAATATTTCTGAAGTTGTTTTTTATAGTTATTATAAAAAGGGTCATTATAAGTATAATTGTCCAGATAGAGCTTCTACATCTAGTAAGGGAGATAATGATAAAGGAAAAACACCTGTGAATTCTTTTGATGTAGTAGATAAGATTAGAAATAATGAAGTAGATGTGTTTGTAACAAAAAGAAAGAAAGAAAAAGATAATCAAGATGGAAATGATCCTAAGAAGATGAAAGAAGTAACTAGTAAGAAACATAGGAGAAGAAAGTTGGGTGTGCAAGATTTTCTAATTTCAGAGGGGCAAGGACGATACTCCATCTTGGAAGCTCTGTCCAAAAGCCCTGCAAATATTACATATGGTCAACTCTTGGCTATGTCTTCTGAGAAGAGGCGGGAGTTGCGAGGTGGACTCAATGCTCGAAGAAGGAAGGAGGTTGAGGTCCCTGTTTTGGAGGCAGAGGCAGATCCCTATGCTCCAAAAGCTGAGGTATTATGTAATGGTATTTCAATTCATGATGTCTTAGTTGATGGAGGTGCTGCAGTTAATGTAATGACCGAGTCTGTAATGAATATGTTGGGTTTAAAAATTGATCGCCCTTCAACACTTATGTTAAGGTCATTAAATAAGGGAAAAACTAAACCAGAAGGTGTAATTTCAAATGTGGCAATATCTGTTATGGGTGTTGTATGTGTGGTAGACTTTTAGGTGATGAAAAATGGTACTGTTGCATACCCAATGCTACTGGGAAGACCATGGCTAAGGAGAGTTCATGCAAGAAACTACTGGAATGAAGGTTTCATGACACTTGGACGTGGTAGAGAGAGGGTGAAGATAAACGTGATCCCTCGACATCATAAAGTAGAACCTGTGGATTCAAGTGATGAAACTGATGATTGGACATCCTCTAATTACTCTAGTACCAGTGAAGTGGACACTGAAGATGAAGAAAGCGAGGTGGATGTTTCAGTCATGGATATCCTGCCAGTCACACCAACTCATGACCCCATAAAATTATCTAAAGAAGAAATTGATGATCGTCTCCAACGAATAAAGATTGGTGATGCTGTGATGGAGAGTGAGAAGTAATCCTACCTCCAGCTCTTTCGAAGGTACATACACCTATTCACTTTTGATTACAAGGAACTCCGTCAAGTAAGTTGGGTAGAACATTGTATTGAGCTGGTAGATGGTGCTAAGCCTATAAAGCAAATGTCATATAGAATGAATCCTAATTTTTCCAAGACTGTAAAAGAAGAAATAGATAAGTTGCTTGATGCAGGATTCATATTTGCTGTGGAGAATTCAGAATGGGTTTCTCCCATTGTGATCTCAATAAAAAAGAATGGGAAGCTACACATTTGTGTTGATTACAGGAAGCTCAATAAGGAAACAAAGAAGGATCATTACCCTCTTCCATTTTCAGATCAGATCTTGGACGAAGTAGCTGGCCAGGAGTGCTATAGTTTTGCTGATGGATATAGCGGCTACAACCAAGTTCATATAGTAGAGAAAGATCAGCTGAAGACCACGTTCACCACTCCTTGGGGAACGTTTGCTTATAGAGTTATGCCTTTTGGGTTGTGTAATGCTCCAGCAACATTCCAGCGTTTGATGAATAGGGTGTTCGAACCCTACATTGGGACCTTCATCAGAGTATTTCTGGATGATTTTTGCATCTATGGGAGCAAGTTGGACCACCTGTACCAGATGGAGACAGCATTTCAAAGGTTAGATGAAGCACAAGCCTCACTAAACCCTACAAAGTGTGTCTTTGGATGTTCTAAAGGCGTTTTGTTAGGGCATGTTGTATCCAGAGATGGTATTGGTACTGATCCTGATAAATTTTCAAAAATCAAAGATTTACCATTTCCTATTAATAGAAGTAAGTTGAGATCATTTTTAGGCCATGTGGGTTACTATAGAAGGTTCATCAAGAATTTCTAAAAGATTGCACAGCCACTAACCCAGTTCTTGAAGAAGGATGTTGCTTATGAACCAGGAAACAAGGCGCATGAAGCTTTTGGACAACTGAAGGAAGCCCCGGTGTCTTCACCTGTTTTGAAGAATCTAGATTGGAGCAAGCCATTCATTATGTACACTGATGCCTCAGATGCAGCACTAGGTAGTACTTTGAGCCAAAAGGATGAAAATGGGAATGAACATCCAATTTACTTTAGGAGCAGACAAATGAGCAGTGCTGAGGTAAACTATATTGTAACTGAAAAAGAGGCTCTGGCTATCATTTTTGCTGTAAAGAAGTTTAGAAATTACTTGCTAGGGCAGAAATTTATAGTTGTAACGGATCATTAGGCTCTGAAATATAGTGTCAATAAGCCTAACCCATCAGGGAGGATAGCAAGATGGATAATTTTTCTACAATAATTTGAATTTGATATTATAGATAGGCCAGGAAAGAAGCATGTCAATGCAGATGCACTCTCTTGAGCCTATGATGGTTTAGGATCATCTTGTGATGATGATTTTTCTGATGCAGCATTGTTCTCCCTTGACACAATCCCTAGTGAATACATAGATATTTGGAATTATCTGAATGAATTCAAGTTTCCTGATGGTGCCAATGCAAAGACTAAGAGAAATATTACTCAAGCCAGTCGTCCATATTCTATTCTGCATGGAGCATTATTTCGAATAGGACCTGATGGACAGTACAAGAGGGCAGTTGGACGTGATCAAGGAAAGGAGCTGCTAGAAGAATTCCACAATGGTACATGTGGAGGGCACTTCTCTGGACAACTTACAGCAAGAAGGATCTTGGATGCAGGTTATCACTGGCCCACTCTTTTTAAATATTGTTATAATTATTGTAAGACATGTGATATTTGTCAAACACATGGTAACCGTAAGACTTCATCAGCTCCATTATGTACTATTCTTCCCCTTGGTCCCTTTGAAAAATGGGGAATAGACATTGTAGGTCCACTTCCAACTACATCACGCCAAAATAAGTATATTGTAGTTGCCACAGATTATTTAACCAAGTGGGTTGAAGCTAGGCCATTGAAAACCGCTTCCATGGATGAAGTGGCAAGGTTCATGTATGAACGCATTGTCACCAAATTTGGTTGCCCATTAGAAATTGTAACAGATCAAGGAAGCCACTTCATTAATGAGGTGGTAGAAGCCCTAGTCAATAAGTTTTCTATTAAGCACAGGAAGGCAACAACATACAAGCCAAGCACAAATGGACAGGTGGAACGAACAAATTTTGTGTTGTGTCAAATTCTAGCAAAAGATGCAGCCTTGCAGGTACATAAATGGGATAAAAGGATTCATGCAGCATTGTGGGCATATAGGGAAACATCAAAGTCAACAACAGGATACTCCCCATTTCAGTTGGCCTATGGCATTGATCCAGTTCTTCCTATTGAGTTTGATATTCCCACTGTGAGTTATGAAAAATGAAAGGATGGATGAAAGTGATTCAGTAAAAGAAAGGTTGGTACATCTTCATTTGCTAGAGGAAATGAGGGAAATAGCAAAGGATACAAGCCATAATAAGAAAATGAAGCAAAAGGAATATTTTGATCAAAATATCCGATGGTCTCCATTTCATGTGAATGACTTGGTCCTAGTATATGATTCCAGATACAAAAAAAGAACACAGAGAAAATTTCTTCCAAAATGGATGGGGCCCTACAAAATAGCAGTTGTGCATGAAAATGGTGCGTACCGACTGGAGGAATTGGATGGCACTCCCATTACGAAATTGGTCAACCACGACAAGTTGAAGATTTTCCAAGCACCAGAATAGTCTACTCCGAGGACGGAGTAGAAGCTAGGAAGGGGGAAGATGTCGACACTAAAATTTTCCTCCATAATTTCTATTTCATTAATGTATGTATTAGGAATAGGATGTTGTTAAGTATAATTAGTAGTAGCGTCTGATAGAAGATAATGGCGCCGTCAGTACGGTGTCACCAATAATGTGGAGTACGGTAATAGTCAAAGTACAATAGGAATGTTGTAAAAAGTAAATATTTGTCGTAAGTGGTCCGGTAATGTTAAAATGTCAAAGTTTGGGTAATTAGAGAAGTAGGGTCTACATGATTAGGAATTAGAAATATTATATTGGTAATAAGGACAAGGAGTGAGGTCATAAATATTTTGTGTATTTTATTTGTAAAAAGTCTAAAAATGTGGAACCCATGTAAAATGATAAGGTTTATCTTATCTTAAGAGATAAGCTTACATGTACAGATAAGAGTTAAGGTATGGAATATGATTCGTCAGAGTGGATTTCTTATCCTATCTTAGAGATAGGATGGATAAGCCTGGAAGTTCTATAAATAGAGAGGCCACCCCCCTCATTTAGCATAGAAAGAAGTAGTGAGAAATATTGTAGGAAGTGTGCAAAGGAAGCCATCAGTTAAAGGTGTGTTGAAGAAGCCATCGAGAGGTGTAATTGTAAAGTTCTCCCATAGTCTTGTTGAAGTACCTCATGGGTGAGATTGTAACAATTTCATGTTAATATTATAATTTACTTTGATATTTCAGATTTTTCATCATTCCGTCTTATCATAGTGGATGGTATTCTTGTGTTCGGTTGTTGTTCTGTTTCCAGATTACGTCCACCAAACTAAAGGTTGTGCATTAGTAAATAATCATAGCACGAGGAGTTCCCGGTGAAGAATTATCATAGTGCTGGATTGGTGATGACAGTACCTCCCTTACACGCGTGGCTCCTACCCTTGTTATTACTAAGACAAGTTCCAAACCTTCATCCCATGTTACCTGGGGCATCCACTGTATGTCTGCCTTCTTAATACTAACCATTGCAGTGCCCTTGTCCTTCTGGTTTTGTTGATTCATATGCTCAAATAATTTCAGGCACTCCTCATACTTATGTTTTTTTCCACACCATGAGCACTGCAACAGGTCCGGGCACTCACATTTATAATGTTTTGTAGATCCACAGTTAAAACATATTCTACATGGGAACTCACTTCTTCCTCCTCCACAGTTATCATGACCACAGAATCCTCCTCAAAATCCTCTTCTACACGCGCCTCCATCTGGGTGCTCCTCATAACGGAAATCATCACCTTTAGAGCCACTAGCAATGTTGGTTTGGTGTACCCCATGATCAATGGCCTCATGGCTTTGATCAATGAGCCTACAATCCTTAGTGTCATGGGTTGTAGAAGTAAAAATCTTGTAATAACAAGATACATTTTCCCTGATTACGTGTTGTAGCAAGGGACATCTACTTGCATCATGGTCCCCACGATAGATTTCACAATCTACTGTCATAGCACATACCATCCTTCAGGGGCAATTACCCTTAACGTGCCCCTCTATTTCACAATCTGTGCACCACAAACCACTGTGAGTCTCATGGACTTAGTTTGTAGATAAATTTTCTAACTGCTTAGCCATTGCAGCAATCTAAGCCTCATAGAATGGGTTAACACTAGTATCAATACTACCAACAGCTTCGGTGCACAAAGCAACTTTCAATGCTTCACGTAGGTCCGTAAAAGTTTTATGAGACAAGGCCCTTCTAAAGGGGGTGATCAATCCTCCAAAAAAATATTGTGCATGCTAAGAAGGATGGATATCATATGATAATTTAGAAAAAAGATTTTTAAAACGTGCATCATACTCCCGCACACTCTCTACCATTCCTTACTGAATCTCCTTCAAAGTGCTGATGCTCTTCTACTCAAACTTAGGAATGTGGAACTCTGCCAAGAATGCATTCCTTAAATCAGTGTAGTCCACCACCATTTGATGAGGGTCATACTTTCGATACCAGCTATGCACGTGCCCTTGCAATGTAGTCACAAACTGACTAGCCTTCTGTTCTGGGGTTGTGATACCCTTCGCGCGTCATAGCAGTTCACACTTGTGAACATGTTCCGCAACATCCTCAATGCCCCTGTAATCTAGAAAATGTAGAGACATTTCAAAGAATACTTGAGGTGGTGGCTGGGGTCCTTGTCTTGAACTAGATCCTTGGTTCCCTCTTGTGTTTCCTCCACCACCTGATCCACCAGGTCCATCGGGTCTTGTACCTCTAGAGCCACTAGATCCACCAAAACCACTAGGTCCAATAAGGCCTGTAGGAGCTGTGCCAAGCACTCCCATGGTCCCACTGAACTGTGCGTTGATGGTCTATGATAGCGCTCCACTACCACTACTGTGTCCCGCGCCACTTCCTGATGTGAGACTAAAAGCTTGTACACTTGCCCCTTGTCTAAAAACTCCTCCGAATACTGGAATATACGCAACCATAGAAGAAGGAAATGAAAAATTATATCTCCTAGGTGTAGATCTGTCTCTTCCACTAATTTCAAATGGATCAATACTTCTTCCTGGTTCAGGAAAACTAAGCGCCAGGGCTCGGTCATTGGGTGGGTTCAGATATGTGCTAATGAATCTTCTTTCTCCATGTGACGAGCTCTCATCAGAAGCCGAAGGGGTCTCCCTTATACACTTGCCAAGATGGGGTAGCACAAACTACTCAGGCTCCATGTCCTCCACATGAACCTGAACTCCTTCCCACAATGTCTATCTCCATAGATCCATCACACTAGCAACCTCACGTTGTCTAGCAATCTCCCTTTCACGCGCTTCACTATACTTGATCCGTCTTTCTTCCCTCTCCTTTTCTGTCATAGCATCTGCCATCTTCCTCCTCCCAAGTTTCCTTACCTAGCGCTCATAATGGTTTAGCCGGCCATTGGGAATACCTCTAAACTCATGGTAACCATTAATATCTTCATAGCTAAAGGAATAACACATAGAAATTCTCCTCTAGGTTCTCGCAGAAATTCAAACTCAATAATCTCTGGGTAAGAATACGTAGAAATGGCGTATTCCAGAGTGTAGCTAGCTAGTATTCCTTTCCACTAATGATCTACATCATGGGTCCATGTCAGATCTGCATCTTGTAGCCTTTGGTAGTCTTCTTGGGTCCACAAATGTGATCCATAACACCAACTTGATCTAGACGCATAGGCTGAAATCCATTCATATAGTTTTACTGGAATGCAGCAGAAAAAAGTCTCATACAGATCATAGTAGAGGTTTTCTTCTACCCATCTACGTGTATTAAACTTAGGTCCAGTGTGTTAGGTTGTGGAGCCCATTTTTCATGTGTGAAAGTGTCGAAGACTATACACTAAGAGTACTTTACACTTTTCATGTATCCTCGCTGGGGTTCAGGGCGGGGCTGGGCTAGGCCCCGAGCAGGGGTCCGGGGGCGGTAGCCCCCGAAATTTTTTTTTTTAGGCGTAAAATTTTTTGGCCTCGAAAAAATTGCACCCGAAATATTGGGAAACGTGCTTTTCCCATATGGGCGAGTTTTTTGACCCATAGGTTTATGGGACGGGTTTTGCCCATGGTTTTGGTACCCACGGTTTTGTAAAACTGCTTAAGCAGTTTGTCTATTTATATGGTCTTATGCATATGATAGATGTACAAGTAAATGTATTGCAGATGTGTTTTGAATTCGGCTGTGAATTCTGTAGGGTTTGTTGAGCATAGCTCCAAACGGATCTGGGTATTATATTGAGAGAGTGGTGGCTTGTAATAAAACCTGAGCAAGTGGTTCTTGGTGGACGTAGCCCAAATTGGGGTGAACCACGTTAAATATTGTCTCTTTGTGTTGTGTTATTTTATTCTGTAATTTTATTTGAGATCTGTAATAATTTCTGCATATTAGTTTCTACTGTTGCGATTCTGTGAGGGATTATTCCACATATTTTATCCCTTATTTCCTAACAATTGGTATCAAAGCCTAGTTTAGTTTGCTGAAGTGTTGAATTGTAGGGAAAGTTGGTTTAGCTTGAGTGGGAGCTATGGCAGATGAAGGAAGATCTAGGGTTGATAAATTCAACGGGCAGAATTTCAGTCTTTAGAAGATGCAGATGGAAGATTACCTTTATCAGAAGGATCTTTATACTTCGTTGTCTGAGAAGGTGAACAAACCCTCGAGTATGACAGATGTGGAATGGGATTTGTTGGATCGGAAGGCACTTGGAATGATCCGGCTGAGTCTTGCATCTTCGGTATTATTTTAATGTTTCAAAGGAAAAGACTACAAAAGATCTAATGGATGCATTAGGGACATTGTATGAAAAACCATCTACCTCTAATAAGATATTTTTAATGAAAAAATTGTTTAATATGAAGATGTCTTAGAATAGTTCAGTAGCAGATCATTTAAATGATTTTAATACGGTAGTGAATATGCTAGCTTCAGTTACAATAGAATTTGATGAAGAAGTTAGGGCTTTATTAATTCTGTGCTCTTTACCTGAGAGTTGGAATAGCCTGGTAATGGCGGGTAAGTATCTAGGTTCCAGCTAACTCGAAGTTGAAGTTTGAGGATGTTGTAGGGGTGATATCTAAGCAAGGAAATGCGAAGAAAAATATTTGGGGAATCTTCTACTTCAGGGAATGCTTTGACAGTGGAAACTAGAGGGAGATAGAAGAATAGAGGAAACTGTGGAAAATCAAAAGATCGGGCAAGGTCAAAATCCAAGAACAAGATTATATGCTGGAATTGTGGAAAGCCTGGGCATGCAAAGAAGGACTGTTGGGAGCTTCGGGATAAGAAGAAACAACAGGAAGAAAACAAGGAGGTAAATATGGCAACGGGTAATGTATGTCAGGATGATTTGATTCTTTCTTTGCACAATATTACTAAATCTTGGGTTTTAGATTCAGGGGCTTCTTTCCATGCTTCTCCACATAGGCATTATTTTGTTGATTATGTTCAAGGAGATTTTGGGAATGTTTTTCTTGGTGATGATGAGCCTTACACTATAGTTGGAAAAGGTTCTGTTCAGGTTAAGATGCAGAATGGGAATACTTCGTTATTGAAGGATGTCAGACATGTGCCTACATTAAGATAAAATTTGATATCGGCAGGGTAGTTAGGAAGTGATGGTTGTACTGTGATATTTACAGTAGACTCTTGGAAGGTTACCAAGGGTGCTCTTGTGCTGGAAAGAGGTAAGAAGGTTGGAACCTTGTATTTAACCACTGATAGTACTAATGATTGTAATCTTGTGGCTTCATATGTAGATACAACATTATGGCACTATAGGCTCGGTCATATGAGCCATAAGGGCATGAACATCATAAAGAAGAATTTTCCTGGATATACAGAAACAGGATTTGATTTCTGTGAGAACTGCATATATGGGAAATAGAAGCGAGTAAGGTTTCTCAAGGATGGACCTACAAAGAAAGAGAGTAAGTTAGAGCTTGTGCATTCTGATGTGTGGGGGCCAGCTCAGGTATTATCTCTTGGGGGTTCAAGTTATTATGTTACTTTTATTGATGATGCAACAAGGAAAGTTTGGGTTTATTTTATTAGAAACAAATCTAATGTATTTGACACTTTTGTTAAATGGAAAGCCTTGGTAAGAGAATGAAACAGGTCTTAAGCTAAAATTTCTCAGGTCAGATAATGGAGGGGAGAATTGCAACAATGAAATTGATGATTACTATTCTAAGAATGGAATCCATAGGAAAAAGATGGTTTCAGGAACTCCACAGTAGAATGGGGTATTAGAAAGGATGAACAGAACAATAATGGAAACATGCTAGGAGCATGAGGTTACATGCAGGACTGCCTCTTTCTTTTTGGGTATAAGCGGTGAGCACAGCTATGTACTTGATAAATAGAGGCCCCTCAAGTGCCTCGGATGGAGGCATACCTGAGGAGGCCTGGTATGGTAAGATAGTTGATTATTCATTTCTTAGAGTCTTTGGATGTGAGGTGTTTGTTCACATAGACAAGGATGATAGGACTAACCTAGAGGCTAAATTAGAAAAATTTACTTTCATTGGTTATGGTGGTGATGACTTTGGATATAAATGTTGGAGTATTAAGGACAAGAAAATCATTCGATCTAGGGATGTGGTCTTTAATGAGAAAGTCATGTAATAAGCAGCAGTTACAGGAAAACAGGGAAGAATCCAAGAAAGAATATGTAGCGGTAGAGGATCTTCCAGATGGGAAAGTGACACATGAATTAGTTCAGGAACCCCCTCAACAAGAACCCAAAAATCCTATATTGAGGAGGTCTTCTAGGGTAAGAACAGAACCTGAACATTTTTCTCCTTCTCTTTATTATTTATTACTCACTGATAGTGGAGAACTAGAGAGATTTGATGAAGCAATGCAAGTAGATGCCAGGAAGAAGTGGGAGCAAGCCATGGATGAGGAGCATCAGGCTCTCATGGAGAACCAGACATGGGATTTGGTAAAGCTACCCAAAGGAAAAAGAGCATTACAGAATAAGTGGGTGTTTAGAGTCAAAGAGGAAGAAGGAGGCAAGAAAAGATACAAGGCCCGGTTGGTGGTCAAGGGGTTTACATAGAAAAAAGGTATAGATTTTGATGAGATTTTTTCTCCTGTAGTAAAAATGACTTCTATCAAAATTGTTCTTGGAATAGTGGCAGCAGAAGACTTGCACTTAGAACAGTTAGATGTAAAGACTGCATTTCTCCATGGTGATTTGGAGGAGGAGCTATATATGCAACAGCCAGAAGGATATGAAGTCAAAGGTAAAGAGGAGATGGTGTGGAAACTAAAGAAGAGCTTGTATGGCCTGAAAGAAGCTCCACGTCAATGGTATAAGAAATTTGAAAGCTTCATGATGGAGCAAGGTTATATCAGATGTCATTCTGACCATTGTGTGTATACAAAGAAATTTGAGGATGGAAGTTATATTATCTTGTGTTTGTATGTTGATGACATGCTGGTTGCAAGTAAAAACATGCAGGAAATAAAAGTACTCAAGAAGCAGCTAAGTGAATCATTTGCTATGAAGGATTTGGGTGCAGCCAAACAAATCCTTGGTATGAGGATATCTTGGGATAGGAAGGAACGGAAGCTGACTTTATCTCAAGAAGAGTACATTAAGGTCTTGGAGAGGTTTAATATGTAGGATGCTAAACTGGTTGGGACTCCTTTGGCAGGCCATTTCAAGTTATCAAAGGAGCAGAGTCCCAAGACAGAGCAGGAAAGAAACCAGATGTCTAAGGTACCTTTCTCATCAGCAGTTAGTAGTTTGATGTATGCTATGGTGTGCACTAGGCCTGATATTGCCCATGCAGTGGGAGCTCTGAGTAGATTTATGAGTGGTCCAGGTAAAGAGCATTGGCAAGCAATAAAGTGGATCCTTCGGTATTTGAGAGGGACCATGGGAACAGTTTTGTGCTACAGTGGATCAGACACCACTTTACGTGGTTATGTAGATTCAGACATGGCTGGAGATGTAGACAGCAGGAGGAGCACGACAGGTTATATTTACACTGTAGGTGGGATAGCAGTGAGTTAGATTTCATGACTACAGAAGCTAGTGGCTTTGTCAACCACAAAGGCTGAGTATGTTGCTGCCAGAGAGGCAAGAAAAGAGATGATTTGGTTACAACAATTTTTTGAGGAGTTGGGGCATAAGCAGGAGGAATGTAAGATGCATAGTGATAGTCAGAGTGCTATACACCTAGCTAAGAACTCTGTTTTTCCACTCTAGGACAAAGCATATACAGTTAAGGAACCATTTCATCAGGATAGCTTTGGAGGAAGAGAAGTTGAAGTTGGAGAAGATTCATACCAGTCAAAATCTTGCAGACATGATGACCAAGGTGGTCACAAGGGAAAAACTAAAGTTGTGTTCAGCTTTGGTTGGTCTTCACAGAAACTAGTGAAGGGTTAAGAAGCTTGCTCAGAGGAAAACTAGTCTCAAAGTGGGAGATTGTTAGGTTATGGATCCTTTTTTCATGTGTGAAAGTGTTGAAGACTATACACTAAGAGTATTGTACACTTTTCATGTATCCTCACCGGGGTTCGGGGTCGCAGCCCCCGAAAAAAAAAATTTAGGCGTAAAATTTTTTGCCCTCGAAAAATTGCACCCGAAATATCGGGAAACGTGCTTTTCTCATATGGGTGAGTTTTTTTACCCATAGGTTTATGGGACGGGTTTTTCCCATGGTTTTGGTACCCACGGTTTTGTAAAACTGCTTAAGCAGTTTTCTATTTATATGGTCTTTTGCATATGATAGATGTACAAGAAAATGTATTGCAGATGTGTTTTGAATTCAACTGTGAATTCTGTAGAGTTTGTTGAGCATAGATCCAAACGGATCTAGGTATTATATTGAGAGAGCAGTGGCTTGTAATAAAATCTGAACAAGTGATTCTTGGTGGACATAGCCCAAATTGGGTGAACCACGTTAAATATTGTCTCTTTGTGTTGTGTTATTTTATTCTGCAATTTTATTTGAGATCTGTAATAATTTCTGCATATTAGTTTCTACTGTTGCGATTCTGTGAAGGATTATTCCGCATATTTTATCCCTTATTTCCTAACACATGGTACATCAAAATTGATGAGCATCTCATACAACATGGACTTTTTAGAAATCCATACGATCCCAATATTTACCTTAATAATCAAGGGGGGGAGATTGTGATTTTCATTGACACAATCTATGTTGATGATCTATTCATCACTGGAAGTTTGAAATGAGGATGGTTGATGCAACGAAGAAATATATTAATCGATTATTCGACATGAACGATCTCAGGTTGATGCATTACTAACCTGGATTGGAAGTATGGCATCCACGAAAGAGAATCACGTCTTTGTTTCTCATATGTAGAATATACCAAGAAAACGTATCTAAGAAATTCATAATGATGGATTACACACCGAGTACTATACCTATGGAGAATAGATTGGAGTTATCTCATTCAGATCCATATCCTTGAGGTAAATTCCAATCTCTATATGACAGTTTTATTGGGGGTCTCATTTACCTGACCCTACACTAGACAAGATATTGGGAGACATCTTTGTTATAAAAAGTTCATAACACCAAGCTTTTATCTATTCACCAAGTTCATTCACCTTGTAAACATAAATTTTTTCACCTTTGGAAAGAAGTGTTGAAGGCTTCATGTGAGCATCTTGCTTTCCATATCTCAAAAGATTAGTGGATTACCAAAGAGGAATGAAAACAACATGATTTTTCTTCTTGTTAGGAGTCCTATTGCGGATTCAGATCATGAAGGCAATATTGATGATAGATTAGACAAAAAATCCACTTCAAGATTTGTATTCTTTATGGGATCTGTACCAATATCATGGGCAAGCAAGATCTAAACAACAAGTTTTTGCTCATTCTTCCACTAAGAATCCAAGTATCGTTCTATAGTATTAGAATTTGTTTATGAAGTGATATTGGATATGTCGCATACTAGAAGTGACTTGGAATACTACAGGAAAAACCGACCACCATGTATGTTAACAGTGAAGGTGTTATTAAACTTGTTCGTAATACATTTTTTCATGAGAGAGTAAACACATTGAGGTACCAGGTGCATTTAGTACACAATCATGTCTTGAAGCACAACAATACAACTTCAATTTTGTCTAACAGGATGAGGTCAACGAGCAGATATCCTCATGAAGTCATCTTGCATATGACACATTTGAGTTGTTCAAAAAGTTCCTCTCCTCATCCCTTGAGACAATGCACATTTTAAGGGGGGACTTGTCGAATAAGAGGGCATCATTAATTATTATGTTACCTAATATTTTTAATTATGCATTATGATTACTTAGAATGTTATTGGTTATATTTAACCATAGTTACTTATTTTTTTTTAGCTCATAGAGAATGATTAAAATAATGTTTGTCTAGGGGATTTGACTTCTCGTATGGAATTTGTTGCTCTGTTGTAACAATTATATTTGTATTCATGCTGATGAGTACAATTCCTATGAGAATTGGAGCAATCCATTTTATCTTTAGAGATTGATTGAGATTAATTTATAATTTATCAGGAAATTTTGCCCTTGTTGCTCAAGTTTACATACATCCAAAGAAGAAAAGAAATTTTTTCTTCACACAAATAACATGGCAGAAATCCGCCATCTACTTGGATGTAGATATGCCTTCTTGACACCACTATTACGAAAGTGTACTACTTGATCTTGGTGTAGATGTTAATATGACTGTCAAAAACTAGTTGGTGTAGGATTTTTCTTCAGAAACTTTGATTTTCAGGTACATTCCCACTAAAATCAAACACCAGTTTGGGTACCTCAACCATCAATTTATCCATGGAAATGAAACCTTAGTACGCAATGATTTTTAATTCTTCTACCACTTAAATCATTAATTTTGATTATTGAAAAATCCAAACTCCATCACTAAAAATACCTGCAATTTATGACATTTATGCTCCTAGCAAGGGTTTAAGTAGGGTTTTTGACCACTTTATCTTCTTAACATTTGAGTGGTTCATAAACTTCTTTTCCTTATAATCAAACAACATTAATTATTTTCTTGAAACCATATAATATCACTGTAGAATCTAACCCATGGAAGGTAAAAGGTCCACATGCTAGAATCACACTATTCACAACGAGCATCTAAAGTTAAACTTTGAGCTAGAAATTTCACTTGATTTTCACTTTGTCTCACATAAATTATCATATCTAGAAAAATACACATCATGGGAACCTAAATAATTTTTTCAAAGCACTATGTACACATCCCTATAGATCATATTTGTTGGCCACTGGAGAAATTTTTTTGGGTGGAAAAACTTGTGGATTTCTTGACAAACACTTTGGAATATAAGTCCCTCTAGTTAACCAGTGCAACTATCGTAGTGTTATGCATGCGTGAGACCAAGTCAACATGTGGATTTCTGTGGTGGCCTTTCAACCCAGGATCCAACATGGGTAAACTCTACTGACCTTGTGGAAAACTTCATAGCAATTTTCATTTTTAGGGAAAGACTTTGTCTAAAGAGTGGGAAAGGGGAGTGAGAAAAGAGGTGGGCAGAACTAATGTTGTAGGTAGGAAATCAGTTTCATGCACACACTTAGCTATATTTTATGGCATCAGACACTAGAATTTAGGACAAAAGCCTAAACAAATTTGTAAGCATCATTAAGAACAAATACCCCCTATTTGATGAACTTCAAAGTATCAAGAAATATCTTTTACTTCAAAGAAATCTAGAAACTCCTTCTATTAGTTTCTCAAACAAAATTTGTACATATGGAGAAATGGAGGAAATTGAGAAAGGGGGGGGAAAGGAAGAATTTGGCTCTCCTTTATTCTCTCAAGGTAGAATACACTCTTGAGATTATAAAATAAATGACCAACCCTTTGAAATTGGAATGAAGTTACAATTTATAGAATGAGAGGTGATTTATCATCTTCCTCATGGCCCTCCATATGCTTTATTTCTAACTTTATAATATTCACATTCCTACAAAATATTTAATTCCCTGTTATAAAATCAAGCTGACTTAATTTACATTATGTTTCTAAAGTCATTTTGAAGTGACATAAAGGTATATCAAAAAGTGCAAACCCCAATGAAGAATGAAAAAATCTGAATAGCTAGAAAGTTGGGGGAAAGGGAAGAGAGAGAGGAGGAGAAGATGTTTCCCGTGATGAATTTTAATTGTCCCCGTTCATGGAAAGCTATGACACAACAAAGTCATGAATGTCCCATTGTGTCAAAACTGCTCTTTCAGTGTGACTTTCTATTCTTAATAGGTGTCCATGGGACCACTTACTATTTTTAGTCAATATTAAAAATGTCCATTCTGGTGAATTATCAGCTACCATGCACCTCCAATGTCTCTACCTTCTTCACACATTCTTTTATTGCCGACTTTCCCAAAATAACAATCCTTATGTAGAAGACCTACTATTTTTATAATGTGGGATTGATGCTAAATGAATTTTTTTGATATGGTTTATTTCGCAATATAACCTCTCTGAAATTTTAGACCCGCCCACTAAATAGTCTAGGAGATTTTAAACTTTCAAATTTCAGACCTAACAGTGCATCTGGATATGACAGGAATTAATGGACCTAAAAATTACAGGTATGGTTATTTTATATGTTTGAGATGAAATAAATTTCATTGAGATATGTTTTTTCTTGTTAATTTACGTGAAATTATACTTTGTTTCACCCGACGGTTTGATGGGAACGTGGTTTTTTTCTTAGTTGAGCCAGAAGTGGGATTTCTTCGTCGTGGATGCTCTGTTACACAAGAAGAGAGTTTTAATGTGTCTTATTAATGGCCTTGGGTAGTGGAATGAATAAAAAAATATAAATTGTTGTTTTACGCATCCATTTGGAAGATTTCTTCAACTTCTCATTTCATGGCCATGGAATTTTCTTTGTTTTCTCCTCCTTTTTTATGTGATTTTCCTTCTATGTTTTCTCCAATTTTAAGTCTAGGACCTACGTGATTTCATGGAGTTAAAGGAATTACATTTTTGGCATGTCTAGATTGAGGTTCAGGCAATGGAGGAATGGTTGGTGAGAAGTCGTAGAGGAAGAATGGAGGAAAATTTGTGCATAGGAGTGGAAGCAGCTAAAAGCACTGAAGCGACAATTTTTTTTAATTTTTGAAATCATGGAATGAGAAGCTTGGGAACATTTTTGATGACTTGATTTTTCTTACCTAAGGGACTTGAGGGACATAAAATTCCACGGTGGTCAATAATATGACATGTGGCGGTGATCCGACGATAGGGAATGAAGGTGAGAAAAGTTGCTTCAAAGCACTGGGGGCTGAAAGTCGATCACATGGATGACAAAAAGACTCCCCATAAGGGATGGGCACATTTTTTCATGTTTTATGTTCTTGACCTCAGGGAGGTGAGGGACATCAATTTCTATGGTGGTTTTGGAACTGACATGTGGCACTTTATCCGATGATAGGGAATTGATGCTGCCAAAAATGCTTTTGGGGGATGAACTGTCAAGTCTGGAGGTTGCATGAGGGTTCTAGAGGTCACATAAGGGCTGGAAACATTTTTCCAAGGTTTTTTAACTGACCTCATAGAGTTCAGGAACATGGATCTTGCTAGGATCCTAGGGCTGACACGTGTCCTCCCAAAAATTGACTAACTCTTGAACTGTCTCCAAGAGGGTAACTTGTAAAAATGATAACTTGAGCTCCTAGTGAAATTTCTTGATGATTTTTTCTATGATCCTAAATGGAAATTTAATTTTTAATAAAATGGTGTTGGGTATCATGTCTGTATTCTTGCATATGTTCCTTGAAATACTATTTTTTTGATTTGTGACTCCACTTATGCCTTAGAAACCGTGCTTACAAATCCTATGTGCCAAGGTGTTGTGAAAAATTATTATTCCACCATAATGTAGGGTCTTAGAATCCTCTTCTAGGAGATGTTTGGTTTAACTTCTAACTCCATCTGAATCTCTCAAAATCTTCTTCTAAAGCTAAGTAGTTGTTTTAGGCCGATGTACTGCCTAGGCTTGTTAACACTATTTCTTTCTCATAATGCTCCAAGTCTTTCAAAACTTCCCCAAGCCTTCTAAAAATCACGTTCATGATGTTCTAAGGTCTTCAATTCACCTCTGTTTTGAATTTGGCCCTTCTATTCCACTCGATGGGGGGTTGATCCAGTCCTGAGAAGGCTAGCGATAGCCCTTCCCAATACTGCCACAAGATAACACCTTTTCAGAACTCCCTAAAATCACCTAGGGGATATGAATAGACTTTTCTAAATCACCAAAGTGACTATTTTGACATCAAATAGTAGGTGACCAGACTGACATATTTGACTTGGGGTTCCTAGGAATGATAAAACCAGAAAAAATTGGCACAGGGGTATAGTTATCATGCTTGTAAACTTCCAATTTCCTTGTCACACAATTACACAACAATAACTGGCTCTAGCTTATGGACATGGCATAGACTGAGCATAGAGAACATATGATACATGGGAATCCATAATCTCAATGTTAGACCATATAATTCATTGACTAGCACCTTATCCATTGAGGCCTACAGAGTTATGTACAACTTCAAGAGAGAATAACTAGAAGAAGGAAACACACACACACACACAAAATGACACAAAATAAACACATGACACACAACAGAAGGGGAAACACACCTAGAAATGGAAAAACACCTAGAAATCACCTATGGTACAAGGCGGGGAACAACCCACTTTCACTGAAGCACTTTTCATTTCTCAAAAGATACACTTGAATAGGCAACACCAAATGATGATGTTATGATAAGCCGTTGACAGGTCCCAGAAATTATCCTCCCCTCCTTAGCTGCTTATGAAATCCAGGTGCTTTCACAATTGTTTGTGTACTTGGTAGAAGTGAATCCATGTGAGATTCTTTATGCTTAGGTCCTTGCTTGGAAATTCCGCTAGCTTCATGTTCTTTGAAATCAGTTTCATAATTCTAGTTTCCTTCCATGTTTATCCACATATATGTAATTCTCCATCAAGAATTTCATCACCATCCCAAAGCTTATTTTTTTCCAAATTACTTGAATATTTTGAGTTACTTTCTTTCCTGGTTCTATGCTCATTGACATCTTCTCCATGAGAAACATTATATTCATCCTTTATCTCAACTCCATTGTGAGGTGTTTGAAGTACTGAACGGAATGATTACAGAGGAAATCTCATACTTGTCTTTATGTGTCCATGGCATGAGTCTAAGAGATCAAGAATTAGCTCGGTATGGGGGTCTTCCACAACTTTATACTACATCCAATATTTCTTGCATGGAGTTCTCTTTTGTTACTTCCTGTAGCTCATATTTGTACGCCTTCAAAAATTCTTCATTTTGAAGCTCAAGGAAACTATCTGGAGGGATTACTATTATCCAATTTTTCCCCTCAGGAAAAATTAGACAGCATAACTTTGCACAGAAAAAATGGAGAATGGCTTGAAGTTTTCGGACTTCACATTTTTTGGGATCTCAGGAAACAGATAGTTGAAAAAAAATGATGAAAAGCGGAGCCTAGAATTAATCAACTTGAAGCAAAGAAACAAAGTCACAGAAGGCACCACATGTTAACTCGAGCGTAATTCCAAAAAGTGAAAGGAAATATGGAGATCTCAAAACTCTAAGGGACTTCCACATGGAGTCAATAATGAAGGGCCCGCCAAGGAAAGGATCCTCGTATCAATGTCTAATGAGTCTCATGATGAACTCACAGAAAGTAGAAGAGCCAGCGGAAGCCTCCATGTGTCTCATCAGCACAAATTCAATGGTAAAACCCAAAGGCCAGTCCCCAATGAGTGCAGGCCCTCCACATGTCTAGGGTCCAACATAGTTGCTCCTAAATATGTGGTCAATGTAGAACACAAGGAATTCAGAGTGGGCTCACGGATGATGCCAAGTGTCGGTACGTCACATCCCCAAGACCCCAAAAGGCCAACGGAAGCCTCCACATGTCTCTTTGGTGTAACTTCAAAGGTAAAATCCAAAGTCCAATCCCTAAACAAGTGCAAGCCCTCCACGTGGTCAAAGCCCAAGAAATTTTCCCAGCCGTTGAGAAGTCTAAGCATGGGAAAGGCTGGCGGAAGCCTCCACATGTCTCTTTAGCACAACTTCAATGGTAAAACCCAAAGGCTGGTCCCCAAATGAGCACAGGCCCTCCACATGTCTAGGGTGCAACATAGTTGCTCCTAAATATGTGGTCAATGTAGAACACAAGGAATTCAGAGTGGGCTCACGGATGATGCCAAGTGTCGGTACGTCACATCCCCAAGACCCCAAAAGGCCAACGAAAGCCTCCACATGTCTCTTTGGTGTAACTTCAAAGGTAAAATCCAAAGTCCAATCCCTAAACAAGTGCAAGCCCTCCACGTGGTCAAAGCCCAAGAAATTTTCCCAGCCATTAAGAAGTCTAAGAATGGGAAAGGCTGGCGGAAGCCTCCACATGTCTCTTTGGCACAACTTCAATGGTAAAACCCAAAGGCCAGTCCCCAAATGAGCACAGGCCCTCCACATGTCTAGGGTCCAAGAAAGTTGCTCCTAAATAAGCAGAAAAGGAAGAACACAATAGAAAAAAGTGGAATGAGCTAAAAGGTCATGTTGGCGATGCGTTCAGTCTTCTTTGGGAAGTAAATATCCATGTGGGTACTCAGTACCATTGATATTTTAGTTCTTCCTTTAGTGGATGTTTCTACCATTTTGAGGCTATCAAGCTTCTCACCTACCACCATAATGAAGTATGGACTTCCTTTCTTGCCAACCAAGGAACATCACATGGAGGCATGGGTTTTGCAGTAGAACCCATCATTTTTGTAGGAGAATTCAATACTCTTTTGGGGTGTTTGAGGTAGGAATTTGAATTGTCTCTCATCCCCTTCTCTCATTCTTCTATATATTATAAGGAGGGAAAATTTTCTAAAGGTTGGACATCTTGGCTTTTCCCCTCCCTTCTTATCTAGTCTGCAGATAAATTTTTGTAGTTCAAACCTCCCATTAAAATTGTAATGCAAGCTTGTGCCTCTTGGCTACTGTAATGCACTGTATCAACTTTTTGGTGCAATAATGCATGTCTATGGATTATTTTCAACCCTCTCTTTTGTTCATTGTCTCCTTCCTAATATCTCATTTTAGTTTTGGTTATCTGTGCATTGGTGGTTGTATTACATTTTAATGATCTGTGTTTAATGGAAAAGTAAGTGTTCAACAATCCTTTGTTGCATCACCTTTGTTAGTTAGGTTTTATTTCTTACATCTCTTTAACCATGTCTCCTTGGCAAGTTAGAGTAGATTTTAGAGTATACCCTTTGAAAATTGTATGTGTGACCCTGAACAGAGGAATAGGAACCAACCTTCTTTTAGAGAGCTCTCTCGATTTGCAAAGTCCCACACTTTGAGAGAAGCTCCATGTTATGCAATCACACTAGCGATCTCAACCCATCAAGTTACAAAAATTCAGGGGTGCTTTGATCCCACCATCAATAATTCTGGCATGCCTGGTGGGACACTAGAGTTATATTTTCTCATCTTTCTTAGGGGTCTCATTACCAAACAAAAAATCTTAAGCCACTGTGCGTATGCATCAACATTTTTGGCACGCCCAGTGGGACCAAACTGAGAAGTTTTATATCTTTATCTCAGCAGGATTGACGTGTTATTGCTGAGATCTAGTGTTTAGAGGAATTTTTAAACACGTATGGTGACTCCATTGTTCCAAACGAACCCATTATCCCATGTGTAGACTGGTTTTCTTCGTTCCTCCTTTCTTCCATCATTCTATCTCCCTTCTTATGAAGTTGTGTAATCATGACTTATTTCCCTTCATGGAATTCACATTTACAGTAGTAGAACTATTTCCCTCCATCCTCACAGTTCCAAAATCCTCCTCCAAATCAGTTTTATAAGCCCCATTATCCTGAAAATGCATATAAGCCACTTTTTGCTAACAAAAATGTTTATGAAGAACAAGTTTATGCAAATGATGGCAGAAACTCCATGAATGAAGCTGATTTTGAGAGGAAGGTTCAAAATATGGAGATGTACATGATGTAACTTAGAGTCAAGTGCTCCATAGAGGCAACTAAAATTGGCTACAATGTCCCTTGTCCATGGTTCGACCTATACCAGGTTGGTTTAGTGCCCAACAGAAGTTACACTTTATCACTGAGATGGTGCCCTAGTTTACAAAGTGGGAGGAAAAAATGGAGCCTCACGAATATAACGTGCGATAACCCTGTTAATGGGGTAACCCTGCACTACCATCTTACAACCCTCCTACTCCTTCGCACCAACTTACAACATCTCGGCCCGTTGTGCACGTTCCCAACTTTGTGCACACCGCCTCCATTGAAAATTCCTCTCCACCCTCTAACCTTCACTTCTCTTCCATCCCTTCTTCTGCGTGCACCTCCATTCCATTAGCGTGCATGCCTTCCAACCCTTTTGTGCCCATCTTTCCATTTTCTTCCAAGTCCCCCCTATCTAGTTGTACCACGAACGAACAGCCCCCTACCAACGCACCTCTCCCAACCAACGTCATCATGTTCAATGACTGTAGAATGGTTAAATAATGGTGTGACTCATGTGACTTTGACTGGGAAGAGGAGATCATACAAGCACATGTTCCAAAATAAAATCAGTTAGTTCTAGAGGGCACAGTTCTAGAGGAATCCCAGTTTATTGTAGAGGTAGAACCATGTGCGCCCTTGATGTGCATGCCCCAGCCTGCAAGTGCTCCCCTTCAGAAGGAGAGTTTGCAATAAAATCCCATATGTGGGATTGAGCTTCAAAGAAATGGGAAAACCATAAAGACCAGAACTGTACCCTATAAGGTACTTGGTTTCATTACAGCCAAGAGAGGATCCAACACCAGTCATGTTTTCTTCTAAGCATGAGGAAGAGCTTCAATGTGCCAAGGATCAATAACAATACCTCTTGGAACTAATTTAACGACACTCGTAAGGGTTCTATGTCATGTTTCTTGTTGATGTCTTAATGAATGGGGGTGAAGAATCAATTTACAACCAACCTTTTACTCCTAATCTTTGCTAGATTTGTTGCCAAATCATCTTCGTAGCTGTAAATTGTAAGAAAGGGTAGCTAATTTGCATTGTCAGTATCAGGTTTTGTTTGAAGTTGCCCATCTCTCTCATTAGTGTAGGGAAGGAGTAGGTTTGTTTTAATTCCCATAAGTGCATGTGCACATTTTCTTGTTGTAGTGTAGGTTTCAATTTCCCTAAGTGCTTCAAGCATAGGTTTATTACTCCAAGGTTGTATCATTGTGTAGTTTAGTGCGCCTCCAGTTCATTTTAGGGATAGGTGAAAGCTACAGGTTGACACAATTTTCTAATCTCAAAAACCTCATTTTTAATATTTTCGTATGAAAATTGAGAGTGCATATAGTGGAGCAATTTTAGAGTTAGCATGTGCAAGCAGTTAAGCTCAATATTTCAGGAATAGGATCAGTACCATGTTATCATTCATGACTTTGTGCCCAATGGATACTTCAAGGTAGCTCATCTTTTCACCTAGCAGGCAGGTGATCTCATGAGTTGCCAAATTTTTATCCATTTTTTCCCCTCAATAAAAATTGGACAACACGACCTTGCACAGAAAAAATGGAGAAAGGCTTGAAATTTTTGGACTTCAAATTTTCGGGGATCTCAGGAAATAGATAGTTGGAAAAAAAATGATGAAAATTGGAGCCCAGAATGACTCAACTTGAAACAAAGCAACAAAGTCATGGAAAGCACCATGTGTCATCTCGGTGCAATTCCAAAAATTGAAAGGGAAGATGGAGATCTCAAAACCTCGATGGAATTCCACATGGAGTCAATAATGAGGGGCCCCCCAGGGAAAGGATCCTCGTATCAATGTGCAACGAGTCTCATTATGAACTCATGGAAAGTAGAAGAGCCAGCAGAAGCCTCCAGGTGCCTCATCGACACAAATTCAATGGAAAAATCCAAAGGTCGATCTCCAACGAGCACAGGCCCTCCACGTTTCTAGGGTCCAACATAGTTGCTCCTAAATAGGTAGTAAATGCAAAACACAAGGAAAGCAAAGTGGGCTCATAGACAATGCCAAGTGTCAGCACATCACATCCCCAAAACCCCAAAAATGCCAACGGAAGCCTCCATGTGTCTCTTCAATGAAACTTCAAAGGTAAAATCTAAATTTTGGTCCCCAAATGAGCGAGGCCCTCCACTTGGTCAGAGCCTGAGAAATTTTCCTATTTGTTGAAAATTTTAAGCATGGGAAAGGCCAGTGGAAGACTCTATGTGTCTCTTCAGCAAAACTTCAATGGTAAACCTAAAGGCCAATCCCCAAATAATTTTAGTCCCTCCACATGTCTAGGGTCTAATAAAGTTGCTCCTAATCAAGAAGAAAAAGGAATAACACAATAGAAAAAAGTGAAACGAGCTAAAATTTTGTGTTGGTGACACGCGTTCATTCTTCTTCTTCGGGAAGTAAATCTCTATGCGGGTACTCAGTACCATTGATCTTTTGGTTCTACCTCTGGCGGTTTTTCTACCATTTTAAGGCTTTCAAGCTTCTTACCTACCACCATAATGAAGCATGGACTTCCTTTCTTTCCCAACAAGGAACAACACATGGAGGCATGGGTTTTGCAGTAGAACCCATCATTATTGCAGGTGAATTCAATACTCTTTTGGGTTGGTTGAGGCAAGAATCTGAATTTTCTCTCATCCCCTTCTCTCATTCTTCTATATATTCTAAGGAGGAACATTTTTCTAAAGGTTGGAAATCTTGGCTTTGCCCCTCCCTTCTTCTCTAGTCTACAGATAAATTTTTGGAGTTCAAACCTCCCATTAAAACTGTAATGCAAGCTTGTGCCTCTTGGCCACTGTAATGCACTGTATCAAATTTTTGGTGCATTAATGCATGTATGTGGATTATTTTCAACCCTCTCTTGTGTTCGTTATCTCCTTCCTAATATCTCATTGCATTTTTGGTTATCTATGCATTGGTGGTTGTATTACATTTTAATGATCTTGTGTTTAATGGCAAAGCAATTGTTCAACATTCCTTTGGTGCATCACCTCTGGTAGTTATGTTTTATTTCTTACATATCATTAAACATGTATCCTTGGAAAGTTAAAGTATATTTTTGAGTAGACCCCCTGTGAATTATATGTGTGCACCTGAACAGAGGAATAGGAACCGGCCTTCATCTAGAGACCTCTCTTGATTCGTAAAGACCCACACTTTGAGAAAATCTCCATGTTATGCAATCACACTGGTGATCTCAACCCATCGAGCTGCAGACATTCAGAGGTGCTATGATTTCACATCAAAAATTATTTTATCATCTTGGGAATCACTAAATTTTATCACTCCTTTGTTAAGAGGAGCTTCAAATTCAAAGGCCTTAAAACTCCTTGCTTTAATTTTTTCATCATGGAAAGAGTCTTCCTCTTCAAATGGGAAAGAAAATACCTCGATTTCATCGTTGCATCTACCAACCATTGGCTTAGGAGGGGAATCATATTCATCATCTTACTTTATTCCAAAATGGCCAACCTTCCCAATGGTTAAGGTTTTCAAATCAGATTCACGCTTGTCTTGCAGATTCATGGCTTACATCAGAAATTCGAGACTGAGCTCAGGATCTTCTGTTTCTTCTGTGGATCTTAGTAGTTCTTGTACAAATGGTTCTTTCCCACTATTTGAGGGGCCATTACAGACTAGATTGGTCTCTTCTTAGGTGACATGATCAAGAGAGTCCTCATATTTGAATGGGAATGAGAATATCTCTTCATCATGAATAAGCACATAAGCTGATTTTTCTATTTGAAAATCATCAAGAACCATTTCCTCTTCTTCATGGTTTACATTGTCTGGAAAATCAGGCTGCCATCTTATAACTCGAATCTCCTTAATGATTCTTCAAGGTCCATACCTGTCAAGAAAGACATGTCTGGCCCTATCAAGATGGGAATATCCTCTTCCTCCTCGGTTATCATAAAGTGATTCATCCACCTGTTATCTTAGTACAAGATGTTGGTTCCTAGACTTCCTGACTTTCACACTGTGTACCTCAACTTCTTGTCTGAAAATAATTTCTCCATGTGTCCCTTCACTGGTATGGTTACAGAAGACCAATTCATCTGAATTTTCCCTCCCAAGTCTTGACTAAAGCTTTGACTTAGCAACATTCCAAATGAAACTGAAATTTATGCTACCAAAACCATTGTTGAAACCTTCTTATCTGGAAATTTGGCGAGGGCCACCTATACATTTATGACCTTCCCTTCAAGTGGTATCTCTTTTGACTCTAGGGAGTAACAAGAGCCACTAGGTGGAGTCATGGTGAGTTTAAGAGCCTTGAAGACCTTTATAGGCATTACATTTTCGAAGGTGTCAAAATATATTATGCAGTTGTTCAATACATAATCTCTAACAAGAAGAGAGACATATAAAGTTTCAACCTTATCAGACTTGGATGCACTCAATGAAATAATATTTTTTGATCGAAGTGTAGGTGGGTTTGGTAGTATTCCTTTAGAACTAGGAGCTACAACATTGGGTGTTAAACTACCACTCATGATGTATTGAACAAATCTCTCAAATTGTTCGAGGGTGAGTCCACAGATATTTAGTTTTAATAATTTGAACCTTGGCTCTATTAGCATATTATACGAAGTAAAAGGGATCAGATGTGGACAAGGGGAATCAAGGGACTGATTTTGGAATTGGAATATGTTTGAAAGTAGGGTTTGATGCTTGGGGAATATAGGGGATCTTGAAATGTATAGTAGTAGCTTTCAAAGTACCAAATTTTACAGGAGAAAATTTAGCTTTAGAATTAGAAGAGGCATTAGAACACTTACTTGGAATTTCTAGAGAATTATTATTTTCTACATGATCAATCTTAAGTAATGTGGACTCTATGGAGGGTGGGAGTGGAGATCCTTGACTGATTATTTTGTTTTATGGAGTTCGCCACAGGAGGATCTTCGGTCTTCTTTTTCTTAGCAGCAGTGGAGGAAGAGGCTCCTTTCTCAGACTGAGAATGAGTGAATACGTACATGAGAAACTGGGTGCATCTTCTTCGTCATCCTTGTCACCTTTAGAATACTCAAAAAATCTAATTTTTGTATCATTCTTGTGCTGGTCAACTTCTAGGAGATCATCACCTTCACTTTCTTGTTCAATTTCTTCTTCACTTTCTTGAACCCTGTAATTTGCATTTACGGGTGGGGCCTCCAAGGAAAGCCTTTGGGGTGTTCCTGTAAAAAAAATTTTTTTGTTTCTTTGAGAAGATACTCATTCAAATAATCCCCTATTCAAATATTCCATCTCATTTTCCAATTTTTGTAGCAACAGATTGGTTCTCTCATCTCCATGATGTTGGGCCTTACCCTTTGATGGATTATTTATCTTCCATGATAGGATGAGGTCATCATCGACTTTAATGGCCATCCTTTTTTCTTCTACAATATTCCTTGGTTTAAATCTTCATAGGAAAAATCCCACCTCCATTGATTGAGCATTGGTGAAGAATCTCTTGATGTTGTTCTGTGATGGTGAATCTTCTTCCAGTATCCTGCGAAGCAACAGGTTGAAACGAGCCACAAAGTCTCTCATAGTTTCATTTTCTCCTTTCTTAATTTGTTTTAATTGAACAAGAAGGTCTTGACAGTCCTTAGAAAATCTGAATCTTTCCTCTAACTTCTTTTTGATATCATTCCAATAAGTGATGGATCAAGCAGGCAGAAGGTAGAACCATTCCACTAATTTTTCTTGGAGGGAATCCATAAATAGTCTCACGAAAACATCTTCGTGTTCAACACCAAGTATTTTGCATGATGTCATGAAATAAGTGATGTGTTCTTTAGGAATTTGTGTGCCATCAAATTTTAACTTTGGAAAGTTCTTGTGGGAACCTGTTGGTAGATTGTGAAGAGGGAGTTAAAGAGCAAGCATGCTTGTATTTCCTCCCTATGGAAAAATGGGTAGAGGTCTTTCTACTTCATTCGCCATTGTGTCCGCTTCAACTTCTACTTTAGAAAATTATTCTTTAAATTATAGCAGTGAAATTTTTTACAATAAGAATATGAAAATACAGTGTGTGATAGGAAATGTCACTTGTAAGAATCAACAGCGTGTCTTTCGGCAATGGATTTCCATCAACTCCAATTTTTGTTTTTTTTCAATTTTTTTCATTTTTTTAGTTATCTTATATTTTTGTATTTTTGGACCTTGATGTCATATTTTGGGTGTAAATGTTGCTACATCTGCCCCATAGTGGGTGCCCAAAATAGTTGGCAAGAAAAATTTTTGGGTGGACAAACTTTTGGATTTCTTGCCAACACTCTCGGAATCTAAGTCCCTCTACTTAACCAGTGCAATTGTTGTATTTGCATGCACGAGTGAAAGTGAGTTTTCTCCAGATGGCCTTATGGTCGGGGTTCCAATAAGGTCACCCCACTGACCCTGTGAAAAATCTAGTAATCTCTTGCTAGGGAATACTTTATCTAAAGAGTGGGAAAGTGGAGTGAGAAAAGAGGTAGGAAAACTAATGTTGCAAGTAGAAAATTAGATTCCTACACACACTAGTTAGAAGTTTCATCGCATGCATTAAACTAACAGGAAACAACTCTACAAGTAGCAATAAGACCAAATAGAATTTGATGAGCACAAAGTATCAAGAAATCCCCTAGTCAAAGAAAGCCAAAAAATCCTTCTTGTATTGATTTCTCAAACCAAAGTTGTACATAGTGGGGAAATGGATGAAATTTGAAAATGAGGTGAATGGAAGAATTTGGCTATCTCCTTTGTTCTCTCAATGCACTCTTGAGTTTACAAAATCAATCACCAACCCTTTAAAATGGGAATGGCTTTACACTTTATAGAATGAGAGATGACTCTTCGTCTACCCACCAATGGATTTTTGTATGTCCTCGCAGAACTTAAATATTTTCATCTTCCTAAGAAACTTTTAAGTCCCTTTTTATAACATAAAGGTGACTTATTACATTAGGAACATAACATCATTATTAATTGATTAAAGTAATTATGAAAAAGTGCAACCCCGACCAAGAATTAGAATGGGGAGAGAGAAAGTGGGGGAAGAGAAGAGAGAAGAAGGGGAGAGAGAGAACTAAGGAGTAGTGCCAATGAAGAAGAACATGCATCTGAGGAAGTACTCAGATCCTTATCAGATGATCCAATAAAGTGCTCCACTATAGTGAACTTTGCATCTCCAAACTCTTTACACCTTGAGAAACTCCTTCATCTTAGCTCACGGATGTTTGCTAAGCTGAATGAATTGTTCCGCTGACGACCGCAAATCCCACCCTACATATGATATACATGTGACCCAAACCATGAAGCGAGTGTTGAAAGACACTATTGAGTTCCTTTGGATGGGCCTTGAATTCCCTATAATAAATGCCCATAGATGAGCTCCAATGATGATGTTCCCCTTAATAATTATTATGACAAAAATTCCCTTTGAGTGTAACTTACTATTAATAGCAAGTGCCCTAGATGGAAGACTAATTATTTTTGGTGAGAAATGGTTTTTTCCTCTTCTTGACCATTCTGATGTGGTAAACTCCCTCTTTTGCTCTTGCACACTACCTTCACCTCGACCACTTCTCAGGGTGACTTACTATTTTTAGTAAACACCCATATAGGGGGTTTACTATTTTTATTAAGTGGTCATTTTCATTATTTTTTGCTTTAGACAATCATTCTAGCTTCTTGGTGATATTCAGTTCACATTGCCTTGGCCATAGCCACTTTTGATGGCGATTTCCCAAACATAACAAGTCTATATAAAAAACTTACTATTTTTAGAATGTGGACTTCCACTGCTCGGTTTGTGATAGAACATATTTTTTTGGACTCGACTCATTGTAGTGGCCACATCCTCTGAATTTCACTTGATTTCACCTATTAGAATGCATGGAAATAAAATTTAAATTATTTTGCTTGGCAGTGGCTTCGAGGCATAGAGCTGCCATGGCGGCCATGAATGGAGCTTGAAATTTTTAGGTCTATTTTTCTCCTCCGTTCGTGATGGAAATCATGTTTGTTGATATCTGTTTTCACTTCTTGTGCTTCTGGTGAAATCTCGTTTCGATCCAACTTTCGGTTTGACAGGAAATCAAGCTTTTTTCTTCGTTGGGTCAGAAAGAGGATTTCTTCACTATGAATTTTTTATGCCATGGAATGAGGGTCTGAAGGTGTTTTTTTTATGGTTTTTGATATAGAGGAATGAACATAAAAAGATGTTTCATCAATTTTTGCGTCCATTTGCAAGATCTCTTCAAAATTCTATTTTGTGGCAATGGAGATTTTCACTGTTCTTCTTCTTTGTTCTTTGTTTGTTCTCCTTTGTTTGTGTAATATTTCTCTTGCAACCTAAATATCACCATGGGTTAGAGGATTTAATTTCTATGGTGAAGATCTTGTTCTATATTTGGCAATGGAAGAGTGGGGGTGAGAAGTTAGAGAAAGTTACAAAGCAAGTTGTACACGGAGGAGTTAGATGTTAGAAGTTAGAAGTAGGAGGGATTTTTAAAATTTGAAAATTTTCAAAGGCATGGAGAGAGGTGAATTTTCATGTCCTTAACTTCCCTCACCTCAAAGGTATGTGAGGGACATCAATTTTCACATCTCGCCTCAACTTGACATGTGGCGGGGATCCAACGACAGGGGATTAAAGCTAAAAAGCAACTTTAAAGCACTTAAAGGGCTAAGAAGTGGTCACATGAGGAACCTAAAGGCATCTTGAGGGATGGGTGAATTTTTTAAAACCTGATTTCACCTCACCTCAAAATTATGTGAGGGACATCAATTTTCACAGTGCAAGCCAGAATCCGCCACTTGTCACGATCTGAGCGAGCGGGAGAATGAGCATGGCAAGCACTTGGGAGTTGAACTGGCGATCCTGAAGGTTACATGAGGGTCCAGAGGGATTATGGGGGATAGGTTCATTTTCTTGACCTTTATTTCCTTGACCTTGAGGGATCTAAGGGACACAAAATTGTGCCAGGCTCCTGGAGCTGACATGTCCTCATTAAAATTTGACTAAGTCCCAAACTCGCTCTAAGAGAGCAACTTGAAACGATGATAACTTGAGTTCCCGATGGACATTTTTTATGAAATGTTACATGATCATAACTGGAAATGGAATTATGAATCCAATTTTGATGGTTTTAGGTCTTGATTCCTCCATTGGACCCCTAAAAAATCATATTTTTGATCTGGTACTCCACATGTGCATGAGAAAAACTACTTTCAAACCTATTGCACCAAAGTGTTGTGAAAAACATAATTCCACCATTTTTTAAGGCTCAGAATTCTCTTTTTGATGATTTTTTTATTTTCTCCTAATTCCATTTGGATCTCTTGGAATCACCTTCAGGAGTTGAGCAGTTGTGTTGGCTTGTGCACTGCCTAGGCCTATGAACCTTGATTTTAGTGAAATTATCCCATCTTCTCTAGATCCTTCCTAAATCTTTCTAAGTCAATTCCATGATGTTCGTAGGCCTTTGATTCACTTATATTTATAGTTTATATTTTTATTCCAATCCATGGGGTTGTTCCATCCCTAGGAAGGCTAATGATTGCCCTTCCCACAGCTCCCTGAAGCTTGCAATTTTCAATGAACTCCTAAACTCACCTGGGGGGAATGATTGGAATTTCCTAAATCACATAAGGAGATGAGATAACATCAATCCGGAGGCCACTTGGACTCGTTAGGCAGACTTGGGGTGTCTTGGAGGGGTAAAACTTGAAAAAATTAACACAAGGGTATAGTTGTCATGCTTGAAAATTGTCAATTTCCTTGTTGCACATTTATATGACAATAGTTACATTATAGATATATCATGTTATCACTCTGAAATTTGTACAAGGGCATCCTAGGGTATTAGTTCTACACACACACATAAGAACTACATGGATTATGATATGTAGTGTAGTGCTTGGTCATAAGTTCACTCTTCGGGTGATCATCGCGGTCATTCCAACTTCCCATTCTGCATTTTCCATTTTAGGTTATATGTGATTTGTGGGTATGTGCAAGTGAACTTATTTCTTATAGGCTATACGTACCTTTGCAGATCAGAAAGTGAATCTAAAGTGATAGACATAAAAGGAAAGTGAATGTCATCAAGCCTTAAAATATCTAGATCCACAGCATCTACCTGGATACCAGTCCCTCAATCTAGACACTAGTTTCGGGCATTCCTGTCCTCTCCCACGCACTTTCGTTGTGTGCAATTTCAAATTCTAGAACCTCTAGTCAGCATCAACAACACTCTCCTTAATCCATTTTAGTCTTTCATCTATCCAAATCACTTCATGTTCTCTCAAAAATTATCTAAGTCCCCTATCTTTCCTTCTTGTTTAGGGTTTCATATTATTGCTTGCTTATTACTTGTCCAATACTATACATTTACATTTTTATATTAATAGTTACATTAGTTACTCTGAAATATATATTTAATTCAATTTTTAATTAAATTAGGAAGAGCAGGGGTCATGAGTGGTTCTTTGTACTTGTCTTGCCTCTTGGATCAATAAAGGAACTATTTTTACCTTCATACAAACTATTTATTGTGCATTTTTATGTTTTTAAGATATATATTTTATCTCATGATAGTTATTTTATCCTTGATTTACAATTTAATCTCCATGATTTTATGTATTTTAATGTTAATTTATGGGTCATAGATTGTGTTTAACCAAGTTTTGTGAAAGATCATGTTATGGAGTTGACCAAATTTCCTTCTAAATCCATTTGTTTCCCTTATATATTATGCCATAAACTTCAAACCCTTCTCTGAAATAATTTTTCATTAATATATCTATTTATAGGTTATGTATGGTATGTGCAGTAATCATGGTTCATATGTGTGGTCCAAAAAAGTCTAAAGACCCTTTAAAAATTTGGTGTATTACCATCCTTTCATTTTTTCACTTATTTCATTCTTCCTTTTCCTTGTTGATTCAGTAGAGTAGAGTAGACTTAGAAATAGAAACTAGTCTTAGGTGTTACACTAGCGATTCATCCCTCTCTAGAGACTCACTCCAACATATAGGGCACCCACAACCTAGGATTTTTTCCACTTTTTCAATTGAAAGGAGATATTCCATAGCACTCTTTACGGGGTGTATTCTAAAGTGAAAATAGTTAGTTCTGCACAACAAAGCATATAGTCCACTAAGGAGAGGCCACGATGCAAGGAAACATTTCATAGGACACCATGAGGAAAATTCAAGAAATTTTTAATGCACCTGAGGTTAGAGACTACAGAAAAAGAATGATGTGTTACGCGGGTTTTGGAAGAACAAAGGAACATTGTCATATGTATAAAGTTGTGAGGAAAATAATTGGGGCACTGGGGCATGTAGAGAAGGTAAGTTGAATGTGGAATAAATCAGGTCTATGGAACATGAGAAGTCATTAAACAAGGAAATCTTTAGATTAAATCAAAATCATGTGAATTTTGTAAGACATGATAGATCCATACCTATTTTGAACTAATCACTCAACCACTTCACTAACCCGAATTTAATTTTGAGTGGCACCATCCTCCTCCATTGGTGATTTGATGGCGTGCAATTAAAGAAATGTCGAGCACCCATACTGGACCTACAAAATATATGGTAATTGGTCCTTGGTGGTGGCGGGTGGTTGATTTCATTAATAATTGGATGTGATCAGCCTTTTATCCCCTCTCTCTCAAATTCTATAAATTTAAATGCAAAAGGCATAACATAGGTTCAATTTCTAAAATTCAAGAGCTCTACATTTGAGCTTAAAAACCCTTTCTTGCGACCTCTGTAACTCACATGTCAATTTTTTTTACCTCTTCTCTGTGTGTGTAAATGGTTAATTTTTGATATTAATGCAAGTATGGCTTCGTTCCTTTGAATTCTCTATGTTTAATTTGAATTTCTCTATTCTCTTGCATGCCTTCATTCTTTTCCATTTTATTTCCTTCAAAGTTGTGTGAATTTCTTCAAGCTTCATTTTTGGGTTCACATATGTATTTTTGAGAGTCAGAATCGATCCATTTCCTAGTTTGGTGCATCACCTCCCCTTTTATTTTCATTTTTATCTCTCTCACCATGTCTCCTTGGATTCTCAGTTTAGGAATTAGATAAATTTGGAGTAGAATTTGATTAGCATAGTTGCAATGGACTGGAGTGAGATGGTACAATCCTTTCATCTGAGTATAGGCCTTGATTGAACCCACATTTTCAAGGTCCCCTATTGTTTCATTGAAATGTTGAATTCCTGATTTAGTGAGGGTGTGAATTTCAATGAAAACATTTTTTGGCATGCCCAATGGGAGAATTTTGATTATATTTACACCATTTCCATTAAGGTTGATGTGTGTCTTAATGGATTCTAACTTTTTGAGGAACCTTTCTACACATCTAACGACTCCTAGGTTTAAATCTTTGTTTTTAGACAATTCAGTTCCATTTTTTCGTGAGAAGAATACAGACAAGGAAAAGTGTGTCTACAGGTGAATATTTTGAGTATTTGTAACTCTCACCAAGAAGAAGAAGAGGAAGAGCATAATTATTAGTTCAGAGATCTCTTTTACCTTCAAATAAAATTATTTCTACTCCTCCTAGTAGGGCCTTATTTTTCTCTCATATAAATTTAAGGCATATTCCTTTCATGGCGCATTAGAGAAATCTCCCCTTTATAAGTTTTAATGGTGGTAGTCCCTCAGTTGTAAATGCCCAAAATGACATACCAATGTCTTCTCTGAAAAGTATTCCTTTCTTCACTAATGAAAACCTTACAACCCCTGCATATCATATCCATGATGTTTCAAATGTATGTTTAGCTCATCTGGTTACTAAAGATGATGTTGTAGTTAGGATTCTTGTTTCTTCACTAAAAGTAAAAACACTTTAATGGTATAGGAGTTTAAGGGTTTATTTCATTCATGCATGGGATAAGCTTGGTACAACTCTTTGTTAGCAGTTTGAAAAAAAAAAACAGACAACATATCCCTGTTAAAGAAGCTAACATCCATCAAGAGATCCCCTAATGAACTCATGGCTAATTTTAACTTCATATTTTAAAAAACATGGGACAAAATCCACAATGTGTTTTTATTTATTTCTTAAGATCTTTGAATTTTGGTATATCTATAATGGTATAATCTATGGGTGTTATCCAATTACACAGTGCATATTCAATAGCCATTAGGGATGAATTTTTTTAATTCAAGCTGGCAAGATAACCCCTAGGCTGCGTATGCCTATTTTTCCTAAACTTTCTCAAAATACCTAACCATATTTCACTCCCATTCCTGATCTAAATACTTCATCTTCCACCTCCCCTTCATATTCTTACCAAAAACAACATGATGATGATGAGCTTATAACCCTAGTTAGGAACTTTTCTAATGAAATTATCTCTCTGAAAAGGCAAAAAGCTCAATCATCTAGAAACTACCCAAGTTTTAACTTGGGAAATCTTTAGGCCAAAATTTTAATCAATGTTATCAGCCATAGTAAACCCAATATCAAATTAGAGATATCGCCAAAATCATCAAATTGATATATTACAAGCCAAATCCCACATATAACTCTTCAAATGGTTATCCTTGCATAACCACAATCTACCATCAACTCAATAAAAGTGTTTATTTAAGTACAAAATAATGTAATACAAAAATTTGAATGATGTCTTCCATGTAGTCACCCACATAATCAGAATAGTTTTGCAAATGGCATGTAATTCTAGACCTTCATGGTGAAAAATTATTTCAATCAATAAGAATCTTTCATGGAAATGGAAAGAACTAGCACAAAAGTAACAAAAGAGACCACCCTAGAGCCTGCCTTTATATTTTTTGGGTCCGATGATTTTTTTGTAGTTAGCCTAGCCATGGACAACTTGAACAAGCCACAAATTCATATAGCGGATCACACAATGTCAAAGGTGTAGAATATTGAAATGGATACTCCATATCCTTCATTACAAGGTCCCCATTTCAAAGAAAGACAATCAGTGGACTCAAGCAGAAACATGATTTCATATAGTAATTTATATAACACAGAAACCCATAGAGCACTAAAGATATGCAGAACAAAGAAATTATCCCAACCAAATAACTTTCGTAGATGGAGAAAACAAGAAAGGATAATGTCACACATTTGATGTAAAAATTTGTGGGTATCCCCTTCAACATTGTTGAGTAGATGAAGAAGACAAATCTGAATGTGACAATTTGGGATTCCCTATCTATCTGATCTTAGAGGGATCTTCTACTATAGGATTTGAAGCATATTCCCCAATCTTTACCAGCTGTAGAGAAAGAAAATTCTATCATCCACATATGTCAGTTAAATAAAGAAAAATAAAGGTTAATTATCCCCCACCATTTTACATATCTCTAATTATAGGCAAACACCTAGTGCATAATTGTATGATTGACTTGTGTGTCAGCACCGCTGTAATGCCAAATAAAAATGTTGATGCTTTAGGCATTGAATATAATTTGGTTTCTAAATATGTCTTGTAACTTGATGGCTTAACTGTCCACATTTTATGAGTGATCAAAGATCTTGACTTAACCCTCCATGCTTACCAAATTCTAACCATAATTTAATATATCTCAGTTATTAACTTTCCTCCTTTTGTTTTCCATTTGTCTATTAAGATATTTTACAGCCCAAGGTGGGTGTATATTTATCTTCTGATTGGTCTTACATGCTCTTAAGAACTAGGTATGGTGCAAGATTCACCATTAGCATTGAACTAATATCTTCTTATCATGTTGAATCATGTGACCCCACTCCTCTCCAATCTAATTTCATGATACATGAAAATGAAGAGCATGAATCAGTGTCAGTATAGTAGCTTACTCCTCTTAACTCAATACCTAACCTCTTATTGGATGAATGGGATAAGGAACATTATGGGTTTTATCCTTATAATACAGATGTGGAAACTTATCTAGGAGCCTACTGCATTCATGAAGAATAACCCACACCCCCCATGCCACACAAAGGAGTTAAGGATGCTTCTTATCTATGGAAGATGTTGTTTGATGGCTCATTAATAATAAATGGAGTTGGGTGGGTGTAGTTATTGTTTCTCCAATGGAAAATAAATTATTCTTTGTTCATAGATTGTAATTTTCTTGTTCAAATAATGTGGTGGAATACGAGGCATTGATCCTTGGATTTATTTTAGCAAATAAAATACAGATTAAGACCTTTTTGGTGTTTGGGGATACCAAATTGGTTATCCTCCAAGTTAGAGCAAGGTGTGCGGCCAAGAATAAGTTTTTATAAGTTTATAGACATAGAGTTTGGGACCTCATAGAAATTTTTAATGTTATCAACTTGCAAATAATTCCAAGGAAGCTAAACAAGAGAAGCAAATCAGATGGTGGCCATTAGATCAAAATTTTCACCATATGTTGATCTCATCTAAGGTAATGAATAACATGTTTGGATGGTTGTGATACCATCAATTTTAGATAATGAAGCTAGCTAGAAAATATTTGATAGTGATGAACAAATTTTTTAGTTGATCTAAAATGAAGTTGATTTCTCCTCAAAATTGCAATATGATTTGCAAGATGGTTATGATCATCAGATAATTCAGTTAAGAAAAAAAATTCCTAAAGGGTTAGCTACCCTTGAAGACATATTTATCGGTTATGATGAGTTCAAAGGGGAAATAAAGTATATAATAGAAAAACAAGAGGACTATCAATCAGTCATCATTACACAAGACAAGGAGTTATTTCTTGGAAAGGTGTGTGATAAATATGAAGAGAAATATTTTATCTTCTTATTTCATAAATTTAATGATGTCTTATCATGGAATTATGAAGATCTTAAGGGTTTTAACCCCAAAATTTCTCAACACATCATAGATCTTGATCTTGGTGCCAAGCCAACCTAGAAAAAACAAAGATCTGTCAATCCCAAAATAAAGTCCCTCATGAGAAAAGAGTTAACCAAAATCATTGAGGCCAAAATTATATTCCCCATCAAGTACTCATCTTGGGTGGCTAACTTGGTTGGTATTTTAGGAAGAAAATGGAGAAATTAGGATTTTCATGGATTTTAGGACTTGAACACGGCCTCCTTAAAGGATCATTACCTTTTTCTCTCTATGGAACAAAATTTTCAAACAATAGGGGGAGGTGAAAGGTTCTCTATGTTTGATGGTTATTCAAGTTATAATCAAATCAGGGTTAAAGAAGAGGCCCAAAATACTATTGAGTTTACAACCAAGTGGGGAACATATACATATGATAAGATGCCCTTCATTTTTTTGAATGTGGCTGACACATTTCAAATATTTGTGGATAGTACATTCAAGAGATATATAAATGAATTCATCTTCATCTACTTAGATGATATCACTATTTTTTTCAATATATAGAAAAGTATCATACCACTCATATTGATAATTTTTTTGAAAGATGCAAATGAATTTGGGGTGTCTCGTAATCCCAAGAAGTGCATTTTTATAGTTCCTCAGGGTAGACTTTTTGGTCATGTTGTTTCAAATGATTGTATTATAATTGACCCTAAAAGAATTTCGATTATCTTTTCTCTCTTCATCCCAAAATCAAAAGAAGGATTTGTAATATTTCCTTGGTAATATGAATTTTGTTAAAAATTTCATTCATAACTTTACAAGTCTTGTCAAGCCCGTTACCTTAATGCTTGAGATGTATGTGGGTTTCAAATAGACCGTGGGGAGAAACGAAATATTTACCATCATTAAACGAGAAATTCCTCAAGAACCCACAACTATCAATCCTAAATATTCAATGGATTTTATCCTATATGCATATGGAGTTGAGGCCAACATTGCCGCATTTTTGACAAAGAAAATGAAAAGGGTTTAGAATAACCCGTGTCATTCTTCAGTTAAACATTGAAGGATTATGAATTAAAATACAGTCATGTATAAAATTAGGTCTTCTCCATCATGAAAACTCTCAATAAATTCAAGAGAATTTTTGTTGCTTCCACATCAAAATTTTATTCTTACACCCCAATGTGAGAGAATTCATTATGGGAGTGGAAATAAATGAAAAAAGAGTTAGGTGGGTGACCAAGATTATGGAGTATGATGTGACCATCAAGGCCAAAAAATTGGTCAAAGGGAGAGAAATTTGTGAATAGCTAGCCTTGGATGCTCAGGATAATCAAGAATCTTTCATTTTTCATGGAAGAGGAGCTGGAACAAAACACAGAAGACCTTCAGAATATAAGTCCACAGAATAAAGAGAATCTACAAAATAAAGGAGGTCAACATAACATTTGTAGTTAGATTGATAATATGGCTATAATTTTATCCATTGGGATATATCCTCCGAATTTAAGAAAATCTAAGAGGTGGAATATAAGACTGTAATTGGTTCCTTATGCATTAATTGGTGGGCTTATTTTCAGAAAGAACCTAGATGGAGTGTTGTTAAGGTGTATTGAGGGTGAGCGAGGTCTTGGCAGAGTTCTACAATAGTTTCTTTGGATGACACTTTTTAGCCAAGGCCATAATGATGAAAATTATAAATACAGGATAATTCTTTCCCAAATTGTTCATGGATTCTCATACATTGGTCAAAAAAATATAAGGAATGTGTTCTCTTCACTGTTAAAAATAAGATAGAATCCCTCCCACTTCATCCCATTCAATCAGATGAATACTTTTCTCAATGGGTACTTGATTTTATTAGTATGATTAATCTTATATAAACTATGGGTCATAAATGGGTCTTGACAACAAATGATTACTTTACCCATAGACGGAGGTTGTGGCACTCAAGGAAGCTACTGAATCAGCTATACTTGGTTTTCTTGAAGACATTATGACAAGGTTTAGGGATCCTTAAACCATCATTTGTAATAATGCAATAGCCTACTTAGGCTCCATAATATCTTATTGATCTCCTAAACATGAAATATACTTGAACACCTCTTATAATTATTACCCTTAGGGTAATGGTTTGGTAGAAGCTACCAATAAGAACCTCATTAGAATCATGAAAAGGAAAAGGGAGATCAATAAAAGGAAATGACACACCAAGGTAAAAAAATTCTCTCTAGGATGATAGGATCACATCAAAAAGAAAAAATTACAATTTTCATTTTATCCTTGTCTATTGTAGGGAGGATAGGCTTCAATTATCTCTGGAATTACCCTCATTGGAACTAGCTCAATAGTTAGATTTTGAGGGTGAATATCAAAGAACAATCAGAATGGCAGAATTGGTTGAGATCGAGGAATTGAGGTAGTCTATGATGATCTGATTAAAGTAACACCAAAGATCAAAAAATAAGTGTTTGGATAAGAAAGCTTAAAAAATAAGATTTCAAAATAGGAGATCTAGTCCTGAAATGGGACCCATACAAAGATAAATTGTTGGTGTGAGGTATTATTTTTTCCTTTATTATTTACGGGGAATTTTCCTCCTCAAACATTGTGAGTCATCTCACTTAGTTGAGTCATAGGTATTAGGTTTCATTAGGAGTTATATGACATATTCTATCATAGAATTTGTCATATGTGTCAAGGTGCGTCATACAAGATTTACATTCCATTTTTTGGATTATAACTCCTTTCTCCCTTGTAGAGGTATGATGAGTCTTGCATTGGGAGTTACATAGCACTCCTAATTGTACTCTTTTTTCTTATCTATGAGAATGTTAGACCGATTTTTTAATTACGTATGAATCTTGTTATATGGTTAATTCCTTTTTATTACTTGTAGCATAGTTTTTGTTTCCCTTGGAGTGAAACAATCTTGATGTGCATGGGCTCTATTAGATTCTCGTGGTTCACTCTCATATGGTATCAGAGATGTGTTATTAGTAAATATGTACTCGCTATTGATTATTGATAATTAATTCTAGTTTTTATTTATAATTACTTCTAGTGCAAGGTTTTATTAATCATTTATTGATTTATGCTAATCCAAGTTAATCTAGGTTTAGAGTTCATATTTTTGTGGTTTACTTTGTGCTTATGACAGTTAGCACTTTCTCTACTAGATTTAGTTAGTTACAACTATATTTGGCATGAAGCTTATCTTGGAGGTATTTATGGTTTTTTGGTTTTATGTTTGGAATTTTTTCATTAAAGTTTAGTTTTTGAATTTTATGTCTTTTCTCTCCAAAATCATCATCTTTCTCCCTACCTTTCTGCTTCTATTAAACTATGTCTTAGCTCCTTGCTTTTGGATTTGTACTCGTAGCTCTCCCTAATCTTTGTCCTAGCTCAGTAAGTATATTGAGATCTCCTTCCTCAACTCAAGTGAGATGGGCTCACCTCTCAGACTCATTCATTATATTTGTTTGGACTTGGTTTAATAGTTTTTGTGTTAGGTTCCCCTTTTCGAACCTTGTTTTCTCGATCTATGGTGGGTTTAACTCTTCTCAGCCATTTTCTTTCTAGCTCGGCCATGTTTCTCCCTTCCCTAAGATTTTTAGTGAACCCCTGGCTCATCCTTGGTTGTGTGTTCTCCTCATGGGATCCCTGTATCAACTCGATCTTACCTTGCTCTATCCGGGTTTCTCCCTACTTACGTTAACCTTGCACTCGACTCATCTCTACCTTGAGCTCCATTATAATTTTCATCTGAGCCTCTGCTTTTCCATGTGTCAATTTTTTTTGGCTAGGCATAAATATTGGATCCTTCCCCTCCTTATCTTTGTAGCTGACCTCCTCCCACCTAACTCATCTGAGTCAAGTCAAGAGCCTCCACCTCGAGCCCCTCCCTCATTGTGCCACATGGTCCTGTCCTACTTCCCCTTTGACTGCCTTTTCAATTTTTGTTTCCATCCTTGTATTTTCAAAACCTTCCTTTTTTAATATTATCCTTGCATATATTTTTTTAACTTAGGTTATTTTTATTTCTAACATAGCTTAGGTTAAAATATTTTTAAACTTTTAAATAATAGTTTATAGTTATTTAATCTAAGGTTAGGGATTTGTTAATGTTTTAAAGGAAGGAAATTTATTTTAAGTATGTTATTAAATTAATTAAGGGTGGCTAATTTTTTTAAATTAACCCTTTTAATTTTTGGTAATTAAATTAATTGGGAATAATATTTGAAAACTTAGTATTATTGGATGTTTCTAACCGTGTGCTTTTGAAGGGGTTCGTTTTCATTTTCCGGAGGCCCTTTTGTGTTTTGGGAGGTCACTAGGATCTATTTGGAGTCATTTTTCTTTGTAATCAAACTCTTATCATTGCTTTCAGGCTTGTGATCATGTATGCCACATCAAAGTGACAAGGGAGTTCTAAGTGAGATGAGACACTATTTCTCACACAAGACTTAGTTTTTCTCCATTCTTTTTATTTTCACCTTGTTTTGTGCTTGTTACAGTGTCGATTTGCTGTGTTTTCTAGAAACTTATTGTGGTTTACACACTTTCACATTTTTATGTTGATTGCAAGGTGAATGGTCAATTATTTCATGACGCACAATTGCATCTAGATTGTAATCAATACACTAAACTATAAAGTGCCAGTGTTTCCTTTTTTTGTAATTCTTTCTTTCACTCTTTTCGCAATGGATGCTAGTTTTGTTCCTTTTTTCAAAAAAATTAACTTATTTGAATGGATATCAAAGATTATTATGACATTATGAGGTAAAGGGTTGTTCTGCATCACTATGGGAGTAAAAAAAGAACCAACAACTGAACCCAAAAGATTGGGTGGTTTAACCAATGTGACGAAGCCTTAGGTATTCTTTATATGTCTATCTCTCCCAAATTGAGTCTTTCAAAAAACTTGATGGATCCTAATAAACTCTTGCGGATATATTTGGAAAATCCCATGAGTTGGATAATTAACTACTATGATTAACTCCTAGTAAATTTGATAACATACATGCCTTCTTCTCAAATTTTATCCACACTAGATTATTGTTGAAAGAATGTGGAGTTGAGAAAAAGGATGCCCAATTTATCTTGTCGATTATTTTTAAGCTTGGCCCCTAATAATCCATCTTCATTTATATTTTCCATGCCATGAAAAAAGCTATAGGAACTGCTTAGAATATGCCCTCATTTGATAGTTTTTTTTCCCAACTCATTCGAGAATAATAAAAATTGATTCAAATGGGAGCACTCAAATCCAGGTCACATGTCCTTGTAGCAAGTACTGATAAATGAAATCAAAATAAAAAGGAAAATAAGAAAGAGAAAAAAGGACCAACCAAACCCAACATGAACGCTTCTGCTTCCAAGCCTGAAGTAAATACAAAAAAGTGTAAGTGTTCCTATTACAATAATTCAGGACATGAAGAGCATATATGAATGAGAAAACAAATAGATAATCTAACTCATTTAATTGAGAAGAATAATATAGGTGTTCCCGAGTCTATCAAGAAAAATTATCTGAAACCTGAGTCATCCAAAGAAAAGGAATCTAAATATAAGAATAAGAAAGGAAATGTCCTTATAGCTAGAGTTTCTCCTTCATCAACATGGATCATAGATTCTGGTGCCTCGCACCACATGTGTTATTCACATGTTGAGTTCACCAACATTGGACCATATGTCATATCCAAAATCACTTTGGGTGATGACACTACAGGTGTTGGTTTCCAGTAGTGGATCGATAAAAGTAGATGGTGGAATCTTTAACAATGTTGTAAGTGTTCCTAATATCTTTACCTATCTCCTATTGGTGTACCAAATCACTCATATTAGTACAAGAATGCAAGTGGAATTTAACCTTAACTCAGTGATTATTCATGAGATTCACAGTGAGCCTATGGTGGTTGAGGGAGAGTTAGATCATCATTCTTGATTTTACTCCTCCCACTTTAATTTTGATTCTTCACTCACTTCCTTGCTCACTCATGCAGATGAGGCTAATAATTTATGGTATAAGAATTTTGGTCATCTTAACTATCGTTACCTTGAACAGTTGAGCCATCATGAGATGGTCAATGAGTTACCTTTAGTCAAATTTTATAAGAGTCTTTGTGAGGGTTGTGCCCTCGGGAAGCACCCCAAAGAAAGTTTTGGGAAGGGAAACTCTTAGAGAGATTCTCGTCACTTGGATATTGTTCATAGTGATATTTCTAACCCCTTTCCATATCCTTCATTTACTATATCTATTTATATACTTACCTTTATTGATGACTTTTCATGTTACACTTGGGTGTATTTTCAAAAACAAAAATATGAAGTTTTTAATTACTTTTGAGACTTCAAGGCTCTTGCTGAGAAACAAGTTGAAAGGTTTATCAAGGTTTTTCAAATCGACAATGGAGGAAAGTATGTAAGAAATAGGTTCGATGATTTCTGTAACTCCAAAGGGATTACTTTACAGTGTACTATTTCTTACATCCCTTCATAAAATGAAGTTGTAGAAAGAAATAATTGAATGCTAAAGGAGATAGCCACTTGTATGGCTCACTCTAAGTTTATTCCTTCACAATATTGGGACGAAGCCATGAACTATGCTTACTACATTTAGAACCACATTCCGCAAAAGGAACTAAAAGGGATGACACCTTTTAAATCTTGGTATGGACATAAACTTCATATTGAGCACTTTCACATCTTAAGATCAACTATTATGGCTCATATTCCCAAAAAGAGAAGTAAGGCCTTAGAACCACATTCCATTCCTTGTATTATGGTATATTAATGACATGAAGGGATATATATTGTTAAACCCTACTACTCATTAGCTTTATATTGAGATATGTGTTAATTTTGATGATTCATCTTCTACTTCCACTTCTCCACCTGAGGTCCTTATGCCCCTCTTTGATTCTGATTCTCATAATGATATTGTTGATCCTCCTCCTCCTGATCCTACTACTCCTCCTACTCATCCCACTCCTCATGATTTTAAATCTTATAATTATGAAATTAGTGATGATGAGGACTATTTCCCCTCTCACTCAAGTGAAGAATCTACATATTATAATCTTGACTCTCTTCATAGTCCTCGTTGGGCTGGGCGGACCTTATAGAGTACTAGATATTGGATAAGGTGTCTTTCAAATGAGAGATAGAATCATTCAGAGTTCGTTGTGCCCCACGATTTATTTTACTTCGCTTCCAAATATCAGTCTTTCTAGGAGGCTTCTGGTATTCCTTATTGGGATTCTGCCATGGATGAGGAGTATTCATCACTCATGAAGAATGATATTTTAGATCTTACCCCTCTTATGAAAGGAAACAAATGGTTTTGTGTAATTGGGTGTACCGAATAAAGTATGGTGTCGATGGGAACGTCGAGAAGTATAAAGCATGACTTGTAACTAAGGGTTTCTCTTGAGTCACTGGGGTTGATTATTTAGAGACCTTTTCTCCCATTGCGAAGATGGCTTTCATTTTACTGACCCTCTCTATTGTTGTCACTAATAGATGGGAAGTCCATCAAATAGACGTTAATATTTCTTTTCTTTATGGGGACCTAGTGGAAGTAATTTATATGGAACAACCTTTGGGTTATGTCCATGATTCCTCCCTCGTTTTCATGTTAAATAAGTATCTATATGGCCTTTAAAAAGTCCCTTGGGATTAGTATGCAAATATGGACTCCTTTCTTCTTACATTAGGGTTCACTAGGTGTCACTTTGACCCAAATGTTTACATTCTACGGTAAAGATGTTTCCATGCTTATCCTCATTATGTATGTTGATGACTTGTTGATTATGGGTAGCTCTTCCTCAATCATTAATTATGTGAAGAATTATTTATCCAAAAAGATCTCCATGACCGACTTGGGTTTGCTTCATTACTTCCTTCAGATACAGTAACCCAATTTGACTTAGGAATTTTGATTTCTCAACCTAATTACACCATTGATTTTTTATCCGAGTTTCACATGTCTGATTTTAAGCATCTCCTACTCCCTTCCTTTCGGGGGTTAAGTTAGTTGTTGATTGTTCCACTCCCTTACTCGATGGTACCCTTTATCACCAGTTGGTCGGGAGCTTGATCTATCTAACTCACACTTGGTAGGGATATTTCATACGTTCTTGGGATCATGTCCATATTTATGCAGGAACCTCATGAGTTTTATTAAATAGTAGAAAATAAGATCCTTAATTATGTTCATGGAACTCATATAGATGGAATACACTACTTAGGAGGTGCAGAGATTGATTTGGTTGGATTTACAGATTTTTATTGGTCTGGTGATCTTTATCATTGGAAGTATACCTAAGGCCACATCTTTTCTATTGGTTTTGGTCCTGTTTTTTTTTTAGCAAGAAGTAGAATGTGATTGTGATATCTTCTATAGAGAAAGAATAAAGTGGAGAAGTCAATGCTACCATGGAAGTTATTTGGTTATAGGGGATTCTGAAAGAGTTTGGTATTCAATTTTAATAGCCTATTATCATTTATTATGATAACATGAGCACTATATCAATTTTCTAAAATCCAGTTCAACATCAGTGGATGAAGCATATTGAGATTCACATGCACATCATATGGGAGTTGGTCTATAAAGACATCATCAACTTGCAGTATTTTTAAAATTCATATTTATTTTATTTGGCTGAGCACTCAATAATAAACTTCTTTGTATATATTTTCATATGATACATTACACAATTATATTGTAAAGGTATTTCCTATATTCATGGATATCATATCTCCAACGATATATTACTAACAATATTCCCATAATATATATTGTTATAACAATATATATACAGTTTTTAAAAACTAACTATATTAACTTTACAGTAAAATACCAAATAGTAAGTAATATTTAACCTATGGTAAATTTACCAACAATGTAACTAATAATTCATAACATTCCACCTTTAGTGTTTACATGGGAAGAAAACATATCTCAAGAAATGGCAACATAATTGTATGTCGTCACATACTTTTATGTCTGTATACTTCCATCTAGATCTTACTGCACATGACCACCCACTTCACCACAGTGAATCCATCACCAAATGATCACACTTCCATCAATACACCTACATATGAGAACTCAATAGTTCCTGATTTCACTTACAGTGAATGCTCTTTCACCATCTAATCAATGAAGAAGTCTAAAAGTCAAAGAGTCTCATCAATCAGAGGATCACTGCAAATAGTTTCCATGATATACAACTATTCTTAACATCCATAATGCACATTCTCCTCATTTCAAACTTTAGTAGGGAATGAATACCTTATTTTATTTCTACACACACCACTCAAATAAAACAATTGAAATAATATAAAAAGGTGTCACCAGTGCCATATACGACCCCATCGTTGGTGACTAACGAGAGGTATTGATTCCCTCCATCCTTTTTTACCTCCGACCTCTAGTGTGATGTTGTTAACTCAATGGAATGTGATCATGACACTCATCATTTTTCACATTGTGTTTAGTTTCTCTACCCTGCGCAATGTGAAACACTTTATTAGAGGAGGTTGGGTAACACCAAAAATGTGTCTGTGAGGTTAAAAAATTAAAATTTTCAGAATTTTTAACAATGACCAACAATAAAATTTTGACAATTACTAGACATAATATATTTTAAAATTATGAATTACAACATGATGAATTTTACCAAAAAATGACTTAAAATTTCGACACTTTCGACAGACATCACACAATGACTTTTGACAAGATAGATATTTTTGGCACGACTCATTTAAGGAAAAGGTGAATAAGCACTATGGAAAATAATGACTATAAATAAACTAAAAACATTAATTTACTTTCTATGACATGACTTTATAAAACTTGACACAAGATAACATCTAAATGCATAATATAAAATAACTATGAAGACACTTAAGACATGAAAATATACTAAAGACATAAAATAAACTAAAAATAAATGATAATTGACTAAATTTTATATGTTAATCTAATAAATTTCTTAAACCACTATTGTAACAAACAATACTCTTGACAGTTTGACCTGATAGTGATGCATATCCACTAGAAATGTACGAATATGCTAAACAGCCTGGGATGAAAGGTATATTGATCCAAACTAGTATGAGACATTATAATGGTTGAAACATAATTGTGTGGGAAATATTGAAAAAGATGAAGATTGAGATGGATTTCTGAAGCGGATATTTCTTTGAAGTTAAAACTATGAAATAATTGAGCCTATCTTGCCAGGGAGTGTTAAAAGCATGATCTTACCTGGAGTCAAACACACCGCCAAAAAATTATAAAATGATATGTATTGAGTGAAATGGCATTTGATTATTATATCCAAAACTCCAATACAATTTTTGGGTTGGTTAGCTATGCAAACATTCAAATGGTGTCAAAGATTGAGTTACCGATGTTGATGGTCAATGCTATAAACAATTCAATGCAAAATAATCAGAAAATGAATGCAGATCTACAAATTGTTAGTCATTATTTATGAAATTCATACATGTAATAGTCTAATGCAAATATGAGGCAGATGAACATTTCTTTGTAGATATATTTCAAATGTAAATCAATATCCAATTGGGGACAAAATACTATATTGGATTAATTCCTTGATAGAAGGTAGTGTGTTACAGGTGTAAGTGAGATCCAAAGAACATGGAATATGAATAGGGGTGGATACAATCATGTGCATGATCCACTAGACCAAAAAAGGGTCAAGACTTGTTTACGGTCAACATACAAACCCGAATGAAAAATTTAAAACATGTAGGATCTTCAATATATAGGTAATGGAGGCTTAGATCTAATATTCTTAATCATCATTTATGACACCAATGTCCAAACCCTAGTAATATTGGACCATGTGAATGAGTACAAGATCTCCACAATAATTTTTAAAACCTTAGAAATATTGAAAATACATGGTGTCGGTCTGTCAATTAGTCCTAATAAAACTTTAAATCAGATTTCATATTATTTAACCAAACCACAAGTACACTTATCCAATCATTAATGTGTGCACATTATCAAATATCATAAATGCAAGCAACCATGAAAAATAGAATCAACACAAGTACACAAGATATAAGTGAGAAAATCTCAAGGGGAAGACAACCCACTAAACAAAATCTTTACATTGATATGTTTCAAATTTATTGAGGCACCAACTCCACAAGGAGTACCAACTCCTATTTTAATAGAGCTACAACCCTACAAGGAGCACCAACCCCTAATTTAGTGAAGTACCAACTCAATAAGGAGGATGAAACCCCCTAGGATGACCAAACACCAACTCAATCACATAAATATGTTTTATTTCTGATAAATTTTCTACCACAACTGATGAAGATCACTTATTCATCTCACAAACCCTAGCTCATACCCTAGGTCTTCGATCTCTCATAATCTTGCTCTTTCTTCATTTCTAAAGTCTTCAAAATCTTACACACATGATTTCCATAAATAATAAAATTTTCATACAATTGATAATATATCAAAAAATTATCACATAGCTACAAACCTCTCACACATAGGTTGCACTTCTTTCACACACACCACTAGCTTCTAAAAGCACCCAAAACAATGCTTTTATAAGCTCCCTGACATTTCAAATTAAAACAAAAAAAAAATTTCCCTCATTTGGATCAACCCATGCATCATAAAAAAATTTGAAATTAAAAACATAACATTCACAAGTCACCCAAGTAGGTCAGCCTAGCCAAAATCATCATTACATGCTCCAAAAAGACTCAAATCCCCATGGGCACAAAGAGAAAATTACCCTAACATAAAAACCATAATTTTTTTCATGACCCATAAATCCCCACACATGTTTAAATTAAAATTTAAACATAATACATGATTGCAAATTACATAAAAACATCAGAATATTTCATTTAATGGGACCACTGCTCTTTGTTCTTCTCAAAACAGTTGTTTCTAACAACCTTCAGGACCCTGAAACTGACTTTATGCCTCTAGATCACACAAAATCACCTCAACTATGTAATGTCACCACTTCATTTAAATTTAAATACCTTTATAACACTTATAATCAAGTTATAATTCTTGAAACAATCACTATTTCAAACCACAACCACTTTTGTCTGTAGCAAATCAACTTGCCCAAAGCGTTGTTTTCAAACATAATCTAGTTAACACCTTTCCAGGAACAATAAAGAACTACAAATGGATTCATTATATGCCAAGTTAATCCCTCTTCACTTTCTAGGTGATATAAAGCATCACATAATCCACCTCATGCTCCAAAAAAACTCAAAACATCCAGCAGATCATGTCTTGTCCTACACTAGCAAAAATATTCATGTTTAAACACTGACCTAGAAACCTTAGAAAAACACATCATCATGATAAAAAATGATATCATTGGAACAATATATGAATCCTATTTCTAAAATAACTTGAATAACTTTCTCACTCCACATGTAGTTCCCTTTATGTTCACTTCATTGAAGACTGCATTGTATTGCCTCAAAATTGCCCTTTGACCAGTCAACCTAAATGGAGCTCATTTGACCATGAAATTACATCAACATATCCTGAAACCTATTTTTCCATCAAAATAAACTGACATACATCATATAACAACAATTTATTTTGCAATTCCTTTGGAAAACCTTGTCCTAAAACAAACTTTTTCAGAAACTTGCATGTTTGAGTGGGGTTCACTCATCACCATGACCTCTACCATGCCTTTCTAGAAATATGAAGTAGTATTCTACATTTTTAAATCATCATCCATTCACTAGGAATAAATTATGTCCACTTAGGAATCAAATCTCTCAAACAACTTTTAGGCTAGGGTTTCAAACTCATAAAAAGTTGTTTACCTTCATAATATTCGTTCATAAAAATGTGATGATGAAATGACCCCATTATTTTTGTGAAACATTATAGATTAACTATAGAAACATCCTTGAAATCCATAATGTCCCATTAAAATCACAAAATTAAGGGTGAGCATCAGAAGTTCCAATTTGAGTTGGAAATGTCCTTGTTCTTCCATAGATATGTCATGGAGCTTAAGGACAGATTAGACCATGTTGTATGTCATTGGTAGCTAGGGATATGGTCTAGCTGGCACTCAGGTTTGTGGAGAAATGGATAGCACTCCAATAGGACTTGATCTTGTCCTAGCTGTTTTAGGTTGTGCCTTGCAACCAAGGTAAGAGGACCTATTTTGTAACCTTGTAATGGTGAAGGAGATGAAGATGTCCTTCTCTTTGCTTGAAATTCTATGATGGAGACCTTGATGAAAACATGATCAACACCCCAGATCTGAACTCTCACAAGTTGTCACTTCTCAAAACATGGGTATGTTCTCAAAACAAGGCAAAGGTTACTAGAGACATTGGAAATCCTGATCTGTTATGCATACTTTTGCAAATGGATTTTGATCTTTTGTAGGTATACAAATGCAAATCAGGGATAGTACATGATAGGATCTTTGTTGTTAGATGATTTTTTGGTGGGGGATTGACAAGACAAACTGGGATAGATCAGATCTTTGACAACCTCTACAATACTTGAACAACTATCAGATGAAATGCCTAAAATAATCAGGATGTTCTTTCAACCAGAAGAGGCACAAATGGAAGCCCAGGTTGCACTCTTCACACAATCTTTGAGAACTCACCACAAAAGCTTGAAGTAAAGAACTCAATTAAACACAAAAATCCATGATCAAACCACGCCTAAGGTACCCCCAAAGGCTTACAAGAAATCTCTGCAGTCAAGGAAGGTAAAGTGATTTTAAATTTGTTTATCTCCTTATCAGATGAAGGCTCTTCTGAATATGAGATTGCAAATGCCACTAAACTATCAACCAGAAATGGAGATCCTGTGTGATTTCTAAAGACTTTCAATGCAAGATTGCAACAAGAACAATGAAAATTTATTTGCAGGCATTTAAAAATGATAACAGACATCATATTGCCCAAAGAAAACACAGATTTAATTCAAAACTTGTTAGATTCAACAGCAGGGGAGAGTTACATGAACAATCTCAGAGCTGTGTGATGGCTATACACTTGTAACCAACTCACATACATGAATTTCCAACACATGAGACATTAACCTGGTTCTTTGGTGGATTTCTCAGAAAATGAGCTTTCTCTCAGAATTCACTCATGATTTTCAACTCCCCCCTTTACAATTTCTCCAAAATGCACTATATACCTCATGCCACATTGGAGCCTTCTTTCCCAAGCAAAGAATATGCCATGGGATCAATTTTGTTACAACAACTCTTCATGATTCAATGAAAATGACATCAAACAGAAAAACACTCGCATGTTGCCAGGTGTGCCAAAAGATTAAATCATTACAAATATCTGGATCATTATCCATCCTGGAGGCATGTTTTTCATCATTGAGGCATGCAAACACCTCTTACTCATCATTTTCACCTTTTTACCTTTTAAACTACCTCTGCAACTTTTGATTTTGTCATTTCACGTGTTTGCTCGGGCTGGGGTAAAAATTACTTCAAAAACATCTCAAATCAAAGAATTAAGCCATGAAAGTGATGCCAATGATCCTGGAAGGCCAAGAGGACACAAAATCACTATAAATTTGATGAATTTTGATGCAAAAATCATGATTCCAAGCTTCCTGGAGCTCCCATGGCGGCCAAAAAAATGGATGCACAGCCACATCAACCTTTAATATCAGCCCTCCACGTGGAAGATGCAATCCAAAAATATGCTCAATATTACCTTTTTAAACTTTGGATAAGGTGGGACACGTGTCAAAAAATGATTGGATCGGGCCCATGCCTTTAAAAAATGCATTTGACCTTTTGAAAATTTGGAAAATTTTGCCACCTTTCCCCACCTGCCTCTTGGGCCCGCCACGTGTCAAAAACAATTGGGACCGAAATTGGGATCATTTTTGACTTTTCCACATTTTTTGGAAAAATGGAAAATTTTGACTTTTTTCTCCGCCCCTCCGCCCTTGAAATTTGGAGCTGACACGTGGCATATGGTGGGTCCCATTGAAATCGTGCTTCAATTCTGTGCATTTTGACCTTTTTTGGAAATTGGGAAAATTTTCACTTTTTGCCCCGTGGGCCCGCACCTCTGATTTTTCCCTTGCCACGTGTCTCCTTGTGATTCGCTAGCGGGCCAGCGCTTCAAATTTTGATTTTGAGTATTTTTGGAAAAAGGGAAAAATTTCCTTCCTGCCTCCACCAGCCCGCCGACCCACCTTGCCCTCTGCCACACATGTCCATCTCTCATTTTTTGAGGACCCTGGGCTTAATCTTCATTTTTTACTCCCTTTAAGCCAAGGGAAAATTTTCCACTTTGTCTCCACGGGCCCACGCCTCCGAAACTATCCCCGCCATGTGGCACTCTTCTATTCACTGTGGATCCAAGTCTTCCTTTCTTCCTTCAAACCTCCCTTACAAATTTTTGAAAATTCACAAACTTCAATGTTGACCCGTGCCCCCTTTTGACCTTAGAAGGACACCCGGAGTTTCCCCCTTTTACCCTTGCCAAAAATGAAAAATTCCCATTTCACTGTCCACATTTCCCTCGATCCTTCATTGTGTCCTGATTGGCTGAGGGCTTTCGGGCCAAAAATTTACTTTAACATTTTTTGTGAAAAAGAGAAAAAATCCCCTTTCTTCCCCTCCGTGGCCCGCCGACCCGCTCTGCGCCACCATGCTGCCACGTGTCCTCCTCTGATTGGAGTGGGGGAAAATTTGATTTTGAAACTTTATAAAATTAGAGCCAAAAAACTCTAAGTCCTCCGCACCACCGCATCCCCTCGGCCAATGAAAACATGCCACGTAGGCAATTTGGAAAAAACAAGGCCTCGGGCCCGAAAATGCCCCATTTGCTTGAAAAGGTGAAAAATGAAAATTTAGAGCACCTCCCCGCCTTTCCTCAGCCAATGCAAACCCGCCACGTTGCCAATACCTTCTGAGGATGAATTTGACGGGAAAATGATGCCCGTCTGACCGTCAAAACGTAAAAAATTCCAGGGATGCCCTAGAATTCAATTTTTTCACCAAGGATGGCAGATTTTTCGATTTTGAATCAACTGAAGCATGATTTTACAACATTTTCGACCTTGGGATTGGATTTTCAATTACAAACAAGTATGAATTGATCAAATTTGATTTTTTCATGATCTGGCAAAGGGAAAAATGACATAGCCCGTGAAATTGGAAAAACTAGGGCACAAAAGGGGAAAACTTGGAATATTCCTTTCAAATTAGGGCAAAACAACAAGTTTGTGAGCATTTTTAAAGCATTTCAACTAGAGGGGAAGAATTTCAGACCATCAATTCAAAGGGTAAAACATTTTTGAGCAAATATAGACATGAAAAATTAGGGCAACATATGCAAGCTCAAAAATGGCACCAACATCGGCTCTTGCTTGGGGATGGGCACTCCCAGTGAGTGCCACAAGGACAAAAATAGACCAAGTGCCAAAATATCCATTGGGCAAAGGAGTCAAGAGCCAAAAACACCAAAAACCAGCCAAGAACCTGACAAAAATGGCTGCCACACAGCAAGGCAAACCACAAAACTGACAAAACACCAAAAACAGAGCAAAAACCAAACACTATACACTGTACAAGCTGGTGCATACCTCAAATTTGGGGTTTAATCCAAGAAATGTTTCAAATGTCTACCATTAATAGGCAGCTCCAGCAATTCCCCATCTAAATCCTTGAGAAAGAAGGTATGTTCACCAATTCTGATATCAATGGCATAAGGGCCCATCCATAATGCATCAAATTTTCCATGCTTGCCCTTGTCTTCATGCCTACTATCCCACAACAAGACCAGATCTCCAACATTGAAGGCTCTAGGAGTGACCTTCTTATCAAACAATCTCTTCAATTTTTCTCTAAATCTGACATGCCTTTGATGGGATGCTCTTCTCTCCTCATCAAGCTCAATAATCTGATTGATCCTTGATTCATATGGGCCAAGCTCTTGATCTTCCAACTGTTGGGAAAACTGAAATGAAGATAATTGCAGGTGCAAGGGCAGCAAAGCCTGAGTTCCATACACCAATTCAAATGGGCTTTTACCAGTAGCTCTTTTAGGAGTTATCCTATCAGCCCAAACTGCAAATTTCAATTGTTCACCCCATTTCTTCTTGTTTTTCTCCAAGGTTCTTCTAATGATCTTCAACAAATTCTTATTGCTGGACTCAACTTGTCCATTCCCTTGGGGGTTATAGTTTGAAGAATAAGTCAGATTGATTCCATATTCATTGCACATTGCCATTAAAGGTTTGGCTCTAAAGCACATGGCATTATCAGCTACAATCTTGACTGGGACTCCAAATCTGCATATGATTTGATTCAACAAGAAGTCCATAACTATTTGGTGTGTTGCTTTCTTGGTGGGGATTGCCTCTACCCACTTTGTAAAATAATCAGTGGCTACAAGGATCCACTTATGGCCAGCACTAGAAGGATCTGAAATCTCACCAATGAAGTCCATCCCCCATTGCTTGAAAGGAGCTTCAATTGATACAGGCTGCAAAGGAAGGGAGCCTGAAGCTTTCAGTCTTCCAGAGAAATGTTGGCAACTATCACATTTTCTAACCAGCTGGGTTGCATCTTTGAAGAGAGTAGGCCACCAATAACCAGCTCTCAAAATCTTATGTGTTGTTACTCTTCCAGCAAAGTGTCCTCCACAAACTCCCCCATGGAAATCAGCAACTATCTTGGGAGCTTCATCTTCAGTTATGCATTTCAAGAGGACACCTTCAGGGTTCTTCCAAGCCAGCCCAAGGTTAGTGATGATATACTTTTGAGAAGCCAGCTTGAGGGATCTTTTCTGATTTTTATTTAAATGATCAGGACAGCAAAGGTGTCTAAGGTAAAAGATTACATCCTTGTACCACTCAGAACTTACCAACTTTGCAAGCACATCTACCCTTTCTTCCTCTAGCTGATTCACTTCCACATTCTGCAAGTTGCTCTCAGCCATGAGCTTAGCAAGACCCAAACCTCTTACCAACTTTGTGGTTTGGATGTCCATATCATACTCCTATAGTTTGTTCACCCATCTACATCTTTTACTTGAGATCTCCATCTCTGATAAGATGTCTTTCACCATGGTGTGGGGAACATAAGCAACAACTTTTGAACTCAATATATAAGGCCTGAAAACTTTTGTTGCTTTCACCAAGGCAAATGCTTGTTTTTCCATGATTGTATACTTTAACTCAACTACTTGTAAAGCCTTACTAAAGAAGGCAATAGGTCTCTCAGCCCCATTCTCATCCTTTTGCAGCAAAACAGAAGCAATGGTATACTCAGAGGCAAAGGAAAAGATTTGGAAAGGCCTCTTATAGTTTGGGGCTGCTAAAACAGGTGCATGTTTAAGTGCATCCTTAATTCCTTCAAAATCTTGAATGGAAGCCTCCTCCCATTTGATAGCTTGGTCCTTCTTTAGCATGCTTGTGATTGGAAGAGTCAACTCAGCAAAGTTGGAAACAAACCTTCTAATAAAATTAATTTGACCAAAGAAAGATTGGATGCCTTTCTTGGTTCTTGGGATAGGTACTTTGCTGATTGCTTCCACTCTCTCAGGGTCTATCATAACACCATATTTTGACACAATGTGGCCAAGAAGCTTGGCCTTTTTACATGCCAAAATGACACTTCTTTGGATTAAGAGAAATTCCATACTCCCTACATCTGATCAACATCTTCTCCAAGTGCTGCAAATGATCACCTCTCTGCCTTGAAAACACAGTCACATCATCTTGGTAAACTGCAATGAACTCATTGATGTAACCAGAAAAAGCAACATCCATTGCTCTTTGAAAAGTGGCACCAACATTCATCAAACCAAAGGGCATCCTAACAAAAACATATGTTCCCCAAGGAGTAGTGAATGTTGTCTTAAGTCTTTCTGATTCTTTAACTACCACTTGATTATATCCAGAGAAACCATCCAATGTAGAAAGCAATTCAGACCCTGTCACAAGCTGCAACATATTTTCCATATTTGGCAAGGGATAGTTGTCCTTCATGGATGCTTTGTTTAGATTTCTAAAGTCTACACAAAGTCTGATATCTCCATTCTTCTTTCTGACTGGCACAAGGTTTGCAACCCAAGATGAATATCTAGTGGGCTGAATAATACCTCCATCTCTCAACTTCTTTAACTCCTCTTGCATTTTCATGGAGAGAAGTGGATTAATTGGCCTTTTCCTCTATCTGAATGGTTTGGTCATTTGTTTCAAGAGGGATCTCATGTTGAAACAAGTCTTCTCTATATGCTTTTAGCTCTGAATAGGACCAAGCAAGGCAGTCTTGATATTGTTTCAACAATTGGAGCATAGGACTATTTTTCTTCCTTGTTTAAATTGCTGCCCAACCAAACTTTTCTTGGTTTGTCCTTTGTTCCCAAGTTATGCTCTTCCACATCCCTTGAGGTAGACATGTTTCTATTTATGATGCAATCAACATTGTTAAAATTTGACTCAAGTGCAACAAGACCTCTAGGAATGGTGTTTGTTTTCAATTGGATGATATCTTTTCCAAACAAAGTCTCTCTTCCTTCAGTCATACACACCATTGGCTCCCAATCAATATTCTGATTTGCAAACTCACCTTGGTTTTGCAAGAACCTTAACACTTGAGAATCATCATCAAACACTTGCCAATGCTTGATGTTGTCAGGGACAACAGGCCTAGTCAGCACTTCAATGTTGTATTCACAATAAGGTGAAATGGTGCAATCTTCAAATCTTGACCCCAACACTGCCAACTTGTCAGCAGCAGCATTCAAAATTTCTGTCATGGTGCATAATATTGAAGGAATCAAACATCTCAATTAAATCCCAAACTGCATGCTTGTACTGTTTCATACGCTGATTTTTTGTAGCATACAGTTTTCTTATTTGTTTGACAACCAACTCTGAATCTCCCTTTGCAATGATGTCTTTGACACCATACTTCCATGCAATCCTCAGACCCAACAACAAGGCTTCATACTCAGCAATGTTGTTAGTACATTCAAAATTAAGCTTGAAGGAAAAAACAAATTCTTCCAAGCTAGGAGAAATCAGAATTACACCAGCACCATTTCCAAATTTGGAGCAAGCTCCATCAAATAGCAAGGTCCAAGGAGAACATACCTTATCAAGGCACTTTGACTGATCCATTTTATTTTCTTTTCCATCAGCAAAACCAATGAAATTCTCAGCATCTACATCAACAAACAACACTTCATAGGAAGCATTGTTGGGATCTTCAATTAGGTGCAACATCTTCTTTTCACCATAAAGTTTGACAAGGCTGCCCTCAATGGGAATGGTGGCAAAAGACATATCCATCTGAATGCTGCCACCAACACTTGCAGCCCATTTTCTTGACAAAAGCATACCCCATTTGGCAGGGCAGTCAACAATTACAACATCAAGTTTCAAATTCTTTCCCGGATAGGCTACAAGTTGCACTACCAAACCTTTCACACAACCAACCACCTGGCACTTCCCTTGAATCCATGGCAGTACACTTCCCATAGGCAGCAGTCACTTTGATATCCAACTCATTCATGACTTCTAGAGGCATGACATTACATGATGCACCAGAATCAAACATACAATTGTGAAGTAGCCTATCTTTTATGAGCAAAGTTGTAAAGAATGGATCAACATTCAATTGGGAATCAACCAAGGATGTCCCCAAATATACCTCAGGTGTCTCTCCAAGATCTTCCACTGCTGGTGGTGTTTCAAGGTCAACAATGATTTGGAGAGGAGTCTCAACAACATTTACATTTCTGCTTGGGGTGATCTTCTCTTCTTTCAATCCCAAGTACTCAAATGCTCTCTTCTTATGCTCAGGAATTCTAAGCAACTCAATGATTGGAACACTCACTTTAATTTGGCTCAATACTTGGGCTATGTCATAGGGGACACTCTTTGGCAAAACAACATTGGAAGGGATACAAGAAGATTCATCAGATGGCAAAGGATTCTTGGCAACTTGGGCATGATGAGGACTGTAATTTTTGCTTGGGACAACAGAGCTTTTAGCAAGTGTTTCTTTCCTAGGAGCTTCTTTTGGAATGCTTGTGAGCAAGGGTGTTTTAGGTTTGGCTTGAGGCCCAACTCCCTTAACAACTTTGCTTCTAGTGTTATAGTCCTTCTCTTGAGCTACAACAACATTCATCAACAATTGTCTATCTTCCTCCGAAGGGATACCACCATCATACTTCTTAATCATCAAAGCTCTCAAGTATTCAAAGTCATTGTTAGGAATTTCAAAAGCTTGCACTACATCAACTTCAAGAGCATGAGGGGGGAGAAAGACTTGTACCCATTTGATGCAATCCCAAAAGGTAGCAGCAGTCCTAGCACTTATTACTTTAGTAGATGTTGCTCCTCCTTGTGAGCTTGAAGAACAACCCACCATGCAAATATCATCATCAGTTCCATCCTCATTATCAGCTTCATCAACTTGTTGGTCCACTTCACATGGAGGATGAGGAAGAAAACATCTATCACACCAATCCATATCAGCAACTTCATCAACAACAACAACCCTGGCAGTTAGAGGGTCAGGAACCAATCTACTTTCATGTGTTTGGGGTTGTCTATTTGCAGATCCAATAGGCCCTTTACCCTTGTCATCAAACCTCTTCTCATTCCTATGGTGATTGCCAAATCTATCTTGTGTCTGCTGCCTAGGCTGACCTTGTGAAGTCTGCCCAATTCCCTTCTCAGCTCTTGCCAACTTGTATGAGATTTCTTTGACAGCCCCTACCAAAGTTTTCACAACCTCTTCTAAATCAGCACCTTTGCTAGCTTGAGGTTTTTCAGGGTTTATCAATTTTACACCATCTCTCTTGAGAGGTTTCCCAATAGCCTTGATATTGTTCTCAATTTGAAGTGCCATGGTGAAAGCTTGTCTTAGATTGGTTGGGTTCTTGTCTCTTAGGTAATAGGCTGCCTTCTTATCAAATGCATCTACATATTTGATTAAACAAGATTCATCACAAGGCCTCAAACCAACAGGAAACCTTCTCAAAGTTTTGTTAAACCTTGTGTTGAAGTCATGGACTGATTCATTAGGGTTCTTCTTGATATTCTCAAACTCAGATAAAAGAAATCTAGGATCAGTCTTGTCACCATATTGCAACCTAAATGCATTTTTCATTTCAGTCCATGAATCAATAGAATTATCAGGTAGAGCCTTGTACCAATCCCTAGCATCTTCTTCTAGTGTATGAATAAACAACTTAATATACACATCTTCAAACTCTATCTCAAAATCTTCCATCATATTATCAAAAAGTTTGAGATGCTGATCACCAGTAATAGCATTGTTACCCTGGAATTTTGGCAACCTATTTCTGACATCTTGTGGGACAGCATTTGGGTAACCATCCATTCCTCTAAAATTTATAGGACCAAAGGTGTTAACAACAAATGGAGGTCTAGGCTGAGCCATATTGTTTGGTGGGGGTGATCTTGGAGGTGAGACAAGCTGATGAGGAGTGCTATATCTTTGGGGCTCAAGAATGTGATTCACAAGACTGGTATTCTCTAAGTGCTGATTTTCTTGGAAAGTTTTACTCGAATTAAAACACAGAGGTGCAGATTGGAGAAGGAACTTACCAGGTACAGTAGAAGGACCTTCACTAGCTGAGGAAAACAAATTTATGAGAGGATTTCTTGAATCAGAATCACTTGAAGAAGAGTGATAGTCCTCTACCAAAGGCTGATCTCTCTCACCAATGGCTATATCTTTCCTGATGTCTGACCTTTAACCACTTTCCAAACTCTTCTCCCTTCCAACTCTGAATTTCTTGACTCTGAGAACAATTTCTTAGTAGAGTCTCTAAGGAAGAGAGATCTTCTTCCTTCCAGTTTTGCAGAGGTTAGCAGCACAAAAATAAATGACAGAAAGCTTAAGACACTGGTATTTTCAAGATCAAATCAGCATGGAGTCGCCACTAAGGAATTTCACCTTAGTTGTGCAAGAATGCACTAAAATAATCTGTCAAATATTTGCTAGCACTGAAAACCTTGCAAAGCCTTATAAATCAGACCTTCTTCTTCTTAAATCAATCAATCACAATGCACCCAAAGTGTATGAACTGCTAGTAAATGGAAAAAGGGGAGACAAAACTTGAAACCCTTGTTTAAAAAAACTTGCAGATCTGAAGCATAGGATGATATTTTAACAATGTAGCAGCTCAAATACTTGAATACACAAATGCTCAAACTCCTCAAACACTTCAAAAACACCAAGAAATTCCAAGAAGTCCCCAGACAACGGCGCCACTCGTGTTGGTATCCAAATTTGTTCTCCTTTTCAGTCTGAGCAGCACCATAGATATGTCATGGAGCTTAAGGATAGATTAGACCATGTTGTATGTCATTGGTAGCTGGGGATATGGTCTAGCTAGCACTCAGGTTTGTGGAGAAATGGATAGCACTCCAATAGGACTTGATCTTGTCCTAGTTGTTTTAGGTTGTGCCTTGCAACCAAGGTAAGAGGACCTATTTTGTAACCTTGTAATGGTGAAGGAGGTGAAGATGTCCTTCTCTTTGCTTGGAATTCTATGATGGAGACCTTGATGAAAACATGATCAACACCCCAGATCTGAACTCTCACAAGTTGTCACTTCTCAAAACATGGGTATGTTCTCAAAACAAGGCAAAGGTTACTAGAGACATTGGAAATCCTGATCTGTTATGCATACTTTTGCAAATGGATTTTGATCTTTTGTAGGTATACAAATGCAAATCAGGGATAGTACATGATAGGATCTTTGTTGTTAGATGATTTTTTGGTGGGGGATTGACAAGACAAACTGGGATAGATCAGATCTTTGGCAACCACTACAATACTTGAACAACTATCAGATGAAATGCCTAAAATAATCAGGATGTTCTTTCAACCAGAAGAGGCACAAATGGAAGCCCAGGTTGCACTCTTCACACAATCTTTGAGAACTCACCACAAAAGCTTGAAGTAAAGAACTCAATTAAACACAAAAATCCATGATCAAACCACGCCTAAGGTACCCCCAAAGGCTTACAAGAAATCTCTGCAGTCAAGGAAGGTAAAGTGATTTTAAATTTGTTTATCTCCTTATCAGATGAAGGCTCTTCTGAATATGAGATTGCAAATGCCACTAAACTATCAACAAGAAATGGAGATCCTGTGTGATTTCTAAAGACTTTCAATGCAAGATTGCAACAAGAACAATGAAAACTATTTGCAGGCATTTAAAAATGATAACAGACATCATATTGCCCAAAGAAAACACAGATTTAATTCAAAACTTGTTAGATTCAACAGCAGGGGAGAGTTACATGAACAATCTCAGAGCTGTGTGATGGCTATACACTTGTAACCAACTCACATACATGAATTTCCAACACATGAGACATTAACCTGGTTCTTTGGTGGATTTCTCAGAAAATGAGCTTTCTCTCAGAATTCACTCGTGATTTTCAACTCCCTCCTTTACAAATTTCTCCAAAATGCACTATATACCTCATGCCACATTGGAGCCTTCTTTCCCAAGCAAAGAATATGCCATGGGATCAATTCTGTTACAACAACTCTTCATGATTCAATGAAAATGACATCAAACAGAAAAACACTCGCATGTTGCCAGGTGTGCCAAAAAGATTAAATCATTACAAATATCTGGATCATTATCCATCCTGGAGGCATGTTTTTCATCATTGAGGCATGAAAACACCTCTTACTCATCATTTTCACCTTTTTACCCTTTTAAACTACCTCTGCAACTTTTGATTTTGTCATTTCACGTGCTTGCTCAGGCTGGGGTAAAAATTATTCTTCAAAAACATCACAAGTCAAAGAATTAAGCCATGAAAGTGATGCCAATGATCCTGGAAGGCCAAGAGGACACAAAATCACTATAAATTTGATGAATTTTGATGCAAAAATGTGATTCCAAGCTTCTTGGAGCTCCCATGGTGGCCAAAAATGAAATGGATGCACAGTAACCATTGATCTTACATCAACCTTTAATATCAGCCCTCCACGTGGAAGATGCAATCCAAAAATATGCTCAATATTACCTTTTTAAACTTTGGATAAGGTGGGACACGTGTCAAAAAATGATTGGATCGGGCCCATGCCTTTAAAAAATGCATTTGTGACCTTTTGAAAATTTGGGCCCCTTTGCCTGCCTCTTGGGCCCGCCACGTGTCCAAAAACAATTGGGACCGAAATTGGGATCATTTTTGACTTTTCCACATTTTTTGGAAAAATGGAAAATTTTGACTTTTTTCTCCGCCCCTCCGCCTTTGAAATTTGGAGCTGACACGTGGCATATGGTGGGCCCCATCGGGATCGTGCTTCAATTCTACGCATTTTGACCTTTTTTGGAAATTGGGAAAATTTTCACTTTTTGCCCTGTGGGCCCGCACCTCCAATTTTTCCCTTGCCACGTGTCTCCTTGTGATTCGCTAGCGGGCCAGCGCTTCAAATTTTGATTTTGAGTATTTTTGGCAAAAGGGAAAAATTTCCTTCCTACCTCCAGCCAGCCCGCCGACCCACCTTGCCCTCTGCCACGTGTCCATCTCTCATTTGCTGAGGATTTTGGGCTTAATCTTCATTTTACTCCCTTTAAGCCAAGGGAAAATTTTCCACTTTGTCTCCGCAAGGCCCGCGCCTCTGAAACTATCCCCACCACGTGGCACTCTTCTATTCACTGTGGATCCAAGTCTTCCTTTCTTCCTTCAAACCTCCCTTACAAATTTTTGAAAATTCACAAACTTCAATGTTGACCCATGCCCCCCTTTGACCTTTTAGGACCTGATTTAGAGTTTCGGGCCAAAATTTGCCTTTTATCCATTTTGTCAAAAATTAGAGAAAAATTCCCATTTCACTCCAACTCCTAAGAGGGCTTTGGGCCAAAAATTTAATTTAACCTTTTTGTGAAAAAAGGAAAAAATCCCTTTTCCCTCCGCAGACCTTCCATTTTGAAACTTGCTACCACGTGTCCTCCTCTGATTGGTTGTGGGGGAAAAACCAAATTTTGAAACCTTTATAAAATTAGAGCCAAAAAACTCTAAGTCCCCCGCCACCTGCCATCCCCTTGGCCAATCAAAACATGCCACATAGGCAATTTGGAAAAAATGGGGCCTCGGGCCCGAAAATGCCCCATTTGCTTGAAAAGGCAAAAAATGAAAATTTAGAGCACCTCCCCACCTTTCCACAGCCAATGCAAACCCGCCACATTGCCAATACCTTCTGAGGATGAATTTGATGGGAAAATGACACCCGTCTGACCGTCAAAACATAAAAAATTTCTAGGGATGCCCTAGAATTCAATTTTTTCACCAAGGATGGCAGATTTTTTGATTTTGAATCAACTGAAGCATGATTTTACAACATTTTCGACCTTGGGATTGGATTTTCAATTACAAACAAGTATGAATTGATCAAATTCAATTTTTTCATGATCTGGCAAAGGGAAAAATGACATAGCCCATGGAATTGGAAAAACTAGGGCACAAAAGGGGCAAACTTGGAATATTCCTTTCAAATTAGGGCAAAACAACAAGTTTGTGAGCATTTTTGAAGCATTTCAACAAGGGGGGAGAAATTGCAGGTCACCAATTTGAGAAGTAAAATGTTTCTGAGCAAAAATGGACATGAAAAATTAGGGCACACTATCTAGGTTCAACTGAAAGAACACAATAACTCATCATGAAATCTCTAAAAATGGTTCAGTAATACCTGATACAACATAATACAACTACATACATGCATCAGTGATATCATATAGCTCCAAATCTCATCCTCATACCTCCTAGCATCCATACCTGCTCCAAACGAGCACCCAAAACATGGTCACCAACCTGAATTTGCACACTACAACCAATGCGAGTGCCTAAGAACTCTACACACCTGTTATCAATCATTTCAACATGCTTCATAAGTCACCAAGAATCTCATACCACTATGCAACATCACCTAAGCACCTGAATGGGCTTGCAAGAGTAAGCAATCCTCATTAAATCTCCTTGTATCATCATGAACATGTCTAAACCATTATGAAAAACATCATCCACAACATAATCTAACCTTACTTCGTCATCCACTTTGTCATTAATGTGGTTTTGCATCAATGACAACACCTATAGGACCACATGCCAATAATATCCCCCTTTTTCATTGATGGAAAACTACCTGAATTTCTCCCCATTTTTACATTAATGACAAAGGAATACCTGTTGCAACACGTTATTCATCTTCCATAGCATCATGCTTTGGTTAGAAACATCAACCAAAGATCTCATAGAAGCTCAAGAACCTTGAAATTTCACACAAAAACCTAGTTTTCCTTCTTTGCAAGCATGCAACCACCATGTTCCCCCTAGAACAAGCATATACACCATCTAAATACATTGATGAATCCTGAAGAAAGAATCATCATACCTTGATTGGCACCAAAACCACCATTTTTCACCTTCTAGGCATGCAAAAACTAGTTATTTTCACTTCATCCTTGATTTGATTTCCATGAATCTATTGTAGCATACCATCATCTGAGCCAACAACACCATGGACATGCCAAAAATGTCATGTATGAGTTAAAAAAATCATCTTACCTTTTTTCTTGAGTTATAATTGCTTGACTTGGCATAAATTTTGATTATCTCTTATCATTATTGTCTTCAACCCATCTCAAGGACTCATTTCCCTAAATAGACATCTTAGTGCAATTTTAATCAACTTTTTCATGCTATAACATGTCATTCATGCTTTGAATCAACATACCATCATTCCCCCTGGACTCAAGGGAACTATATCTAGTAGACAATCTCAAAAACAAGCAACTTACCTTGGTTACTTGGCTATAAATAACTTTGAAAAAAATTTCTCTGCCCTAAAGCATATTCTCAGTAGTAGATAGTTAGATATGGATGACATAATGAATTCAAGAGAAAATAACTTACAAGCTCACTTAGATGATACATAATGCATACCTCATATGTCATGAGACCTTCATTTCACCATCTAGGAGTAATCTCCCTTGCTCCCCCTGTCATAAATGGCTTTTGTAGACCTAAACAACAAATAAACCTATAAAAACATATTTTCATGTCACAGTGGCACCATAAAAAACCTACAGAGACCTTGATTAACCACTATTGACTCTATCATGACTTAAAAATTCCATCTTACTAGCTTATCCACTTTCTTAACACATTTCCTAGAAATGAGAAACCATGAAGACATTGTCTCTCTTTGATAGCACTATCATCCTATCCATTTAAGAAACTATAGGCCTTTAGGTCCTTATTTGAGAAAAAAATGACCTTTTCAAGTCAAATCATAGATCACAAGATCCATACTTGCATATTGATGTGGGAAACACTACATAGACCTTATTGCCTTCTTTTAATCCATCTAATCAACTCACAGAAAATCTTTTCATATACTTTCACCTGAGGAAAAAAAATTACAAACACTGTAGCACAATATTTGCTAATTTTGAGACACATATATCTAGCATTTTCTTCATAAACCAACTCTCTTAGGAACAATTTTGGCCTCTTATGAGATGAAATTCACCTTCTAAATCATATTAAAACAAACTTAGATAGACTTGATACAAGACACACACCTATAGAAGCATCAAGTACTACCTTTTTCTCATACCCTATTCCTGTAACATGATATTTTGTATAAGAATCAACCAAGGAGACACAATAAACTTATCATCATTGAGATAATATTCAGCACAGTTTCAATGTTCAATGACATTTACACCAATCATATCCATGTTCCAATACCTAAGACACATCAATAATTCCAATATACCAAACCTTATGCTTGTAGATGCACATTTCTTTCTTATCTTAGTTATGAAGTGTTCCATACCTATTTTTACTTGGATTATGATCAGGGGATCATTTTTGATATCAAAAGTTCCTTAAACATCCCTAAATGGTGTCATTGCAAAATATCTTTCTGAGAGATTTCCGACGACTGTTTTAACGTTGAAAATAGAGTCCGCATGTACAAATAGTGTTTGGTCAAAGATTGGTCAACAATTGGTCAACATTGGTCAATAGAAAAATCAATGCTTTTGAGATCATTTGAGGTCAGCACCATTGCGTAGAGCTCGCCAACACCTTTTTGGTGCATTTTTAACGGACCAAATCCAATTCCGTATGCGAAAGTTATGACAGGTCAAAGTTTGGTCAATTGATAGTCAACAAGCAGAGAACGCGCCCAAGTGGACGAATAATATGGGGACACATGGCACACCAACAGAGCTTCACGTGGATTTTGGCACATGGAATGTGGGTTTATGATTCAACCATGTAAAAAGGTTTTAAATCTTTTTATAAAAAGAAATTAATTTTAAAAAAAAGGGAAATCCACGTGGGGGTTCGAAAGCCTTAAAAAAGGCTAAAGAACATTTATCCTTCCCACCTAATGTGGGATATTACCCATTTTTAATACATCCACAATGTCATGTGGAAGTTGGAGGATCATGTGGGATATAACCCACTTAAAAATTCATGCCACCCTAATATGGGATTTTAGCCCATTTTTTCATGCTACAGTGAGGCTAATATTAGCCTTAGATAAAATTTAAAGCATTATTTTAGGGCCCCATTTTTAATATAAATAGGGGACCCATTACATTGTAAAACACACAACTTTGGAAGCTTAAAGCAAGATAGCTTGAGGAATATTTCCCGAGCAAGCGGAGGAGCGTTTAATTTATAAGACCTATTTTTTTAGGCTTATTATGAAGTTGTGAAGACCTATTTATTTAAATAGGCATTATTGTGACTAGGAGTTATTAATACTACCTAGTCGGCCCATAGTGCCACACCAAATTATTGTGAATCCTAGAATATTGATCGGAGTGCCATAGGGCGTTACGAAGCGTCTTGAAGGCCAATCGAAAATTGGAGGATTCCAAACAGTGGAGCTGGTGCCATAGAGCTTGTCAAATGCATAAGGAAATGGGAAGTCGGGTGCTATATTTCACCCTTGTCATCTGAAGGTCTGGATATTCTTCTAAGAAAGTTCTTAATAGTTTCCATTAGGTTTTTTTGTGAAAGTACTATTTTAACTTACAAGTTTTGACTAGTGGAATGGTTTGATAAGAACCCAGAGACGTAGGTAATTTCTGAACTCCGTAATCAACCCTTTTACAAAGTGTCATTCTTTACGCATTCTTTTAATTTGATTTTAAAGGGGTAAAAATTAAATCGGTAATTCGATATGCCTACAAGGGTCCAAGATCAGGTAAATAAAAACTTGATCATTTTCAGATCAAGTTGGTATCAGAGTTGGTTTATCTCCATATTTGGTTTCAGTAAATTTGATTAACAGAGTGATGCTTCAAGTTGGTGCAGTTGGTTTACTTTGTGTGAACAGGGTACAAGTGCACTATGGGAAAGATGTCTAAATAGGTGAAGCTCGATGAGGTTGAAGCTTATAATCACCAGATCTAGGAAGAGAATTCTCTCCTACGATTAATGTATTACTCCCTGGAAGAGAAGAATGCTTGTTTGAAATCAGAATTGCAAACCAAGGATGAACTCTTGGCAAGGTTGAAATGTGGTGATCAGAGAAAGGAAATGCCTTCAACTTCAGATGCAGATACCATGGCAGATGATTGCACTATAAGTTATTCACCACTGGAATCTTCTTCTTCCTCCCATTCAGTTTCATGATTCAGGTAATGAAGTCTTTGGTTTGTTTGAAAAGCATACTAGAGGCATTAGGATCCAAATTATTAGATAAAATGGGATTTGATGGAAGAGGCCTTGGTAAAAATGGCCAAGGTATTGTTAACCCAATACAAGGTCGAGGATCATCCTCATTTTGTAGGTTTGGGTTTTTCTAGTGTGGGAATGGATATTAGAGAATGCTCCAAGAAACCTGATGGGAGACAAGCTTCTGAAAGCAAAGTGAATACCCCACTAGTCCTACAAGAAGATTTTGAGTAGGAAAGTTGTGCTTCGTCGTCACAGGTAGGATGTGGTAAGAGAAATCAATGAAGAGGTAATGAGATTCCACCTCTAGTTTCTTACCATAATCATAAGCACAATAAAACTTCTGATCCACTTTTTCAGCTTAAGAAGTATGGTTATGATTTTCAAAAGATGTGGAATTCATTTCCATTTAATTTTTGTGGATTGCATAATCATTTTGTGGCCAGATGCTAGAAAAGAAGGACATTGATGAAGAAGTTGATGTCGTTTGTCAGGAACAAGGCAAACTAGAAAGACCAATCTCGTCATGCAGAGTCGAGAAATCAGAAAGAGTTTCTCATCCCAAAAGAAGGATATTAAGAGGAATCTTTGTGCTCTTTTTCAGAGGAATGTTTTCGCACCGGGTGGAAAATTGTTGGAAACTACATCCATCTCGCCATCAGAGTAATAGCTAGCCAAAGATGGAATGGAGGCCTATTGCAAAGGCAAAAGTTGTTCCTACTCCACCACTAGCTGACAAATTAACCCAGGACCAGGTAATACCTGAAAGTGAAAGTCCTTTAAAATGGGTAAGTTAACATTTTTTCAATTATATATTGCATAATTCAGGTTGATGAATAGTATGCAGTATTTGTTTGGAGATCATATTTTGTGAGAAAATACTGAGAGAAAGGTTTACCATACTCAATGGATTTTCTTACTTAGATAATTTGATTAATACTCCAAACCTATCTCCTAATCAGCTTGTGAGTACCTGCATACAGCTTGGATACATGACTTAACTCATATAAAGCTTGGATATTGATCCGCCATTTTTGCAGACAGTAGAGTTTGCATGTGTCAGCTCAGAACTTCATTCTGTGTACAAGGCATCGTGACCGTGCAGTAGAATCTGTAGTTGAATCAGAGATTGGCATTTACATCGGGTCAGAAATTTGTTCTATGGAGAAGCCATCATGGGCATCTAGCAGAATGGTACCTGATATTGTTTGTCAACAAAAAGGAGCTCTCAAAAGAGTAGCTCGGAACATTGTCATTCAGTGTCAATGCATTATGACTTTCACATTCAACATGTGAAGGCGTTGATCACTCAAACTTGAAAATCATCGTATGAACAGCAGAGGTTCTTGAGGTCTACAAGATACTTAGCACAGCGGAGGTGTTGAGGTTTGTAATTAGCACGGAGGTGTTGAGGTTTGAAAAAGCACTACAAGTCATTATCCATCATTGTTCATCAGATCAATCATAGCTCTAAGTAGCATGGATTTCCTTCGAACTATTTTGGATTCTACAGGAATCAACTCCAAGACAGGAGCTATGTTATAGAGTAAAAGAAGATCCTTGTTGTCATATATCTAGAATTTTAGCACCACACAAGTAAAAGCGTTAAGGTTTCATTCAGAAACTTAGCACCATACAGCATGAAGGCATAGACGTCTTCTTCGGATATCAATGTGGCGCAGTGGAAGTGTCATGTGGCCCATAGACCACAGGTCCAGGATAAGAGAAAATTTGTCAAAGTGAGAAGGTTGCAGAGGAGAAGACCCAATGTTCTACTACAACAAAACTTCTGAGGTGGCAGCAAAGTTTACAGATTCATGGGACAAGATGGCAAAATGTTCCAATATAAGCTTTTTGGGACAAAAAAGCCTTTCTCATTAGGGATGTGTGATTAGGGGATCATTTTTTATATCAAAAGTTCCCCTAAACATCCCTAAATGGTGTCATTGCAGAAATATCTTTCGAAGAGCTTTCCTACGACTGTTTTAACGTCGAAAACGGAGTCTGGATGTACAAATGGTGTTTGGTCAAAGATTGGTCAACAACTAGTCAATGTTGGTCAACATGTAAAAAAACTAATGATTTTGAAATCATTTGAAGTCAGGGGCACTATTGGGCATAAATCCTCACCAATACCTGTCTGACGCATTTTTAACAGACCAAATCCGAGTTTGTATGCGAAAGTTATGACTGGTCAAAGTTCAGTCAATTGGTGGTCAATGATGTAGAGGACGCGCCAAGTAGACGAATAATATGGTGACACGTGGCACACCAGCAAATTACTGCACATGGATTTGGGCACATGGAATGTGGGTTTATGATTTATGCCATGTAAAAAGGTTTTAAATCTTTTTATAAACTCCTTAAATTAATTTTTAAAAAAAGGGGAAATCCTGAACGTGGGGGTTCGATCCAGCTTTCTAAAAAAGGCTAAAAAACATTTATCCTTCCCACCTAATGTGGGATATTACCCATTTTTAACGTGGAAGTTGGAGGATTATGTGGGATATAACCCACTTAAAAATATATGTCACCCTAATATAGGATTTTAGCCCATTTTTCATGCTACGAGTGAGGCTAATATTAGCCTTAGATAAAATTTAAAGCATTATTTTAGGGCCCCATTTTTAATATAAATAGGGGACCCATTACATTGTAAAAGACACAACTTCGGAAGCTTAAAGTGATAGATTTGACGAATATTTGCCCAAGCAAGCGGAGGAGCGTTTATTTTATAAGACTTATTTTTTTAGGCTTATTATAAAGTTGTGAAGACCTATTTATTTAAATGGAGGCATTATTGTGACTAGGAGTTATTAATACTACCTAGTCGGCCCATAGTGCCACACCAAATTATTGTGAAGCCTGGAATATCGACCGGAGTGTCATAGGGAATTATGAAGCATCTTAAAGGCCAATCAAGAATTAGAGGATTATGAACAATGGAGTTGGTGCCATAGAGATTTTCGAATACACCACGAAAGGGGAAGTCGGGTGCTATTTTTCACCCTTGTCATCTGAAGGTCTGGATATTCTTCTAAGCAAGTTCTTAATAGTTTCCATTAGGTTTTCTTGTGAAAGTACTATTTTAACTTACAAGTTTTGACTAGTGGAATGGTTCGATAAGAACCCAGAGATGTAGGCAATTTCCGAACTCCATAATCAACCATTTTGACAAAGTGTCATTCTTATTGAATTGTTTTAAGTTGATTACTTAATGGGGTAAAAATTAAACGGTAATTTGATAAGCCTACAAGGGTCCGAGATAATAGGTAAATAAAAAAATTGATCATTTTCTTATCAAGTTGGTATCAGAGTTGGTTTATCTCCATATTTGGTTTCAATAAATCTGATTAACAGAATGATTCTTCAAGATTTATGCAGTTGGTTCAGTTTGTGTGAATAGGGTACAAGTGCACTATGGGAAATATGTCTAAATAGGCAAAGCTCGATGAGGTTCGAAGCTTATAATGAACCAGATCCAGGAAGATAATTCTCTCCTGCGATCAATGTATTACTCCGTGGAAGAGGAGAATGCTCGTTTGAAATTAGAATTCCCGACAAACCAAGGATGAACTCTTGGCAAGGTTGCAATGTGGTGATCAGAGAAAGGAAATACCTTCAACTTCAGATGCAAAGACCATGGCAGATGATTGCACTGTAAGTTGTTCACCTTTGGAATCTTCTTCTTCCTCCCATTCAGTTTTGGATTCAGGTAATGAAGTTTTTGGTTTCTTTGAAAAGAATACTAGAGGCATTAGATCCAAATTATTAGGTAAAATAGGATTTGATGGAAGAGGCCTTGGTAAAAATGGCCAAGGCATTGTTAACCCAATACAGGTCAAGGATCGTCCTCATTTTGTAGGTTTGGGTTTTTTAGTGTGGGAATGGATATTAGAGAATGCTCCAAGAAAGCTGATGAGAGACAATCTTTTGAAAGAAAAGTGAATACCCCACTAGTCCTGCAAGAAGATTTTGAGCAGGAAACTTTTTCTTCGTCATCACATGGAGGATCTGGTAAGAGAAATTAGTGAAGAGGTAATGATATTCCACCTCCAGTTTCTTACCATAATCATAAGCACAATAAAACTTCTTATCCACTTTTTCATATTAAGAAGTATGGTTATGATTTTTAGAAGATGTGGAATTCCTTTCCATGTACTTTTTATGGATTGCATAATCATTTTGTGGCCAGATGCTGGAAGAGAAGGACATTGAAGAAGAAGTTGATGTCGTTCATCAAGAACAAGGAAAACCAAAAAGACCAATCTCATCATGCAGAGTCGAGAAATGGTAGAAAGAGTTTCTCATCCCAAAAGAAGGATATTAAGAGGAATTTTTGTGCTCTTTGTCAGAGGAATGGGCACCGGGTGGACAATTGTTGGAAACTACATCCATCTCACCATCAGAGTAATGGCAAGCCAAAGATGGAATGGAGGCCTATTGCAAAGGAAAAATTGGTTCCTACTCCACCACCAGTTGAAAATTCAACCCAAGACCAGGTAATACCTGAAAGTGAAAGTCCTTTAAAATGGGTAAGTCAACATTTTTTCAATTATATATTGCATAATTTAGGTTGATGAATAGTATGCAGTATTTGTTTGGAGATCATATTTTGTGAGAAAATGCTGAGATAAAGGTTTACCATACTCAGTGGATTTTCTTACTTAGAAAATTTGATTAATACTCCAAACCTATCTCCTAATCATCTTGTGAGTACCTGCTACAACTTGGATACATGACTTAACTCATATAAAGCTTCGAGATTGATCTGCCATTTGTGCAGACAGTAGAGTTCGCATGTGTCAGCTCAGAACTTTATTCTATGTAGAGGCATTGTGACCATGCAACAGAATGGTAGTTGAATCACCATTGGCATTTACGTCGGGTCAGAACTTCATTTTGTGGAGAAGCCGTCATGGGCATCTAGCAGAATGGTACCTGATATTTTTTGTCAACAAAAAAGAGCTCTCAAAATAGTAGCTCAGAATGTCATTCAGTGTCAATGCATTACGACTTCACATTCGAATGGGAGCTGATCATCAAACTTATAATCATGCAATAGATGCGTTGAGTTCTACAAGAGACTTAGCACCGCGCAGTGGAGGCGTTGAGGTCTGAAAAAGGGAGAAGTCATTGTCCATCACCGATATCAGATCAATCATAACTCTAAGTAGCATGGAGTTCCTTCGAACCAATTTGGATTCTGCAGAATCAACTCAAAGACAGGCTCTATGTTATAGAGTAAAAGGATATCCTTGTTGTCAGATATCTAGAAGTTTAGCACTGCACAATAAGAGCGTTGAGTTTTCATTCAAAAACTTAGCACCATACAGCTAAGGCGTAGAGGTATTCTTCAGATATTAGAGTGGTGCAATGGAAGCATCATGGGCCCATAGCCCACAAGTCCAAGATAAGAGCAAAGTTTTCAAAGTGAGAAGGTTTCACAGGAGAAGACCTAATGGTCTACTATAGCAGAACTTCCGAGGGTGGCAGTAGAGTTTCCAGATTCAAGACGGGATGGCAAAATGTTCCAATATAAGCTTTTTGGGACAAAAATCCTTTCTCATTGGGGATGTGTGATCAAGGGGTCATTTTTTATATCAAAATTTACCTAAACATCCTGAAATGGTGTCAGTTCAGAATATCTTTCCAAGAGCTTTCCAACGACTGTTTGAACGTCGAAAACGGAGTCCGCATGTACAAATGGTGTTTGGTCAAAGATTGGTCAACAACTGGTCAATGTTGGTCAATGGAAAAATTAATGATTTTTAAATCATTTGAAGTTAGTACCATTTCTTAAAGCTCTCCAACACCTTTCTGATGCATTTTTAACGGACTAAATTCGAATCCGTATGCGAAAGTTATGACCAGTCAAAGTTCAGTCAATTGGTGGTCAACGAGCAGAGGAAGCACCAAGTGGACAAATAATATGGTGACATGTGGCACACCAGTAGAGCTGCACTTGGATTTGGGCACATGGAATGTGGGTTTATGATTTATCCATGTAAAAAGGTTTTAATTTTTTTTTATAAAAAGAAATTAATTTTAAAAAAAAGGAGATCCACGTGGGGGTTGGAAAGCCTTAAAAAAGGCTAAAGAACATTTATCCTTGCCACCTAATGTGGGATATTACCCTTTTTTAATACATCCACATTCACATGGAAGTTGGAGGATTATGTGGGATATAACCCACTTAAAAATACATGCCACCCTAATATGGGATTTTAGCCCATTTTTCATGCTACGGTGAGGCTAATATTAGCCTTAGATAAAATTTAAAGCATTATTTTAGGGCCCCATTTTTAATATAAATAGGGGACGCATTACATTGTAAAACACACAACTTCGGAAGCTTAAAGTGATAGATTGAGGAATATTTCCCGAGCAAGACCTATTTTTTAGGCGTATTATAAAGTTGTGAAGACCTATTTATCTAAATAGGCATTATTGTGACTAGGAGTTATCAATACTACCTAGTCGGCCCATAGCGCCACACCAAATTATTGTGAAGTCTAGAATATTGACAAAGTGCCATAGGGCATTACGAAGTGTCTAGAAGGCCAATCAATAACTGGAGGATTCCAAACAATGGAGCTGGCTCCATAGAGCTTGTCGAATACACCAAGAAAGGGGAAGTCATGTTCTATATTTCACCCTTGTCATCTAAAGGTCTGGATATTCTTCTAAGCAAGTTCTTAATAGTTTCTATTAGGTTTTCTTGTGAAATTAATATTGTAACTTACAAGTTTTGACTAGTGGAACAGTTCGATAAGAACTCGAAGACGTAGGCAATTGCCGAAGTCTGTAATCAACCCTTTTGCAAAGTTTCATTCTTATTGCATTATTTTAAGTTGATTTTAATGGGGTAAAAATTAAATGGTAATTTGATAAGCCTACAAGGTTCTGATATCAGGTAAATAAAAACTTGATCATTTTTGGATCAGATTAGCACACTAAATTGATATATATCACGTAGACCAATCTACCCTTCCTCGGATCATATTCATAGCTCCATTCCACCCATGTAAACTCATTTGAAGAGATTTCAAACACAACAAAAAATGGTTTGTAGACCTGTAGCTAGGCAATGCACTGCCTAGAGAATCTGAAGATCACACAAAAATCAAGGCACAACCTATTTGTATCCATGTTACACCATCTAGAACACATTAAATAGGTTTCATTCACTCCTTCATGTCATAGAAAAACTTTAGGAATCAACAAAAAACTCACTTTTCCTTATCTTCATACCAAATGCACAGTTACACTCCACAAGCCCATGCAATAATGAGAATCACTCATACCTTTTGATGAAAATACCTTTATGAAGATATCAAGCATGATTTGAATACCCATTTGAGAATATACTCACTTCACACAAGCCTTGAGTTTTGTTCCTAAGTACAACTTACCCAGATCACATATCATTTAGTTGACAATTAGGTCTCACAAACACTATGATAGTCAACATGAACTCTATCACAAATTCCCAAGAAATTAGACATTATTAGGGTCTAAATACCTTTTTAATCATGTATCCCTCCATGTGTAGATGATTTGCAAAAAAATTATCCCTATATCCATCATTTGGACCTTCAAAACCACATTCCATTCATATCGCTCAGAGCACACTATAACAACCCATTCATGGAAGAGTAACTTTAAAAGTACCAATAATTTTTTCACAAGACTAAAATACATTCATCATCAAAACTTTAATATTATTCCAAAAAATTTTATGAGCATACATTTACTTTATTTTGAGGCATGTAAAGTATTTGTATACATGAAACCATCTTAAATTTTATCTAGAGCACACTAGATTTGAACATTTCTTAGCCACAGTCCACTTTTAGAAGCAATAAAATGAACAATTCATTAATTTATCACACTAACCATATTTAAATGCATTCAAAGTTATATTAATAACCTGTAAAATCTCATGACACAAGAACAGACTCAATGAAACACAGACTAATATATATGCTCAGATCACTTATAATTACAATATTATACCTTTTAAGAAGAATGTGTACACTGATACTCTTGATGACCTTTTACAATTTCTGTGACACCTTCATAGCTTCATACTCATCATGGACTCATAAACACATTTTAAACATGCCTTTACAACACATGATTGACCTTATGACACCATTAGGACTCAGACAGTCACCATGTTCCTCACAGACCACAATTTATTTCAACATTACCAACTTTGATATAGACCCAAAGAGTCGTTTCACTCTAAGAAATACATGACATTATGATCATTTTTAAGACCACATAATGAATAAAACACCCTTTGAGATAACACAACATCCAATACCATGATGATGCAAATACGGAAACTTTAATCACAGTCAACATATACTTGAGCCACACTAGCTAAAACTATAATAACATCTCAACTCAAATCAACCAAATAGAACCATTAATACATACTAAAGACTAGAAGTGACATACCTTGACCATATAGAGGAAGTCAAAATTTGACTCACATAGCATCCCCCCTCAGTTTGAATTCTTCATTGGCACTAATATACCTACAAGAATCATAGTGGAGATATATATGCTCACCATGAAGACCTAAAATAAAAGTCTTGAAGAGGTCCCAAGCCCTCTTATTCACCTAAAAAAATCCATCATCATTTTCCTCTTATCAGGACCCTTAGTTTTAACTTATATTCCATCATCAACTTCTCTTGAAGCAACATACATGGTCTCTTATTAGTTCCCAAGTCTCTTCAAGGACAAATATCATGCATTCTAGGCCTTTTAAAGTTACTTCCATTCATTATAGGAAATTTGATCCATATGCTTTTTGTCTTGAATAAGAATGAAAACAAACCCTTTCCACATGACCAACCTCATTACAATTGTAACATACAATTGAGTTCTTCCTCTTGAAATTCCATCTTAGACTAGGTGAATCATAAAGAAAAATCTATTAGTATGACCTTGTTCATTACAATTATAGCACACCACATTCTTAGAAAAATCACTTCTATTGTCTCTCCAAGGTTGAGAGTCTCTAGGAGATCTTCTACACTCTTTATCCCTATGACCAAAAGCATTACAAGTTAAAACAATTTCCATTGAAATTTCTCTCATACCTTGAGGCATTAGGGTTTCCCTAATAGGTCTTGGATTCACATTATCCTTGATGAGTATCCTTCTTCTCTTCCTTGACGATAAGTTCACCCGATTATTTTCTTGAAATCATGTATTCTTTCTTCAACTCTTTTCCTTTAGATTCTTCTTTGAACCCCAAACCAATTGTATCACCTGTTTCCCTTTGTTTTCCAAGTAGATCATCTAGGTCTTTTGCACTTTTCTCAAATATTTTGAAAGTACATAGTCTTCTTGTTAGCCTCTAGTATCTCATCCCTTAATAACTCTATATCTTCTTCATATTTTGAGCAAAAACTAGTCTTTATCCTGTAGTTTGAAACAAGATACTTAACCTTTTCTTCTAACACCCTAATAGACTCATTTTTCTTGGTAGATTCAGACACATATTATTCTTCTAGCTTATGAAACTAATTTTCATATTCCTCAATTTATAACTCGGATTTTGGTTCTCTTTCTCAGCATGTTTTAGTTCTCTGTTTTAATGTTCTCAAAATCAACTTTTTCATCTTCATTATCTTCACTAGAATAGCTGCAATAACCAGAGATAAAATCTCCTAACAAAGAAGGGCCATCACTAGAAGACCACATAGCACTTCTTTTAGTCATGAAAAATGCCTCATTTCCAATATTCTCACAATCAGATTCAAATTCAAAATCTAAGACACCAGTACTTGCATAAGATAAAGAAATCATCCTTATTTGTGTATAAAAGTTTTCTTATCCTTCTTGTGAGTTAAACCTCTTTGAATTTCTTCTTACCTTTACCAAAAATTTTGATTCTTCTTCCTAGGTTCAACCTCATGATCTTCATCATCATCTTCCTTCTCATGCCTATGAGGACACTTGGTAGAAAAATGTCCTACTTCACCACAATTAAAACACTTAAAAGAAAGTTTACCACTATACTTACCAAATCCAAGATTCAATCCTTCTATCCACCATAGAAAATAATATCTTCATCTTCAATTTCAAGAGTAGAAACATCATCCTTTACCTTCTTGTCCTTAGTCTTTCATTTCATGATTTGAAAGCAATCTCTTTCTTGGCTGATTTGGAGTCACCTATTCTCATTTCATAAGTTGTCAAAGTACCATGCAACTCATCCAATTTCAAGGTAGTTAGATCCTTTTCTTTTTCAATAGCATATACTTTGGAATAAAATCTAGGAGTTAGTGACCTCAAAACCTTTTGAACAGTAACTTCTTCTTTCACATCATCTCATAACCCTTTCATGTTATTGACAACTTTATCAACTCTAAGAAGGTATGCAGAAATGGACTCATTATCACTCATCTCAAGACCTTAAAACTGATTTCTAAAGGTTTGGAGCTTTGAAATTCTTACCTTTAAGTCACCTTCATATAGAAACTTGTAATTTCTCCCATTCTTCCTTTGTTGATTTTCAATGCATCACTTTTCCCAACTCTAATTCTCCAAGGATACCTATGATGGCATTAAAATATTTTGATTTATTAGTATATGCCTTATTTTCATCCTCTGTAGTTAGAGTAGTGGTAGGAGGGGTATAACCATGCTCTACAGCATCCCAAACATAAAATACTTGATGCCATGATAAAGGTTTTCATCCTCAACCTCCAAAAATCATAATTCACACCATCATATCACTGGTGCCTTACCAATGGCTGTGCTACTTACCATTTTGTGCTTCAAGGATCTCCTTTCAAGATCTCAAACTTCTCCAAAAGGACTTACTCTGATACCAATTGTTAGAAGCACAATGGACTAAGAGGGAGGGGGTGAATCAGTCCTTACTAAAATTTCAATTCAGATTTTAGATTATTTCTTATTCAAAATACTCACAAACATTTAACCATCCATTAATGTGTGCATACAATCAAATTATAACATGTGCAAGAAACCATAAGCATGAGATAATCAACACAAGACATAAGATATAATTGGGAAACCCTAAAGGGGAAGAAAACCCACTAAAACACAATATTTATATTGATATGTTTCGAAATTTAGTGAGGCACCAACCCCAAAATAGCACCAACCCCTATTTTAGTAGAAGCTACAACCCTACAAGGAGCACCAACACCTAATTTTGTGAAGCAAGAAATCCACAAGGATGATACAACCCCTAAGATGATCAAGAACACAATCAACCACATTATGATGATATTATCTTTGAAATATTTTATTCCACAACTTATAGATACCATTTCAGTTCTTCTCACACTTCTTCAAACCCTAGGTGTCCAATCCTTTCACAAACTAGCTCTTCCTTCACTTCTCAAGTCTTAAAACACTTACACACATGCTTTATGATATTATAAAACCTATAACACACTATATATGATCTCAATTAATTCTTCAAACATCTAAAAAATCACTCACCTAGGTTGCACTTCTTTCCCACACACCATTAGCTCCAAAAAGCACCAAAAACAATGCTTTTATAAGCTCCTTTTCATTTCAAATTAAAACACAAAAATTTTCCAAAATTTGTCTCATGAACCATGCATCATATAAAAATCCTAAATTCAAAACATAATATTCATAAACTGACCCAAGTAGGTCAGCCTATCTAAAATCATCATTACATGCTCCAAAAAGACTCAAATCCCCATGGGCACAAAGAGAAAATTACCCTAACATCAAAACCATACTTTTTAATGACCCATAAATCACCAAACATGTTTAAATTAACATTTAAACATCATAAATGGTCGCAATTTACATCAACCAATCATAATATTTCATTTAATAGGACCATTGTTCTTTTTACTTCTCAAAACAGTTGTTTCCTAACACCCTTCAGGACTCTTGAAAAACATCTTTATGCCACTAGATAAAAAACATCCAAAATATGTCATGTGACCACTTTATGGAAATTCCAATACCTTTATAACACTTCTAAATAGTTTATAATTCTTTAAATAATCACTTTGCTCAAACCACAACCACTTTTGTCTTCACCAAATCAACTTGCCCAAACAGTTGTTTTCAAATATCAGCTAGTTAACACCTTTATAGGAACAATAAAGACACTATAAATAGATTAATTTGATGAAAAATTCATCCCTTTAAAATTTAGGTGATATAAAATAATCACCAAATCCATATCATGCTCCAATCAACTCAAAACATGCAACCGATCTTGTCATGTCCTACAGCTGGAAAAAATCATTCCTGTCCAAAATTGACTTGGAAACCATATCAAATATAATCATCATGAAAAAATATTATATCAATAGAAATATATTTGAATTATATTTCCAATACAACTTTAATCACCTCCTAACTCCTCATGCAACTCTTGTTATGCTCATTTCATTGAATATTGTTTTTTATTGCCTCAAAATTACCCTTTGACCAATCAACCTAAATTAACCTCATTTGACCATGAAAATGCATAAAAATTTCTTGAAACATCTTTGTACATCAATAAAACCTCACATATATCATAGAATGCCAATTTAATCTTGCAACTTCTTTGGACAACCTTGTCCCAAAACAAACTTATTCATAAACTGACCTGTTTGAGTGGGGTCCACTCATCACCATGACCTCTACCATACCTTTCTAGAAATAGGAAGGAGTATTATACATGTTTCAATCATCATCCATGCACTAGGAAGAAATTTTTTCAGTTAGGAATCAAATCTTCTCAAACCACTTTCAAGTTAGGGTTTCAAATTTATAAAAAGTTGTTTACCTTCTTAACATTCGTTCATAAAAATGTGACAATGAAATGACATAATTATTTTTTTGAAACCTTACAGAATCAATTTAAAAACATCCTTGAAACCCACAAGGTCCCATGAAAATCACACAATTCAGAGTGAGCATAAGAAGTTCTAATTTGAGTTGGAAATGGCCTTGTTCTTAACCTTGTCTCACCAAAACTGACATATCTTGCAAAATTCACATCCTAACATCCTAAAAAATTTCTCAAAATAACCATGACACATCATACTAACTTCTTCAATTATCATAAAATCATCACCACCTCTAAAACTCTCCATACACTAAGACTTGCATATCTACCCCTTAGGGTTTTGCATTGTAAAAGCTAGGGTCAACTAGAAAAAAATTGTAACTCATCATGAAAGTACTAAAAATCATCCAAACATATGTATTACACCATGATACACCTACATACATGCATTAATGAGCTCATGTAGCTCCATACCTTATCCTCATATCCTCCTAGAATACATGCCTGTTCCAAATGAGCACCTGAAACATGGTCAATCACCTATATCTTCACCCTACAACTGATGTGAGTGCCCATACACTCTCCAAAACCTTTATCCAACATGCCAACATCCTTCTAGAGTCAACAAAGAATCGCATACCACCATGCAACATCACTTACGCACCTGAACGGGCTAGTAAGAGCAAGCAATCCTCGGTGAATCTCCTCGTATCATCATGAACACACCTGAACCATTATGTAAACATCATCCACCGCATCATTTGACCTTACTCCATAATCCACTTTGTCATTAATTTAGTTTTTTTTCAATGACAACACCCTCTAGGACCACATGCCAACATATATATTTCCATGCATGACATTACATATTTATATAGGAAATTTATTTCCTATATTTATGGAGATCATATTTTCAACAATATAGCACTAAAAATATTCCCATAATATATATTGTTATAATAATATAGACTGTTTTAACAAATTAACTTTATGGTAAAATACCAATTAGTAAGTAATATTTACCCTACGGTAAATATACTAACAATGTAAATACTAATTCCTAATAAGATTAGGTTATAGACATCTTTACCAAGCCCTTCACTGAATCCAAGTTCATTCACTTGCGCTCTCTTCTTGGGGTGAGGTCCTCTGCAGCTGCTCAACTTTTTCAGGATTTCTAGTCCTCTTCTCTTCTTCTTATTTTTCTAGAAAGATTGCATTTTGTACATGGGTACCTCATCAAGCCTTTATTATTTAGGACCCATATAACAAATCTTTCTTACTTGTCTAGGGGAGTACTCTTTCTTTTTTTGGATTTTCATGCCTCTACCTAACCTTTAATGAAGGGGGGTGTTGGTGTGAGCTGTTATTTTTTTCTTTTTTATTTATAGGGCATTTTTGACCTCACATATGTTGAGTCATCTCACTTAGGTGAGTCATGGTTCTTAGGTGTCGTTAGGAGTTATATGACATATTATGTCAAAAAATCTTTTATATGTGTTAATGTGCATCATAGAAGAGTTACATTCCATTTCTAGATTGTGACTCATTTCTCCCTTGTGGAGCTATGATGAGTCCTACATTATGAGTTACACAACACTCCTACTTGTACTCTTTTTTATGATCTATGAGAATGCTAGACCAATTTTTATTTTATGCATGAATCTTTTTGTATGGTTAATTATTAATGATTACTTGGAGCACATTTTTATTTTCCGTTAGAGTGAAATGATCTTGATGTGCATGGAATCCACTAGATTCTCTTGGTTCACTCTCATAAACCAGGGAGGCACTCTAAGTTTGATGCACTCTAGATTGGGTCATACATCATCACTTCATATAGGTATGCCAACTCTTTTTATTTTTTAGAACTTGATGGGGAGGAACTTAAAATCCCAGTCAATGGGATCTATGTCAAACCTTCCCTTTAAGTTGGTTTTTTGCATCTTGTACATAACGATTTATTTTTCCTTTCCTCATTGTGTTGAAGGTTCCCTCCTTTTTGTGTGATGATCACTAATTGAGTTCCTTTTACTCAATATTTATTGTGATCATATGAATAAGTTCTTGTGCACACTCTACATGTTTCACTTGAAGCATGTATGATTTTCTTATTTTGTATATAGATTTTTGGGAGTCCACTGAAGTTATACACATGTCATTTAAATTTTATCCCTCCATGGTAGAAAATGAGAAGGCTTTGGGATATTTTCAAAGTGATTCATCCAAATCTCCAAAATATTAACTTCAAAATAGACTTTCTGGGATAGCTGTAAAATTTTGAGATCAAATTTCAAGATTATACTTGATTCCATGCCCAATGGATGCTTCAAGGCTATTGATATTTATATATAGCAGGAATATGTCCCTTAAAGGTCACCAAAATTTTGTCCAAAATGGCATTCCATTCTATTTTGAACAACTCATCCAAGTTTCAAACTTAAGCAACTCTAGATTGAAGACCTGCAGAATAAAGAAGTCAGAAGGTAGTCTTTAGCAGCATGCGAGAAAGGCTTAGTGCTTCATTGCATGGAAATAAAGTGTTACATGGACTTGGAGAATATGGAATTCCATGGATTTGGTTATTTCCATGTAAAAATCATATAGTCCACTAAGAAGAGACCATGAGGTAAGGAAATGTGTAGTACGAAACTGCGAGGAAAATACAAGCAAGTTTGAATGTGACTAAGGTTAGAAGCTATGAAACAAGAATTATGTGTTATGTGGGTTCTCAAAGAACAAAGTAACATTAACGTAGGTTAAAAATCCACGATTTGAATGAGTGGGGAACCGTGGGATGTATGTTTTTTTATTATGGGTAAATAGTTTTGAAGGGACTATACCCTATGAACAAAAAGGCTCAAAAGCCAGATACCAAAAGAGCTAACATTGAAAAACATCCAACATCAGTGGGCTCAACAACCAGATTATACACTACAGTAACAAAACAGGATCAAGACAGACAGTGATCCGAATAAAAGCATAAGAGACAAAAAATGAACAAGAGAAAACCACCACTGGTCATCTCAGCCAAAAAGTAGCACCAAAAATGCCAGTCAACAGCAACTTCACCACCAGTAAATAGCAACAGTGCCCCAAATCACTTGATAGCCTGGTCGATCTTGGTTTTAATCATTTGGAGTGAGATGAAGAATGCAATGGCGGTGGCCTGGGATGGATCTTTCAAATCCACTTTGGCAATTGCAAGATCTTTGTTCTCCTTGGAACCCCAAATTTCCTCGGTAATACCGTTGAGACTGTAAACACTATGCACATGCTGCTTGATGAAATTATAGATGCTTTTAAGAGCTGAGAGGATACAATCATTTCTCCCTTTTGTATTGCCAAGCCTGGCATCTAGAGATAGTAGCTTCTTGAAAACTTCAATAGTAATATCTTCATCTTCATCATTTTACAGTTTCCTTTTGCCCTAAGTTTTATCTATATCCCTAATAACCCTCTTAAGGTCCTGAATCTCCTTTTCCATCTTTTATACTCTGACCAACAAGTCTTCATCTTTAGGCTTCTCCACCAGATTACTAATGTGTAGTAAATTCGCAGCAAGCTCCAAGTCTTTATGACTTCTAAGAACCCTCTGAGAAGCAGGGACCTTAGTTTTCATCTCTTTCCTTTTCCTTCTAGTGGTAGCAATATCAAGTTTCCTATCAGGAAGGGGGGGATGGAGGCAGGGGGAGGAGTAGGATCCGAGTAGGGGCAAGCTGAGCAGTGGTGATGAATGAGCAGTATTAACCCTTGATGAAGGGGAACAACCCTAGTGTGGTTTTACACTTCCAGAATAGATTTTTCCAGAGAATTTAACAAGTAATGAGGAAAGTTAATGGTGAGGTCTCTACAGAAGTGATTAAGGAAGATCAAATGAATTTGGGGAATAGTGACAAATCTCCCTTCTAAGGTGACATACCTTACCACCATCCTTGTGATCTCAGCAAAAGGCTCTGGAACAGAAGCAAGTTTGATGCCTGTCGTCACAAAATCTAGATTCTCACCCTCATCCAGAAACTTCTTAGCCTCCACCTCTCTATCCACCTACTTGTTGAAGAATTTGGTACCTTCTAGACTGAGCCCGATGACCTGGGCTATAAGCTCCTCTGAAATCTCAACCTTGATATTACTGTATTCAACCACTTGCTTCCTCCATCCATGCGCAAATTTGATTGAGAGATCCTGATCAAAACCTTGGAATTTTTCAATAAAATTCATGAGACCCCTTTCTGTAAATAGTTCCAGAGAACTATATCATCTTTCCAAGTAGGATTATGGATGGGCTTAGTCTTGCAAGGCGGTCCCCCCATTTTTCCTGTGCTATTACCTCTTCCTACAACAGTAAAAATTTGAAAGCTATACGAATCATCCTCAGTTCTATTTTTGAAGTCCTCCCAAGCGTGTGAAGAGAAGTAATTATTAATTCTCACTTTGCAATTAATTAACCACTCCTTAGCATCCACCCTATATCTATTAATGATGACGCTCTAAGCCATGTAAATATTTGATGATGTCATCACTCTGCACTTAAAAGGCCGCTCCTTAGCATCATCACTACAACTATTAGTGATTACGTTCCAAGGCATGCAAATCTTTGATGATGTCACCCCTTAACCAAGTTTGATAAGTATTATTAACCCCAATATTTTCCAAGCCATCTGCCACATTATTGCCTTCATGGTATGTATGTTTGATTTCAAAATTTTCAAAACTCTTGTAAATATCAATAGCTTCAGCAATAAAGTCCCTGATTGACCAACTGGGGGGTTGTTTTTGATTTAAAAGATTGATAATGTTCAATGAATCACCCTCAATTATAATATTGGAAATATTACAATCCCTGGCTAGCCTTATTCTCCAAAGAGCAGCAAGAGCTTCAGAGTAGTGATTAGTTTGTCTACCCATTTTACCAGAAAAAGCAGCAACAAAATAGCCTCTGTGATCTCTAATGACTCCCCCACCTCCAGAAACTCCAGGATTACCTTTTGAGGCCACATAAAAATTCAACTTATGCCAAGCACTGGGAGGCTGAGTCCATTAGACAGTGGATCTATCAATACTATTGTTATTCTTGTTCAAAATAGTGCCAATATTCCAAGCAGCCAAAATGTGCTCTTCTTCCTTAGGGTAAATTCTATTTTTGGAGGGTTTAAATCTTTCAATGTTGTCTTTCACAACAATGATAATTTCTTTGTAGAATTTTTTGCATAACTTTCTGGTATTCCTGAAAATGACATCATTACAAGCTTTCCAAACCCACCACATGGTGTGAGGGAGAACCAGTTGCCATAATCTCCTCACCACACAATGTTTGTAAGGAGAGTTCCATTGTTCTCAGGCCTGAAGACAAGTATGGGGAAAGATCCATTCCTGATTGAAGTTTTCAAAAATGAGATGCCAAATTTTGGAAGTGTACTTATAATGAAGAAAGAGGTGTTTGATATCTTTTGCTTCTTCCTGACACATGCAGCATCTGTTAGGCATGATGAATCCTTTCCTAATGAGATTGTCATTAGTTAGGATCTTGCCTTTAATGACAAGCCACCAGAAAAAATTTACTCTAGGGGTTAGCTTGGGCATCCACAGCTTATGCCACTTAATATCACTTTCAATAGAGGTAAAGAAAGAGTTGTAGCCAGATTTAACCGAGTACTCTCTATCAAAGGAATCTTTCCAAATGAGTTCATCCTTATGATTTTGAGGACTGATATGAATTAGGGAGAGATGACTCTGCATGGATGTAATAGTAGACTGCACATTATCCTCATCTACTCTAAACTATTTCCATTTCCTTTTATTTTCAACCACCTCAATATAGTCCTGAACTTTGTGCCCATAATTTCTAATTAAGTTGTTCTTAATGTGACCATAAGAGTAAATCTAGTTAACATCAGACCATTTTTCAGTCTATAAATCAATGTCTTGTCCATCCCCAAGCTTCCAACTACATCCGTGAGAGAGAATATGTCTGATGTGTAGAATATTGTTCCAAAAAATAGAGCCATTTGGAAGTGATTGATCAAAAAGGAAGGAATTCATGCTTTGATTGGAAAGGTATTTGATTTTGATTAACTCTGTCCAAGGCTTATGCTCTTTTATGAGTCTCCAACCCAACTTTGCAATAAGAGCAGCATTCATAAGCTTGATATCTTTGATTCCTAAACCCCCAATCCTCTTTGGTTTACAGACCTGCTCCTAAGCAACTAAATGGTATCTAAACCTGTCTTCAGTACCATGCCATAAAAAATGTTTTTGAATTTTTTCAATGTTATTCATCACTGTTGTTGGAATGCTGAACATTGACATGATATAAATAAGTAAGTTCTGAAGAGTGCTTTTTATCAATAAACACTTGTCTGCACTTGAAAGTAAAGCTCCTTTCCAACTAGCAAGTTTTTTTTGAAATCTCTTAAGAAGATAATTCCAAACCTCATTAGAAACCTTACTAGTACTCATAGGGATCCCTAAATAAGTAGTTAGGAGGGAATTAACAGTACATCCAAGAATGAGAGAAATCTTTCTTTCCCTTTCAATAGGAGTATTGAAAAAATAGATAGAGATTCTGTCAAAATTAACTTTCTGTTCCGAGGCTTCCTCATAAAATCTAAGGAACCGTGGCATGTAGAGAAGGTAATTTGAATGTGGAATACATTAGGGCCATGAAACATGATAAGTTGTTAAACAAAGAAAGTCACAGATCAAATAAAAATCATCTAAAGTATGAAATACATAATAAATTTGTGCCTCTTTTAAACTAAACTCTCAACCAATTCACCAATCCTTATTTAATTATGAGTGGTTTTTCTTCCTGCACTCACGATCTAATGGCGTATATTTATAGAAATGTTAGGAACCCATACTAGACTTGTGAAATATATGGTAATTGGTCCTTGGTGGTGATAATTGGTTGATTTCATTAATCATTGGATGTGATCGACCTCTTCTCCCCTCTCTATCAAACACTATAAATTTAAATGCAAAAGGCACATGGGTTTGATTTCTGAAATTTGAGAGCTCTATCTTTGAGCTTGAAACTCTTGCTTGTGACCTCTATAACTTGCACGTGAATACTTATTTCCTTAACTTTATGCCTATAAATGGTTAATTTTTTATATTAACACAAGTGTGGCTTCATTCTTTTGAATTCTCTAAGTTTAATGTGAACATATTTTTCCTCATACATGCCTTCATTCTTTTCCAAATTAATTTCTTCAAAGTTGTGTGCATTTCTCTAAGCTTCATTCACAGGTTCACATCTATGGATTTTAGAGATAGAATTGATCCATTTTTCAGTTTTGTGCATCACCTCCCCTTTTATTTTCAATTTTTTCTCTCTCTCGCCATGTCTCCTTAGATTCTTAGTTTAGGAATTAGATAGTGCTAAAGTAGAAGTTGATTAGTGTAGTTACAGTGGACTGGGGTGAGAGGGTCCAACCCTTTCATCTGAGGATAAACCTTGATTGAACCCACACCTTTAAATTATAAATCCCTGATTCAGTGAGGGTGTGAATTTCAGTGAAAACAAGGAGCATTCAAGTTCAAAATGCAATATTGCATCACTAAAACACTATGAATAAACAAATAAAATATAAATACATTTCAAATTTTGGCTCTTTGTCTCTTGTTGGAATTTTGTTACACAATTTCCATATATTTTTTATTTATTGGAGATTCTTGGGCCACCTCAAAAAAAATGAATTATATGGGTTCGGTTGTTTTCATATGGACATGATGTATCCAAATTCATTGGGGGAAAGAAGGCCCGGTCATGGAGTTACACATGTATGAAAGTTAGCCCAAAAACACTCATGAGAGGGAAAAATATGTTTCTTTTCGTGTTTGTTCAAATTTCTTGAGGTGGAAATATTTTGGGATGCCTAAGAGATGGGGAAAACATATCCCAAAAGTGGTGAGAGTTCAACATTAAGAAAAACACAAAATAAGTGAAAGAGAGATTGGAAAAGGGGGATTTTTTGGGAGTTATTGGTTAGGGTGAATGAGACCAAAAGGGGAAGATCTAAACACATATTCATGATTATTTTTTGAGGTAGATGATACAATAAAATACTCCCAATATAAATTCCTATGGTGGAGAGAGTATTGAGGTATTGAAAATATGATTAAGTGTTTGTAAAAATATTTGTAAGCACCTATAGAGTGTTTTAGTAACTTGATCATTTAAATAGATTGTGATATGAATTTAAAGTAATAATAAATACAAGCTAATCCCATGGAGTTTTATGTTGTCTATCCATGTGTGTTTTTCCTTTAAAGAGGCCCAAAACTTATATTTTGGCCAAAAACATTGATCTAATTTCTGTGTAAGGCTCAACCAAGGTTGTGATTGTGTTTACATAGGCCAGGAGATATTAGTTTTAAGTACTCATACACCATATATCCTCCCTCATTCCCCACAAATTCTAAGCTTCATGCAATTCACTAGGTTACTAGTTTAAAATTCTCAATAAAAAGATGGAAATTCCAGGTTTTAACTGGACAATCACCAAAAAGGGTTGGATAGCGTGAAATGGGTGAGAAATAAAGAGATAAATTGTGTTTAAGATGTTAGGACCAAATTTTCATTCATTTGGACCTCGACCTAGGTTGCATCAATACTCTTAGTGAGTTATTTTAAATTAGGGAAAGTATAACAGAGTTTTAGATGACTTATTAACGATTTGTACTTGAAGATATCCTGACAATTCTATATGAGTAAATGAGTGTTTTATACTTTCTTATATAGGGTTACATAGATATAATTTTATTTAAGATTAACTTAAAGTGGAAGTTTTAACCCATGAAATATATTCAAATTAAAAAACTAACATGTGGGTTACTTATGATAGTATTGTCTACCCTAAGATAAGATCATTAGATGGTTCCATCCTATTGGATGGATTTTTGAAGTATGTTGTGAAGATTTTTAGATGAGGATTAAAAGAAATGGACTACTTGTAGTTGACATGATCATTTCCGTAAGTGGCTAAGTAATGTAATGAGGATAGTAAGCCTTGTAATAGGACCAAGGGTGGACTAGGATGTAGAAATTAAGATCAGAATAGGTGTGCAAGTCATGGTTAAGGAAATTAAATCAATACTTACCTTATCAAGAGCCAAATTACCAACTTTGTGTGTTTACACTTTCATAAATTTTACATATGGCAAACATAACACTTTTTTTTTTGAGATGAGTAATATGTAAGAACATCCCTCACTTCAAAGGGGGTCTGTACTCACCAAAAATTTCAACGTGCTAAATTTTTTACAAAAACAGTTACAAAAGGTCCCCAATGATGATTCATATCCTTTCAGAAGGTGTTCGAGTTCCTAAACCCATTCACAGTACATATTTGTAGCTTGGGCATACTTACTTAGCCTTTGCACGCTTTCTTCTAGCTTCCTACTTCATTGTATGCATGTTTTGACCTTCAGTGTCAAAACCGCCCGCCCTATATGGGTAAGCAGTTTTGAAACCACCACCCAGAATTTTGCGGTGGTTTTGTGTTTGTCCACATGGCTTGGGTAGTGGTTTTGAAATAACCTCCCAAGCTTGGGTGATGGTCTTGAGACCGCCGCCCTTCTCAGGGGCGACGGTCGTACGTATTTTTTCCAGAACCTTTCATGTGTGATTTAAACACGCAATGCTTCACTTAACTTGACTTCTAGGGTGCGTTTGTCAACCGAATTGCCTAAAAATAGTCTTGTTTGCATGGTATTCCATCCGTCTTCTATTTTTAAATAGATTTAATTAGTTTGAATGGCCTCTTCACCCAATGATTTGGCACTCCAAGGCTTCCTTGTGCATGAAGGCACATCCCAGCCAATTCCTATATATTCAATGCTTGTATTCAAGCAAAATGGCCTAAGAATTTTGTGCATCTTACATGGTATTATTGCCACAATCCTACTAGAAATTGTATAGCCAAGCTCTATTCACTTGTGTTATCTCTCTTCCACCTGCATTGCAACCAGACTGCCTTCAAGCTGTCAATTCTCAAGCACTTTCTCCTGTTGCTGCCTTTACATTCCCAATTCCTTGGACTCATATGGGCACATAGAGAAAGAAAGGATAAAGTGAGGGGACAAGTACATATAAAGGTAGATTTTTCAAAGCTCTTGCTTATCCAGGTTGGAATTATTTGTTTGTTTTGCTTCATTTAGTCAAATATTATCAAATTCTAAATTTATTCTGTACAAATCCATATCAAATAAAGTAGTGAAATTATTTCATTTTTTATTATTCAAACAATTGCAAAATAGAATCCATTTCATTATTAGAAGCTCCCGATGATAGATCTTCTTCTTCCCATCCCTATGGATTTGAAGGAGAAAATATGTATAGGAAGTTATCTGCGTATCATAGATTATTTGGAAATTTTCTTGTTATAATTATTTAGAATACACTCAGCATAGGTGAATAACCACACCAAGTTATTTTTCTTATTTAGTTTTAGTGTAGAAGTAGATTTTATTATTTAGAATAAAAGCCAATTGTTGTTTCTAATTATGATGTTTCAATTTTGTTGTTTTATTTAGGTTAGTTTACTTTTAGCAGTAGCATTAATACTATTAGTTTCATCTTAGTTAATTTGGGACACTTCAAACTAGTTCAACATTGAGATTCAGTTAGACAAATCATAGGGAATTTATGTTACCCATTCATAGCCTCTAAATATCCCCTTTTCCAACTCAGCTACTAGGAGATCACACTACCAGATTTTAGTCACTAATCCTCCTATAGTTAGCCACACATAATTCCACATCGGTGTGCCCCTGCACAACCTTAGGGGGTCAAGTGTGGTTGAAGGGTTACATGTCAATTTTCATCCATACAAATTGGTGAATCTGACGTGAAGGATTAATTCCTTATTATCTTCCTTTTCTTTCATTGTTATTACCTCATATTTCCATTTCTTCCCCTATTTTTGATAGGTATTTTATACTTTCTAAAATATGTTTTAGAAGAGAGTTTGGTGGGCCATTTGGATCTAATAGATATTACACCAACGTTCAACCACAATAATCCCCTTCTCTTTCGAGGTGGGGCGACCAATTACACAAGCAACGTCTAAACCTCCCCTAGTTATACTTCTCAAACTCCATTAGCTATGTAAGGATGGAGGAGGTTGATCAAGGTCAACCCAAAACAAAACCACAATGTTATGAAAAATGGTATAGGTTCTTACTGTAGATATTTTTAATTCCTATCCTAAGATTCTTACTTCTAAGGAAGACGAGAATTATAACACTGAACAATTCATTACAGGGTATCAAGATCCTACTCAATCAAACCCTACGCCACAAGCACCCCAAAAAGGGACTCAATACTCTCCCAAAAATCCTCATTTATACTTTAGTAGGGAGAATTAGAGAAATAGAAAGTGCCCATAATTCACAACCAATACATGCAGTAGGGTAGAACATAGGGTATCCAATTGATAGCAAAGGATACATCCCTTCAAATGAGAAATCAATGTAATATCATGTATAACAAGGTTATCTAGTTTATTCAAATCTAGGTGATCTTCTCACAGGGTTAGACACACTATGGATGGGTCCTCATCCTTCTCAAGCTTATCTTACACAAGGGCTGGTCGGAAGTGCGTTCTCGAATGCCGCCAAAACAGGAAATGCAACGTTCCTTGGTTTTATACCCGTTAGTCCATATCTTGGTACTATCCCACCTTACCATGCACATAGATTCAAAAACTCCCCAGATGGACCATATGTCGTTCTAGGTCCCTACATGCCATATCAAGGGACCCCATACATTCCTGTCAACACTTATAACACATCTTATCCAACTCCACCTCCTCATCAAGGATATTCAATGGTGGAATCTTATGCAATGGGTACATGTGCTGAGTACTTAAAGGAGCCTCTTGAATTCACCATATGTGATGTCATGCTTCCATGCCCATTGTTGAATCTTCCAAAATTTAAGGGAGGAAGGAGACCCGAATGCTCATATCAAGGTGTATGCTACTGCTATCAGGGAATTTATTCCTTGCGATGTTGTAGTGGCTAAGATATTTCTAAAGACTCTCAAAATAATCACATTGGATTGGTATTACCATATTCCGGAAGCTTCTATACATTCCTTTAAACAGCTTGTTTCTGATTTCATCAAGAGCATTTGACAGGAACAAGCTGTTGCGTATGGGGATTAGGGGAGTTCCTACATATTAGAAGGAGAAAAATGAATTTGCCACTCATTTCATACAGAGATGACGCCAAGTTCTCTATTCCTCTATAAGTGCACCCAACATGGACCCAAATGGAACTTTGTGATTTTTTTGTTTTCCTTCATAGATTTTTTGACTTCAGATTGACCAAGCCACTATAGATAGTGGGTGTAAGATCTATGGTACCAATGGGAAATTGGTATCCCCAAATTAAAATAATGTAAATTATCAAAAAAAATGGTGCAAACAACTAAGGGCCTAAGGGCATGAATGGAAATCATGGTGCTACCACAAATAGTGCTACTAATCAAGCCAAGAACACTAGTTTCACGAACAACGGAAATAGTGATAATAACAACAACATGGGTAATCAAAGAGCCCCTAACATTTACCTCCTCAGTCAACACAGTTGACGTAAACTGTCCATCTCAAATGAAAAATCAAACCCAAGGCCCAAACCAATATCAAAACTCTAGCAAAGGGGTAAAGAATCGTGGTTAAAAAAATCAATTTCAAAATTATAACCGAGGTTATAATCAACAACAAAAAGATGCCTCATCAAATGACAAGAGATTATGACCCTAACCTATATTTTGGTTTCCATAACGTTCAACGTCATGACGATAGGACCTACCACGATTGTAATACAGTTTCTACAAAGACTTCCCAAAAAACCAAAGGGTAGCTATTTGTAGATACGTTCCTAGCAAATCTTGAAACAAACCTGTAGCCTAGTCATTACCAGACCTATCACACCTCAAAATGCAAACCCTAAACATCCTGGGGATTCCCAAGTGAATCCTCAAAATATAAACAAGGGTATTCTTTATATGAACCAATGATCATGAAGCCTCAAATTCTTACAACTCTCGTGGTTGCTCCTAACCTTGGTTCAAACTATAATACAAAAATCTTAGGGTTAGTCGAGCTAGAGGTCGAGCCAGAAGTTAATGCAACAACTCAGATGAAGGAGTATGTTTCATAACCCATACCCTCTCTTTCCTTTCCACAAGATGATGTTCCTATAATATCAAAACCAGTAGGAGCCTATGATTTAATATTGGATTTGAACAAGACCTTTTCTCACATTTCATTTCTAGATTTGATGAAGAATTCACTCACGCATCATTTTTCGTTTCTCAATGCACTAGGTATTGGTCATCTAATCCATGTTATGCCACCTCCTAGTGCTCAAACAAATCATATTGACTTTGACATACATCCTCTGGGACAAAATGATAGGGATATTGGGTTTGTTTTTGATATAGAAAAGATACCATCTGATGCTGAAATTTCCCAAAGAGGTGATCGTTCCTTATTTTTACAAGTATGGGTTTATAATAATTGCATTAAGAGAGCCATGATTGATGATGGGACCACTGTAAATGTGATTCCCTTCTCTTTCTTGCAGAAGTTGGGATATGGAGAGACAAATTGTTCCTCTACAAGAAACACGTTACAGAGGTACGATTGTCTTAAAGCGACCTCAATTGAAACCATAGTTCTTCCAGTCACGCTTTGTCCAAAAACCATCTTGACAGAGTTTTACATTATCGACAGGGAAACAAGTTATAACATGATCCTTGGGAGACCCTGGATTTATCGAATGAAGGCTATCCCTTCTACCATGTTCTAGGAGATTAGATTACTCCATTTGGGGAAGGTCTTCATCACTCAAGGGGATCCTAAGCCCTTCGATATACACTTAGAAAACCTCAAGAAGAAGAAATGAGTCCATACAAATTATGAACTTCTTGCGAATCAATTGAACAAATAACCTCCATTAAAAGAGTTAGTCCCGATCACCCCGGAAGTGCCAAAGGCTGAAGTTGTTGACCCAAAAACTTTTGAGGTGGAAAAAATAGATAAGGGTAAATCAATATCTATGGAAACAGTGTCCACTAAAACCATAGTGAAAATTATGAAACTCTTAGAGAGTGACAATCTGATCTTCCTCTCATTTGAACCACATGGGATGGGTAGTCTTCTTGGTTTAGCATATCTTCCCTCCAGTGACCTAGGTCTAGGTGTAAACATGATTGAATTAACAAATGAAGAAGGGAAATTTGAGATTGAAATGATGCCCATCAAAATCAATATCTGTGGAAACAGTGTCCACTAAAACCACAGTGAAAATTATGAAACTCTTAGAGAGTGACAATCTGATCTTCCTCTCATTTGAACCACATGGGATGGGTTAGTCTTCTCGGTTTAGCATATCTTCCCTCCAATGACCTAGGTCTAGGTGTAAACATGATTTAATTAAACAAATAAAGAAGGGAAAATTTGAGATTGAAATGATGCCCATCAAAACCATCTCTAAGGTTTGTTCTATTCTAAACCCCGATTTCAACCCATGTGCATCTGAAACTAAGCTTGGCCATATCCCATGGCGTAAGGCCTCGTCATTCAACAAGGGTTACAAGTAAACACAATGCTCTACATACGAAACAAGGACGAGTAGCATAGTCATGCTCACCCACACACCATGTCTCAATAATTTGACAAAGAGGTGCATAAACTCCTCTTTCAGATAACTGATTTTAATGATTGGAAATATACACTTCTGGGAAAGGATTGTAAGTTTAAACCCAAAATGGTAGGCTCGTGTCAAGAGAGTGGAAATTTCGAGGATCATGGTTCTCTATTGTGTACTTTTAGGGGTGAAGAATTCCATATTCATCAACTTTCTTCACCTTAGACATCATGACATATAGTTTCACCTGCATTTTCATATGTATATTACTGCATCCGAATTACATTTTCATCTACCAGTTCATTTCGTAACTTTCTGATCAAGGGACTTATTCTTATAGCAATTCTAAAAAACTTATGAAAACATTAGCAAAACATTCAAATCATATATCTTCAAATCCTCATGTTATCATCAAACATTCCTTGATCATTTCATCAATTCAAGCAAGATAAGACAAAGCTCTGACACTAACCATACCAAGTCTTGCATACTTGGTTCTATTTGTATTTACTTCTAGAGTAGGTGTCTTTTCCTACGGTCTTTTCTAGAAGCTTCATGGTGTCACATCTATCCCATATGTGTCTCTTTGGAAATAAGAACATTATAGACATTTTTCCTAGATAAATAAGTCAAATGCAAATCCACGGAATAAAATTATTTTACACATTTCTTTACCCTACCAACCTTTAGTGTTGAGCTTGTGTCTCTTACTAGTGATGTAGGGTTGGGAAAGGAGAGAAGTGCCCTTACTTGCCTATGCCTTGTCCATGGTGATGAGCCCATACTTCATACTGGTAGCATGGGGAAAGGTGTAGGGGGTCTCTTTTGACAAGTTTGAAAGTTATAAATAGTTCATTCAAATGTTGTGAAATCATAAAACAGAACAAAGTGAGTTAGATGTCTGAAATTCCAAAAAGAGTTTAAAACCTCAAAACTAGATATTGTCAACCAAGTAGCCATCTACGGATCTAAGTCTAGATAAACTAGAAAGTAATTCACATTTTAAACTATGAAGCAAACTTGAGTAGAATGAGGTTGTAGTGTCTCAATTTGGTTTTTCCAAATTGATCCATAGGGATCCAGAAAAACACACCACTTCATTAGTTCCATTAGCACCAAGAAGGAGGAACAAAGAAAAATGAAGAAAATGAGGTAAACGGAGTTTCTGGATAGAACTGTCACTCTGTACAAAGTGACAGTCCTAAAACTACCGGTATGCTCAGGGCGATGGTCCTAACACCTTCAAACAGAAAATAAGAATGGAGAACAAATGGACATGAATTTGAAGCACCCAACTATGTATCTTCCCTTCCATGTCATTTCACATCTTCCAATGCATGGGAGGACATGAGAAGGCCTATAAATGGATGAAAGGAGTACGAGAATTATTATTTCAAAGTTCCAGAGAGATCAAGAAGCAGAGTATCAGTATGAGAACAAGTGAGCAGAGATTCTTCAGTGCTGGAGTGAGATTGGAGGAGCAAAGTGTAAGAAATAGAGAAAGAAAGTAATGTGGGAGAAGGTTTACATTATTTCTTCTTTTCATACTTATTGTAATATGTAATTGTCTATAATTTTCCAATAAAAGTGGGAAGAAAGAGCAGTTTGCCTTCTCGACTAGTTTCCCTCCATTGGAGGTTTCCAGGATAAAATTGTTGGTGTTGGAGTTGAATTCTTTCCTATTTTCTAAAATTTCCTTTCTATAGCACTAGATGATTAGTCACTAAGCTCTAATTTTCAAGAAAATATATCATTTTCCAAATTTGAAATTAGAACATTATAATTGTGTGATTTGTAGAGTTCCAAAGTAAAATTTTACGGATCATTTTGGTATCACAGATGATTATATATCCAGGACTGTGGTATTCGAATATTTCTTGTGATTTTGTATGACAATGGCAAGGTCTAAAGGAAAATAATGTTTACCTTATGAGCCATATATTTCTACAAAGAAGTGGAAACAGAGAATTCAAGCTCAAATGGTGGAAGAGAACTTGGTCCATTAAGTCAAGATGCTAGAGACCATGATGGATAGGTTGTATAGAAAACAAGAAGAGATTTTATATCTGCAAAAGATGGCTTTGGTTAAGCAAGATTCCATGGACTCAGTGGTCTGAGCATTGGCCGAAAAATTTGGTATCGAAAAGAGCCACAAAGAGGAAGAGTGGGAAGAGCATGAAGAAGAGATGCCAATTGTAAGCGAGAAGGTAAAATATGATCACCCACCTTTTAAAGTTGAAACGAAAGTGGAAATAAAGAATTTGGAAGGACAAGTAGATGCAAAATTACTGCATAAATGGATAAAACAATTAAAAGTCTATTTTAGTGTGCATAATGTCACTGAGGCACAAAGGATCATCTTTGCACATCCCAAAATGGAAGTTCATGCTTTGGTTTGGTGGGAAACCCATCTAGCCACTTGTGAGAAGAATAAACGTCCTATTGTCAGTACTTGGAAAGGTTTTAAATAATTGATTAAAGCTAACTTCTATCCTATTGGTAATAAAATTGACATGATAATTAAGTGGCAGTACTTTAGACAGGGCAGTTGTCAAAGTGTGCAAGACTACACTATGGAATTTCGGAGACAACCCATGTTGCTTAATATGGACTTGGATGATGAAGACATTCTAACCAAGTATTTAGGAGGACTTCACACTCACCTTTAGAGGAAGGTAATCTCCATAAATCCCAAGGATCTCAATGAAGCTTGTATACAAGCATACTACATTGAAGATGAGAAGAAGCAAAGAGAAACAGAACCAAGGGGAGGCCAGTCAATAGAACAACAAGACAAAGAACAAGGGAAGACAAGTAGCAGAGGTAAATGGAAAGGTAAACATGTCGCTGCTACTTTTCATACTTGTAAATATCCTAAGAATTTCTATAATAACTTTGATGTAAATGGACATACTGATGCCACATGTTGGAATTTGCATCCAGAATTACAGCCAAAGCACCAAACCAAGGATTCCAAGAAATCCATGGCCACTGTGAAGACAAAAGGAGAGGTGGATATTTAGGATGATTCAGATGTAGAAAAAAGGTTGGGTTGCACAACCACTAATATGTACAGGGCAGCAGAAGAAGAAGAGATGAGTAAGCTAGTTCAAATTAGAATCCAAATCAAGAAGACTAAGGTAAATGCTTTAGTAGATTCTAGTTCTTAGTCAAATTTGATTTCTGATGCGGTTGTAGAATAATTTGGTCTAGAGACTTACGTGCATCCACATCCATACCCATTGGGATGGGTTAAGAAGGGTGTAGAAATACAAGTTACAAGGAAGTGTAAGTTTCAGTTTGGGATAAATACCCAATACATAGATGTATTAGAGGTTGATATTATTCCACTTGATGCATTTGACGTTGTCTTTAGAATTCCTTACTTGTATGCCATGGATGTTGTATTCACAAGAAGGGAGAACTAGTATAGATGGGTTAAGGATGGAGTCAATTTCAACATCTGGGCACACCAGAGCAAATCAAAGAAGGATATGGTAAGTGTTAACTAAGCACCAACACTTATTCAAGAAAATCATCAGTTTTGTTTTCTTTCATTAGAAGAAAATCAAAATGGACGTGAGAGCACATATATTTTTGACTAAAGGATGGAGAATTTGGATAACACTTGTCATTCTTCGTAGAAGAAGCCACCACAGGAACTGCTCATTCAAGGAGTAAATCAAACTTCCACTATGTAGTCACAGTATCTACCTACGAATTCACTAGACCTGACTGCGAGGCAGCAAGGAGAAGAGGAGATACAAGGAATGGTAGTGACTATAATAGCAGTGTACTTGGAGAAGATTCAACCAATCTATCTCAAGAGACAAAGACATGCAAGAAGGAATGAACCACTACAGTATGGGACCTTTTCCATATTTAAACAAGTTGGAGAAGAAACCTTCAGGACATACTTCATGCAGATGCATGCGATAGCAAGTTCCAAGATCTCGCACCTACTAAATCCATCTATGCATGAGAAAGAAGGAAACATACATAAGTTTCCTTCCAAAGAGGATTGTACTCGAGGAAACTTGGAGAAAGATGTAGCACTGGAGTAGCAAACTAGATATCCATAGGAGTCTTGGCAGGTTAGATGAGAGAAGACACCAAGGCAGACCTAGTGGTACTCGAAGGAGCACGAGAGGGAGTTGATTCCTCTACCACTCCCCCACTAAGCTTTTGTGGGACCAAAAGCCTCATAAGTAGGGGAGGTATGATCCATAGGGATCTAAAAAACACACCACTTCATCACTTCCATCAACACCAAGAATGATGAACAAATAAAAATTAAGAAAATGAGGTAAACAAAGGTTCTAGACATAACTACCACTCTATGCAAAGTGGTGGTTTCAGAACTGCTGCCCTGCAGGGGCAGTGGTCTTGAAACCACCACCCATCCAAGGCGGTGGTCCTGAAACTGTTGGTCTGCTCAGGGTGGTGGTCCCGACACCTTCAAATAGAAAAGAATAATGAAGCACGAATGGATGCGAATTTGAAGCGCCCAACCGTGGGCTCTTCCCTTCCATGCCCTTTCACATCCTCTAGTGCACAGGAGGACATGGGAAGGCCTATAAAAGCATGAAAGGAGCAAGAGAATTATTATTTTGAAGATCTAAAGAGATCGAGAAGCAGAGTATTAGTATGATAGCAAGTGAGCAGAGATTCTTTAGTGTTAGAGTGGGATTGTAGGAGTAAGGTGTAAGAAATAGAGCAAGCAAGTAATTGGAGAGAAGTTTTATATTGTTACTTATTTTCATACTTATTGTAATCTGTAATTGTCTATAATTGTCCAAAATTAGTTGCCCTTCCTGATTGGTTTTCCTCCATTGGAGGTTTTTAGGATAAAATTGTTGGTGTTGGAGTTGAATTCTTTCCTAATTTCTTCAATTGCCTTTCTATAACACTAGATAATCAGTCACTAAGCTCTAATTTTCAAGCAAATCTATCATTTTCCAAAGTTGAAAGTAGAACAGTATAATTGTGAGATTCTTAGAGTTCCAAAGTAGAAGTTTACGGATCATAAATCCTTGTCTTTATCTCATCATTATCATTCAACAAATTTCTATAACTTGTGCCCCTTCTGTCTCTTGGTTTTGAGCCCTCGCATCTTACCGTTATGTGGAGTTAGGAAGTAGGGAAAGTTTGTTCACTTATCATATCATTCTTCTATCACGTCTTGCCAAAGTAATACGAAGTATCAAAAATTGCTTAGAGAAACTAAAGTTCAACATTACAATGTGATTGCATTATCATATATCAACATTATAAAATACAAAAAGAAATCATTATGTTAGCACTCATAGCCATTGCATACATACTGAAAAGCATATAAAAATGGAAGTTCTAAACATCTAGAGTACACATGTTAAGTGAGCCAAGAGGAAGTCAACTCATATACAATGAATTACAAAACCAAAAAGAATAGCTTGTAGATATATATCATAGCAAATCAAGTTTGTGTACAATGCCATCAAGCACTAGGCATGGTCAAAACACTCGCAATGAGCTCGAGATATACAAAAAAATCATACATGCCTCACAAAATGGAGACTAAGCAATAAAGGCACTCTGCCTATCCACCTCTTTGAGGCCCCTTATGACTGATCTAGTTAAGAATTTTGTAGGAGTTCTTCTCAAAAGCATTCAAACCGCAAAGGGCCAAGTCTAACGCAAAATACCATTCCTAAATCCATTCCAATTCAAACATACTCACAAATGAAATAGTCACCATGGGCCCATAGCTTTAAAAAATCACCAAGTCGATATGCGCAAATTAATTGGAAAATGAGTTTGTTTTGATATGTGTGTGTGTGTTGTTATAAATTCATTTTGAGTGCATATGTTCACAGGGTTGGGGCACTCGCAAAGGTAAGTTCTTGTCCCCACACAAATGGTAAGTCCTCTTGTTGTTTTAACTTAGAGTTTATTTTTGGATATTTTATCTATTTTCACTTTAGTCTTCTTTTCATTTTGTAGGTAGCAAGAGTTTGGACAGTGAAATTTTGACACACGGGCGTGTCAAGTATAGATTCTAACTCCCCATTTTGGGAACACAATACTTAGACTTTATGTTTTACGTCTTTTCATGGCTAAGATGCTTCTCGGAGGGGAAAATATGTACGCACCCAAAATTACACGTGCTACATTGTCAAAAAAATAGTTACAAAAGGTCCCCAATGATGATTCATATCCTTTTAGAAGGTGTTCAAGTTCCTAAAGCCATTCGCAGTACATATTTGTAGCACAAACATCCTTACTTAGCCTTTGCATGCTTTCTTCTAGCTTCCTACTTCATTGTATGCATGTTTTGACCTTCAGTGTTAAAAAGGGTGGCGATTTTGAAACCGCCACCCAGGCTTGGGTGACGGTTCCATGTTTGTCACCCAGCTTGGGCGGCGATTTTGAAATCACCTCCTAGGCTTGGGTGGTGGTCCTGAGACCATCGCCTTATGCAGGGTGGCAGTCCTGCGTGTTTTTTCTAGAACCTTTCATGTGTGATTTAAACATGTGACACTTCATTTAACTTGACGTATAGGGTGTGTTTGTGAACCGAATTACCTAAAAATAGTCTTGTTTACATGGTATTCCTTCCCTCTTCTATTTTTAAATAGATTTAATTAGTTTGAAATGCCTCTTCACCCAATGATTTGGCACTCCAAGGTTTCCTTGTGTATGAAGGCACATCCCAGCCAATTCCTATATATTCAATACTTGTATTCAAGCAAATGGTCCTAAGAATTTTGTGTATCTTGCATAGTATTATTGCCACAATCCTGCTGGAAATTACATAGCCAAGCTCTGTTCACTTGTGTTATCTCTCTTCCACCTGTGTTGCAACCAAATTGCCTTCAAGTTGTCATTTCTCAAGTGTTTTCTCATGTTGTTTCCTTTGCATTCCCAATTCCTTGGACTCATATGGACACACAGAGAAAGAAAGGATAAATTGAGGGGACAGGTAAAAATACAACCAGATTTTCCAAAGCTCTTGCTTATCCAGGTTTGAATTATTTGTTTGTTTTGCTTCATTTATTCAAATTGTTGAATTCTAGATTTATTCGGTACAAATCCATATCGAATAGAGTAGTGAAATTATTTCATTTCGATTACTCAAACAATTGCAAATAGATCCAAATCATTAGTAGCAGCTCTCAGTGATGTATCTTCTTCTTCCCATCCCTATGGATTTGAAGGAGAAAATATTTGTAGGAAGTTGTCTGCATATCATAGATTATTTGGAAAATTTCTTGTTAGCATTATTTAGAATACACTTAGCACAGGTGAATAACCACACCGGGTTATTTTGCTTGTTTAGTTTTAGTGTAGAAGTAGATTTGGTTATTTAGAATAAAAGCCAATTGTTGTTTGTAATTATGATGTTTTGGTTTTTTTGTTTTATTTAGGTTAGTTTCTTTTCAGCAGTAGCATAGACTATTAGTTTCATCTTAGTTAATTTAGACACTTCAAACTAGTTCAACATTGAGATTCAGTTAGACAAACCATAGGTAATTTATGCTACCTGTTCATAGTCTCTAAATATCCCCTTTGCCAACTCAGCTACTAGGAGATCACACTACCAAATCTTAGTCACTAATCCTCCTATAGTTAGCCACACATATTTCCACATCTGCTGCCCCAGCGCGACCTTGGGGGGGTCCAGTGCGGTTGAAGGTTGCATGTTAATTTTCATCCGTAAAAGGTCCATAGGTAAATTCTTTTATCATAGATTCAAACAATTCTAGATATATCATACAATTTCAAAGGAATTTATAAGCACCTATATAATTAGAATTTGGTTGTTTTCCAGTTTGGAGGCATCCATTTTTGCTAATTTGGAAAGCATTATTTATCACACCAATAATACATTGCACCCATGTATTCAAATTATATTTAATTATTTGTTCGAGAAGTACACATTTAGGACCTATAACACTGATACTCCTCCAACGTGGCACCAATAACTCTCCAAATGGGCACCAATACTTCTCCATTACATCACCCTATTACCACTTGGCAGGGAAAACTGCATTCCATGATAGTTTCAACAAAGTTAGTGTTATCCATTTTCACCCCTGGGTGAAAATGTAAAACTCAGCAAGATCGGAACCAAGGACTGAATAGGGCTTCCTAAAGGAACCTGGGGCGTTTCAGGTAAAATTCATGTTTTATGAACATATACAGTGCTTTCTAGGTATTTGGGATCACAAGAAGGATTTTTTCCTCTACTGGGTTTCAAAGACTTAAGGTCCAACTGGGAGGAGGAACAAGTGCTAACAGGCCCACATGTAACCAAAATGGGAAAAAATGACCAAATTTGAAAATCTATCCTCAAGGGCATCCCATTACATCCCCTTCAGCCTTCTGGTTCTGATAAATTCAAGAAAAATCTAAAAAATGCACTAGGCTTAGAGCTCCCCAACAGCTTGCTGAGTTATTGGGCAAGCTGGTTGGATAAGCCGGCAAGCTGGTGTGTTTAAGCGAGCTGAGAAGCTATCAGTGAGCCAAGTCAGTAAGCATTATTAGCATTGGGTGAGGCCATAACACGAGGTAGAAGTAATGGCCAAGCTAGGGCCAACTCGGCATGCATTGGGGGACAAACGAGCTCGATGACATGCGAGCTGAGGCCTGGGCAAATGGGTGACTCGTCAAGTCATCGTAGGTGAAGAGTTGTGGAAAAATGGATCCCACTAATTTGAAGTAGTGGGCGGCCCGATCAACGCAAGGTGAAGTCATCACAAACATTGTAGGTCGGGAACGTTAGGAGTTGTGGGAAATGAGGGGAGCATTACTTATAAGTAATGCCCCTCTCAAACGCTGAGCACAAGTAATCTCAAAACCCGCAATGAAAAGTGAGTTATAGGGTGAGCCAGTAAGTTGAAGTGGATTTCGGAGTGTCAAAGACTTATCGGGTGATCTAATTGGGAGAAGTGTTCTTTTAATGGTCGAAGACTTAAGTAAGGACTAACTCGGTTCACTGATCTAAGTAAGAGACATTGCAAAGCCCACAATGTAATGGGCAAGTAAATGGGAGTAGCTTGGAAAAACACTAAATAAAGACATTAAATAATCCCAATGCAATATGAATGCAAAGAAAAATGAGGTTTGAAGTGAGTTGTGGGGTAAGCTAAGCTGTCGAAATGGTTCACTTCCCAAGGCAATAATGAGTACCCCCAAACTCCATAGAGAAGGCAAAAGCCAAGTGAAGTAATGTAGTGCTTTGTCATTACTTTACTTCTAAAAAACAAGAAGTAAAGTAGTTTTAAAGGTCTGGTAAGAAAAAAGTGAAGTAATGCACCCTCAGAGGTCTGCAAAGAAAGGAAGTAGTAGTAAGGGCCCCCTGGTTTCCAGCAAAATTGGGGATATTCAAATGGCCATAACTTTTGACTGGAGCTCCGTTTTGCACAAAATTGGACTTTCCAAAAATATCTCATCATCCTCTATACATCAGAAGCTGAATTTATTGATTTATATGAGGTTAAGTGTGTGAAAAATGGAATACTTATTCATAACTCAAGTGAATAGTTATAGCCAACCACCAGCATTAATGGGGTATGGAGACCATTTTATTCCCCAAAAAGCTATGGTACAAGAAGGTATGGGATTTATAGGTACCCCATGATGATTTGAAATTAGTAATTTCATTTTTTGGGTGGGTGAAGGTGCATGCATTCGATATTCTCACTTTCTCTCTCTTCTCCTCTCATTCTCTATAAATTGTAAAGGAGGGCTCATTTTGAAAGGGTTGGACATTTTTTTGTTTCCCTCCCTTCTTATCCCCTATGAGGATGTTTGTGGACCTTCAAGCCTGCATGTTTAAGCTCTGTAATGGTAAATCTTAGCTCTCCCTCATATAATGATGTATAGTGCATACCCTTGGAGCAATAAAAATTATTTTTTTGTGATTATCTCTCTATCCTTGCATTGTATTGTTGTTTTTCTTGCCTTTCTTCATGTTTGCAGGTATATTGTGCATCTATTATTCCCATTGCAGGTTTTAAATGTGTTTTTGCTTAATGAAAGGGTGCATTGTGTGTAATCTTGGTATCTGATTCTTGTCCCATTCTCACCTTTCTCCATTCTCAAGCATTGAGGATTGTTTAACACCCCCATTTTTTGGGTATTATCACCTCTATAGTGTAGGATTTCCTTTTTCATGAACTTTCCCTCTCTCTGTCTCCTTAGAAGTATTAGTATAGGCTTAGTTATGTTTTTTTCTTGTATTAGGAGTAGTTGTAGCATAGGATTAGGAAGAGGAATGAGCCTTCTCTGGAGGGCCATCTCAAGTTCGCAAGCCCACAACTTGAGAAATGGTCCAATGTTAGCAAAAAATAGGGATTTGTCTTTGCCATATCCTAGGGTGCTACTTTTTGTGATAACAGTTAGCATGGTTCATATACCATTAGATGTATTAATTCCTTTCTCACTTTTTAAATTCTTCAAATTCTCATTTGGTTACCTTGATATCAGATTATCGAGACATTGACATATTTATATACACTCATGGTTTCTTGCAAGTACACACAAAACCTTAACATCAAAACATACAATTAATACAATAATGTCAGGAAATCCACTCCACCTTCTCCCTAAGGTATGAACTCAAGAAAAAAATCATTTTATTTCTCCATTAATATGCATTCACACACACACATTAAAGGGGAGCTTATGAAGACACCCCAATTTAGGTACAAGGCGCATGGAAAAGAATGGCACCTTTTTAGACACTTGAACCATTAGTCTACACTAGGCTCATTTTTTCATATTTTCTACCCTTTTTAATCAATCTTTCACATCTTTTGAAATAATTATAGACACCTAAATTTGGTAGTTTATCACTTGATAATGTCATTATTGACTTAATCCATTTAATCGTGACTTGTGCACCTACTCTAAGATTGATTGTTATATCATAGTTCATCCTTAGTCCTATTGAAATATTTTCTCTCCTCGTTACATTGATGGTCTACTTACCAAAATACTCACATTAATCACAAGTATTAAATTACTCTTGATTATCATGTATAAATATTCACAAAACTACTTCTAACTACAAGACCAAAAATATCCAATGGCTCAATCTTGGACTCAATGGTCCTTGTCCTAGGCCACCCAATAATCATTTTTTTAATTTGTATATATTTTTTGTGTTGGTATCTCCATGATGGTTCACCCTTAATGCAAAATTACATCCATATAAACCTTCTATAAGAAATTCTAATACAATCATTACTCACTTAGAACTCACCTTGGATTATCGACAATTATAAATCATTCAAAAGGTAAGAAAAAATATCTTAATCTTCCCTAAAGAAAGAGAAGACATTGGGATCAGCCACTACATAGGTCTTAAGTTATCCAAACCAAGTCCAAGAGTTAAGCTTCCCAAACCAAGAGCTTACAAAGCCAATTCAAGTACATATAAATTCAAGTACATACAGAGCAATTGTCAAGTGTTTAAGTTATTGAATATAATTGTATCCATGTAGTATTATGTCAAATTCATAGCTATAGAATTACATGTGGTTAGAGGCCTCTTTTGATAAGTGGCATATGGATTATACTTCGACCTAATCACTAATCTTTTTACAATGTTTTTACCAAGGATTCAGGTTTTGGGCCAAGGTGGTTAATTTAAGAGGGTTTCGTACATAGTTGATACCTAATATTTCACAATGATCCATATAATAGGTAGTTGAAAATGTCCTATAAGTTATAGAGTCCCCATTTATGATCCATACCAAACATTTAAGAGGAAAATTGTTCAATCATGTGTAAAACAATTTCGTCTCTAAGAACGATGCGGTTCTAAAACCAGAGACACACCATTTAAAGAATATTTACATGTAGTTTATCTCATTGTCACACCTAGATCATTTACAGGACATTCAAAAATATAACTAAACTCTTTTTATCTATCTATCTGTATTTAGCACATGCTCTAATTTATTTATCTAAGGCTTTATATGTATGTTCAAATCTAAATGTTAATGTTTGATTAATAATATGAATATATTTTAAATAAGTACCCTCTTCCACACACTTATTTATTTTTTGGGTAAATCAACAATGTGTTTCTCTTATACACTTTCATATTCCCTTCTTATTTTCACAGGACGTCTGTTACACCTCTATAGGCTCATACACTAACATTTTGAGAATTTTACCTCCTAAATCACCAGCAATGATAGAGGACACCAGAAATGGCACCCATTAGTATGGTCAACTTATAGGTGTTTTTGTATGGTCAACTTATATTTCAATTCTAGGTTGGTGTGTGGGGAAATCATCATAGTTAAAATAATATATGCAAACACTTCTAAGGTTATGTAGGGAGGATCACACACATAGATTACGCTTCACTTTCTATATTTTAGCACTCAAGGAACAATTTACATATTACATGAAGAGATGAGTGTACATAAGGACAAACATATTTACCAAGATGCTAACCTAAAGCCACCCTTAGTTCAAATTGAATTGGTCACATTATATTATGCCAAAAGAATGATCTATTTATTTTTATTGATTCAGCATATAGGGAGAGATAAGGTTGTGGCTTATATTACATGGGGATACATAAATATGAATAAAACTACACGAGCCCTAATTTCACACTAATATGTAGTGCATCACTTCCAATTGGAGGTCTTTGACCCCATTCTATTATTTTTCCTTCATGTTTCTTTGAGTGAATAGCTAAGAATTTTTACCCAAACCAGAGGATAATTTTAAAAAATTATATAATTTTGGATGTCATCATGCTAGAAGATCCCGAAAGAGTTTTTGTAGAGCACATATGAAGAAAAGTGATCACAAAATTTTAAGTCACTGAAGTGAACATGAATCAATAGAAATAACAATGGTGCAATGATAATGATAGTTAGTGTATTGGTGTAATGATATTGGCTATTGTTAGTGCCATTTCATTTTTATTCTGTCTCATATAGATCTGATCTTAGTCTAACTTTGTGAACTTATTTCCCTATGTTTTATAATTATTTTCTAATTAATTTCAATCCTCTATCCAAATTTTAGGTAGAAAATCTAATGTAAAAGTATACTCATGTTTTTTTCACCTCTTAATTATGTTTCATTTAATTTCCCATGCCACATATTTATTTTGGATGCTTTTAGATTCACTTCTAGTTTTCTTATAACATCTATTACACCTCTATAAACTCATGCACTAATGTTTTTACCTGTTTACCCCATAAATCACTAGTAATGAGAGAAGGAAACTACTGGCAGTACCTGTTAGTAACATGCTCTATGCAATGATCAATTTCTCCATTTGGGCACTTTTATATGGCTAACCTATATTTCAATTTGGGGTCGGCTTGTGTGGAAATCATCATAGTTGATCTGTAAACTTCTACTTTCGAACTCTACGAATCACACAATTATGTTGTCCTACTTTCAACTTTGGAAAATGACAGTTTAGCTTGAAAAATTAGAGCTTCGTGACTGATTTTCTAGTGCTATAGAAAGGAAATTGCAAAGAATTAATTAAAAGAACTTCAACACCAATAATTTTATCCTGGAAACCTCCAAGGAGGAAAACCAGTCAGGAATGGCAACTGCTCTTTCGTCCCACTTTTATTGGTCTAATATAGACAATTACAAATTGCAATAAGTATGAAAAGAAGCAACAATGTAAACCTTCTCTCCAATTACTTGCTTGCTCTGTTTCTACACATTTCTCCTACAAATTCCACCCCATCATTGAAGATCTTTTCTCACTGCTCTCATTACTCTCTGCTTCTTGATCTCTCTGGATCTTCGAATGTCTATCCTCTTGCTCCTTTCATGCATTTATAGGCCTTCCCATGTCCTCCCGTGTACTGGAGGATGTGAAAGGGCATGGAAGGGAAGAGACATGGATGGGTGCTTCAAATTAACATCCATTCACGTTCCATTCTTATTTTCTGTTTGAAAGTGACAGGACTGCTGCCCTGAGCAGACCAGCGGTCATAGGACCGCCACCCTAGCTGGGTGGTGGTTTTAGGACCGCCACCCTACAGGGTGACAGTTCTGAAACCACCACTCTGCACATAGCGGCGGTTCCTTGAAGAACCTCCATTTACCTCATTTTTATTGTTTCTTCTTCTTGGTGTTGATGGAACTGATGAAGTGGTGTGTTTTTCTGGATCCCTATGGATCAATAGTGACAACTATGTATACTAACACCTTTAAGGTTATGTAGGGGGTTCATACAGATAGATTGCACTTATTTTTATACATTTTAGCACTCAAGGAACCATTCCATTCCAACTTGTTTATATAAGGACATACATATTCACCATGATGCCAACCTAAAAATTCCTTTATTCCAAATTGAAGGGGTGCATAATCTTATGCAAAAAGAAGGATTAATTTATTTGTATTAATTGATCATATAGGGATAAATAAGGTTGAGTCTTCCCATATATAGGGATACATAATTTTGCATAAAACTAAATGATCCTTGATTCCACACTGATGTGTAGTGCATCTCTTCTAATTTGAGGTATCCACGTGGTTAATAATTTTATTAATTTTCCTCCTATTTCTTTGAGTGAATTGCTAGCTTTTTATCTAAACCAAAGGAGAAGACATTTCTAGAGTTTTTCATATCATTGCAAGAATCCAAAGGAGGTTTTTGTAGAGGATAGATAAAGGAAAGTGATTGCAAAGTTTCATCTCATTGTAGTGAGAAAAGATCAACAACAATGAAAATAATGCAACAATGTCAACAACTAATGCCCTAATGTAATGGTGATGGTGGTTGCTAATGTACTATAATTACACTTTTATCACATATAAATAAGAGCATAGTATAACTTTCTAAACTTATTTCCCTCTATTTATTAGGTTTTTTATGATTAGTTTCATTCCCATGTTAGCATTTTGGGTAGTAATTTTAAGTTATGGATTCTATTCATGCTTTGTACACTCTCTTATATATATTTCAATCAATTTCCCACACTTTTTCATATTGTGATTTAAAGTAATTTCCAAAAGATCTGTAGGATTTGAATTGTGAATTTATTTTATTTATTTTAGGAACTTAAATATTGTTATGCCCTTAGTCTTATGCCATATATTGGGATATGTCTAGCTGACATTTGGTTAACATAATCTCCTAACATGCCATATTTTGTTTGTTTATGTTTTCATATGTTTAGTATCTCGTCCTTAGTGCTTTACATATCATAGTAGGGTATATATAGGAGTTAGTAAGTATTATATTATCTTTATATTGAGCACTTGAGTCTTGTTGTAAGATTGTAGGTTTCCTCCTTGAAGTGGCTAAGTCCATTCCACTTCCATATTTTTATCATTTGTCAATATTTTCGTTATCATTGGTGTTATGTTGTTGCTCATATTCATATATATTAAGTAATTTCATACAAGTGTTATCATATATTTTCTCTAAGCCACAATTAGGTCATAACCCTAATTTTGAAGATTCGGCTATATCTCAAAAATGGTGGCAAATGTTTCTGCAAATTTTTAATTGAAGTGGTGAAATAACTCAAGTAAGTTTAACTCCAAATTTCAAGATTGTGTGATTTGTTTTACCCAATTTATATCACTTTTAGAGTCTTTCATAAATTCACTCCATAGGCTAACATTTTTGGAAGTTTTCTAGTTTTCTTATATTTTCGTAAAGCTTTCCGAAAATTAGCTAGGTTATGTTCTCTTTTTTCTCTATATTCGGCCAATAACCATATGAAACACCAAACCATAAAGTCCTACCCAAATCATTAAACCACAATACCCGAACCATACATTATTATATAGAGCAACTAGAGGTCAATGGAAGGGTAAAATCACTCTAGAAATGACTCTAAATAAGGAAGATGTGGATTTAAAATCTTCAACTTATAAGGTATCAAACATGGTCAACCAACTTCAAGACAAGGTGAATAACATGATGAATAATGATGACCTCAACCAAGAGCTTCAAGCTGAAGTATAACATCAACTACAATATTTTTTAAATTAAGGGTGAAATGAAGGAAATTTTTGAATCAATGAGGAAGTATTTTTTGTTCACTATCTCAAGTATGAAGATTAGCATGATTTCCCATTCAAGTCATGTAACTTCCTTAATCAATGCACACTCAATTCCATATCATCCCAACCAAGGTTGATCAATTGTATGAACCAACCATGTTTGATCTTCTACCTAGTGTAGAAACATGATACCAAAGGTGGAGATGAGAAATTTTGGTGGTAAGGAACCAGTCACATGGATCAACCAAATGGAGGTTTTTGTTTTAGGTACATGAAAATACAAGTAAACTAAAGGTGGTATTTCCATCCTTGTATATGGAACTAGAACAATTCATTTAGAACATATGGATGGGTGAACAAAAGAAAAATAAGGGTCTCTCTGTTACCTATTCAATGTTCCAAGATGATCTCCAATTACACTAGAATAATAGTGTTACAAAAAACTATTTTAGCTAAATAGAAAAGTTACAGAAAATGGGGTGAGTTAAGGATTATATTCAAAATTTCCAAAATATCCTTATGTGTGGATGACATCTAAGAGGATCATCTAAATGATCTATTATTAGGGTTATCAAGGATATCATCCAACTTGATGTTTTCCTTCTTAATCCATCTTCAATATCAAAATCCATGATAGTTGTGCATTAGGTAAAGGAAATGAAATTTATCAAATAAAGTAATTTCACTACTATTAAAGAGATTTTGGTTCTAACACAATCAGTTTCTCATCCTAGCAGACTAACTATTCAATAAATTGAAGAGAAACTAGTAAAAGGATTATGTTTCAATTATGGTATAAAATACATTTAAGGCCATATATGTGTTGAAAAGAAGGTATTCTACATTTCAAGACCATTAATAATGAATTCAAAAATGAAGATACAGAATTAGAGGTGTTAGATGAACTAGAGTTCAGAGATTCCCAGTTGATTATTTCTTGTTATGCAATTTCAGGTGTTATCTCCCCCACAAACCCTCAATATAAGGGGTATTATAAAGGAACATAAGGTAACAATGTTTAATGACTCAAGGAGAACACATAATTTTATAAATAAAGGGTCAATGACACGTTTAAATTGTTTTATTTTCCCAACTCCGTAATTTTAGGTCATGATTACAGATAAGAGCAAAATTAATTGTTCACATAATTTCCATAATATCATATTTGAAATGGAGAACACATGTTTGATTACCTAATGTTTTAAATTCGCATGGGTGGAGAATTTTTCTTTTGGGAGTGTGCGTCTCACAACCTTGGGCTAGTTGAAATGAAAATTTAGGATTTAATCATGCATTTTTTTTCAAATGACAAGATGTTTGAGTTAAAAGGGTTAAGTGTAAAGTAACCTCAAAGGGTGAGCTATCATCAAATGTATCATATTTGAAATGGAGAACATATGTTTGATTACCTAATGTTTTAAATTCCCATGGGTGGAGTATTTTTTTTTTGGGAGTGTGTGTCTCACAACCTTGGGCTAGTTGAAATGAAAATTTAGGATTTAATCATGCATTTTTGTTCAAATGACAAGATGTTTGAGTTAAAAGGGTTAAGTGTAAAGTAACCTCAAAGGGTGAGTTATCATCAAATGTAGTTAATTAAGGCCCACATACCATAATTATTGTTATTTGATGAAAAACAATAGCCATGCTTTTAGGAAAGGTTGGACAATTATTCACTTGTTGTGGAGTATATGCCATCAACTAAGCCTAGGAGAGCCACTTTGTCCAAAATATCTCCTATTTTTAGCCACCATCCACCATCTCAACTAAGAAGATCCAACCAAAGGTTAGATCGGTCAAAGAACATAAAAAACATCAGCAAGATATATTATCTAGTCTCAAATATAATTTTACACTTTCAAATATAGTCCATCTTTTGGTAATGTCATGGTACAAAATGTTTTAGCACAAATAGAGTTACTTGAGATGGATAAAGAAGTCCCAATAAATCTGGAACATGAGGAAATTATTTAGATGCACATTAAGAGGTTGAAGAAGATATTAATTACTAAGTATCTAATCAAGTGGAAGAATCAATACAATGATTAAGAAAATGGCATCCAAAAATCATCAACATTGAGGAATATAATTATTTAAAGAAGCCTCCAAAAATGGTCAACATTAGGGATAATTTTTCTTTGAAAGCGAGAGGCATGCTACACCTTAGTACTAGGTCATATATTGGGATACGTCTAGCCGATATGTGGCTAACATAATCTTCTAGAATGTCATATGATATTTCTTTATGTTTTTATATGCTTAATAGTCAACCTTAGTGGTTTGCATAGCATAATAGAGTGTATACATACATACATACATACATACATATATATAATATGTATGTCATACATACATACATACATACATGCATATATTATATATGTATGCATGTATGTATGTATGCATGCATATGTATATATACATACATACATATGAATGCATACATACACACATGCATGCATGCATACACACACACAGACATACATGCATACCTACATACAGGAGTTAGTAAGTAGTAGATTATCATCATATTGAGCACTTGAGTGTTGTTGTATGGTTGGAGGTTTACCCCTTGAGGTGGCTAATTCATTCTACTTTCATATTGTGATCATTTCACAATTTTTTGGTGTTGTTTGGTGCTATATTATTGTTGATATTTAGATCTATCTAATTAATTTCACTACAAATATAAATTAGATGAAACAACACCCGATATTTTTTAAAGACAACTTAAGGAATAATAATAAAATAATCAGAATAACTAGGATAAAATGAATGATATATAGTTCAATAAGCGGAAGCATTTTCCTTTATATACACCTATCAACATGTAACAAAAGGGTAGACTAACCCAATAGTTTACACTTACAAGGTACACACTACACTATGAAAGGAACATAACACAAGGTATCAAAGGTACCCATAACCTAGGTAATGGAATGTCATAAGTGTCAAGACTCAAAGGGGCCCATAAAGATAGGTTTTATACTTCAAAAAAATCCACACATTTTGGGCATATCCTATAGTCTTCTTAATTCGTAAGACCTCATTTAATTATGAGACGTTTTGTCAAATAATTAACATCCTTATTTTTAAATCAAACACTCATTTACTTCATATTAACTAATATTAAAATGATAGACCTCAAAATGACATTATTTTTCCAAAAAAAATCATGATATAGTTGTAAGGGAAAGTGATTCCATGAAACACATTCAAATAAAGAGACCTCAAGTATCTCTACTAGGTTTTAAAAAATTTAATCATGGTAGTTTTTTAGGGCTCATCTCATTGGTGTGTGTGTGTGTGTATGTGGGTGTGGGTGGGTGTGTGTGTGTGTGTGTGTGTGTGTGTGTGTGTGTGTGTGTGTGTGTGTGTGTGTGTGTGTGTGTGTGTGTGTGTGTGTGTGTGTGTGTGTGAAATTTTCCCTATATATTGATATATGTATATACATATGCATATCATGTATACAGACACATGTATTCATGTATATCAATTCAAGGAAAAATATAAATTTAAACCACATTCCAATAAGTCTTTATATAAGAAATTACATTTTTTCCAAGCTAGTCGAAAAGAGACTAGCTTGAACCTATGACTATGTATAATATATTTCTTTGAAATGAGGTATCAAGAAATTTGTTTCAAGGAATTCTCATTAATCCACATTTCATCAAAACATTTTCCAAACACTTTTCCCGTTTTGTGTATGCTTTCACATTTTTCAATTTACAATTTTATCAAAACTTAACTTTAATTTTTGTATGATTGCAAATTATATATGTGGGTATAATGTGTGTGTACACACACACACACACACACACACACACACACACACACACACACACATGTATGTATGTACATATGTATATAGATACATATATGTATCTACACACACACACACACACACACACACATGTAGATATACATCTATAAATGCACATATATACATGAATACAAAAAATAGAACTTTCTCTTGTATAGCTAAAAATGTATATAAAAAATATGGAAGCATAGGCATATAAATTGTTCAACAAAATACATCAACTAAACATGAGCTAATAAGAATGATGTGTTTGTACATGTATACATGCATGGTACATAAGTATTATACATATTGTGTGTATGTGTGTGTGGCTCAATTTCTTGGGCTATTGGTGAGTAAAAATTAGTTTGTAATCACCAACCCAAGTTCCTTTCACATTGATCCCATTGGACACTTTCAATATGTGGCCATGGGGATACCCTAAGGTAGGGGTCACATTTCTCCTTGTGGAATAAGAAGAACACACCCAAGATATTATAGACTCAAGCCCACCCACGTGCCCTACTTTGAGAAGGTGTTCCTTCGTTGATCCACTTTAGATCATAGCTTTGGTATTATAAAAGTGTTTATCATACAACATTTTATGGGCTTAAGGGCTTGGGCTATTGACGAGTTACAAGTATTTTGTAATCACCAATCCAAGTTCTATTCCCATTAAACCCATTCAACACTTTCAATAAGTGGCCACGAGGACACCTTGAGGTAGGGGCCACATTTCTCCTTGTGGACCAAGTGGAACACACCCAAGACATTATGGACCTAAGCCCACCCTATATCCCACTTTGAGAAGGTTCTCCTCCATTAATCCATTATGATAAAAAGGGTTTACCATTCAACATTTAGGGCTAAAGGGCTTGGGCTATTGGTGAGTTAATAGTAGTTTGTAACCAATAACTCAAGTTTCATTCATATTGATCATATTGGACATTTTCAATAACTAGACATGGGGACACCTTGAGGTAATGGTCATACTTCTCCTTGTGGACCTGTCATCACCAATCTGGCACTATGATAATTCTTCACCAGGAACTCCTCGTGCTATGATTATTAATTAATGCACAACTTTTAGTTTGGTAGATGTAATATGGAAACACAACAACAAACATAACACAAGAATACCATAGACTATGATAAGAAGGAATGATAATAAATCTGAAATATCAGAGTAAATTATAATATTAACATGAAATTTTTACAATCTCACCCATGAGGTACTTCAAGTGTTACTGAATTCACTTGCCTTCCACCAATACTATGGGAGAAACCTCACAAATACACCTCTTAATGGCTTTTTTAACACACCTTCAAAATGATGGCTTCCTTTACACACTTACTCATACAATATTTCTCACTACTTCCTTCTATGCTAAATGAGGGGATGTGGCCTCTTTATTTATAGAACTTCTAGGCTTATCCATCTTATCTCTAAGATAGGATAAGAAATCCACTCTGACAAATCATATTCCATACCTTAACTCTTATCTGTACATGTAAGCTTATATTTTAAGATAAGATAAACCTTATCATTTCACATGGGTTCCACATTTTTAGACTTTTTACAAATAAAATACACAAAATATTTATGACCTCACTCCTTGTCCTTATTACCAATATAATATTTCTAATTCCTAATCATGTAGACCCTACTTCTCTACTTACCCCAACTTTGAAATTTTAACATTACCAGACCACTTACGACAAATATTTACTTTTTACCACAACATTCCTATTGTACTTTTGACTATTACCGTACTATACATTATTGGCAGCATCGTACTGACAGCACCGTTATCTTCTATCGGACGCTACTACTAATTACACTTAACAACATCCTATTCCTAATACATACATTAATGAAATAGAAATTACGGAGGAAAATTTTAGTGTCGACATCTTCCCCCTTCCTAGCTTCTACTCTGTCCTCGGAGTAGACTATTCTGGTGCTTGGAAAATCTTTAACTTGTCATGGTTGACCCATTTCATAATGGGAGTTCCATCCAATTCCTTCAGTTGGTACGTACCATTTTCATGCATAACTACTATTTTGTAGGGCCCCATCCATTTTGGAAGAAATTTTCTGTCTTCTTTTTTTGTATCTGGAATCATATACTAGAACCAAGTCATTCACATGAAATGGAGACCAATGGATCTTTTGATCAAAGTATTCTTTCTGCTTCATTTTCTTCTTATAGCTTGTATCCTTCACTATTTCCCTCATTTCCTCTAGTAAATGAAGATGTACCAACTTTTCTTTTACTGAATCACTTTCATCCATCCTTTCATTTTTCATAACTCTCACAGTGGGAATATCAAACTCAATAGGAAGAACTGGATCAATGCCATAAGCCAACTGAAATGGGGAGTATCCTGTTGCTGACTTTGATGTTGCCCTATATGCCCACAATGCTGCATGAATCCTTTTATCCCACTTATGTACCTGCAAGGCTGCATCTTTTGCTAGAATTTGACACAACACAAAATTTGTTCGTTCCACTTGTCCATTTGTATTTGGCTTGTATGTTGTTTCCTTCTTGTGCTTAATAGAAAATTTATTGACTAGGGATTCTACCACCTCATTAATGAAGTGGCTTCCTTGATCTGTTACAATTTCTAATGGACAACCAAATATGGTGACAATGCGTTCATATATGAACCTTACCACTTCATCCATAGAAGTTGTTTTCAATGGCATAGCTTCAACCCACTTAGTTAAATAATCTATAGCAACTACAATATTCTTATTTTGGCATGGTGGGTAGTTAGAAGTGGACCTAAAATGTCTATTCCCTACTTTTCAAAGGGACCAAGTTGAAGCATAGGGAATAATAGAGCTGATGAAGTCTTACAGTTATCATGTGTTTGACAAATATCACATGTCTTACAATAATTATAACCATCTCTAAAAAGAGTGGGTCAGTGATAACCTGCATCCAAGATCCTTCTTGTTGTAAGTTGTCCAAAGAATTTCCGTCCACATGTACCATTGTGGAATTCTTCTATTAGTTCCTTCCCTTGATCACGTCCAACTGGCCTCTTGTATTGTCCATCAGGTCCTATTCGAAATAATACTCCATGCAGAATAGAATATGGACGACTTGCTTGGGTAATCTTCCTCTTAGTCTTTGCATTCGCACCATCAAGAAAATTGAATTCATTCAGATAATTCCAAATATCTATGTATTCACTAGGGAATGTGTCAAGGGATAACAATGCTACATCTAGGAAATCATCATCATCACAAGATGAACCTAAACCATCATAGGCTCGAGAGAGTGCATCTGCATTGACATGCTTCTTTCCTGGCCTATTTATAATATCAAATTCAAATTCTTGTAGCAAAATTATCCATCTGGCTATCCTCCCTGATGAGTTAGGCTTATTTACAATATATTTTAGAGCCTGATGATCTGTTACAACTTTAAATTTTTTCCCTAGCAAGTACTTCCTAAACCTCTTTACAGCAAAAATGATAGCTAGAGCCTCTTTTTCAGTTATAGTATAATTTACCTCGGCACTACTCATTTGTCTGCTCCCAGAGTAAACTGGATGTTCATTCCCATTTTCATCCTTTTGGCTTAAAGTACTTCCTAGTGCTGCATCTGAGACATCAGTGTACATAATGAATGGCTTGCTCCAATCTAGATTCTTTAGAACAGGTGAAGACATCAAGGCTTCCTTTAGTTGTTTAGAAGCTTCTTGCACCTTATTTCCTAGTTCATAAGTAACATTCTTCTTCAAGAACTGGGTTAGTGGTTGTGTAATATTTGAGAAATTCTTGATGAACCTTCTATAGTAACCCACATGGCCTAAAAATGATCTCAACTTACTTCTATTCATAGGAATTGGTAACTCTTTGATTTTTGAAATTTTATCAGGATCAGTACTAATACCATCTCTGGATACAACATGCCCTAACAAAACACCTGTAGAACATCAAAAGACACACTTTGTAGGGTTTAGTGAGGATTGGTTCTTCATTCTAACCTTTCAAATGTTGTCTCCATCTGGTGCAGGTGGTCCATCTTGCTCCCATAGATGCAAAAATCATCTAGAAATACTCTAATGAAGTTCCCAATGTAGGGTTCAAACACCCTATTCATCAAATGCTAGAATCGTTGCTAGAGCATTACACAACCCAAAAGGCATAACTCCATAAGCAAACGTTCCCCAAGGAGTGGTGAGCGTGATCTTCAACTGATCTTTCTCTGCTATACGAACTTGGTTGTATCCGCTATATCCGTCAACAAAACTATAACACTCCTGGCTAGCTGCTTCATCCAAGATGTGATATGAAAATAGAAGAGGGTAATGATCCTTATTTGTTGCCTTATTGAGCTTCCTGTAATCAACACAAATGCGTAGCTTCCCATTCTTTTTTATTGAGATCACAATAAGTAGAAACCCATTTTGAATTCTCCATAACAAATATGAATCCTACATCAAGAAACTTATCTATTTCTTCTTTTACAATCTTGGAAAAATTAGGATTCATTCTATATGGTATTTGATTTATGGGCTTAGCACCATCTACCAGTTCAATATAATGTTCTACCCAACTTACTTGATGGAGTTCCTTGTAATCCAAAGTGAATAGGTGTATGCACCTTTGAAAGAGCTGGAGGTAGCATTCCTTCTCACTCTCCATCACAGCATCACTAATCTTTATTTGTTGGAGACGATCATCAATTTATTCTTTAGATAATTTTTATGGGCTCATGAGTCAGTGTGATTGGAAGGATATCCATGACCAAAACATCAACCTCACTTTCTTCATCTTCGGTGTCCACTTCACTGGTACTCGAGTAATCAGAGAATGTCCAATCATTAGTTTCATCACTTGAATCCATAGGTTCTACCTTATGATAGCCGAGGGATCACGTTTATCTTCACCTTCTCTCTACCATGTCCAAGTGTCATGAAGCCTTCATTCCAGTAGTTTCTTGCATGAACTCACCTTAGCCATGGCCTTCCTAACAACATTGGGTACGCAACAATACCATTTTTCATGACCTGAAAGTCTACCACACATACAACACCCATAATAGATATTGCCACATTTAAAACTACACCTTCTAGTTTAGTTTTTTCCCTTATTTAATGACCTTAACATATGTGTTGAGGGGTGATCAATTTTTAAACCCAACATAGTCATTACAGACTCGGTCATTACATTAACTGCAACACCTCCATCAACTAATACATCAAGAATTGAAATACCATTACATAATACCTCAGCATATGGAGCGTAGGGATCTGCCTCTACCTCCAAAATAGGGACCTCAACTTCCTTCCTTCGTCGAGCATTAAGTCCACTTTGCGCAGCTCCCACCTATTCTCAGAAGACATAGCCAATACTTGACCATATGTAATATTTGTAGGCTTTTTAGATAGATCTTCTAAGGTGGAGTACGGTCCTTGTCCCTATGAAATAAGAAAATCTTGCACACCTAACTTTATTCTCCTATGTTTCTTACTAGTTTCTCCTTTCATCTTCTTAGGATCATTTCCCTCTTGATTATCTTTTTCTTTCTTTCTTTTTGTTATAAACACATCTACTTCATTATTTATGTTCTTATATACTACATCAAAAGAATTCATAGGTGTTTTCCCTTTATCATTATCTCTGTGTACCAGATGTAGAAGGACTATCTGGACAATTATACTTATACTGGCCTTTTTTATAACAACCATAACATACAACTTCATAAATATTTCTTTTCGGACCTCTATCTCCTCCCTGAGAACTAAATTCTTTTCCTTGAAGAAGATTAATAGTTAACTGACCCATCTTCTTGAGCAGATCTTCATACTCAGTAGATGTACTAGGAGAAAGATTTGTGCTCACTGAGAGTGGTTGTGGATTCTAAACCAAAGGTGCTGGTGTAGGCTCTACTTTAGCAACAATTTCTTTAGGCTCCTCTTCCATGCTTTCTTCTTGCCTTCTTGCAATCTCCTTTGCTTATTCAATGGTAGTTGGGCGGTCATACTTCACTCGTTGTCTAATCTCTGGCTTCATCCCAAGAATGAAGTGCTTATAGAGGAGATTATCCACACCATTCATCAACCCATCCGCTAATCCTTCCTTCCGGATCTGGGCATCGAGCTTCCTCCTTAGCTCTAGAACATGAGCATGATAATCCCTTATCTTCTCCTTCTCTCCTTGGGATAGCTTTGTGATATCGATCATGAAATCTACATATTTCTATTGTTCACCAAATTCTTCAAGAAAACTTTCAGTTAATAAATCCCATGAGTTTTTCACATTATCACCTAGTGTTTCAAACCACCTAAGGGCTGAACCATCCAAAAAAGTTGGAAAAAATTCAGTCCATTGTTCCCTTCTTATAAGACCATTGCAAATACAAGATTGTTTAAACTCTTGAATGAAAGAGGAAGCATCTTCATTAGATTGGGCTGAAAAAAACAGGATTCTTCCCCATTTTCAAAAGTAACCACAGTGAAATACCAACCCACAAGTACAATCAACAAGACTTATGTGCACAAATAATTGGAATCACTATAATAGAAAATAGAAATGACCACGGTGAACTATGGTAAAACTTGACTTACTGCAGTAAAAACTGACTTTACTGTGGTAAACACTATTCACAGTAAAAAGTGAAGTTACTACGTTAAATACTATTCACGATAAAAAGTGACTTTACTGCGGTAAATACTATTCATGGCAAAAAGTGACTTTACCATGGTAACTACTATGCACAGTAAAAACAAGGTTACCCTCCAAATGATTTCTGACTAAGGGGGAATATTTCTCCAAAAAATCCACCGAGGAATGGTCCTAGCGATAGAACCAAAATGTCATCATCAATCCGGCACTATGATAATTCTTCACCGGAAACTCCTCATGCTATGATTAGTTACTAATGCATAGCTTTTAGTTTGGTGGATGTAATCTAGAAACACAACAACAAACATAACATAAGAATACCATAGACTATGATAAGAAGGAATGATGATAAATCTGAAATATCAGAGTAAATTATAATATTAACATGAAATTGTTACAATCTCACCCATGAGGTACTTCAAGTGTTACTGACTTCACTTGCCTTCCACCAATACTATGGGGGAAGAAACCTTACAAATACACCTCTTAATGGCTTCTTTAACACACCTTCAAAATGATGGCTTCCTTTACACACTTACTCATACAATATTTCTCACTACTTCCTTCTATGCTAAATGAGGGGGTGTGGGCCTCTTTATTTATAGAACTTCCAGGCTTATCCATCTTATCTCTAAGATAGGATAAGAAATCCACTCTGACGAGTCATATTCCATACCTTAACTCTTATATGTACATGTAAGCTTATCTTTTAAGATAAGATAAACCTTATCATTTCACATGGGTTCCACATTTTTAGACTTTTTACAAATAAAATACAACAAAATATTTATGACCTCACTCCTTGTCCTTATTACCAATATAATATTTCTAATTCCTAATCATGTAGACCCTACTTCTCTACTTACCCCAACTTTGACATTTTAACATTACCGGACCACTTACGACAAATATTTACTTTTTACCACAACATTCCTATTGTACTTTTGACTATTACCGTACTATGCATTATTGGCGGCGTCGTACTGGTAGCGCCGTTATCTTCTATCAGATGCTACTACTAATTACACTTAACAACATCCTATTCCTAATACATACATTGATGAAATAGAAATTACGGAAGAAAAATTTTAGTGTCGATAGACCAAGTAGAACATGCCCAAAACATTATGGGCTTAAGCCCACCCCCATGTCCCACTTTGAGAAGGTGTTGTTATCGGTCCAAAGTGCACCTTTGATTTGGATAGGCTATCTGAATCTGACTTCTGTCAGTACAATGAGATCCCCTCTGAGTTTTGGGTGTCTCAAACTGAGGAGAACCTCCAGAGCGAGTTGGTTCCCTTGATGGGTCACCTAAAACTATTGATATTGACAGGGATTGAGGGATAGAAGAAAGCTAAAAATAATCGAAAGTAAACAAAGGGTGATACACCAAATTTTTAGGGACCTATGCTTGTACAAAAACACACTTAAAGAATGATAAAGGACTGATAATTCACTTTAATTGATTGTTTGACAAATATTGCACTCACAAAAGGTGTTTAAACACACTTAGATGACCTGTAAAAATCACAATACAATTTGATGGAGGTGTTATAATGCTATAAGCATTTAAAGGAAAGCAAAATTCACTAAAACACACTGCAAAATTGTTGTAACACACTACACAAGCTTCAATATGGAGGAAAATAGAGTCTTTATTGATCAAGAAGGTGCAACAATACAAAAAATACGCACACAAGTCTACAGAAAAATAATAAGCCCCCTTAAACATGTGCATAAGCATGGTTTTAAATACAAGAGATCACCTCCCAAGCTCTAAAAAATAGCCTATGCTAAAAATTAGCCTAACTAGTTGTTTGGAAACAAATCCAAAAATAGCCACTCATGCAGAAGAGCACCTTACCAGTTTGTGCCAACCTCTTTTGCATAATTTTGATTTAAAATAATCAAATTCTATATTTATCCTTGTAAAATAATAAAATAATATTTTTCTCAATGCACCCTGCATTATGCCATGCAAAATTGTTTATATTGGCCTTCATAGTCGAATTTGGCATGCTTCTAAGTTAGCTAAATTTTGAAAACACAAACTGAGCTTGTTTTCCACTTTTTCCTCTTGCAAACGCCATTAATTATTGATTTGAATGATTCCATCATGTAGAGTAGGATGAGATATTTTCAATGAGACCAATTTTATAAAATTTTGGAACTATAAATTGAAAGATATGGCCATTTGAAAATTTGTCTATCGGGAAGCACATGAATGTGACACGTGGTGACCTCTAATTTTCTCGTGGGGATCACCTCTACGTATGTGTAATTTACTTTTGTATTTTCCATGTGTCCGCCTCTAGTTAGCTCGCGGGATCGGGCTTTACTTCCTTTCTTTTCTTTTTCTTTTTTTTTTCCTTTGCAAATGGTTTTGCTTTCTTTATAAAATGCGAGCCAATAAGAGAATTCCAACGTATGCTTTAGATTTCATAGTGTCACTCCTCTCGTTTACCTCCATTATGAAGTACGAACCAATAAGAAGGATATACGAACCTTCATAGTGTCATTATTTTCTTTTACTTTCACTAACTATTGTGAAACCTAGGCTAATGAAATCATTACATGCCCCTCGGGTTGTCAAACTTTCTTTAGCTCTCGACTGACAACTGTGAAGCATGGTCCTATAGGAAATCTCCACGCTCTTCATGGTGTTAGTCTTTTCTTTTATCTCCTCTACCCACTACGAAGTATTGACCAATGAGGAAGCTCCACGCCCCTTCACACTTTGTTGTGTCAGACCTTGCTTTTTCATCGGATTTGTCATATTGCAAAAGGCGAGCTAATAGGAAGGTTCCACATAGATTTGGGTTGCCATCCTTTTTCAGAGTTTTCCTTCACGTCACAAATTTTAACTGGGGTGGACTTAAAGGTTTGGCTTTATAGAAAGCTGCCACATATAGTGCCTTGACAACCTTTGACTACCCAGACCCGAAGATTAATAAAATGTGGCGCATTCTATGGCTTGAGAAACTCTGGAGCCCATTTTCTCAAATTGCAATAGAATGTCATTACATTCTCCTTCTTTGGTCATTGGATTTGTGTCATGTGGCCTCCTCTGATTTGATGTGGGTTTGGAAACCCTTTGGCTTCATAAAATGTTGCCACGTATAGTGCCTTTTGACCTCACTAACTTTTCCCGAGCCTGACACCTTTATCAAAACTAGTTTATTGTGGACTCGAGGTCCGCAGAATGGATCTTCCTTGAAGTTCGTCGGAATGGTGACACATGCCCCTGCTTTGACCATTGATCTTGCGCCATGTGGCCCCACTAATGCTTGTTGTTGAATTTGACGGCTAAATGAACTTCACGCGGATTTTTTAAATATAACCCACCAATGCTTTATAACTTAGTCTCCTATGGGTTTTTAATGCGAATGGCCAATGCTTTAGAAAGATGGAACTTGACTATCGTTTAAATGTATTTTTCCCTTTAAAAAGGCTAAGTCCATTTAAAAGGAGTGATATGTGGTCTATCAAGAAATGCTTCTATTCTCAGTGTTCTCCAATATGACCTCTAGCATTATAGTCCCCAGCTCGTGCAATCCATCTAGATAAGTCATTCCCATAAACTCGTTCTTGCTCATAATACTCCTTTCAACTTCGACATTTTTTGAAAGACATGTGTCTAGCTGAATCTAGCAAATCTTTCTTTCTGGTTGAGTTCATGATCTATAATGGATTGATTGTCAAGTTCATAGAAGCTCTAAAGCTTTGTATTCTTCCATCATTGCTAAGGAGCTCTCACATTCTTCAATCACGACTTGCACATTATCCTGAGCAGATGAAAAAAATTTAGTACCCCCTTTCAATGATTGACCAAAAATGGTCAGCATGTGTACTTTATTAATCCACTTTGGTTCATAGCCTTGGTATAATAAAAGTGTTTACCATCCAAAACTTTAGTTAATTAGGTGCAGGTGGGTTGGTTAAGTGTGTTAGTTGTGCCCATCCCCCAGGTTCAAACTTTGTTGGGAACGTTGCTTATGTATGACTAGTTGTGTTGGTTGATTATGTTGTTTTTTTAGTTTCTAAGGATTGGCCTCCTATTGTGTCCCGAATCCGGTTCATATCTCTAATCAAAAGTACATACCCTTGGTAATAAAACTCGCATTTCATTGAGGTATTTTTTCAAACAATTTGTATGCCTATGCTTTTACATTTTGTTGTTGTTGTTGTGTGTGTGTGTGTGTGTGTGTGTGTGTGTGTGTGTGTGTGTGTGTGTGTGTGTGTGTGTGTGTGTGTGTGTGTGTGTGAGAGAGAGAGAGAGAGAGAGAGAGAGAGAGAGAGAGAGAGAGAGAGAGAGAGAGAGAGAGAGAGAGAGAGAGAGAGAGAGAGAGAGAGAGAGAGAGTGAGAGAGAGAGAGAGAGAGAGCATTTTTTTATTTATTCAAGGTATTTCAAGGCATTTGTGAGCATTCTCACTGTATACATTCATAGTGTCAATGAGACACATCTATTTGAAGGCAAACAAAAAGTTATTGATGTAAGAGTTTTTGGTGCATTTACAACTTGCAATATAATACAATCAAGCAATATATGTTTTTACATTTGCCATGTACACTACTATTAAGCGACCCACAATGTAAGTTTTTACATCTAGCATAAAACTAAAATATCATACATACTATGATCCCCATGTTCCAATTACTTCTCATAATTATCAAGGTGTTTACCAAAAATAGTTATGGGATTCAAACAGAGAAATGGGGGGTTGAAGTGTCACCTATCGACTAGGTAACATTTAATATATGTCATATTGTTTCATGTTGTGGTGTCTTAGTCCCATTGACTATCATTAAATGGTTTGTAATCATTTTCAAAATGAGGGGCTTTTAAGTCTTTAATTACACCATAGGTGTCTCCTTTGAAGATGACCTTGTTGGAAAGCATCAAATTCCGATAGGCCTCTTCACAGAATTATTTTTATACGGAGGCATAACCTATTGTGGGACTCTTTGCTGGAAAGAGTCAAGATTTTCCGGCAAGAGTTTTTCCTGTCAAATTTAAAGCTAGAATTTATTATTGTTGTTGAGACTATTTATTATTACTGTTGAGACTCTTTTTTCAGTCATAATGGTTCACCGAATGCACCCAACAGGTGTCCATTTTGATTGGTTTTGCTAGCATACTTCTAGTCTGTGCTGAAATAGGAGTTTGAAACAGGATATGGATGTCTGCAAAAATAAAACAATAAAAATTCTCCATATTTAGGACTCTTTTCGGTATATTTTCCAATATGCCACATCATAAGCATGCATCTCTCCCTCTTTATAGCCATATTTGTTTTTCTTGTTTACAGATTTTTAATTTTTAATTTTTATTTTTGTCGGCAACAACAAATATTTTAGTTTTGGGCATTTACCTTTTGGTATGTCTTCCCATACTGCATTTATATCAAATTTTACACCCTCTTCACCTAATGCTTACATCACTCGCCGCCCCTACATAAAGTTAAAACAAATACTGGCATTCAATGCATTGGAATATACACACTATTATTGATTGCCTATATAACTAGATGTAATACCTTAACAAACAACACACACTTTGCAAACAACTTATAGTAACTGATGAAGGTCTTACCGATTCATTTAGTTAGAGCAGCTTTCCACAGCCATCATCCCTTGTCTATTGCGCACATTTCTTGTGTCAGTTGTTCCCTATAGCATTACTGCAATTTGATGAAAAATCTTTAGAGATATTTAGATAGATAAATTTGGAGAATGAATCAAACTTTGGCGAAGCAATTACTAGTTGAATGCTTAAATGCTCCTCAACTCACATTGGTATTGCTACTTGGACACTAAAGAAGTAGACTTTGTGCAAAATATGGCTGAATGGTGGGGTCCACAACATGTGTTTCATCAAAGCTATGTAGTCTTCTTGCAAATGAAGAGAAGCGAGAGAAACCCAACGTGTGCTCGCCTGTAGTTGTACATATTTTTGGCTTGCATGACTGACAACTTGGAATGTTCTCTTCGACCTGCTCTATTATGGTTATGATATTATTGAGATGCAAACCTTGTGCCTATTAGGAACAATTCTCATCATTATGTATGAGAGGTGAGGTAGCACAAGTAGGAACTTCAATGAGGATAATTGTGTAAGTTGTAGCGTTGAGAAATTGGAATAACCATATTAAATTTAATCACCTATTATAGATGAATCTGGTACATAGCACAACACTGTAGATTGTCAATCTCCATTCTTCTTAGTTTTAATAGCTATAGAAATTGTGTGCAGAAGAGGAATGTCAGGTTACAGGTGATTGGATGTTGTTGACTGGGAAACTATACTTGTGTGTTGTGTGTATGACTATGCTTGTGTATTGTGTCCATATTAGATGAATGAGATTATGCACACCTTCTCTATACACATGTGATGTGAACAAATATATTGTATAAAATAAAAGTTTACTTACCTTAAAAAATGATGGTGTGCTACTGTAGAATAGTGTTTTTCTTAGCAGCAGAGGAATAAGCATCCATTCGATTCACTTTTACCTTTCTGCACCTAATATTTACTTTGTTTGGGAAAGAAAAAAGTTTGGATTAACAAAGAGGAAGGCCGTTTGTTAAAAATGCTAGGCTTACCCATGAGAAAAGCATAAATCTTTGATTTAAAATCAATGCAAATAGCAATATTTAAGGTCCATATTAAATCAATGCAAATAGTAATATTTAAGGTAAGTATAAATATTGCCACTTTTAACAAGATATATTTCTTTCATTATAGTAAGAAATAACTATTTTGAGTGACATTAATAAGGTGGATGACAACGTGATATATATATATATATATATATATATATATATATATATATAGCCTTAGGAAACAATTAGTGGTAACTTGGATAATTAAATTTGTCATTTGAGTTTTTTTTTTTCAATCAATTATCGCTTTTTATATGTTTTTATTTTTTTATATTACCATTTTGTCTTAAAAATCTTAGAGTAATGTTGAAGATTCAATTTCGTAAATATTGGTTTTATTGCTTGTGTGTTAGGAATTAATATCCCCTATGTTCTAATCTATTCAATGTGTATCTTATTAATAGTATTTAAAGTTATCAAGTTTGCTATGACCCTTTCAATATGTTGAAATTTATTCTTAATATACCACACTTTTATTTGCTCTTAAGTATTTTCTATTTTTATTTTGTTTATAGTTTTTGTTTATATTATTAAAGCATATAATAGTGTAAACGCTTAGATATTTATTTATTGTTTGGCTAAAACAATATTTATGTAAGTTCTTGGGGAAGTGCATATGTGTACACATGTTTTATAGATCTTCGAGAAACATTGAAAATCCAATTTTATAAATATTGAAATATTACATGAACTTTCTTATCGACATTTTCCTTCATTTTTTCCTCTATATTTATTAGTATTGTCACTGTTTAGGGTGTCTTTTGCAACATTTGATGGGAGAGGTCTCAATTGGTATATGGAAGGAAGCCATTGGTGTAATGAAGAGGAGGGAAACAAATGACAGAGAAAATCTCTAGAAGAGAGACTTAGATTCAAAACCAGAATGTTGGAGTCCTGGGAAACTTGCCCTTCAATTTCAAGTAATGGACATCTTCATGAAGTATTGACATTTTTTTTTCCAAATGCATTCAATAGGTCTCCAATTTGAACAGTTCACCTTTGCTAGCATACTCCCAGCCTGTGCCAAAATAGGATCGTTGAAACAGAGTGTGAACATCTGCCAAAGTATATTATATAGAAGGTATATTTTTCAGATCGCCAACTTATCTTTTTGTCCACTGGCATAGTAAACACCTAGCTATTGTAAGCACTATAAAATAACCTGTTTGAAAGCTCTCCCTTTTTTCACACACGGGGGTGTATCATGGAATACCATATTTGTAGCTAATAGAAGACAAGGACATCCTGACACAACATGGACGTTGCTTTCACCGAATGTAACCAACAGGTGTCCATGCTGATCGGTTCACCTTTTCTAGCATACTCCTAACCTCTACTAAAACATGACTATTGAAATAGTGTGTGGACATCCACTAAAGCATTATGGAGAGGGGATTTGGTCAGATGTTTTAGTTTCAAGCACCCTGACAAATATATATGCAAAATGTGCAAGCATGTGAATTGTTCAACAAAATGCCTAAAAGGTATGTGGTCTAACGAATTGTAATGATTGCTGGATGTGCAAAAAAATGGGTTAGTTGAAAATAACTTCGAAACTTTCAAGCAAATGCAATTGGCAAGTGCAAAGCCAAGCTCCACAAACTTTTCCAGCATCCTCCCAACATCTTGACAAAGGTAGTAATCATTGATAATTCAGTAATCAATTGATAATATGTATTCTATTTTATTTTTTGCCTTCAATCTTTGATCATGATCTCTTTCTCACGTATTCACATTCATGTATTGCACTTAGATTGTTGAAAATGAAGTTTTCATTAAAAAAATCATTTTAGTGTTTACCGATGTGGACAATATTTTTGTTACGCTCATATTTTTGGCTCAATACCCAAAGATAGTTACTAACGATGGTGTTGAGATTGACGAAAATGAGACCAAGAAAGGGACGTACCAATAGGAAACTATCTAAGTGGGGTAATGTTCTTGCATTTGCAAAAAAAATGATAGCGAACCCTTCAAAAGCTTGTTGTTTATTGTTCCTCACTCAAAGGAGTATTTGAGCAATTGTGAGAGTCCTTCCTCCAAATCTCCAAAACATATAGCTTTCCTTCACTACGACATTTTACAATGATTGTTTTAGGCATTCATCTAATCCATTCTCTTGCACAACAGACAACACTACTACCGTAGATGTTTAGTGTCGCCGACTACATGATAGAACAAATCCATAAGAACATTGCATTTGCATCCGTTCCAGTGTTTCTTGTACCTCAAGTGCAATTGCTAATTTTTAAGTTATCTATAATGTCAAAGTTTTGGCGTTATTTAAGCATTGTGTACATATGTCGAATTTTCATGTTTTTGAAATCCAACCAAAAAAAAAAAGGTTAAAAACTAAAAGGAGCTCCATAAAGAAAAGGTTGAAATGGATTCAAATTTTTCCACATGCAATTATAAATTTTGACATTTCAACATCAATGAAACATTGCTTTATTAAATGGATTTTTGTAAGGAAAGATCAAAACATTTCAACTTAACATACAAAGAATGTCAAATATATGTCAAAAACAAACCTAAATTTTTTTGTAATGTTAAAATAAAACTTCTTTTATGAAATAGCAACTATAATTACCAAAAATAAAATATCATAATTATTGTTAAAAAAAAGCAGGTGATACACGTTTCAAACCTAAATAAAACTATTATTTTAAAATTTCATATGAGGTAGCATATCTAGAATGAGGTTTATGCACTCAAGTTTATTATTAATTTTTTATTTGGAATGATTCTTCATTCATTGTGAATTCAAAATGATGGAATGAATCACGTAACCTTACTTTCCCTTTTCCATCTCGGGACCGATCGAGATGAGAAGATACATTCCACTTCATTCTGGAGAAAATATTTTTTAATTTGTGTATTTTAATCATTTTTTTTATAGATTTTAAATCTTACATTTAAAATAATTAAATTTGAAATTCATTAATTTTGGTTTAAATTTCATTCTATAAGTGTCATACTTTAAATCAGTAAGTAGATCAAAATTTAAGTGCAGGGTCCCACCTTATAAAGTGGAGGAATTTTATTGCCCTAATAAATGTGTCCGTCCAAACTAAGGGATCACAAAATTTTATTTTATTATCGTAGAAAGCCCTCAAATTACCCATATTTTACCACCACTTTTTGTATTCCAGAGGATCCAGATTATTTTATTCTGGACTCACATGATCTTTCCAGGCCAATAAATTGCTAAAACCACAGCTATGGTACAAATATAACCGATCACAGATGATTCGGTCGGTTTTTATTTCAGCGAAGGTGGAGGGGGATCATTTTAACAGGTGTTTTGATCACTTCACGACAATGCCCATCTTATTTTTTCGGAAGCTATATGGATCAAAGTAAGTACTCAATTCTCTTTCAAATACCATTTTGAATTTATAAACCAATGTTTATGTATCAAGCCATTGAATTCTTTAGTGAGGATTCAGTTCAGAATTGAGAAATGCATGTCGATGTAAGGTAGTTTCAGAAAATATGTAGAGCTTTGAGGAATTGAAGTGGGTCCAAGTATTTTTCAATAGAAAACATATCAGATGGGCTAGAGCATTGAGAAATGAAAGTGGGTCTAAGTAATTTCAATAGGAATTATATCAGATGGATAGAGCTTTCAGAAATTGAAGTGGGTCTAGTAATTTCAGTAGAAAACATATCAGATGGGCTAGAACATTGAGGGAATGAAAGTGGGTTCAAGTAATTTCAATCGAAAACATATCAGATGGTTTGATGGAGGGGATAAGACAGTTAACAAGGCTCAGAACAATCAGAAGAGTGCTAAGAGCCAGACCCATAACTCTGCTACTATCATTGTTTGTGACTGTGGTTTTTTCCTGTTTTTACTTCAATGGATATACTCCATCCCGCCTCCCAAATTTGGGCCACAAACACCCACAGAATGCAAAAAATAGGAAGGAAGGGTATGTTTTGAGAAAAAGGGCTGTTTGCACTGATACTTGTGGAGTACTGTGCTTTCCCCGTGTTAGAGGAATCTGTTTTGGGAGTTCTCAGGTCACACTCTGCGATGTTGGTGGAGCTCATAGGTATCCAGGAATGCCTAAAGAAATGAGGTTTGATATGGAGAAGCATAGAAAAAAGGTTCCTGTGAGAGAGGGGTTTTGCCCTGGATGGGACCCTTATGGCAAAAAGCCAGATGGAATTGCAATGAGTGCCAGATGGATTCGTGGATTGCAAATGGTAGCAGATCTGACCTTGATGCCCTATGGCAAAGCTGGACCAAACCCACATCATGAGTCCGAGAAGGTCATTCCCGCTATTCTCATGACTCAGCTTTATGGCCTAAAAAATGCTTCATTTTATTGGTTTGCAAACCCTCATGATCCAACTTCCATCAGTGTGTGGTCCAAGGGCCTTCTTGAGGTCTTTGCATCTCAGATGAAGGTTGAATATCTTCATCCTGCGGTATCGGATAAATCACCAATTTGCTTTGAGGATGCTATAATCTTTGCTGAAATGACAAATGCTGCCTACATCCCTAATGAAGATGCTCACGATTGGTTGAGACAGAAAGTGCTAACACATTGTGAGATTCCTGTTGTGAATGCCAAAAGGCCTCTGTCTGATGCTGTTGTTATCCACCGGCCAAATTCTCCAAGGAACATAGTTAATTTTGAAGAGATGCAGTCTATGCTTGAGAGAGAATTGCATCTAGCAGTAAAGGTAGCTGAAACTGGTCCAAGGGAGTTTTGTCAACAAGTGAAGCTCGTCGCAGAGACAGACTTTCTTCTGACTCCTCATGGGTCCCAAAATGTTGCAGTTTTGTTCTCTCGACCTAATGCTGTTATATTAGAAGTCTTCCCTCTCCTCTATCATGTTGATTGGCTTGGAAATTTGTTGCACACAGGAAGAATGCATCACTATGAGTTATATGGAACTTGGACAACTGAAAGATTGGGCATGCCTTTCCAGATGCGGCTATATGCACTTCTTGTAGGCTGGAAGAGATGTTTTTATGTTAGGCAGTGCATGAATTATGGTAAGACACAAAAGATTTTTGTAGATTTAGAACAATTACAAGATATTTTACACTCTCTTACATCTAGCTGTCGTGTGGCAGTTCAAGGATCAAGATGTCTCACATCATTAGTTTCAAACAGAACCATTTTTGCCTCTTGAGCATTAAATTCTTTCCGCAGATTCAATTTATCATTTAATTTTTCAGAGTATTATTTCGCTAGACAAGTCTTACATATGTTGTGCTGCATGATGAACTCTTGAATGGGGGAGAACTTCAGCTGTGGTGGACAAATCAATATCTTGAAGAGATTGAAATAAGTGACTTTGTATTATAAGCCTTGCCCCAGTGTAACAAGCAATAGTACTTGTCCTTCACAACCAATCCTCTGCCATTTTCTTTGCATGAACCTGCTGGAAGGTTATTCAATCAAATCCTTAAGGTTTAGAGGCTTACTTATAGCCTTAATTCCACAATCGCTAATATATGGCACAAGTGCAACGATTGTAAATGCTGGTGAAGGATAAGAAAAGAGAGAACATTACAGTGGCATCTGAGGAATTCAAACTGCAAGGAAAAATGACTTGTTTTACTTCCAGGTTTAGAAATGCAATCATCGTTCTATATGTTCATCTGGAGTGCTGATTTCATTCACGATTTTTTTGTACTTAACCCGATAAAACAGGGGCTCTGTTTAGCATTGAATACCATCTTTTTACACACGGGGTTCTCTTCTTAATCAGAAGCATTGTTTTAGTGTTTGTTTAACAAATGAGTTTCAAAGACTTATCTCAGATTATTTTCATCGTCAATTTTCTTTTAATAGATGAAAATTCATTAATAAGTGGTGTTATTCAATACAGCAAGGTTGGATGATGATAAAACTTTTGACTCAGATTTGTAAAATTCGCATGAAGTTTTAATTTGACATAAAGACATCAAATATTTGAAAACATTCAAGGTCAGGTATGCAATACTTGTAGAAATGAGTTTTGATAACAAGGCACCAATTTATTTTATCAAGGTTATGCATGTTTGGTAATCCTTTGTTGGTATAGGGTGGTGAATTCCCTACTGAAATTCAGCAGTTATTTATTTTACATGTCCACGTGGATATTTGGTGCATAAGATATAATTTTCCTGTTTACCTTCAAAAGATATAGCTAACTTCTTAATTGCAAAATAAGAATTCCAACTAATGTTATAATTGTAGGATATCAGAGAAAAAGACTAGGTGTTTGTAAGAGCAATGTACTCATATGGAGAAGGGTATGGTATTCTAAGCTTGATTGCAATGAAGTATGGACGGACTGGAAAAGTATCATACAATACACCATGGGTTAGGACTTGGTATTTTATTTTGTTCTTGAAAACAGAGATGGAAGCATGACATATAAACTTGACTTCATTGTTCTAGCCATCAAAGCATATAAGGAACTGTTCTAGCTACTGTCTATTTTGTGCATCAGCAGTAGTGCCTTGGGCAATGTTTCACTTGGTCGGCCATATATGATGTGCGTGTTATTTACAATTGTACTGGCATAATAATGCCAAATTCAATTACAAAAGAATAGTAATTTGTTCAATCTTTATATGCCGGCTTACATGTTTACATCGGACTTCTTTTTCAGTTTCTTCCTCAAGGAACAATTTCTTAGCAGATGATATTTTTGGTGAAATTTCAGTAATCAGACATGTTGCATGCATTGTGTTTCTCACCATTACAACATTCCAGTGAAATGGAATCAAGGATGATTGTTTGAATTAGACCTTCACACAAAACAAATTTGTAAGGATGCTGAGATAGAACTTCTGCGGGATTGTTACTACTTCTATTGTTTCTTGGAACGTTCTACTCTTGGTTCTCACTTGTTTCCAAACCTGCTGTAAATCAAGCCTGAATTTGATACATTGCCTATTCCTCTCAATGCAAATCATCGAGTTTTAAGACTTCAGAATCTAGCCTGCCTCCAAAGCATGGCATTGTCAAAATTGAGAATCGCTTCAAGAATGGTAATTGAAGGAGATAACTTGGCTTCTGAGAGTGTTTCAACAGCTTCTGATAGGCAGGGACATCCATGGGATGTTGCTGGCATGTCACAGGAATTTAGGGGCGTTCCCTGCCTGGAAACGTTAATGATGCATGGTATGCATCCCATACCCACGGGGACACATCCCAGTGTTCATTGCTTTCTAGTATCCAAAAGGTACTAGTTGTTTACCACTTGCAAGAAATCTTATAACACAATATTTATGTACTTAATCGACATTGGAGGATGAGATGCGAAAATAGAACAGTATAAAGAATGTGAGACAGAACTGAATGGAAACTTGAAAAATAGGGACATAGAGAAAATACATTTTGAGTCAAATCAATTGCATGAAGAAGTAGACCAACTGATCTTCAGATATGCCTGGATCTTCTATCCTTGCTTTTATGTTTTGTATAGAATCTGAAATTTCATTTGAGGGAAAATCTTCTTTGTCATGTGTCAAAAGAAAGATGAGTAGAGCTGTTGATAGTAGTTTGAACAATATCAAGCTATAGACCCCCTTTTCATGTCCATTGAGTCATTTTGATTGGAGCATCTTAGAGTTTGAGTGAGCAGCATAGCAGACATGTTTTGCAGCATCCACCAGTTTTTTCTGAGCAACCAAAAAAAGATGTTTCATTTGAGCTTAGCAGTTTTGTTACAGCAGCTGAGTGACTTTCATATTCTAAGCCTAAAGAGTGTTAAGTTTCTTACTCAGTTTCTCTCTTTTTGAGCAGTTATATTTTTGGGGCAGTCTTTAACACTGAAAAACTTAAAAACCCTACCCCTAAAAAGAATTAGTGAATCAAGTAGTTATGGTGATAAAAATCAAAGGAGGGTTTGCAGCATAAAGTGGGACAACTGGAATGAATTGCCCATCTGTACTTTTGGCTGCATTTGCAAAGGTCCCCTATAAGTCCCGCACGCCCCCCACCCCCTTCAAATTGCCTCCCAAGAAAACCAGAACAAAGCCCAATTTAAGTGGGTGATGTCAAAAGATATGTATCATCCGCTCCAAAAATTTAAAGGGGAGTTGTATTTGGGAGAGATAGACTCTCTTCATTTGTATCATCTATTTCTACAACTCGTTTTATACCTGATGACTTGAGGTTCTTATCACAATGAGGTATCATTGTGAGTATTTTTCTAGATATGTAACTGCTTACTAGTTTGTAGTCCCAGCTTTTCAAGTCCTCTACTGGATCCATCATCGTTTTATACTTGTTCTTCTCCGTGCATTAAAATCTTGTTATACAAACCAGGAAGCATGTTTCTAGAGCATGTTCATCGAGCCTCCTTTGTGTAAATGTCTTTAGAAGATCTTAATGTCTTGGACATGGATGCACATTGGTGCCTTTCTCTTAGCCAGCAGAACATGATTAGGATATTTTTACTCACATCCTTAGGATATCCTATAGGATTTATAGGGCGGAGCAAGTCGGAATAGAATTTACACAAGGTCTTTGCACCTTAAATGTCTTTTACATAATACTATAAATAGCTTAGCTTCCATTCACATCAAATCTATCCCTACTTGATATATGCGAAACATCAATATTCATTTTTTGATGCTCTAAAATATGTTTGAAATTGAAAAATGATTGAGAAGGAAGCTACGATGTTGACAAGATTTGAACTTCTCTATTCCCTATATTCCACTTCCTATGTGTTGCTGTCACCATGGGCCCATATTCTTCTCAGATATTGATTTCATTAATCGTATAGCCTCTCTATACATCACTTGCATATTTTTGAAATTGATAAACACTGTTGAGGTTGATAGTTACTTTGCTCTGGTAGCTGATCAATAATTGTGACAGACCAACATTGCATGAGATTTCACAATGGCAAAGGCTACGAGACTGATATCGAAACCTCCAATCAACATTGCATTTCTTAATACGGTTTCAATATGCTTGAATGATGATGTGCTACTAGAACAATGCACTTCTTGAGCTGCTTTTTACATGAACAATTCATGAATGTATCAAAAGCTAGTGTTTTCTTCAATCAACTTCCAAATCAAACCTAGCACTAATGCAGCATGCCTTTTGGATATTGATTGTATGAATCATTACCTCGTCCAATCCAAAATCATGTAGCCTCTATATACATCACTTGGATATTTTTGAAATTGACAACCTATGTTGCCAGGTTACGGGTACAGGTAAAGGTTTGATACGCGGATACATCAATTTTAAAAAACCCTTGGGTATGATACGTCTTGGATACGTCCGCCGCGCGCACGCACACACACGCACACACACACACACACACACACACATTTTACTCATTTTTTAGTCCATAAGAAATACAAAACTTGAAAAAATATAGTACGATCAATGTTCAAAACATTCAATATACTTAAGATTTTACATTTTCTATGATATACGAATAGTGTATTCCTTTGTGTTTCATCCATTTCCTTTAAGATTAATTTGTGTTGTGATGGTGGCCATAAAAGATGTATATAGGGAGCTCCTAAAGGACTTATTTAATGAAATTGACTCTACCCTGCCAATGATAACTAAAGAGGTCAGTCCAATGGTTGGTTCTTGCATACATATTATCCAAAATCACCTTCTAATCCTCCTTCGGGATGCGGGAAGGAGTCAATGTTGTGCCTTGGTAGTTTCTAGGAAAGGATGCTCATTGAAACTTTAAGCTATGCAATTTGTGGTTCCAAAATTTTCTATTAGTACTAAAGATCACTTGAGATTTGATCTCAGAAATAACTTGTATAGAGACTTAGATATATGTCCAAATTTCTATGAATAGCTTCTTTACTTGGCCAATTGCAATGATACCAAATAATAACCTCAAACATTCTTGATATCCTTTGAATATTATCTCTTCAATAAACTAGAGGGATTTTAAACAATCTCTAGGTTTCCGCCCTCCTAGTCTAGTCCTCAATAAAACTGAAGTTTGCTTGAGTTAAAATAAAATATATATAAAAAAAAATTTAGAGCCCCCCCCATTGCCCAACCTTGCGAGTACGTCCCAAGTACGTCCAAGTACATCCCGATATGTCTCAGATATGTCAAAATGTACTCGGGATGTATCCGTACTAGGTATGTATCCGAGGGGTACTGGGGGTTGGGGACGAACCTTGGTAACATAGTTGATAAACATTGGTGAGGTTGATAGTTACCGGCGTATGTACTCTACTCTGGTAGCTAATTTGTAAATTTTTTATTGAAAAACCGATTTGCAAATTTGATAGATGAGTATGACATCTAGATGATGTGCACAGGACTTCGCAATGAAATAGGCTATGAGGCTGATTTGGAAACCTTCGATTCAACATTTCGTTATGTCGATAAGCATTCAACAATGGTAACAAGTTTTTAGATCTAATGGTGTGACCTTCCATTTGATTGACATTTAAATTTTTTAGATTATTATATTAATAGGCAATCTACAATGGTAGCAAGGGGTGGGATCTAATGGTGTGACCATGTAAATTTTTATTTGTGCATTAAATTTGACATCTATTTAACCGTCATTTATTTTTTATTTTGAGATGTCAATCAAAAGATAGTAATATTTTGAGCATACGATAGAGTTTGGAGCCTTATTTTTTCCAGAGACATTTTTTTTTTTGTAATCAACAAGTAGGAAATATGAAGATAATGTAATGAAGTTATTAAAAAATGTGGTGTGCATAAAATCTAAGATAAGAGCGTTGAGATTTTTCAAATAAATGTATTTAAGATGTTTATACTAGTGTCTCAATATGTCTTCCATCTGCTGAAATGATGATGTGCTACTAGAACAATGCATTCCTAAGCTACTTTTAACACAAACAGATCTTGAATGTACCAAATTCTTTAGATAACTTCCAAATTAGACCTAGCACTAATGCAGTGTACCTGTTGGGAACTAAACAACAATTCTAGAATCAATTTATTGTCTTTAATAATAAGTAAAAAGTTCAAAAAGTTACATTTGATTGAACCCTGGTGGTACCAATGCAACCCTTTCTGTGTTGGCTAAGTTTGAGCCATATGACATGTTAAGAGTAGAAACATATTTAATTGGAAAGGTACCTTGTTGCGTGTATACTTACGAATGTCACATCATTGTTTATTTTCTTCCAATACAACCATAAACCTCCATGAACCATTCTTGCTCTAATACCAAATGATATGAACCTAGACATCCATACTTAACAAATCCACAATTAAATGCCCATAGGTGATATTACAATGAATAATGAGGAGAAAAATATACCTTGGAAGCACATGTTATCATCAAAGATAAAAGTCTATGGCTAATACCCAAGGATATCTTGAATACGAATTTGGCCAATTACAAATTTTGATCATACCTTTACTCTAAATGTCGTCATACCTTCACCATCCCATCATATATACATAGTGTAGGATAACTCCCTAGGCACCACTTAATAGAAACACAACTGTTTTGGTTGTTTTTCCTTGGTATGTAATAAGAAGCACACTAGAAACACTAGTACTAGTTAGTTAGCACCAATATGGTGTTAGTTTTGTGCAAGATTTTATCACCAAACTTTGCTTGTAGCCTTCACTAAGGAATTATGTGAGGGCTAGTATAAGTGTTGAACCTTGATGTTGTTGATAGTAGTACCATGTGGTGGTGGTTAGGGTTTGACACTATGGTTGAGTCCTAGGCATCATTTGTGAGTTTGTTTGGCCACTGGCCTCTAGTGTTGTCTGAAGTGTCATTTTGGTGTGGAGCCCTTATAATTGTTGTTGGGGCAAATCGGTAGAGGTGTAAGTGTGGTTGGTTGAGTAATCTACCTTTGGTGTGGGGTTGCTACAGAATGTTGGCATAACCCTTATTGTTTGCTTAGTTACAACTCTTTGATGTGAGTATTCCTTAATGTGTGCATGTTGGTTGCCTCAAATTAGGACTATTTCTTGGCACATCCATTTCCTTAGTGTCAATATTCTAATTTAATGTGGTTCCCCACATTAGCATTGTTGTTGGTTTGCACAACCCTATATTTGGTGTTAATACTTTATTGTTGTCATCACATTTATGTAGGTACTAGTGCATGTTATCCCAAATTCACCTCCCTGGAAAATTTGGTCAGAATGAGTCCTACACATGAAGAAAACATGAAGGGAAATGATTCAGACCCATGAGCTCGAGTTCCAGAACCAGGCAGAGTGAAAATAGAATCTCGAGAAAGTTGAATTTGACCCATGCACAAGAAGAAATAGAAGAAATGGTTCTTTTGTGTGTTCCATATCATTAAACCTATTTAAAGGGTTGAGGGAAGAATCAACAATGGAGTGGCGGGGGTAGAGAACGATTAAACGAACCTATGTAAAGAAAATGACTATGTCAAGTCGTTTCATGTCCTTAAATCTATTTTTGTAAGCTACAGGTGGACTCAACAATGAAAATTGCAGGGTCAGAGAGAAAGGAGCAGTGCCGCAGAGAGGCCAGGAGCAATAAGGGAAGAAAACGGTGAAGACTTAAAGTTTATGGGCTCGAAACAGTTCAGGAAAAGGTCAAAAAAATGACTAAGTATGGAGAAGGTAGTGGAAGAGAGCCACGTGTCCCAACGATGCTTCCCCAAAAGTAAATCCAAAAGGGGGAGCTCAAACTTACGCCAGCCCTCCACGTAGAAAGGTCAAAGGAAGTCAAGGGGTTGGAAGAAAAGGACAAAAAATTGTCTAAGTATAAAAGTGTAAGCAAAGAGTGCTAAGTGTCAGTATAGCACATCTCCAAAGGTGGGTCCCAAGGCAAATACCCAAATGAGCGCGAGCTCGCCACGTAGCCCAAATCTAAAAGTAAGAGGGACCGTTGAGAGATCAGCAGAGGTCAACAAGTGTCAACTTGATGCTCCTCCAAGGGCAAGATGTGGGTTGGGTTTGAAAGCAAGCGCGGTGCCTCCACATGTTTTATCAAAAGGGGCAGTTAGTTGAATAGTCAATGCACAAACATGCCGGCGGAAGCTGCCAAGTGTCTTAATGGAGCTGATTCAGGGGTTGAATAGAGAAAAGGTTTCCAAACGAAGTGCCAAAATGACGTGTATCCCAGAGGGAAGCAGGGCGTTGGGAAAAGGTTAGTTTTTCGCCCTTTTCCCCAAAATGTGTAAAAGTTGCAAAAGGCCTACGACTTTGCCAAAAGGAAAAAGTCAGCATGTAGGCCCGAGTCAAAACCAAGGTGGGGAGTTGGAGGAAAGGGTGAAAATTTTCCTTTTGACAAAGGGGCCCAAAGGAAAAGGTTAGAGCGCATCTCCCCAGCCAACCAAAGGATTCCACGTGTCCCATATTAAAGAGAGGGCTCGTTTTTCAAACTCATTTTCCTACCCATTCATACGGACTCGATACAAACTTCGAAGGGGCATATCTTTCGACTCAGGGCTCAAAATATTTGCAAATATGACACCATTGGAAACGTCTCGACGTCTTCTACGCCATGGAAATTATAAAATAATTTTTTGAGCCCTAGTAGGTGAAAAATGGAGAAAACGTCTTCAGGCCTTTAATGTAGGATCCATCAGTCTCAACAACTAGATCAGATTTAATCTATTTCTTCCATTTCCTCTTCTTTCAAGGCTCCAAACCAAGGATCAATGCAGTAAAGATGGATTTAAGGGGTAGATTTTATCAGAAGCATTAATTAGTAGTGGTTGAGCTTCGACCTGCGTTTCCCACTATCTCTCTCTCTCTTTCTTCTCTCTGATCAAATCTATAAATACGAGGGTAGGATTCATTGTAAAAGGTTGTTCATTTTCCTTCTTCTGCCTCTCCCTTCTTTTCTTCCCCAGGTCTAAATGGAGTTCGAACCTCCTCCCCTGCTCTGTAAATGACATTTTTTGCCTCTTTCTCGCATATGATGCTCTGTGAAAATTTCTGAAGCAATAAAACTCATTTTTGTGATGAATTTGTCCATCCTTTGCTTGTTTTCATTGCATCCTCTTGCCTCTCATCGTTCTAGAGTATTCTATGCATGTTTTGGACGTTTCATTTGTAGATCTGGGATCTGTGTTTGTGGGGATTAAAAAATGGAGTTTTGTGTGAGTCTGACATTTGGTCTGTGATGCTGTTGTCCATCCTCTCCATCGCTCACCTCACATCCCTTCATTTCATGGCCATTTTGGTAGATGATTAGCACTTTCCTTCTCTGGTGTATCACAATTTTAGTGTAGGTTGTTTTCTTGTTTTCTTTCTCTCCTTGTCTCCTTGGAAGTTAGATTAGGATTAGATTAGCCTTGGAATAGGTTATGGCAGGTAGATTAGGAAGAGGAACCAGCCTTCTCTGGAGGATCATTCCCATTTGCAAGTCCCATAGCTTGGGGAATGATCCAATGTTATGTAATCACACCAAATGACCCTGCCTTAGAAAAGCAGACCCATACCACTCATTTGGGGGTGGTGTGATTTCACACTAATAGTTTTGGTATGCCTGGTGGGACCTCAGAGGTCTTCACTTCATTGCAACAAGATTGATGTGCACTTGTTGCAATTTTCCAACTTTTGAGAAGCAACAATTTGCACATCTGGTGACTCCAGCTGGTAAATAACTCATTATCTGAGTTGTAGACCTGTTTTCCATCCATTTTCATTCACTCTTCTTTTCATATCTTTCATTCTTTTCCATCATTCCATGAAGTTGTGCAATCATGACTTCATTTCCATCATGGAATTCACATTCACAGCAGCAACAGTACCATTCCACCTCTAATGTGCTTTATAACTCCTTCAAATCAGTATTTTGAGAAGATTCAAGATCAGTATGTCTACCCCTATGAGTAGCAGTGCCAAAATCAGTTTGGCTATGGAGCTTTCCAAGAGCAGTGGTATGCAAACAATGAAGATAATCAAATACAAGATGCTGGTCTGCTGGAGAAGATCCAAAAAATGGAGGTTGGCATGGTTCAGTCAAGGGGCATAACAAAAATGAAGGCATTTCAGATTGGTTTCAGGGCACCTTGTCCATGGGAAGGCCCTTTTCCAAGACACTATAGCCCTTAGGAGAATCTAGACTTCATGGTTGAAATGACCCCCCAACTTGCACAATGGACTGAGGAGATTAAGGCTTATGAGTTGGAGTCAAGACAACCTTGTCAATGGGTAAGTCCACCATCTCATAGCTTTTCTTTTTCTCCTTCTCAAGCAGCACCACCTCAACCCAAGCTCCAATTTCCAAGCTTCTCAGTTGTTGCCCCAAGTGTTGATTTTATTTCTCCATCTCCTAGTCTTCCACCCTCATCTCAGTTCTTCTATCCTTTTCCCTTCCAAACAATCATCCCCTAAAAAAAAACAAGAAGTTACACCTCCCTTCCCACCACAAAAATTACAAAGATGGTTGAACCCCAACCTATCACTCCTCTTGCTTTCCCAAGCCCATGTTGGGAAGAGACTCATGAATCCAGTCAAGGAGAACAATAAGAAGAGGATCCCAACAGAAAAGAAATGAAAGACAATCTAAAGAGTTGGGTTGCCAAATTTGGGTTTACAAAGATCCCCTTAATGGTTCAAACCAATGGAGGAGGTTAGAGTTGAAAAACTAGTGGTGATTGAGGCTGAGTTTGCAGTAGAACAAGAAAAAGAGGAAGAGAATCAACAATTTGTTTATGACACTTTGCCTGAAGAAGATGCTGATCTAACCCAAGCTGCACAACTAGTTGAAGAGGAGCAGATGGAAGATGTCACTCAAGAGAAAGTTTGTATAGCAAGCCATAGAAGAAAGAGAAGCTGCTGGTTAAATCCAAAGAAGAGGAACACATTCTAGTTCAGTTGAGAGGAGCACAAAAATGCCAATCCAAAAGCTTTGAGCACAAAATAGGCCATAAAGAAACCTTCGGTTCTTCCTCCAAAGTTCATCTCCTCCAAACTCTAATAATAAAGAAGAGTTTGATCTTTCAAACACAATGTTGGAAGATGAAGGAAAACATGGTGAACAAATTGACAGATCAAGAAGATACCATGAAGGAGGTTGAACATTTGCAGCAGGACAACGATGAGGAAATGTATTTGTTTGATTTGGAGGATTGTTTTGATAGGGAAGAACCTGTTGAGTTGGGACTATTGTTTTCTTCCCCTCATCATCCACCTTCCAAACACATTGTTATCACAAACAATCCTCTAGAACAACAAAGTAGAAATTTTGATTTGAAAAACTATCATGCTAGGAGAGCATTCAATTCCAAACAGACTTGCATTTTCAACAACTCCTTGGACTCAAGTTTGGAGTAGATATGAACCTTCCATGTTCTTCACAGAGAGGAGGAAGAGAAGGTTGATGGAAAAGGATCTCACCAATTCTTCCATGCCATCCACTCTAAGAGGTCTACAAGAAGGATCCATTTTTGGAGTTGAAAATTAGAGCAATAGGCACATCAATCATACCAGACCATGCCCAATCAGGTACTTGGCTTCATTGGAGCCAAAGGAGAAGTCAAAACCAGTCATGCCTACTTCAGGGCATGAGGGTGAATACCAAAGCATAAAGGGTCATCATCAATACCTCTAGGAGTCGAATGCAAGTTAGTTTGAGGAGGTATTTTCCATTAATGTTGATACTCTTGATGATTTGGGTGGAGGACTGGCTTATTGTCAGTTTTTCACTCATATAGGAAGCTATATTTAGTGTCAAATCATTTGCATGGATGCCCCTCTTGAGAAAGGGAAGATACTTCTCCCTGCCTATAATAGGATTTGTTTAGCATTCTCTCTCTGGTTAGTGTAGGAGTAGGAGTAGAATTTGTTTCCAGCAGAAGAAGTGCTTATGCACACTCTGCATGTCTCATTTGAGGCATGTATGATTTGATATTTGTATATAAGTTTTGTTTGTATTTCTTCAGAGGGGCATGAGGCCAAGCTCTTAACTATTTAAGGTGAGAAGGCTCATTTTACTTGTGACAGTTGCAAATTTAAATAGGAAACAAATGTAGAGCAACTAAAGTCATTTCAAAAAATAGTCCGTTTGAGGGACAGATGAAAACCACGGGTTGAATCAATTTTCTACTCTCATAAATCATTGTCTCAAGGTTTTCTTATGAAAATTGAGAGTGTAGATGTGTGGGCAGGCTCAAGGACAAGAAAAACATATAAAATGCTTACAGTCAGGCTCGCAGTAGCTCAGGGATCAAGACTTCGAAGCTTAGATCAGATTTCATGTTTATTAAGGCTGGACTCCATGCCCAATGGATGCTTCAAGGCCACTGGTCTCTTCATCTAGCTTAGGAAGATGTCCCCGTGAGTGCAAAATTGTTATCCAAAATTCACCTCCCTGGTAAATTTGGTCAGAACGAGCCCTACACATGAAGAAAAAATGAAGGGAAATGATTCAGACCCATGAGCTCGAGTTCCAGAACTAGGTAGAGCAAAAACAGAAGCTCGAGAAATTCGAATTTGACCCTGCACAAGAAGAAATAGAAGAAACATTTCTTTTGAGAATTCCATATCATTAAACCTATTTAAAGGGTCGAGGGAAGACTCAACAATGGAGTGGCAGGGGCAAAGAACGATTAAATGACCCTATGCAAAGAAAATAACTCTGTCAAGCCGTTTCATGTCTTAAATCTATTTTTTCAAGCTACAGGTGGACTCAACAATGAAAATTGTAGGGTCAGAGAGAAAGGAGCAGTGCTGTAGAGAGGCTAAGAGCAAGAAGGGAAGAAAATGGAGAGGACTCAAAGTTTTTGGGCTCGAAACGGTTTAGGAAAAGGTCAAAAAAATGACTAAGTATGGAGAAGGCAGCGGAAGAGGCCACATGTCCCAACGACACTTCTCCAAAAGTAAATCTGAAAAGGGAGCTCAAACTTGTGCCAACCCTCCATGTAACAAATGGTCAAAGGAAGTCAAGGGGTGGGTAGAAAAGGCTCAAAAATTGGCTAAGTATAAAAGTGTAAGTGGAGAGTGCCAAGTGTCAATATAGCACATCTCCAAAGGTGGGTCCCAAGCAGAGACCCAAATGAGCACGAGCTTGCTACATAGCCCAAAGTCTAAAAGTAAGATGGACCATTGAAAATTCCACAAATCAGCAGAGGTCAACAAGTGTCAACTCAACACTCCTCTAAGGGCAAGCTATGGGTTAGGTTTGTAAGCAAGCACGGTACCTCCATGTGTTTTATCAAAAGGGGTAGTTAGTTGAATAGTCAATGCACAAACAGGTTGGCGGAAGCTGCCAAGTGTCTTGATGGCGCTGATTCAGGGGTTAATAGAGAAAAGGTTTCCAAACGAGTGCTAGACCAATGCGTGTCCTAGAGGGAAGTGGGGCATCGGGGAAAAGGTTAGTTTTTTTGCCCTTTTCCCCGAAAGGTGTAAAAGTTGCAAAAGGCCCGCAACTCCGCCAAAAGGAAAAAGTCAACATTTAGGCCCGAGTCAAAACCAAGGCGGGGAGTTGGAGGAAAGGGTGAAAATTTTCCTTTTGACAAAGGGGCCAAAAGGAAATGGTTGGAGCACATCTCCCCAGCCAACCAAAGGATGCCAGGTGTCCCATATTAAAGAGAGGGCCCATTTTTCAAATTGGTTTTCCCGCCCATTTGTACGGACTTGATACAAACTTAGAAGGGGAATATCTTTCGACTCAGGGCTCGAAATATTGCAAATCTGACACCGTTGGAAATGTCTCGACGTCTTCTACGCTATGGAAATTATAAAATCTTTTTTTGAGGAGGTTGGTAGGTGAAAAATGGAAAAAATGTCTTCGGGCCTTTAATGCAAGATCCATCAGTCTCAACAACCATATCGGATTCGATCTATTTCCGCTGTTTCCTCTTCTTTCAAGGCACCAAACCAAGGATCGATGCAGTAAAGATGGATTCAGGGGGAAGATTTATCAGAAGCATTAACAGTAGTGGTTGAGCTTTGACCTACATTTCTTGCTTCTCTCTCTCTTTCTTCTCTATGATCGAATCTATAAATACAAGGGAAGGATTCATTGTAAAAGGTTGTTGTTCATTTTCCTTCTCTGCCTCTCCCTTCTTTTCTTCCCTAGGGTTGAAATGGAGTTCAAACCTCCTCCCTGCTTTGTAAATAGCATTTTTTTCCTCTTGCTCACGTATGATGCTCTGTGTAAATTTCTGAAGCAATAAAACACATTTTTGTGATGCATTTGTCCATCCTTTTCTTGTTTTCATTGCATCCTCTTGCCTCTTATCATTATGGAGTATTCTGTGCATGTTTTGGACATTTCATTTGCAGATCTGGGAGCTGTGTTCGTGGGGATTAAAAAATGGAGTTCTGTGTGAATTTGACATTTTTTCTGTGATGTTATTGTCCATCCTCTCCATCGCTCACCTCACCTCCCTTCATTTCATGGCCGTTTTGGTAGATGATCAGCACTTTCCTTCTCTAGTGTATCACCATTTTAGTGTAGGCTCTATTTTCTTGTTTTCTTTCTCTCCTTGTCTCCTTGGAAGTTAGATTAGGATTAGATTAGCTTGTTTACACTGGAATAGCTTGTGGTAGGTAGATTAGGAAGAGGAACCAACCTTCTCTAGAGGTTTATTCCCATTTGCAAGTCCCATAGCTTGGGAAATGATCCAATGTTATACAATCACACCAAATGACCCTGCCTTAGACCTTTTGGTGCCATATGAGAAAGGGTTTGGTACCAACCTTTTTTATAAGTTGAAAATGTTTCTTATATTACTAAAGAAATAATACAAAAACCAAGAAAACAAAGATACAAAGGCCCCCAAGGGGAAAATCAGAAGTAACAAACAAATATTTGTTTACAAAATAACTCCCACAATAAGAGAAAACTAAAACAAGAAGACTGAGTCTAGTTTGTTGCCATGTTCTGACATGGACATTGTAGACATAAAATTAGGCACTTGAGCACATTTATAGGTCCTAAGCACATACTTGCATTCATATGATTCCTAAGCTAGAAAACTAGTAATTGATAGCTATCTTTGGCCTTTTTTCTTTGTCTCTAATCTTCTTTTTGGTCTTTCACACCCTACGATACTTTATTGTTTGACACCAACACCCATCCAGGATGTCAGCGCCCTCATCCTTTTAGGTGCCTCGACCTCTTTCTATCTTACTTGCCCCTTTTGGGCCTCTTTTATCTTTTGGGCATCTTATTTTCTTATGGGTATGCCTTTTAGCTATCAATTACGAAATTCAACCAAGGGAATCATATAAATACAAAGCTATGTGACCAAAATAAAGGACCAAGCTCTAAGCATTTATTATCATCACCTAAGATTGTATCCAAATGCATCTATCTAGCTTTCATTCAAGGGACAAGAGATTGCATTTTCTACATGCACATATAGGAGGGGAAGTACATTTTTTCATCCACACATCTATTTACATTGGTACATCTAGCTATTGCCTGCTATCATGTGCACTTGTACAAGGGCCTCCTAGGACACAATTCTATCACACACACACACACAAGAAGTACATGGAGTATGATATGTAGTGTATCACTCAATTGTAAGTTCACTCTGTTGAGTGATTGTAGGGGTTATTTCGACTCCCCATATTGTATCTTTTCTTTTTAGGATTTGATGTAGTTTGAGGATTTTACAACTCATATTCTCTTTGCAGGTTACAGGAGAATTTGGCAATCATCCAACAACATACAGAACAACCAAAGGTGAAGATTGGTGACCACTTTAAAACACAACAAAAAATTTGTTTTTGAGATTCTGCACGGTCAAAGGCGCCTAGTAGAGGTTCCTGGTGCTTAGGCTGTCTAGACCTATTCCAAGCACCCTAGTCCCAGCTCATCCAACAGTTTCGAGATTTTATGTGCTTAGTTGTGATAGTTTTCCTTTCATGTTTAGCATTTTTCCAATCCAAAATACTTCGGGATCAAGTGCAAAATCAACTAAGTCTTTTACCATCTCTCTTGCACTTAGGGTTTTGTATTTCTTTAGCTTATTGTTTGTGTTAAATATGTACTTTAGCATTTAATTATCATACGTGACTATGTAATTAGGATTTCACAAATTCAATATTTGTTAAATCATTTGGTGAATCCATATTTTGGGCACTATTGGATCTTTCTTTCTTTGTTTTGTTTCAATATCCTAACTTTTTTTTCCATCACGGATATCTCCATTCATGATTTCTTATAAGCTAATCTTGAATATAAGGCCAAAATCAACTCTCTCATTGTTAATACTTATATTCCTGTTAATACTCCTCTGGATCATGTATATCAATTATTCGTTGATGCGTTTTCCCAACACCTTACTTTCCCATCTAATGTAGTTGTTACTATTTTTGTTTACGACAATGATCCTCCTCTTTATTAACATTTACATCTTTAACATATGCATTAGGTGGGTACTAGTCGATAATGGATCCGAGTTCAATCTTTGTAATCTTACATTTCTTCAGTAGTTTGGCCTTTCCTCAGCTAATCTCAATCCAACGTCCATTTCTATTCATAGATATGATTCTTCTGCACGACCATGCATGGGACATATCACCTTACCTATCACATTCGGTCCAATAACTGTCCTTACGAAATTATTTTTTATCAATGTCATGCTCCAATACAATTAGTTACTTGGTAGACCATGAATTCATGCTATGCAGGAAATACCTTCTACATTTCATTAATGTGTTAAGTTCCTACATGATGGTTGTGTGTATATTGTTCTTACTGACTGTTACCCATTCAAATATTACACTCTAGACCCACTCACTGCTCTCCCTAATTCATTTCTCTATCATAATGTCGGTCATCCCCATAATTCTCCTACATATCTCACTGATGATTATCAACTCACAGAACCTCCTACCCTTACCACCGACATGATTCATCTCTAGGAATCCATTTGTGCATTGGACACCATGTCATCTAATTCATCTCCCCAAGAACACTCTATGTCCGCACCCCCTCCTCCTAATGCTATGGTACTTTTTCAGGGGTCTGTCCATACATTGGACACCATACTACCTACCTCATCTTCGTATGCACATCCTACATCAACACTTCCTCCTTTCACATGCACTCTTTTCATCAATAATTCATAATGGCCACATATTCCATTTGATTCTACTTGCTCCAATACTATTTGTGCAAATGATGGCTTAATTTGGCTTGGATTCACACTCATTGATCTCCTCCCTCCACCTCATTCTCCTCACCTCTACCACGGATATGTTCGCAATATTGTTTCTTATGGCCTCCACATATTCCATCTATCAGTATTTGTTGCACGCACTCCTCACACTTCTCCACTCACTCTAAAGAAGTCTTGGCTTGACTACATTGGTGGCACTCTGGATCATAATAATATTAATATCACATTTCCCGTGTCTTTCGACCATTTTTCTATTTGCAATTATTCAGTTCTTGGCTATACACAAAATATCACTAGCTAGTATGCACACGGATGTCCACTACCACCTTTCACTTATGAGGAATACTTAGTGGGCATGTACAATTTACACCGCAATGGCTCTTTATATGATCAACCCCATACTATTGCTTACCAAGTCTCTGATGCCTCTCAATTTGGCTTCGACTATGAAAATAATGATCTCTTAGACGACGTTACTTGATTCTTCTCTACATCTTACACTTGGGGGAATCATGCTTACCTCTTCCCATCTCGTAACTTTACCATTTGCCTTCCATTTCTACTATCACGCTTTGTGCTTCACACTTCCTATTTATCAGCATCAATCTTACACAACTTGATACACAACGTTTATCGTCACTACCCTATGACACACTCTACTTCCATGGTTCATACTCAATTGTTGAGGGTCTAATTTTAAAATGAGCCTCACCCCATTCACTCTTTATGCTTTATGCTTCATTGATCCATCTTTCTAGTGCATAAATTCAAACCATTTCCTGATGATGCACTCTTGTTCTCTGGTTCATTTTTTATTGTTGAGGGTTCTTATATAAATGAACATCATGTCATACATACACATCTGCTCGGCGCACGTTGCCCCTATCACATCCACTTTGCATACCATTCCATTTCACTCATTCACAACGTATTGCATATCTTAGTTGCATCTATTCTTTCTCGCTTATACTTACATGTACACTTTGTTTTCCATACTAGAAGAATACTTAGTATGTCAATATCTTTATCATATACACATGTGCATTCACTTGTTCTCTAGTTGTGAATATAAAATTTTTACAGATTTTTACACCAGCATTGATGTTTGGAATTGTACATATTACTAGTCCCACTGAGACTCTTTGGGGCATCTACTTTCTTACATACTACAGGTGTTATTGCTTCATTTTATACTACTTCATATTATTAGTAGTACATTGTTTGTTTCATTGATACATACACGCTTTGACATACTTTTTTATCTTTCTAACATTCTAAAGGGTGCTTCATGTGAAACATTTTCCTTGCATAAACCATTTTCCACCATGGTTTTCTGTTACACTCTACTTGTTATTGTCTTCTTTATATACCATTGTTTGTAGGCTTTTCCCTATGTCTTGCTTGGCCATTACTTGTATGCTTTTAGCCGCTTTGGCCCTGATTTTCTTGCAACATTGTGAGCGATGTCCCACATCTAAAACCCCCTTTTCGTGGTCTACTTTGTCCATAATATTTCTTGTTTACGTTGTCTTCTATAACATGTTTTTCACTTTTTATACTAACACATATTTCTAGCCACTTTTTTGTGTGTGCTTTTGTTTCTACCATACACATTCCCTCCCTTGTAGGATATCAGTTTCAAGTCCTCTCATTTGGACCACATTCTCCTAACGATGTCGCATGCACCCCAAATGAGGGGGGGGCATACATTGGGTGAATTAGTCACCCCATACAGCTAAAGCATCTCAAAGCTACATTTCAGATATGCACAATACAACATCAAATAAGCATACAACTTCAGAAATGGCCCAGAATCTACCTTGGGTCCTTTGTTCAACACAAACACTAGTGCCTAGATACTGACACTAGCACTTGGGCACTCCTAACCTTTTGTAGGTGCCTATGACCAAGGGGCAATTACAGTTAGTTACTTTCTCAATTCGACACAATTTTCAGCAGTTCACAGAGTAGTTTTCACAGTACATTGTACATGCGCACTCCTCCAGCAATTAGAATACATTCTATCTTTTTTTCTCCTAGGATCAAACTTGGAACAAATCAGGATCACACCATCTATAGTGGTGTATAAATTTGGGAAGTATCTATGGAAGGAGAGTAAAACCAGACCTCTCTCCCCAACACTCTTCTTCTGTGGCATGAGATTTCCCAAAAAACTCGAAGTTGGCGTGAGATCGCCCAAAAAAATCATTCTTGGTGTGAGATCACCCAAAAAACTCACTCTTAGCATGAGATCACCCAAAAAATATCACTCTTCTACCGCATTTCAAGACATTTTCTATCCTTTTCACTCTTCATGGATCAAGTGCACATTTTCCTTTTACTAATTTTTCACATTTTTCAGACTTTTACACACTTTTACAGAGTTTTCATAACACGTGACTTTGACTACTCTTTTGCTCTACTTTTACATGTTCATCATTAGTACACAACAAGAATCATCCATTCATCAAGCTACAAAAACAAGTACAACTCATACACTTCATCCCTAGGGTCACTTCCTCTTTCGTAGCTTCCACGTTTCATTTTTATCACTCCACGCTTTCACTTGTCTCTTCGACACGTTATCGCCATCACACTCTACATGGTTATCAGGTACACATCTCTTATCTACTTTATGTTTTCAAGTATTCACTCACCAACATAAAGTGAGGGCAAATGTAGACACAAAATCATGCACTTGGGTACATTTCTAGGTCCTAAGCACATACTTGCATTCATATGATTCCTAAGTGAGAAAACTAGTAATTGATAGCTATTTTTTATCTTTTTTTCTTTGTCTCTTGTCTTCTTTTAGGTCTTTCACACCCTACAACCCAGTTGATACTTTATTGTTTTATCTTGCATGAATTTGGACACCAACACCCAACCAAGATGCCAATGCCCAGACGCCCTTGTCCTTTTGGGTGCCTTCGACCTTTTTTTATCTTACTCACCCCTTTTGGGAATCCTTTATCTTTTGGGCATCTTATTTTCTTATGAGTCAGCCTTTTAGTTGTCAATTATGAAATTCAACCAAGGGAATCATATAAATACAAATCTATGAGTCGGCCTTTTAGTTTTCAATTATGAAATTCAACGAAGGGATTCATATAAATACAAAGTTATGTGACCAAAATAAAAGACCAAGCTGTAAACATCTATTATCATCACCTAAGGTTACATCCAAAGGAATCTAAGAGAATAAAAGGAATCCATCTAGATTTCATTCAAGGGACAAGGGAGTGCATTTTTTGCAGACACACATAAGAGAGGAATTTCATTTTTCCATCCACACATCAATTTACATTGGTACATCTAGTTATTGCCAGTTATCACATGCACTTGCACAAGGGCTTCCTAGGACACTATTCTATCACACATGTGTACAAGAGCTGCATGGATTCTGAGATGTAGTGTAGTGCTCGATCATAAGTTCACTTTGTTGGGTGACCGTTAGGGTCAGTCTGAATCCCCATATTGTATCTTTTATTTTTGGGATTTGATGTAGTTTGAGGGTTTTACAAGTCATCTTCTCTTTCTAGGTTACAGGAAAATTCGGCGATCATTAAGCGACATATAGGTGACTAAAGGCGAAGGTTAGCGACCACCTTGCAACACAAAAAAAATCAATTTCTGGGCTTCTGCATAGTCACAGACGCCTAACAGAGTTCCTTGACACCTAGAGGCCCTAGTCCTGGCTCATCTGAAAGCTCCAGGATTTTTTGTGCTCGGTTGCGAAAGTCTTCCTTTCTTGTTCAACAATTTTCGAGTCCAAAATACTTTAAGATCAAGTGCGAAATCAAATGTCTTCTACCCTCTCTCTTGCAGTTAGGGTTTTATATTTCTTTAGCTTATTTCTTGTGTCAAATCTATACTTTAGTGTTTATTTATCATACATGACTCTGTAATTACTATTTTCCCTTGTAAAATTGTATTTTTGATTTTATAGTTGTAAAATCATTTTGGGCTTGTGAGTAATCAATGCATAAAGAGCTAAAAAATAATTAATAGATTACGTAAAATCCTCCTTCAAGCCCCTAATATTGAACATACAATAAAATATTATCTAAGAAACATTGATAATTTTGAATAATTGAAATAACAAAGAGATGACCATGATAATATTTCTGAATAATTCAAATTTAAAATATGCAATTTAAATTGAACGCTCTCATTTTTAGAAAGTAATGTTATGTGGTAGTGTATCAGCTGATAAGATATGATTACCAAGGAGAAAATGGGACCACTCAACTATCTAAGAAGAGGTGGAAGCATTTTTCTTCCCAATAGTAAAGGGGCCACTTTGCTACCCATCAATGGAAAAAATAAATAACCAATGATCCAAGTTCCCAACACCTGTACTATTGGTATTGTGTATAATGATGTTTAATCAATACTGCATTTTCCATACACATTGTCTTTAGACTTGTGTTCAATATTGTGCACTTTCAGGAGATAATATGTTTATTCTATTGTTCCCGAGCTTGATATTGTCATAGTGGTTTCCTTGCTCCCTTAATATCATGCTTCACATTGTGATGATAAAACACACATTAAAATTAATGATAACATGTGATTATCTCTTTTTGGTTGATGCAAGATTTCCAATTGATATAAATCCTCCTACATTGGATGGTTTGGTTAAGTAAAAAATAATTATGAGATAATGTTTATGAACCTTGAATGAGCTCTTGCAATGACTTATTATACTTGCCAATCTCATATAAATTCACACAATTCAAATATTTTGTGGCTTTATTTTTCCATTTTACCAACTACTCTATGTACTTAGATTTAGTCTTCTTGACAATTGTAGAGTCTATAATGACCTTTACATCATTTGTCTCCTCAGGAAATTTTCATCTCCAATCAATATAATCATCAAAAATTATTGTTCGTTAATGAAATTGATACAAATCCACTACATTGAAGATAAGTATGATATCCATCCCATTTAGTAGCTTTGTCTCATCATATGCACTAGATTGAAATCATCTTGGAGCCTTATATGGTCCAATAATTTTCCATTTCAACTTGTTATATGTTCCTCTTGGGAACCTCTCCTTCCTCAGATGTGCCAAAATTAAGTCTTCACCCTAAAATTCCTATGTTATATGCTTAAGATCAACATGTTTCCTATATCTCATGGTATTTTGCTCCAATGTTTCTTTCACTTTACAATGCACCTCTTTCATATACTTAGCAAAATATTTTGCAACAAAATTCTTCCCACTCAATTATTGATGTTCATCAACTTATAACACATCTTGCATTGTAATACACCATTTGAAATGGAGTCTTCATTGTACTTGTAATAATTGAATTGTTATAGGCGTTGGTGAAATTATTTATTGCAAGGAATATTATTGGTTTTCTCCAACAGTCACAGGGCTAATCCCCTCCTTCTTGGGTATGGGGAGGCTCCTATTATTGAATGCAAGGACTAAATAAATTATGGGGTGGCCACTAGGTAGGGGATCACACATGGATACTCCACTAAACCTATGAAAAACTGCTTATATGGTGTACAAGGGAGGAATTAGTTTGGAGAGAGGTAAAGGGGAGTAAGATAACTAAAGAGAGGGGGTTAATGTCATGAATAGGAACTAACAGATTCTCACCAACATTAACCAAAGTAGGTCCGCATTCAATAAAAGAAGACAACCATGTAAGCAATAGTAAGACTAATAAATCAGAGACACAAAGTTTTATGAGTTCATTAATTAAAGACACAAAGTTCCCTCTTGGTTTTACAAGATTACAATGCTTGAAATTTTGGAAAATAGAGAGGATAAAAGAACATAGGAAAGGAGATAGAAAAATGTAGCTTTATTCCTTGAAGTAGTAGTGAAATCCAAGAACTAGTAATAATCAACAAATGTTAACCCTTTAGAATGGAGATGTCATCCCAATTTATATCTTACAAAATGTCTCTTCCTCTCCCCCCTATGCGACTTTTCATCTTTCCACCACTTCCGACCTTTCACATTCCCTAGGTACTTTTACAATGCCAAATTAAGTCACTTACATGAATAAGAAAAAATATTCAAAAAGTAAATTCCCAATTAATAAATAGGATATTAGAGAGAGAGGGAAGGGGATAAAGGAGAAGAGAGAGAAGTGATAGACCAAAGACAGGAAGCTTCTTGTTGACGAAGAATCATCTTATGATGGATCTTTGAGGAAATGCTTCATGAATGAGATTCTTTGCTGCTGACCTCATGTTGACTTGAAGTATTGAGATTACAACTTCCTCCTTCTATGAGATGTGGACACACTCCAGGGAATTGAATGAGTGTTCAAAAACACTGCTACGAGACATTACACTATGTGACTGTCTAATCTTGCAAACATGATGATCTTCTCCTGTAACCACTAGGATGAATCAAACCATATAGTCTCTTACAAAGGTGAAATTTTAAATTCTAAATATCCCATTAAGAATGTCTTCCCCTATGTATCTTCTTGTTGTTCAATCAACATCCTTATTTTAAGTCTTCCAATTTTACACTTGTTATATCACTATCATTATTTGTTAGGATAATAAATGTTTGAAGTTGAAATTGGATCTAAACTTGAGCTCCATGGTGATAATGGCCAGTGAGATGAACTAGAGAGGAATAAGTTTGTGAATTTTGACCACAATCCTAACATCTTCTATTTTTAGTATGTCCAATTCTAGGATGTCTATTTTTAGTAAGTGTCTCAATTTAGCACTTTTAAGTGTTCTTGATATGCAAGGAGAAATGACAACTCGGAGAATGAACCATCATGAAAATTACTATGTATAGACTGTGAAACATGAAAAAACTTACTATTTTTAGAAGTTGGTCTTCCAGGGGTTGGAATGAGATGAGAGAGATCTCAAAAGTTTTTTTTATTTTTCAAGGATGCTCTGCTCCAAATTTTAGATGATTCTCTTGTTCAAATTAGTGGGAAAGTGATAATTTCATCAAAGAGGGAATAATACTGAGAGAAAACTCAGTCCTCCATATTTCTAAAAATATTTTGCCTCATCATTCAAGAAATAACTTGAACAAAAGTTTATTTTCCAAAGAAAATTTTCTCTAAATTTCAAGAAATTTGGCTTGTTGGATCACTGGTAAATTGCAAATTTTGACAAAGAAGGTAAAATGTTGAGAGATAACTCATTCCTTTGTATCCATAAAAAATCATCCACTTCATCATGTAATAAATGTTTCAGATGAAAGCTAATTTTTCAAGGATCTACTCCAAATTTTAGGCAATTTGGCTCATCGAGTCACCGGAAAAATGAAATTATATTTTCAATTGTTATGGGAAAAATAGAGTTCATAGCTGAAAAATTATTTCTCGAATATAAAATAAATCATGTCATTTCAGCCTCCAAGTGATAGATCATGTGAAAGGATTTTACAAGAGGAGCATTTTGGAAAAGTTTTGCGAAGATCGGGTGAACAATTTTGGAGATATAAGAAAAATTCACTTTTTGAGCTTAATGTTCCAAGAAAAACCAGTAACATCCATGTGAAACAATGGAGTTTTTTTATAGGTAGGGAATGAGAGGAGGAAAAAACAACTCTTTCAATTCAAAAATGTTTAAGTTTTTTGAGTTGTGGAGTTATTTCATTCAAATGCAAGTTTTAACTCATTTTGAACCCAATAGGATAAATCGGGGTTAGAGGAGGGTTGGCATGTGATTACACCCTAAAAATTAGGTGAAAAAATGTGAAAAGTGGAAAGAGAGGAAATAATTTTTTCTTTACACCTAATGATGACAAGTGGCATAATGTGGTGCAAAGTGAGGGAAATGCAGGGGGTTGAAAATGGCTTCTGGGGGATACAAATTGGTTCTTGATATGTCATGGGGCTGAATGGATGGAAGATAAACACATTTTCATGCCCACCATGTCCATTTTTTTATTGGTTCAATGTGAGGGGACACCATCAGATAAAAAATGTGACTTGGGTCATCATCTCATGAGGAGGGGAGAAGTGGTTTGAGCATGATGTAATACTGATGTTTCCTAGGGGCGAAAGTTGTGATCTACAAGTTGCAAAGAGAGGGGCATCATGGGGGAGCACATGTTTGTGCCCTGCATGTACCTTTTCACATTGGGTACAATCCAAGGGGACACAACATGCTCAAAAATCTTCCATAGGGTCCTAGAAACATGAGAACAAGGGCATATTTGACTACACTTGAGCTTGCACCTCTAACACTCGAAACACTTGAAGTTGATATTTTTAAGTGATGAAAACTTGAAAAATGAAGGGGGGGATTTTTTTACCATGCAACTTTAAACCTTGGGGAAAATAGAAGGGAACACTCCATGCTCCAAATTACGCTCATGTTTTTTTTCGTATGTTGATGTCATCCCGCCAACTCCGTTTTAGAACATTTGGAGTGCTTTTTCCGCCCCGATAGCATGGAATGGTTTTTTTGGGTCAAAAAATATATGATTTTGACTCCAAATCACGTGTTGAGATCATCCCAATCACCTTTTGGATCCCGTTCTAAATTTAAATTGATTTCTAGGGGTATGTTTCACTTTTGACTCGGAGGGGTGGCCACAATGTCATGGACAAAAGTGATGTCTGAATCATGTGGAGGATTCAAAGAGATCTCTAATGACTATTAGTTTCCTCCCAAATCCTCCCAGAACTCCCAAAATTATCCAGACAAGTCACCTTTCTCTGTTGGAGTATGGCAACCCCTACACCCATAATTATCATGTTTTTCTTGTTTGATTCCTGATATCACCTGGATCCATATAATTCCACCAAACTTCCTTGTATGAATTCAAAACTCCTCTTCACAAGTTATTGATGGGTTGTGCCCTTACAATAGCCTTCCATAGGTTATTCACCAATTGAAAAATGGGAAAAATGGACCTTTCTAGGCCTCCAGGAATAGTTGTTCTGCTTTGGATCTTAGTAACTTCATCAATCACCTTATGCATACATCATATCACATGAAATACAATTGAAAATATTTTTAGCATATTCCTCCTAACTAGAATGAGGATGGCACTATGTGTATGTTGGATGGAGGAAGGGTTTACAATGACCGGGAGAGGAATTTTCAAGAGGGGTCTTGGTTGTCATGGCCAAAATTTTCAATTTTGCATGTAGGCATTTAACATGACAACAACTGGCTCTAGCTTAGGGGAATTAGACCATAAGGGGTAATGAGGAATTTTAGGTATCTCATGGAGTATTAGACCAATGCCTTATCCATTAGGCCATAAAGTCACCATACTGGACAACTAACAAAACTACCAAGAGAAAAATAACGCGAACACATAATAGAAAGGGGAAACACAAAATGGAAAGGGAAACACGCAACAAAAAAGAAAACATGATATAACATACCTACATCACCTATGATACATGCATGGGACAACCCACTTTCACTATAACATTGATTCTTCATTGAATGTTTACCTGTGCATAGGTATCACCTGTAGACACCCCAAAATTACACACTTGTTTCCATCTTATCCTAGTTCGCTTCCCAATACACCCTGTTATTCACTCATTTTTGATTAATTGATTAAATTGATTAATTCATACACATTTTACCCTTTGGATTAATTAAATTAATGTCATGTATCCCTAGTACCCCCTTTGTGCTAAGTTAATTATCCTTTATTAATTAAATTATTAATTAATTAAGTGTGTGCACATCCTAGTCAATTGCCACTTGGTCAACATCCACTTAGACTCCACTTGGACTCCCTATCCTCATCTTAGATAATTGCACTTCTAGAATCCTAGAAAGGTGGGGGAAATTGAATTGTACGTACAACCACCTTCTCGGATGCAACTTCTGCAATTAATTCATTTATTGCCCCTAAATGCCTCGGCACTACTGTAACCTCCTCAAATGTTATTTTTAGCATGTGCATTCAATCGTGTTTAACTAATTTTCAACTACTTCTACCTCTATAAATTGTAACCTTACTCTCTTAAAAATCCTCTTGAATCTTAAGTAAAATAATTCTGCTAAATTTCGAAGCCAAAGTATCTATCTGTAGCATTTTCACTCACATTTGGAGAACATTCAAGAGTACCCAATTTCATTTGCAAAGTTCCATATACAAAGTCTCCACAAGCTTACTGAGGTTTGCACTGAAGGATTACAGGGAGGTTTACATTGTATTTTGTTTTTCTTCTATTCTTAGGTAGTTTTTCATTGTTTACATTTTGGCACGCCCGGTGGGACTCGCACCCCTCCTCTTTCATATTTGTTTCACTTTATTTTTCTAACTTTGTTCTTGGAGTGCTTTTGTTGTTGTGTAGGTTTGGAAGCAAAAGTAACACTTTACCAGCTTACAACCCCCCAAAAAAACATCTTTACTGTTGTTAGTTTACCATGTTCTTTTTTGCAAATTTTGTAGGTAATTTTTTTTTTCCAAGTTGCAGGTTTTGCTCATTTGCAGGTTCTGGATTTGTAATGGTCTTTGATTTCTGATCATTTTGATGAACAAATTTCTTATCTGCTTTCATACTTTTGATCAATTTGTTTTTGATATATTCTCTGAAAAAAATATATATACTTGCACATAGAGAGAAAATATTAGATTACATTTTTTTAAAAATACATAAAATATATATATATATATAAACAAAAAAATTATTTATTGTTTTCTAATAGCACATAGAAAACACATTAGGTAAATAAAAAACAAAAAAAAAAAATTAAAAAAACAGAATTAATTACTAAATCCTAGACTACACCCCCTACCCCCCTCCCCCCTCACCTCTCCCCTCCCCCAGTTCAGCTAGTTCGGCCGAGTTTCTTCTCACCCTACCCCTTATCTCTTCCCTCCACTCCCTAACTACTCGGACAAGCTACTTCCCTCAATCCCATTCCTTCCCTGCAATCACATAATACCCACCCAGCCCCTGCCCAACCCCGTCCATGTCTTACCTACCCGTGTTGAGCCCCACCCGAGCCATCCCTGGTTTGCCTCCTCCTTGCCTCAACTTAGCCTGTCATTGCTCTGACTTGCACCACAACGTTAACCAACACTCCCACACAACATTCCACTTTCGGTTTATAACTTAAAATTTTAGTTAGGGTTAGGGCATAGTTTTCTAGTTTATAGTTTCATAAGCTTTTTGGTCTATAGTTTTAACTTTTGTTTCCTATTATTTTAATTATTTGTTATTTCTTACCTTTAGTTTTAAACTTTGTTTAACGTTTTTCTTATTTTGTTCTTTTATTCTTTTTTTTATCACATACTCACTTACTAGAGTAGATTTCTTTACTTCTTATTATTATTTTTAGTTATTTATTTATTTAGTTTAATTACTTATTTTAATTAATTAATTAGTTTATATTCTTTAACTTAGGATATGTAAATATTTTTCTTTCTTCTTCATTTTTTTTGTTAATTTTGTTCACTCGACTAACTGGGTTAATTGCTTTTGCAGATATATCCGGGAATTTTAACTTCCAATTCCTTTTTACTTCCAAACATTTTCCTCAAATTGCAACCTCATTTTTTACTCACTTCACCTTATCTCATGGGATAATTGTAAATGTTGCACATTTTACGTTATTGGATGTTTCAGTTCAATTTTTGTCGCATTTTAGCCACTTTTTCACATGCTTGATCATTTTGTCTATTCACTAGCATTTTCTAACGTGTTGTTTTTAGTATGCTTCTCATTTTCCATTTTCCTTTGTTTTTGTGAGACTAATCATGAAACAATCACGTGAATGCCCTTCCCTCACGCTTTCTAAGTGATCTTGGGAATCATAAACGTGGTCATTTCTTTCTCTTTTTTGTTCTTTTTTAGGGAATTAACGTTTCACTTAATTAAAGCCAACCCACACGTATGCTCTTTCCTCACGCTTTGTAAGTGATCTTGGAAATCAAAAACATGGGTTCTCTTATGTTGCCTTGTTTTTTTGGTCTTTTTCTTAGCTCGTCCCAAAAAAAATTCTAATCTTTGCTTACAGGACCCGCTCTCAAAAAAGGTGGATAAAGCACTCAAAACTACTAACTGTAGGATCATAACATAAAAAATACACCACATTCAAAACACTATATTTGCAGGTTCGGTTAAGAGCTACGGATCGACCGCTTAACTAGAACATAACCCCCTTGTCATATAGCCTTTAAGCTACAACAAAGGGGATGGTTCTAGGAACCCCAAAGTAGTCCACACCTTGAGGGAACTGGTGGACGAAATAGGAACCCTTTTATCCTACCTGACTAGTAAAGCCTTGTGAGTTAGAGTCACAGATATCCTAGTGGCGACCCTAGTGTGATTCATTCTGAGAAAGATATTTGCTTAGGGTTTCAAAGGGGGTAAAGTATAGTAGTCAGCTAGCAATAGTTTCGCGTTCGCTTAGATATACTGTTGACACCTAGTTGAGAGAGCCACCTAGGAAGCCAAACATTGTCTAAGTTAATTTAAGGTAGAGGCCACAAACAAACAGTTAAACAAAAACTTATTTTTCTATTTTCTTCTTTTGGTTTCTTTATTTTTTAGTAGTGTTCCACACTCACTTTTTCTGAAACACTCCTTGTTTTGGATCCATCTTTCACATTCGTATATTTTTTGTCATTTTCCAAACACTCCTTGTTTGGATTCTACTTTCATCCTTGTTTCATCTTTCCAAGTACACTTTACTTGAATTATTTTTCACTTCCTTTTCACAATCCCAAATACTCCTTATTTGGTTTCATCTTCTATGGTGTTTGTTGTCTCCAAATTTATCCTTATTTAGACTTGACATTTACTTCTTTTTCTCGTCATCTTTTCTCTCCATCATCAGTTATTCATGATCTTTTGTTATGTTTGTGGAGCCTATTTTCATGTTAGAGTGTGGTACACCTTCCATGTGTTACACTCAGGTATTTTTACGGTGTTTCCCACTCGTCGGTGAGCGGGTCAGGGGGGTTCAAGGGGTTGAAGCCCCCCCGATTGAAGGGGATTTGGGGGCGAAGCCCCCGAAGCAAATTTTCATGGGTGGTTTATTAACCCATGGGTAATGGGTAACTGTTATGGGCTGTTTTTGGGCCCATGGTTTTTTTTGGTACCCATTGTTTTGTAAAACCACCTCTTCGGCTACCCATAGGTTTATGGGACAGTTTTATTTTTTCCCATTGTTTGATACCCATGGTTTTGTAAAACTACTTAAGCAGTTGTCTATTTATATAGTCTTATGGATATGATAGATAGGAAAGCAAATGTATTGCAGATGTGTTTTGAATTCGGGTGTGAATTTTATAGAGTTTGTTGAGCATAGCTCTAAACGGATCTGGTGTATTGTATTAAGAGAGTGGAGGCTTGTAATAAAATTTGAGCAAGTGATTCTTGGTGGACGTAGTGACCCAAATTGGGTGAACCACGTTAAATCTTATCTCTCTATGTTGTGTTATTTATTCTGCACTTTTATTTGAGATCTGTAATATTTTCATTGCATATTAGTTTCTACTGTTGCGATTCTGTAAGGGATTATTCCGCATACTTTTATCTCTTATTTCCTAACATCTTTCATTTTTCTCTTGAAATTCCCCTTTTTGGAACTTTCATCTCTTTTTTCATTATTTCAATCTTTTCATCATCATTTTGTTCTCAATTTGATCTTATTTCATTCATTGGGAGCTATCATTCACTTATTTGAGTCTTCCTCTTTTGCGGTCATCAAATTCTTTTATCTTTTGTTCTCACCTCATTTTGATTTTATCTCCCATTTCATTCTTAGCTTAAACATTTGTATTACATTTCCCAAAGTTTAAGTTTCCATCTCCTTTTCAACATTAAGTCTTGAGTTCTGGATATACACGTCATCACTTAAGCACTTTCATCTTACGACTCGCATTTTGAATAATGCCTTGTGTTCCATTTTTTCACAACTCAGTTCTATCACATATTAATCTTCATTATTTTCTTGCATCCTTTAGTTTAACATCATCATCGTTGAACTATATATGTTTGATTTCTTCACGTCTCTAACTTGATTTTGATTATTTTTTTCTATTTTAGACACTTCATCGTATCTTCTTTTACCAACACTTACGTTATCAATATTTGAGTTTTATCCTTGCATTATCCTCTTCCTGGGATTAACTAATTTTTTAAGGGTTGAGCCCATTGCATACAATTTGACTCCTTTTTCATACCCTCTTCCCATCTAGAATTCACTTTGTTAAGTGTTAGAGTGCATTTGCAGTCAATCTATCCTCACTTTTCCACTCTAGCATTCACATTGTTATAGGTTGAACACATTTAGACATTTTTCACTATAACTCTCCTCCATTCTAGCATTCAATTTGTTATAGGATGAGAATATTCACCACATTGAACCACTCTTCCATCTCAGCATTCACTTTGTCAATGGTCGATTTTATCAAACACTTTTGCATGCTTCCATCTTGACATTCACTTTGTTAAGGGTTACATCATTCATATCTTCCAAACTTCTTTCCCATCTTAGCATTCACTTTGTTAAGGGATAAGTTATTACCAAATTTAATCACACACCTATCTTCCATCATCGCATTCACTTTTCTACGGGTTGAGTTATCTTTCACATCTATCTTTTTCTCCCTCCCTCTTTTAAAAATGGTGGGGACACGACACAGAGATTATAGTCCTTTTGGAAGGAACGAATGACATCAAAATCCTTTTGGAAATTTTGATAGTGATAATGACTAGAACTCTGAGGATGATCAGAATGAAATCTCACTCGAAGAACAATCACGTGTTGAAAATATCTTGTGTATGAATAAGGACCAATTTTTGCTTCGTCTCCTTAAGATGGGAGAAAATTTACCCTATGATTTCGATGAGAATATTCTACAAACATTACTTGGAAAACCACCACCTAACAAGGGTGAAGCTTTCCTTTCAACAAACAATGACGATGAGGTAGGCCCTAATCACATGAACAATGATGATCGAAGCAAGTTCACCTTGAACAACACCAAAGGCCATGAACCAAACAAAGACAAATCTGATGAAGGAAACAAAGACAAATCTGACAAAGGGATCAAAGGAAAATCAACTAAATTCAGCCACCAATCCCACTCAATCCCTCATGAATCAAATTAATGACATGGCTAAGCAACTTGCTATCTTAAATTCCAAATTCACAAATGAATTCCATATCAATGAGGTACCAAAGAAAACTAGTGATACTTCATTTAAAATTCATACTGCATACACCAAATATAACAACAAATCTACGAGCGATGGTTCCTTATCTTTCTTGTAGAACAATTCTCCATTTTCCCAAGAATGGAAAATGATGAAGGACACCATGTTATGTATGCAACATCAACACAAACAATTCAACTTTGAATAATTGTGTCCTTACCCCTTTGATAAGGACATTTTGCACGTCCCCTTTCCCAAATATTTTAAGACGCCCGAATTTGAAAAATAGAAGGGAAAGAATGATCCTAGAGTTAATATCAAGGAGTTTTATATGGTTTTCCAAGAGGTGGCCTATATTGATGTCTTCTTAATGTGTCTCTTCCCATGAAGTCTAGATGGACAAGCCTTGGACTGGTTTTTATGCCTCCCCAAGGGCTCTATACAAAATTTCGTGGACCTCTCAGAGAAGTTCGTTAAACATTTCTCATTCAATCTAGACACTGAAATTACAATGATGGATTTGTGTAATGCCAAACAACGAACAAATGAAACCTTTGCACAATTCCTACAAAGATGGTGTGGGATTGCTAGTCATTTCCCATACTCCATGCCTGAGAAATAGCTTGTGAACATCTTTTTACCTAACCTCAACAGCGATCTATCATTTCACATGAAAATGCATTTCCTTAATACTTTTGAAGAATTTATTGAGAAAGGATCATAGATTGAAAAATCCCTTGTCGCAAAAGGTTTGATTAATCCTCATTCAAAAGATAATGGGAAACATAGTAATCATCCTAATAGCTCTCACCAAGAAAAATCTAAACTTATTAATCGCAATCATAATATGGTCAATGATGTTGTTACAGACAACCACAATTTCCAAAACATCAAAAACACTTAGACTAGACCAAACAAAGGTAAACAACCTCTTGGTGTTTCTAGCAAATAGGTTTCCTCCTCTCCTTATTCTAAGCGACGTCGTTTCACTCATTTGGGAGAACCTCTATCAAGTGTCCTCCAAAAAATTGTTAATGCAAACATGGTTACCTATCACATCACTAGACCTTGGGTTGAGGGAGAACTTAAGCCAACTTGGTATAAATTTGATACTTATTGTGATTTTCATCACATTAATGGTCACCCAAGTGATCGATTGTTTCTCTTACTATGTCACTTTTTCTAAGACCTAATTGATAGTGGAGATATCATTTTTGAATAACCATCACCAAATAAAACACCCAACAACAATAACAAGGTGTTCTCAAACCCATTTCCCAAACATGGAAGTGACACTAAAAATGTTGATAAAGGGCTCCTTTGCCAATAACGACTGATTTTCACTTCAATTTTCTCATTTATTGAAGAAGTACCATCCATAATGGTGACCATTAAATTTAAACCTTTGAGTAATGTTGTGACCACATGCTAAAGGAAGATATGGGTTCCCTGCAGAAAAACTAACCTTCTACCTCTTCTACAGAACTTCAAATCATCCAAACCAACAGCTCCTTCAAATAAAAAGTCAAATTCTAATGTTAAATCTTCCACTCTAGGTCAGTATGACTTCATCAAACAATTAGTAACCACGCCAGTGCATATTTCTCTAATGGAAATGTTAAAAGAGTCACCTAGCTTTCAGGATATTCTCATGTGTGCTCTAAATGAATCACATGTTCCTCATACTCTCAATGTTCAAAAATTTGAAGATATGATCGCAAACCTTATGCCTAAAAATCCTATCCTATCTTTTGGCCCTCAAGATATTTTGAACCCAAATCTGATTAACAATAAATCCTTGTACATCAAATCCTACATTACAAACCATAAGGTCAAGAGAGTTCTTATCGACAATGGAGCTGGCTCTTAACATCTGTTTTATAAAAAATGCTTCACTGCCTTGGTAATACAATAGATGACTTAGATGAGAACATCATTACCATTCATGGTTATGAAAATATTGAGTACCATTCCTATCCGGTACCATCACTCTTCTCATACAAGTAGGCCCGTAAATCCTCGACATTGTATGTCATGTAGTTGATGCAAAAACGTCGTATAACCTTATTCTGGGTAGACCTTGGATACATGCAATGCACTGCAATACCTTCCACCTTCCATAAATGTATAAATTTTCCACATAACAGCATAGATATTTCACCTTGCATGGTGATACTGACCCCTTTGAATACTGTAAATTTTTTTCAAAGCAAGGTACAAAATAAGATCAAATTATTGTCCATCTATTGATAGCACAACTAGAATCTAGTGCAACTCCTATTGTATACCAACCATATTGACCTTGATGTAATATTGATGCCCTCATGCTTCCATGTCTTCTTCTAAATAATCTACATCTAAAGCATCACCTAAGGATATTCCTCACACCTCTGCACCTTCCTCTGAAGTATCTACATCTAAGGTGTCACCTGAAGTTACATTCTCCCATAAAGGCTTAGGTGAGTACACACTTGACAATACACTTCTTGTTGGCAAAACTTCCATTATCACCTCGCACAGTTATGGGAATCCTAACGCTCCTCATACTATGAGAACCTCCAGCTTACTAACTTGTAAACACTCTTTGGAGACAATATGGATATCTAGAAGATGAACATATTCCAATATCTGACAACTCTTGGCTATGTGAAGACAGGATGGCAGAATGCTACGAATCCACTAATTACACCAAGGGCCATAGAATAATGAAAAACACGAACTGGAAAGGAAGATGTCTTTGGCCCGCAAGGACATGGTGTTCTTGAACCTATCGAATACCAAGTCTAATATTTACACATAGTGTTCCTAGGATATGAGACATATTAGAAGAGGCCTATAGTCTTTGATGCATTACCTAGTGACGAGGACTCATATTTTGAAGCCGAGACCGGTTCCACACATAGCATCTTCGAAGACCTAGATGATACTATTCTTTTCCTCAAATACTTATCCATTCAAACCTTTGATGTTGTTTATCCTTCCCTCATTGATCAAGACCAATGGTTTTATATTTCCATGGACATATTTCAAAATGATGAGGCCATCCAAAATTTCCTTGGGGATTCGGGACCCTTTTCCCCTTGTCAGAATCACAAGAAGGGTTTCGATATAAACCTTGATGTTACCACATACTTTGGTGAAGAACTTACAATCTCCAGTCCTAAAGAAAAATAAATTAAATGAACCATCGGGAGTGCCAAAATGTAAACAATGAAAAACTACTTGAGAATGGAAGACAAACAAAATACAATGCAAACCTCCTTGTAATCCTTCAGTGCAAACCTCAGTAAGGTTTTGGAGACTTTGTCTTTTGAACCTTGCAAATCAATGTGGGTGCTCTTGAATGTTCTCCAAATGTGAGAGAAAATGCTTCAGACACAGATACTTTGGCGTGGAAATTTAGTATAATTATTGTACTTAAGATTCAAGAGGATTTGTAAGAGAGTAAGCCTATAATTTATAGAGGCAGAAGTAGTTGAAAATTAGTTAAACACAGTTGAATGCACATGCTAAAAATATCATTGGAGGAGGTTATAGTAGTGTCAGGGCATTTAGGGGTAATAAATGAATTAATTACAGAAGTTGCATCCGGGAAGGTGGTTGTAGGTGCAATTCAACTACCCCCACCTTTCTAGGATTCTAGAAGTGCAATTAACTAGGATGAGGATAGGGAGTCCAAGTGGAATCTAAGTGGATGTTGACCAAGTGGCAATTGACTAGGATGTGCACACACTTAATTAATTAATAATTTAATTAATAAATGATAATTAACTTAGCACAAAGGGGTACTAGGGGCACACAAGATTAATTTAATTAATCCAAATGGTACAATGTGCATGAATTAATCAATTTAATCAACTAATTACAAATGGGTGAATAACATGGTGTATTAGGAAGTGAAATAGGATAAAATGGAGATATGTGTGTAATTCTGGGGTGTCTACATTTTTCCCCTCTTTAAAGTGTTATTACGAAGTAATAGTGCTTTTAAAGATAGTATACGCATGCAGATCGACCAACGAAAAATTGTGAAGCATTGGGATGCCCCAACAAGAAGAATTATTGATGAATTTCCCCTCAAGTAGGTGGATGACGCAACAAGGCGGTGGAAAATTTCTTGATAGGAAGGAAAACAAGGGATTGGAACAAGGATGGAAAAAGAAATTTTCTCGTAGCATGATCGTTCATTTAGAGAATAATTTTAGAACAACCTTACTTTTGTTGTTGCACTTTGTAACCATGATAATAAAAGAATTAAGATGGTTAGCCCAAATGCACGTAAACAAAAACACGTAGCAAAGAAAAGATAAAAAAGGAAAAAAAAAAACAATATACAAAGTAGATGTCAGCATCAAGGTTATAAAGGAACCAAGATGTAATCAAACTACTTACAAGTGGTCCAAAAAAGTAAACAGCTATGCCCTTAATGTGTGCCACAATGATGATTAAGTAGTTACAAATGCTCCAAAGTGGGAATAGGATTAGACTAGAAGAGCGGAGTTAAAGAGAATCCTTATGACACTCTTGTTTAATCCATTGTGCAAATTATGAAAGTTGAAATTGCCCCAAGCAAAGTTATATCACGAAGGAAAAACAATTTTGTGACTTGCCCCAAGCAGAGTTAGCATATCATGTAAAGGGAAGAAAGTGATAGTTCTAAGATTGGCACCATCACTAGGGTAATAGATAAAGGTATTAATTTTATCATTATTGTATTGAGATGTTGAATGATTCACTTTAAGGGTTTTTCAATTGTAGGATTTCTGTGATAAGTGATTTTTTTAATTAAAAAAGTACATTTTGAAATATTTGATTTTTTTGAATTTTACACATTTTCCCAAGGAATTAAAAATAAAAATGCAGAGAAAACACAAGAAAACATGAATACACAACAAAAAGTAAAATTCTCCATGGCTTAAATAGACTAGAAGAAAAACACAACACATGCAAATGACAAAAATATACAAAACAAGCAATAGAAACAAACCCAATATGAACAAGAAGGATTCACACCAAAGTTATATGTGAACTAAGATGTAAATAAATTTCCTACACCTGGTCCATAAGCACATTCTATATACATAGAGTAATATTTATTCTAACTAACTAACATTAGAGACTAAGCTAAGAATAGACAATAAAACATTCCAAATGTACAAATTTTATACAAGAAAATACAACAAAAAAGCTAATGAACAAATTTTTAGGGTGTGGAGCCTGTTTTTGGTCTTCTGGAATTAGTCTTGAAGTGTTGGATTTTGAACGGTTAAGTTTATAGACTTCAAGAGCATTCTGCAGTCGTTTGTTGTGACGTTGTTAAGTTTTTTGTTAATTGGTTATTAATGTCGTGACAATTTTTCCAGCCATGGGAAGATGAAATATTATGACTTTCAAACTTCTAGGGTTGGCTTTAGGACATCTTAAAAGGATTGTAATCCTATAAATATAGGTGTTAGGGTATCTTGAAGATATCTTGAGTGTTCAAGAGGTCTTGAGTCTTAGTAATCAAGAGGTGATCAAGAGTGATCAAGGTTAAGCAATTGGGTGTCAATTGTGGTTTAGATGTGGTTTAACATCTTTGGAATTATGTTGTGAATTCATAACTGAGATAAGACTATGAGATTTAGTTTACTCTTGTTGATGATAAAATTTGAGTAAGTTCTTAGTGGTTTTAGCCCACATTGGGTGAATCACGTTAAATCTTGTCTTGTCTTTTTTTGTGCATTATTTATTTATGTTGTTATATTTCTACAAGTTTGATTCTGCTAAATAGTTTCCTACTACTGTGATTTTGAGGAATTATTTCCACATATTTGTTCACTATTTAACACAAAACACACCAATGTTAAAATAACACAACTCACAACAATAATGTCCAAAGACTTTCCGAGTGTTTTATACAATGAAGAAATGAACATATGTCAAGTTACCCCCAAGAGAAAGCCAAAGCCAAGTGATTTCCCTAAGCAAAATTACATTGCAAAGAGTGGCTTGATCGATTGGAAAATATTATTGGGAACAATAGGATGAAGAAAATGAAAACAAAATTACATAGTCGCAAATGTTTTTTTGGAAAGCATTTTTGAGACATTTTGTATGTTTTTAGTTTTGTATTTTCTGAACAATTTTATATTGTTTTTGGGATTTTGAACAATTTTATATTGTTTTAGAAGTTTTGTGAGACAATTTTTTGAATGTTTTTGGTCTTTTTGGAACTTTGAACCACACGCCAAAGAAGAGGGAAAAGGAAATTTCACAAGTCAAAACCAACATACTACGTACGAAGGAAGTGAACAAAAGCATAATAGAAGGTGAACAATAGTGGTAGACAACAGGCATGACAACCTAACAAGGAAAACATGTGACACACGGTGAGGTAAAAAGTTACAAGCGGGAAACAAAGTGAAGTGATGAAACAAAGTGGATGCACTAATATGCCCCCAGTACAAGGGTTACTCTTCAGAGACTCAAGAGTAGAAATTATTTAGATGAATGGCATTCATAAGCTCCTTCAACTCTTTGCCATCCTTGGTAGAAAGTTTGTATGTGTCATATCCAAATTTAGCAGTTATAACATAAGGACCCAACCAATTAGGCTCAAATTTGCCTTATTTTTTCTCGTGGTTTTGTTGTGTTCTTTTGATTTTCCTTTAGGACCAAATCACTGATTTCAAAATATTGAGGTTTGATCTTGTGATTATAATTATGGCGCAGTCTATTATGATATACCTTCATATGGTCTAAGGCACAAAGTTGTCTCTCATCCAGTAATTCCAGCTATGCAAGGCGTGTAACATCGAAATCATCTTCATGAATGAGGTGTTGAAGAAAGACACAAAGTGAAGGCAGTTCAACTTCGATAGGTAATATGGCTTCAGAGTCATATACTAGGGAAAAAGGAGTAGCTCCTGTAGGTGTACGGAAGGAAGTGTGGTAGGCCCAGAGGGCAAGATACAACTGCGTATGCTAATTACGTCCATGTTTATTGACAATTTTTTCTAGAATGGATTTGATAGTCTTGTTTGATGCTTCGGATTGGTCGTTGCATTGTGGATATAGGGTGTAGCCCATTTTAGGTGGATATTATATTTTTTAGCTAGGGCCTTGAGATCCTTTTTTTTAAAGAACCACCATTGTCAGTGACAATAGCAGCGGGGATGCCAAAACGACATATATTATGGTTAAGAATGAATTTATAAATATTAAACCATGTAACATTGGTAAGAGGCATAGCCTCAACCCACTTGGAGAAATAATTAGTGGCAGTTATAATAAATGTGTGGCCATCAAAAGATGTGGGCTTTATTTTTCCAATTAAATCAAGTCCCCATTTCAAAAAATGCCAAGGTGAAGTAATGGGCTGCAAGGTTTGGGATAGTTCATGAATGAGATTACCGTGTTTTTGGCAAGCCTGACATTTCTTCAAAAATTTGCATGCATATTCTTCCATTGTGGGCCATTAGTATCCAATGCGCAAGATATTCTTTACAAGGACCATTCCACTGGTATGGGCACCACAAAAACCTGAATGTACTTTTGTTAGCATCTGATTAGCTTCATCCTAATTGAGACAACTTAAGAGAGTCCCATTATATCCTCTTCGATACAAGGTGTCAGCAAGAAGGGTGTAGCGCGAAGCACATTGTACAAATTCTATTTTATTAGCTAAATTAAAATTAGGATGATAGGCTTTAGTTTGAATAAAAGTATATAAATCATGGTACCAGGGATGATCAAGACCAATAATATCACAAACTATGGTGGACTCTGGCAATTCGTATGCGAGCACTAAAATATGTTCAACGAGGAACTCGTTGTGAGTTTGATTAGTGTCGAATGAAAGAAAGGAGGTGATAGTTACCATGACATACCCTGCTTTGTTTTGTACGTGAGGAACTTGTTCAAGATTGATAATATGAGAAATACCCTCTAAGGCTATCAACCATTATTTTATAGGGTAAGAGACTTTTCATCTTTTACTTGATATTTTTTGTTAACTTAATTAATGACTAGAAGAGAAATCACCAAAAACTATCAATTCTTGTAGGCGGCATGAGATAGCAAACCCTGAGCCTACTATTAATGCTTCATACTCTGCTATGTTATTGGTACAAGGGAAGATGATACGATAAGATTTAGCAATGAGGTCTCCATCTGGTGTACACAAGAGGATTCGTGCTCCAGAACCATGGATATTAGAAGATCCATCAAAGAATTGTTGAGTTGTGGAGCTCAATTACTTCAGTTTAGCATGATATATTAATCTTGTTGGAAAACACAGTAACCGACATCAGTTATGAAGGGACCGACATCGATCACCTATGACCGGCAATCAGTTAGGAAAGTAGGAAATGACATCATTTAAGGCTAACTGGTGTCAATTACCTATGTGTGGGTGTTTTATTTAACTCACATGAATTAGATCTAAATTTAATATTAAAGTAGATCTATTGATTATAATTGCATGGTTAAGTGCCCTGAGTTTTTATAAGGTATTGATAAGCATGAGAAGCTAGGTTTAGAATGTAAGGATTGATGATTATTGTGAAAATAATTGTGAGAGAGAGAATTCTTGGAGAAGGAGAAGCTTGAGAGAAATAAAGTATTGTACATCATGAGAGGTGTGGAAGATTGTAAATTTTCATTGTATATCTTCTGAAATCGTTGGATAATAGATTGACTTGTTTCTTGGTGGATGTAGCCCACATTGGGTGAACTACGTTAAATATGGAGTTGATTTATATATCTTATTTTGTATATTTCTTCTGGTAGAATATCTACTTTTATTGCATCTATGCTTAGATTTGACATATTATATGTACAACCTTGTGCTAACCCCAACAACTAGTATCAGAGTTTTGTTTAAGTGTTTTATGTGTTGACATATTTCCTCACAGAGGGTTTTCTGATTAAGTGGGAGCTACAACAATGGTAGAAGAAAACAAATAAAGGTAGAGAAGTTTGACGACTTAAATTATCAATTATGGAATATGCAAATTGAGGACTATCTGTATCAAATATATTTGTACTTACCATTGGATGAAAATTATAGACCTACGAAGATGACTGATGAAGAATGGAATATTCTTGACAGGAAAGGCTTTGGGATCTATAAGATTGAGCCTGGAAACATCTGTGGCTTCCAATATTACAGAAGCGACATCTACAGTAGAGTTAATGAAATCTATTGTTAATTTATATGAAAAATACAGTGCTTCAAATAAATTTTATTTGATGAAGAAACTATTTAGTTATAAGATGCATGAAGGTGGATCTACATCTAGTCATTTGAATGATTTCTAATCTATTGTAAATCAGTTAAAATCGGTGGATATTCCATTTGATGATGAAGTGAAAACACTCTTATTCTTATGTTCTTTTCCTGATAGTTGGGATAACTTGGTAATTGTTTTTAGTAATACAACATTTGCTAATAATATTTTGAAGTTTGATGATGTCGTTAGTATAATATTGAATGAATAAATTCATAGAAAAAGTACAAATGAATCATCATCTGGGAATACTTTTAATATAGAAAGTAGAGGCAAAAAGAAGGAGAGATCCAAGATTAAGAACAATAGGAAATCAAAGTAAAGGAATGGCAGATCTGAATCCAAAGGTATGGGAATTACCTGTTGGAAATTTGGAAAGAAAGGACATGCAAAGAAAGATTTTTGGTCAAAGGATAAAGAGAACCAACACCCAAAAAAAGGTAAAGAAGAAAATAAAGAGGTAAATATTGCAGTAGAGGTAATGCAAGATGGTCTTATTCCTTCTTTGGATAATAGAATAGAATCATGGGTTTTAGATTCAGGAGCTTCTTTCCATGCAACCCCTAATAAGGGTTATTTTAGAAATTATGTCCAGGGTAATTTTGGGCATGTTTATTTAGGTGATGATGAACCTTATAGTAAAATTGGTAAAGGGGAAGTTCATCTAAAATTGTAGAATGGAAATACATGGGTATTTAAATATGTGAGGCATGTGCCAAACCTCAAGAGGAATCTTATTTCTGCAGGGTAACTAGGTGAAGTTGGTTACATGGTTACATTCACAGCGGACTCTTGGAAAGTCACCAAGGGTGCCTTTGTTGTGGCAAGAGGTAAGAAGGTAGGAATGTTATATTTATCTACCTATGTTATTGGTTCCTTTTTTGTTTTATCTACTTCATATTTGTATGCATACATGTGGCATAATCGGTTGGGCCATATGAGTCAAAAAGGAATGCAGATCTTAAAGGCTAATGGTGAAGTTATCATATTCCAAATATTTAGATCTTGATTTCTGTGAGCATTGTGTCTTTGGAAAGAAAAAGAGAGTGAGATTTCTCAAAGTTATGGAAACTAAGAAGGAGAAAAAATTGGAGCTTTTACACTCAGATGTGTGGGGACTAGCCTAGGTAGCTTCCCATGGAGGATCCCAATATTATGTTACTTTCATTGATGATGCTACAAGAAAGGTATCGGTTTATTGTATTAAACATAAATCTGATGTTTTTTAGACTTTTAAAATATGGAAAGCCCTTGTTGAGAATGAATCAAATTCAAAGTTAAAGTTCCTTAGATCTGACAATGGTGGTGAATATTGTAGCAAGGATTTCAATAATTATTGTTTAGTGAATGGAATACGTAGAGAAAGAATGGTTCCAAGAACACAACAAGAGAATGGTGTTGCAGAAAGAATGAACAAGACAATCATGGAATGTGTTAGAAGTATGAGAATACATGTTGGATTTCCCTTGCAGTTTTGGGTAGAAGTAGTTGATACATCGGTTTATTTGATTAAACGTGGGCCTTCAAGCTCACTAGATGGAGGAATACCAGAGGAATCTTGGACTGGAAAAGAGGTAGATATTTCTTTTCTTAAATTTTTTATATTCAGAAGCTTTTTTGCATATTTATAAAAAAAATAGGAAAAAGTTGGATGCCAAATCCAAGAGATGCACTTTCATTGGTTATGAATCTAGTGATTTCAGATTCCATTTTTGGGATTTAGAGAATTCTAAAATTATTGGGAGTCATGACATTGAATGCAATGAAAAGAGAATGTACAGGGATCAAATTTTGGTACCCAAGGACAAACCAGTTGAGAATTTTTTGAATGAAAATGAACTCTTGGATTTAAAACTCATACCTACAGGGTTACATAATAACCAGTGTCGGTTGACCCCTAACTGACATCCGTCAGCTGAACTGGTATTAGTTACAAGAGAGCCAAACTAGCATCGGTTAGTAGAACTAGTGTCGGATATAGGTGACCAGCATCAGTCGCTGTCAGAATTGGAAACAAATGTCCAGGAGGTCCAGAATGAGCCTCCAGTACCCCAAACTCCTGTGAGAAGGTCACAAATGGTAAGTAAACCTCCAGAAAAATTTACACCTTCTCTATCTTATTTATTATTGACTAATAATGGTGAACTAGAAAGTTTTGAAGAAGCAATGCAAGATGAGACCCAAATTCAGTGGGAGCATGGCATGGATGAGGAGATGGACTCCTTGGAATAAAACCAGACTTGGGATTTGGTTAAGTTTATAGTAGGTAAGAGGACATTGCAAAATAAATGGGTTTATAGAATCAAGGAAGAAGAGGGTGGATAGAAAAGTTACAAGGCAAGTGCTTGTAGTAAAGGTATTTGTACAGAAAGAAGGTATTGAGTTTGGTGAAATATTTTCTCTTGTTGTTAAAATGACTTCCATACGTACTATATTGAGTATAGTTGCAAGTAGATGATTTTCATTTAGAGAAACTAGATATGAATACAACTTTCCTTTATGGTGATTTGGATGAAGATATTTATATGCAGTATCCGCTTGGGTATGAATTCAAGGGTAAGGAGAAATTAGTGTGCAGGTTGAAAAAGAACCTATATGGGCTCAAGCAAGCTCCAAGGAAATGGTACATGAGGTTTGATAGTTTCATGCATGAGCATGGTTACTTGAGATGTGAATCTAACCATTGTGTTTATTTTAAGAATGCTTGAAAATGAAAGCTATATTATTTTGTTACTGTATGTGGATGATATGTTTATTGCAAGATCTAGTATGCAGGACTTTGATGAGCTTAAGGGAAAGCTAGGTCACACTTTTTCTATGAAGCATTTAGGAGATGCAAAAAAAATCTTTACCATGCAAATACACAAAGACAAGAAGAATAAGAAATTGTATTTGTCTCAAGAGGATTATATCTACAAGGATTTAGAAAGGTTTAAAATGCATAATTCAAAACTTGTAAGTACACCTATGGCTGGAAACTTCAAATCAAGCAAAGATCATTGTCCTTCATCACATGAGTAGGTTGAATACATGACACAAATAACATATTCTTCAGTAGTTGGGAGTCTCGTGTATACTATGGTTTGTACCAGACCAGATATTACATAAGAAATGGGAGTTGTGAGTAGATTTATGTCCAATCCAGGTACAGAGCATTGGAAAGCAGTCCAATGGATACTCAGGTATTTGAGAGGGACATCTAGCATGTAGTTATGTTATAGAGGTTTGGATATTTCTTTATGTGGTTATGTTGATTCGAGTATGGTTGGAGATCTAGATGGTAGAAGGAGCACTACTGGATATATTTTCACAGTAGGCAGGACGGCAGTTACATGGATATTGAGATTACATAAGGTTATGGCTTTGTCTACTACAGAGGCAGAGTATGTTATAGCGAACAGAGGCTAACAAAGAGATGATATGGATGAGCAGGTTCATGGAAGAGTTGGGAAAGGATCAAGATGATTTCTAATTATTCAATGACATTCAGAGTGTAATTCATTTGGAAAAGAACTCTATGTTTCATTCTAGAATGAAACACATTCAGTTGAGGTATCACTTCATATGGTAGGTATTGGAGAATGGGAATTTGAAACTAGAGAAGATTCATATGAATGAAAACCCTACGGATATTCTAACTAAGCCATTATCAAAAGAGAATTTGGAGCTACACTCCATTTCTGTTGGTCTTTGAGTTTGAGACTTGAAGAGGAATAAAAAAGCTAAGGAACGGATCTAAGAATGACATTATACAGGTATAGTGTAGCAATTTATCTCCAAGTGGGAGATTTTTGAGTTATGGAGCTCAATTACTTTAGCATGTTATATTAAACTTGTTGGAAAACACAGTAACTGGCATCGGTTATGAAGGGACTGACATCGGTCACCTATGATCGGCATCGGTCAGGAAAGTAGGAACCGACATCAGTTAAGGCTAACCGACATCGGTTACCTATGCGTGGGTGTTTTATTTAACTCACGGGAATTATATCGAAATTTAGTATTAAAGTATATCTATTGATTGTAATAGCATGACTAAGTGCCCTAAGTTTGTATAAGGTATTTATAAGTTGGGAAGCTAGAGTTAGATGTAAGGATTTATGATTATTGTGAAAATAATTGTGAGAGAGAGAATTATTGGAGAAGGAGAATCTTGAGAGAAAGAAAGTATTGTACATCATGAGAGGTGTGGAAGATTGTAAATATTCATTGTATATCTTTTGAAAGTGTTGGATAATAGATTGGCTTGTTTATTGGTGGATGTAGCCCACACCTGGGTGAACCACATTAAATATGGTGTTGATTTATATCTCTTGTTTTGTATATTTCTTCTGGTAGAATATCTGCTTTTATTGCATGTATGCTTAAATATGATATATTATCTGTACAACCTTGTGATAAACCCAACAAGAATAACGTCCATAAGGGTGTTGCTTCTATATATAAAAGTTCTTCATCTGGAAACTCAAAATTTAACGACTGCAAACCTGGTAATGGTGCTACGGCTCATTGATTTGCAAGTGCTTGGCCTTTGATAGTCTTTGATTGATAATTTCAATGTCAAACTCATTGAGTGGTGCAATCTAGCTAGACATTCATCTTGTTATGACTGGTCTCAAAATTAGGTACTTAAGAGGATCAACCCTTGAAATTATCTTAGTAGTATGATTTAGGAGATAGTGTCGTAGCTTGCCAAAATTATAAGGAACTGCTAAACAAGCCTTTTCAACCTGTAAATACTTGGTCTCATGTTCAAGAAGAGTTATGCTCAAGTAATACACAGCTTGTTCTTGACCCCTTACCATTGTTATGTGCTAATAATTCCCCAATGGCATGTTTTGTTTTAGATGTATATAAAATCATAGGCTTATCTTGTATAGGCAGCATGAGTACCGGCAGAGATGCTAGGTATTCTTTCAATTTTGCAAAGGCGTCTTGACATTCTTGTGTCCATTTGAATTGGACATCCTTCTTAAGCAGATGGTTGAAGTGACGGAACTTATCTACCAATTGAGAGATAAAGTGACAAATAGACTGTATTTTTCCTTGTAGGCCCCTTAGTTGTCGAAGGTTCTCAAGAGGCGACATATCTATTATAGATTTTACCTTTGTAGGGTCCATTTCAAATCATCTTCATGAGACAATGAATCCCATAAGTTTTCCTAAAGTGACACCAAAGACACATTTTTTTGGATTAAGGCGAACCTTGTATTCCCTTAATTGCTCAAATATAAACATAAGAACTATTGGATGATCCACTCTAGTCTTTGATTTAACAAGAATATCATCAACATAATCCTTCTTTATGTCGTGAAGAAAGTCATGGAAAATAACAATCATGGCAGTTGATAAGTTACACCAACATTTTTAATACCAAAAGGCATGACCTTGTAAAAAAATGTCCCCCATGGGGTTGTAAAAGTAGTTTTATGCTAGTCTTCTTCAACAATTTGAATTTAGTGATACCCAAAAAATCCATCCAATAAGGGATAACATCTCATGGCCCGCAGTAGAGTCGACAATCATGTCAATATTAGGCAAAGGAAATTCATCTACGGGAACATGCCTTATTAATGTCATGGAAATCCTTAAAAATATGGTCTTTGAGGGTCTTCTTCACAACTAGTACCACATTAGATATCCACTCTAAGTATTCAATGCATTGTATGAAGCCTACATCCAATAATTTTTGTAGTTTCAACCTTAACAAGAAATGTGACAATTGGGATGCATTTTACGTAGTTTTTACTTTACAGATTTCACAGCTGGGTGTACCACAAGGTGATGAACCAAAAGAGAAGGATCAAGGCCTGGCATATCTTTGTAAGACCAAGTGAATACATCCTGAAACTCGATTATAAGTGTTGTGAAGGCTTTGATTTCAGTTTCTGATAAACTAGCACCTAGTTGTAATAGATTTGGTTGGTCTTCAGTTCCAATGTTAATGGTTGTCACCTTTTCTACCAATAACTTAGAAGTGTCAATATCTTGAAATGATTTTGTAGGCTTGTGTATATTGTCTAATATTTCTAGATCCGAATCTCCTCTATCTAGCGCCTCTGAAAGGTTTTCACTGGGATATGCATCCTTTTCCTTCTTTTTCTTTTTCATTTTTTGTTTCTCACATCGCTCCTCATAAAGGTTTTCACTATGTGAGATATAATTTGTCTTTTTTCTATGTTTAATTTCTTTTTCTTTAGGACTAGAGATTGTAAGTTCTTCGCCGAAGTAGGTGGTAGCATCAAGGTTTATATTGAAACCCTTCTTGTGATCCTACAAGGGAAAAGGGTCTTGAGCCTTGAGGAACTCCTGGATGGCCTCATCATTTTGAAATGAGTTCCATGTAAATATGACACTTTTGGTCTTGATCAATGAGGGAAGGATAAACAACATCAAGGGTTTGAATGGATAAGTAGTTGAGGAAAAGTGTAGTTTCAGTTAGGTATTTGAAGAGGCTATGTGTGAAACCGGTCTCATCTTTGGAATCTGAGTCCTCATCACTAGGTAATACATCAAATACTATAGGCCTCTTCTCATATGTCTCATACCCTAGACCACTTGTGTAAATATTAGACTTGATATTCATAGGTTCACCAAATGTCTTTACTCTACAAATCCATTGACTAACACACTGAAATATGACCCCTTTCTCAATTTTTTGATAAAGTTTGCATGACTATTATTGTAATTAGAAGGCACATTTCCTTTGTTGAACTAAAATTCTACTTCCATTTGCTCATCTATTTACAAGTTCATTCCAATTCTTCATTTTCTATTTCTTCTACAAGAATGAGTCTTGATCACACCAAGCTTACCATTTTCACACTGAGGCTTGTGGTCTTTGATGAGCATTTGAACTTTATTTTTTATCTGCTTCATGACCATGGTCTTTATGAGTTGGTTCTCGAAAATATTTTGAGATTTTGAATGTTGTCACAAGCCTTGTGATGTTCCATGTTTCTCAGTTGCTTTAAATAATTATCCTTCACAAAGAAAAAAATGGCTCACGTTCGATCCACTTCTTATCTTTTTGTGATGTCCTTAATGTTTAATCTTCTTGGAAGGAGAATGAGCATAGGGTTGGATATGAAAAATTAAAATCATCACCTTCCTCATCTGGGATCATTTTGAGCTTGGAAATTTATCTTCATGATGGAGGCATATCCTTCTTAAATAGAATCAACTTTAAAAGATTCAATCATCTTCTTATTCATATATTCCTCATTGAGAATATTTGATCCACTTCTTATCTTTTTGTGATGTCCTTAATGTTTAATCTTCTTGGAAGGACAATGAGCATAGGGTTGGATATGAAAAATGAAAATCATCACCTTCCTCATCTTGATCATTTTGGGCTTGGAAATTTATCTTCATGATGGAGGCATATCCTTCTTAAATAGAATCAACTTTAAAAGATTCAATCATCTTCTTATTCATATATTCCTCATTGATAAGGTCTTCATCTCTCAATGGTAAAGAGAAGGCTTCATATTCACAACCAAATTCATCAAAAAATTTAAATATTCATGTTTTTCCTTGAGAACATGATTGGAAACATGGGGCTCATATGTTGAGAAGTTATTTGATATCACTTTTTCTTCATGATTTGTACCACTCACCGCCTCAGTATTGCTTCATTACAAGTCAAGATTTCCATGAACTTCATCACCAATAGGTAGAGGACCTGCATCTATATTCACATCCAATGGGAAGTACATACTTTTAAATTTTTGTTCCATCAAATCATTATGATACTTTTTCGCCAACTATCTGTAGTCACACCTAGATATTGGTCCATCAACATGGGTGTCAGCATCTTCCTTTGATGATAGGAAAACAATCCATACCTTGAATCTTGAAAGGTTCTAAGATGTCTTCTTGGAGATAAATGAATTATGTTGTTAACTTAGTATTTCATTAGATCCTTAAATAGAGTAGAGTGTGGAGATGAGAGAAGTCAAGATGGAGATAAAAATATAGGTTGATTAAAGTCTAAGAATGTGAAATTCTTGTCTTAGACCCCAAGGAGGTAGGAAGCCATGAACTTTTTCATTGCCAAATGACAAGACTACCAAACTTGAGTGATCTACAAGTAATACACATGCCCATGAAAGAAGAGGCTTCTTTCTTTGTTAATGAGTTTGTGAAGATTGCACAAGAGTATTAAAATTACATATAAGGTTCCTCTGCCTTATTCTAATATCATCGATTCTAGGTCAGTTACTTCACAATATACCCATTGCTTACTTGGAGTGACATCTACTTCTATCTCTTTGGATTACTGATTTTTTCACTTATAATATTCCTTTGTCTATGATTAAAAAAGTGATCCTAAATAACACCTTCTTATTTTCTAGTGCCCCTTTCTTAGGCTATGCTTACAGGGTGATCCAGTAATTTGACTTACTAATATATTTCCGTTATAGCCTCACAGAATTTGTATTGCAACAATTTAATGATTATTCACTATTCGTTAATATGGGATTTCACCCCATTTTTGCAATGGATCAATTCACTTTCATTCTTGGAGTTTCTAGATCAATATTGAGGACCAATGTATCCTATGCTCTTCGTTGAGATGTGATCAAGTCATCTACTGACATCACTGATGACTATGTTAGTGGAACGTTATTGAGTACTATCCAAATTGTTATGATTGAATAATGTCCGCATAGCATGGAACTGATCTCCAAGAAATTGGTCATTCACTCAAAACCTCTTCTCAGTTTTCCCCCATGACAAGCACCGGTATGATATCTTTTAACTAATTTATGGTCATTTCATCACTTATGTCACTCATGGGTCTAGTGGTAAGATATTTATTCAACTGAGATAATTGAGTCAAGCATATTGCTAATTATCCCAACATCATCCAATATTGAGGTTTAAATGAAAACCTAGTCTTTAAAGGAAAATCCAATAGACAACAAAATTGATCAAGCTGGAAAGTTATTGTCAATGATGTATCTTAACCTACAAATGATTTAGTTACAATGAATCCATGAATAATCACATAGTAATTCACATTCATGTTCCTTCACTAAGAAATCCACAGTGGTTCTACATGAAATATGTGTTATGAGTGCAACCTTGTATCTCTCCCTCTGGTTATGAAGGTTGACTCCAAAGATACCTAATTGGTAAACATTCTTGACACTTAATACCTATTTGGAACTATCATAGCATTTTTTGATCCAAAGCTAGCGGACTAATCATTGTGCCCATGGCAGATGTGCAATCATGTTATATAAGATTCTTCCTCTGATGAAAATGTTATTGAGTTTTAATGCTTCCTCACCATAAATCTAAGCATACTCCAATGATAATATACATCTCAAGTGTATTTTTCAATAACCCTCTGTCTTGGGATTTTAATGGGAGTAATGTATGAAATATTCAAATTCAAAAGCTACAACCATAAGATTATCGAAAGGCTATAATACCCTGACTTTATCTTTCTCTATGAATCTTCATGTCTGTTACTCTCTTATTGGTAGCATTAGAAAGGAATGCCACCTCTTAGACTTATGCATCACCTTCAATGAATCTGATACACTCATGTATCTTGAACATTTAGATAGGTAACTTTCTTATACTCAGTTTTATGGTTTCAATGCATTGTTAGAATAGTGTTTTGATTAACATTGGTGCAAAGATCTTTTAAGGGTACACACAAATTTTCAATTACTTATCTTCTCTTTGTTATACTAAGTGTTGGTGAAATAATTTATTACAGGAAAAATTATTTAGTTTCCACCAAGCGGTCACAGGGCTAAGCCCCTCCTTCTTGGGTATGGGGAGGATCCCATTATTAGATGCAAGGACTAAATAAATTGTGGGGTGGCCGTTATGTCCATGGATCACACAATGAATACTCCACTAAACATGTGGAAAACTACTTGTATGATGTACAAGGGAGGAATTAGTTTGAGAGAGATATAAATGGGAGTAGGAGAAATAAAGAAAGAAAGAGTTAATTTCATGAGTATGCATTAACAGATTCCTCACCAACAACAACCAAAGTAGGTCCAAATTCAATAGAAGAATCAACCATGTAAGAAATAGTAAGACTAATAAATCAAAGACACAAATTTCTATAGATTCATTAATCAAAGACAAAAAGTTTCCTTCTTGGTTTTACAAGATTACAATTCTTGCAAAGTTGGAAATAGAGAGGATGGAAGAACATAGGAAAGGAGATAGAAGAATGTAGCTTTATTTCTTGTAGTAGTATTAAAAGCCAACAACTAGTAATAACCAAAAAATGTTAACCCTTTCAAATGGAGAATTCATCCCAATTTATAGCTTACAAAATGTCTCTTCCCTCTCCCCCATGTGAATTTTCATCTTACCACCACTTTTGACCTTTCACATTCCCTAGGAATGAAGTTAAGTCCTTTTCTTATTTTTGAAAAGAGGGACTTTTACAATGCCAAATTAATTCACTTAACTGAATAATAAAAAATATTGAAAAAGTACATACCCAATGAAGAAATAGGATGTTAGAGAGAGAGGGAATGGGAGAGAGGATAGAGAGAGAAGTAAGAATCCAGAGACGGGAAACTTCTTATTGACGAAGAATTTGATTATGATGGATCTTTGAGGAAATGTTTCATGAATGAGATTTATTTTCCTCTAACCTCCTGTTGAATTGGAAGTAATGAGATTGAAACTCCCTCCTTCCATGAGATGTGGAAACACTCTAAAGCATTGAATGAGTGTTTAGAAACATTGTTATGATACATTACACCATGTGAGTGCCTGATCATGAACATATCATGATCTTATCTTGTAACCACTAGGATGAATCAAAACATCTCGTCGCTTATAAAGGTGAAATTTTCAATTTTGAATAGCCTACTAATAATTTAGTACCATATGTATCTTCTCATTATTCAATCAACATTCTTATTTTCAAGTCTTCTAGCTTTACACTTGTTATATAAATTTCATTCTTTATTAGGATTCTTATTGTATGAATTTGAAATTGGCTTCGAGCTTCACTGTTTGAGATCCATGGTGACAATTATCGGTGAGAAGAACTAGAGATTATTGATTATTGAAGGTTTACCAAAATCCCATCACTTGCTATTTTTAGTAAGTGTCTCAATTTATTACTTTTGAGTGTACTTGATATGTAATGAGAAATCAGAGAATGAACCATCATGAAACTTAATATTTATATATTGTGAAGCATTTAAAGGCTTACTATATTTAGAATGGGTCTTCCAAGTGTCTGAATGAGATGAGATTGGTCTCAAAAAAAATTTTATTTTTCAAGGATGCTCTACTCCAAATTTTATATGATAATCTCATCTAGATTAGTGGGAAACTGATAATTTTATAGGAGAGGGAAGAATACTAAGATAAAACTTAGTCCTCCATATTTCCAAAAATATTTCACCTCATCATACGAGAAATATCTCGAACAAAATTTGACTTTACAAAGAACATTTGTTACAAATTTTAGAAAGTTTGGCTTATTGGATCAAAAGGAAAATATAAATTTTGACAAGGAAGAATTTTGAGAGAAAAATAAGTCCTACATATCCCTAAAAATCATCCACTTCATCATGCAATAAATGTCTCAGATGAAATATAATATTACAAGGATCATTTGCTCCAAGTTTCAAGCAATTCTGCTTGTCAAGTCATTGGGAAAAGGTAAATACATTTTTAAATGTTCTAAAAAGAATGGAGTTTGGAAAATTATTTCTTAAATATAAAATAACTCATGCCATGTCATACTTCCAAGTGATAGGTTATGTGATAGGAGTTTTCAAGAGGAACATTTTGGAAAATTTTTACAGAGATCACGTTCATGGTTTTAGAGATATGAGAAAAAGTCAATCTTCAAGCTTGATGTTCCAAGAGAAATAGATACATACCTATGAAATAATGGAGTTTTTTTGGGGGAATGACAACTCTTGCAATTAAAAAAAATTGTAAGTGTTTTGAGTTGTGGATTTATTTCATTCAAATGCAATTTATAACTCAAATTGAGCCTAGCAGGCTAAACTGGGTTTGGATGAGGGTTGGCTTGTGGTTGCACCCTAAAAAATAGGGGGGGAAAGGTGTAAAGGGATAAGAGGGGAAATTAAGTTCAATTTTCACCAGATGATGTCAAGTTTCATCCTTTGCTGTAGTGTGAGGGAGATGCGGGGGGGGGGGGGTGATAATGGCTTATGGGGGATACAAATTGATCCTTGATATGTCATTGGGATGAATGGAAGGAAGTGGAGTGAATTTTCATGTATCCTTTATCCATTTTTCTATTTTTTGAAATTTTAGGGGATGCCATCTGCTCATAAATTTTCCATGGGGAGTTAACTCATGAGGATGGGGAGGTGGTTAAGCAAATTACAAGCTAAACATGTTTCTAGTGGTGAAAGTGATGATGTGTAAGTTGCAAGAGATAGGGAACATGGTGGAGTGCACAATTTTTTGTCCCCCATGTCCCTTTATACCTTGGTTACAATCAATTGGGACACTCATGCTCCAAAATGAACCATGGTGTCTTGGGAACATGAGAGGGGATCAAATTTGACTAGAACTTGAGCTTGCACCTCTAACACTTGTAACACTTGAAGTTTATTATTTTAAGTGAAAAAAAATTGAAAAAGGAAAGGGAAAATTGTGTCTCCCATGTTCCTTTTCATATTTGGTACAATCAATTGATGCTACAAAGTGTGCTCATGTTTTTTTTTTCATATGTTGATCACATCTCGCCAACTTTGTTTTAGAACATCGAGAGTGTTGTTTTGCCCCTGAAGCATGGAATGGTGTTTTTGGGTCAAACCTTATATGATTTTTACTCCAAATCAATTTTTGAGATCATCCCATCTAATTGCAGGAGCCAATTCTTCCTAAAATTTTAGGGTCTGTTCCTCTTTTGACTCAAAAGGGTAGTTGTAGTGTTATAGGTTATCATGGATAATTATTGAGTCTTGAAACAAAATTTATATTTCCATCATGTGGAGGATTCCAACATATTTACATTTAATATTTTTTCCTCCAAAATCCTCATCAAAACTATGAAAATCATATGAACAAGTCATCTTTCTTCATTGGAGTATGACATTCCTTGCACCTGAAATGGCGCTATTTTGCTTTTTTAATTTCTAACATCACTTGACTCCATATAATTACAAAATACTTGAATGCATTAAAAAATAATATTCAAAACATCCATATGGGATTTCCCTTATATTCACCTTCTAGAGGGTATTCACTAGTTGCAAAATGGCCAAAAATGGTACTTCCTAGGCCTTCAAGAATATTTATTCCACTTCGGATCTCAATAACTTATTCAATCACATTAGGAATTCATCTCTAAACTTGAAACACACTTTAAAATATCATTATAAAATTCCCACAAGCTATAATAAGGATGAAAATATGGGCAGGCTAACTATAATAAGGGTTTATAGTGATTGGGTGAGGAATTTTCAAGTGGGGGCTCAATTGTTATGGCCAAAATAAATAAATTTTGCATGCTAGACATTTATCACAAAAAAATAGGAAAAAATGACTTGTGCCAAGATCAAATATCAGTGTTTGGGCTTGTCTTTCACTAAACATCTCAACAAGTTACCAAGATTGATTCACAACCTTCATTTGTGGAACTTACATCGAATTGATGATCAAATAAGTACCCAAATTCTTCCACAAATTTTCACATTTGTGACCAATAAATTTGATATCTCTATCTAACACTATGTATGGGAAATCCATGTAACTTTACTACTAATTTGGAAAAATAATTACAAATGTTTGTGGCATCACTAATCATATTACATGCAACGAAATATGCCATTTTTAGAATCTATCAAAAATAATAAAGATAGAATCGTTATCCTTTTGTGTCTTAGGAAATTCAAGAATGAATTTCATGAACATGTGTTCCCATGATATTTTTCATGTTGGAAATATTTTATACAAACCTACATTCTGATTTTTTCCCTTAAACTATGGACACGCTACAACTTCACACAAAATTCTTCTCATCTACACTCATCTTGGGCCAATAGTACCTTTCATTTAGCTATGTCAATGCCTTAACTATGCCAAAATATCTAACCAAACCTCTACTATGTTTTTATGTTATTGGTTTCTCCCACGTTGATTCTTGTCCTTTGAATAGTAATACATCCTACAAAAAAAATCTAATCATGGATTATTATACATTCTCACTTGGTTTTATGATATTATCCATGCATCCCTAAAAACCAAATCCTCTTCACACAAAATCACTCGTGGTGTTAAACCCAATCAGCTCTACACTCATCTCATTCAACAAGAGAGATATCCTACTCAATTAATATGCAACTATATTTTATATCCCACTTCTATGATTAAAAAAGGCAACATTGGAGAAATTCAACTCACTTCATGTGTTTTTAGTTCAACTTACTGTGAGTGTATATGAATTGTAGTATGATCCATGTATAAAAAAAAAACTCTTTACATGTCTCTATTTCATGAGTTCTTACATAATTGTGACTATTTTTATTGTAAGTTGATTATTATTCCTTAGCATTAATAAATTTCTTAGTGAAATTTTCAATGGTCCTTATTCTTAACTCAAAATAACACATATCATTTTCCCATTAACATCACAATCAACTTGTATCACTTTAGTGAAATTTGTAAACGTTAATATAGGATGTTTGATGACCTTCTTCAACAATAAAAAACTCTTATCAACTGCAATTATGCATTTGAATTTTGTCCTATTAGTTTTTTTTTTTTACAATGGGTGCACATATCCTACAAAAGTTTCTAATAAAACTTTGGTAAAAGATAGCTAATCCATGAAAACTTCTTATTTCAAACATGTTTGTTGGTGTCAGTCACTCCAACATGGTTCTTACCTTTTTTGGCTCCATCCTCAATCCATCTTTGGATATCAAAATGCCAAGGTAAAATAATTTAGTATCTATAAAAATACACTTCTTCAAGTTGGCCAAATATTTATATTCTCTCAACCTTTGGAACACTCGCCTCAAATGTACTAAATATTCCCCTTTGTCTTATTAAAAACAATAATGTTGTCAAATAAAGAATGGAAAAACTTACCAAGGCATGGCTTCAACACTTCATTCATGATCTTAATAAATAAAATTGATGCATTTTATGAAATTATATGGCATCCAATCATACAAAATTTTCTTTTTCTTGATTTTGGTCTTCCATTCATCATCTTCTTCATATCTGATTTGGTGGTGCCTAAAAGGAACGATAACCAGATTGTACCAAGCCAAGAACATAGATGCTAATCAAACACCATGATCAAAAAGATGAGAGCAATTCACCAGAATAACTTTACACAAAACCTTTGCAAACAAATGAGCAGCAATATCATATATTATTATGAAACTCAATGAAATACAATGAGAATGGGCCTTGCTTATATAGGCAAGGAATAACAATCTAAGAACCAGTCAAGGTCATAGATCAAGCCATAAATCATGGAAATAACTAGTCATCAAAGAACCAGTCAAGTCCATAGATTTATGAGAGAACTAGACATCAAGGATCTAGTTAATACCATAGAATCTAGGAAAGAACTACTCAATACCATAGATCAAGGAAAGAACTATACCTAACAACTAGATAATATCTCCTAATATCTAAATAAATAAAAAGAAATATCCGCACACATAAGTGGGTGAGGATAAATACAATAAAGGTAAATAATGTACCTAGGTGAACATGAGCTAAGGTAAATACCTACTCTAGCACCCCCCCTCAAGTGAAGCTAGGGGCCAAAATAGAAGTGGCATGTCCACAGTATGAGTCCTAGCAACTAGGCCTAATGAGGTACTCATGTACAATATATCCATGAAGAAATCTCGAACCAAAAGAAGGAAAGAATCATGCTATAAGGAAAGAGAAAGAAGAAGAAGAAGGAAGATGTTCTCACGAACACCCCCCAAGAACAACTTCCGAAACCCCAATCATTCCATGCAACTCAAGGTAGCAAGGTGATGCAAAAGGCTTTGTAAAGATGTCTACAACCTGCTACTGAGTCGGAAGGTACTCCAAGAAAAGAACTCCATCCTGAATGTGCTGATCGAATGAAGTGGATGTGTATCTCAATATGCTTGGTCCACTGGTGCTCAACTGGGTTGTGAGAAATGTGAATTGCACTTTGGTTGTCACACCAAAGTATAGTCGGTGAATCCTATGGGAATCCAAAATCTGTCAATAACTGTGAAGCCAAAGAATCTGCTGACTCGTTGTAACTGCTGCCCTGTACTCTGCCTCTGAAGATGAAAGTGCAATAGCCTGTTGCTTTTTACATGCCCAAGCAACTGGAGAAGAACCAAGACAAAAAAGATAGCCAGAAGTGGAACGCCTGTCATCAATAGAACCTTCCCAATCTAAATCTGTATACCCAACCAACTGAGTAGAACCCCTAGTGTAGTGTAGGCCAAAGTGGGAAGTGCCATGCAAATAGCGCAAAATCCTTTTAGCAACCTGCCTAGTGACTACTATGAGGAGAATGTGCAAACCGAGATACAAGCCCTACTGACAAATGAAATATCAGGGCAAGTATGGGTCAAGTACATGAGACTCCCAACCAACTGCCTATACAATGTAGGATCACAAAGTGGTGTGGTACATGTGGATGTAAGAGTAACTCCAGACTAAAAAGGAGATGGACTTGGCTTGCAATCAGCCATATCAAAGCGCCTGAAGAAGATCATGGGTGTACTTTTGCTGACTCAAATGAATCCCTGAATCTATCTGAGAAATCTGCAAACCAAGGAAATAATGCAATAGCCCAAGATCTGTCATGTCAAACTGTGTAGAAAGAGCCCTCTGAATACTCTGAATGTGGGAAGAAGAGCTGCCAGTAAGTAATAGATCATCAACATACAAGACAAGTATCACAATATCCTCACCAACATGCTGGAGATACACTGTATGATTGGAGTGGTAATGAACAAAACCAGTAGATAGAAGAAAATAATCCATCTTCTCATACCAAGCCTCGAGGGGCTTGTTTGAGACCGTAGAGAGACCTTCGGAGCCTACAAACAAGAGAAGAATCCTGAACAAATCCAATCGGTTGCTCCATGTATATTTCCTCTTTTAGATCTCCATGTAAGAAGACACTCTTCACGTCCATCTGGTATACAGGCCACCCCTGTGATGTAGCAATAGCAAGTACAAGGTGTACAAAATCCATCTTGGAAATTGGGTGTAAAAGTCTCAGAGTAATCAATACCTTCAACTTGTGAAAAACCCTTTGCAACAAGACAAGCCTTATACTTGTCAATGGACCCATCAACTATGTATTTGGTTCGGTATACCCACTTACACCTAACCATATTTCTTCCTTTAGGAAGAGATACCAAATCCCAAGTATGATTCTTCATCAAAGAAGAATACTCAGCTACCATCGCATCATCCCACTCTTGTATCCCATGAGCCTTTGAAAAATACTGTGGATCCTCAGAAACTACCTGACACAAAAGTCCAGAACCTATAGAATGTGTGTGATGATGCCTAGTGGGTGGAAGATCCTGTATGAAAGGTGTTTCCTTAGAAACTGTAGTATGAGCCCACTTAGGCATAGTGACAACATCAGCCTTGGGAATAGGATCCTCAATGACATCTATAACCTCCTCATCAATCTCCTCAAAGAAAGGATCCTCAAGATGAGATGAAGAAGAAGAAGTGAATGGAAGACAAGCCCTACTGATGAATGAAATCATGCAGGAGTGAAAGCTCATCAAACTGACACATGTGTTCGAAAAATAACATCATGTGCAATATCAGGATCTATTTTTCGATAAGCTCTCATGTCCTCACCATACCCTACAAAGATCAAGGGTTAACTCTTCTTAAAAGCTTTCCTTTTCTTCTTTGGCATAAAGGCCCAAGACTAATGGCTCCCAAAGACTGGAAAAAATGAGACATTGGTGGCTTAGTGTTGGACCAAGCTTCCTCTAGACATCAAATGCTCAAGTGTTGTCATGTGTGGTGTGTGATTCATGAATATAGTTAGCATGAATTAATTGCTTCTGCCCAATAGATAGGAGGTATATCTCTAGAATGCATCATACAGTTAGCCATTTCCATTCTAAAGTTCTATTCTTCCATCTACTAATCCAACATTGTTTGGAGTACAGGAACAAAATGTTGGTAAATAATGCCTAAAGTTTCTAAAAATTTAGATTAAACATTGCTGAAGTAATCATCCCCCATTATCCAGTGTGAAGGGCTTCTTTATTGCTACTAGAAGATTGTTTCTCAACTGCATAAGCCTTGAAGACTCACCTGACCATTGTGAGGGAAACATCAATCTTTTGTAATTGAGAAAATAACCCAAGTTCTGCTCCTGTCATTCTTCCTATAAATTATCAATATCTCTTTAAGTTGCATCTTTAGCTACATTTGAAATATGGGCTTAGGAAAAACCATCAAGTCACTAGCCTCCCACAAGCTCAAGTGGTAGAAGATCTCTTGAAAAATTTTAGGTACAAAGGATCTTGGTGAAAATTGTTTCCCTAATGCACCTCATGACAAACTCCCTCAAGACAAGAATCTTTGCAATCACTGCAACTAGCCTTATCTGTGCATGATCTTGCAATTGCATAGCCCCTTAATTTGTGTATATTGGCAAGAATGTGTTCGGTATAGTTACCTTTGTACTAGGTTTTATAAAACCATATTCTTACCCCTACTTAGGAAGAGATTACCAAATCCCAAGTATGATTCTTCATCAAAGAAGAATACTCAGCTATCATCGCATCATCCCACTCTTGTATCCCATGAGCCTTTGAAAAAGACTGTGGATTGCAGAAACTACCTGACATAAAAGTCCATAATCTATATAATGTACATGATGATGCCTAGTGGGTGGAAGATCCTCTATGAAAGGTGTTGCCTTAGAAACTGTAGTATGAGCCCACTTAGGCATAGTGACAACATCAGTGGGAATAGGATCCTCAATGACATCTATAACCTCCTCATCAATCTCCTCAAAGAAAAGATCCTCAAGATGAGATGAAGAAGAAGAAGGAATGGAAGAAGATGAAGAATCATGAGGAGTGAAACGCTCATCAAACTGAACATGTGTTCGAAAAATAACATCATGTGTATCAGGATCTAAAAGACGATAAGCTCTCATGTCCTCACAATACCCTACAAAGATCAAGGGTTTACTCTTCTTATCCAAAGCTTTCCTTTTCTTCTTTGGCACAAAGGCCCAAGCATGGCTCCCAAAGACTTGAAAAAATGAGACATCTGGCTTAGTGTTGGACCAAGCTTCCTCTGGAGTCAAATGCTCAAGTGCTCTGTGTGGTGTGTGATTCTGAATATAGTTAGCACAATTAATTGCTTCTGCCCAATAGATAGGAGGTATATCTCTAGAATGCATCATACAGTTAGCCATTTCCTTCAAAGTTCTATTCTTCCTTTCTGCTAATCCATTCTGTTGTGGAGTATGAGGAATAAAATGTTGGTGAATAATGCCTTGAGTTTCAAAAATTTAGAAAACTCATTGCTGAAGTACTCCCCCCCATTATTAGTGTGAAGGTTCTTTATGCTACTAGAAGATTGTTTCTCAACCAAAGCCTTGAAGACTTTAAAGTGTGAAAAAACATCACTTTTGTACTTGAGAAAATAAACCCAAGTACGCCTCAAGAAATTATCAATAAAGGTAAGTGCATACTTAGCTCCATTGAAATAGGGGGTAGGAAAAACCATCAAGTCACTATGCACAAGCTCAAGTGGTGAAGAAGATCTCTTAGAAAAATTCTTAGGAAATGGATCTTGGTGTTGTTTCCCTAATGCACAACCAGAGAAAACTCCCTCAAGACAAGAAACTCTAGGAAGACCATCTACCATACCATGAGTGCTCAACTCCTTCAAATATCTGTAATTGAGATGTCCAAATCTTTCATGCCAAAGCTTACTCTCTGAATCTGCATGAGAAACCAATCCTGTCCCTATAGAAGAAGTGTCATCAAAACCTCAAAGTGATATAGTCTAGAACTATGATCAACAATACCCTGAGCAAAAAGTGAAAAAGGCTCCAATAAAGTTCTTACTTCTACCCCATGTGGTGTAAAAGTCACTATTTTTCCTTGACCAGAATGACAAATTTGATATACAGAAAGCAAATTTGTAGTGATGTTAGGAACATATAGTGCATCTTGGATACTGCCACCATCAAGTTGTATATCACCTTTTCCCTCAACAGAAAGAAAGGAAGAATCTCCAACCTCAATTTTGGAAGTAGAACTCAAACCTAGAGAAACAAAAGACTCCTTGGAAGAAGTCGTGTGATGAGAAGCACCAGAAATCGATTTTTTTGTGAAGTATTGGGATCCACTCAAACAATCCATTATGTCATCTATTTAAGGCAATAGAAAATTTTACTTGATTTCTATCTTATTTATGGCTTTATAATCTATGCACGTGCCCCCATTCTTCACCTTTATTTAGTGATAACACTACTATAATTGTGCATGGGCTCCACATTTCCCTTATTAACCCTCATTCCAGTTTTTTTTATTCACTTATTTTGCTTCATAACTATTATTCTATGGGTTTCTTGTCTGGATATTTAAATCCAAGAATCATATCCAAGTGATTCCTAATTCTCCTTATGGGTGGAAAACCATCCAATTTTTTTTGTAAACAATATTTGCATTGAATCACTTACCTTACTTCTTGTCGTAATTTACATAGCTTGGGGAATGAAATACAACATACATTTCTCCTTTTTAACTTATTCCAAGAATTTTTTTCATTAAATAATTAAAAATTTATGGCATTCATCCACTTCTCCTTTGTCCTTCAATTGGCTCAATACATCATTCTCAAGAGTGTAGGTGTTTCCACTATGATCATATATGGCCTTTCTATCAAATGTCCATAGACTACCCAATAACACATGATAGCCATCCATATTGGGCATTAAAATTATACAAGACTTCATCTTGTTTTTTATTATTTTGCACCTACATGTATAAAACAATCATAACTATGACCTAACTCAAATTATATGCATAAATACAATCAAACATTATAATTGATTCTTAAAATAGGGGTTATTTGTGATTATTCTAGAGAGATGAAGTAGTAAGATAAATATAGACAATGCACAATGGAAATATCCAACCTAATTCTACCTAAAATAGCAATATGATGTGAATACATGGATTGTATTTAGCTTAGGAAATAGTCTACATGCTCTCTAGTGAATGAGACAATCTAATACAGTGATTGAATAACCAACAAAGATAAACTATACCATCAAATGATAGTGACTGAGGTAAATGGAAATGTTTGGGAGTGCCTTACAGGTATAAAAATTTGTGGATATGTTAACCTATGTCCACACATCAAATGTAGGGTATATGAATGCTAGTATTTGATGCGATGAATCTTGTGTGATCTATCCTTTATCCAAGGCCTAATAATATATTCAAACAACAATTCATATTAAAAGGTTTTTAGAACTGCCACACTATATTAACACCAACAATGCCTTAATAAATGCTATAATATGCATTATGTACCAATACTCTAATGAGGTATCAAGTCATGTTTATTTCTCCAAATTCCTATGTGAATATACAACAATGAAAATAATTGCAATCTACAGTGACCCCTATTTTTAACCCTTGGCACATTTCACCATGTAATTTTTGATTCTCTATCTCTCTTTTCTTTCATGCACAAATGGCTAACAATGTGCCCAAATTCTTTTTGCTCGATTCACAACTCCTACAAGGAGATAATTATGTTGCATGGAAAATGAAAATTAAAACTCAACTTGAATTTGAGGACATAATTGGTGTAGTTGATGGCACGATAACGAGACCAGAAAATGATATTGCTCAACAACGTGTGTTTGATCGTGCTAATCAAAAGGAAAAAATTAATTCTATTTGGCATAACTGATGATGTACAACCTCATATTCATCAAGCGACAATAACTAAAGAAGCATGGGATAAACTAGCAACTGTATACGAAGCTAAGAATAAAAATGCTATTTTACAATTACAAACACAACTCCGTTGTCTCAAAATGAAGTCTAATGAGTCCATTGAAGGTTTTCTAAAGCATGTTGCTATATTGATATCATCTCTCCAAGCTTTGGAAGAAGAGGTCACTGATGAATCTCTTGTCCCTATTGTATTGAGAGCTTTACCAGCCTCATACAAAATATTTGTCACAACTCTCAACATTATGGGTCCAACTAAAATTTTTGAAGAGTTAGTGAACATGTTACAACAAGAAGAGTCCATGAACAAAACTATAGAAGATGAGGAACAGGCCCTCTCTTCATTCCATAAGGGAAAGAAATAGATTCATACAACTGGTAAGCAACACAAGCAACATTCTCAACATAATACTCAAGGGAACACTCAAAAAAAGTAGTGTCAGATTTTTGGCAGAAAAGGACATGACTTAAAATATTGTTGGTATAAACACATTTTAGAAGGGTTCATCTAGTGGCAAGAAGCCAAATTTTCAACAATCTAGTCAGGGTTATCAAAACAAACAACAAGGACAAAGGAAAAGTAACTGGAAAAAGAAAACACCGCAGCACGACAACATTGTTGAAGAGTAAGATAACTCACCAGATGTGGATTTCCTATTTTCTGCACAATCAACTCAAGAAATCAATTCACCAAAGGAAATTTGGTATGTTGACTCAGGAGCAACAAGACATATGACCGAGAGAAATGATTAGTTCTTAGAGTTAAAGAATACACCTAACAAAGACTCTATTTCATTGGGTGATGATTCATCGTACAAAGTACAAGGAATTGGAAACATCTCCTTACCTCTTGGATCAAGAAAGTGCACAATAAGATATGTTCTATATGTTCCTTGATTGACAAAGAATCTACTTTCAATAAGTCAGCTTTTGGAGCACAACTTAAAAGTGGATTTTGATTGTACAGATGGAAAGAAGATGTATTTAATCAAAGATAAGTCTAAAAACTCCAACATTGTTGCACGAGCTTCTGGTATAGGTCATATGTTTCAATTGGATTTTGTTCAAAACAAAAATCATGCCCTTGAATGAATTCTAACGTGATTACATCAGCCCCCCTTATTGGCATCGAATATTTGGCCATGTAAGTTTTGGCTATCTTGAAACATCTCCACCCATTATACTCTTATAAACCCTTAGTTTGTTGCAGTAGAGAGTGTTGAGTGTGCCAAATTTGAAGAAAACGAGTGAATGACAAGTGCAAAAGATTGTTTGGAAAATATTCCACACATAGAACTGTCCCCAATTCCCAAGTTTAGTACATGTGAGGGCACAATGATGGTCTTGATCTGGTAAAATACCGATAATGGAGCGGACATTAGGAGGACCTAGTCATTCAGGGTTTGAATATTTTATGCTTTTAGTTGATAATTACTAGCATGGACCCCTATGGTTATACTAGGGAATCGACTAAATTATTCAAGCCTTCTCTAAACTTTCAATAAATTCAAAGGAGCAAGTAGAAAAGGTGCAACTGGCTAATTGAAAATAAAAACACTCCTCAGATCGAAATTTTTAATGGACCAACTAGATGAGTTACAGAAGTTTTTTAAGACAATTTATGGATATTCATCGGAATATGGCACCTCAATGATACATTTTCTACAAAATGGTGTTGTTGAAAGAAGGAATAGAACTATAATGGAAATGGTAAGGTGTATGATTGATGACTTAGGCTTGAGAGAAAACATATTGGGCAAAAGAAGCTAATGAAATTACAGCAGTCTATCTACCATGAATACACCCCCCACTTCCCCAAATTTTCTAGGAATTTCACCTTAGAGGCAGCTTGGTCAGGGATTTTACCATCTATGAAAACAGCCTTAGATTAGAAGGGGATGCAAACAGTAAGAGTTCTATGCACACTCCTAGAGAAAAGGAAAACTAAACTTGATAAAACGTGGAGCATTCCATTTACCTAGTAGTTCTTGTTTTGATCCTCATTTTGATGAAAGATTCTTTTTGGGCATGAACCTAGAGATATCCTTCTTGATGCCTTCCAGAAGGTGATCAAGAAAAGCGTGCTCAAGTAGAGATGTTTTTTTGTCATTGAAAATAAACTAGCAAATGCTCCAACCCGTAAACTCACAATAACAATCCTGGACTAAGGATATTGTCCAAATTCTTCTTGATGATCATAATGTTTATAAAGATAATTCAACTCCTCCATCTACAAGAATAGCTAAACGTATGCCTAAGTGGTATACTAATCTAATTCGAGATGCTAATTTGGATAGTGATCCTAACACATCCACTTCAGGACCAAGAACTCAATAGTATGGCTCAAAATGAGGTAAACTTATCCTTGATGAGTATAGTAATTGAATCAAGATGTGGTTGACTACAGTTCCTATGATTTTATGCAGAGGCTACACCTTGTTAGGGATGCTATGAATCCCCTCTTAATCCAACTCTATCCGATTAAGAATAATACATGGCTTACTTACTGATCTTCCACCAGGGAAGAAGGCAATAGGTTGTAAATTTATTTTTGAAAATAAAATAAATAAATAAATGGAAGCAAAGATAAAAACACTACAAGACTTTAGTGCTAGCTAAGGGTTACACACATAACAAGAAGGTATTGATTATGCAAGAAGCATTTGACATTCATTTGTCTAAGATCAAAACATTGATGATGAAATCTTGCATTCTAATTTTGCACAATGTTGGGTGGCAAAGGTCCCTGACGATGGATGTACGAGAGACCACTTTTATGTTCTTATTTTTTGGGATTTACATGAAGAAGTTTGACATATGTTTTATGTTCTAGAAGTGTTTATGTTATGTCAGGTTAAGAAGGAAAGGTATGTAGACTCATAAAGTCACTATACGGTCTCAAACATGCTCCCAGGGCATGGTACATAAAGATTGATGAGCATCTCATCATAACATGGATTCAATAACTAAATCCATTATTTGATCCTAATCTCTATCTCAATATATGTGAAGGGAGGGAAATATTTTTATTTTCTATTTATAATAGAATAAAATGTTGATTTTTTAATTACATCACTGGAAATTATAATTAAGATTAAATTTTATAATTATTTATGAATTATAATAAATAATATTATTTATTTTTATCCATGACATAAAAAAATGCTTCTTTAGTTTATTATCTTATAATTATATAGTAATTTTAATAGCTAATATTACATCTGTATTAATCAACTAAAATAAATGCCAAGAGTTAGATGCTACGAGAAATTCAGAATGTATGCATTTATTAATTTGCAGTGTGCTATATATATTGAGACCAAATTTTTAAAACTTTTTTTGCAGAGACTCCATTAGATTTTCAAGTATTTTTTAGCTCTTTATCCACAACTGATTCAGATAGTCTCATTAACATGGTAACTATGCAATTTCTAGGCCAGATATAAGCTATGCATCTCAATTATCTTTCTCCACTTTATTTGCAAGAACCATTTATTTAGCTCACTAGTGATGGATGATTCTTCTAAGAGGGTACTCATGTTTATCAAATCCCACTCATGAACTCTTGGAGACTTCTGTGCCTAGAATACATATGAAGAATGATAACTTAGTCTTGACAGGATTTGGGCATGACTTCAGATTGCAGGGAACCTTGATTATAGGAAGTTCAAGGATCTTGGTAGTTCTTTATGGGATCTGGAACTATGCTCATGGGGGACAATGTTTACAAAATCCTAGTTTCAAGGTTTATAAACAGAATTCTATCATATTTGCGTAGTAGGATGAGCTCCACCAGTCTCTCCACCAGTGATTCTGGCTCAAAGCATAATACTTGTAGGATTTGTATATTACTTACAGGATCCAAGGGAGCACAATTCTAACTTGTATATTACCTAGTATTCCAAGGGAGTAATAAATCTCAATGGCCTCCAGTTCTTCATGGTTGCACCACTCACATTGATTTGAAATATGCTATGGTGATTCATGAACATGTATAATAAGAGACTACATAAAGCTAATAGAAGTCATTATTTGACAGAACATTTGGATGTAAACCTATCTTCACAAAATCTCTTAGCACGAACCCATTTATAAGCAGTTAAAACATTTCTCTCCTTTATAAAAACTAACCATCTACGTGCATACCAAGAATGTACAAGGACTCTAATAGTTAGAAGCCAATCTAAGAGCTTCCCAATTTACCATTATGTAGAAGATCTAGAAGAGTACTCACCAATCATGCTAATACACTTCGATAATATATTGTAGCATTATTTTTTAAGTCATAGGTTAGTGCATTAGTAACATAATGTTATCATCCCTTTATCCATTCAATGGAGTGAAGTTCATCCAGATAACCGTAGAATATTGTTCTAACGGATGCAATTCTTCTTTATACAAGCTTTCTAGGATCAATATGCTATTTTTCCATATTAGACTTACCATTTCCTTACTATCTATCTTAATTATAAAATATATAGGTTTTAGGAATATTTTGAAGCATCTCAATCCCCTATAATTGATGGCCAAAATTTCTCTTTTGGTTGTACATGATATATTTTATATGGGTAAAATCACTGTAAAGGCTCCTGACATGCATCCACACAATTATTCTGGTTATACAGGATTTCAGTTCGTACAACATATGTAGCATTCCATGGATATCTAAGGAAGCATACTTATGTAGAGTACTGGGGGAATGTCCTTGCTTTGGAAGCCTTGATTGTAGGAAGGTGGTTTACAATTGTGTCTCTTTTATGTACTATAAACTGCTTTTGTAGCCTAATGGAGTCCAAATGTATATCCAGGTGACTTTTCACTAATTGTTTTTGTAGTATAGTTACTCCATGAATGAAGCCCAGACCTACCTGAATGAAAGTGAAATACATAATTTAAACAACTATTAGTCCCAAATATAATTAAGTTTCTAGTATATGAGGATTTCATTTTATCTAGGAATTTTCGATATCTATCTCAATATATATGCGTACTATCTAGATTGACTTTACACATGATTATCATAAATGGTGAATCGCAATAAGTGTAATATTTTTTGTAGGTGATTCTCATTTTATTTACTTACAGAAAAGATACCATGAGTTCTTGACAGCTTCCAAAAGCATATTTATATGTTGGCCATGCTCACCAATATTGTTATGAGCAAAGATAGATACATGTCAATCTACCATAGTCATACAACAATAATTACGTTAAATGTTTGAGAGCGTTATCAATCTTTTTCTTGAAATCATGTAATGGAGTTGTATCTGAGTCTAAAAGGAATTATGTTCAACTCATATATACGTTGTGGTACTCTAAAAATCATAACCTTGTACCTATTTTTTCTTGAATATTTACTTGCATAAAATTAAGCAGATTTATATGTCAAGCTTAAAATATATTTTGTTCCTATGATTAAAGGTAGAAGGATAGTGGAAGTAGCATAGATAATATCATTTAGAGGATGCTTATAAATGGATATCCAGTCTCTTCTTCCCTATGACTAAATGTTCAATTTTTTTGAATCAAAAGGATGCAATATTTGGATTAGGAAAGTTTCGTCACATTCTCTATTGGGCTTGATGACAATATCCATACAATGCAATGGTCATTTAACTACACATCCTATATCTGGAATCTTTATGATCTAACTATAGAATGGCATGTAATATACAGTACTAGTTAATGCTAAGCTATTAATAATTATGTAAATAAAGTATAATAGATGCTATAGATAAATAGTAAATTATAAACCCTAGAGTACAAAACTATGAAAAAGGAAAAAAATCAGTTGAATAGATGGATGCTCATTGCAATGACTGTTGCTGAAGGTGAATGGAGAAATCTAGAAGTAAGGAATGACGGTGTAGGAGTCCTGAAAAAGGATGGATCATGGGTTTATTCTCTGAACTGGAGCACTTAGAGAGGGACTAGGGAACCTACGGGTGCTCTAGTCTTGCAGAATGAGCACCATGGTATGTGCAAAAGCTTCAGAACTAATCTTCATAGGTTTGGCACATGGTTCGAAACCCTCACTGTGTGTCACATAAAATATTCTATTTTACACCAGGTGTCACTGTTAATCCGAGTTGAAAGGAAAGACATGTAAGAACCCTAAAACAAGCATCAAATCCCTAAATAATAAAGAATGCATATGATATGGGTCAGATTGACCTCAATTGCCATAATAGTGGTCTTACTAACTGAGAATTTCACTACATTCTAGACCCAAATCTAGTTCTCTATGTGTGTGTGTGTGTGTGAAACATGCCCTAGGTTGATCTTGTTCCAGTCACACTTTGTGATGTAACGAGCTCTCAATCACACTTTGTGAAATAGTAGAAATAACTAATGTAGAAAATATAATAGAATGTGCATGAAATGGAATAGAATCCTTCCCCTACGCTGTGTGTGATGCAGATGAACCTAGCCTTGTGACTTGTGATGGAGCTATGTGGATGTCAAGTGATTTCCAAAGCAATGGATGGATGCAACTCTAGGTGGATGATAGTAGTGACTAGTGCTTGGTACCTCATTATGGTCTCATAAATTTCTATTTATAGGGTTCTCTTGATGTAATTTCATAATTAACCCTGAAATGGATGACCACCAAAAAGTTAAAGAACCTCAAACGGCTAGAAAGAGCCCAAAGAGTGGTGGTAAAGTTCAAGAAGGATTGCAGGTGCCCATGGTGGGACCATGACGCCCATGAGCGCCCTAGTACTAGCCCTGGGTGCCCTAGTTCTAGGCTAAAATAACATGGAAACATGATGAAAATATGACTGGGCATGTGTGTGTAAGAGGTGGTCAGGAATGACAAAATAGAAATCAAATAAAAATGGCCAAGAGACGAGGGCATTAATCAGTACTTTATTCACTGAAAAACCTTCTAAATAGTAGTATGAGACCGGGACTAAATAATGTCTAAAGTGCATGATGTTATGTGACTACATTTTGCTCCCACTTTACGCTAGTGAGCGGAAATATTTGTAACATAAAGTAGATAGAGATACGTACCTAATGTCCATGAATGTAGTAGTAACAAAGAAGGCGTGTCGAAGGACTAGAAAAAGTGTGGAATGACAAAAAGATATGATGGAGCATAGTAAACTAAAGATAAAAATGTGCACAAAAAATTGATGAGAGTGAACCTAGGGTAGAATGCATGTGGTGTACCTATGATGTGTGTAGTGTACATGCATGTGTTATTATGTGAAGTGTGCTATTGTGAAGTCATTGTTGTTGATGTCATCGTAGTTGTTGTAACCCCCATTTGACTGCTTGTTTCTCATATGGACCGAAGCTTGCAAGGAGAAAATGATCAAGTAGTTAAATATGTATGTATGTATGTATGTGTAAAAACGTAATGTAAAATAGACGTGTATATGAATGTAAAAAACATGTGAAAGTAACACATGCAAATGAAAAAGTGTAAATGTAAATGGAAGATGTGCACCTGATCCATGTTGAGAAAGAGAGTGTATAGAAGGATATCTATGTACTTTCGGGTTTTTTTGGGTGATCCAACATTATAGGCCAAATAAGTATAGGGAGGAATTGATTGATGTTTCCTTCAGCCTTTAACTACTTCCCTGAATGTGTGTGAATATATCTCCATACTGTCCTAGTTTTTTTGGGCGATTCTGACGCCACTAGCCAAAGAAGTATTGGGAGGAATTCTGTTGTATCCTCCAACCAGTAAATTCTTCCTTGAATGCTAAGGACATCCATGTCTTGTAAAAGCCGATTGTGTACAGGAGTTTGTAGACTGGTCTGAATGTACTCACTGTATGTAACCCACAATGTCCAAGGGTTGAAAGTGCACTGAACTAAACCGAGTGTAAATGCGTTGTGTATACTGTAAAAACCCAAATGATGCCCCCTTCTTTGGGGGTACATGTGAAATCACTGATAAGAGAATGTGTCCCCAAAAGAGGTCCAATTACATAAAATATGTGCCCTGTAAGGGGAAGGGAATGCGTTTGGTAGAAACCAAGGTGCATGCACAAATAAAGAGGCTAGCCAAAGACAAGTGTTATTATGAAAAAACATGCATGTAGAAAACAATGTATAAGCTACGCAAATAGTGTAAAAGCTACCAAGCAAAGTAGTAATGTAACATGCAAGAAGACAAGGAAGCCACACAAAGTGGTCTGCAAACATGGGACATCACTCATGATGTCGTAAGACACACAAGGCCATCATGGCCTCAAACAACAAACAAGTGTGCACACTAAACATAGGGAAAGGCCAACATACAAGAACAAAACAATAGTAGACAATATAACAAACAAGTATGTAAGAAAATATCCCTGCATAACAAATGTTGCACATGAAGCACCCGTTATCATGTTAGAAAGATAACCAGTATGTCAAAATTCGTGTATAACCAAGTAATGTAAAGTGATAAGTATAAAATGAAACAATATCACCTGTGAGAGACGAATGTGGATGCCCCCATTGACCAGTGTAGGAAGGGTAGAAGGTGAGCATTCATGTTGTGTGTAAGAGACCTGTATCTATGATCATAACTAGAAAAATATGTGAACACGCATGTGTGGATGATATAGATAAATGACATACAAGTAATCTAACTAGCATGTGTAATAAAGTGACCATGAACAAGAAAAAGTAAGCAAGAGTAAAAGTAACCATAATATGCAGTATGTTGTGGATGGATGGAATGGAATACAAGATGGAGTGATAGGAGCCATGTGCCCCCCCGAGTGAATGGAAATGTATACAATGAGGTTTATTTGTTTTCCCCCCTCAGTAGTCAAGAATGAACCGTAATGAGAGTACGTCATTGGGAAATGGTCGAATAGTGTGTGATTTTGTCTAGCACATTGTGACGAGTATGTAGGCATAGTGATGATGATATGTGACATATAGAAGATATTTACGTGAACCTTATAGTCTAAGGGTATATCACAACAAAATGAATGCATGAGTGAGGATTTATCCCTAAAGCATGTATCACTACAAGATAAACAGTAGGGAGTGGTGATGTAGCCTAAAGCGTATACCACTATAAGATGAATAGAGTAAGTGACGATTTAGCCTATAGCATGTGTCACTATCCTAGGAATGTTTCATGATGAAAGGTTGAATGATAAACATGTTGATGAATGTAAGGTCCATTTGATTTGTAATCCCTTGGCAGTCAAGTATGGACTGAGGAACTAAAGTGCGTCATAGGGTAGTGAGTGTAGTGAGTAGAAAATGATGTAGTGTGCGTGATGATAATAGACGACCATATGATGAATAGAATTCTTAATGTATAATATGTAATGTGAGATACAATGTACAATGTATAAGATGTAATGTACTATGTATGGTAACGAGTGTAAGATGCACATGATGTGGTATGTAAAATGCTAGAGTTGTAGACCATAATATTTTTGTATATGTATGATGAAGACTAGTATGACATGTATGTATGAAATGCAAATGTGTAAATTATGTAGTCTAAATGCAATATGTATAATGTAAGGTGTATAGATGCACAAAGATCGAAATGATGTAGAATAAAGATAGTATGTATGATGTACGATGAGAGATCCATGAATAGACGCAGTGTGTAATACCTATAGTGTAGTGACTGGGGTCCATGTGTAGTAAGACCTCAATATTCAAGTGTGAACCAAAGCACAAGAGTGTGTTATTGGGTAATGATGATGCTATAATTCATGTATGACTATGTAAGATGAGATGAGGCTAAGATTAGGTATGCATTAATACTAAGAGTGTGAGGTAGTTTTATGCAAGGATGTGAATGAATGATAATGCAGAGATGATAAATGTGCCTATGAGGATATGATGTTGAGATAGGTGGGATGGTAAATACTATGCCCCCAAAGTGTGTGTGATAAATGAGGATATCATCTAATGTCATCTAGAAAATCATCGCTCTCAGGATCATATTCAAATGGATAAGCATTGGTGATTTGATAAGAAATAGTGTGAGGTTGATCACGCAATGAGCCATTGAGTCATAAGTTATGCCCATAGCATACCTCTCATCAGTGAATGGAGGAAGTGAACAACCGTGTGCATACTAATGGGTGAGATTTTGCGAATAGCCCAAAAAATAAATATTGCAGATAAAGACACAACCAAAGGGCATAGGGAAAGATATGTCTATATGATCAGGATCAAGAATGTTTCCAATGTAATCAAGCCACAGTTTCCATAATATGAGTGGAGAAGAGTGAGGATACATGATAAGATAGATCATAAGATAAAATGCACACAAGCCATAAGAAGTAGTTTTATGAACAAAGCCATAATAAATATTAGGAGCATGTGGTGCAAGATAGAGATACTCAAAATTGAAACCTAGGTGGGGAAAAATCATCATGTGTACATATAGGATTTCATCTCATGTAGGATCAAATGGAATATGTTCCCAATAGGATTCATTCATGAAGAGTGTGCAAGTGAATAGTGGATGTGCTAAGGTAGGTGGTACATATGAAAGTGTAGGTGATAGAGTGACGTCTGTAGACTGGACAGGCCCCTGATAAGAAATAGTAGTAGTAGGTGGTATAAAAGAAACTACATCTATCACACAAATGGTACCATCAAGCGGTGGTAAGTGAGATGGTTCTTTGATAGGTTGGGGATCATCTGTAATATCTATGCGTGGAATAGGAAGACTAGTATTAGGATCCCAGTCGCAATACTGAAATGGATCACGGTCATGAAAAATAGTGTGCTCAATGCTCTCATGTAAGAATTTTACACAATTATGGACAGTACAGGTGAAAAATTGCATGGCATGAAGCCATGGCCTACCAAGTAGACTAGTTGTAGGAAATTAGGAAAATCAACAACGAAAAATATATTGTGGAAAGTCTTAGGACCAACAGTGATAGGAAATGTAACGTGACCAAAACATGGACAGACAGAACCATCAAAAGAAAAAAGTAAAACACTAGAGGGACTAACGTCAACAAGAGGAAAGACCTAAAGCTTCAAGGAATAACATAGGACATAAGTTAAGTTCAGATCCATTATTAATCAAAGTGCACTTAACAACTACATTATGAATAAGACATATGATATGTAGAGGCGGGTCATTATCAAAAGTGTGAACATTAGCGGGAAGGTTAGGACTTGAATACTATGTGTGAAGAGAAAGAATCAGAAAAAGTCTTGATAAACCAGAGTCTGAGATGCATGTCAAAACAAATGCAAGTAGTAGACAAGAAAATTTTGGACTCTATGTAGTAAATCAGGATTGGAAAGCAAATAATAACATTGATGGAGATACTCATTATGACCAAACCCTAGGATGACTAAGAAATTGAATGAAGAACCTAGAAGCGTGAATGATCGAATCGAGGTTCACTAAAATGATTAACTAAAAATAAGTATGTTGGGTTAGTTATTCCAATCTAGAATGACATGTAAAGTGCAAGTAAATAAATGCAGTAAACAAATATAGACATGACCCAAGCAACTATAAAAATGGAAACTGCTAAACCCTAAAGTGCAAAGGAGAGTTAAGAATGAACTCAGCTGATCAGATGGAGCTATGTTCTATACTATGTCATAGAATTGAGTCAAAAAATAGAAAGCATAAATGGTTGTGCAGAAGGTCCTAAAAAGAATGGATCTTGAACTGAATCTAGCTATACTGGAGAACCTCGAGAGGGACTAACATGCCTATGGGTGCTCTGGTCTATAGAATGGGTGTCTTAGTCTATCTAAAAGATCCAAAAACTGATTTTTATAGGTCTGGCAGGTGGTCCAAAACCCTCATGTTGTGTCTCACATCAAATTCAATGTAGTGCACCAGAGTGTCATTGGTAATCCAAGATGTATAGAAAGATTTGCAAGATGACCAAAATAAGTATCAAAAACGTTAAAAAATAATGCAAATTAATGGTTCGGGCTAACCTCAGCTACTATAACAGTGGGATTACTAACTGAGTGATGCACTACATTTCAAACCCAAATGTAGTTTCTGGTGTGTGTGTGCATACTATGCTCCATAGGTTATCTTGTGTCAGTCACACTTTGTGAATTAGTGAGCAATAAATAGATGTAGAAAATGTAATATAATGTATGCATGGAATAGAATTAGAATCCCTCCCTTTATGCTTGTGTGATGTAGAATGAACCAACCTTGTCCTTGTGATGGAGCTAATAGATGTAAGTGATCTCCAAATGGATGCAACTCTAGGTGGATGATAGTAGTGACTAATGCTTGGTCCCTCATCTATGGTCTCATAACTTTATATGTATAGGGTTCTCTCTGATCTAATTTTGTAATTAAACCCTAAAATGGCTGACCACCAAAATGATAAGAAGATGAAATAGAATAGAAAGTTCCCAAAAAGTGGCGAGAAATTTTAAAAAGGATCATAGCATCCCATGGTGGGACCAGGGAACTCATGGGCACCCCATTATTGTCTTGGGTGCACCCTAGTCAAGGCTGAAAATGATGGAAGATGACAATAAAATATGACTTGGCATGTGGGGTGGAAAAGGTCAGGAATGAAAAAATAAAATAAGAGAAGATGGCCAAAAGATGGGGGTTAATTAGTACATTCTTCACTCAAGAACCTTCTAAATAGTATTATGAGACCAAGATTAAATAATATCTAAAGTACATAATTTTGGTGACTATAACTGGATATAAGCAACATATGTTTACAATACCATCGTGTGGTAGTGCTTGAGGTGAACGAAAATGTATAGGATTTCCTTACATGCATCAAATTTTTTTTCATATGTAAAATTGTGTATGCATATCAAAATTAGGGTAAGTGAACACTACTATTTGATGTGACAAAGCATGTATGATCTCTCACTTTTCCAAATCCTAAAAATCTACTCAAACAACAATGCACAGTAAAATGCTTTCGAAACTATTGTGCTAGAATGACCTCAACAATATCCTAATACATGTTATGATATGTATTATGTAACAATACTTTAAGAATGGATTAATCCACATGTAGTTTTCCAAATTATTATATGAATTTTCAATAATGAAAACATTGTGGATTATAGAGTTGCCATTTATTACCCTTAACACTTGTCGCCATGAAAATTTGACCCTGTGTACTTTAGATTTAGCTCAGTGGATTACTCTTGTGATATAGGATCATTCGAGGTTCAATATGGATGAGTGCATTAAACAAACATTGAGGAAATAAGGAGGATCAAGTATAGAAGTAGGAAAAATTATATGCATAGATGGTTTGTGCAATAATAAATAATGTACGATGAGTGCATAAAAGAAGCAATATAGAGGAGGATTAGATAGATTGTATAAATATGAATGCACAAAGGAATTGGTGTATATTAAAATAAATAATGCATGGTGTAATACACATAAGGAAAGATAAAAATGGTTATGCTACATTATTTAATGTAGATATTAAGATCAGTATGCATAAAGGAATTGTGAAGACAACTTGTTCAAATGATGAAGCAAGTAAGAGGGTGACAAGAGGGAAAATTAGGCTAACAACCCATGTAAACATTCCACTCAAGGGAGTAAAATCTACATGATGAGGTGTCTAATAAGCATATGACTAAAGTCTGATTGGTATTTATTAAATTTAATATTATATATGATGGGGTAAATGGATAAACATATGGATGGAGTGGTATCATAGATATTTAATTGGAAAAATATTAATTGAAAGAGTATGAATAAAGTACATTCAAAAATATTTCAACCAGATAGTTTGAGGAGGGGTAGATATATTGGATAAAGAGTTAGTGAAGAGGAGAGATAACAAAAAGGAGAAAAAAAGATAAGTCCATATAAGAGAGATAAGAAAACAGGTACAAACCAAACCAAGGGAAGAAAATCAAGGTCCATAGGGAATAAACTTGAGTTTATATAAGATTTTGTAAGCTCCTAAGTAAAGCATAATTTTTTTAGATGTAGTAAAGGCATTAGGAATTAATAGAACCCTATTTGTTGTGTGGATCCATTGTCTATTATGATAGATGACCCGAGCTACCGAACCATGACCACCTTCCATCTTCTTGCATTACTTTTGCAATATTTTATATGTATGTAGTCATTTCGTAAAGTGATCTCCAAGGTGTCTCTCAAGTGTGTGGATAGATAATGACCTAAGGGGTAATTTGTATATATAGGAAACAATTCGTATTTTTTTTCTAAATCCAACTCATGAATCAAGCCTAGGCCAACCTAATGAATGTGTCCATATTTGAAAATTAGTTTTTCCACTTGCAAGGGAGCTACTAGTATAGAAGGAAAATATTATTGGATGATATTATCTAAGTTAGATGATAATATGTAAATGCAGAAAAAAAAACTTTTGAGAAATGGTGGATTTCTTATGCAGTATTTTAAGGTTTTAATGCATAGACTAAAATGAACTTGGCTAAGTGTAGCTGAAAGATAGAGTTGGCCATAACAATATATTAGTAATCATACAAGAGGAAAGTGTAATAATGATTCATATGGTTCAATAATCCAATTTTTCAAAGAGTGACAAATAATATGTTTCCCAGTGTCAGATATAAGAATTAAGTGTCTACAATTGCCCCCTTTAATCTAGTAGTAAAAAAATTTATTAAAAAGATAAAATAAAATGTGTAATTGTGATAACTACTAAGGATGTTGGCTAGTGTAGGTAAAATTTCCCATTTTCCCATATGAAAATATGGAAGTATAGATGTTTGAATAAATGTGCCACAATGATAAGAAAAACTAAAATATATGTATCGTCAAGAAATATGAAAATTAGAAAATAGAAAAACACCTGATGACATGTAAATAAATCTATCACCCCTAAAAAAATTAGAGATCATGGGGTGGATATACCCCATCATATGTAATTGTTGGAGTAGAGATTTTTGAGGGATGTAGAAGCCCCAATTGATACTAAAACAACTATGTTATAAAGATAAAGGATGATGACGCCCCAAATGTGTTGCCATGGTGTCCAAATAAACCACTTATAATGGAGATTGTGATCTAACATTATTATTTATTAGCCAAAAAAACAAGGGTTTTTAATGATGACATTCACTAACTTATGAAGTCCTGAACTAGACCCATATACAAAAGATGTATCTTTCACTACAAACGAAAAACCATGAAATTTGATTACATGGTATCATCGTTCCCAAATTTTATATATAATGTGTGAATATGGATAAAATCCATGTCTTATGTGATCAATTACCCTCAATTTTTAATATGATCTCTCAAAAGTGTAAATATAGTCCCTCATAAGCACTAACATAATCGCTAGATAATCCATGTAGAATGTCCAAATATGGATAAAATTCATGTCTCGTGTCACCAAATGTCCCTCAATTTGACTATAGTCTCTTTGAAATTGTGTAAAATGTCTCTACAACCCCCATCTAAGTTCTAAACCATATAAATTGTATTTAAATCCATCAAAAAGTGAATTTATCTGACATTTGTCTAAATCTTTAAAACAAGCCCATTATATGTCCCATTTTTAATGAATAATGTAGCATGAAAATAACACATCTCATAATGAAGATTGATGCACACCTTATGTAAAATGTTTATAAAGATAAAAAAAGAGAAAACCAAGTAAGGTAAGTATATAGACATGGTAGGATGTGTTAACATAAAAATATTTGATCATTATAATCATGTACGAAACATGTAATCTAGATCATTAACATTTTTGTATTAAAAACATATAATAATAGTACATGATATGTATCCTATAAATGTGATCATGAGTAGTAGTATACAATAGTAGTATGTGTGATGTAAATCATGACACCAAGCATATGATAACATGCTTTATAGTCAAGTATATACATAGAGCGAGTAGCACCATAGTAGTAGTAGTGTAATTAAGAACAAACATAAAGTATCATACTGAATTATTTTTAAGTAAACATCATGATCAAGAAGTACACAAGAAAAATAGGACATAAAAATTGACACAATAGAGTAAGAGGATATTTCTAACAAAACTAACCCTTGACATGACACCTAAAATTACACAAGTGACATTTATGAACCAAGTAATGCAAACACTCATTTTCATAAAACAATCAATTTGACCATACATCAGAAGAAAGTAAGGTATGGATGGAGCAAGTAAGGTCAGCACCCATAAGTAATCAATTCCATTACCAAGTATAACAAAGTATGATATCCATATAAGTAATCACTATAAATATTCAAGAAAGATAAATTCATATATTAACAGTCTAAGAGGCTCAATATGATCAATAGACTATAACTAAAAGAGAGGAAAAGGAAAGATTTGCGTAGGATGCCCCCAATGTAGAGGAATTTCCCACAAGTTTGAAAATTTTCAAACATCCATGTGTATATGCCCATCTATAACCTATGCGTCCTCCATCTGACTCATGTATACCATGGAAAACATATATTCATATAATGGACATGTAAATCACAATGTAATATGACAAAAAACATCAAGTAGACATTGTATTTTAACAAATAAAGTAGTACAAAGGTCATTATGTTTTTATTTTTGGAATATTCTAGCAAAAAACAAGAGTTAATCAAGCATACAAAGGTTAATAGGAAATTAAGTAGAAATCCAAGAGATAAGTAACGAAATAAGGACAAGATGTAGTCAAAGAAATCAAATCTAAGAGGCGGTCAAGAAAATGAAGTCAAGATATAATTAGGATAAAAATGAGATGCAATCAAGCAATCAGAGCCAAGAGGATATAAAGTAAACATATGTCAAAATTCCATCAAGAAAACAAATTCCAAGTGGCTTAGGTTTCAAATTACAATAAATTGGATGATTTTAAACATCTTATGGCTTTTGTAAAACCTTATGACGTGTATCAGGTGTAAAAGTAATAGATGTTTAGGAGGATGGGAGCAAGTGATATGCCTCAATGTAAATGCCACCACAGGTAAGATAATTTTATGAATAAAATGATAGTTTCCATATAAGACTCATAGTAGGTACATGCCCTAGTGGGAAAGTGAAGGTGTATAAGAAAGTGTCATTTAATATTTAGGCATAGAAAAAAATGACCATCTAAGCTCAATATGTGTATATAGGTACATGCCCTATATACAAATATTCAGAGCCAATAATATGACCCTTTGATTTGTAGCATGCCTCAACCTATGTTTGTTAATATCATATTTTTGTTGAGAATATGTATGTATGTTTCATCATTAGATAACCAATATAGACATCTAAAATAGCAAAAGCAATCAAAAGGAAATGAATATTAAAACCTAAATAACAAATCAAAGCTAATGATCTAGAAGAATTGTTCATGTGCAACAATCAATGTTAATGTAGAAGTATAATAATTTAGGAATCTATCAATCAATTGAAGAGAGGGTGATCAAACAAATTTAAGAAATAAGACAAATACACAAGAAATAAGAAACTATCTATGATAAAAAGTGTACTTGAGCTGGCATATGAGTAGGTTAGGTGTGCCAACTTAAAATCCCATATAAGGGATTATCATGTGAATATTTGGGATCAATCAAAGAAAAAATTATGTTTCATGAGTGGGGGAGTAAGTATATCATTATTAGAATCCAAAAAATGATCACATGTCATAAGGTATCTATACGCCGGAAAAGCGACAGGCGAGCGTGGGAATCTACAAGTGACTCTTCCACATACCCGACCTCCTGAGGTCGTGCCGAGACAGCCGGTGGTTTGAAATGCGGGTGACTTAGATGAAGTCACAGCCGGGATTATGGTCAGTTTTCTATGATAGAAAAGCTACAAGCGAGGATGAGAATCGGCAAGCAACTTTCTTATGGCTAACCATGGGAGGATCAGTGACTAAGATCTGGTAGTGTGATCTCCTGGTAGCTAAAATGAAAAAGGGGAGATTTAGAGGCTATGAGCGGGTAGCATAAATTCCCTAGTGAGTTATCCTCCTAACTAGAATTTAAGCGTTTAAACTAGTTATGAAGTCTCCAAATTAACTTAAACTGAAAATAACAATTTATATTACTACTGAAAGGGAAACTAATCTAAACAAAATATACGATTGAAACATTATAATTACAAGCAACAATTAAACTACTTTTATACTAAAACTAAACAAGCGAGATAACCCGGTGTGGTTATTCACCTGTGCAGATGTGTGAATCTAAATAAAAGACAGCTAATTAACTTTAATTGAAAAACTTTCAATCCTACCTCAGAAGTGAGGAACAAATCATAGTTTCTCAGAAACTATCATTCCCCACAGCTTCCCTGGCAATATTGAAAGCGAGCTTAACTGAAATAAAATGATTCACTACTCTATTTGATAATAAATTTGACGATTTAAACCTGGAGTTTACTGAGCAGAGGTAAATCCAGTTGTGTTGTAACTTGTCCCCTCAGAGTGATCTCTTCATTCTTGCATGTTCACGTGAATCCAGAAAGAGTAGGAGTATAGCAACATCGGCAAGGGAAGGCACTGGGATGAAAATTACTTTGAAGTAAAAATGGCACAAAGCACAAGTAGGAGAGGGATGGCGCAAGTGAACTGGCTTGGCCTATGCGATTCCTAGCAGGGTTGTTGCAGAAATGATGAAACAAAATGATAAACAACAGGTACTTAAACAACGAATAATAGCAGCTTCAAAGAAATACAACGAAGTACAAGTAGGAGAGGGATGGCACAAGAGAACAGAGCTTGGCCTATACGATTCCTAGCAGGATCGTTGTCGGTGTACAGTGAGGCATAACTAAATACTCAAAATTCTAATCCATGCTAAAGATAAAATGATTCATAAAATAAATCTAGGACTGAGTATTGAAGACTAAAGCTCAAGAATGAAGACTCCAGACCAAAGAACCAAGACCTAAGAACTCATCCCATTTACTTGTAGACAAGCTACATATTTATAGCATTTGCAATGACTAGAATGCAAGTTTAAATTGAACTTACCCGCTATTAAACAAAGATAAATCAATGTTCAGTCAGCAAAAACATAAATACAAGCTTTAGTGGTTGAGAAATGTGAGTGAAAATTGAATTTTCACGCTTGACACGATCGTCGGAACATTCTGGAAAGCGCGTACAGGACCGCCGGCCTGATCAGGGCATCGGTCACAAGACCGCCGCCCATGCAGGGCGGCGGTTTCGTCACTGAAGAGCAAAAGGCCAAGAAAAGAAGGGAAAAAGGAAAAACAAAAGACGCGGGAGCTAGGCAGGTCATGCGGGATGTTAACGCATACTCCGAGAGCTTTTCCGGATCCCGAACACCTTGCGAGGAGACCTGTATCATCATCGGGGCTTCTGTAACCAATTTGTGACTGTACAGTACATACAATTTTGGGTACGTACATATTTCCCCCCCGGAGAAGTGTTTGAGCCATGAAGAGGCATAAAACGTTGGTTCCGAGTATGGCGGTCCCAAAATGGGGGGTTAGAGACTATACCTGACATGCCCGTGTGTCGAAATGCCCCCAACTTTCACATGCTTTTCAGAATGTATGCAATGGATGACAAGTGATAAGAAATGTTAAACAGAATGTTTTTACTTTATTTACTTTTGCAATGTTGATATGTGATGACAAACATGTTGGAGTATTGAACTTTTGGCCTCTTTGGGCAATGTCTATGATTTCTTCTTATGTTGGAAAAACATGATGAATGTATAGCGATAAAGAGATGAACTTGCCCCAATCCCAAATCCACGCAACTAGTAAGATGCGAGGGCTCAACACCAAGAATTGGGAAGGGCACAAGTTGTATGAGTTTGATTTGAGTGGAATAATGATAGACAGAAAAAACAAGGACAAGAACCAAATTTTGACCTACACACCCACCCTACTCAGAACTACTACCAAGCTTAGAAGGCCACTTACTTTTCAGTTTATCTAGACTTAGATTCATAAATGGCAACCTGGTTGACAAAATCTGGTTTTGAGGATTTGATCTCTTTGGAATTTGGATGTTTGAATATTTGCCTTCTTTTAATAGAATTTGACTTGTGTTTTTAGCATATCAAGATTTGTTAGTTTGTGTGATAGGACCCCCCACACCCTGCCTCATGCAACTAGTAAGAAGCATGGGTTTGTCACCAAAGGCAAGATACAGGTGAGTAAGGGCACTTCTTTCCTTTCCCAACCTCACATCACCAGTAAGAGATGTGGGCTTATCACCGAAGGTTGATGGGGCAAAGAAGTGTGTAAAATAAAATATTTTGTTTGCTTGGCGCTTTTGATTTCATTTGATTTTAACATTTCTGATCTATGAATTTGGAATATCCTTTCGTTCCAAGAGATTTTAAGAGGGATAGATGTGACACCAAGAAGCTTCTAGAATAGACCGTAGGCAAGAACAACTTCACCTAGTAGAAAGAAAGAGCAAAGCCAAGTATGCAGGTCTTGGTATGGTTTCCGTCAATGTTTGTCTGTCGAACTTGATGAGAAGATTTGAAAATACTTGATGATGTTTGAAGAGATGTGATTTGAATAATTTTGCCAATATCTTCATAAATTTGTAACAAATTTACTTAAGAGTAAGTTCATGGACTACAATATTTATGAAATGAGTGAACAAAATGAACCTATCTAAACGAATATGTAATGCAACGGTAACCATGTACATGTAAAAATGCAAGTGGAACTATATGTCATGATGTCTAAGGTGAAGAAAGTTGACGAATATCGAATTCTTCACCCCTAGAAGTACACAGCGGAGAACCATTATCCTCAAATTTTTCATTTTCTTGACGAGGGCCTACCATTCTGGGTTTGAACTTACAACCCTTGCCCAGAGGTGTATATGTCCCATTATTAAAAAAAAAATTCTGAAAGAGGTGTTCGCATGCCTCTTTGTCATGTTTTTGAGAGATGGCATGTGGGTGAGCATGACTATGCTACTCGACCTTCTCTCTCATAGTGAGCATTGTGTTAATGATGAGGTCTTGCCCCATGGATAGGGAAAACTTAGCTTTAGACACGCATGGGTCGAAACCAGACTTTAGAATAGGGTAGTACTTAGAGATGGTTTTGATAGGCATCGTTTCAATTTTAAATTTCCCTTCTTCGTTTGTTAATTCTATCATGTTTATATCTAGATTTAGGTCATCGGAGGGAAGAGATGCTATACCGAGAAGACTACCCATTCCTTGAGGTTCGAATGGGAGAAATATTGGTTTGTCATTCTCCAAGAGTTTCATAATTCCTGCTGTGGTTTTAGTGGAGACTGTTTCCACAGAAATTGACTTATCTTTATTTGTCTTTGCCACCTCGTATATTAAATCATAGGATCCTGCCGGTTTAGCATTTGTAGGAAATTCATCTCCTGTGGAGAAAATATCAGGTAGGGGTTGTGAAACATACTCCTTTTTCTGAGTTGTTGCATTAATTTCACACTCAACCTCTAGCTCAACTAATCCCAAGATTTTTGTATTACCATTTGAACTTAGGTTAGGAGCAATCTGAGAGTTGTCAGGAGTTGAGGCGTCTTGATTGTTATTTCTTGTTATGATACCTTTGTTTTTCCCATTTGGATCTAACCTGTTATTGTTATAATGATTTGGGAAAGGATCATTGAAGATCTTGAGAGGTACATTTTGAGGGGAAACTGCCCCTACAAAAGTATTTGGTGCTGGTGACGCAGGATCTGCCAAGAACATATCTATGAAAAGTTATTTTTGTTCTTCTGGCAAGCGTTGCATGAATTTATTGTAGTCATGGCAAGTCCTAGTATCATGACCCCTGATTTTGTGGAAACCACAGTATAGATTGGGATTATAGTTCTGTGGTCGTCGGTTTGAATCCTGTTGTGGCCCAAAGTTCTGATTGGGCTGTTGGTTGTTATAGTTGAAATTTCGAGATTGTGGCCTTTGGCTTTGGTTTTGATATCCATCTGGGCCCCGAGCAAGGCCTTTTGGCTGGATTTTCTGTTGTGGAGGATGATTATAATCCACCATATTGATCGCTGGAGTGAAGTTATTATTGCGTTGATTGTTAGCAGGTGTCGGGGTGTTCACAACATTTGGTCCTTTGACTTGATCAGTAACTCCATCTATTGTAACCCCACGGTTTTCATTAAGGATCTTGGGTCCTTGATCGGTATTCATGGTAGTAGGATAAGTTGTAGTGTTCTGGCTGGAGGTTATTAACCTCTCATTTGTTCCATATGTCTTACGACCACTATCTATCCCCGCTTGATCTATTCGAAGAGCACTCTCAAGTACTTCATCGTAAGTTCTTAGCGGGAACTTCTGGACTTCTTCCTTCACCTCTATGCTGAGAGAATGAAGGAATAAATCACATAGTTCCATCTGATCCATGTTTGGAGCACTTGCTGAAGAATAAAGAACTGTACGCCACCTCTGAATGAAATGGGTGACAGATTCATTGTGTTCTTGTTTGATGTGCAAGAATTCCCTGATTCCTGTTCTTAATAGTTTGTTCATGTTGAACGCCTTAATGAAATCTAATATGAGTTGTTTAAATGAATGGATGGAGGCTTCAGGTATTCTATAATACCAATCAAGAGCGATACCTTCCAAATTTTTGGGGAATATTTTAGCAACAACCCCATCCCAAGGTAGTAGTTCGCGTATGGCTGTAGTGTAAGCCTTGATATGTGCATTTGGATCTCCCTCACCTTTGTACTTGAGTAAATCGGGAAGGGGTCTTGGAAGCATGACACTTCGTATGGCGAAGTCTAAGGGCTCTTTCAAGTATTTTGAATAAGTCCCTATCACATAGGTTTCGACCATTGATGGTGGTTGCTGAGGGAGTGGTGGTGGGATGGGTTATTGATACGGTGCAGCGTATGCATTGGCAGGGGCTTAAGGAAGTCCCTATGTTTGAGAAAACATGCCGGGAGAGGAGAACATGTCCCCTTGTGGTGATTTGGAGTACATGTTTAAGTATGATGGGATATTGTCTAGTAATGAATTGTTTGGTACTAGACCGGGAGGAATGGTGTTAGAGATGGTGGGCCTTGTCGGCGTTTGTTGTGGATATTGAGGAGGCATGCCTAACGTGCCTACTCCTGTGAGGAGATCTACTTGGCTAGGGTGGTATGGAGGATTGGAACTTCCTGCTTGCATGAACTGAGGATTTTGACTTGCTTGAGCAAGTTCTAACCCTCTCACTTTTTCTACTAACGTTGAAATGACTTCATTTGGTGAAGTCACGGTGCTTTGCCTTAGCGACGTTTGTTGTATACTCTGGTGTTGTATAGGCATGTGATATCCTGCTATAAACTTATCGCTATCTTGCCAAGTTTCTCCGAGAGTATTTCCTATAGGCAGTGGCATAGAGGTATTTTCTTGAAAAGAGACCTCGGGTTGTATTTGTAAACCTCCTATAGATGGGTACATACCCCGAGAGCGTTGTTCACTTCTAGGATAACGTATTGACCGTTCATCATCTAAGACCAGGTATGGGTCAGATTGTCTACTAATTTGTGGTCTAAGTAGCATCTGAGGAGACGAACCAGATTCTCCGGTAAACGTCATATTGTTCAAGCCTGAAGGCTCTGTTTGTTGCATTTGTGGGGGTTGATCTAACTCCCCCGTTTGAAAGGACGAGCTATATCTGATCCTTGGAGTTTGTGCTAACAACTGATTAGTTGAGTAGTTGTCACCCCATACTGAGAGTGAGGGTGATGATTGTCTATTCAGTTGGGCATAGTATGCCTCAAGACCTAAGAGGGGTCTGCCATATGCATCGAAATCCCGACATATTCAGGGGGTATATGAATACCCGCAGAATAATGGGAAGGATCGAAGGTGATTTGTGAAAGGACACGTGATACTATGACTTTGAACGAGAAAGTAGGAAGTTTAATTCACGTCGGGGTTCACCAATTTTGTGGGTGAAACTGATGTGAATGCTAATGAGGTACAGAAGGTGAAACAGTTGTTTGTTTCACGTCGAGTTTCACCAATTTTGTACGCCGGAAAAATTGACAGGAGAGCATGGGAATCTACAAGTGACTCTTCCACATAACCCGACCTCCTAAGGTCGTGCCGAGACAGCCAGTGGTTTGAAATGCAGGTGTGAGTTAGATGAAAGTCACAGTCGGTGATTTATGGTCAATTTTCTATGATAGAAAAAGCTACAAGCGAGGATGAGAATCGGAAAGCAACTTTCTTTATGGCTAACCATTGGAGGATCAGTGGACTAAGATCTGGTAGTGTGATCTCCTGGTAGCTAAAACGACAAAGGGGAGATTTAGAGGCTATGAAGCGGGTAGCATAAATTCCCTAGTGAGTTTATCCTCCTAACTAGAATTTAAGCGTTTAATCTAGTTATGAAGTCTCCAAATTAACTTAAACTGAAAATAACAATTTATACTACTACTGAAAGGGAAACTAATCTAAACAAAATATACGATTGAAACATTATAATTACAAGCAACAATTAAACTAATTTTATACTAAAACTAAACAAGCGAGATAACCCGGTTGTGGTTATTCACCTGTGCAGATGTGTGAATCTAAATAAAAGACAGCTAATTAACTTTTAATTGAAAAAACCATTCAATCCTACCTCAGAAGTGAGGAACAAATCATAGTTTCTCAGAAACTATCATTCCCCACAGCTTCCCTGGCAATATTGAAAGCGAGAGCTTAACTGAAATAAAATGATTCACTACTCTATTTGATAATAACTTTGACGATTTTAAACCTAGAGTTTACTGAGTAGAGGTAAATCCAGTTGTGTTGTAACTTGTCCCCTCAGAGTGATCTCTTCGTTCTTGTATGTTCACGTGAATCCAGAAAGAGTAGGGAGTTATAGCAACATCGGCAAGGGAAGGCACTGGGACGAAAATTACTTTGAAGTAAAAATGGGCACAAAGCACAAGTAGGAGATGGATGGCGCAAGTGAACTGGCTTGGTCTATGCGATTCCTAGCAGGGTTGTTTGCAGCAATGATGAAACAAAAATGATAAACAACAGGTACTCAAACAATGAATAATAGCAGCTTCAAAGAAATACAACGAAGTACAAGTAGGAGAGGGATGGCACAAGAGAACAGAGCTTGGGCCTATATGATTCCTAGCAGGATCATTGTCGGTGTGAGGCATAACTAAATACTCAAAATTCTAATCCATGCTAAAGATAAAATGATTCATAAAATAAATCTAAGACTGAGTATTGAAGACTAAAGCTCAAGAATGAAGACTCCAGACCAAAGAACCAAGACCTAAGAACCAAGACCCAAAGAACTCAGCCCATTTACTTGTAGACAAGCTACATATTTATAGCATTTGCAATGACTAGAAGGCAAGTTCAAATTGAACTCTCCCACTATTAAACAAAGATAAATCATTGTTCAGTCAGCAAAAACATAAATACAAGCTTTAGTGGTTGAGAAATGTGAGTTGAAAATTGAATTTTCACACACTTGACGCGATCTTCGGAACATTCTGGAAAGCGCGTACAGGACCACCGCCCTGAGCAGGGTGGCGGTTACAAGACCACCCACCCTGATCAGGGTGGGCGATCACGAGGGCCGCCGCCCATGCAGGTGGCTGGCAGTTTTGTCACTGAAGAGTAAAAGGCCAAGAAAAGAATGGAAAAAGGAAAAACAAAAGACGCGGGGGCTAGGCGGGTCATGCGGGATGTTTAACGCATACTTCGAGAGCTTTTCCAGATCCCGAACACCTTGCGAGGAGGACCTGTATCATCATTGGGGCTTTTGTAACCAATTTCTGACTGTACAGTACATACAATTTTGGGTACGTACAGTATCCTAAGTCATTTATGTTATAGATATGGTCACATATATGCTTTGTAGCTCGAGTAGTATTAAGAACCTCATGTATTATAATTACTCATGGTATATGTTTTATCTAAAGAGACTACGTGGATGCTTTATTTTCAATGTTTATGGCTGATCTTTGTCATATGTCTAGCTTAGGAGTTGGGTGAATAGGGTATTGTATCTGAACTCAAAATATTGGCTTCCAAGGTTGGATAGTAGGTTTTTTGTGCACAACAAGCCCTTACTTTATTCATGGAAAATGTGGACCATATTGGATTTAAAAGACCTCAAAATCCTTATAAACAGGGAGAAATTGAAATCAGAACACATTAAAAGAAACATTAACATAGCTTTAAATACTTGTGAAAATTAAAACACTCTTTTTGGTATTAATTTGGTATCAAAATGCAACATGAAATGCCACAAAAATACTTAATCTATAATATGCTTAGGTTTCCCTAAATATACTAATTCATATAAAAGAGTGATAAAACCCTATTACGCATTTAATATAGTGACGTAGTTTTTGGTCCCTAGGTCATCATTTCTTTGTATTTTGAATTTTGTGAAAATCTGTAAGTTTAAAATCCTGTAATGGGAAACACTTTGTCAAAACTTAGGCTTTATTTGGTTTTAGTTTTTTGGATTTATTTAAATATAAAAAATTATTTTCACATTTTTGTTTGTGTTGAAGTGGTGTGAAAACTAAGCAAGGGGCAATGTGGTGACTTTTCTAAGAATCGGGGATCTTAGAAAAATTGAAAATTTTAATGAGAAAATGGAAGCATAAAAATACAAAAGGCCCATAAGGGATGACACCTGTCAAATATTGAATTCATGTTTGTTTGTGTGGACAAATTGGTTCACCAAAAAACATACTACATATAGTGCAAATAATGTCATGAGTTTGTGTCGATTTTGCGTCATTTTTTGTGTTTAATACTTGATTTGCAACGACAAACATGACACAAAATATGTGGGGAAAAAAATTTCCATATATGAAAAAAAAAGGTACCTCAACATTTCATGTTTCCATTTGAACTCCTAGTTCTTTGAGTTCATCTTCATATTATTCATCTTTGTGTTTCTTCCTTTTCCTCATGAAGCTTGACTTGCTCTTTTATATTCTTTCAACATTATCTTCAATTTGTGAGTTTTTTTTCTTTGGTGTTTCAATTCCTAAGGGACTTATCAATTAAAGCTTCAATATTTAACTAAACTTCATCTTCATATGATATTTCATCCTTACTGACATACTTATCACTTGAGATGCTTCCAAATATTATCTATATGGCCATGTTTTTGTTTCAAGAGGACCACCTCCTTGCTATTAGAATTGATTTCAAGAGTACCTAATAACAATTGTTGGAAATTCTATGCACTGAGACGGTGGGGGGTAAATCAGTTATTTTTTCAATTTTAACATACATTTTTTTGGGCCCCTATAATATTGACTAAGTACAAAGAGGCACGTAGGCGAGCAAGGTCCCAGTAAAGGAAAGGCGTTAAGTAAGGTAAAAGCACGCAGAGAAGGGTTTAAGATAAGGGTTTAAGGAAGCCCACAGTATGTGTGACGTGCGTGAATAGAACCAAGGGTTCATGGGACTTAGTCAAATTGGGAATTCAGGGTAGAACATGTGAAAAGCATGACCCAACTATGCTCATGGATAAGGTGCCAGTCTGGCAACAGGTTGGCCCATGAAGGAGCATGCTAGAAACTTCTAGAAGCACATCATGGTATAAAGTGGAAAGCTCAGGCCTGGAGGAAGCATGCTCGCATGGAGGACCACATTCAGACACTTAGCATCAGATCTGAGGGTGCTGGAGGATGATTTGGCAGTCCAGAAATGCTATAAATACAAGTGCCTGCAGAGTAAACAGAGAGAGAACTAGAGAGTGGGTGAAGCTCTGCAGAAATACTGCAAGAACTCTGTTAGTGGGTAATTGCATTTGGGAAGGGATGTATTGGGCAAGGGGATTGTAAATTTTTCTTTTTCATAGTATGGTTCCATTAGTCCTGGTTGTAATGCATGACTACGGTCTTCTTCTCTATGACATTCTGTAAATGGTTCCATGGATGTAATGAGGTTACTAGTTATATGAATATGAATATCAATGATTCTGATACATTTTCTTCATAAATTCTCTTCCATTTATGTTTATGCTAAGTATGGATGTTTGTATACTTCCTTTTGTTATAGCACAAGTTATATAATTTATTAAGTATGTTATCTGGAATGATTGCAAGGATCTAGAGGTCGTTCTGAGCTCTATGGTTCTTGTATGTCTTAAATCCTCTTTAAATATCTTAAACACAAATCATAGATGATGTTTCCCACTTAACTCACATAAAAGAGAGACTCGGCACCTGCGCATGCCTCGGGTGAGCACCCAGCATCCACTGGGTGATAGGCCGATGCGCATGGGGTTCTCTTTCTTTTGTGATAGGAGTAAAAATGACTACATCTTGGTTCCGTTGCTAGGACCTCTTTTCGAAGTTGTAGTGGGAATTAACATGCATCATGATCTATGTATTGAGTAATGATAGAGTGGTTAACTTTGGAAAGTGTTGAATCATGGTTCAAGAGCAAGAGGATGAGTTTACTAAGAGATTCAGCACTAGACCTAAGTTTGATGCACCATAGATGGGTAGAAGAGAACCTCTACCATGATCTGTATGAGACTTTTTTTGCTACTGCTTCCCAGTAGAACTGTATGAATGGCTTTCAGCCTATGCGTCTAGATCAAGTTGGCATTATGGATCACGTGTGTGGACCCAAGAAGACTACCAGAGGCTGCAGGATGTAGATCTGACATGGACCCGTGCTGTGGATCATTGGTGGAAAGGAGTACTGGCTAGGTACACTCTGGAGTACGCCATTTCCACATATTCTTGTCTGAGGTTGCTGAGTTTGAGTTTCTGCGGGAGCCCAGAGGATCATTTCTATGTGGTGTCCCTCTGGCTATGAAAATCTTGATGGTTACCATGAGTTTAGAGGCATTTCCAATGGCCGGATAAACCATTCTGAGCATTGGGTAAGGGAGCTAGGGTGGAGGAAGATGGCAGATATTACGACAGAGAAAGAGAGGGAGGAGAGATGACTCAAGTATAGTGAAGCACGTGAAAGGGATATTGCTAGATGATGAGGCTGCAAGTGTGATGTATCTATGGAGACAGACGTTACGGGAAGGAGTTGAGGTTCACGTGGAGGACGTGGAACCTGCGTAGTCTATGCTACCCCATCTTGGAAAGCATGTAAGAGAGACCCCTTCGGCTTCTGGTGAGAGTTCATTCACATGGAGAAAGGAGAGTCGTTGGCACATATCTGAACCCACCCAGTGACCAAACCCTTGTGCTTGGTTTTCCAGAACCAGGAAGGAGTATTATTGACCCAGTTGATATCAGTGGAAGTGACAGATCGTGCCTAGGAGGTAAAATTTTTTAGTTCCCCCTTCTATGGCTACACATATTCCAGTATTTGAGAGGAGTCTTTGGACAAGGAGCAAGTGTACAAGCCTTTGGTCTCATGTCTGGGAGTGGCACAGGGTACAATAGTGGTAGTGGGGCACTATCACAGACCGTCGGTGCATAGTTCAGTGGAACCGTGGGGGCACAACTACTGACCTGGTGGGTCACAGGACCTAGTGGACCCAGTGGTTCTAGGTGGATCTGGTGGCTCAGGAGGCACTGGTGGACCTGGTGGATCCAGCGGTAGAGGAAACACCAAAGGGAACCAAGGCTCTGGCTTAGGAGGACAAGGGCCCCAACCACCCCCTCAAGTATTCTTTGAGATGTCATTACACTTGCTAGATTACAGAGGCATTGAGGATGCTGCGGAACATGTTCACAAGTGTGAACTGCTATGGTGCACAAAGGGTATCACAACCCCGGAGTAGAAGGCTAGTTAGTTTGCAACCACATTGCAAGGGTGCACACATAGCTGGTATAGGAAGTATGACCCTCATCAAACACTAGTGGATTATACTGCTTTAAAGAACATACATTCTTGGTAGAATTCCACATTCCTGAGTTTGAACAAAAGAGCATTAGTGCTTTGAAGGAGATTCAACAAGGAATAGCAGAGAGTGTGCGGGAGTATGATGCATGCTTTAAGACTCTCTTGTCTAAATTGTCATATGATATCCATCCTTCACAACATGCTCAGTGGTTTGTTGGAGGATTGATCATCCCTTTTCAGAAGGGCCTTATCTCATAAAAATGTTTAGAGACCTGCGTGAGGCATTGGAAGCTACTTTGTGCACTGAGGCTGTTAGTAGTATTAATACTAGTGTTAGCCCATTCCTAGAGGCTCAGATTGCTACTATGGCTAGGCAGCTAGAAAATCTATCTACGAACACAACCCATGAGGCTCGTAGTGGTTTATGGTGCATGGATTGTAAAGTAGAGGGTCATGTCAAGGATAATTTCCCCTGGAGGGCGGTACGCACCGTAGTAGTGGATTGTGAAATTTTTCATGGGGACCATGATACAAGTAGATGCCCCTTGTTATAGTGTGTAATCCAGAAGAATGTGTCTTGTTACTACAAGATATGCACCTCTATAACCCATTATACTAAGGACTGTAGGCTCATTGATCAAATCCATGAGGCCATTGATCATGGGGTGTACCAGACTGGCATTTCTAGTAGTTCCAAGGGTGATGATCACCGTTATGAGGAGCGTGTAGATGGAGGTACACGCAGAAGGAGTTTTCGAGGATGATTCTATGGTCATGAAAACCATGGGGGAGGAAGGAGTGAGTTCCCTGCATGGAACCTGTTTTAATTGTGGATCTACAGAGCATTACAAATGAGAGTGCCTAGACCTGTTGCAGTGCTCATGGTGTGGAAAGAAGCATAAGTATGAGGAGTTCCCAGGAATTTTTTGAGCACATGAATTAGCAACACCGAAAGGACAAGGGAGCTATAATGGTCAATATTAAGAAGGCAGACACATAATGGATGCCTTGGGTAACATGGGATGAAGGTTTGGAGCATGTCTTGGTAACCAGAAGGTCGAAAGTTGCATGCAAAAGAGATACCAAGGTAGAGGACCCTGGTTTTGAGAGAGGAAGTAGTTTATGGAAAGTACCCAGACCCTGTGCATCAAAAGGAAGTTTATCAAGACACTATGGATGTCATTCAAGTTTACAAGGGGAAATATAGTGTCTAAAGGAGTAGTCTAGGAGGGAAGAACAAAGAAGGAGATTTGAGGTGCAAAAGGATGACCTAGATGAGGTCAAAGAGGTGTGTAAAATGCTAAGGCAAGAGAATATCATTCCCTTTCTAGGGTCATGGTTGAGAGAGAAGGTACCATGCCTCGGAGGAGAGCATGAGAGGCAGGTCTTGCATGCAAACCTTCCCCCTCATAGCCTTGACTATGATAAGGAGATCACATTGAATGTAGTTGTACATGGATGTCTCTTTAGCATTATCCTCATTGACACAGTCGTGGAGGTTAATGTTCTAAATCTGGATGCATGGCATTAGATGGGAAGACCTACATTACAGCCATCTTCGAATGTGTTGTAAATGGAAAACAAGACTAAGGCGATACCCATCGGTGTCTTGAAGGATGTAGCTATCACTATCCAAGGTGCTAAGTTTACTGGGGACTTTGAAGTCTTGGTGCTTGCCGAGGCAGAAAATTTCCCAACACTACTTGGGTGCCCATGGTGTTACAAGAACAATGCGGACCTTTGGTTCAACAAAGGGTTACATCAGTTTTAAAAATAAAGAGGAACGGGTCATTATACCCCTGGCTGATGGGAATTCGACACCCTATATTGAACCTTTGAGGGAAGAAGTTTTGGACAAGATATATGTACACTCAATCAGGGACCCAAAGATAATACATCCTACCGACGAATTTATCCAGTTTGAGGATGCTCAGTCAATAAGTGATACCACCAGTCTAACATGTGATAATTGGGTGCATGGAACTTATGAATTAATGGGATGGAAATTGAGAGGGTTGGTGATCAACGTGACAAAGGCGTGCACATTCTGGCACCTAGGAGGAAAAGCGTTGCCTACGTATTCAGGAGGAGCCTTCCCTGAGATATTTTTATAAAAGATAGAAGCTCAGTGGAAGAAGGAGAAGGAATGGAGAGGGATGTTAAGCTATGTCATGCTCGGAACAGTGGCACGGTGGTGGGCTACCCATCAGAAGAGCCTTTTGGAATGGTGCAAGGTAAGAATTCCTCTCTCTGTCAGATTCTCTAGGAGCAATGTGCCCACAACCATCAAGGACTACCATGGGAAGGAGCCCACATCTTTCCATATCCAGGAGTGTGCAAGAGGATCTGGAGAGAAGGCATGGAAGCTTTTCCACCATCCCTTTGGGTGCACAAGTTGCATTATACACTACAAGGTTATGCGTGTGCATGGTACATTCATTCGGAGACATGCCGCCAGACAGGGAATTGGCAAGAGCTCGCGGCTGACCTCATTCAAACCTTTGAGTATAGGAGTACCAAGCCATCAGTCGATAAGGCCTTACAGGGTATCAAGCTACCTTACCATGGGGGATAGTACCATGGAGGAGGATAGGATATTGGAGTTACTAGGTGGACCAAGTTTGGAGGCGCACTTTGAAGAGGAAGTAGAGGAAACAAAAGAGTTATAGCTTGAGCATGCTTGTTTGGAAAAGGAGAAAGGGAAGTTGGTGTATGTGGTTGATGGAGAGGAAGTGGATATCTTGGATGTTAGCCATTCTGTAGGAACGTGTGAGGTAGTGGATAGTGTTGATACTCATGTGCGAGCACCTACCATGAGCCCTTAAAGATAAAGAAGGTTAACATCAATTCAGGGGAAGAACCTAAGGAAGCTATTATTGGAGATTACTAGTTCAGAGAGGGAAGTATCTAAGGTCATTTATCTGTTGCATGAATTTGAGGATTTATTCCCATGTGGGTACCATGAGCTCAAAGTTATTCACCATTCCTTAGGGGAGATGAAGATAAAGCTGAAGGATGGTGTGCACCTAGTCAGGAAGAGACCCTACCAGATGAATCCAAATTTTTGCGTAAAGGTTAAGGAGGAGATAGACAAAATGATAGCTTCTAGGATCATTGAAGTAGATGGAGGAATCGGAATGGATAAGTTTTATGGTAATCAACATCAAGAAGGATGGGTGGATTAGGATCTGTGTGGATTATAGGGAGCTGAACGTAGTTTGTGTCATTGATCCTTTTCTAACCCCCTTCACGGAAGAAATTTTGGAAGGAGTCACTGGGCACGAAATGTATTCATTTACGAATGGATTTTCAGGGTACCACCAAGTCCAGATTGCAAAGGAAGACCAGGAGAAGACAACTTTTTCCACTGAGTGGGGAAGTTTTACATATACAGTCATGCCCTTTAGGTTGAAGAATGTGCCTACTATTTTTTCGCGCATAGTGGTGCAAGCATTCTAGGAATTCATCCATAAGTTTCTTCAGGTTTATCTAGATGATTGGACAGTGTATGGTCTAGTAAAAGACCATTGTGACAATTTGAGTTTAATGTTTGAGAGGTGTAGACAGTTGAGGATATCCCTCAATATTAAGAAATGCATATTTGCTACACCCTTTGGCACGTTATTAGGGGCATATCATATGTAAGGAGGGCTTACTGGTAGATCCCGCTAAAGTTGTAGTTATTGTGGGGTTAGGGGAGCCTACTAGCCAGAGCACAGTGTGCAGATTCCTTGGGCATAAAGGTTATTACAGGAAATTCATCAAAGGGTATGCCAAGATTGCCATGCCTTTAAAGGAGTTGCTTAGACATAAAATTCCCTTCCATTAGGGAGAGGTGCAGTAGAGGGAATTTGATACATTAAAGGATAGGCTTATCACCACACCTATATTACATTTTCCCTCTTGGGAAAAACCCTTCCATGTCCATGTAGATGCGTTAGGAACCGCTATTAGAGAAATACTTGCACAGCCAAGTGAAGTAATTGTTGATCATCCTCTGTGTTTTGCAAGCATGAAGTTAACACCAGTAGAGTAGAATTACACCACGACTGACTGTGATGCATTATCAATGATCTATGCACTTTTTAATTTCTGACTGTATCTGCTGGCAACACCCTTCATGTTTTACACTGACCACATGGCATTAAATTATTTGGTAAACAAGCCCATTATGCAAGGACACATATGTTGGTGGGTATTTTTATTTCAATATTTTAAGTTCACCGTAGTAGTGAAGCCTGGAAAGAGCAATTGTCAACCTTATAATCTATCAAGAATTGATTCAGAGGAGGATGTGCATAGTATTGAGGATACAATGCCAGACGCGCAACTGTTTAGGTTGCGGTGCGTGCACCCTCAGATTTGTAGGAAACTATGGTATTCTTAAAGGAAGGTGTGGCACCAGGAGGAATGAAGGCCTTAGAGAAGAAGCAACTAGCCATACGTGTCGTGCCCTACATGTTGATTAGTGGAGATTTGTACAAGTTGGGACATGATGAGGTGTTGCGCAGGTGTGTATTAAAGCATGAGTGCCTCGCCATCATGGAGGAAGCACATGGAGGAAGTGTGGGTGGGCATTATGTAGGTGATGCCACCGTGCGTAAGATATTAATGGTAGGTTTGTGGTGGGAAACCCTGTACAAGGATTGTAAAGACTATTGTAAAGCATGTGACCATTATCAGCGCATTGGCAAGCTTGGAAAGAGAGATGAGATGCCTTTGAGCCTGATCCCTAATGCAGAACCTTGTAAGAAATGGGCAATAGACTTTGTAGGCCCTATTGCACTAGCAGGGCGTAGGACTAGGTCACACTATGTCATCACTTGCATGAACTACTTGACAAGGTGGGCAGAGGTAGCCCCATCTAGAGACTACACAACAGCCACAACGGTAAGATTCTTGTGGGAGAACATTATCACGAGGTATGGATGTTCTTTGAGTTTAACTAGTGATAGGGGTACACATTTCTTGAATGAGACCGTGAGGATCCTATTAGTAGTGTTCATGGTGGCTCATCACAAGACTACACCCTATCACCCACAAGAAAATGGAACCATGGAAGCATTCAAAAAAATACTGAGTCATACCTTGACCAAAATTTTTGATGTCGACAGACAAGATTGGGATGACAAAGTATCAGCAGTAGTATGGGTTTACAGGACAACTTATAGAAGGTTGAATAAAGCCACACCTTTCTAGTTGGTGTTTGACATGGAAGCTTGTCCTGCCAATTGAATTCATGTTACCTACCAATTGAATTCATGTTACCTTCTCTGTGAATAGCATGCACAGGAGGGTTGGCTGATGAGCAAGCACTGGAAGAGAGAATTGATGAGTCTATGATTGGATGAGAGATGATCACTTTGTAGGTGGAGCTAAACAACAAAGAAAGTAAAGCATAAGGCTTGGCATGATTGCCACATAAGAAACAAGAAGTTTGAGGTTGGGAAGATGGTCTTACTTTATGATTCCAAGTTTCTACACCATCCTGGAAAATTGAAAGTCCATTGGTTGGGTCCTTACACAATCTCATACATCCTTGATTTGGTGTGCATGCCGGTTACAAGCACTGGATGGGATGAAGTTTCCTGTACATTTTAATGGGAGTAGGTTGAAGCCCTACAATAAATAAGTATTCTTGGTGTTTGTAAATAAGGTAGTTTTACCAGTTAGTTTAGATTTTCCTTTATGCATTTATTTTCTTGTGTTTCCCTTTCACATTGTTGTTTTGTTTTGTGCCTTGGCGCCGGTAACCTTATTACTACTATTGAGAAATTGTGAATGCACAGAGGACTATGCATCATTTTAGTGTGGGGTGGAGTAATGTGAAGGAGTGCATGTATAAAATGCCAAGAAAATTTATGAAGGAGTGCATGGTTAAAATGCCAAGGAAAACTGTGTTGGAAAGCCCCAGTTGAATCACCCAATTGAAAGAGGTATATTGAGGGAAAATATGAAAAAAGGATGGTTGGTGCTAAGATAAAGCTATGTTCAAATCCCACGTACAAAGGAGGAGAAAGAGCATTAAACAACATGAGATAGGCGAGAGCAAAAATAAGGACAAAAGAATTACCTTCGGCACTAGGTACGTGCATGTAAGAGTCTCATGTCAGGTTGGATTATTTACATGCCAGAAGGTTGGAGGGTTGTCTGCATAAGTTGGGGCGCATGAGGGAGAGCACTCAAAATGGAATTTGTTTATTCACGCAGGTTGGGGCACATGAATGAAAGCGTTGAAGATGGACTTTGTTTGAAAAATCCGCATAAAATGTGAAAGTACAATGGTAGGTGAAGTAGCAATTAATTCTTAAAAGGGGAAAAACTATAAATAAAGGGGTCGAGGCACTTCATTTTTCACTTTATGTATAAGAAGAACAAAGCAATTTTTTTACCTTTGCAAACTAGGGCTTCCAAACAACTGATCCGTGTGAAGAAAAATTTGGAGAGATTAAAGTGTGGGTAACCAGTTCAGGTTTACAAACTAGGAGGAAGGAATTCCACGGGCGTGGGAGAAGTTGTGAGAAGGCACCGTCTTGTGAAGGGAGTATCCTAGTTAGGGTTTGAAGAACTAGAGCATGCATTTAAGTAATTTTCCTCACAAGTTCGAGATCTAAGGTTGGAAAGACCTAGAAGAACAAAGAAATGTGAAGTGATTGAAGTAGGAAGAAGACCTAAATAATGACAGCCAAGAAACTAGCTAGTATACCCAAGAAGGGCAAGGGAAAGGGCAAGGGCAAGCAACAAGAAATTGAAGCACACAAAAATGAGGAGTGGTATGCAGAAATGTAGTACCAAGATGGAGTGTTGTTAGGGAAGGAGTGGGAGTCCCATATCAAGAACATGTCTGTAAATGATTATAATCATCAAACAAGTGCAATCAAGAAGGAGTTTGCACAGGAGTTGGTGTTCCCAATGAATAGAACGATGCCAGAAGGTTTGCCCATATATAATGATGACGTGAAGGTAAAATTGGAGAAGGCAGGGTTATTACAACTCTTTGAGTTGCCCTATTTTGGGAAACCTCAGAGCTTATATCAGTGGTTGATGTCACGCGTACATGAGTATTATTTCCACTTCGCAAGATGCAAGATGTACATAACTCCTCAGCTCATTTCACATTTCACAGGCCTCATCTGTGAGGGAGATGGGTTGGAGGATGATTTGACTGACAAACAAGAAATTAAGGAAACTATTGCCACCTTTGCATGCAAGAAAGGGTCAAGATATTATGATGTCACAAACATTAAGGATCCGGTGATGAAGATGATCGTGCGCCTGGTGTCAAATCTAAATGGCCAGGAGAGATGGACCCAAGTCAATAAGACCTGGTTGAATTTCTGCAGAAGGATTTCAGAGGGCACCATCTACATGTTGTCCGCATTCATTGCGGATGAAATTATCAACTTCACGAAGGAAGGAGAAAATATCCTTTGTGGAAATGTGCTGCTAACCATTGTGTTTTTAGAGATAGGGGTACCGGATGCATCAGATAAATTTGTATGGAAGTACCCTGTTGAGGACCCCTCACCCACCAAAAGGTTTGAGAAATACACTTGTGACACTATGAAAATAGTGCACAAGGCACACTTGGAGAAGTGGTATACATTCTTAAGGAATGCGTTCAAGGCAAAATGGAAAATTCCCAAACAACTACCAATGGCCACCAGGGGAGAAGTAAAATTTTTTGTGTACCATCATTTCCGCCTAGGCAGATTCAAATTGATAGATGAGATATGAAGCCCATAGTGTAAGCTCCCCTTTTCCTTCACCATCTTAGTACTTCCAAGTGGGGGTAAATAGGTTCAAGGAGGTCCAAGAAGTTTAAGTTTGGACCTTGGCAGCTTAGACCAAGAACACAGGGAAATGTGCAAGGGGTTGGTCTACCCTAGCAAGCGTGTGTACATAGAGTAGTACATGTCCACAAAGAAGTGTAAAATGACAAGGCCAATGACTCTCCCCATTGTAGAAGGATTTGTAGCGGGCATGTACATTCACATAAGAACCAAGTCAGAGAAGGGCACATATTTGGAAAAACGAGGTGTCCATACCTCAAGATCCAATTGGTAGGAAGAGACCTCGTGCCTAGACAGGAGGAAAAAGAACCAGAAAAGAAAAATCCAATTGTGGTAGGCACACAGGCAATAGGTTCCCCTGGGACAAGTGCTAGGGCTAGTACATACATGCATAAGAAGAAACCCCATAGTGAAAGAAAACACTCATGAACCGGAAGAGCCATTAGAGGAGAAGTCCTTAGGAGAAGAAGAAACAAAATCACGCTACACTAGAATCCCCAGTTAGGAAGAAGCAAAGGGTAGAGGAGGAGACCACCTCGGAAGAGAATGGAAATTTAGAAAAATACATAGGGGAGAAGGATGATAGTGAAGAAGAAGTAAGTAGGGAGGAGGACCTTGGGAAAGACCAAGGGCTGACTGTTTTCAATGTGCATGATTCAGAGGAGGAAGGCGGAGAAGAGGAACAAGGATTCCTTTTTATGCGGAGCAAGGATAGCTAAATAGGAGGAAGTTCCCAGGACATGGGAAAAGATGAGAAGGCTAGTGCACAAAAGAAAGAGGTCCCAAGCTCTATGCAAGAGTAGACAACCAAGGGGGCAGAAGGAGAGACAAGGAATGTTGAGACCCTGGTGACAAGACAAAGTGGAACCCAACGCTGAGCCAGTATTGAACAAGGAAGAGAAGAGAACAGGAGAGGATCAAGGTAATACTAAGGTCCCCGTTTTAACTATAAGTATACCAAAGGGTACCCACATGGGAGGAATGTGCGTAGATGGTCGGAAGGCCAGAGATGGGTTATGTTGATGACCCCAAGAAAGTGTTTCACACGCGATTCCAGAGTACCATTCCAGTGGAGAAGCTTGTAGGCATGTCATCTTTTGACAAAGAGGTCACATATCCACATACAAGGAAAATGATCTCATGGTAAATTGAGTCCCACCTTGATGAGCTGGAGTTTGAGGTAAGCCACGGGGTAGTAATAGCATTTCCCAGGATAGGAGAAGAAAACCTAGTGGGGGATACCCAGCAGCTCTCAGATGAACAACTGTGCAATGCACCTCAACATGGTCTCCATTGAGATAAAGGCTAGGCTCTTTGAGCACAATGATAGGGTCAAAGATCTAGAAGGGGGAGCTAAAGAAGAAAGAAGAAGAGATATCTACATTAACCAAGGAATTAAGCTAGGAGAAGTTGATCAGTGCCCAGTGGTTGCGAGAATTAAAGGAGGAAAATTCCAAGGTGAGCGTTGTCTACAAAAAAGTGGACTCCATCAACGAGGCCATAATATTGAAGCATTCAGACCTAGCATCATCTCCCGTAGAAGTTTGGATCTTCCTTGGGTTTCCTGGAGGATTTAACAAGGGTCCTCACCATGGAAAGGCAGCCGCTGGCCTTGGACTCTATAGAAGAAGTGGCCGCATGCCTAGAGAAGGAAGATAAGCTGAAGATCGTAGCACTCGTTGTGGAATACAGAAAAGTGCTTACTTATGTAAGGGTTACTTCCCAGACCACTAAGGCCATGTACAACAATTACGTGGACACGGATAAAGTGGAAGGTGCCTTAGTCACCACTCATGAAGTGGAACTCAAGGAGTTCTAGGAGAAAAACAAGGGGAATAGGGTGAAAAGAGAGAAAATCCTTGTCAGGGTTGAGAAAAAGTCTAAGGCCATTGAAACCTTAAGTGGTTCAATAAAAAACTAGTTGAAGGAACTATATCAGCGCATTACGTGAAGAATGGACGCGCTAGAGGACATATACAAGGAATTGGAGAAGATCACCGATACCATGAGTGCAGAAGGAGATGGATTAAAGTTTGAGGAGGTGAGCACTTATTGTCCTCTCAAAATTCCCCTCTTTTGAAAGTTGAAAATTTTTGAAAATTTTGAGTTGGCACCCTTCAGTAATGTTCTAGTGAAGTAATAATTTGAGGAGATAGTGAAATTTTGAATTTTTTGGAGTCATTTTGGTGATTTGCGGGTCTGTCAGACATTTTTTTCTGTCATGTCCCAAGTACTATTGGGCCCTTTATTCGTCGATCGATTGATTTCCCCGCAAATCCTTGACTGTCAGCTTTATCATAACTTTTTGGCCCGTTTGTCCCAAGTTCACCCAGACTTCCTTTTCCTCGATCTCCCGCATCACCCGCGACAGGTTCTTCATGCACTTTTGTCCCATCTATCCCAAATGTGTCTGTGCTTTCTGTTCACCGATTCCCCGCATTGCCCGCATTGGGTTCTTCACGCACTTTTGTCCCAAATGCGTCTATCGGTCGATTTCCCCAAAAATCCTGGACTGTTAGCTTTATCAGAACTTTTTCACCCATTTGTCCCAAGTTCACCTGGACTTTCTTTTCCCAGATCTCCCACATCACTCGCGTTGGGTTCTTCATGCACTTTTGCCCCATCTATCCCAAATGCATCTGTGCTTTCTATTTGCCGATTCCCCACATCACGTGCATCGGCTGAATCGCATCTTTGTGTCCCTTGTGTCCTTCACATTTCTGAGTTCCTAGACCACCCGTGCTCATTTGGCCCGCATCGGCTGGATGGCATCTTCGGGTCCCTCATGTCCCAAATTTACCAAAGACCATATGAGCCAGTTTTCTCAACTTTTCTGACTTTTCATCCTTTTGAGTTGGTGCAAGGTGTATTTAATGCACATTTAATGACCTTTTCTCTCCTGAATGGTTATTTAAAAGGACTATCCCCTATGCATTTGTCACATTGCTCGCTTACCATCTCTTACTCGAATCCTTGCAATTAAAGTCATTTGCTTGTGCCCCTGTATCCCTTTGTATTTTTCATCACGAATTTGATCTTGGAAGGTTATTCCTCTATGCGTTGCAAAAATGAAGATCAAATTTCAAGGTCAAGAACAGGTGTCACCTCTCGAGACCTTTGTACCTGATATTAGGGATAGTGAGGTTCAGCACTTAGATTTTGGAGATTTCTGGGGCAGACTAACATGGTCAAACCCTACCCCCATGGCATAAATGATCAGTGATAGTGGAATTGCATACGCGGTTGGTTTTCCTATCTCTGTAGAGTGTATTGACACTGTGCTTGCTTGTGGAGCCCATTTTAACTCAGAAAGCAATGAGCTTACTAATGTGCATGGAGAATTAATTGCTAAAGTAGATGTTGTCACCATTGCTACTGCCTTACGCATTCTAGAGACTAAACATTCCATCGTTATCACTTGTGCTCAAGCTTAGACCTTGTTCGATCAAGACAGTGAGAAATACAAGGCATGAATAGCAAAATCATGGTTAAAGAACCCTAAGAAGGGAGCGTCCCGACTGTTTAAAGCATTATTTAGAGTTTATTTTAATGAGGAGCTGTCTAATTTTATCATTTTTCTCACCCATATCATGGGATTTCCCTCCACCAATGAATTTCATTTCTGGATGTTCCCTTACATAAATATCATCTATGAGGGCAAGCAGGACATAAATTGGGCTGAAATTTTTTGTATGAATTTGACTGAGAAATTATCTATTGTTCAGCAGACTAAGAAGTTCTATATGACTTCTTATCTCATGTATACCCTAGCTGCATCCTGTCATTGGTTTGGTTTCACCTACATGGAGGACCAAAAGAAATAGCCTATTTACACATACTGCCCTCAGTTTACCCTTGAAGCCAGTAATCACAATTTCAGAAGATTCAATGATGTTTTCACCATGTATATTGTAAGACTCTTGGAAGGTGATACTGCTAGGATATTTTCTGATGAAGCTATGATCCTAATAGCTAAGTATGGGGCTTTCTTCATCCAATTCAGGAGGTTTTCATACATCAGGTTGGCTGGCTATGAAAGTACACCCCTCAAGCTCCCCATGTTTTGCAATGATAAAATGGCTCTGGTTGAAGTATGTAGGAAGGTTGATAAACTACACAGAACCTATAGAGACAAGAATATCACTGGTCTATATTTCCCTATCTCCTTGGGAAACTATACATGTAAAATAGCTCTGGATGCCCAAAATGTAGAAAGGGTTATTGCTCCTCTCACTATCCATTTCTTCAGACCAAAGACTTGTTTTGATCTGAATAATTTTATTGATTATAACATCAGGATAATTTATCATCAAAAGCCAGATACTGAGGATTACTAGGCTGATTGTGCAGATGACTTTGAAGCCAGAAGGAGGCACTATGGCAGACTCTCTCTGCAACAAATTACAGATCTCAATCTCTACCAAGTTCCTGAAGGGCTTAAGGATGATGATGAGGACTTGTAGTCCTTTGAATATGAAACATCAATCAAAAACACTCCTTTAGAATATCTGGATTGGTACAAGAAAGAGAGAGATGATTTGGTTGATATTCTTTCCCCTGTTCTTGTAAGAACTAAGGTTTGGTTTGATAAGAAAGTTCTTGAGCTCAAGAAGAATCAAAATAGATCTTCTTCTAGAGATACTTCCACACCAGGGAAGGAAGCACATACACCCAGCACTGAGGCACCTGAGAAAACCCCTCCTCCTTCTTCAATAAAAGATCCTGTATCATCTACTCCCTCTTCTTCTACTCAAGTATATCAAAATAATATTAAAGAGGTTAAGCAAGAACTAATTGAGGAAGAATCTCTTCTGGAGAATTTAGAATTACCTTCAGGACCAAAGAACATTATTGTTCTTAGTGAAAGTGATGATGATGAAGTGTCAGATCTTACAGGAGCTCCTGAAGTCATTGTAGAAGAAGAAAAGGAGGTGCCTGCACTGAACCTCCTAGTACCACAGACTCCTCTGCATAGGAAGCTCTTGATGCTTCATTCACTTATTTACTAGAGGCAATGGTGGTTACTACTTTAAGTTCCATGAGTTCACTTGATCTTGGTCCTCTTCTTCCTTCCTCTTCTTCTTCTACCTTTTCCTGGGTACAGCCCTTGGTTGATAGCAAGAAGAGAAAATCTTCTTCTCGTTTGACAAGTCTAGATTTTGATGTTGTAGCAACTCTGTTGGGTACTGCTCCTCCTCTTCTAGCAAAGAGAGCCAAGACCACTTCAAGGTTAGTAACTGATGCTCAGGGCCAACAGTTCCTGGAGGTTGCAAAGCCCAAGGTTGATAAGGCAGAGCATGATCTCTTGGTCTTTGATCTAGAGCTTTCTAGAATCCCAATGGGAGAATCCACTCTTGAGAGTGAGGTTCTTAACCTCTAGGAAATGGTAACAAGGGTTATTGAACGAGTAGAGAAGGGAAAGCTGACCATAGAACAATTGGAAGAATAGAACCAAGTTATTTCTAGCTTTATCAAGTCATTGTTGGCCAAGGATAAGGTTTTGGATCCTGTCCCACTGGCTGCCCTTCCACCCCCCATGATTCTCAGTCAAGATGAAGTTCAGAGCATCAAGGATATACATAGGTATTCCACTTATGGAAAGGATATGGAAGCCATGGTTGATGACATTACTATAGAAGGTTTGAGCTTCATCATGGAGGCCTTTAAAACCAATGAAAAGGTGCCCAACTTGCAACAGAAACTCTCCTCCTCAATTAAAGCTATGGACAAAGAGCTGAAGGTTTGGAGTAGTTGTATTACAGATCTCCATCTAATGGGCCATATTGATGAGAATATTTTATTGGCCAGCAATTTTTTTGATGATGCCAAGATCAACTTGTCAAAGGCATGGATTTTCAGTGTTGAGTGGAAGATAAAGGTTCTAGAGGAAGCACTGGGAGAGTTGAGGAACAGTTGGCGTAAAGGAGAGTCTTTTAAAACTTGTGTTTCATCTTCCTTTAAAGATATTCATTGCTAACTTTAGGATGAATTTTCAGGCATTCCCTTCCCTCTTCAATAAATCAAATCTCAGTTTATAACATTTGTCAAGGATGATTTTTTCAAAGAGGATCCAATTACCTAAGAGAAGATAAAGGACATTTGCTCTCTTCAATCTGCCATTGAGGAGGCCAGTAAAGAATACATGGAGCATACCGAGTTCGATAAAGATATGGAAAAATTTCTAGGCACTTAGTCTCATGTCACTACCAACACAACAATTCCATGAGGTATGGAGATAGCTGAGGCATTAAAAAGATTCAAACATCTGATTCTCAAATCAGTGGGCCCTCCTTAGCCATAAATGGATGTTTTCTCTTCTAGCTTCTCTTTCTCTTCTTCTATTCTTAGTGTCGAGATCCTTGTAAATTAATAAAGGAAATTGTATTGTGCATTTCCTTAATTAATCTTTTAGTTACAAGAAACGGTTACCAAATGTAACCAATTTATAAGCTATATAATGAGCTCTCCACGCCATTCTAAAGGGCTGGAACTCTGATTATTTTTGAAAGTGTAAAAGAGTCAAAAGCTATAAATACAAAAAAGATTTCCCTTTTTGTTTCTGTTTGTGCTTATTCTTTTCTTCTTATCTATCAAAAATTATTGAATCATTAATCTATTTTTCATTAAGAAGCTTTGTATTCTTGTGGATGTCATCTCTGGAACTTTGTGTCTGTGAAATAAGATCTTATGGTTTAAACGTGAACGATTCTGTTCAATACTATCCCAATCCAGCATTTATAAGGAATTATTTTGCTATCTATATTTCCTGAAAATGCTATTCTACCTTTTCCCATTCCTTAGTTCTTTTGTCCTTTTGTATTGAAAATTTGTCATTTAAAACACTTTCAGGATATCAGAGTTCCTCTTTGAAATTAAACGTTGTACATTTGTGAATATCTTTTTACTTTCAATAAGGGAACATCTCCCATTAAAGAGGAGGGACTTTCTGTCCCCTGACTGTTGCTTTCATTAAAGTCCTTATTTGACAACCAACAGCGCTCTAGTCGGTGACCTCTGTCAAAAAACGCAGGATGAAGTCGATGCCTGGAATAAATTGGAGGCTGACTTACAAAAGGATTTTCCTATTTTGTTGTAGTAATTCCTTCTCTCTCACATTCTTTCTTCTTTCCCCATTCTTTCATCCCCTTATTCATTTTCCTAGGCGTAAGCCTATTGTATTCTTTCTCTCACTAAGAGAAGTGTTCCTGCGGATGGAGAACTGGCGTAGTGTGGGGTGATGTTGGGCCCCTAAAATATTGACTAAGTACAAGAGGCGCACAAGTAAAAAGCATGCAGAGAAGGGTTTAAGAGAAGGGTTTAAGGAAGCCCATGGAGCGCGCAACATGTGCAGATATAACCAAGGGTTTGGGACTTAGTCAAATTGGGTGTTCGGGGCAGAACATGTGAAAATCATGACCCAACTGCGTGTGGATAAGGTGTCAGCCTGACAATAGGTTGGCCCAGGAAGGAGCATGCTAGAAGCTTCTAGAAGCACATCATGGTATAAAGTGGAAAGCTAAGGCCTGGAGAAGCATGCTTGCATGGAGGACCACATACAAACACTTGGCATCAGATCTGAGGGTGCTGGAGGATGAGTTGATAGTCTAGAAAGGCTATAAATACAAGCACCTGTAGAGTAAACAGAGAGAGAACTAGAGAGTGGGCGGAGCTCTACAGAAATACTGCAAGAACGCTATTAATGGGTAATTACAATTGGGAAGGGATGTATTGGGCAAGGGGATTGTAAATTTTATTTTTAATAGTATGGTTTCATTAGTCCAGTTGTGATGCATGACTGTGGTTTGCTTCTCTGTGACATTTTGTAAATGGCTCCATGGATGTAATGAGGTTGCTAGTTATATGAATATGAATATCAATGATTATGATACATTTTCTTCATAGATTCTCTTTCATTTATGTTTATGCTAAGTATGGATGTTTGTATACTGCCTTCTGTTATAGCACAAGTTATATAATTTGTTAAGTACGCTATTTGGAATGATTGCAAGGATCTAGAGGCCATTCTGAGCTCTATGGTTCTTGTATGTCTTAAGTCCTCTTTAAATCTCTTGAACACAAATCAAAGATGATGTTTCCCACTTAACTCACATAAAAGAGAGACTCGCCACCCACGCGTGCCTTGGGTGAGTGCCCAGTATCTGCTGGGTGATAGGCCGGCACGCATGGGTTTCCTTTCTTTTGTGATAGGAGTAAAAATGACTACACATTTTAATTCCCTTATATTAGTTATGATGGAAACACAAGATCATTCACAAGACAAAAACTAGAGAACACACAAAGAAAGGAAAGATTTAATGTGGGAAACCCTTCAAGGGAGAAAAACCCATTGAAACCAAACAACTAGCTTGGAAAAAATTTCCTATGAAGTTTACAATGATTTCAAAGTTGAGCATCAACTCAACATGGAGCTACAACTCCAAAATTTAACCAAGCATCCACCTGATCTTTAGCAAGCTTCTACTTGCATAGAAGCATCAACTCCCAAATTTAGTCAATCACCCACTGACCTTTTTTAAGCTTCAACTCCCTAATTGCAAGCTAACACTTAGACTTCTTCACAAATTTTGATCACTTCTTTTATGTTGTCTTCCCCAACTGATTATGATCACTTCTCCAGCTCAATGTCGTCTCTTCTCACTCTTCTTCATCTACTACAAGTAATATAGATCAAGGAATATCTCATACACATTTTATCTATATTTTCAAATCATAAATCCCTCCCAAAACATCTGTGCTTTTCTTCATGCCTACTGCAAAATTTCAGTTTTCAATGATAAGATAATCCTCTAATTTTTCATCACCTTTTCTATATGTTCAATAGCATATTTTTTCAACAACATCAGCTCTACACACAATTACATATTAAAACATTAAATCAGACCTCTTCAAGGTATTTTACACTTCATCTTACACCAAAACTCTCTTCAACTTCACTTGGAAATTTGAATTAGGAAGGGAAATATGACCTCACACAAAATTTTTTCCTATTGTGATGATTACCGTTGATTTTGTGTCAGTTACAAACCTATGACTTGCACAACCTGCCAAGATGCCTCACATTCTTACAAAGCACTTGGAAATCCTCCTAAACTCATTGCTCCATCTGACGTAACTGAAATATTCCTCTTACAATCTGATCTGTAAACTAATTTGACATGTTTGAATTGTCTTTTTTAACTGCATGTCATATTTTTATCTTCTTCGTTCCCAACGTAAAAGTTTTATCTTCTATCTCTCTTACACAAAGGGAAAAGTGTCTAAAACATGAAAAATTGTTACTATATTCCTTATTCACATTTATAACCTCTTAACTTCTTCCTAACTCGTCATTTAGCCTTCAATTTCATAGGAGCTCCAAACACATTCATGGAGGACTATAAAATTACACTCACATAGATCCTCTTCCAATCATTATGTGTGCAATTTCAACCCACTTTAAAGCATGGAGATGATAGACTATGATGTGTAGAAAACCTTCAGATTGGAAGTTTCATCATTATAAACCAAGCAAGAACATGTTGATTTGAAAATGATACTCACAGACCCTTAAACTTAGAAAAAAAAACTTCACACAATGAGGTATATCTTCACTTAAACACTAATTCATGGAGTCTATTATACCTTTCTGGAAAGGTCTTGATATTTTTCTTGTTTCAAGCTTACCAAAAAGCTTCAATTCAAGGTTTTCATCATGAATATGCATGCTTTTCATAGACATCTCTAACTAGTTTCAAAATACCCAAAGACTAGTTTTGATTTGTATAGCTTCAAACACTTACTTACACTTTCATGCTCAACCAATGCATGAAACACTTACCAAAGGACTTATACTTCACTTTCAAACCTTCACTTCAAACATTATATGGGAAAAATCACATTTACCTCTCAAACACATAAACCAGTTTTTGCATGGTTAGCCTTCTTAATGGTAGGACAGAAAAATGTACCTATATCTTCACATTTTTCCAAATTAAAAATCTAGGTGAATTCATGATCATAAATACCACATCTCTAAAATCCTTCACCTAAAATTTTAGCATTGGTTACTTTGTGAACTTTGTGTGTACACTAAATTTTTAAAAAAATGTTGTTTTTGTATGGGGTCCACCATGAGTCAATAGCTCAAAAACCATGAAAATATGTTTTGATGAATCCTCTACATGCTCAAACTCATAAAAAAACATTTGGAGGCATAACCAAGCATTTTTCTCCATACCGATTTCAACTGGGCTTGGGAGGGTTTGAGACAACTTCACAAAAATGGATAGAACTTTCTTATTTCTCATCCATTTGACATCAAAAATTTTGAAACATATTTTTATCTCTATGCTCTTAAAATTTGTCTCTTATGATTTATTTGAAGGAGGCTTCAAAATTTATCTTAAATGTTAAGAATTCAGTGTGTTATTTTAACATACCTAACTTAACCCAATTTTAGTAAAAATACAATATCTTACACAAAATGCCTCTCAAATTGGACCAAACCTTCATGGATACCTCATATATGGTATAAAATGGAAATTTTTTCCTAGTTCACTTTAAAAATTCTAATACAATCTCATTTGTGCATGTTAAAATTGTTTGGCATGAAAGGTAGTCATACCAATGACCCTAAATATGCCTCTAATTGTTGAATTATGACATGTAGCTTCATGTGATGACTCTTGAAATTGTCCCTACACACTTCCCATGTTTAAATTTTATTTTTATGGGATGCTTTTCTTCATAGCCTCATGTTAGGTGCTTGAAATAGGATAATTTGAGCTAATTTACACTGTAACTCACCACCTCTAAATTTTTCTTCACCCAGTGGCCCTTTGAACATGTCATATCATATGTTTTTATAATTTTACCTGCTTTTTTAGCTTCCTCAAGCCTTCACTCACCTTTCCAGGTCACTTTGCTAACTAGGCCTATGGATTAGGCATCCTAAACTGAGCTAGTATGAAAAAATCAATGTACGTGCCCATGTATCCATTATTTTGACCATGTTTCCACATCATATACATGTTATATTATGTAAGAATACATTTTGGTATACTCTTACATCATCACTTAGCCTCTGCAAGTCACTGATTCCTCAAGAAGTAAGTGTATGCTCAGGTGTTCTCAAGCCTTTGCCCTATCATGCCTTGTCTGACTCACTTCAAGATCCCTCTATCTCTCCTGCATCCTACTTTTTCATTAATATTCCTTCAACATCAATGAAAATTTAGCATCCAAATTCCAATATATGATGTGGAAATGAAAATCGTGGATGATGGTGGATATAAGTGTCTTATGATTGAGATGAGTAGGATATATTATCATCTTCCAATGAGATTTTGAGAGTGGTAATTGATATTTTAGGGTAGAAAAACTCCTACTCACTTATTAAAAATGGACACTACAATCAAGTATGATGGTAGTGTGTGTATACACCTAATTTTTCATGCTTTCTTATTTCATACCTATTACTAACAATTTTTATTCTAGGTTAGAGGTCCCTAATACAACTATTTCTTGGAATGTGTTCCTTAAGGGGCTCATTCTTGTAGACACAAAATCATGCACTTTATAGATTATTTATTCTTGATCTCATACTACTATTAATATGGTTTTTGAGTGAAGAAAGTACTAATTAACCCTCGTATTTTCGCCACTTTTTGGGCACTTTCTAGCCGTTTGGACATTTCATATTTCTTATGGTCGGAATTTTTGGGGTTAATTACAAAATTAGAAAAGAGAACCATATAAATATGAACTTATGAGTCCATAATGAGGGACCAAACACTAGGCACTACTATCATCCATCTAAAGTTGCATCCATCTAGAGCACATTTGCACCCATCTAGCTCCATCACAAGGTACAAGGCTGGTTCATCTGCATCACACATTGCATAGGATGGAAGTTTATTATATTTCATCCACCATTCTTTTACATTTTCTACACATAGTTATTGCTCGCTACCTTCAAAAAGTGCGACTGACACAAGACAAACCTAGGGCATGATCACACACACACTTCACCTAGAACTACATCAGGTCTGAGATGTAGTGCAACGCTCAGTTAGTAAGTCCACCATTGTGGCAGCTGAGGAAAGTCTGACCCCTTCATTTGCATTTTTATTTTTTAGGGTTTAATGCTTGTTTTGGTGTTTTGTAGGTCTTCCCTTCATCATTGACTCATTGGCGACATTTGACATAGAGGAGTGAATTACAGTTAGCATGACATACAACGAAGGCTTCAGAGCATCATCCAACCCTAAAAGTTTGGTTTTTGGACCTTGCATAGACCTGGGCACCCAGAACTCAGACTGGGGTGCCCATAGGCACCCTGATCCTCTCCCAGATGCCCCTAGTCCAACTACACAACTTAGATCTGTGTTTTTGGACCTTCTGACATGTTCGTTCCTACTACAAAAATATTTGGTTTCCAATTCATCTTTGACACAGTCCAAATCATCATTGAACCAGCTAAGCTCCTTCCAACCCTACTTTGTCATATTAGGGTTTCTACATTTTCATTAGTTTAGTTGTTTGGGTCATTTTCTATATTTATTTATTGCATTTATTTACTATTATTTACTGTTGTTCCTAGTTAGATTAACTTAATAAATTCCATATTTTTAGTTAATCATTTTGGTGAACCCGAATCTTTCACGCTTAGTATCCTCATTTTTCCTCTATCATGGGTTAATTTTCTTTATCTGATTTACTTAAGAGATATCCCTAATTTCTAGGATGCTTTGTAAAAATCCTTAGACATTAAGTATTTTAATGACAATATGCCACCACACGAACTAAGTCCTATGCTGATTGTCTATTTACGACCCTAGTGATCCTCCATCTAATCATCCCCTATTGGACTCAATTCAAGATTTACATTATTTGTTTCAAGACAAGTTTATAGCTATGGAATCCACGATTACATCTCTCAAATTTGAAATTCAACAGCTTAAGGACACTTCTCAAGCACATGTTTGTTCTCCTTCTCCATCTCATTTTCAATCTATGTCTACTACATGTCATATAGTTGAACCTCAGGTCATGCCATTTCCTAAGCCTCTCATATTTGAATGTAATACTAAGCCACATGACATTCTTACTAAACTCCTTAGTCATCAATTGATCACTTTTCCACCTACTCATTGTTATCCTCCTTATCGACTAATAAAATATTCAAGGTCGTCCATATTGCAATTATTATAAAATCAATGGACATAATGACAATGATTATTATGCTTATACAACATATAATTAAACATGTTGAGAGTTAGGGTTTTATATCATTCACTACACAACACTCTATTACATGCCCATCTACAAATGCTACATCCACATGGGCTCCTAAATTTTCTGCCTTCTTTGGTTAGTCATGATCAGCCTAAGAAACCACCTACGACATCACCAAGTCAACATAATCAACCCTATCAAAATTAGTTCACAACCTCCTCCTACTAAGTCATCTATTGTATTACCAAGTCAACCTAAGCAACCTCCTTTAAAACTCAGTGCAACTTGGCCTTCCTCTCAAGTATAAGCTCCAAACAATTACTTTCATCAAAACAACTAATCCTCCTACTAGTGGTCATGACACATTGACAAATTCCACCACAATCACATGGTCCTCCTATTACTTTTTCCAACCATGCTTCCACCGCTAAACACAAACTTGGTCTTTGGTAGATGACTATCTTCTCGATGTCTTTCATGATCTTCTTACACACACTTGGGGGGCATACATCTAACACATCCCCCCACCATATTAGCATTACCACATCTATCATCTTTGCATTATCATACATCAACTCCTATCTTAGACATACTCACACACGTTTTAGCATCATCATTACCCGATGACACACTCTTGTGCTTCGGTTCACTTGACTATGTTGAGGGATACTACTACACATGAACCCCACACATCGCACAATAGGTACTACACATCATGATTCTTCACACATCTTATACATACACACACATTTCAGTTTATCATTTATTCTTACATCATTTACATATTGTACATATTTACATATTCATACTAGTGTCATCATACATAGGTCACACCCCATCCTAGTCTAGCATTACACATATACTACTCATCACACATACTATTACTTAGTCTACATACACATCTTACATTGCATCTTATACATCGTACATTACACATTCTACACATCACATTAGTCTTCATCATACCTACATCTACACTAGGGTTGATTACACACTTTAACATTTCATCTTACACATTACACATTACTATTCATTATATGGTCATCCATACTCATCACATAGGCTACACACATTGACTACATCTACATCTACATTTTACGTGCATTTTACACTCTCGGGCTATCTACATACCTTGCATATTACATCTTGCATTATGTCACATCATTCATGTTTTCACACTTCTATACACCATACATATCATCTACATCATCCTTATATTCATCATATTACACTTCTATTGTTTACAGGGTTAACATCTCATACTGCTCATCCGCCATATACATACATGCATTTTTCATACTATTTGCCTATTACCACACATTGCATTCTACATATTGTGCATATCACACATTACATACTCATCACATGGTCATTTATTCTCATCACACATCTACGTGCTGCACTCACTACCCTATGACGCACTTTAGTTCCTCGGTCCATACTCAACTTCCGAGGGTTTACAAATCAAATGGACCTTATCATCATTACATGTTCATCATTCAACCTTACATCATGTGACATTACTAGGTTAGTGACATATGCTTTAGGCTAAATGGTCACCTATCCCTTCATCTTGTAGTGGTATACGCTTTAGGCTACATCACCACTCCCTATATTCATCTTGTAGTGATATACACTTTAGTCTACATCACATCTATATTCATCTAGTAGTGATATATGTTTTAGGGTACATCATCACTCTTTCAATCATCTTATCATGATATACACTTTGGCTATAAGGGTCATGCACACACACATCATTTCTAGGTCACATATATCAACACACATACAATTCATCACAACGTGTTAGACACAACACACATTTCGACCATTTCCTGATGATGCACTCTCATTTATGGTTCATTCTTGATTACTGGTGAGGGGGAAAACCAAATGAACCTCACTGCATACATTTCCATTCACTCGGGGGCACATGTGACTCCTATCATTCCATCTTGCATTCCATTCCATCCATCCAACATATTGCATATCTTGGTTACTTTTACTCTTGCTTACATTTTCTTGTATATGGTCGTCTTTATTACACATGCTAGTTAGATCTCTTGTATGTCATTTATCTATACCATACACACATGTGGCATTCATGCCTTTTCTTAGTTGTGATCACAGATACAGTCTTTTACATGCAGTATGGATGCTCACCTTCTACCCATCCTACATTGGTCGTTGGGGGCATCCACATTCATCTCTCACAGGTGCTATTGTTTCATTTTGTACTTAGACACTCTATATTACATGGTTATACATGCTTTTGACATACTGGTTATCTTTCTAACATGCTAACGGGTGCTTCATGTGCAACATTTGTTTTGCAAGATTACTTGCTTCCATGGCTATCTTGTTGTTTGTACTTGTTTGTTTTGTTTTCTATTGTATGCGGGCCTTACCCTTTGTTTGGTGTGCACACTTGTTTGTTGTATGTGGCCATGATGGCCTTGCGTGTCTTGCGACATTGTGAGTGATGTCCCATGTTTACAATCCACTTTTTGTGGCTTACTTTGTCTTCTTATGTTTACATTACTATATTGTTTAGCTTATACACTATTTGCGTAGATTACACATTCTTATACATGCATGCTTGTTTGTACTAACACTTTTCTTTGGCTAGCCTCTTGTTTGTGTAGGCCTTGGTTTCTACCAAGCACTTTTTTTCCCCTGTATTTACAAGAGTTACAGCAGTTCATGTGGTTGGTCCTTTTTAGGGCCGTATTCTCCTATCAGTGATGTCACATGCACCCTCAAAGAGGGGGGCATCATTTGGGGTTTACATACTATACAATGCTTCTACATCGGTTCAATTTAGTTCAGTTTCCTCCCTTGGCATTGTGGGTTATACAAGTGGGTTTAGACACCAGTCTATGAACCCGTACACACATGGATTTTATAGGACATGGTTGTCCTTAGCATTTTGGGGAGTAGTTACAGGTTAGAGGATACAGTGGAGTTCCTCTCTACACTACTTCAGCCAGTGGCGTCGGATCACCCAAAAAATAGGCAATACAGAGATCTCTTCATACATATTCAGGGAAGTAGTTAAAGGTTGGAGGATACAAAATGGAATTCCTCCTTATACTTCTTCGGCCTATGGCGTCGGATCACCCAAAAAACCCAAGGACAAGATATCCTCTTTCTACACCCTTTCTCTCATCATGGATCAGGTGCACATGTTCCATTTTTCATTTATGTATTTTACATTTACATACATATACATACATGTCTTTTACATGTGTTTTTACATATATACATGCGTATTTGACTACTTGATCATTTTCTCCTTGCAGGTCCAACCGTATGAGAAGCAAGTAGTCAACAAAACTACAACAATAAAGGGCAACAACAACAACATTTTACGGCAGCACACACCATACTAACCATGCAGGTACATTACACACATCAACAACTACACACATGTTTCTACCCTAGGTTCACTCTCATCACTTTTTTATGCTTTTGCATCTTTAGTTTCCATGCTCCATCATCTTTTTGTCATTCCACGCTTTTTCTAGTCCTTTCAATGTTTTCTACATCACTCTTCATGGACATCAGGTACACATCTCTATCTACTTTATGTTACCAAGATTCTCCACTCACCAACATAAAGTGGGGGAAAATGTAGACACAAAATCATGCACTTTAGACATTATTTAGTCCTGGTCTCATACTACTATTCATATGGTTTTTGAGTGAAGAAAGTACTAATTAACCCTGTCTTTTGGCCATTTTACTTTTCTTTTTTCATCACTATTGACCTTCCCACACACTTACCCAGTCTATGTTTCATTTTTCCATCATTTTAGCCTTGACTGGGGTGCCCAAAATTAGTACTGGGGTGCAACCAGAGGCACCCTAGTCCCAGTCAGGGTGCCCTGATCCTTTTCCCACTTTCCTGCCACTTTTTGGGCACTTTCTTTGAACATTTCAATTTCTTATGGTCGGTAATTTTTCAGGGTTAATTATGAAATTAGAACAAGAGAACCATATAAATATAAAGTTATAAAACCATAATGAGGGACCAAGCACTAGTCACTACTATCATCCACCTAGAGTTGCATCCATCTAAGGCATCATAGAGCTCATTTACATCCATCTAGCTCCATCACAAGGCACAAGGCTGGTTCATCTGCATCACACAAGCATAGGAGGGAATTTTATTCTATTCCATCCACCATTCTATTACATTTTCTACACATAGTTATTTCTCACTACTTTCACAAAGTGTGACTGACACAAGAGCACCTAGGGCATGATTGCACACACTTGCACATAGAACTACATCAGGTCTGAGATGTAGTGCAATGCTTAGTTAGTAAGTCAACCATTTTGGCAGTTGAGGAAAGTATCAAACCCTTAATACGCATCTTTCTTTTTTTAGACATTTGATGCTCGTCTTGGGGTTTTGCAGGTCTCACCATTATTTTAGATTTCCATCGACATACTGTGCAGTCTAATGAAGCTAGTGTGATAGGAAGTGAAGGTAGGAAACCACTAACTGATACCTTAGAGGAAGGTTTTTGCAGAGAGTTTTCACAGACCAGGGAAGCCATAACTTAAACTAGGCTGCCCACACTTGCCCTAGATCCTCTCCTGGGTGCCCTAGTACACTCATATTTCTCCAGATTTGCAAGTTTCTAAACCTTGACATAGTTTTTTCCTCCTCATGTTTCTCCAGTCCAGCTATGTGAAACAGTTTGAAAAGGTTAATAAATCAAATAAGTCTTCTTCCAACCCTTATTTGCATATTAGGGTTTTTCATTTCTACTTCCTTAATTTTTGAGGTCACTTTCTATATTTATTTACTACTTTTATTTATTGTATTTAATGTTGTACTATTTATATTAACTTCTAAAAATCATAGTTTAGTTTATGAGTTCTACGATAGGGGTATGGTTATTCACGTAACCATTGGGTTAGGGATGATACATGGAGAGAGAATTTCTTTTGGTCCTATTTATGTTCTTCTTATAATATTATCATATTGTTTTTCTTCGCATTCTTTTGACACCTGATTAACTAAAATTAGGACTAAATGCAAGGAAGTGGTAATCCTAGTTAATCTAATTAGAAGGACTAAAATGTTGTATAAATGCAGTAAATAACAGTAAAGTAGATGTAAATAATTATGCTAAATAAAATGAAACCCTAAATGTGCAAGAGAAGGGAGAGAAAATAGCTTAGCTAATTGGCAGTGATTGTTGCAGGTTGTCATGGGTCTAAGAATAAAATTTGTAAGTGTATAAAAACACTCAGGGACCCTGGGAAGGATAGATCTGAAGGATCTGAAGTGATGAGGGCACCTGGGAGTGTATTGGGGCTCCCTGGAGCACCCTGGTCTGTAATATGGGTGCTCTAAACACTATAAGTGCTCAAAATCTATAACTGTTATGGTTGCAAGTTGGTTCTGAACCTTCCCTGTTTGTCACGTTAGATCTGTCGGATGAGCTTGAAAATAACCTGCAATGCAAAGAGAAGTATCAGACCCTAGAAAAATAAAATATGCATATGAATGGGTCAGACTGACCTTAGCCGCCAAGCTAGTGGACTTATAACTTATCATTACACTACATTTCAGACCCTAGTGTAGTTTTGGTTAGTGTGTGCATATCATTCCTTAGGTGCTCTGGTGCCAGTCAAACTTTGTGAAGTAGCGAGTAATAGTAACTATAGAAAATGTAAATAGCATGTGTGCATGGAATAAAATAGAATCCCTCCCCTATGAGGTGTGTGTGATGTAGATCTCCTAGCCTTTATGCATGGCATATGTGGATGCAAGTGATGCAATGGATGCAGCCCTAGATGAAGTGATAGTAGTGTGTAATGATATGACCTAGGACCCTCATAATTTTATACTTATATTGCTCTCAAGCTTAATTTTTTAATTAATCCCGATAAGGCTGACTGAGAAAAAGATAAAGATGAACAACAGCTAGAAATGACCCAGAAAGGATCGAAATGGGATTTTCATAGATTGGGATGCCCAGGGTGGGACCGGGGCACCCTAGTACAGGCTAGCACACCTTGATTTATGGCTAGAATGTCAGGGAAGTTATGAAATGGTTGGATAAGTGCTGGAAAATACATGGGAACTCAGAAATAAAATATAAAATATAGATGGAAAATATGTGGGATTAATTAGTACATTGTACACTTGAGAACCTTCTAAATAGTAGTATAAGACCAGACCAAATTATGTGTAAACTATATAATTTTGTGTCTACAACACCTTGCTTTCTCATTACCACATTACTCCTGCCTTGCATTGCCTTTATCTCTCACGACATATTGCAAACACTCATTTCTCATTTCCCCTCCCTAGCTGACGGCATCACCCATGGGTGATTACGTCAGTGCTATTTCAAAATCCTAGCTGACACCTTCGCCCGTGGGTAAAGGTGTCAATAGAAATGCAAAAATACATCTTTAGCACCTAATAGATAGAAAAAAATTCACAAGAAGTCATCATTAGATATGCTCTCTTGCGCCAAGTTACATCTGCTCACTCAGCCCTTAGATTTCTTACATTTTGACTCTTGGATTGGAAATTCTTCATGATTAGATTGATTTGCTTGCACTTTTGGGTCAGTTATAGTGAGATAGGATTGGATTGTTTCCCCTTATCCACCTGAAATATATTCTCTCTTGGTGTATGGTTCTTTGGAAAATAGATGTATCAAAGACTGCCCCTCAACAACTAAGTGTTCTAACCCAACTTGTCATTTCATATAGAGTAGTATCTTATATTTTCTTGTGGTTTTAAGTTAGCTTAGTGTTTTTGCACATGTTAGGTTAGAATATTGTATTCAATTATTTATTTTACCTTACATGTTTTACTTTGGTTAGCATATACTTTTCATGTTCACTTCATTAATAATCTCCCCCATGATGTTGATACCTCAATAGGGTTTCTTCCTCTTCTTCAACCTAGGGCCTTGGAAACTGTAGGTTGTCCTAATGTAAGGGCTACTTCCCTTTGGGTATGTAATATTAGAGGTCCCTATACCCCCTTTAATTTTATTTGTTGTGTTCTGGTCTTAGTATATCTCTTACCCATTGCCTTGATACATGTTGGTTGCTCAAACGTGTACCTGCATCTCGAATCTTGGAAGGGACGAGGTGTTTGAGACCACAATGGAACCATCCCCAAGTTGTGGGACCTTGTGCACTTGGGACGAATCTCTGTAGAAGGTCGGTTCCTCTATCTATTTCTATTGTTACTGCTACTCCTAGTGTTGGAAGGGAAAACTAAGCTAATAATGCCAAGGGACCAGGGATAGAAGGATGACATGAAAGGAAACTACACTAAAAGGTGATAGCACTAGAAAAGAGGGATGAACACTATCTATTCTAAGTGAGAATGAAAGGAAATGTGTGAAAGGAGGCTAGGCATGAGTAGCACAGCTAAACACGTATTCATCAGATCATTTCTCATGGAACACAACTAAATAAGGAACTGTAAGGGATGTGAAATAGCACAACCAACACACAACGCAAAATAAAATGCAAGAAGAAGGAATGCAAACATCGTTAGGACATAGAATAGTCACAAAATGATGCTTCTATTACTTCCATAAATGTACAGATCTATTACAATGATGAAGGAGGCCGATATCCACATGCAAGAGCCAGATCTAGAGGTCTGCAACTCAAAATACATAAAGTATGGAGTCCTTAGAAAAATGTGTAAGGATCTAGAGTGTCCAACATAACAAATGAGGTTATCTCTTACATTTATAGATGAATCCATGGAGGAAGAAGGGAATAAGGAGGGAAAATCTAAATTTGAAACATAACCACCAACAAGAAGCATTCAATGCCTACAAATCCACCTAGAGATCTATGAAATATGCTTCCCCAAGCTTGTTTGGCATGTTGAAGAAGAAAGGAGGGTGGATCATATCAAATCGGGTGGTTGGAGAAATCAGATCTGCTCATTAATACTCAAAAAGAAATTTTCCCATTTCTCACCTACCATCACCAATAATTTGAATTTGAATTTCTAGCACTGTAGTTGATGTCAGCATCTTTCTGACAAGTGTAGGCGTGTGTTGATCTGAGCTCTATAGCAAAATATATGGTTGTCAGAAGATGTCAGAGTTGTTAGTGCACGTAAAACATGTGGTGCCCACGGATTGGCTGAAATGATGGCCAACTGTGTGAATATTTTTCATTTCTACCACGTGTCACTTGTTGATTTTTTGCAAGGATTTGGCGCCCTATTGGCACGCTTTGATTGGTTTCACACACTAAATCATGTCAGAAGATGACCTTGGCACAGAGGAGCACAAAGGAGGGCGTGAGGGATGGGCATGTGTAAATAACACATGAAATGAGGCAAAACGGTGTGTGGAGAATGCATGGTCAATGGTGAATAACTATTACAAAGTAATGGGCGCAACGCGTGAGGCAATCAAGGACTTAGCTGATTAAAGCAAGTCTGAGATGTGCATAGGGTGAAGAAGTTTCTTAGGAAGAAGGTGAAAGTGCAAAAGGTGGGCACAAGGGAGGAGTGGAACAAAGAGGAAAAGGAAAAGGGAAGGAGAGAATAGAAAGTGCACAAGGGTGCTTGAGGAAAAAGAAGGGGCACCAAGGGGAACTACAACCAAGGAGTTGTGCCAACTGAACCTGAGTGTGTGTAACCTTCAATGAGGAACTTGAGAGCCAGAATATTTATACCAGTTACCCAAATAACTAGGAGAGTTATTTGGATAATAGTTTTGGTGACTTTCGGGGCCATTTGCCTGCTAGATGAAGAAGATCAGTAGCCTGGAGCATCCATTGGGCATGGAGTCTACTTATGTAATCATGAAACTTCCCCTGTAGTCACTTGAAGATCATTTCTTGACTCTTTTCTAAATCTTGCAACTGCTGAGAGAAGCTCTACATTCTGGAAGCAATGGAAGAGTGCATTCAAGAAGCACGCGAGAAGAAATAACTATGTACAAACAAATAATGTGTGTGCAGCGCACTTAGAGGAATTGAAACTACTCTAATATATACAACATGATGCAATACACTTAATGGAAGGGTTTGAGATAGATCCCATTTACTGGGATTTACAGTGCACCTCCATCAAGATGAGTTAACTCAAAAGAGTTAGCTTCTTTGTAGGAACTGATGATGTATGGGCCACTCCAAAGTGCATCAAACTTTGAATGGCACCCTAGTTTAGCTTTTTCAACATCCCATTTTAAACCAAGTCCCCAAATTTGAAAGCTTGAGGCCTAGCCTTTCTATTGAACCATTTCTTTTTTCTTGTTGATGTTGTTCTAGCTTGATCATGGTAGAGTTCCTTGATTCTTCAAGATTAACCAGCTCTACCATTCTGATTTCTCTCTGATCTGCCTTCAAATTCCATTTGTTGGGCAAGCACTAATGAATTCATTCTAGTGTCAAAGGAAGGGTAGCTTCCTTGCCATAGACAAGCTTGTAAGGTGAAGTTCCTATTGCCTTTTTTATTATGATTCTATCTCCTAGAGCACGCGTGAGACCTTTGTATGCCACTATCTTTGGCTGATGTTCATTGTGCACTTCATGATTCTGATCAGGTTCTTGTTTGTTGATTCTTCCAGACCATTTCCCTAAGGGTAATAGTTGGAAGAATTCTTCAGGTAAATGCCCAGACTTAGAGCCCAATCAGTGATTTTAGTACCAAGGAATGATTTTGCATTATCAGAGATAATGGTTTGAGGAATGCCAAACCTTGTGACTATACCTTCGAGAAAGTCAAGGATGACTGACTCGGTTGATTCCTTGAGTGATAGCTTCTGTCCATCTGGTGAAGTAATCTGTAGCTGTCAACACCCATTTATGTCCTAGCACTTGAAGGTGGATTGATCATGCCTATGAAGTTGAGACCCCATTACGCAAAAGGTTGATCCGCTTGGATTGGTCAGAGGGGAAGCACTGCCAATATTTTCTTTCCTACAAAGAAAGCACATTCCTTGCATTTTATGACCCACTTATGTGCATCTGTAAACAGGGTAGGCTAAAATATACCTGCCATTATGATTTTCATTGTTGTAGTTTTGGCAGAGAAGTGTCCACCAGAGAATCCATCATGAAATTCTTCTAACACTTTTTCAGTCTACGTGTCATTGATACATCTTAACAACATGCCATCAAGATTCCTTTTTGAAGAGAATTCCATCAATCAACACATAAGGGATAGATTGTAACCTCATATGTCTTCTCTTTTCTTTATTTAAACCAAGAAGGGTATGCATGCCCTCGGAAAGGAATGTGATCATGTCCTTCATCCAGTCACGTGCATCAGGGTCTATATTCTTCTCAAGTTCTGTGCAGGAGGTCCTCATCCAGAAATAATGAAGCCTCAGGTTCACTCTACATCCTCAGCAATCTTCCTACAGAGTGCACTACCTCTTACCATCTTTGTGGCCTTGATAGTCACATCATACTCCATGATTTTGGTCACCCATCGTGCTCTTTTCTCACTAATTTCTATGCTCCCATGATGAAGTCTCTGACAGAAGAGTGGGAGACTAACACCTTGATATGATTGGTGGTGAGCATACTTTTGAATTTCTTGAGTGCGCGCATGATGGTGAAGACTTGCTTCTCTGTGTGACTGTATTTTAGTTCATAATCCTTCAGCGTCTGCTGAAGAAAGCCACTGGTTGTTCCATCCCTTGTTCATTTTCTTGTGTTAGGAAAGCAACAACACTCACATCAGTGCCATAAGCATAAAGGATGAAATCCTTTGAATAATCTAGGATTGATGAGTGTTGGTGCACAAGAAATCTCTTGCTTGATTTTGTTGAAGATTTCTCTTCCTTCTGTTATCCATCTGAAGGCTATGTCCTTCTTGAGCATCAAGGTGATGGGCCGAACCAATCCTACAAAGTTAGGGATAAAACACCTAACAAAATTGATCTTGCCAAGGAAGGACTATAGGGCCTTTTTGTGCACCGGCAGGGAAAGAGCTAGGATGGCTGAAACATGCTCAAGATCAATTGTGATACCATCCTTTGAAACCACATGGCCCAAGAGCTTGCCTTGTGCCACTACAAAATTGCACTTCTTGGGGTTAAGAGACACCCCAAACTCTCTACATCTCTCAAATACCTTTTCCAGGTGTGCCATATGATCTGTGCCTTGCTTTGAGAAGACATTTATGTCATCAAGGTAAACCAGGATGAACTCATTGATGTATCCTTTGAAGGACAATATCCATGGCATGTTGAAATGTGGCACCTACATTTGACAGACCAAAGGGCATTTTTTATATGCATATGTTCCCCATTTGGTTGTAAATGATGTTTTGAATTGATCCTCTTCCTTGACCAAGATCTGGTTGAAACCTGAATACCCATCTAGCATGGAGAATCTCTGTGTGCCAGCCACAGTCTGTAGAATCTACTCCATTGAAGGCAAAGGATAATGATCCTTTAGAGATGCCTTATTCAAATCTCTTGAAATCAACACAGAGTTTGATTTCACCATTCTTCTTGCACAACTGGAACTATATTTGTGACCCAGGTAGAGTATTTGATAGGAAAAATAATTTTTTCCTCAATGAGTTTGGATAGCTCCTTTCTCATGAGGGGCTCTATCTTTGGATTGACTGGTCATTGCTTCTGTCTGACATGGGCTTGATACCAGGATCAAGGTCAATGGAGTGTTGAGCAACACTTGGATCAAAACCTTTGAGGTCTTCATACTCCCATGAGAAGATATCACTATATTTTTGACAGAGAGAGATGAAGGCCTATTTCTCTTCATGTGCACAAGTCTGCTGAGCAACAACTCTTTCCCATGCACAATAGTGACTGAGGAGCATTCTTCTTATGTGGTGTGCATGTACCTTTCTTCACCCTTGAACTCATCATCAGGGCTAAAAATTTCTCTAAGGTGACCATCCCTTTAGGAAACTTGTTTTTCTTCAGCTGTATCACTTGGTCACCATAGTTGTCATGCAAGTCAGCTTGCATGCTTGATGAGAAAACTTCATTTTGGATAAACTAGACGATCTTGTGCATCACTTCAAACACTTTCCAGCTGGTGTTGTTGTCTGGAATGGATGGTCTGATCACCATCTTGATGTGTTGAGTGTTTCCTTTGACAAAGTCCTCAGCAAGAGAGAAATTGTGAACCAACGCGGCCATCTGGTCAGCTTCCTTGTTCATTCTATGTGGCACCACCTACATATTTAGAGCATCAAATCTCTCAAGGAGGTCCCAAAATCTATGTTTATAAGATTTGAGAAGCTTATTATTTGTCTGGAATTTTTTGGTAACCTGATGGATAACCAATTATGTGTCCCCAAAGATCTGCAGCACCTTAATTTTCTTCTTCTCAGCAATGAGCAAGCCATGCACCAATGCTTCATACTCTACCACATTGTTAGAACATGTGAACTGCAACCTGTGTGTGAAGAATAATTTCTCATCCTTAGGGGAAATGAGAACCACTCCTACTCCCACACCATTTCTGCTTCTGGATCCATCAAAGTACAACTTCCATAGACCCTATTCAACTTTGTTTTTCTTGAGCGCATGCATGGTAGCACAGCTTCTTCTTCAAGAATGCAATAAGTACCAAGCCCAGTTTCATAAGCTTCCAGTTCTTAGCATAGGGATCAAATTTATGGTGTATTTTCATCCATTCATCAAGAACTAGGTCAGGAACAAAGGGTGGAAGAGATTGTTCTTCAGGAATTGAAGCTTGTTCTTCTTGGATTAAATAGTTGGCTTGGAGAGGGGATGGGACATATGACTCTACATGATAGGAAAATATAGGCTCATCTTGTATGGTAAACTGGGTACCATACCTTGTCTTGAGTAACATATGAGACCAATCAGAAGACAAGTAACCACCCACTTTAGTAGTAAAGTCTCTTGATAGACATAGGGAAACAAAGGAGGTAGGTCAATGATTGACACATCTTGAGTAATGGTTAGGCTTGGACATGCATGGAGGTTAACTCAAGATCTTTGATGACTCCTAAGGTGGTGACAGTTGAACCATCAAGTTGCAAGACTCCTTTAGACAAAGGGCTATATTTCAGACCTAAGACATCAACTATTTTCTTAGGCATAACAAAAGTACTAGCACCTGAGTCAATCATGTAATTATGCACTAGGTGTTTTCCTATGATCAAGGACATATAGAAGGGTGGGATTTTAACAACTTTACTTACTTGTTTCTCCTCTTCTTAGAAGACATTGATAGAATCATGTGGCTTCTGCATAGCTGGATCAACACATGAGGAGTTGCACCAGAGCTTCATGCAACAGATCCCACTGAGATGGAATGGTCAGGGCATCCCACATTGTGACATTTATGTTTGTTCTCTTCATCTAGTCCACAATGCTAAATGGAAGGCCCCCCTATCTTATGCATTTTGGGAACAACATCCCTTCTTAAGTGTTTAGCATTAGAAGCCTAGACTTTAGCTAGAGCAGAGGCTTGACCTACCAAAGGAGAGATGCACGTACTGCTTCAGAAGGAGATTTGTGTGGGACCTCTTATGTAGGGACTTGAGCGATTTTACTATAGGATGCCTTGTCTGCATCTTTCTACTTTTGAGGATCTTCTTGCATTGCTGGGAGTGGGACCTGCACACCTGACTCTAACATCCTCTTCTTATATCTTGTGTTGTCCACAACTTGGGTGCATGGTCTGTTTGTATCTTCTACAGCTTGGTTGATTGCACAGAAGTCCTCCATGCCAAAGAACATCAAATTTGTTTCTAGAGGAGCTTCTGGATTCCTTGGTTATCTGCTTCAGGGGCACTTGTTGAAGGCTCGCAAACTGAAGCATTCTAGATCATGAAGGCTTTGGGTGCACGACATTAGCACAATGATATTGACTATGAGGCATGTTGCAAGGGAAGCACCATTCTGAACTCTTGCACCAAATTGTTCTGAACTGGAACAAGCGCCTAACTTGCACTGGGTGTTGGAAGAGAAGGTGTGGAGGAACAACTTGCAAGGGTAGATGTGCATTGGGATGTCATCTATCATTCTGTTGGTTGGGATGTGTATCTTTGATTTCCATACTGATTCTACCAAGGTTGATTTCTTTGACCATGCACCTGATTAGAATTACCTCTATAGGCTTGTGCATGTTGCTTTTCTAATGATATGACTTTGTTTGATAAATTTCTAATCAGGGCCTTCAATTCTTCATCTTCCTTCTGTTGCGCTGGAGAGTAGGATGTTGAGGCAACTGGTTGTGCACTTTTCTCAGGAATAGGAATAGGGGCCACAGAAGGTTGGGGTGCTTGTGACATTTCTGGGAACAAGGGTCATAGGTGGTCTAGGAGCTATCTTTCCCACCTGAATAAGACTATTTTCTACCCTTACTGCAATACTATAAGTAACTGGTAAAGTCCTACCTCCCATGGATTGGATCATAACTGAAATATCGCTATTGAGCACCTTCAGATAATACAAGGAAAGCATGTTGGGCTGTAGGTCTTACCACAAGAGGGATTTTGTCCCAAGTCTTCTGAAATCTGATGTTGAAATCATTCATCTACTCGTTAGGCATCCCTCCTTGTTGTTGTCAGTTGCTCCACCAGAGATAGGTGATCTGACTTATCTTCAAAGTAATTGCAAAGAGTTGTTCCCAGCTCATCCCAGGTGGTGATAGATCCAAGTCTCAAGCCTTGGTACCATTGAAGTGCTTTACCTTTGAAAGAGGCTGTAAGTAGCCTGACTACTACATCATCATGTGTGATCAAATAGAGTGAGCACACATTTTCTATATCCTAGATATGCTCCTGAGGGGTGACTTGATTCTCACTAGTAAAGTATGGAATACTCTTGAGCATGCCATTTGGCATATCATGTTGCACATAGCCAGCAGTAAGGGACTCCCTCCAGTAAAGTTTGTAAAGTTTCTCAATGGAGGAGGTTACTGATGCACCATTACAGGGTGCACAGGTTTTCTATTTTGAGGAGGAGTTGAATGGGCGTGGATGCATGCAAGAGATGGAGATGCATGCATGGATTTTCTAGAATGAACTCATCCTTGGGGATAGCTAGAGGTATTCAAAATAATCTTCAGCTGTTGCACTTCTTCTTGTGTGCACTCTTCTCATGAAAGGCACTCAGGACTGCTAAAACAGAGATCTTAAAATGTTGGGAGTCATCAGATGTGTTGAAATGAGCCTCCAAAGGCTGAAACACTAATTCCACACACTAGAACTTAGAGATATGAAATTTGAGCTTTCAATGTTGGTCCCACGGGCATGCCAGAAACTTTTGGTTGCTCAAATGTGCACCCATGTCTTAGATCTTGGAAGGGCCGAGGTGTTTGAGACCACAATGGAACCATCCCCAAGTTGTGGGACCTTGTGCACTTGGGATGGATCTCTAGAGAAGGCATGGTTCCTCTATCTATTTCTACTACTACTGCTACTCCTAGTGTTGGAAGGGAAAACTAAGCTAATAATGCCAAGGGACCAGGGATAGAAGGATGACATGAAATGAAACTACACTAAAAGGTGATAGCACTAGAAAAGAGGGATGAACACTATCTGTTCTGAGTGAGAATGAAAGGAAATGCGTGAAAGGAGGCTAGGCACAAGTAGCACAGCTAAACATATTCACCAGATCATTCTCATGGAACACAACTAAATAAAGAACTACAAGGGACGTGAAATAGCACAACCAACACACAACACAAAATAAAAGGAAAGAAGAAGGAATGCAAACATGTTAGGATAGAGAATAGTCACAAAACGATGCTTCTATTACTTCCAGAAATGCATAGAGTCTGTTACAATGATGAAGGAGGCTGATATCCACATGCAAGAGCTAGATCTAGAGGTCTGCAACTCAAAATACAGAAAGTATGGAGTCCTTAGCAAAACACATAAGGATCTAGAGCATCCAACATAACAAATGAGTCTATCTCTTACATTTATAGATGAATCCATGGAAGGAAGAAGGGAAGAAGGAGGGAAAATCTGAATTTGAAACACAACCACCAACAAGAAGCATTCAATGCCTACAAATCCACCTGGAGATCTATGAAATATGCTTCCCCAAGCCTGTTTGGCATGTTGAAGAAGAAAGGAGGGTGGATCATATCAAATTGGGTGGTTGGAGCAATCAGATCTGCTCATTAATGCTTAGAGAGATGTTTTCCCATTTCTCACCTACCAGATCCACCAAGAATTTGAATTTGAATTTCTAGCACTGTAGCTGATGTCAAGCAGCTTTCTGACAAGTCCAGGCATGTGCCGATCTGAGCTCTATAGCAAAATGATATGGCTGTTCAGAAGATGTCAGAGTCATCAGCACACGTAAAACACGTGGCACCCGTGGATTGGCTGAAATGATGGCCAACTGTGTGAATATTTGTCTTTTTCTACCACGTGTCACTTGTTGATTTGTTGCAAGGATTTGGTGCACCTATTGGCATGCTTTGACTGGTTGTGCACAACACATTCAGGCATGTCGTAAGATGACCTTGGCACAGAAGGAACACAAAGGAGGGTGATGAGGGATGGGTGCAGAAGATGACATGCACGTCAACACGTGAAAAGAGGAAACTGGTGTGAAGAGAATGCATGGTCAAGGCACAACTATTACAAAGTAATGGTGCACAGCCCACGAGGAGATTAGGGACTTAGTTGATTGAAGCAAGTCTGAGATGTACGCAGGGTGAAGAAGATGCTTAGGAAGAAGGTGAAATCACAGAAGGTGGGTGCAAGGGAGGAGTGGAACAAAGAGGAAAATAAAAGGAGAGAATGGAAAGTGTGCACAAGGGTGCTTGAGGAAAAAGAATGGGCACCAAGGGGGAAGCTACAACCAAGGAGTTGTGCCAACTAAACCTGAGCATGCACAACCTTAAATGAGGACTTGAGAGCTAGAATATTTATATTATTTACCCCAATAATCAGGAGAGTTATTTGGATAACAATACCCTCGTTGAACGGATGATGAGAGTGCACATTATATAGACATGTTTTTTCCTGCCATATGTCCTTAGTGAACCCAACATGAACCTCATTCTATACTTTTTAATCAAAAACATCTCCTTAAAAGCATCCATTTTCATTTTAATCTTATTTCAGTTCTTAAAAATTTAGAAAAACCCTAAAAACTATTTTACCTTACGTCATCATCCCCTGTGCAAAATTTGTATAGGGTCAATTATGTTTGTTTTAGATTATTTTCCTTTCCTGACACCATCAGTCCCTATGCAAGGCATGTGTATGTCTAATTATGTTTTTTTAGGTTTATTTTCCCTTCTCGATGCTATCAGCCCCTGTGTAAAATTTGTTCACAACCAATTGCATCTAAATTACAATATTTCATAGTTCTTCTTTTAGTTTCCATGTTGCACAAATGTCTCCTCTCATGCTCTTTTTGGCTTAATTAAATCCCCTAAACTTCTTCATGGGTTGTGCATTCATGCTTTCACTTCCTCTTCATGCACTTAAGTGTTATAGTTATCATTCGACAAGTGTTAATGTCACTATCTTCCCTAGTCTTACCCATGAAGCTCCATTGTCCCCACCTTATACCTCTAATCACTCAAAAAAAGGTTACTTAGCAAAGTGCAACGTGGTTGAGGTTGGACAGATAGATATCATATCCATCATTAAAAATCTTGATGATAATGAATATCTTACAATTAATCGAAATGGAGGTTTCTGAAGGATACTTGTCATTGCCATGGAAATAACTAGGCCTCATCCTAACCAAAAAGCACTCAAACATGATCAAGATTATCCCTGCATAAATTATCATAATGAGTCCTCTAAAACTCTCATTGATGAGCATGATAGTTGCTAACAAGAACCAACCTCTAAAGGTTACTCCTCTTCTATAGACCTTAACATAGTAACAATTAAACTTCTAGAACAGATGGCCTCATCCCAGGCTACCACCACAACTAGCATGATTCAGATACATAATCATATGTTACAGTTAATATCTTGAAATTTGGTTCCTAGCATGCATTCTCATACACATCCCCTACTGATAGGTGTGAATCATATTCCTTCTCCACCAATCTAAAGTGAGATATCACAAAATGTCCTAAATGAATGTCATCGGTCCTTAGAAAGATCTTGTTCCAACTGTCAGATTCAACATCATATAAGTCCCATGAAAAATATTATGGGCACCATAGAACCTTCACACTATCAACATACCTTGTCTCAAATGAGGTATTCCAGATTCAAAACCAATACCATTGACATGTCCTACAACAGATTCATAAGAACCCCCTATACCAGTTTTTGCCTCAGAGTCAAGCTTCTCAAGACATAAATATAGCTCTCTTAAACCTCATCAGCCCCTATGGAAATTATCCTACAAGGTCGATTGTTCTTGGGGAATTTTCCTTGACTACAGACATCATCAGCCCTTATGAAATTATCCTACATAACTGATGGCGTCTAATATTACTACTATAGACATTATCGGCCCCTGTCAAAATGGAACTTGTAGGGTTGATAGCGTAGGTACTAAAAAAAGGAAGTTTCTGAAGTATTCCTAACTTAACCTGCATCTTCAGGCTATGTTCTTGGGGAATCCCAACACTCTTATCCCACTACATAGTTCATTCATGATGAGTGGGGTCCTCTTGAAGCATTTTCCCAGCTACCTAACCAAGTCCCTCCCCTCAAACTTATGTGTATGTCACCTCACAACCATGAGCGTCTCGTGATAGCCATGTTAGTTATGAACATTATTTTTCCTCCCTCTTTGGGGTAGATTTCCACATTTCATAGCTCATAGGAAATCATCTGTCATCATTGCAATATATTTTATTTGCATACCAATGTCCTCATGGATGGCCAATCTTGTACATATATCAATTCATTAAACTTCACCAAAACTCTTGGTTATTCCCCTACACATACAACTGACCCTTGTTACTATGTCTCAAGATAGAATTCCCATCTTACATCATCTTGATGACATCATCACAAATAATCTACGATCATTTTCCCCTCGTGGTTAGACATCTCCTATAGAAATACCTTGACCGCATCTTTCTTTTTCCCTGACATCTCCTACCATTGGAATGTGGCGGTCTCATGCATCCTTGCTTAGGTTCTTAAAATCACTTGGATTTATCTTTCTCTGATAACGCCTTGACACCCTATTATTGGTTGTCTTTTCCTCTTTTCCACCTATCTTGGCTTTGATTCGCCCTAGCCTTTTCTATGGAATTGTTGTGGTCTGTTGCATCCACCCTTAGGCTCCTAGTCTTACTTGGATATATTTACTTATTTTATTCTTATGGCATCTATCTCATGTTCTTGTACACTTTTCAACGTTTTTATTCACCCTTTGGGATAATAATCAATGTTCTATTTATTTAAACCTTCAGGTTTCATGATAGTACCTCTTTGTAGCTTCTACCATATGGTTTTTTATGATTTTTAGCATTGCTACCCATTGTTTGGCTTTTCCCATGGGCCCCTAGCTAGGTGATTTATTTCTTATTTTTTTGATGATCCTCTAGTGATTCTTTTCATTTTTTCTTCTTCTGGGGCTCTAGCAGAATGGATTGCGCTCGTACATGGTAGGATGACCAACCCTATCAGGTACATATTAGTGGGTATATTTTATTTCAGCTAGTCCAATATTTACTTTTAGCATTTACTTTCAATTTTTTGTTATGTATCATTATTTCATTATATACCCCATGTTTCACTATTACAACATGTAGGGTTCATTTTAAGACACCTCTATAAAATTGTAGGTGGAAAATACCTGGCGAATATCCCCGGAACTAGTTTCAGCAAAAGGCGAATTTGACAGTATTCCAAAACAAAAATTTCACCTGGGTTTTCATGGCTCCATCATTGGCGTGCGACAACAAGACGTCAATAATGACTCCTGACGCGCATCACTAGATCCTATTAACGCGTCAATGGCTCCTATTGACACACGTCACTGACTTCTTTTGACGCACGTCATTGGCTTCTATTGACGCGCATCACTGGATACTTTTGACGTGCGTCACTGGCTCCTATGGACGCGTGTCAATAAATCCTATTGACACGCAACAATAGGATCCAATGACGCACGTCAATAGGATCCAGTGACATGTGTCAATAGGATCCAGTGACGTGTGTCATTAGGATCCAGTGACGCGCGTCAACTAGGACAATTGTTGCGCGTCAGCGAAGACCATTGACGCACGTCAATTGAAGCCATTGACACCCGATTTAGCCTATAAAAACCCTTCAACCGGTCATTTTCTCGTTTTCATCTTTCCGCTCTTGAATTTTTACAGGTCTCAATCGTTGTTAAAGATGCAAGTACAACTATAATTTCGACTTCACATGCTTCCCAACCGCAAGTTCAGGAAAAAAATCAAGAGAATCCAAATCAATCGATTGCCAAGATCAACTACAGGAATCCCTTATGCCCTCACATCCATACTGTTTTAAAGATGTCTTTAGAATATAAAGATTTGATGGATGCGTGTGAATTTACAGGGCTCGTTAATATGCCCCATTTCGAAATAGATCCAGATATTTTGAATTACCTTCTGTCGTCCTACAATTCAGAGGACGGCATTTTTTATGTGACTCTGAACGATGGCCGAATGTTCCAATTCAATATCGAAGCAAATGACATCCATTGATTTACGGGCCTTCCGTTCAGAAATTTACCAATTGTTACAACCAAGGTAACACTTCTGGAAGAAGACAAGAAATTTCTCGAATCAACGTTTGGTTTCCATGTTGATTGTAAGTATAATTCGTTTTAATTCATATTTTTTATTCTGATACAATTTGTTATAAATTTATAGTAATTTTCACTGTTTCGCATTTGCAGCCCATGTCAATAAATCCAGGCGTGGTGTGGATACGCAATCAATTGCACACCACTTTCTTGCTGCAGTTATTTCATTTTTTCAATCCATAATTGTTTTGCAGGGTCGCCAAACAGATATACCAAATTGGGCCATTGCATACATTGTTGCCACTATCTCAAAACAAAAATTTGATTGGTGCACATATCTATCCAAAAAAATAAGAACTGACCTAACAAATTCAAAACTTTCAGAAAAACCTTTCATTTATTCAACAAACTATCTCCTCGGCCTTTATTATGAGGCACTTTTAAATTTAAAAGATAAAAAAATTCCTACTTGCACTGATGAGGAGTTGATGAAGTTGTCAATTCCATTTGAAGAACAATAGGTATAAACTATTTAGTTTGTAATTGTATTTCAATTTTCGACATTACAGTGCACAGTTATTAAAACTTAAATTTTAATGTTTTGCAGAGAAGATTTATTGAAGCCCTTCCCTGAAAAAAGGCGTTATCGAGAGGAAGAGGCCAACAACACGCTGAGGCTTCGGGGGACTCCCAATCTGAAATGGAAGCTCACTCCTCTCCAAACCCTCAACAGTTTGAACTCGTTAAACGCCAGAGAAGTAATACCTTCTCATATATTATTTACAAATTCCAAAGTTGCATATCTTATTTTTCAATTTAAATTTTAACCAAATGAATTGACAACATTTAATATTGATGAATTGTAGGGACTTTGGAACATACACTTGTTTCACAAACTCAACCTTCTTCCCCAACTCACTCCATATAGTTGCATGCATTCATATCTTCTGAACAGACACTGAGTACAACTCCTACAAGGCCACCCTTAGCACTGACAAAAACAACCCCTCGACAACAAGGTACAACTTTTCGATAGTACGTTTAATTTCGTAGTTTTTGACTTTATGAATTGTTTTTTTTTTATTTTTCATTTTTTTCTTGTACTTTTCAGCACATGTTAGTCCTGATCAAACCGCGGCACCGACACCCACTCAACCGATAATTTTTAAAATGCCAACCAGAGGAACAGTGAAAAAGAACATTGGTAAATGCATGCCACTTGCTCCGGCCCCTAGTGGGACACTAAACATTGCCTCCTCCTTTGGAATTCCAACTCTCTCACTTGGTGGCTTGCCCAGTGCAATGGGCATATCTGTTTTGAACAATATAAATTTAGATGAAGATTATTTGGGCATTGATAGCAATGACCCAACTAGTTTTTTCAATACCCGCGAGATGATTCAAGGCCAGCAGGTATACTTCAAATTTCAATTTAAATATGCTTTACAATTTTGAATTACATTTCGATTTAAATTTATTTATCTAAATCTTGATTAATTTTTTCACAAACAGGATCAGCCCACCCAAAGGCAGAAACAAGTAGCAGTTGATCTTGCTGAAAGCCCCCATACTTCTCCAGCAAGATCGTCTTCATCAGATTCAGATAGTGAACAGTTGCTACCTTTTCCTTTGGAGAACTTAATTGGTTATGATTGTCAATCCCATGTCAGTGAGTTTATTCTTCCTCATATCAATCAACTTATAGAATGGGAGAGAAAGGCTAAAGTTCTTATCAATGAGATTATTAGTCGTTATGAAAATTATTGGCAACGGGATAGTTTATACGCTGCAGTCCAAAATCAACCTGCGAAGATGGATTCCTTACTTACCCAAGTAAGAAGTGGGACTGTCACGTATAACAACAACTATAAAGACGACATTTTAGATAAGTCATTAAACAAATTGGAAAATCTTAGTGCCGAGGCCCAGGCATATTTTAACAAATGGTCCAAGGACAAGGATTTGGTAGCAATTGCAAATGCCGAAAGAGATAGAGCGATTGTAAGTACTATTAGTTTCAAACAATCATTCTTTTTAATTTGAAATTTTCATTTTGTAGTAATATTTTGAATTGACATTACTCTTTTTGTGCAGTTGAAATATGAAAATTTGAAGAGTCAGGCGAAGGTATTGCAAGTTCACTTGGAAACAGCAAAGAGCAGTTTATCCGCAGCAAAAAATTTGAAGCAAAATATTGTTTTGGTTAACAAACAAAATAATACACTAAAGCGGATAATTAAAGAGCACAGTTTCGACCCTGACATATTATTCAATGCTAAAGCAGCAGCTGATCCAAATTTGTTGTCGCCTGGAGATGCGACAAATCAAGAAGAAAGAATTTTAAAAAATCTGGACAGTGCTGCGGAAGATCTTATAAGTTCAGGGGTTATTTCTGATGTTGGGGAAAGGGGTACAGCCATAGTGGAAGAAGCCGTTGGGGAAGGGAGTAGAGGAGTACAATTGGATAAAGAAAAAGAGGGTTTGAAAACTAGAAACTTTTATTATTGGGGAAACTTTAAATATTGAGTTTGAAAACTTCTAATATTGAGTATGGTATTTGAATTTAATTATATACAATCATTAATTTTGATTGCATTAGATGGTGATTATCGTGAATTATATGTATGTTTCTTGTTTACTTGCATTGTCATGAATTGTATGTGGACGTAGATGATGAATGATGATAATTGATAATTAATGATAGATGATGATGAAAGATGATGAATGACGATAATGATATGATATATATGGACGATGATCAATTTAATGTGGATATAGATGATAAATAAATGGAATGTGTTATAATTGATATAGATGACATTTATGATTAGAATGGATATATATGAGATTAGAACAAATATAATTGTAATGATATGATTATGAATTGTTTTTAGAAAATGGAATTGTTTTAATAAATTTAAATTAGATAAATAATTGTGTTAATAATAATTGTAGTGTCAGGACTCAAGATTATGATAATGATATGGTGATGATATGATATATATGGATGAAGAGGAATTTTATGTCGACTTAAATTTAAAATTTTATAATGTATTGTTTATCCCACAGTGAAAAAAAATATATCAAAGGATTTTGCACATATAAAAAATAAATTAAATATAATTTTAAGAAATCAAGAAAGAATCATCACTGGTAAGAAATTAATCATAATTGCAAATATGATAGGGTTTAGCTTACCTCTTGCGTAATAGATTGCTGTGAAATCATCAACGGTAACGTGCTAGATCTTTGTTTTGCCTGACATTGTAGATAGAGGGGTGAGTTGCCTGACATTGTCAGTCATGAGAAGTTCAGCAACATCTTTAAATATATAGACCAGCAACATCTTTAAATAAATGTAAATATATAGAATTAGACATGTAACATCTTTAATGATAACAAGAGCTGAAAAAATGTAAAGTAACAAACAATAAGATTATGTTCAAGAAGATACCTATTCAAAATTGAAATCATCACCGGTAATGTGCTAGATCTTTGTCTTAAAAAAATTCAACACAAAAAATGGATTAGTAGATAGATGGGTGAGTTTCCTGACATTGTCAGTCCCGAGAAGTAACAGCTTCCTTGGATGGATGTCAACCCACGTTTTCAAAAAATAAAAAGATTGTATTTAACTAAATGTAAATACATAGACCTATAACATCTTTAATGATAACCAGAGCTGAAAAAAATGAATAGTAACAAACAATAAGATTAAGGGGAAAAAGATACCTCCTTAAAGTTGAAATCATCACTGCCACTGGTAATGAGCTAGATCTGTGTTTAAAATTTAAGAAAACCCAACATGAGAAATGGATTAGTAGATAGATGGGTGAATTGCCTGACATTTTTCAGTCCCGAGAAGGACCTATAAAAAGATTGTAGTTAAATAAATTTAAATATATAGACCTGTAACATCTTTAATGATAAAGATAAAGATAAAGAAGATACCTATTTAAAGTTGAAACAATCCATTATCAATAGCTTCATCAAACTCGATGTTGTCTTCTATAGAATGTGACGATGAGCCAATTACACTCTCAAGGTTGGGAATATTTGTACTTGTAGCTGTATTATTCACACCTCTTCTTTCGCAAAGGGAATTCCAATGCACAATTGCTCTGTCAAACGGAAAGGTTTCGATGGAGTATCAAGAAACATAACACCTCATGCAACTTTCCAGATTTTTATCCAACCTGTTTCTCTGTTTTGATTTTATAAATGACAATGCACTAAAAACCCTTTCATCCTCCACAGACCCCAAAATCATTGTTTGGCATAACTCATATAATCTGAAATATTCACTGATATCTTCTTGTAAGATAGAACTTTGATAGATTCCTCGCCACAGCGTTGTAATAGCACCACTTTCAGAAGGTTGATCTAAATTCTTATATTGGTTCCTCATTGTTGTTGCAAAATTTGTTGACTGAAACTTTAATAAATCGGCATTCAGTATACCTTTGATTTCCATACCCTTGAGCTCTGAAGTCTTTGTAAATTGTTCCATTATTGTACCCATTGATTTATGGAAATGCTTTCTGACAAAGTCTGCACGGCCACCTTCAGTATTCCAAAAATTAGGATTCATCACACCCATGGCTTCCAGAATTTTATCTTTACAGAAACGTTCCCTAATTTCTGATGACAAGGTTTCTGAAATTTTTTTAAGCTTTATTCTTGTTTCAACTATAACAGACTCAAACAAATTACGTGTCACGGGAACATCTTCTCGTTCCGATCCTGTAATATCTTGACGTTTTTGCAAAATGTGCAGTGGTATTTCCCTCCCATTAACAGTGATGCAGAGGTGATCGTGGATATTAAATCTCAAAAAGGTGCTGGGATTTTTAAGATCTAATAAAGCTTTCCAATTCTCAAAAACAGGTGCATCAAAACTATCTTGGGAACAGTACAATATATCAAGACTTTGGCATACCATTTTTCTCATCCGTATAAAATCCACAATATAGATTAATCTACCCTGTGCATGCTTCATCAGTGTATTGATCTCCTTTAACATTGGAAGAATACCAACCAATGTAAGCAATGTCTCCAAATCAGTTAAACGGAACAACAAGTCCCTTTCCCTATCAACTTCATGACGGTATTTGTGCATGAAACCAACCAATGAAGGATACTCCTCACGAACTCTGCATGCAGGTTCATACAAAGAGATCCATCTAGTCTCCACATCCTTCAGAAGTTTTTTTGCCATCTGTAATTCCAATTGCAAATTTTGGAACTCGAGAAATCGCTTTGGGCTGCTTGACATATAGGCATGAAGTTCTCGTATAAGGTCTTCTAATTTAGCAACGTTTTCGTGGTTGCTTACCATTTTATACGCTAAATTCATTCTGTGAGCCATACAGTGAATTGGTAGCATATATGGGGCCACTGTTGTTTGTAATCTAACACATAGCCCTATTCGGTGACCCTGCATGACAGATGCACCATCTGCTCCAACGCATACCAACTTCGTAGCAATTTCATAATCAGTCATTCCAGCAACATCTTTCAAATGAGAAACAACTATTTTATGTAGGTTTTCGGCATTGCAGTTTTCAACCATTTTCATAACACCCAACAGATGAGGTGTCCTTATATGATTTTCTAAAGTATAGACGTGGATACATACCCATGCGGTGTTGTCGACTGTTGTCACTTCATCAATTGAAAGAGAGATAAAGTTTGCTTTTTTTACATTCTCTTTCAAATCTTCCTTCTCTATCATCGAGAGGCATTTTGCCATTTCCCATCCACTACTTTCAGACCAATGAGACTGAGGTACATTCAGCATTCCATTAAATTGATACAAAACTTTGAAATCGAGGAAATCTGAAATCGCTCTTCCTTTTTTTTAGTATTTGAAAAAGAGTAGAGAATTGTATGAATTTTGCATGTAGATTTGTTTCTTTCATCTTACCAATATGTGATGTGATCGTTCCTCCCTTTTCCAACAGATGTCTGTGTTTTTTCTGCTCTGCCTCATATTCCGCTGCGTATCTAACATGCATGCATTCTTTTTCAGTTTTCCACCTATGTGTTTTGATTTTCTGGCCATCCGCCCCCGTTACAGTCAAATATTGTTTTCCACAATGTTTTTCTATAGTGTCCAGCTTCAGTTGCATTTTTTGTTGCTTTCCCAATTTCCACGTACATATTGTACATGTACATTCAGATGGGATCTCTTCAGAATTAGATGATTGTACAGGTTCAATAAACGGAAATTTAGTTGCCCAATCAAACTTGTATGTCCTGCCAATGGTCCACATATTCTTGTTTGTTTTCAATGCTTTACTTTTTTGAGTAGAATTTTGAGCAATATCACAATCACCTGGTTTCCTCTTTCTTGGACCGGAGTTTGATTTTGATTTCTGTCTTCCATTTTGCTGAGTGTTTGTATCTGTGATATCTAGATGCACTTCTGGTTGCACCCCAACAGGAACAATATCTTCAAGATCTGGCATATTATCGTAGGTTTCATTTGTTTGACTTTGATACTATGCAGAATGCATGTCCACCTCAATAATACCTTCCACACAGTCAGTATTCTGATTCTTTGTGATGCCTGATATATGATTGGTATTTTCAATATCTGTATCCGCAGAGTTTCCAAAATACTTGAAGAGTGATTTCTGAGATTTCTTACTTACTTTTAGGTTATTCGCATTCTTTGAGCTAGCACCTTCCATTATTCTGAAGAGAGTCCTGCGTCAGCAAAAGAACCAAGTAGCGACTCTGTCCACTTTCTGAGGACTCTTTGTCACGTGTCAACTATGCACTTATCGCGCGTCAACAACCTATTCAATGTTGCGCATCCACAGTCTGAATATACTGTCACACGTCAACACTTCCCTTGTCGCGCGTCAACTGTTAGTCGCGCGTCAACACTACCTTGGTCGCCCAAGTCACGCGCGCGTCGCGTGTCACTAGCTCTTTGTCGCGCGTGTCAGTACCTTTGTCGTCAATACGTTTGTCACACGTCAACAATCACAGGCTAACAGTAATATGAATCTCTGGTGCTTAAGGGTATGCGAGTTCAAATTTCACAGTATTGGTAATTTGGTAAGCTACTTGAGGTATACTACCCGGTGAATCACCTAGGTTTTTATAGGTCTGATGTTTTCAAATGAAGGTGAAGCCGACCCCCCAAAAAAAATATACTATATATTTTAGGCGAACAGGACACCGACCCACTCCGAATAATTCACCTTTTCAAATTTTCCTAAAATGAAATTTTCGCCATATTACGAATATTCGCTGCTAAAATTATCCCTGGCGACATGCGGTTATCAACGGATAGGGCATATGTAAACACTTAATTTTTCACGCTTTCTAATTTATACATGTTACTACAAAAATTTCTCTTCCAAGTTAGAGGTCGTTAATGCATCTATTTTTGGAAATAGGTGCATTCAGGGGATTTTTATGGGATAGGGGTATGGTTATTCACATAACCATTGGGTTAGGGATGATACATAGAGAGAGAATGGATTTTGGTCCTATTTATGTTCTTCTTCTGTTATTATCTTCTTGTTTTTCTTCACATTCTTCTGACACCTTGCTTGCTCATGGCCACATTACTTATGCCTCGCATTACCTTTATTTCTCCTAAAACATTTCACACGCACATTTCTCATTTCCCCTCCCTAGCCGATGACATCACACGCAGACAATTGCTTCAGTGCTATTTCAAAATCCTAGCCGATGCCTTCGCCCATAGGCGATGGAATCGGTATAAATGCCAAAAAGACATATTTACAACATAACAGATAGCACAAATTTCATAGGAAACTGTCATGATCTCTTCTCTCTTTATCCAACTTGCATTTGCACACTCATCTCTTAGATTTCTTGCATCTTGACTCTTGGCTTAGAGATTCTTCTTTATTAGATTGGTTTTCTTGCACTTTTGGGTCACCTATAGTGAGTTGGGACTGGATTATTTCCCCTTCTCCACCTGAAATCTATTCTCTCTTGGTGTATGGTCCTTTGGGAAATATATGCATCAACAATCACCCCCCAACAGATAAGTTCTCTGACCCGACTTTTCATTTTGTATAGAGTATTCTCTCATCTTTGTTTGTTACTTTATGTTAGCTTAGTATTTTAATGCACGTGTTAGGTTAGTATATTCTATTTATTTCTTTATTTTGTGTTACATGTTTTACTTCGACTAGCATAGACTTTGCATGTTTATTTCATTATTAATCTCCCCCATAGTGTCGATACCTCAATAGGGTTCCTTCCTCTTCTTCGACCTAGTGCCTTGGAAACCATAGGTTTTCTTAGTGTAAGGGTTACTTCCCTTTGGCTATGTGATCTTTACAGTCTGTGTACCCCCTTTAATTATATGTATTGTGTTCCAATCTTAGTGTTTCTCTTAAGTGTTGCCTCGATACCCTAGTTGAACGGATGATAAGAGTGCATGTTGTCTAGACACATTTTTACCTGCCATACAGTATGTAACTCTTGGTCTATATCGTATTCAATGAATGGTGGGATGTTCAATTGAGCTACATGTATGAAATGGTTGTTTGATAAAGTTGACCCTGGGTCATGTGAATATTAGAGAAAAGGGGGCGGTGAGGCTAGATGCAAGGATGAGAGAGAACTTGAATTTCTAAGGAAAAAAAATTGTCTCCTAAGAAGATGGAAGGGGTATTTTTCCTGTGGAAGCGCCAAGACTTCGTCGTCAAGGATGACAAGTTGTATGATAATGAGTGCAAGTATGGGTGTGGAACAAAATACCTCACGTCTCAGCTTAGAGAGGATATCTTCCTGAATACTATCATGCTCAAAAAAAGTGAGAAGACGTGGGAAATGTTCAGTCCTACTAGGAATGACTTGGTTTTCAACATTCATTCACATGTGTAAGGTATTATCTGTTGTGTGGTGTTAACTAGACCTAGAGCACATTATAAGTGTCCTAAAGTAGGGTTGTGTAGATGTGATGGATAGGAATGGAGCCATATGGATGGACTATGGATATGACATTATTGATGTAGATGGGTTTTTGCTAGAACTATAGTCATATGAGAGTACTTGGGAAATGTTTTGCAAAGTGACAACTTATTGTCCTATGGATTAACAAGTCATTTTAGACGGTTTCATTTTGTGTGAAGTGTCGAAGTGGTGGTATTATGGGTTGGGATTGTTGCATGATTTTATGGGGAAATTTTGTGACTTTTTGATGTGGGAAACAATGTATTTTAAGTGCTTGTTTGGTGGTTTTAGACTGCTATTTTTTGGTTTAGATGAATGTTTGTTTGTTTGTGTGAATTGAATCATTTGTTTCATTTGTTTACACTTAATGAATTAAAAACTAAAAGTGTGCGACTTCTAGAAATGAAATGTTGATTACTAAACAAATTTATGATAATTAATGCACACAATGGGAACTGACAACCAATTTATTTTCCAATGATCTAAAAATGACTCGCAACTACAATATTTTTTTTGGTTTCTTTTCAAGACTTTTTGAATGATACGGGATTAGTAAAAAAATAAGATCTACAACTATGAATGAAAATATGTATAATGATCTAAATGACAGACTAATGGAAATAAATTAAATTTACAATTCTCTATATGTGATTTGTAGTTATCATTTCTGAGATATATGTAAGAACAATATACAATTCGACTCAAAATGTTCTTTTATCAACAAGAATAATAAATTTAAATCCTAAATGACAATGAGCTGATCTATAATTAATGTACAAATCTAAAGCCTAGTCTCTGGTTGAAACAAATTCCAACAAATGATATGATATAAACTAATAATATGTTTTCAAAGTAAAACTTCAAGCTAAACTACTTGTTTTTGGTATTTTCTTAGAATGAAATGTAATGAATGCAACTATAAAAGAATTCAAACTAGATGTAATTATAGGTACAAATACGACACAAATATGAGGCTATATCCCAAATGTGGGAATAGCTCAAAGCAAGATGATTCAAATCTTAAAATGAACAAAAATTTAGGATGTAAATGATGATATAATCTAACTTGACAATTTACTTTCAAATGATCTAAAAATGAATCACAAATAAAATATTTTTTCTTTTCTTTTCGATACTTTTTTAATGATATAGGGGGGCAGTGAACAAATATGATCTACAATTGTGAATGAAAATATTTATAATGATCTAAACGACACACTAATGGAAATAAATTAAATTTACAATTCCCTATATGTGATTTGTAGTTTCAGTTCTGAGATGTATGTAAGAACAATATGTGCAAGTTCTACTCAAAATGCCCTTTTATCAACAAGAAAAACAAATCTAAATCCTAAATGACAATGAGCTGATCTACAATTAATGGACAAATTTGAAACCTAATCTCTGGTTGAAACAAATTCCAGCAAATGGTATAATCCAAACTAATAATATGTTTTCAAAGCAAAACTTGAGGCTAAACCACTTGTTTTTGGCATTTTCTTGGGATGATCCCAAGTGATATTTATTGAATGCAAAACTATTAATATATATTTCACGCCTCCCCTTCGATGACTATTATATGTACTTATAAGGAATGTTGAATATGAACTTTGCCACAGGTGTAGGGAATAGCTCTTGCAAGAGTGATTCCCAATCTTAAAAATACCAACACCCAATTTAATTATGCAAAAGTGATTAATCTAAGGCCTCCTTATTTTCACCCCAACTTTTGGGAATGGATCTATGTCAAGTTGATTAAAGAAAATGGGTTATATCCCACACTACTCTATGGTGACCTCATTCACTTCAATCTTTCCCATTCCCGACAATGTGAAGTCAAGTGTTGCCAAATCTATTTGACTTGTACCTACTAGACCTAGCAAAATATGTTTGTAGCATCTACACCCATTAACTTGATATTTGTCAGCATTGAAAAAGTTATACGGATACTTCAAGAAACTCACAGTGAACCCAGTGACAATCAATAAATTCTACACAGTATTGTCTTCTCTCTTCCACAAAATTTTGACTCCTTTCATAGAATTTCACCTATGAGACTGTTAATGAATCCATCGCTTAAATAGCAAAAAGCATTATTAAAAAATTAGATATATATTGTTGTAGAATGTGAGTTAAGGTGTAATTTTTGGAGATTTGGCTCTCTAACTCTGGATTCAAAATTTGCAAATCTGAAGTTTTGCAAGTTGGAGATTCATTGCATCAATGAAAAAGACTCATGAGGTAATTCCACATTGGGGTCAGTTCATAATTTTTCTTGCATGATGAATCCTCCAATTCAATTTCTTGCGAGCTTACATTTGAGATCAAAAACCTTAAGATCAAAATTGGATCTATGGATCTTAAGATTATATCAAGCAGTTGGTGTTTAGTGGAGTGAGGCCTCTCATCAAATTCTGGATACCCCTGACATGTGGGATCAAGCTCCATGAAAACTCTCCTTGTGTGATTCAAAATGGCTCAGACTTATTCAGATCGATCACTCGTGAGATATCACCCTCAACTGTTGGTGTCAGCATGGAGGCAAATGATTACACATCCTCGATCAGGAGGATGGAACCTGCCGCCAAGCACAGTAAATATGATGTAGCATGGTACAAAGATCTGCCTCAATCCTTAACTCATAGGAATGACAGAATTGGAGAGCAATAGTGGACTCATGGATTAGCGAGTAAAAATGCCAAGGCGTGAGTAGGAAACCCTTGTACACGGTCCTACGTTTTGTGACTCGTCATGGAAATTTTCATCTCCCAAATGTGCAACGGAATATCTTGGATATATTTGTGCCATAGATAAAAGGCAAGATGAGGTCTAATCGTTAATTGAGTAATTTAGACTTGTTCGATAACATGATTGGTTTAGGAGAATTTTGTGGGCATAATGCATGTATAAGTATTGGTTTTGAATCCGTTAGGGTGGTTTTAGAAATTCTTTTAAGAAGATTTTAAGAATTCAATATTAAGGTCAGGGTCCCTTATTATCATCATTAGGTATTTCCAAAATATTACATTGTGTAAAAATGGAGGGGGACATTACTCCTTGAAAAAGTTGAAGAATGATATTTTCCTATAGTGGAAAACCTTTGTCATTGTAACTTGGCTTGATATGTCAAAAATCAAACTCATACGAATAAGGAATTTTTCAACATATATTTTTCACAAAATTATACAAGGGTCATTACCTTACAAGTACTTGGATGTCATTTATGGGTTGGAATTTTATACATCCAAAAGTTGCATTTTTATGGAGGGGGGAATGTTAGGAATTACTAGTGTGCACATAATATTGTGCTAGCTAATGTTTAAATTATTATGTATTATATTAGTGAATAATGTACTGGTGAAAAAACAAACTCACATATTGATTATAGGAGACAAATTTTAGGAAGGTTGAGGAATATATAACCATCCTGTGATATGTGGTAGGAGAAGTAAAGTTGTGGTTGTTAACCACAACTAACCTAGTTTTAGTGATGAGAGGTTAGTGGAGTTAGAGATCCTCTCCTATATATGTGATATGTATTATTGCAATATTAGAAATGTTGAATTGAATTTTTATGAGCGTATGCTCTTCATCAAATATGGGGTAAAACCCATAACTTGTATATCCTTTCCTTATTGGATTCATCCAAGTGAGTATGGACGAGGATGTGCCACAATATGAAGAATTAAGTGGTGTGTTATGTCTTACAATATGATGTTCTTATGATTTCCAGTGTTAGTGATGACACAAAGAGGATTTTCCTTTGACCTATAAATTCATAGAGGATACGCTCACATTCCTCCAAAGTTTCATTGGAAATAGTATTTTTTCTCAAAAAAAGAACTATCTATGTTAGCGTTATTTATAGGACTTGATGTAGATTGTGTAAGAAAATATGTATGCATGTGGAATTTAGTATCATTGGGGTGTGTGAAAAATATCAATGACTATGGAATTCAAAATCATTGCGGTGTGTGACAAATATCAATGACACCAATTGTCACCTTGCTTATTCTTATATGTGTTTGAGGTAGAAGGTGTAAGATCCTTTTGGTGGTGTGCAATCTTCTTAGGTTTCTCTCCCTTGTGATATGTTTTTTTTTGTCTAAGAAGGGGGGTTAAATGGTGTTATGTGTATGATTTTGGCTCTTACATGAAATATTGGATAAAGAGGGAAACCCCTTATTGATATTTTACTTAGCTTCAATGTTGGTGATGTTGCGATATACTTTCTCTAAAAAAATAGTTAAGAAGTTCATTTTTGCACATATGTAAGGTGTGAGTTTGTTGATGCACTTTAACACCTTATGTTTCTCTATTAGGTCCTCACATAGACGCATTGTGTAGCCATAGAACTTATAAGTGTAGTCTGTCATTGACTACCTGTTTACAATAGTGCAACTACTAGAGCTTCATATACTCATCATCATAGTGCTTTAGGGGGTATAATTCATTCTATAAAGCATTTAAATACCTATTTACAGTCTAAATGGGATAGAAATTATTCTTTTGTGGTGCATTGTATGGTTCCCATCTGTCGGCCATTGAAATGGGACATTGTCAATGTTGCAAAGTTTATCTTCTCTCATCATCAAATCGGGGTTAACGGATATGTATATCTTAAGTTAGTGAATATATTTATCCAATGTTGTGGTGTTAATCTTGCCTTCAAACAATGGGATGATAAGATATTTTAAACCTTTTAAGGGCTTTTTTGCTGAAACACTAGTGAGCAAGATATGAGAAGAAATGGTTTGTTGTTGGGTTGAGTTGTCTTATTAGCTAGTGGAATTGGCCAAAGAGTTCAATGTGATTTGCTTCCAGCTGTAGACATAAAATCTATGCACTTGGGTACATTTCTAGGTCCTAAAGCATACTAATTTATACATGATTCCTAAGTAAGAAAACTAGTGGTTAACAAATCCTTTGGGCCTTTTGGTTGTTATCTTTTACACTTTTACTTGCCTCACACATCTTACAACTCTATCAACACTTAATCGATTTATATTTTATGGCCTCGGACACTAGCTCCCGGTTAGCATAGAAGCACCCAAGTGCTCCTATCCTTCTTGGGTGCCATTGCCCTTCTTTTTTTCTTATTACACTTTTGGGTCTCTTTTACTTCTTGGTCAAATTTTTTAACTTTGGGTCGGTCTTTCAATTTTCAATTATGAAATTCAAACAAGGGAATCATATATATACTTAGTTATTACTCTCAAATAAGGGTCCAAATATTATAATCATTATCTATCGCCACCTAATCTTACGCAAAAGGAACAAGAGCATTACAAGGTATACATCTAGAACATCCATACAAGGGACAAGGGTTGCATTATTCTACATGCACAACCTAGGAGGGGAATTCATTCTATTTCATCACACACATCTTGAATACTTAGTATAATTTACATCTAGCATGTTATCATCATGCAACTTGCACAAGGAAAGCCTAGTGCATCATTACTAAAAAAAATAAGTAATCAATGTATTTTATTAAACTGGAATTTACAGTAAATAGAGATTGATCTCCTAACAAAGAGGAGTCAAATCTAATCAACATACCACAAACCTCTCACTCACCTCCTTGATTTACTCAACAAATCCTTTTCTAAGAGGAGTGAGTTGTATAAAAAAATCACATACAAAATGCAGGACTCGTTCTAATATAATGAGTTATAATACATATAATGTGAACACTATATAATCCCTAACATTCACCCCCTTAGTGTGAACATGGGGAGTTAAATCAAGTCACTAACATATCACCATTGTGTTTGAAACTCACACAATGGTGATCAGGAACATATCCAACAACTATGTCATGTGGATATATCAACCAATTAATAGTTAGCATCATCCCCAACTCTTGGGAGCCAAACTAGAATGGGAACTATTATCAACTGAAACAACATCTTTTGTCAAGACTCTTGACTGTTACATAACTTATACTTTGAATCTCCACATTTTTGTACATCATGGGAAATATAGGAATAAATAGTCACATTCTAATTATTGTTTTCACAGCACACAAGAAAATAGGAAAAACCTGGAAAAGATGTCACTAAAGCATAAGCAACCTCATCGTTAGTGACTAATGAGAGGTTGCAGATCAACCTCCTACCTTCGTTGCCTCCGAACTCCAACGTTTGACAATTAGTAAAGGTAGTCTTCATTACTTTGATCAGACGCCTCATCATCTGAATGATGAATGTCTTCTCCCCAATCACTTTCCTCTTTGTCTTCAGAAGTAACATAGGCTTTATTTTTCAACTTTCCATCAATAAGGTCATGTGCTCTTTGTATGCAGTTCAGAATACCATTTCCACGTTGCTTAAAATAATGACAAGTATACCTTTTCTATTTTTTGAAATCTAGCTTATGTTTGAAAGATATTCTAGGATTATTGTCTACAACTAGTACATCTTCCCCTGGTTCAACAACTTGACTCCCTTCATCGAGCAATGTAGCAATCACACTTTCAAGACTAGGATTCATTTTCCTCAATGTAAAAACAATATTTGACATAGATTGAGGCATTATTATGAAGAATGGCCTTAGAATCGTCATCTTTCATAGCCTCATTAATCCTGGCTAATTGATTTAACAATGATATAAACTTACTGATGTGAGCTACCGTGTTTCCACCTTCTTACATTTTTAAACCATATAGACAGTGCTTCATTGCTATTTGTGCACTTTCAGTTTGTAAACCAAATAGTTTTTTTAGTGTATCCCAAATATATTTAGAAGTTTTCTTGAAATCTACATGATGCAAATATGGTTTAGACAATCCTAAACCAATAATAGTAAGATCTCTTATATCTCTTACCTTTCATTTGATGAGTTCGTCGAAAGTCGTTGGTGCTACCAGTGTTCCATCGACTATTTCCTATAAGTCTTTTTTTATCAGCGTCAATTGAGTTTGGATCTACGAGGTGAGAAATTATTTCCCTTCAAATTTTTCAACAAGGCTCATTTTTTCCATTCTAAATAACTAGAGATGTCGGTTTCAACCGATAATGCGTCTTAAAGTAGACCCAATGACAATGTCAAAAAGTAATTAAAGATTACTTTTTAATATAAAATAAATTACTTTAAAATGACTTTTGACAAGGAAAGATCGAAACTTTACAAAGACTCGATGACACAAAATGATAACATTTTTTTAAACAAAAAGATTACTCGATACATACAATATACACTAAATACGAAATTAGATTTGTAATATTATTTTAATTACAAATCTATTTATTTAGACACTATAACTTTATTGGCAATTATTACTTCACTGACTTAAAAAAAACTTACACAAACATGGGTGGGATGGGTGGTGAAATGACACAAATACTGAATACGTTTGGATCATAATTTTACAAAATACAGAAATTAATAGTAAAACATTTAACACATGCTTTAAACTGAAATACCACGGTATTTAGATGTAAATCGGTGGACCAAAACTAAGGGAGATAGGTGGAAGTTCTTTCAATGGAAAATCTGATCCCAAGATGAAAACCATAGTGCAATAATATTTGATGTTGCAACCAAGTATTTGAAAAATGTTTCGCCAGCTGGTTGTGTGATGGAGCTACGGCTGGGCTATGCGTTGGATTTTCAAATTGTGTTGCCAATAGTCAAGGAAGAACATGCAACAAAAACTCATGATCCTATACATAACTAAATGCACACAACAAAAAGATAATTTTGATTCTTCACTAAATTATTTCTATGGTCATGTCCTCCCTATGCACATACAGGTTGCACCAAATAGTTGTTCATTCACACTTCCTATCACTGTACAAGATCATAGACTCACTCTGATACCAATTTGAAACAAATAATTAATCGATGTATTTTATTAAACTAGAGTTTACAATAAATAGATATTGATCTCCTAACAAAGAGGATTCAACTCTAATCAACATACCACAAACCTCTTGCTCGCCTCCTTGATTTACTCAACAAAGTCTATTCTAAGAGGAGTGAGTTGTATAAACAACTCAGGTACAAAATACAAGACTCATTCTAATATAATGAGTTATAAGACATATAATGTGAACACTATATAATCTATAACAATTACACACACAAGCACATAGAACTACATGGAGTCTTAGATGTAGTGTAATGCTCGGTCATAATTCACTCTTCAGATGATCGTTAGGGTTAGTCTGACTGCCCATTCTACATCTTATTTATTAGGTTTGATGTGGTTTGTGGGTATGTGCATGTAGATATTTTTTTTACAGGTCACAAGTACAACCGGCGACATCAAATCAAAACTAGAGTGACAAAGAGAGGCTAACAACAAAGCTTTTCTAGCCCAAAAAAGAGTAGAACTTGAGCATTTGAGCAAACACAAGTGCCCAGTCCAGTCACTAGAACCTAGGTGCTCCTGTCCTCCTGTGTGTGCTTCCATCCTTGAAATTTCTAGGATTCCAAACCCCCATCGATCTTGTTTGATTTTATTTCCAATTTTTTCCAACAATTACTCAATCCAGATCATCTCCAGATTGCATGAAATTACCTAATTCATCTTCCCCTCTTACTTGTTTATGGTTTCTACATCATTGAATTCTTGTTGTTTTTCCATTACTGTATATTATAATTTGTATATCATTAGTTACAGTAAGTTACTCTGAAATTAAGGTTTAATTCAATTTAGATTAAATCATTTGGTGAACCCCAACTTGTGATCGACCATTCAAATCCTTATTTTTCCCATTTTATCAAATTTTTCTTTTCTTAACCCCAAATCCTAGTTGCATCAAGGTTCATATTTTCATCTATTGTCTATCATACATCTTATTTGCATAGTTCTACCTAGGTTTTCATCCTTAGTCCTATCCTCTGGGTCACTTTCTAGGGTTCTTATTTTGTAACTTACCTTTTCTTTCATATCATGGCATGTATAGTTACTCAATTTTCCTTGTCGTAATTACTTTAAAAGCACCCAGTTTGTAAAGATGCTTTCAAAAAATCCTTTAACACAATGTACCTCCCTCGTTATACGTCACCTTCACAAGTGCATGTAATTTGTAATAATTTTTTTAACCCCCCTATTAGTCCTGATAACACAACCAATCAATCCATCTTTGATTCAATTAAAGCTTTACATATCTTTTCAAGATAAATTTCAAGCTATAGAAACCACAATTACATCCCTCGCAATTGAAATCCAACATATCAAGAATGATTCTCATGCCCATGCTAGTTATTCTTCTACACCTCATATTGATCCCATGTCTACTACATATGCTCATACAAGTGAAGTCAAGGTCTTACCACAAAAATCACCTCTCAAGTTTGATCAAAATGTTAGGCAACATGGTATTCTCTCTAATCTCCTCAATCACTAGTTAATCACCTTGTTGCCTACTCATTACTACCCTCCTTATTGGCTTACAAAATATAAAGGTCACCAGTTTTACAATTATCATAGAATTAATGGAAATCATGACAATGGTTTCTATGCTTTAGAACGAATAATCAGGAAACTTGAGCATCAAATATTTATTTCATTCATTGTACAACATTCTTCTACTCACTCGTCTTCAATTACTAAACCCCAATGGGTTCCCAAATCTGATGCTTCTATCTCTAGAGAGCATCATGCAATAGTCAATCTTGTTCCTTCTCCAGTAATGCAAAAATCACCACAAGCCCCACCTATGGCCAAACCATCAAAAGAAGAGCAACCAATTCACTCTACACAAGTTGTGATCCGTCACCTACTTACATTTCCTTTGTTAGATCTACATTTTGATGTTGGTCAAACCCTTGTTTTTACCTACTATTATGACAACTATATATTTTCTTATGACAAATTTCAACATCCACCGCCATGGCATGGTCTCTCTCACAACATCACATAGATCTCCATCACTCGCTCACTTGAGGGGCATCACACTCTTCCCCCCCTTCTCTAGCACCATTCGCTACTTCTATCATCTATGCATAACTTCTTTGTTACACTTCACGCTCTTTGATTCACAATGAATCTTTTCTAGCATCTAATACAATACCTTCATTACCCGATGACACACTTTTATTCTACGGTTCATACTTGAATATTGAGGGCATAATTCATAAATGAGCCTCACTTGTCACATCCTGACTACTCTCTATCCATCACTTACACTTTTTGCTTCATGCCTATCTTTCCGAGCATTGGCACATATACTTTAAGCTTGTTACTTGATGACACACCCGTGTTCCATGGTTCATGCTTGACTATTGATGGTGTAATTTCTCTATGAATCTCACTTATCACATCTTGGTTTGTGCTTCATATATATCTTTTTGAGCATCATCACATCTCTGGTAAACATGCTTCACATTAATTATCTGATGACACACTCTAGTTCTACAGTTCATACTTGATTGTTAAGGGATCATTCATAAATGAACCCCAGCTCATGCACATTCGAGGGGGGAAATGTGGCTCCTCTCATCTTCACATATTACACCATCATCTTCATATAGAATTTTCACATATTGGTTGTGCTTACTCTTGTTATCTTATACTATTTACATGGTGCACTTTGTTTCCTATGTTAGTTGGATTCTTAGTATGTCATCATCTTTTTCTATACACACATGTTTGTTCACATGTATCTTGAGATGAATGTAGGACTTTTATAGAATCTTACATAATACATGATGCTCGACACCATTTTTTTCCATTCCCGTCAAGGCTCCTAGGGCCATCTACCTTTTTCTACTCCCCTATTACACATTACAGGTCCTATCATTTTAGTATTTACTACTTCTTGGAACTTACTTTTTGTTTATATATACATGATTTGACATACTACTTATTTTTTCTAACATGTTAACGGGTGCTTCATGTGTATCATTTGTACTTGCAAGACTCTATACAGCCATATGGTTATCTGTTACCTTTCTTCCTTGTTATTGTTTTCTATTGTTTGTGGGCCATATGCCCTATGTCTTACTTGATCATTATTGTATGCTTATGGCCATGCTTCGGCCCTAATTGTCTTGTGACATTGTGAGAAATTTCCCATGTATGAAACCCACCTTTCACGGTACCATCTTGTATTCCTAGTTGCTTGTTGCATTGTACTTCTATTGCATGCTAGCTTCTTTTACACTAGCACTAGTTTATAACCTATCTTTATTTGCATGTTCCTTGGTTTCTACCATGTACATCCCCTACCTCTTATATGTATCCACTACTTAGATATGCATATCAGCTATCGGGTCCTCTCCTTTGGACAACATTCATCCTACAGTAGTTACATGACACCAAAAATGAGGGGGGCATCTATTGGGTGAATAAATCACCCTTTCAGCAGCTTAGAGCTCCATAATCAGAAACGCACACATAGTACAAATTGGCATGGGAACACACAGTCACAGATTGGTCCAGAACCATGACTTGGATCACAAACATAGTGCAAACACTAGCACCTAGTAGTAGATAGTAGTAGATGGGCACTTGTGTGCCCCTATAGGCACTTGTTTCCTAAGGGAAAATTAGGTCAGTTTCTCAGTCCTAACACATTTTCCAGTAAGTTACAATACAGTTCTCTAGTATCAGGCACTTATCTTCAGTTACAAAATGAATTTTATCAGTTATAAATAAGTTCAACAATTAGTTATTAAAATTAGGAGGTGCTATCTTCAATTAGTGCTTATTTGAGAAACATTGTGGATGGAGATAACAACATACCTCATCTCCCCAATGGCACTTTTCTCTTGGTGTGAAGTCACCCAAAAAACTCTCTTTTTGGATGGAGAGAAAAATAGACCTCGCTTCCTAATACCTCTTCTCTTTGGTGTGAGATTAGCCTAAAAACCTCACTCTTCGACATGAGATCGCCTAAAAAAACCTCACCCTTTGCGTGATATCTCCTAAAAAGCCTTACCCATTGAGAACAAGGCATTCAAATTCTAGTAACATATCCAAAGCACAACACATGAAAATTTTCTATCTCTTTACTCTCTTATACATCATGTGCACTCTTTCCTTTACACACTTTTTAACTTACTTACACATACATTACTCTGATTTTTCACATACGATGGAATTCGAATAATTTCTCGTTATCTCTTCTTTTATAGGTTGATCCTTATACGTAAGAAGAACCAACTCATAGCACCAAATCACAAGATCTAACAACACACTATTACACATACGTTTTCACCCCTAGGGTCTACCTCCCTTTCCTAGTTTCCATGATTCACATTACAATCGGTTCACGCTTCACTTGTCTACTTGGCAAGCTATTGGCTAAACCTTTTCTCTACAGGATTACAAGGTAGGAATCTTCTGTCTACTTTATGTTATTGAGTACTCACTTAGTAACATAAAATGTGGGGAAATGTAGACACAAAATCTATACACTTGGGTATACTTCTAGATCCAAAAGCATGCTAATATATACATGATTCCTATGAAAGAAAACTAGTGGTTGAAAACTACTTTTGACCTATTTTGCTTTATCTCTTACATTCCTATTAGTCTTACACATCTTAAATCCTTGATCCCACAAACTTGATTGATGTGTCTTGTGTAACCTTAGACACTAGCTCCCAGTTAGGACATAAGCACCAAGGTGCTCTGTGTCCCTCGCTCGGCGCTTCTGACTCTCTCTATTATTCTTCTTGCTCTTTTCGAGTCTCTTTTACTTCTTGGGCACCTTTCTTACACTTTGGGTAGGCCTTTTATTTGTCGATTATGAAATTCAAACAAGGGAATCATATCTATGCTTATTTACTTCTTCTAAATAAAGGGGCCAAAGATTATAAGAATGATCTATCATCACCTAAGCTTGCACAAAGGCACAATGATCATTACAAAGGCATACATCTAGCACACCCATACAAGGTATAAGGGTCTGCATTGACTCTACACACACAGCATAAGAAGGGGAATTTCATTTTATTCCATCTCACACATTTATATACTTAGATACAATCTAGATCTAGCGTCTCTATCATAGTGTAACTTGCTCAAGAGAAACCCAAGGGCATCATTACACACATACACAAAGAATTACATAGAGTCTGAAATTTAGTATAACATTGCTTGATATTAGGTTCAAGTTCTTTGGGTGATCTTCCAAGGTCGATTACGAATCCCCATATTCTGCATATCTCTTTATTAGGGTTGATGTGGTTTTTGAGACATGTGCATGCTAGACATTTATTTTGCAGGTTACAAGTTGTGATCAGAAACATTACATATTGAAGTTAAAGTGACAAAATGAAGATAATTGGAGCGAAGAAGATCCGCCAACCCAAAAAAAAATAAAAACATGAGCATCTTAGTTGACACTAGCACTCAGTTCAGTCACCAGTGCTCTCAGTCACTCTTATCATCTGATGGGCGCTTCTTTCATAGTATATTTATGATTTCCATAACCCTCAATCAATCTCTTGACAACATTGTTTCCCAGTCTACTCCACTAGGTACTCAGTCCAAATTACCTCCGAGGTTACACGAGATATCATCTAAGTCACCTTCCTCTCTCATTTTCGTAGGAATGAATATCTTTGAATGTTTATTAGTCATACATAGTTGTACTTTATTTACTATATACCATTCATTATAGTGCATTAATATGAAATAGTATTTAATTCAATTTATATTAAATCATCAATACACCCTTGTAGATAACTATAATTTAACCCGAGCAATTTAAATACGTAAATTGCACAAATTATCCTCTTTCCCGAAAATTGAGAACACATTGTCAATATAGCATACTTCCTCTTCTATCACCGTTAATTAACTACATTGCGCTAGTTAATTAACCCTTCTATCCAACAAATGCACCAATTAATTATTTCTAATTAATTAAACTCCCCTTTCTATCTATATTAATTAATTATTTCTAATTAATTAAGCTTCCCTTTCTATCTATACTAATTAATAATTTATAATTAATTAATCCCCCTTTTTATCTAGACTAATTAATTATTATTAATTAATTAGCTTCTTCTTCCATTAAGTCAATGGATCGTCATTTGTTTGATTAAATCCCTCACATAGTCTAAATCATGCTAATTATTCCTCTAAAAAGCTTCTATAAGCTTGCACATCTATTAATTAATCCATTTGATTAATTAATAAAGCCCCTCAAATCCCATTGGTCATTAAAGGACAAACTAAACTCTCCTAAGGTTGACTCAGCCCTTTCTAAACCCCCCTTATCCACAATTAACCCAACATCTCTATTATCCCACATGTAAAGGGATGTAGAGATTATTCTATCCATTAGGCTATATAAAGAGCCCTCCTCCTACCTTTACACTTACACCTTTACACTCCTAGATGAGCATAGAGACTAAGCTATAGCCATTTTATCATCTTGGTGCATTCATCCATTAGAGTGGAGCTAAGCATCATCCTTTTACATTCAAACAATCAAGTTAGTGTTGTGAAGAAAAATGGAGTTAATCAAGAAAGGCCTAATAAGCCATGGCTTGATGAACCTCCATCTTTGATCATCTTGGATCAAGCAACCACTATCTCTTTTTGATAGCTAAAAGATCTACATAGTTATAGTTTATTGATTTAGCTTTCTAAAGAGTAGAGCAATAAATGTTAGTATGTTAGCTTGAGGTTTATTTTCAAGATTCTAATGCATAGTATTGATGTTTATTACTTGTTTAGCTCTTAACATTATGATGTATTGATATTGATTTAGCTTTGTTGGAGGACTACTAGGTGTTAGTTATAATCCTCTTGACTTAGCTAACAAATTCATGTACACAACCCTTAATGAGTTTTTGGGTGTGTGAGGTTGTATTAGGTAGCTTCTAGGTGTCATCCATTGTGTTCTTCCTACAACTTTCTTCCAAGTAATCTAGAACATATATGATTTATTTTCCTTTCTCACATTACATTTACATGTTTACAAGCATATAAAAGATCTTTTCTTTGATACCAATGCTCCACACCACGACACACATGATGTCGATGTGGGGGATAATGTCATTGTTGGTTGTAATCTATGGATTGTAGAATGCACAGGAAAGACTAAAATGATTAATCTACCAAACACATTTCAGTATAAGCATCTAATGCAAAAATATGCAATTTTTATTCAATATATAAAATAGAAAAAAAGCAAATGTGCAAAATGATTCAATGAGACAAGGAATACTAGTTCCTCAAATTGGAAGGGGTGGAGAATTCTTATCGACTTGTTTATAGTAAATGGAGAGATACTTATGTGTTTTAAGATTAAATACTTTAAAGCATGCTAACAATTTACTATCTTGTGCATGTGTGTGTATGTTCTCTGCATCATGTACATACCACGATTTTATGTACAATAATTATTTATACATGTATGATTACAAAGAAGCTTGTTACAACTGAGGATGGTCACAAGAAGATACATGAAATGGTTCATCTTCTCTAGAAAATTGATGGTTGCATTCTAACACGTGACATGTTGACAAGATAACCTGACATGGCACACATGGAGATTTCTATGTGGCAATGAGATACTAACATGTGGTTGTAAATCACATAAGCTCTATGTAGTGCAAGGTATGAGCCGAGTCACACAAAAAATGGAAAAACAAATAATAATTGCATTGTATCTCTTGCACAATGAATTTGGCTAATTTATAGCCATTACAATAGGATGACCACTTCCTAAAAAATAGGAAGTATTTCAAACAACTTACCCGTTTAAATGTTTAACGGGTATAACCAAACAATATGCAAACCAATATTGTTATATACAACAATGTATAATCTAAATATATAACTGTAAGTAATATTTGAATATATTGTAACGAATTACATTCCCCCCTTAGTGGGAACATGGGAGAAAAAACAATTGTACTTATTTTATAGCTTTTTGCCCGTGCATTCTCATGATCTGGATGGTTTTTCAGGACATCCAACAACCTCAACAAGGATGGTTTTCCCAAGACAGCCAACAACATACAAAGATGGTTTTACAAGACAACCAATAATCCAAAATATACAGATTGTTTTACAAGATGACCAACAACCCAAATATCATGATGTTGTTCTTCCTATGTGCTTTCATATTTTCCACTATGTTTTTCCTTCAGGGAATTATGTAGGAAACACTACTCACTGAATACAAAATTGAATAGGAATGATCTTCAAACATATCCCAAAAAACAACTGGAAACTGAAAACAGGAACACACTGTAAAAATAGGTATTATGAAAATGAAGCACACAACTAAAAGCAAACTCACACCACAAAATGCCACCACAGCTTTGTGTGGCCCCATCTTTAGTGACTTACGCAAGGTCGTTAATCACCCTCCAACCTCCTATGCCTCCGTCCTCCAGAAACATGTTGCTAGCTTAGATGGATTTGAGTTAAATGTTTAATAGTTTCCGCATTGTGATTATTATGCTCTTTGTACATACATCTAGTTGTCATGTTTGTACGCCGAATCAAACATAACTTTGTGTGAATTCTGCAATAACATGAGTTTGAATACAATGGTGGGTGTTGAATTGAATATGTGTTAGTTGTCAAGCTTCCAAAAAAAATATGTGGGAAACCAACCAATGCAGACGTGGCAAAGGAAATAAGACTTATGCAGATTTTTCGAAATGGAACATAGTCTTCTATTGACTGAACGCACACTTTGATAGAGAAGATGATAACATACATAATTTCATTTTAAAGCTATGCAAATGAGTTTAGCATAGTGACTCCATGAAATAGAAGAACAAACATGTGCTTTAGAGCTCTAGATCTGGTCCAAAGGCAGATGGATAGTATAACAAAATAAAAACTATGGTTAAAATCCCCTCGCGGTAGATGTAGGACATGTTATAAGATATTATAGATCATAAACCCAAATTGTTTACTTCTTCGCAACTTGGAGACCCTTCAATGCACCGAGCAACTTGCCTAATTCTTTACTCCAATGCCCAGAAGATTAGATTACAAGATTCTGCATACTAATCTAAAACAAATATTAAAATATGAGACTTTCATGAGTAGGGGTGGTAATACAGACAAACTTTTCTCCTCTAATAAATTTAAAACTTCATAATATCCATTGGTTTCGCTCACTCTGATACCAAATGAAAGGTATGAGCCGAGTCACATAGAAAAATGGACAAACAAATAATAATTTCATTGTATCTCTTGCACATTGAATTTGGCTAATTTATAGCCATTACAATAGGATAACCACTTTCTACAAAATAAGAAGTATTTCAAACAACTTACCCATTTAAATGTTTTACGGGTATAATCAAATAATATGCGAACCAATATTATTATATATAATAATCTATGATCTAACCATATAACCGTAAGTAATATTTGACTATACGGTAACTAATTACCATGGAGCACTATATATTTCCTAACATGTAGGACTAAAAAAAACATGTGGTGTATTGAGAAGCAAGGCACCAACATGCTAGATACTTGTGAAGTTATGATGTGTTGTAAAGTGTGTCAAATGTTTCAAGCCAAACTGTAACATCAACTTCTCATTATGAGTCAATGGATATCATGACAAAAGTTATGAATATTGTGAGATGTGTTGTATAACCTTCCAAAAATTTTGAATCATGAAAGTTGGATTGCAAGGTGTGTGGGACTATGAGGAGCAATGCACTAAAGTATCATGAGTCTCTACGCGCATCGCAAAGTAGTGGGCAAGTTATGAGAAATTACGGTGGTGTGTTATAAGTTTCAAAGAGTTGCACCAATGTTACAAGATAGATCATATTCGTGTGTGCTTTTTAAGCTGTTATAAGGCTAAGGAACAGAAAGTCCTTAAGAGAAGTGAGGAGGCTTGTGTGTGTGTGAGCTATTGCATATAAATGTGTTTCTTCTAGAGAAAATCCTCTATGCATTCATCATTGATGATTTTCCACCATAGTTGATGTATGGATGATCGTATGGGTGTGTGTCATCTTATGAAGATAGCAATATCGTGTCAATTTTATCTTTTTCATTTATTATTGTTTTTTTAGATGATGATGTTGCACAAGTTGTGGTGGTATTGATTAATGAAGTGGAAATGATTCTAGATAAATAAGATGTTAATGTTGGTGTTGTGCCAACAAGCCTTGGAAAATTCAAAGGCCAAAAGGATAAGGGAAATATTTCTTCACTGTGGAAAACCCATAATAAAAAATGAGAACTCTTTTTTTCATAATGAGGTTAATGTTAATGAGCACTTGGGTACTGAAGAGTTATGGAGAAACAAAGAACATAAATGAGTTTGGAGTTGTCAAATTAAGAATGGTTTCATTGATGTTGAGGTGTCCAATGAAAAGATGTTTCACTAATGTTGGAGAATACATGAGGATTGGCTTCATGAATTGATAGATTTGAATAGTGGGTTATATAGCAACTCAACATAGATAAAGCATTACTAAATCTTATGGGATTGTAATGTTGAGAGGCATTAGATCCAAGAGATGAAGTATGCATCGAGGGCTAAAGGTTTCCTAGAGCAAGAGGCAATTGCAAAAGCACGAGGGATTTGATCGCATGTACGGCCATTGCACATAGAGATGGAGTATGTATTGATGGCTAAAGGGTTTGCTAGAGATAGAGGCAATCACGAAAGCAAAGTGGTGTTGATTGCATGACTAGCCATCTAGAAGTTACAGACATATTTGAAGTTCATCAAAATTAGAGGTTTGTTTAGGCTCACAAAAATTGTCATTAAGGGGGGTGAAATGTATTGTCATCTTTCTTAGCCCCTCAAAGTTATTTTTTTATAATGTACCTTTCCATATATGATTATTATGTATTGTAGTTAGTGTCCTACTAAAAGTTATCCTACCTATTTATTATATGTTAATATGTGTATAGAAATGACCTTACACCTATTCTACCAAACAATTTATTCATTATGTTCTTTTATGTTGGATTATTTTCCTTTACGGTGTCCACCACATATTTGCATTGTGCAACCTTCCATTGCTTGGAGTATTTCATTTTTGTTCAATTATAGAGCTATTTATTTGCCTTTTTTGTCTTAAGAGTGATGTGAGGTACCTTTTTTATTTTCATAGCAAACACTATTAATCAACTAGTACAACAATGATTAGTAGGATAGTGATGGCTATGCATCATAGCCACTTCTCCCAATGATAATGCATAATCAAAGTGATAGTTGATTCATGTCAGTGTTCAACATAGTGGTCATTTTATAGAGATGACCAAACTAGGAGAGGATAGGTTTCTAATCAAAATTGGTTTCAGTTCAAGTTATTTGAGGAGCGAAGTTTAAATCTAGTATTTTCAATACTAATGGCATTTGGCATCAAATTACTAAAGCAAGAGATATCTGCCTTCACATTAAATAGATTAGAATTTTGTTTCGTTGTTAGTTTTTCAGGTTAAACAAAGCTAATGGCAAGTTTAATTCAACTTGCAATAACTCATGTGCTAAAAAAATTTAAAATTACTTTGGGTATTATATGTTTTATTATTCCTTGCCCCAGTAAGATTATTTATACATTTTAACATTACTCAAGTTATTATTAGCCAATGCTTTCAATGAAGAAGTTTTATTTTTCTAAGTTGATTTTCAAACGTCTTAGAATTTAGACATGTACATTTTTTATCCAAAAACCTTATAAATATATTTATCTAAAGGAGAGCAGCCAATGACTCTATACATAATGTTCAGGGGTGCATATAGTTATATAAGTACCATAAATTTTGGAAAAGACAAAAACCCTTTGATAGATTATGTTCTCTTACATCTTATAAAAATTGAGCATTTATATTGTGGAAAGTGGTTTTTTAAGGTAGTTAAATTATGTAGTTTTTCATACAAAGAAATTTAAGATGGATCGTTATTTGAGAATTAAGTCATATATTTTTCCACATATTTATGTGGCATCATTTGATTAGGTGATTGTTTGATGTGATTTGATGTGAGTTGATATGACTTGTTTTATTGACAACTTTTTTTACAAATTTGTAGTGGAAAAGTGACAATGTCCTAATCTTTTACATCTACCCCCACCATTATCGGTCCATGCACCACAATTGCCTCCTCTCTTAATCTGTGATTTCACCCCTCCTTCCATAACATAAATTGAAGCTCTGTGATGTCATCATATTTATTATAGTTGTCACTTCAGCTTTTCACATATTAATCCCTCCCATACCTCATAAATGTTTTTTTCAATCTTCATAAAATGAAATATATCGAACAAGACAAAAAAAATCACTTTTCGCTATTAATCTCTCTGACCTTTGACATTATTTTTGTCACTTAGCTCTCAATATACATAAATTGAAGGTGACTTATCAAACACAAAAGAGGTTGTATTTTTCACAAAATAAAGTTGTAACCTTTGCTTAGATATTAAAAACTTTCCCATGGGGTCCAATGTGTCACAATTTAAATCTAGTGACAAAAGTTTCTTATGTCATAATTTAAAATGGCATATATTGCCATTACAAATAGAACTTATCCCTTAGGCATGCATCTCCCTCGTGTTCCATGTATGCCAAGAAAACAAAACATATTAAAGAGCCATCAACTTTACAATCAAGATATTTTCAATAAGAGTCTTAGTAGTCTTATAATCAAGCCTGCCAACTTTGACAAACTTCAATTCAGTAAACTAAAATTATTCAATATTAGTTACTTTAAAATAATTTAACAATTCAATACTAAGACAAGGGCTAGACGCATTGCAGGTCTTGTTTTGGAAAAACAATACTACAAATGTAAAAGCTTTAAATATTTTCCTGTATTTCAGAATGTTGGCTCCAAGGTTTTCCTCGTTTATATAAATTTAAATATTAGACACATTTGAGGTGTCCAACAAGGTAGCTACTCAAAGAACTACAAAATTGTCGCTCATATGTTTGGGGATCAACATTTATGTAAAGCATAGCCCATTAACCAATAACTCAAAAAAATATCCCGTCTCAATCAAAAATAGGCAAACACATTTAATTATATAAGGATCATGAAACAATGATATGGATTAACACACAGTTTAATCAACAGTTCCCATTCCATTTAATAAGTTCAAAGCCCTTGCTTCTTTACAAAATTGCAATATGTTCAACTGAGTAACAAGAGAGAGAATGGAGAAAAATTTGTATGTATGAAATGGAAGAATACAACATGTTAAGGAAAGCAAGATCTGATCCTCTAGAATGGAGAAGTCGTTCCAATATAGTCTTTTTACATGACTCTTCATATTCTCATGTGACTTTCCATATTTCTTTCCAAAATAAAAGATTTGTCCTTGTTTTAAGAAAAGTACTTTTACAAAAATAAAATATAAAGTCACGTAAGTGAAACTGAAAAAGTGCACCCCCAACGAAATAATAGAAAACACTTTAGTTACTTTTTTGAAAAATCAATTTCTTCATGTGAATAGAACATGTGAAGATGGTGATCATTAAATGCACTGCACTGGAGAAGTCTTTTGACCTTTCATTGTTGAATTGATCCTGTTTGATGGATTTCTTGGTTGATAGGATCATAATGGTCTAAACATGTTAAGACTAAAACCATACATTGAATGGATAGAGAAAATCCTGCAACACAATACAAGTCAGTGCAGAAGACTATTTATTACTGGAGTCATGTTACCTTCTATCATCCTCATTCGCAGGTCCCCGAAATCCATTAAGTCTACGTTGTTATTTTCGATATTAGGCATTCCACTAAATAGAACAGAGATAGGCTCGTATCTAGAGTACTTGAACTTCATATTTAGACGAGAAGCATGATAAATTTGGCAATGGAAAACTAACACTTGACAAGGCAAATTTTGAGTTTTAAAAGGTTTCAACAGGATTTTAATGATGCTGACAGCGGAAACATGGATTTGATAAATTTGAGAGCAATACTCAATTAAACTAACCATGAATAGATTTAAATGAAAGGTATTGGAGAGGAAAAGACATGCACCAAATTTGAGACAATTCCTTCATGGCAATCAACGGGAAATGGCAAAAGGATTCTGGGAACAGCGTACTTGTTTTAATGAAATTTCAACTAAAAATTGAGTTTGATCATTGCAAATGGAATCCGCCATCTCATCACTCAAGAAAGGACTCAAAAGAAGGGTGTTCTCAAGGAGAAGTTAAGAGTCAAAATTTCAGAGAGATTTTTTTTTTAAGATAGTTTAATGCTTTTGACCAGAGCTTAGAATCGGGGGGTTCTTGGGTCCCTCCTTTAACAACGTCCTTAAATAAGATATTACAATTAATCCATCACAAACCACAACCACTAAACTCGCACTAACGATGCAATTTTTCCGCCACCGCCGAAAAATAACCGCCAACTATAACCACTGGTGATGCAACACCCACCAACACATGTAAACCACCCCAAAGGGATCGCACCCAACAGGATTTAAACTTGGGTAGATCTAGACACAACTGTCTGTCTTAACCGATCCACCCTAACCCCATTGGTAAAATTTCAAGAAGTTTGCACTATATAATCTCCAACAATAAGCAAAAAGCTTTTAAGCAAAGTTAGGACAAAATGGGCATTTCCAACAGCAAATTATTATGAAAAAAACCAATTCACTATTGCCCATGCATTATAGATCAGTTTACATGCATTTTTTAATAGATTATTTTGGCAATATCTCAAGGTATTTCATCCATGGAATCATTGGCAATGAGCAAAAAGATGTTCTTGAACGCTAGATCATAGAACTACTCACGACTTTCATGGAGCAAGAGGCAGTGCAGTTTTGTTCTCAAATGAAATTGAGAAGCTTGGGGGAAGACTTTTAAGTGATTTTAAACTGACTTTTGAGGAGAAGGTGCATTTCTTGTTGAGAAGAGGAATAAAAAGTTCCCAAAAGTGCACTTTTGGATGAAGGAACAAGAGGTTTCCAAAAACACACTTCTGAAGTTCATAAGGAACTCAAGGTGTAAAAGGTGCAAGTCAACATGAAATTAAAACTGACAAAAAGTACATATCAACATAGAAAATTAAAACACGTTAACTCCCAAAAGCACACTTTTGGAGTTCATAAAGAACTCAAGGTGCAAAAAATGCACATCAACATGAAATTAAAATGTGGAACCCAAGCAAATTCCCAAAAGCACATTTTTTGACTCGTATGAAAATAAGGTGCACTTCTAACTTCAAATTGAAACCAAACAAGGTAAAAAAAGCATTTTTGGTTGTGAGAAGAACTAAAAGTTCCAAAAATACATCCCAAGACCTCAACAAGAACTAAAATAATACAACTTTTATTCCCTGACCAAAAAGGGGACTTCCAAAGCCATATGATATATGATTCTAATATATAAACTAAACAATGAGAAAGAACTAAAAGTTCCAAAAATGCATCCCAAGACCTCCACAAGAACTGAAACAATACAACTTTTAATCCCAGACAAAAAAGGGGATTTCCACAGCCGTATGATATATGATTTTAATGGGAAACTTAACAATGAATCCATTGCAACCACTACCAAGCACTAAAACAGCTTGCATGTTGAGTTTTGGGCAAAAACCCAAAAATGACCAAAATAACCATATCGAGACATCAAACAATTTTTGGCTTTAAAAATAACGCAATGACAAAGACCAAAACCAATGTCGAGACCATGTAAGAAACTTCATATACTTTCATTCGACTCTTGATTGAATTTCTAGATCCACCTAAAACTAGTAAAACCTTTCGCACAAGTTGATATTTCATTAAAACCTAAACATCTTAAAGTTCAAAAAGTTCTCATTCCCATTGATTCCAAAATCTTATTCATTAAAGACTAGACATCTTAAATTTTGAAAAGTTCCCATTTCCAATGCTTCCAAAATTTTACTCTGAATACACCATGTAATAAATTCTAAAACCTTTTCAATAATTGTGATATGGATTCTTGAAACCACCCAAGACTCCAAAACCTTCCACCCAAGTTGATACTTGCAAAGACACAAATTGACAATATTGACCAAATTTCTCCACAGGTGACAAAAATTAATTGGAATTAAGAAAAATGCCCAGACAATTTACATGCCAACACCATTATATATATCTTACCATCAAACTCCTTGTGATAGCAATATCCAAACAATGTCTAAAGTATGAATCTATTAACTCTTTGCAAATGAAAATACGCTGGAACCTTTAATCACAATCCTAACAATATATTGCTGCTACACCCAACCTCGATTTATATCAAACATGCAAACCATATCTGACACTTTGTATTTTGGCACCGTCATCTATGCAAAAAAAAAAAAAAAGAGCTGAAAACTTTTATATGATCTTCCACTTAATATAGACATAAAAATTCAACTCATTGTATTTACCATTGCGCCGTGCAGAACTCAAGAGGCCATTTTTAATTTATCCGATACAGATTACAGATTGCAATTTGTACAATAGAAGTGTAGACATCAAGCACAGCCACACTACAGAAATATGTCATATATTGTTAGAATTAGCCACAAGTACTAACACAACAAGATGTAATCAAGACACATAGTTTGAAACCTCTACCATTAACTTCACGACAAGAACATAAACCAATGCTCTGGTAATAAAAGCCTGCCTGTAGAGGGGTAGTCAACAGTAACAAACTATAATAATGATAAAATGTGATCATTTTACTCACTCAAATCACGCTATCTGAAATCGCACACCGCCATACATTTTGCTTTCACCCAAAACAGGCTATCTGAAATCGCACACCAACATACATTTGGCTATCATGGCTCAATAGAAAAACCATTTTTAAGTCTTCGTGGCATTGGTTCAACAAAAGCATAGAAGAAGAGACATTAATAAAAGAAGATCCAAATGATCTGTGACACAACAGTCACAAACTCGCTCCAAATTTATAGAAATGACAACAAAATTCCAAATTAACAATTAAAAGAAAAATTGCACTTTCTCATAGTCAAAGAACAGTCATTAGTAGCATCCACACACTATGCCATAATAATCCTACCGTAATCCCCATCATTTAAAACTAAAAGTAAAATTAGTATTATTTATTAGTAGAATTAGCAACGAGTACTAGCATAATAAGAAAGAATCAAGACAACGTAGCTTGAACCTCAACTGTCCAGATGCACTCAAGAGGACCTGCAAACCTAAAAAGAGTGGTAAATTGTTGTGTGCATGCTTACCATAATTGAATGGATTTAAACAAAATTAAGATAAGCATGTGACCATCCAGCATCACACCATGTGTTATGGCAATCATCATTTCTTTACTCTGTATGCAATAACAGGGGTACTGATGTAGTATATCATCGTCTATGGAGTGAAATCAAATTCCAAAAAGGGATGCCTCCTCGAATCAGGATACGTGAGAATTCATACCATGGTTGAGTTCGACGGCAGTATACAAACTCTTTAAGCCTTCATGGTTGAGTTCGACAAAGTATAGAATACAAGATAAAAAGATGGTAACTGATATGCAAACACAACAAAAGTCCCAGATTCCCTCCCATAACTTCAATTGTAATATGATGACAATTTTCACAAATTGCAATTAAAAGAATGAAAGCATAAATCGTTGATTTAGTTCTACCTTTTAATTGATACAAAATCAATTTCTGCAGTACCTTATACTAGAAATATAGAATAACATATTACAAAAAAAAGCACTACTAAAAATTATTGCAATTCAACAGGTAGCAACAGGTTGCATAGATTTTCAATATTCTTCTTCTCCCTCTACATCATCAGTACCCTCTGCTCCAACTTCCTCATAATCCTTCTCCAAGGCAGCAAGGTCTTCACGAGCCTCAGAAAATTCTCCCTCTTCCATGCCTTCGCCAACATACCAATGGACAAATGCTCGTTTGGCATACATCAAATCAAATTTGTGATCAATGCGAGAAAACACTTCGGCCACTGCAGTATTGTTACTGATCATACACACTGCCCGCTGCACCTTCGCAAGGTCTCCTCCAGGAACCACTGTAGGTGGTTGATAATTAATTCCACATTTGAATCCCGTGGGACACCTGTTAACCACAAGAAATTACAAAAAGCGATGGATTGAAATTACAGGTCACATCAAGCTTGAACAGAGTAAAGAAAAAACAGCTGTCCACCTACCAGTCAACAAATTGAACAGTTCGCTTAGTCTTGATGGTTGCCACAGCTGCATTCACATCCTTGGGCACGACATCCCCTCGGTACATCAGACAGCAAGCCATGTATTTTCCATGTCTTGGGTCACACTTAGCCATCATGCTGGAGGGTTCAAATACTGCATTTGTGATCTCAGGAACAGATAACTGCTCGTGGTAGGCTTTCTCTGCAGATATCACCGGAGCATATGAGGAAAGCATGAAATGGATTCTAGGATATGGTACAAGGTTTGTCTGAAACTCTGTCACATCCACATTGATAGCTCCATCAAACCTAAGGGATGTTGTCAGTGAAGATATAATCTGAGAGATCAATCTATTCAGGTTTGTGTAAGTTGGCCTCTCAATATCCAGTGATCTTCGACAGATATCGTATATGGCTTCGTTGTCCAGAAGCACTGCTACGTCTGTGTGTTCCAATAAAGAATGCGTGGACAGGACACTGTTGTATGGCTCCACAACTGCAGTGGACACCTGAAACAAAAAGGATGTCCCAAAGTCTCCTCAATACCCATATTTGCAGATTAAAATTTTCATATTCCATAATTCAAAATTCAAAATTCAAAATATCGATGTACAATATTTTTGGCATTAAAAACCTGCACAATTTCTTTCAAAAAATTAAGGGATTAAACACCTAAAATTCAAATCAGGCTAAATCATGAGTTTATGCTGAACCTACACAGTTTCTTTCAATAAGATAAGAGAAAAAATAAATAGATTTTAATCAGGTTAAAATATCATTAAGGCAAAAACCATGTTCCGACAACTGGAATTTTTGTACTGAGAAGATACATTCTTTCAATTTCAAGGTGAAAACCTGAATAAAATTAAATCAGGCTCAAGTCAATCTTTGAGGTGAAAAAGAAGTGGGGCTGTCGCCAGAATGAATAACAGAGTGCCCTCCAGCACCTTATGTCATTTCCCTAGGGAACTGTCACAAACAATAACTAAAAATAATGAAAAATCAAATCATGCATTTATGCTGAACCCACACAGTTTCTTTCAATAAGGTAAGAGAAAAAATAAATAGATTTTAATCAGGTTAAAATATCATTAAGGCAAAAACCATGTTCCGACAACTGGAATTTTTGTACTGAGAAAATACATTCTTTCAATTACAAGGTGAAAACCTGAATAAAATTAAATCAGGCTCAAGTCAATCTTTGAGGTGAAAAAGAAGTGGGGCTGTCGCCAGAATGAATAACAAAGTGCCCTCCAGCACCTTATGTCATTTCCATAGGGAACTGTCACAGACAATAACTAACAATAATGAAAAATCAAATCAATCTAAGTAACTCTTGGATACAAAAAAAAGGTATAGATCAGTAAAATTGAAGTTACGTGCAGCAAATTGAAAATATAAATTTATGTAAAACAAGTACAACTTCAAAAAAAATAAATTATGGTGAAGTCACTTTTTGACTCAAAAATGTAAACAAAACACCACAATATTAAAATGCCAAAAACAAAACCATTCGACAAGAAAACATAAACAAAATATCAAAAAATATAAAAGAGAGGTGGCATAACCTGATTATTAATAAGCTGAATACATCCCCGATTATCAAATCATAGTCTAGCATCAACTCCATAGGCTCTTTTAATGGAAGAATCAAATGCAAGTCAAAAACATTATCCAATGATATACAGCTCTCTTTGAATAAACTCAAACCCCAAGGGGTTCTTCAATAGAAGAAGTGCCAATGCGACTCAATTTACAGTTTAAAACACATTATCCAATAATATACAGCTCTCTTTGAATAAACTCAAACCCCATAGGATTCTTCAATAGAAGAAAAGCCAATGCGACTCAATTTACAGTTTAAACAACATTATCCAATAATAAACAGCTCTCTTTAAAGTTTCAAGCAAAAGTAAACTCCATAAGCTAGGCTCCTTCAATGTAAAAATCCAATATAATTCAACTCATATTATCCAATGATAAGGCATAAGCCACATACAAATATTCTTAGTTTAAATATATAACTAGTGTAGGGGTAAACATACATTTCATAGAGTCAACACACATTATCCAATGATAGGATATACGACCCATGTAAATGTTCTTAGCTTAATAATAAGATTAGGGCTACTTCAATATTCAATATCTAATACAATTCAATTCATAACACATTATCCAATGATAGGGTATAAGCCACATCATAGGCTTCGTTTAAATATAAAATTAGGGTGCAGCTAAACCTCTAACCCAATAGGCCATATGGTAGCAATTGTTGAAAAAAAAAATCGAAAGGTCCAAAAAACTGTAAAACATGCTTAGAAATTATAATTTGGGACGATGCAGATAAAAAATATAAGTTACTCAAAACTAGAAATATAGAGGATCAATGTTGACACGTGAACATTTTTTTAAATATGAAAGGTTTTGCTAGCAATAAACCACGGGGACCAACACATCCACACATACCCAAGTAACTAACTAAAACAAATAGGTAACCTAGACCACGGGGGCCAACATTATAACTAATATTTGCTCAAATACAATGCACCATACTAATATTCCTGTAACCAAGTACAAATAAATAAACTTCTAGATAGGAGTGAAGAAGAATGGGGTTTGTGGTAACCAACAAAAATCAAATGAGGCTAAGCCACTGTGACCTGAAAAACAAGCGCAAGTCCACTGTAATATGGCGCATGGGTAAAGAACAAATGCATTCTTTGAATCTTAGTCAGGTTTCTCTAACTGCATAGTAAATGAACAGAAAACATATGCAATACTCTCATGAAATCAAGGAAGCTATGAAAAACCCAATCCACATCACATTCCACGTTTATTATATCATTCAAGGCCATCAAAAAATTTATACCCAAAATAATTACCAGATTGGCATAATTTCAGTTTACCTGAGGAGAAGGATAAATCGTGAATCCAAGCTTTGATTTTTTTCCATAATCAACAGAAAGGCGTTCAAGAAGCAAGGAACCCAAACCAGATCCAGTTCCTCCTCCAACAGCATTGAAGACCAAAAACCCCTGCAAACCTGTGCAGTTATCTGCCAGCTTCCTCACTCGATCCAGGCAAAGGTCCACAATCTCCTTTCCCACTGTAAAATAAAAACAGAATTTAAATAATATCCAAGAAATTGTAAGGGTTGTACCCGGAAATGTTAGAAAGGTGCAGTAGCGTGAGAGTGATCCAGGAACTGCCACGCTTCTAAAGCAATAATGTAAACAAACCACAATAAATAATAACTATTGAAAAAAAACAGTCTTCGAATCCAATCCAAAAAGTTCAAAGGGTGTTTATGAAAAGACTTAATCAGTTTTTATGAAAGGACTTAATCAGAGTTAGAACTTCAGTAATTAAAAAAACAAAAGCAGCCTTCAAATCCAATCAAGAGTCATCGAGGAACTCCTACACCCCATTACAAGAAGGTGGCCCATAACCAGAAAGACATGTCAGAGGTTGTGGATCGGTGACTCATAACTAGAAGGACATGTTACAGAGGTTGTGGACCATCAGAAAGACCACATTAAGCTCACCCACAGCATCAGTGCAAAAGACTAAGAAAAACTAAATTCATCCCAACATCACAATGGCATAAAGATTGCGTGTGACTGGGTTCAGTTCCAATCTAAAGCTATTTACAGCTCCACAGTTACATAAAACCCTCCTGTTACCGGAGTTTGTGACGTAACCCTAATGGAGTGCACTCGAGCCTGCCTAATTTTTACAAATATTAAGAATGTGATCCAAGCTTACTACACCGCATACAAGCGGCCCATAAACTGTGTGATTCAAGCTTCTACACGCACAAAAGTGGTCCATAACCTATGTGATCCAAGCTTTACTACGCTGCACAAAAGCTACCCATAACCAGTGTGATCATGACATTACCTAACACTGGAAACAAATCAAGATGTAAAACATGAATTAAAATATTTTAAAAAGTTAGGCCATAATGTAACAGTAAGGTATATCCAGGTTTACAAATTTTAACAATGTGATCATAGCATTACCTAACACTGAAAACAAATCAAGATGTAAAACATGAATTAAAAAAAAAATTAAAAGATTGGGCATAGTGTAAGAGTAAGGTATTTCCAGGTTTACAAATTTTAACAATGTGATCCAAGCATGCCCACTAAACACATAAGCCAACCCATAGGCTCACCCAGAACTTGTCACAACAAACCAAAACAAAATAAGTATCTACTGTAACTCAGAAATTTCCTTCAAGAAAAGCAAACTAATCCGACCTTAAAACCCATTCCAAATCCAATCTAAGGCTAGTCGTAGCTTCACAATTTCATAAAACTCTCATGGAAGGGAGGTTGTGATTCGAATATAATGGGGTATGACCCATATTTACAAATCTTACGAATGTGATCCCAGCTTACTACACAGCACAATAGCAGCCCATAACCTCACCTAATATATACACCAAATCAAGATTCTATAAAAACAAGGTCACATTACCAAACAAACCCATGTACCCTCTTGGTTAACTTCTGCTTCTTCAACTTACCAGTGTAATGGCCGCGAGCAAAATTGTTAGCCGCATCTTCCTTCCCTGAGATCAGCTGCTCAGGATGGAAAAGCTGCCGATAGGTCCCGGTTCGAACCTCGTCAATGACAGTAGGCTCCAGATCTACAAACACAGCCCTGGGAACATGCTTCCCAGCCCCAGTCTCGCTGAAAAATGTATTAAATGCATCGTGCGCCACACCCACCGACGTATCACTGCCCACAAAACAAAAAATCCGAGCACCCAGTTTATTAAATCCCCATTAAAACCCACCCACGAAGAATACAAGAACAACCAATTCACCAAACAAAACCCCATAAAAACAAGAAAAAAGATTCCAGAGACCCCAATCCCAAAGAAGAAAACTGAAAACTTACCTGGGCATGGTTCCATCTGGCTGAATTCCATGCTCTAGACAGTAGAGCTCCCAGCATGAATTTCCCACTTGAATTCCAGCCTGCCCGATATGAATACTGATAATCTCTCTCATTTCCAGAAGGAAAAAAAAAAGTAAGAGGGAAAAAAATGGGTGATAATGAGCTGTGTTTGTTTTAAATGAATTGCACACAGATGGCCAGAATTGCTTGTTATAAACCCAATAAAAAACCAAACCTGTCTAGATCTCTCCCTTACTGCCGGTCTAGTATACAAGAAAAAAAATGTCCTAAAGTGTTTGGACTATATTGAATTTTCATTTGGATTCCGCGTGGACCCTTCAATTATTTGAATTTGTTTATTTATGTTCAGTTAATTTCAATGAAATGCAATTGACAGCTGGGTTGGCCAGGTGGATGGGTGCTCTGAGTCGTTTTAGGTCATGTGATATTTCATAATTAATATGGCCAAAGGATCTATGGATTTTATTTTCAGCTGGCAAAGGTTTTTTTAAATGTTTGGCACATCTGTCTAATTATTGTTCATATCAGATTGGTGGTGGAGGTGCTGTCCATTGATGGTGGAGGGAGTGAATGATTTGGTAATTCTTAGTTTGGTGGATCTCAAATATGGTTAATTTGGTAGTTGTTTGTATTTTGTTTTTACTAATAGTTTTGTGAGGATGATGATGGGTGGGTGAATGGATAAGTATATACAACTAAAATGTGCCTTATGGCAATAGTTGAATATGGTCCAATAGTTGATATGAGTCTTGATCACACAATATAGAGTAGTTGTTATAGTACCATTTCATAGTTGGCATAGTATATTTAGTGGTTATTTATTTTTGACATAATAATTGCATAAGTGGCCAATCACATCATGACATGTAAGACCCTTTACCCATGTACAAGTATTAAAAATTCAACGTTCAATCATTATCACCCATGTTTTCCACCATGGTTGTAGTGTAAGTAAAATTTACTATTTTAAATCAATTTAAAAACTTGGTTTTCCCTCCAAATTTACTATTGAACTATATATTGATGAAAAATCGCAATCCCACATGATAAACAATTGATTATGTGGACCCCTTAACTTAGGGTGTACCACTACTAGCCCCTATCCCATAACGTGTTTTGGATTCAAAAAAAATTAATCTTAATGAGTTTTATTGTAGATTTAAGTAGGGCCTAAGCTTACTTTAAAGTTTTGTACTTCTTCATTTAAAATTTAATAGAAATAAGACTTACACCCAATTACATTCTATACGTAAAGTTTTTTTTTTTTTAAATGTTGTACTTTTGTTTTAAATTCATATGAGACAGGTGAAAAAACTCTCAAACATCATCTGCCTAGCACTTCAAGCCCATTTTTTTAAGGACATGTGCAAACAATTGTTAATTCTTAGTTTGGTGGATGTAATATGGATAGAATGAATGATTTGGTAATTCTAATATGGTGGATGTAATATGGATAGAATGAATGATTTGGTAATTCTAATATAAATTAAATTGTGATGATTTAGTTTTGTTGTTTATAAAATAAAATGAATAATTTGGTAATTTGATGTGTTTATTGGTATAAATTGTGTTTGGTTGGTTTTATTGTAATGATTTGAGTGAAAAAATTAGAAATTGTTAGAAATTGTTTATATAGTATCTAGTGTGATGACTAAGGAGTATTGAATGGTGTTTATAAAAAGAATGTAGTGAATAATTCGTAGAATATAATTTTATTATTAATAAGATGTAATGAATGATTTGGTAATTATTAGTGTTTAGTTTCTTTATTAGTGGTAGTTAGAATATAATTTTATTGTTAATAAGATTCAATAACCATTATACTATTTTTATGAACACATTCAATCTTCAAATTTTATATTTAATGTCACTTAGTTATTATATTATTTTTTCATGCTAATCATTCCAATGAAGCCATCTCAACACATTCTCAAAATTAGTATTCAATAGTAATTACAAGTTACAATTTTAAGTGACATTGATACTAATCCTGGGAATCTGTTCGAACAACTTTATATGCGTCTAAGGAAAATACTCCTCCTTTGTCTTCTTCTCCAACCGCGAAGACTCCATCAGGGTGGGTAACGGTCAACAAAAAGAAAAAATCTACCACTCTGAAGGGTAACGCTTTGCCTGGGTAAGGGTAACAATCGCGGAGCTTCTGTGTTGTTTCTCTGCGGTTGGTTTGCTATTTTTTTGCTGTTGTTTTGCTGTTATGTCTCGTTTGTGTAGCTGTTTCTGAGCTACTTTGAGCTTCATTGTAACACTTGGATCATTGATCCATTCTCTCTATTTCTCACTCTTATTCTGGCTCTCAGGGCTTCTTTTGTATTCAAGGGTATAGTCCCTTTCAAAAAACTATTTGCCACTAATAAAAAAAAACTTTGTTCCAATGATTAGCTTAAAAAAATAATATAATGATAAAGTAACATTGAATACAAATTTTAAAATTGAATGTGTTCATAAAAATAATATAATGACTAAATGACATTGAATACAAATTATGGAGATGTCTTCGAATGACTCTCTTCCAATAAATAACATTGAAAAAATGAATGGCTTCATTTAAATGAAACAATTAAAGCATGTCATTATGTTTTCAATGTCATTGTTTGATTTTACATTAGATTTTACATATTATATACACTTATCTAGTATACTATTAGTTGGTCAATTGTTATTATAATGTTAGTTATTATAATTTTTTCATTAAAACATATCCATTAAGAGTCAATTATTCAACTTATACTTGTTTATAAACTTTTTTACCATCAAATTTTATTATTAAGATTGAAAATATCATAATATGCGTGTCCTCATTTAGCTTATATCTTGTTGTCATGCAAAATGACTAGCCCAAAAATGCAAAACTTAAGGCATGACAAATAAGCCACAATGTGAAATCTTGCTTCCAATCTTCCAGAATCCCCCTCATGGGCAGCCTACCCCATGTTTCATCATCATTCAGGCCTTTAGAAATGGTCTTAATACATCTGGCAATCATGTCTCAATGTGCAAAAAGGTGTAATAAGATTCACGAGTCCATTCAATAAAGTGCAGTGAAAGACTAGTTTTCTTGGAAGCCTAGAAAGGTTAATTTTGATGATTTCAAAGTCTGTGTACAACCCCGAGGAGATTTATAAATAGGTATTAAGTACCTAGAAGTGGTATCGAATATCCTTGAAGGTGTTGGAAGCAAATTAGGAATATTTAGGAAAGGTTTGATCATTCAGGGACAATTTTCTCAAAAGCGATTTTTTTAGGTGCAGGAAACAAACAGTCCAATGGTAAACCTTAACTTCCCCAGATGATTTCGAGAGCTTTGTAAGGAGTTAAGACACAAAAATATAGGCACCAAAAAAGCTTGAATACTTATATAAATTGTGTAAACATCTTTTTTACCTGAGGTATGAAGATTTCTCGAGATAGTCTAAATAGTGTAACTATTTGTCTTTGTTCCAAACAAAAAGGGGCCTAAATTTTGATTTTCAAGATCTAAAACCCATTCCATTGATCTTATAATGTGTTTTTAAGTCAAAATAATGTAATATTTGACCCCAAAACATCATCATAAGCCTTTGGGGTGAAAGAAGTAAATTTTCAAGCTATTTTTGGTCAACTAGTCTAAAATCAAGCTTTCCAGTAATGACAAGGTGCACTGTTGACATCCTCTTGTCCCTATTTTCCCCTTTGGGAAATTGGGTACATGAGGGCACAACCTAGTGTCTCAGGTGTCATGTGTTTCTCGTTTGTCCCTTGGGACAAGAGGGACACAAGGGAGACAAAAGTGTCCCCTCACTCCCTCACCATGGGTGCACTTTTGTGTCCTTGATGTCACCCATGTCCCCAATGGATCATATGGGACAAGAAAGTGTGCCCCATGCTCAAACTCAACCCCCAGACACTCATATGACCTTCTATAGGCTCTGCAGATGATTTTTCAACTCATTTCTCTCATCCAACTTAGCCCCCCTTGCATCCATCCTTCACCATGGGTGTAATTTTTAGTCCCCCATTTTCCCCATTTTCTAGGGGAACAAGAGGGATAGTGAAATGCACCCATGCCCAAGCTAGAGCCCCTGGACCTCCATGTGACCTCTCTCGGCTTCGCAAGTGGTTTTCCCAACCCCCCATCTCACTCACACTTGCTCTAGTGCTAACACTTGTCTCCATCCTACTCCAAGGTGCACTCTCGAGCCCCTTTTATCCCCTGTGTCCCCATTACTCCATTAAAACCTAATTTGACCTCAAATAAAATCTTATTTGACTTAAGGTTTGAACCAGAGTTAGCAGGGAAGTGTTAAAGTGAAATAAAACTCATTTTTGAACCATTTCTTCAACACAAGTCACCCTTCCTCCATGGTTTCTATTATTACACCTTGAAAAAAACACCATTTTCTACTAGAAATGTTTCCCATTTTTTCCAAAACAACCGTAGCCATCAAAAACAAGTTTTATTCATATCTCTCTAACCGTGAATCTAACAAGGTTAAAAAATTTCTAGAGTTCTCTTCTCCAAAACACCTTTGGGAAGATTCTAGATATATATCCTATGATTTCCTGGATTTTTTGATATAGCAATCTGAAAACCAGACCCTAAAAACGTTCTTTTTGATATAGCAATCTTTTATTTCTTAGTACAACCAAAAATAATGAAATTTGTAGCACAAGATCCCAGTGCAAAATAGAACACAATGATGGTGGTTTTGCTGCAATTTGACACCGGTAAGTCCACTTACTAAAAATAGTATATGCTCTAAATAGTGAGATTCTAAAAATAGTAATTTTCCCAAATATCAAACTTTTAACATTCAAAACATCCATGAACAGTAAGAAACATCAAACAAGTTCAATTAGGTAACTTTCTAAAAATAACAAGTTGGGAAAAAATTGATTCTAAAAATAGAAAATCATCATCAGTAGAAATATCCTAAGTGGATTAGGATCTTCAAAAAATAAGGATTGTGTAAAATTTGCGAAAAATCAGTTTCTGACCCACCTACTAAAATAAAAAGTTTCAATTTTTGGTGCAAAAAGTTATTGGTGGCTCTATTTTCACTCATCTTATTACTTTTTGCCAGCATCGTAAGGTCAAGAAGTTGTTTTGTGGCCCAAACAAGAAATTAAACCCTCTGTAATCTCTCAAAGCATCATTCCTGAAGTGATCCCTACAAATCACAACTTGATGTAAGAAGCTGGAATGACAAGAAAAGGCCACCGTGAGTGATTCTAGCAATCATCTCATGCTCTCAAACAAAACATACCTCTCGAGAGTGTTTCTAAACACTTAATCAAGCCTTGGTGATGAAATCAATGCAAGCTAAAGGTTAAAACATGTGATTATTCCTCAATTTCCATTTAGAGATCAACCTTGTTATCATGAAGAGAAAACCTATCTAATCAAGCAAAGGAATGTCTAAAAACCATAGGGATGTTTCTACTCATGGTCAAGAAAGTGAGTGGTGAAGAGGTCATCATGTTCATAGGCGAAGTGTGAGTGCATCAAGGTGGAAGAAGTGAAATCAGGAACATTATAAGGTCAGCAAAGAGTTTGAAAAGAGTCAAGAACTCCATTGAAATTCAAACTCATCAAGAGGGTGATTATCATAAGCATGATGGGAGAAGCTCGATGTGAGTAAAAATAGAAGTCATCTCAAGCAACATATACCTCATGAAGTGTTTATAAACACTTAATTCATGCTTGCTAATGAGCACACATATTAAGGGTCATAGAAGGTGGAATTTGTTGTGTTTCAGTGTAATTTGGAGGTCAAAACATGTAACTCATCATCAAGCTCCATTCAGAGCTTAATCCTTCCATCTGGAGAAGGAATTACATTTCCACAAGGAGAATATTGATAGAAAAAATGGTGTTCAGGTGTTGTAGACATGTTTCACTCAGGTAACAACTTGGTCAAGGGATTGGATTGTGAAGTGAAAAAGGGTGTCATTGTAGACACAAAATCACACACTTTGGGTAATTATCTATTCCTAATTGCATACTACCAATCTTAGGATTCCTTAAGTAATAAAAGGACTAATTAATCCATGTCTTTGGCCATATTTGATTTCTTTCTATTGTCACTTTTTGTCTTCCACACCTTCTTGCTCAATCTTACCTCCGACCCTTCAATTTTCTCTTAGTCTGAACACCAATTCCCAACCAAGACATCAGCGTCAGGCGCCCCCATCCCCTCTGGGCACCCCTAACCTCTTTGTACTTTACTCACATCTTTTGGGTCCTTTCTAACCATTTGAGCATCTTATATTTTTGGTAATCGGCCTTTTCAGGGTTAATTATGAAATTCAAGCAAGGGAATCATATAAATATAAAGTTATGTGATCATAATAAGGGACCAAGAACTAAGCATTAGCTATCACCACCTAAGGTTGCATCCAAAGGTTATTCAAGATCATTCAAGCATCCATTCTAACATCCATTCAAGGGCGAGGGACTGCATTCTTCTGTATACACTTCATAGGAGAGGAATTTCATTCTATTTCATGCACACATCTACTACATTTTCTTACATCTAGCTATTTGCTCATTATCAAGTGCGACACGCACAAGAGCCACCTAAGGAACAATTCTACACGCACGCACACACACACACACACCTAGAACTACATTGGGTCTAAAATATAGTGCAGTGCAAGGTCATAAGATCACTTGTTTGACAAATGAGGACAATTTGACCCCTCATTTGCAATTTTTTATTTTTGGGATTTGATGTACTCTTGGGGGTTTTGTAGGTCAATATATCATTGCAGGTTATCAGTGACCTCAGAGATCATTTTCTGAAATACTAGCAACAAAAGGTGAAGGACAACCAACAACTTGTGGCCAATCAAAGATGTTTTTCTGAGCATTTTGGCAGTCATAGGCACCCAGTATTGGTCTATGGCACCTGCAGGTGTCCCTGCTTCTTTCCAGGCACCCTATTCCATGAAGATCATCAACTCGCACATTTTTCAGAGGCTCTATATGACACTTCTCCCTCTCTATTCACCTTGTCAGCACTTCGGCACAATCCATATTTTGTTTTGAATAAGCTAATTCTTCTTTCCTCCTCTTTGCAACTAGGGTTTCATATTTACTAGCTTAATTTTCTTGGGTCTATTTATGTACTTAATCGCCTACTCATTTACTATTATCTTGCAATTAGCATTATGCATCTATTCATTCAATATTTTCGTAATCAATCATTATGATCAAAAGTAAAAGGGGAAGCTCATGGAGCAGGTCGATAGTCATAATGTCTTGAATCTGCCATCACCTCTCCAAAAAGCAAGTTAAAGTGAGCTAATTAAGCCATCAAGGCACTCAAAACCATCATGTGTGAAGAATCAAGGAATCATATTTTCCCATGGGAGGTGTATGAGAAAGAAGGTATGTAATCATTCCAAATTTGATTTCATTCAAGAAGTACTCTAGATTTGAGAAAGACAAATGGGTGATCTCCACGTGAATCTCCATGTATGCAAGAAAGAGATATCATCCCAAATTCATTTGATGTCATTCACAATAGTGTTATTAAACACTCAATCAAACATTTGGTAATGTGGTCACTCCTCAAAGGAAGAAACATCGCAACCAAATCTCATGTCAATGCAATCAAGGGCCATTGAGCAAGAATCTTCAAAAAGAAAGATAATGAAAATAGGGTTCACGGAGGTTCTTTATTCTAGGAAGCTTCATAAGAATGTGAGATTCTTTGAAAAATCCCATAGATCCTCTTAAGATAAGTAATATTGATCTATTGTTTCCCTCTACTCTTCATTGTCATCCAAATGTGTCTTTCTGGGTGATGAAACCTTTTTGTAAGAGGCATTTGAGCAAGAAATTCCATGAGTATTCTAAGGATGATCCCATTCAAAGAAGATTATGGCGATAGAAATTTTATGAAGGTTATGATCTTCATTTAGAGCATCATATTTGTAATAATGGGTAATAATCTTTGTTTTAGTTATTGTCATTCACTTGGTAGTGTTCTTAAACACTCACCTAAAACCTTATAATATGATCATGCCTTGAGGAGGAAAGACATTTTCATCACCTCATTTCATTCTAACAGGTGGCCACATGACAAGAATTTCACTCAGGGGTAATCCTTTCACCTGCACGATGAAGACCCATCTCAGTAAGAGAAAGAAAGACACCAAAATATTTGAGCATCATGGAGTTAGCATCTATCTCTTGGTCACAGAAGTGAATTATGAAGGTCTAATGAGAAAGTGATGCTTATTTCCTAACTCTTGTTATGGAAACCATCATGTTTCTATCACAAAGTAGATATCATAACAAAGTTCTTCAACATTATTTTAATGTCTTGGACTGTTTCTATAACTCCACAGATGGTCACTTAGGAAACAAGTGAAATCAAGAACATCATGAAGCCTAGCAGGTGTTGAGACATCAAAATTCAGGTAATTAAGGCAATAGTCATAAGAAGCATGAAAGGAGAGGATCATCATGGGCGGTGGCAATGGTCATCCCAGGTTCAATTTTCATTACCTCACAACAATGTTTCTAAAAACTTATTCAAAAATTTATATTATCCTTGCATCTCACAATAGGAGGAAGCATATGTTATCTCAGTGTTTCAATATGACAAGTGATTAGAGGTCAATATTCTCATCCATGAAGCGTTTCCTCAAAGGACAAGAGCTCATTCTGGTAACTCTCCCTCAAGGATCATGAATGCCTAGTTCTTCATCGAAAAAGCTTCATCTTCATCATATCATTCAACCCTTCTCTCTCTATTTATTTCTCTCCTTCTTCTCTCTCCATATTCTAATTTTCCATTAAGAATGTACTTTTTGCTATTTCATCCTATTCACTTAAGTGACCTCTAACATTTAACATAGTAAGGGTCCCTTTTCACTAATAAGAAAAAGACTCACCTCCCAGGAATATGAAAGGTCTCAAGTGATGGGGATGGGTGAAAATTCATGTGGGGGGTAGATGAAGAGACAATTTGTAATGTTATAAATTGGAATGGCTTCTCCATTCCAAGGGGTTGAAAATTGTTGATTGATTGTATGTTATTGAGATTTACCACTACTACATCAAGTAATAAAAGTTGCAATTCTTTTATTCATTTTCTTATGTTCCTCCACTCTCCCTCTCTCTCTCTCCCTCTCTCTACTTTCCAACTTTACATACATGATAATCTTGTAAAACTAAGAAAGGTGTTTGCGCCTTTGATAAATGAGTCGATGGAATTATGTGTTTATGGTTTTTTGGTATAATCATTATTTGCATTGTTGTGTTCTTCTAATTGAATGTGGACCTACTCAAGTCACTGTATGTGAATTATGTAAGTATGCTCACAACATTAAGCCTCTCTCTCATTATATCCCTAAGTCCCCTTTACCTTCCGTCACTGCAAATTCTTCCATTATATCTTGTACAAACATTTTCCAAAGATTTAGTGGAGTATTCATGTGTGATCCCCGGCCTAAAGGCCACCCATAGCTTTAGGTTAGTTTACATTCAATAATGGGAGTCTCTGCATACACAAGAAGGAGGGGCTTAGCCTCATGACCATTGGTGGAAACCAACAATTTACAATGCGATCAATTATTTCACCAACATATCCATTAAGTTGTCTCATTGATGGGTTTATTGCAATGGATGCAATAAGGAAAGGAAATACATGGACTAATAATTAGATAGGGAGTTTGCATTTGTTTTATGCGTATAATGCAATTTTTTTATTCTTACAAAGTAAAGAAATATATTATTTGTTATTAACAATATTTAAATATACTTTTCTAACATAAAATTCGTTTGTGGAATGCAAACTAGTTATAACAACACTCTTAGGAAGGGGTCCATTGAGGGGGTTGTTGCTCCTATTTTTCTTGAGCAGGTGTTTTGTGAAGATGAAAATTTAGGGAAACAATAAATTTTAGAATCTTTTCCAAGGTTTTTGGAGGAGAGTTTAAGCGGATGGTAAACAAGATGAGCTAGAAGTTTCCCTCACCCACTTCTATTTTTTAGGAACATATTATGCATGCCATATGTCAATTTATAAGTGAGCAAATTTGTTTTAAAATTTTGTTGTAAATTAAAATATTATAGTTTTAAATGTATCCCTTAAAAATTGGAGCATATTCTTAAAAACTATACCGTGGGATCACTTTCATTATAAATACTCCTAAAATTACTCTCTAGTACCAACTAACAAAATTTAGGTGCCCCTTCCATGGGACCACTTTTTTATGGTTCAAAAGCTTCTCCTGCAACCTTTATTTCCTTAATAGAAATTGTGTACATTTATGTGTTAGTTATTTTGAACCAATAATAAACATGTGCATATTGGCCTTCTACAAACACCTGTGGATGTTGATGCTACTATGATAACTAAGTGACAATGAGAAATTTTAGCATGTCATTATGTCTTCAACATCATTTTTTTCCATTACTTTGGATTTTACATAATATTCATTACAGTGGTCTTGCATATTGTTAGTTGGCCAACTTTCAATATAACACTATTTATTATAATTTTAAAAAATAATATTATATTTACTTGTTTCATTAAAAAAAATCTACTCAGTGTCAATTAGTTTTTTTGATTATATGTCATTATATTTTCTTCATATTGTGTATTTAAACTGTATATGTTTTGTATATTTGGGGTTCTCTTCTCTAAACTACACTTTGATTTAAATATATGTATAGATTCCAAAATAAATATGGGATTTTAAAACTCTCACCACCCTTGAAAAATATTGTTTTCGGTTCTAGTTTTAGGACATTTAAATGAAGGTCCAACTCTTTGACTCACTAGTCACACCTACCCTCTTGTATGGTTATGAGGTCTTGGAACCATACCTTCAAGTTGAAAACTAAAAAAAATAGAGAGAGTGATGATCCCAATGATATCCAAACTTATTCATGTCAAGAGATCAATCCCTCATGCCATCATCCTTACATAATTTGGCATGCTAATGTTACTCATTGCTTCAATGATCTTTCATGTAGTGACTAGGATTCAAAGACTAAGGTAATTGGGTAGATCCCACAGTGGTCACTTTAGGTACCTATACTTTGCTTTCAAATCATCTATGGAGTAAGAAAAACATGGGGTCGATTCATGTTGGTATATGATAGACTCCTCATTTTTTACCTCGTTAATATTGATATTGAAAAGCTACCCTACATAGATTTCCCGCAGATGTTCCTCAGATCTCCAAGAGAGATATAAACAATGACATTCATATTGATATTTAAAGGGTATATGTTAAGTCCACATGGACTCAACCTAAAGAGTCACTCACCTAAAAACTTCAACACTACTTTGACTTTTATTTGTATTTTAGTGATGGGTTCATCCAAGCTCTAGGATACACAAAATTATGGTTAGCTTACAACATAAGAGTTCCCCTTTCTCAACTCAAAGTTTCCTCCCATCATCTTTACAATGAGACAAACTTTCATATCCCTCAAAAACATTGTCTTTGTTAGATTTTCTCTTTCAATCCTAAGACCGAGGACCATTTTGTTCTCGGGTCCTCTCCTTATTATGTAATAAGGTGGTGATTCTTTAACCTCTTCAAAGACTCTCTTGGATCTCTAAGAACATTCATGTCATGTGAAGATCAAATATGTTGATCCCTCTTCCTCTAAGAGAAGTTTGACCTTCACCAATGACTTCTCATTTATACGAGTCTCTAAAAGGGGCTTGCACCAGGTTAGTTACATGTTACTTCCAACCATCTAAAATTATTGGCAGGAAGAGACCCCATGTCCATCCTCCAAATTTATATGTTAGACCAACGAGGCATCATAGACTCAATGACTCACATGTCTTTGTACCTATTACACATTTCTTCACCATTTTGAGTGTTAGAAGTGTTTCTCCAAAGTAATAAGGTTCAACTCACAATGCAAGATCCCTCTCTCTTTTAGTCTCTTTATATCTTTGTTGGATTGTTATTCTTACTATTTCTCTTATTTAGTCTCTCTTTTGTATTATTTTGGATGTGCCATGACACTCCCTTTTCTTCTTCTTAACCTTTTGTGAACATTAATTTATAAATTAAATTAAATTAAGATTTTGTACTACTTAATATATTTTTATTTTTGTTTTAAATTTTACATGGCCTATACAACTTTATTTATTGTAATTTTTATAATATAATGTATCAACTCATTTCATTAGAAAATAAAAATTCTTCAAATTTAAAGAGCTAATTAATTTTTTTGATTAAATGTAATTGATTTCATGACCTTCTACTAAAATGATTTTATGGTATTTTTCAAAATATTAAGTAAATACTTCTTAATAAAATTTAAATATATTTATAGTCTGACTTTACTTTGAAAAAATATTGAGCTTTCAAAGTATAATTCCCTAAAATATATAATTACTTTTATCAGTTCCTACTTTAGCGTAGCTTGCACATGTGTTCAATAATTTAAAAACTCAACTAATCGATTTCTTTTAATTTTTTGATGTTCTAAAGTTTGTAAAATTTAATCTATATTTTTTTATCGATAAACAAGGGTTGTAGGGGTCCATTTTCTGTCTATAGTCATATTTCAAAAAATTACATCTCATATGTTGATTACATCATGTCAAACCAGAATTATGTTACAACTATATGGAATAAACTCTCTAGGATTCACTTCTTCTATATTAAATACATATTCATATTTGGATTTGGAAACCTATGCCAATTTAGCTACACATATACAAAATTTGGGCAAAGTTTTTCCCTCGACCAAATTGATCCCAAACAAAAAAAGAGGGACCCTCCCCCTATTTTGAAGGTGACTCAACTATCTTCATCTTACCATCATTGACAACATGAAAGCCTTCCTTTTTTATATGTAAGAGGAGGATTTTATAAACCTACCTATATTTTAGTGTGCAATCACCCTTGGGATCTGAAAACTTCATCTAAATGGGCTTTGTAAATCTCCTAATTTCAATTTTGAAATGGTGGCGAGAGATCCAAGGGACTTCATTCTCTAGTAAGGCTTGCAGAGACAATCCATAACCATTGAAAAGTGTTTCTCTAATTAAGTGTAAGCAACCACAAAAATAGAATCTTATTGAAACTCAGGTGAAACTTGAAATGGTAGATTCTCCAAAACTTGATCCAACATATCCCTATGTTTAGGTTTAATGAAGAGAATTCCCATAACAACAACCACTTGCCTATGTGACACCACTTTTAACAAATTATTTATAAAAATGGAGGCAGTCTCTGAGTTGACGTGATCCATTCCTTCCAATCCCAAATAAGAGCCTAGGACATCCAAGAAAGTAAACTAGAGTTCCCTTGACTACAAAATGAAAATCCCCTTTAACCATCTTGATTTTTTTTGAGAAAAAAATTGTATTACCCACATAGTCCCTATGAGATTGGTCCAGATCGTTGGGACAAAGAACACTAGAAATTCTGAAACTAGGATTTTATACCAAGGGAAGCCAATCTTGTGACAATGTTAGTGATGAAAATGATGAATGGACGTCATTGTGAAGAAGAAGTTATTTTTCTTCAAATGATTCTATAACCAGAGAGAGAGAGAGCCAACAAATGTTCCCTTTGAGTTATTTCAAGATGTATTTACATGCCTTCTAGAAGACAAACACAAGGTAGTTTTGCATGAACTTGGACTAGATAGCTAATACTGATAAAGCTGATGGATCTATGTCTAGGTGAAATAGGTCAAAGGTAAATGATGATGCCACTAAGTTAGAAGCCCCTATTGTGATTGAAGAGTGGCATTTACCGACATGATCCTCTAGATCTAGCTCCAGATGTACTAAGTAAATTTGTTATCCTATTTAGCATGTCTATAAGTAATTGGTGTGAAATCCATCATTCTATGTCATTCTATAAGCATTTTCTTGGTTTACTTCAAAATTGCGAAAAAAAATATCAATTTTCCAAGTTTGAGAAATACATACTTTCAGTGCCTTAATAATAATAAGCATCATTACTTATTTCATATTTCTTAAGTGGTCAATACCAAATTGTCCTTGGCCATACTGGATTCTTCTCAGTAATGCCATGACTTTAGCTTCACTGCATTCATCATCCTCATTGAGAATCTTGAGGGATATGTTGCCTATGATTAAAGATCTTGAATAATTCTGAATGACATATACCAAATTCAGATACTCTCATTTATTGGCCCATGTAGAGATTGGGATCGTGTGGATTTAACTTGAACCAATCCTATGTTGTGCAAGATGTTCACCAATTTCGATGTAGCCATGCCCAGGGTTATTGTCCTTGAGGCCATATTTAGATTTCTTGAGTCTTGCATACACTTGGCCCATTAACAAGACCAGGTACAGAAACATATCCAGTCATGGATTTGAGTCATGATAGACTGTCTTTTTTTAGGTGTCCATTCAGGAAGGCACATGTTATGTCCATCTAATGGAATTTCTCAACATAATTATGCAGCGAGACAGTTAGATCCATTTCTGATCGTTTTGATCTTAGCTTTATAGAGATAAAATCTCTCCTCGTGGTAAATATGCACTTATTTTTTTGCATACACCATAAATGCTAAGATCATCTCTATGAAGTACTTTTAAATGGTCCCATATGCTTTGTACTTTGTTTTGATATATCCATCTGAGCCTATGTGTGGGATGATTGGACCTGGTTGTATCATCACATTTATAGTAGACAAGCTTCCCCCTCAGGCGTTAGATTTTCATTTACTGAGTTGCATATAGCCAATCCCATGACACTTTCTTTCCAAGATTTTGACTGTAGAAGGCTTCTTATGTGATTGTAGAGGGCTCATATGATTCAATAACGCAACTCACAAAAGATAATGTGGGATCACTGCATTCTCATTCATTAACACCAATCTACAATTAATATGGTCCCTTGGTGGATGCCATCCAAGTGCAACATCTAATTTTCTTGGGAGGCAATCCTTGTAACATGAGAAGCCTTGTACAACATTCAATAAGGTGAGATTCACGTTGTGAATAATGTTCCCATGGGTAACGTTATTTTGACCATGATCATCCCTATCATTCCCCATCATGGTCTGCTAAAGATCATCAGTGGAATCCATTAGCTGTAAAGTACATTCCTTACAACTGGTGAAAATTCCCTACATCATACTCAAAAGTCTAGCCCGCAGTAAGGGGAGCACTTGCCAAATTCTTCCTTTTTCTTTTTTTAAATCAACATGCTTAGTTATGGTGTCCCAATTTTCTAGCCACTTTGGATCCTCATAGATATGTACCCAGAGAGGCCCAAACTTACATTATAGCCAATTGAAGATCTAGTATATGATGATTTTAAGTCTAATTTCACTAATCTATTCCAAAAGTTAGGTATGACTACATATTTTTCTACTTGCACCCGAATACTAAAAAGGTGTAAAAATTAACTAACTGCATTCCAGAATGAAGTTCCAAAGATGCTGATCCCCAATGTGGATGTCTGACTCCATCAAGAGTAATTGTGGGCACTCTATTTAACAAATACACATTTTTCTTTGTTGATTCTTCCCAAAATGTCTTTACTAGTCCAGAATCATCGATCATGCATCACTCCTAATTCCTATGTTTGGATATCCAAAAATATTAGTCTAATCCCCCCATTTTTATTAGGGAGACAAACCTTTCTCCATTTGATTAGGGATATTTTCCTTTCCTCCTCAGTGCCCTACCATAAAAAATATTGAGTGATATTGATTAGCTTATTCCTAACTCCAATAGTGATTCTCGTTACCAATATCATATAGATGGGAAGGACATCAAAAACTAATTTTATGAGGGTGTGAAGGTTAATTACCTTCCTTTCCAAGAGTTGAGATGTTTATGGAATGCCTAAATGATAGGTTCCCATAAGGAGGACTTATCAGCCCCTAATAATAGTGGGATACCTAAATATTTATATGGGAGAGAGCCGATGTTGAACCGATGGTGTCCTGGATTTAAGATTGAAGGTGGTTAAGGGTGTTGAAAATGATATCAAATTTTGACCCATTAATTTATTTTGCTAATGTGAGTGTGTAGGAATTTAGAGTTATCTCAATGACCAAAATTTCTATTTTCTTTGATTATTTAGAAAGAATGGTTTCATCAATAAATTATTGATGAGAGAAGAGTTCCATGTTTGTTATAGTTTTTTTACCTTGAATCTCATGTAATTTTGTATCATTCGAAATTATGCGGTACATAACTTCAACCATTATAATGAAATGGAAGGAGGATAAAGGATCATCTTTCCTCAATCCCTGAGTTGAAGAGAAAAATCTAGTTTGGGAACCATTAATCAGGATAGAGAAGTGAGGATTGGAAATACATACAAAAATCCAATTGCATAAGTCTCTGGAAAATTTGAATTTCTCAGTAACTTTCATTAGGGATTGTCAGTCATCCCGATCATGTGTTTTAATTATGTCAAACTTGATAATCATGCCTTTTTTATTTTTTATGATTAGGGAATGGATACCTTCACGAGTTTTGATAATAGCCTATGATATCAACCTACCATGGACAAAAACACTTTGCTCAAATGATACGACATTCTAAATCACCCCTCAGATCTTGGATGCCAAGATCGTAGAAATTCTTTTATGGACAACATTGTGAAATGAAATTGGTATGAAATCAAAAAATGATTCAAAATAGTCTTTCTTATAGATTGGGGAGATCCAAGTTTTATTTAAATCCCCTAGGATTTGCATGGAATTTTTATATTCTTTGACCACATTGAAGAGATATTTGCTAATAATTTTCTATAATTCTTGAAATAAAGCAACAAAAAAATCCACCAAGGATAGGAACCTTACCTATTTCCATGTTGAAGAGGGCATAGTGGATTTCCTCTCTTAAGACTCGGGCTATAACTTGAAATATTATATAATATAGACTCAATTCCCAATTAGTTAGGGAAAATCATACTACTGCAGATGCAGAAATGACACTTAGAATTTTACCATTTAAAGGGATGTGATGATTTCATCTATTATTTGGTGTAATTCCTAGGTCATGTTCTAGGTGCAAGAAAAAACCTTTATTTATAGTTTCTCTACATGGTTAATCCTTAAAATATGCATCTTAAAAATCGTAGAGTAGTTATTGATCTGTGAGCCTTATAAACTAAATTTGGTTCAATCACTTTCATGGTTAGTGATATATCTACATAATTCTCTAGTGTTGAAGATAAGCAAAGGTTTCACATTGTAGATTATCTCATGGAGTTATAATCTTAGGAAAAAATAAGTGGTATTACATTTTGCAATGTAGAGTGGGAAAGAAAAAATGCATTATGAGCTCCGTGGAAGCATATCAAACTCAATTTTCAACAAGGATAACCTAGATTAGTTTTATGGATATATATTACGCTAAAATCTAGTGGAAAATTTTCATGTTTCCATAGAACATGTTTATTAAAACACTTTCAAATTATATAATCTTGTTTGTAGATAGAAACTTGTTATCGAGTTTCACCCCTTCGATTCCCCTGACAGGTTTGAAGGTCATGTTACAATAATAGCCCGATATGGTCTCATAACTTCCATCAAGTTGTTGAGTATTCTAAATCATCTATGGATCCGTGAAGAATAATATTCATCCAATGTGTAATTACTATACACCTTATGTTTTGAATTTGAACATGCTTGACCTTGAATTTAGGAAATAGTGCAAGAATTAAGAGTGGATCGCCACCATATTAATCACTTAATAAAAATAATTATAGAAGAAAATATTGTTTGGAGAACCAAGAAAAATATAAAGTCAAAGATTCCATTCAAGCAACAAGAAAAGAGATGGAAAATGAAAGGAAATTTAAAAGGAAGGTGTAGGGGAGAGGGGCTAGTAGTGGTACACCCTAAGTTGAGGGGTCCGCAAAATCAATTGTTTATCATATGGGATTGTGATTTTTTCACTAATATGTAGTTCAAATTTGTGTTAGCTTATATTTTTTCTTTGGAATGTTCAATTGGAGGGAAAACCATATTTTGAATTGATTTAAAACAATAAATTTGAGTTACACTACAACCATGTGTAATGCCATAATTTTTTTTTAAATGCAAGAACACTAAATTTTCAAATTTTATATGTAATGCACAATTAAATATTTCAAGTTTTCAAGTGTATATTGCATAACTATAAATTGTCACATATTTCTAGACAAAACAACATTCTTCCAACATGAAGACATTGAAATAAAAAGTTCATGGTTTCATTATGATCTCAAATGATAATCTTACAAGATTCTTAGCAACAAAAAAAAAATAGAAACTTTATTAGTAATGATCAATTTTTTCAAGAAACAATAAGTACAATAATGGTTGTCTACAAGAGTGTGATAGACTTTACAAAGCCACATTTATTTACAAAATGAAGGTAATGCCCTCCAAAAATGAGAAAGACCTAGATGGTAAGAGGCTCCAACTATCTCTAATCTTTAGCTCCAACTCCAATACTCCTACAGGAGAATCCAACTCCAAGAGACATATGGCTTGTTTACCACCCACCCAATAGGCATCATCACATACCCTTCCATGGTTGGAAGTCATGCTAGCCTCCCCCAAGCCCATGGGAGAGAGGAACAAGCTTTCACAAAGTGCACAAATATAAAGGGGATAAACACACAACAAGAAGATACATAGGACCATTTAACCACTTAGACAAACTACTATACAATGATAAAACAACAACATGAGGAGAACAAGGTCAACCTCATAAGGGGGAAGAGAGGAAGTAGGATGCCCAAATCAAAGGTGTCCAACCATAGGAGCACTAACAATTACATGTTATACAAAACTCCTTATACCTCAAAATCATTTATCCTCCTTATTCCTCCTTTATGTCTATAAAAATCCTTCTTGGGAGGATTTTCAAACCCAAAATGGTTTCCTCACCAAGAATGGGGAAAGGTTCAAGCCGTATGAACATTTCTCCCACCTTAAACCATATGAGGGGATGAGAAGGGACCTTCATGGCTTGACCAATAACTATGAGGTTTGAGAGGGAAATCCCTCTCTCTTCCCCTACATTCTCAAAAAACCATCATTTCAAATGATGGTGGAGAGAAACCAAAGAGAAACAACAAGAACAAGCAAAAAACTACATTCACCATACAACTTCACAATACATCATTTCACACACATCATTTCATTGATCAAACATAGTTATCAATATAAGCACAACTAAGAAATAAAAAGGGTTAATAACCCTACCTCTACAATACTTTCCAAGACTCTAAGCTTTTCCCTTTGTCCAAGCTCACCTTCAAGCTCCCAAAATTCTCCAAGTTCTCCCAAAAAAATGAACCAAGAAGACCCCTTCCTTCCACATGAGGAAGAATAAGAAGAGGAACCCCAAAAATTTCCTCACCAATGGGAAAGGTGACAAGTGTCACCCCCTCTCCTCTCAAGAGTCAAAGATTCCAACAACCAAATAAGTAAGAGTAAACTCACCTTTTATCCCTTATCACCCAAAATACTAAAAACTAAAATAAAACAAAGTGGAGAAACTTTTAACAAAAACACACAAACCAACCATCTTACATGGATGGTGACTAAGGAGGGTAAAATGGGAGGAAAACTCCCTCCAAACCTTGGAAATAAGCCCCCCTACCTATTAGGTAGGGTCCAAGGGCCTATTTTCATGCTAAGGGAACCCCCAAACTCAAAAGGGGTCCCTAAAATTGCCCAAAATAACCCAATTTCGGGTTTGGCATGCTTGGGAACAAGGGTAGAGGGTGTGGGGTCCACCCAAGGTTCACATGTGGTCCCCAATCCCTTTTACCAATACACACACACTTTCTCAAAACCAACACTTAACTTAAGGTAAGATCATTAAACCCCTAAGCTAGTTTACTTAATAAAACACACCCTAAACCTAATTTTTTTTTTTTCAAAACATAGTTACATTACAATTGAGGGGTTCACCCATGGTACCCAATTAAATACATCTATTCTAAGGCCTCAAACATTTAGCATGGTTAGGACTAAGCCCATAGGCCACTCGTGCACAATTGTGTAGCTACCTTGAAACTCATGCTCTCCTATACTTGTCACCTGCACACTCATTACACACATTTACCGCATCTGTCCAATATAATAAATATCATATATACATCACAATATTCAATCAAACTTATAATTTCCTAACATAATTAAACAATTGATAGTGCAATGCATACAATTACCCACATAGTTTGCCATGAATCATCCACCAAATAAAATTACAATGACATACACTTAGGTTAGCATGAAAATTACCATCATTAAATCCAAAACACTATATCATTAATCAAATCAACCACAAGAGACTAACATCTAACCAATAAGTCTATCATATAACCCTGTTAGTGTCATCAACATCATAAGGAATATACCAATATACGAATCTAGTCCAATTGGTGCTACGCACCCAAAATGCCAAAATGTCCATGAGGATAAAATATCATAGTAAAATGTCCAAAGTCTACCAAATTATCAATCAAAACATGTCTAGGCATAAAGGAACCAACAGATAACTAGAGCTATAAAAACGTGGGCACTACATCCCCCTCTCCTAGAATTAGAATTCCTCTTGGAAGTCATTAGAAGAGATAGGGATATCTAGCCCTCATAGGTGTAGCATCCTCCTAGGTAGCTGATGACTCATCATATCGGTCCCACTGCACTCTAACCTGGTCCAAATCTCAACCTCGAAGGGCCAACCTCCAGTGCTCCAGTATGCGTACAGGCTTCAATCTCCACTGCCCTCCGTCCTCTACTTGTAATGCCGACCAAACCAAAACATGAGAAATATCTGGTATATATCTACATAGTACAGAAACATGAAAAACGTCATGGGCCCGTGCAAGGCGTGGTAGCAAAGCTAGACGATAGGCAACTGGACCGATGACCTCAAGAATATCAAAAGGTCCCACAAAATGAGGTGATAGCTTAGAACCCTTTCCATAATGGATCAGACTCTTATCAGGACGAACTCTCAAGAAGACTTTGTCACCCACTGAGAAGTGACGATCGATCCTCTTGGTGTCTGCGTATGCCTTCTGGCGTGCTCTAGCCTGCTCAAGATGCTGTCGAATCAGAACAACCTACTACTCGAAATCCTAAAGATAAGCCGGCCCTAAAATAATCCTGTCATCTAGTCTATCCCAGCTCAAAGGTGTCCTGCAAGGTCGTCTATACAAAGCCTGATAGGGAGCCATGCCAATGGAGCTATGATAACTGTTATTGTAGGCAAACTCGACTAAATGCAAATAATCTTCCCACTTCTTCTGCTGGTCCATCACATACATCCTCAACATGTCCTCCAAAACCTGATTAACCCTCTCTGTCTGCCCATCTGTCTCTGGATGATAAGCCAAACTGAAATTAATCTGTGTACCCAAGGCCTCCTGAAAAGAAGTCTAGAAAACTAATGTGTAGATGGTGTCTCTGTCATTGATGATTGTCTTCAGAATCCCATACAATCTGACAATATCCTGCATAAACACTTTTGCGATGGCCTGTGCATTATAGGTAACCTTGGTTGGCGAGAAATGCGCAACCTTGGTCAACTTATCCACAGTGACCATAATGGCATCATGACGATAAGAGGACATAGGAAGTCCTACTATGAAATCCATGGAGATCACATCCCATTTCCATTCGGGAATGTCATGAGGGTATAAGAGTCCTGCGGAATGAGAATGCTCTGCCTTGACTCTCTGACACTCAAGACAACGTGCTACAAAATCTGCTATGTCTCGAAGAATACCCGACCAATAATATAACTCTCTCAAATCGGCATGCATCTTCTTCACTCCTGGGTGTGCTGCGTATGGGGCTCAATGAGCCTCAGTAAGGATGAAACTACGCAGATCACCTGCCTTAGGCACATAAATGCGCCTATGGAACCGAAGCAAACCATCTGACTCTAACATGCATCCTGAATATCTGCCCTCAAAAGAACCCCACAAATCCAACATCTGCCTAACACCCTCATAAAACCTGTCCTCTGGAAGATTCTCAAGTATCCTACCTCTCAAATCTGACTGCAGTGTCAAAGAACCAAGCACATGCCATCGTCTACTAAGTGCATCTGTAACAACATTTTCCTTTCCCTTGATATACTGGACCTCCATGTCATACTCACATAGGAACTCCATCCAACGTCGTTGACAAGCGTTGAGGTTTGGCTGAGAGAAGATATGCTGTAAGCTACAATGATCTATCCTCAAGATGAAAGGTCTACCCAAAAGGAAATTTCGCCAACACACAAGTGCATGAATAACTGCTGCAAGCTCTAAGTCATGAGTAGGATAGTTAAGCTCATAGTCCTTGAGCTTACGAGACTCAAAAGCAATCACCCGATGCTCCTGCATAAGAACTGCTCCTAAACCCTCTAGTGATGCATCCGTGCAAACAACAAAATCCTCTGTCGGGTCTGGAACTGCTAAGATGGGCACCGTGGTTAACCTTTCCTTAAGCAACTGAAAGGCCTGCTCACATTTTTCTGACCAATCAAACTTCTTCCCTTTCCTCTGAAGAGAAGTAATAGGGTGAGCAATCCTAGAAAAGTCCTGTACAAACCTGCGTTAATACCCTGCTAAACCCATGAAGCTCCTCACCTCAGTGACTGATGTGGGTGCTGGCCAATCCAAGATAGCCGGAATCTTAGAGGGATCTACGGAGATACCCTCGCCTGATATGATATGACCCAAGTACTGAATCTCTGTCTGAAAGAAGTTGCATTTTTCCAAGTTCCCATACAACTTCTGCTCTCTCAAAACCTGAAGTACCTGCCTCAAATGCTCCTCATGTTCCTCCTTGGAATGAGAATAAATCAATATGTCATCAAGGAACACTAAAACAAAGCGATCCAGAAATGTCCTGAATACTCCATTCATGAGGCTCATGAAGACAACTGGGGCATTGGTCAAACCAAATGGAACCACTGTGAACTCATAATACTCGTAACGTGTGCGAAACGCTGTCTTATGAATGTCTGCATATGAAATGCGCAACTGATGATACCCTGACTTGAGATTGATTTTGGAAAACACCCTAGCTCCCCGCATCTGATCAAACAAGTCATCAATCCTAGGGAGCGGATAACAGTTCTTTATTGTGACTTTGTTGAGCTGTCTGAAATCTACACAAAGCCTGAGAGAACCATCCTTCTTCTTCACAAATATGACTAGCACTCCCCAAGGAGATACACAAGGGTGAATGAGACCCTTCTCTAACAACTCTTCTAACTGAATCTTGAGCTCATGAAGCTCTGAAGTCATCATCCGATAGGGTTCCCTAGAAACTGGTGCAGATCCAGGCACTAAGTCAATGGTGAAGTCCACCTCTCTACTAGGTGGTAAACCAGGAAGCTCCCCTGGAAACACATCTACATACTCCCTCAAAACTGCGTGATCATCAAGGGGTGAATGCTCTGGAGTATTGTTCGAATGATCACTGATAGTGATAGCAAACAATTGGCAACCCTTACGCATGCTCCGCTTGAGTTGCTTAGCCGAGATCATGCGCAAGGAAATGGGTCTCTGCATCCCTAAAATCACAACTGCACTACCCAAATCATCCTGACACTCAATGACCTTCTCTTTACAATACACATTGGCTCGATGAGCCTTGAGCCAATCCATACCCAACACTACCTGATAGGATCCTAAAGGAATAACTCGGAGGTCAAGTGTAGTGGAGAAGACTCCCAAATCGAGTACACAACTCTCCACATATGAGTCCACGGTGAGTTTAGCCCCAGAGGCCAACTCAACATGCCAACTATCTGGCTGCCTAACCACCACTAGCCCACACTGGTCTACAATAGAAGGAGATATAAAAGAATCAAAATCACCTGAATCAAAAAGTACTGAGACAGAAATACCCTTGATAGTACCTGTCGTCTCAATGACGGTGGCCTGATCATCCTGGTGGTTGTCAACTGCTGCATACACATGATGGGTGCATCCCATGTCACCCACCGTCTGCTCAGATCTAGGATCTCTCTGCATATCCATAGTAGTGGGCTTGTGCGGACACATACACACATAATGGTCTGGAGCCCCACAAAATAAACATCCTCCTGTACCCCTCTGAGATGGGGTCCCTCCTGTGCTCTGGCGATCTGAACCTGCCGGTCCAACCCTAGTAGACTGCTATGAGTGGGCTGGCTGTGAGTGATGAGTACCCGGCCTCCTGTCTCTAGACCCACCTCACTAAAAAATCTGAGTCTGTCTAACCCTCTGTGCTGGTGTCCCTGATGTTGTGTCTGCTGTGATGGGTGTGTTATCCCGTAAAATTGACAAGGGCAATTTTACCGATAACCATACCGAAAATTTTGTTTCGATCCCTCGTTAGGGATCCTTCGCGTTCGAAACGTTGTAAAATCCCTTCCCGGGAAATCTAGTTTTCGAACTTAGTCTTTTTTGAGCCTTTTTTGGCTGGGCGCATGGATTTGCCTTGTAACACAAAGTTTTGGTGCGCCCACTTAAAAGCCTTTGGCGCATGGTTTTCCATGTTAGCACGTCTTTCGGTGCGCCAAAGGATGTTGAGTCTCTTTTGCGTGCGCCAAGGCGCATGCGCCTTGTTAACATTGCTTTTGTTGCTCCACTTTTCGGTGCACCCAAGGGTGCACATAATCTCGCTGCAACACAAAGTTTTGGTGCGCCAAAGGGCGCACGCTTTCCCCTGTCGAAAACAACTTTCATGCGCCATTTCAAAAGTGGTTGGCGCATTGATGACCAGTTTTTCTATAAATATACGTGCGCGCCCAATGTCATTTTCATTCTTTTGCAAAGCACGAGATCGTTCTGGACTTGTCAGCCTCTGCTCCGTCATTTTCATCGCCCTGTGGACCCGCTCTCCAAACTTTTGCTATATATCCAAGGTGAGAGGTTCTCCCTCTTCTCCGTTTTGTGCTTTCAGTTCTTTGAGTGTTCTTGGTCTGTGTTTTGGCTTGCTGGCCGGTTTTAAAATGAGATTATGATTAAGCTAGCTCCTCCCCTGTGCTGTCTTGTCTCATTTTCTTCTTCTTTTCCTCCTCCCTTCCCTCCCTCTTTCCAGATCTGCTGGTAAAGAGTGTTGTTTTGAAAAGGCTTGGTCTAAAAATCTTTTTATGAAACCTTATATGTCCAAGCAACCTTTGAAATGGAGGAAAGAAAGAAAAGGTTTGAGCTATGAGTTTAGTTCTGTGGCGCACTGGCGCGCCTTGTTACACTAAAAATAGTTGCGCCCCTTTTGCACATCTACCCGCCCTGTTACATGATCTGAACCCGCGCCAATGGCGCACCCATTTGTCATGTTGCATCTAGAACTCATGCGCCCTCAAGGCGCGCCTTTCTCGCATGCTACAAGTGTCGATCCCCGCGCCCCCTTTAAAAGCATCTGGCGCACCATTTATCCATGTTACATCCCGTTTCCATGAGCCAAAGGACGCACCCAGCTTCCATGTAACACAAGCCTTATTCGCGCAAGTATAAAGCTATAAAGGCGCGGACGCACCCCCGATTGCAATAACATGATGTTTTGTAAACCCTTTTGGCGCACGAAAAGTCCATGTTACACGATCAATCCATGCAACAAGGGGCGCACCGAATCCCAATGTAACACACAATTTTCATGCGCCCTGCTATAAAATGCAATCTGCTACATCCATGCGCCATGCGCCTTTGGCACCAGTATAACCTCTTCAACACTCTTTTTCTGTGCACCTTATCCATTTAGCCTGCAACATGCAATTTTCATGCGCCCTGCGCCCTAAGCCTTAAAATTTCTAACCTCTTTCTTCTGCAAGCATTCCAATGGAAGATCAAATGACTAATTCAACTTTTGTGGATTGGGTCTCACTTCTTCTTCATGTAGATCAGCAACTGAGTTCGAAAGAACACATGTCTACGTCAAGCAAGAAACCCACCAAACCAAGAGGAAAGGCTAAGCTGACAAAAGAAGAGATGAAACACAAATATCAGAGGGTCAAGATGCCCGAATCGCAAGCTGAGTGCAGTATGGATGTCAGAGACTCAGAATTGGGTCACATTGACATGGAGGAATTCTGGGTTAGGACTCAGAAAGTTACAAGAAGTCCATGGATGGAAAAGTTAATAGGCAGTGCCCTGCACTTCGCCGGAGGAATCCCCTGTCAGCGCTGTCAACAACAAATTCATGATGGTGATTGCCCATTGTTACAACAAAGAGACAAGATGTGTCGAAAATAGCAAGGGCGAGGTAGTTATAAACCTCACTGCCCATCATTTTGAAATAATGCTCGGCATCCCTCACCACCGGAACTTTGTGGCTGTTAGCCAACAAGAATGCATCAAGGCCTGGGAAGACAACGAAGACAAGTGCGATGCAGTTGATGAATGAGGTCTACCTAAAGAAACAAGAAGGTGGTGACCTGCTGGCCACAGACTATCCACCGAAGTGATTTCTCAGACGAGCTCAGCGATACTATCACCTTCCTGAGAAAAAGTCTTCGGACTTTCAGATGCCCACAATTTCCATAAGTGGATGCTGCGGTACTTGGAGACAATGAATAAAAATTTACCCGATCAGCGCTTTTTGCTGGGGTGAAATAATAAGCAGCACCATCTCTGAGCAGCTACAACAGTTCGCCACAACAGGAGTGTTCCATATGAACTCCTATGTAGTCTACGCTGGCACGCGTCGGCAAGGGATTATCTGGGGCTGAACCGAAGTGGAGTATGGCCTCAGGCCAAGATATTTGATTACTACCCAGAGCTGAGGCTGGAGAATAGCATCCAACATTTCGCAAAATTTAACGATGCATTCTTCTATCATGTCATCTGCCTACTGAAGCCAAACATGACTCATAGCCGGACGACCAAAAACATAGTGGCAGTCACAGAGAAATGGGGGGCTCTATTCACCCAATTTCCCACGTTCACCTATCTGAGGGCTGCCAACGTTTTGGGAGGAGCCAACTCAGGCTACCAAGGTATGCTGGGCCTAAACTGATTCTACTAGAACTGTCAAGGCAACTGGTCACATACCATGAGAAGTGCCTCAAAAGAAAGAAGGGTGGAACTCCTTTCCCCCCTCACAGTGGGCCGATACACATGCTCCACCCACCATAAGGTGAAGGAAATGTTCGCAGAGCTGGAGCTACTCAACTTGAAGCATGACTTCCCAGCCAGGCCTACCTTCGACCCAAGAAGCTGCCTGCCAAAAGCGAAGCTCGATCCGATCCATGTCCCTCAAATTGAGGATATTTTACATTAACGTTCTCCATGAGGCGAAACTCAGAAGAAAGGATCACTCTCGCTTGGCATTGGTGGAAATCATCCAATACTGAGTGGCCCATTGTCCCCAAAGGCTTCCAGACTACGAAAGATGAAGTAGATAAAGTGTATAATGACACAAATGGGGACGATTGGCCCTTCCCCGGCCATTGACAGGAACAAGGCTCCTCAAACAATTGAGGAGAGGGTCAAAGAGACTATGCGGAGAACAGAACATTGGTGCCACATGAACGGACTAATCTACCTAGGGGTAGATTTCACAACTTCCCCGTTGGGCAATGCACCTCCAAGGTCCAAGAACCAGCTGAAACGCAAAGGTGCAGAAGGTGAAACTAGCCCCATTCAGGAAGAAGCCCCTGAAAGTCCTCTTCCCTCAGAGCCAAAATAGGTTATAACTCTGGAAGAAGAATTGACAGAGGATAGTCCTATACGCCCATCCACCCAGGATGTTGGCGTCGCTACAACTTCAGAGGTCCCTTCTATCCCTTCTTCTTCTCTTCCTTCCCCATCCTCGAGTGACTCAAACGACCACCCCTTTGGTCGTGTCCTCTGCCCCTTCTTCTACCCTTTCCCCTGCTTCTTCATCTATCTTCTCCTCCCTCGCTGATTTGTCTTCCTCTATTTCTTCCCTCATCTCTGAGCTCCCTTCCCTTCCTATGTCTTCTGCAGTTACGGTTTCCCTTCCTCCCGTGGACACTCCTTCGGCTATTCTTTCAATGCCACCGCCCCGTGTCTCCACGTTTTTTCCCTCCTCTACCATTACTGCCTCCCTCTCTGTCTCTGGTCCTTCTTCTATTGGACCAACTTGGATCTCTCAGCAGCTTAGCCAACAAAAGAGGAAAGTCCCCATCACTCCGATGGACTTTTCGATCATTCCAGCTAAAGGAGCAAAGAAACAGAAGCCGGTTACACGCTTCTCGAAGAGCGCTGCAGGTGAGAGAGTCATGGAAATAGCGTACCCCCCTGACCCCCCTCGAAAGAGAAAGAAGATATGTCACTGACAGATTTCAATGTGACCCAAGTCACAATGGGGACATCCTCTGAAAGTCTCCAGGGGGAAGCTCTTTCCGCAGTTGATGCACTCTGCAAAAAGCTTCAGGAAACGAAAGAGGAGAAAAGGCTACTGAAGGAGCAGAACAAATATCTGCTTCAGGCCTTACAGAAGATGGGAAGTGCACCTCCCACAAATACCGTCGAGACTCCTGAGCTGCTCAATCAGGAGAAGATCAATGAGTATTCAAAGATCGGCGAGCAGGGTATGGCCGTTTCTGCTTGGAGGAGCCAGATCCTCAAGGACAGTGAAAGAGTGATCGCCGAATATGTCAATCTATATCTGAACATCGGGAAGGCGAATAAGGAACTCCAAGCATTAGCAGGTCCAATATCAAAAGAGTTAGAACATGCCAGACTCCATTATGAGACCTTCCAACAAATGTTTGACTATTCAGTCGAAGATCTAGTCAAGTTCGGAGTATTCAGCCATCCAAGGGCCCTCAACAAAACTATGTCTACTCTGGACTATCGGATAGATCAGCTGGAATTCATTCTAGAAAAGATAGACAAGGTAAAGGAAGAGGCCCTGGATGCAATGCATCAAATGGAGAAAGTTGTTCTCGCCATGACTCCAGGGTTGCTCACTCCTTCCCTTACCTTGAGATCAACCGATGACACTATCCGAATCTTCAAGGAGATAGCTTCTCAAGGGACAGGGCCAGAGGTCACATTCGACACTGAATCTATCAACAACCTACTGGCCTGTAGGGACTTCATCGGGTTCCTTATCGAGGCAGGGGAAAGATTATTCCAAAATCCCAGAAAAGCTCATAGATGAGCGGGAGACTTGTGAAGCAATCAGTGAACGGCACAAGGATCCATCACAGGGACCAATTTGGGCCGATGATTAGCAAGTTTTTGGAATACCGTGCTCAGTTCCACATATCATCTCCTAAGCAGCATCAGAAATAGGCGACCCCTTTTCAGCCACAGGATGATGATGATGAGTAGCTTCTTCTACTTCTTCTTCTTCTTCTTCTCTCTATTCTCTGACTTTCTTTTTGAAATGTCTAAATCTGTGTTGACACAAATGATGACATCATCCATGTTGCATCATGGGATGATGTCATCCACTAAGTTGTCAAAGTCAACATGACTCTTAGATATTTTGTAAATATCTTTGTAGATAAGTGGTTGGCTTCATTTTGCCTTCTCTCTCCCTCATCTTCTATAAATTACTGGGAATACCTTGATGTAGTCAGTGTGAACATTTTTTAGATAGAAATAGAAGTGAGGAGAGAAAGACTTTGAGCTTTCTTGTAACAGAAGAGAACAGTAATACAATTATTCAGACTTTGTGCTCAATAGTTGTGTTATACATTAGATCTTTCTTACGTTAGATCTGTATGTGTTTAATCTGTTGGATTCATATCTACTTTTCTGTCATTTGCTCATCAGTATTGCTTTGTTTATTTATGCAAGTAGGTTTGGCTCTGTTTACTACCAAACTAAAAACATAAATCTTCTGACCTTTCTGCTTTGGAATTCATTTCTTTTCTCCCTTCGGATCTGTTCTTTCTCTTCTCCCTCTTTCATTCCTTTCTTTTCGCAGCCTGAAACACTCTACTGGGATGAGATCCCAACCCCCGAAGGCAGAATCTGTGAGACTTGCATAGGTTCTTTCTAGTAGAAATAGCAATAAACCAGTTTCGCTTTGTTGTCTCAAAGAGGGGCTAAGCCCTGCACACTGTTGGCTCGTCTATCCATAGATCTGTCCACGCGACAGATTTTCGGACCAACAGGGTGTGGAGGAGCTCTCGATGCTGCTGGAGAAGATCAGAATCCTCCTCTAAGGGGTGGTACTGCTCCCCGTGCTCTCTGACTCTGGAATGCCTGAATCCTGTCCTGGAACTTGCTCTTATTTCTATCTCTGTGCTCCTGAGCCTTAGTCCTATTCTCCTCAGCCAAGTAGGCCTTCTTAATGGCCTTCTTGAGTGTGGGAGTAGATAACATCCTAACAGCTCCTGCTATATCTGCATTCAGGCTCCGAATGAACCTATTTACCTGCAATTTCTCGTCTTGCAGGTAGTCTACATACTGCAAGAGATCCAAGAACCTGCTCTCATACTGCGCCACTGAGCCAAAACCCTATCGTAAGTCATGAAACTCATCGATCCTCTTTTGCACAAAATGCTCTGACATATACCAAGCCCTGAATCGCTCCTCGAACAACTCCTAAGTCACTGTATCTCGAGTCAAATGGAGCTTTCGCTCCTCATTCCTCCACCAAACACCTGCTACGTCTCGGAGGAGGTGTATGGCGAACCTGGCTTTGACGTTGCTCTCATGAGAGTGCAAGACAAAGCAGCTATCCAAGCTAAGGAGTTAGGACTCTGCCCCAAAGCCATCTATCGAACCAGTAAACGTAAGTGGCTGAAGGCGAATAAGGTCTCGAATCACATTGTCTGTGTCTCGATCCTGGCGATGTGGTCTAACAGGTGAAAGAGGTCGCCTATCTCCAAATGGTCCCTCGAATTTGTGTGATCGACTGTGACGAAATGAGGCCATCCTTTCGCCAAGGATGGAAGGGCTGCGTGACCTCTCTCGTCTTGGAATGTCGTGCTCAGGTGGCTCTGGATGTGCGTCCTTGCCAATCAACTCCTCATCTCCCAACTGAATGTCCTCCTCTATCGGCACCTGCGGTGGTGGAAGGCGCTCCTGTACGAAACCTATCAGCTACTGCAGGGTCTCTAATATCTGAGGCCCAAAATCGGGGGCCGTTGGCTCCTGTGTAGGTGCACTACGTCCCAAACCTCGAGTCGATCGTCCCTTCTTGGGTGCCATCCTGAACCCCAAAAAAAATGTTTTATAAACTTTCTAAACGTTGTTGGAAGCGTTATATTATTATTATTATTATTATTATTATTTTAATTATTATTATTATTGGTATTATCATTATAACACCAAATGCAATACCCGTATTTGTTAATAATTAATTTATAATAAAAATTAATTTTCCTGAAATAAATTAACACTATCCTAATAATAATTTAATTTATTTTACCCTATCAAACTTCCTAGGGTTATGATTAAAATTCTACACTCCTAAAAAAATAAATAATCTTCCCCCTTTTTATTAATTTCACCCACATCCCACCAAAAATTAATTTACCTTCCCATTAAAATGTCATGACTTAAAAGCAAGGTAGGATTGAAGGGGGACCCCAGGATCAATTCTAATCTTGGTCATTGATTTTGAATCTACCCTAAAAGTGCCCTAAATTTCTCTGTCTCTTTTCCTCTCTATTCTTTTCTCATTTGTTTTGTATTGTCTTCTGAATGAGCAGGTTGAAAGACTATGAGGGTTTGATTCCATGGAGTTTTCCTTGCCATTGCAGGTGGAGGAACTATGGAGTTTCCTTTCTTATTATTATTATTATTTTTTGGAACTTGTTGAAGAAAAACTCAATTTTTGATGAGCATATATATATATATATATATATTCATTTTTTTTTTGTGTTATATATATATTGTTTGCAGACATGTATTGCTGGCCGTTTTTTTGTTTGTTTTATTAATATTTAATATACATTTCTTTTTTTTTTTCCTGTTGCAGGAGGTGAGGGGGTCGGCGTGCACAGGGGGGTCGCGCGGGTGCGGACTGTGTGGGGTGCACAGGGTAGGAGGTACGCGGGGGGGTCGGGCGCGCGGACAGTGCGCGGGGCGCGTGGTTTGGGTGAGGGCGGGGCAGGGAACAGGGGTTCGGGGGAAGGGACAGGGGTTTGGGGTCTGGGGTTGGGGATCCGTTGGGGGGGCAGGGGTCCGTGGACGATGGGGGACAGGGTAGGGTTTGGGGCTGCGGGGGGGGTTTGGCCCCCCCAAAGCATAGATTTTTTTTTTGTTTTTTTTTTTTGTTTTTATATATATATATTTTAAATTTATACGTTTTCTTTTCTTCTTTTTTTTTTAATAAAATATTAAAACTATATATTTCTAAAACTATATATATATATAAGAATATATATATAAAAACACATTTAATATATATTATATATAACTGTATTGCTATATATATATAATATATGTTGTATTTTCATATGTTATATAATAATATATTAACTTTTATTTATTATTATTTTCTACTAAACACTTTATTATATATAATATATATACACACACACATTAAATCCCCCCTCCCCCTTTTTATCACAAATAAAATACATAACTAAACAATCTATATTAAAATGATTTTCTCATTTAAGTGATAAAATAAAAATATATAGTAGAATAGTTCCAAGTAGGATGGAGATTAGAAATATGTTTACAATATTGAAATGCAAAAGCCAACTCACATTTGTTTTACTAATAAGATAAATTATTGGGTTTTCTCAAGGAAAGTAGTAAGAGAGGACTAATTTCTTTTTATTATAGAAAGCTACCAAAATTTGCAAAAAGGACTTACTAAAAGGATGGTAATTTATATTGATGTGAAATTAACCCTCAAGCTTCATGTACACTATGTTTCCTTCAACGAAATGACTCAATAATTAATGCAGATTTCTACAAGAGGGAGATCTAACAACAACAAGAAAAAGATAGATATATTTTTTTAAACAAAACAATGAGATAACTAAAACAGAAACTACCAAAAGAGTCCGTGTGTTTGAACCTTGATCTGATACCAAAATGTAATGCCATAATTTTTTTAAAATGTAAGCATACTAAATTTTCAGATTTTATATGTAATGCACAACTAAATATTTCAAATTTTCAAGTGTATATTGCATAACTATGTATTATGTAAATTTCTAAACAAAACAACACCTTCCAACAAGAAACATTGAAGTAAAAAGTTCATGGTTTCATTTTGATCTCAAATGATAATATTACAAGATTTTAGCCACAATAAAAATAAAAACTTCCTTAGTAAAGACCAAAGTTTACAAGAAGCAATAAGTACAATAATGGTTATTTACAAGAGTGTATAGACTTGACAAGCCACATTTATTTACAAAGTGAAGACAATGTCCACAAAAGATGAGGATGACCAAGATGGCAAAAGGCTCCAACTTGAGTGTCCTTCTAAGAGTGTTGAAATAAGAGAGTGCTTGTTTACCACCCAACCAATAGGCATCATGACATGCCTTTCCATGGTTGGAAGCCATGCTAGCCTTCCCCAAGCCCATGGGAGAGAGGAACTAACTTCCACAATGTGCACAAGTATGATGGGGTTTTACACACCACAAGAAAAACATAAGACCATTTAACCACTTACTACACATGAAAACAACAACATGAAGATAACAAGGTCAACCTCACAAGGGGGAAGAGAAGAAGTAGGATGCCCAAATCAAAGGTGTCCAACCATAGGAGCACCAACAAAACATGCTTACAAAACTCCTTATACCTCCTAATCAAGCATCCTCCTTATTCCTCCTTTTTGCTATAGAAATCCTTCTTGGGAGGATTTTCAAACCCAAAAGGGTTTCCTCACCAAGAATGGGGAAAGGTTCAAGCCATATGAACCTTTCTCCCACCTCAAACCATATGAGGGGATGAGAAGGGACCTTCATGGCTTGACCAACAACCATGAGGTTTGAGAGGGAAATCCCTCTCTCTTCCCCTACATTCTCCAAAAACCATCAATCCAAATGATGGTGGAGAGAAAACAAAGAAAAACAACAAGAACAAACAAACAACTACATTAACCATACAACTCACAACACATCATTTCACACACACCATTCCATTGATTAAGCATAGTTAACAAGATAAACACCACTAAGAAGAATAAGGTTAAGTATCCTACCTTTATAATGCTTTCCAAGACTCTAAGCTTTTCCCTTTGTCCAAGCTCACCTCCAAGCTCCCAAAATTCTCCAAGTGCTCCCAAAAAAATGAACCAAGAAGACCCATTCCTTCCACATGAGGAAGAATAAAAAGAGGAACCCAAAAGTTTCCTCACCAATGAGGAAGTGACAAGTGTCACCCCCTCTCCTCTCAAGAGTCAAAGATTCCAAAAACCAAATAAGTAAGAGTAAACTCACATTTTAGCCCTTATCACCCAAAATACCAAAAACTTAAATAAAACAAAGTGGAGCAACTTTTAACAATTTCACACAACCCAACCATCTTACATGGATGGTGACTAAAGAGGGAAAAATGGGAGGGAAACTCCCTCCAAACCTTGGAAATGGGCCCCCTACCTATTAGGTAGGGTCCAAGGGCCCATTTTCATGCTAAGGGAACTCCCAAACTCAAAAGGGGTCCCTAAAAATGCCCAAAATAACCCAATTTCGGGTTTGGCATGCTTGGGCACAAGGGTAGAGGGTGTGGAGTCCACCCAAGGTTCACATGTGGTCCCTAATCCCTTATACCAACACACACACACTTCCCAAAACCAACACTTAACTTAAGATAAGATCATTAAACCCCTAAGCTAGTTTACTTAATTAAACACACCCTAAACCTAATTAATTTTACAAAACATAATTACATTACAATTGAGGGGTTCACCCATGGTTCCCAAATAAATACATCTAATCTAAGGCCTCAAACATTTACCATGGTTAGGACTCAGCCCGTGGGCTGCTTATGCACAATTGCGTAGCTTCCCTGAAACCCATGCTCTCCTATACTTGTCACCTGCACACTCATTGCACACATTAACCGCATTTGTCCAATATAATAAACATCATCTACACATCACAAATTTAATCTAACTTATAATGTCCTAACATTATTAAACAATTGATAGTGCAATGCATACAATTATTCACATAGTTTGCCATGAATCACCACCAAATAAAATTACAATGACATACACTTAGGTTAGTATGAAAATTACCATCATTAAATCCAGAACACTATATCATTAATCAAATCAACCACAAGAGACTAACATCTAACCAATAAATTTAGCATATAACCCTGTTAGTGTCATCAACATTATAAGAAATAGATCAGTATACGAATCTAGTCCAATTGGCGCTACGCGCCCAAAATGCCATAATGTCCATGAGGATAAAATATCATAGTAAAACGTCCAAAGTCTATCAGAGTCTCAATCAAAACATGTCTAGGAATAAAGGAACCAACAGATAATTGGTGCTATAAAAATGTGGGCACTACACCATGGTGGAGACCAATACTTGAATATGGGTGAAAATACTTGAACATTGAATTTTTTATACTTGTACATGGGTGAGAGGCCTTACATGTCATGATGTGATTGACTACTCTACATAGTTATTATGTCAAAAATAAATAACTACTAGATAGTACAATGACAACTATTGGGTATTGTGTGATCAATAGTCATGTCAACCATTGGACCATGTTCACCTATTGACCCCTCTCCCCTAGAGTCGGAATTAAAAACTTGCAAGAGTTGGGTGAAACAAAGGGGCACTTCAGATACAATATTTTGAGAGGGAGAAAAAATCCTGAGAACTAATGGAATAAGTTTTTAATGAATTGGAAAGGGAAGTTGGAAAATGTTAGGCTACTCAATAGAGGAACTGAAACATGAATTTGCTAAGGCTTAATAAGAGCTTGAAGTAGAAATAAAGATGCTTCAAATGGAAGAGATTTGGAGGGAAGTAATATTTCGAATGAAGCTTTCAATTTTATTTTTATAGTATGATCTAATAATATACAACTTAGATGAAATACACAAGGAGAATGTTTTCTTAGGCCAAAATGATTTTTTTCTCATGTTACCATATCCATTCACATTCATCGGTAATTGAAATTAATATGTCATTCCTTGTGACTTTTAGCAATCTTTTTAATGACTTTTTTAGTTTGTATAAGAGTGCTTATTATATTTTGATACAAAAGCATAAAACTTTCACTTCTTTTTCGTGATTGTAATTTTTTTGTATAACGTATATAAATTAAACTTTCTTCCTTTTTGTGGATTCCAACATTTTTCATCCAACCAAATTTGATTTTCACCTACATAACTAACCCATATTCAAGTGTAAGTGGGCTAGAAACACACCTACTATGTATTTATTGAAATTATTATATACGTTCCCAATATCTAGATGTTGATCAAATGGAAATCATATCGATTAAAGGTTGATCAGCATACAAACATGATATATGGTCCCTACATCACAACATAAAAGAAGAACTAAAAAAATATATAAAAGAAATAACAAGTCAATCTACACAATAATATTGATTTAAGGCTGATCAATATGTGAAGATGATAAATAGTGCCTAGATCATGAAATAAGAAGAAGAAAAAATACAAGGGAAAGAAATGGAATACCTTCAATAAATACACAAAATAAGTATGAAACAACCATTTAGTGTCAACAAATTATTGTCCTAGTTTTACTTGGCATTAATGTTGTAATGATGTTATAATTTACTTGCCTTATGAACACATTTTATGATGCAAAATTTGTTCTCTATTGGGATGTCTTTGAAATAATTGATGTTACTACTAGTGATTTTTTTATATAAAAATATGATACCAATTTTATTTATACAATGTGAGTGGTACACCAAGCCCTTGACGCATTATATACATGTTTAAGGTCCAAGGATTACAAAATAGGTTTATATTACTTGTAATATTGTTTCTTTTATCGTTCCTACGAGATTAAATACATAATAGTAATCCCCCCTTATATGTCGACCACCTAGTCTTAATGTGCATTTTCTTTATTTATTTATTTTTATTTTTATTTTTTAAAATTATTTTGTTGGTTCTTTATTGAATTACATTTTTGGATTGATAAATGCTCTTGATCATAGTTTTGAACCTGATATAGGTGTTGAGTTATTGGTAACGTAACATTTGTTGACCGACCTTGGTATATAGTAAATGGTCCTCTCTACCAGTTAAGCCACAACCCTATGATATTGAATTACATTATGCAATTTATCATTTTCAATTATATATGATGATTTTGAAATTAAAACATTTTAGATTACATTCTAAATTGTGTATGATAATTTTAAAATTGATATTTTGGACAAAGTTATACATAATGATTTTGGAATTGATATTTTGGACAAACTTATACATGATAATTTTGACTACTCATTTAACTTGTGTATAACAATTTTAAACTTGACATTTTGGACAAGTGTGGTGTGAACTGTCTATTTCAAAATTGCTATATATGGTTTACAATGATAAACTATGTGGTATAGTCCAAAACATTAATTGCAAAATTGACATACAATTTAAAATGACAAACCATGTTGTGTGGTACAAATGATTTTATAAATATTATATGTGATATAAATGACGCATCACATTCTATGAGGCAAAATATTGTTTCAAAATTATCATATGGCTGCCGTGTGGTGTGGTTTGAAACATCGATATTAAAATTATCATAAATAATTGTTCCAAAAAATCTCTTATGATTACACACACGCGCGCGCACGCAGACACACACACAAATCTATTATTGTTAATAAGTTTGTGTACTTATTTTTTCCCTAGTAACAAATGTTTATGATGAACAGAAAGTTTATTTTGAAACATGTGTGTGATCTTTTTAATAGACATTTCGAAACACCCTTTCCAAAAAACCTTTCCTATAGAAGCCATCTTATTTAACACAAACACATGATTGGAATAATTATTACTACTATTATTGTTCTCGATAAATTCGTTGTAATAAACTAACAAAGTCTTCTTAGAACAATACCTTTTTAGATAATTAAAACTTAATGTGAAATATCATCTATTAACTCACCTACATCCATAATCTTGATCTTTTTCTTATAATAATCACCTTCAAAATTAATAAAAATAGTTTCCATTACATCCATAAATATTTTTAACACCTCGGGGTGAAATTTACTAATTTATATAACAACATTAAGCCAAATACATGAGATAATATAACCATTTTTTTTTTTAATGAATTAGTATATCACACAGAGAGAGAGAGAGAGAGAGAGAGAGAGAGAGAGAGAGAGAGAGAGAGAGAGAGAGATTATATTATAATAAGGACATATAGATTATATTTGTTACATAGTTTAATAATTAATAACTCTATTACTTTGTATCCGAGGTTTGTTTAAGTAGATGGAATTAACTACTTGGGTCACTTAGATTTCAAGTTTGTTCCTCAGTTTACGTTTGGCATGTAGAGTGGGGTATTTGTGCGTCGTTTTCTAATTATAGGAATTCACCCAACTAAAAGTGCACTGAAACGGTTGCGCCAAGTCATTGGATCACTTATTCCACCAGTTAACAAAACAAACTACACTATCTTCTCCAAACATTTCCCACTGACTTGTGACAAATGACCCCAATCTAATTACATTATAATGTTAAACATGAAAAAATATTTCCAAAAAAAAAAATTCCATATCCTACTATATAACAAAGATATTACATTTTTTTTTATTAATTTCTTTAAACAAATTGAAAAATAAAAAATTATTATTAACAATTCATATATATTAAAATTCGCCACCACTCACTGCTATTACAAAACACTTATTAATCTTTTTAAAATAAAATAAATGTCAACAAATTTAAACCAAACTCACATAATTACATACCATTTTAAATGTTTTCATGTTGTTAGTCAATATAAAATAACTTCCATGCCCTAATACCATTTTGAATAATATTTCATAAAATAAATAGTTATTATAGGGGATTATTTAAATATTTAATTATATAAAATTAGAGTAAATTTCTAAAATATAATGTATAAATATTATGATACTTTCATTAAATAATCACCGTCCTAATAATATTTTGAATAAAATCTTGTAAAACTAATAATATATATAATATAGACTCATATAACTAGATTTCCAAAATATAAAAATAATTAAATAATAAAGATGCACACTAGATAAGACTAGATATTTATGTCCTTTGTCGGCAAATATAGATTCCAAAAATGATGAGTGAACTTTTGTACTTTGTTTTTGTTTTCATTCATCTTCGTCCACGTGGCATTATGGGTCTTACCATGCTTTATATTTGCTTTCACAAAACTTAGAGAGAACCTTTCGAAGGATGTGCCGGCCACTTAAAAGAAATCATTTTTTTTTATAGGTGTGACTTCACCAAGTATATTGTAGATAATTATTTCTACGTATAGGATCTCAATTATTATTCGTATTGTTTTCTAAATTTATAATCTTTGTTTTATCTTGAGTTTTAATTTGTTGTACTAAGTCCAATCACATGAATTTGTCAATTTGTTTTATCTTGAGTTTTAACTCGTTGTACATGAGTTTTAATTATTGTTTTTTAGATTTTCAAGTTCTCTCTAAAAAGACATGACTAAGTCCAATCACATGAATTTGTCATGATGAGGTGGTAAAGCCCAACCATTGCATCGAAGGAGATAAATGCCTTAGTGGAGATCACTATCTTCAATGATTATAATGGTGGTCCCTTCCTCATATAGCTCTGTCATGCGAAGGTGAAGATGAAGGCATATGAGGAAACAATGCAAGGTGCATTACCTCTAGTGATTGAGCAATACATGACATATGTTAGAATCATCATGCCTATGAGGAGTGTGCTAGTAACCAGAAACCAATTGTATTGTTCTAAGACTTGAGAAATGTTGTTATTCTCCCTCCAGGGTCCAACCTTCTAAACATAGTATTTTCAAACCCAAACCATTAAACAGGTTGTGTCATGGTTACAACAATGGGGAATTTTACCAATGCGTACTCTCTAAGGAGCAAGGATAAATTTGGGAATAACCCCATCACTCGTACCTTTTAGGTCATCGCTACCCCATGGATATACTAGAATACTTTCGCAACCACCAATTTTTCAAATACAAAATAAGGCAACAAACGAGGACCTTCTTAAAATCTCATTATTCTTATTACAATGGTTTTGGAATACAACTACTATGCTCCAATATTCTTCAAACTCTCTATCTTATCCTTAAAAATGCATGGCATGAGATTCTCATGAATGTACCAATACACAACACGTTAATAATAGTTGTGGATATTTGCATAGTGTTCGCGATACTTATGACTGTACACTTTCTTGAATCCCACATGAATCAGGACCTTAGAAGTAGTTTTCCAATTTGTGAAATGATTTTGATCAAATTCCTAAGACTGACATAGAGAATAAAATGGTATAGTAAGCCATGTTAAAACTTACATTGACTCATAGTAGCATTTATAATTAAATAATAAGAGTGCATCTTAAACCATACAATAGTGTACAAGTTATTAGATACACTAACACTCCTCTATTATGCTTACATTATGTAAGGTCCAAAATCCCAACATTTGGTATTAGAGATACTTTTAGCTTAGTGAGAGTTGGAGTTTCCTATTATAAGTAGTTGGCTTCAGTGGGAGTTTTGCGCTGAAGAATATTTTACATTAGAAAATTATGGGAAACACAAGAATAAAGATTGACGAGTTCGATAGTCAACATTTTGGGTTATGGAAACTCAAGATATAATATCTCTTGACATGTATAGATATGTAGGTTATATTTTTCATAGATATCACTTGCAAAAATGAAACATAAGAATGGGAAAAGGCTAATCGGAAATCTAAAAGCTCTATCAAACTATGTTTTTAGATTCACTTTTACTCAATGTATATGATGAAAAGTTTGTAACAAAACTTTTAGACAAGTCAGGAGCATTATATTAAGTGAAGTCTTTGCTAAACAAACTTTTCCTATGAAATAAGTTATATTCATTGTGAATGAATGACGATGACTCAGTTGTAGAACACCTTCGACACTCTGATAAGTCATTTATTGTCTATGGAATTTAATATAGATGATAAAGAAATATGTATCCCACTTATTTATTATTTTCCATACTCTGAGGATAACCTAGTAATGGATATTACTAGTAATACATCTAAATTAAAAATTGAGGATATAATCATCGCCTTATTGTTAGAAGAAATGAGGTAAAAATCTATTGAAGATTATCATTCATTGGTTATATGACGTATATTTTAGGAGTTAAGTAAGCTAAAATATAAGGATAAGAGATTGGCATCTAGAGGTGGATCTAATGTTTTGGAGAGGACATCCTCAAAAAAATGTTGGAAATATAGAAAAATATTTAATTTCAAGAGGGAGTGCAGAGTAAAAAAAGTGGAAAAAATTAAACCACTGGACATTGTGACCTTTGATGAAAATAAAGTCTCTAGCGAGGAGAATAGAGATGCATATCTCATAAATTCAACCCCACATGCATGTCATGATGCATAGTTGATCAACTCAATTGCCTCATATCATTTGAATTCTCATAGGGTTTGGTCCTATGAATATGAAAATTATGATGGTGGTAATGTCTTTCTAGGAAACAACTCAACCTAAATGATCATGGGTATAGGAAGAGTGAATCTCAAATTTAGAGATAAAATGATCAATATTCTCCTAAGTGTCTTGCATGTTTCTAGCTTAGATAGGAAGTTGAATTATTTGAATAAAATGAATTATGTTGGTGTTTATGTATCATTTAGCAAAGATGAGCGCAATATAGAGCACACAATCGTGATATTGACAAGAGGTACGTGCATGATAACTCTAATTAGAATTGATGTCAGTGCAATTATTGGTGCTTACAGTAACATCATTACTCTTGAAGCCAATGAAAAACACAAGAAAACCAATGTGCTTCTCGTGAATAAGACAATGCTTTGGCATCAAATTTTGGGCCACATTGGTGAAAAGGTATCTATATACACTAGATGGAAGGAATGGTGGTAAGGATTACAAATTTCCTTTTAATTTTTACTTCTATGAGCATTAAGTGTATGGATAGTAGAGTCAAGTAAAGTTCCCCACAATTATTGTGAATACAAATGAGATTTTTTAGGTAATACATAGTGACGTTTTTATGATTGTCAAGGTACCATCTTTAAGGAAACAAGTGTTCTATGTCTCCTTCATAGATGATTTTTTAGGAATACCTTGATATACTTTATTTGAAATAAATATGAGGTATTAAAGAAATTTTAGGAGTTCAAATACCTAATGGAGAATCAGAGGAGACAAATATATAGGCCTTGTAAAGGAAAAATACAAATATATACCCATTGTAATAGAGTTGAGTTGTAGGGCAAATGAACATGATGTTGATGGATAAATCATTAAGTATGTTTAGTGGTGCACACTTAGAGTGTAAAGTTTAGGCATAATATGTTATTACACCATGCTAATTAGTTAATAGATCACCATCACTAGTGAAGGTTGAAAATAATCTTCAGGAATATTTGACTAGTTAAAAACCATCCCTTAAACTCTTGAGATTTTTTTTGTGAAGCATAAGTCCATATTCCAAAGAAAAAAAGAACAAAACTTGATTTAACTTTGTGAAGTTTGTCTTTATTGGAGATGGTAATGGTGTTAATGGGTACATGTTGTGGAGTCTTAAAACAAAGAGGATAGTTATAGCTAGAACATGGTCTTCACAAAGATCACAATAGTTCCTGCATAAGAGGGTCTCCAAATTGGTGATGCCCGTGAACAATAACCAAAGAAGAAACCAACATAATAAATGAAATTTTTTGGGTTGATATATAATGTGAAGATCCTATATATGAGTGAGAGGAAAATAAAAAAGAGTTGAACTAAGAGGAATACGAAGAGGGGAGTGGCCCTTCTTAATCCCTTATTTTTAAAGATGGTTTTGAACCGAGCTGAATATGGTTCACTTGAAATTGTTTGGAGATTTGTGGATTTAGATCTTAGATTGTTGAGCCGACACTTTCCTGATATATTTTTATGGCATGCTCATTATGGACACATTTTTTGGCTAGATCTCTTAACATCTTGGAGTTGTCCCCTATTTCTTGTCTGACTTTTTCTTAGAGTGTGGCATTGGGGATTCAAGTGGCTTTGTGGTGTGGGGGTGCTCGTATCATGCCCTGATAGATGGTTTGGTTGTCTTTTCATTGGGAGCTTGTAGCATGTTTGATCCATGTTTGTTTGTTTTGGATTGGATGTGGTGGTGTGTTTTCTTGGGGTTTCACCACGTATCTTTTTGTATTGTTTCATGTTTACTCAATCTCATGGACGGGTTGTTATGCAAGGATCATCCTTTGATGTTTATGATTTTTTTTGCTAACCATATCAACTTGTTTATTGCTAAGAAAGGAACTACATGTTTCTTTCTTCTTATGTTTTAAGTATGCAAGGGATGGTGGAGATTGAGCTACGCCTTACATCTTGACCATTAATGGTTTGATGTGTATGAGGAGTATATCTAATTTCATCTCCTCTATTCTAGATGAAGTAGTTTTGGAGGCTCATGATGGGTTTGTTTAAACCTCATACAAGTTAGATTCATGGGGTTGTATGACCCAAACAATTTTTGTAAATGACTACTTAATTTGTTGATGTTGAATGTGGGATATAGGCATGTTTGGATCTATTTAAAGTGAATTTCATGTTTTTATATGTAACTTTTATAGATTTCATATTATGTGTTGTTCCATGGTGGCTCAAAGGATCTTGTTTCATGTAATTTTTCTTGTGAGGCTTGGTGAGTGCATGTTATCAATTAGGTGAGCCAGTCTCATTTTTTTCCCATGATGGCTTAGAGGAACTTGTTTCATGTATTTCTAGGAGAGTGCATTGTAGTTTCTCTGCCGATCCAAATTCTTATTGAAATGGTTTCATGTTCTCTATTTGTAATCTACTACAAGCTTTTGGTTATGCCTTAGAGAGGTTTTTGTTTATGTGTGCTTAGGGGAGGCAAACTGGGTCTGCTGAAGCTCAGTTCATCTTACTAGTCTTTCTTTATGTTCTATGGAGGCTTTGAGGACCCCATTTCATGTAATATTTCACAATGATTCCATTTCTTCAATGCTCATTATCTAGTGAGATGCCTCATGTAGGAATTTCTGATTGTGGGACTCATATACGCTTGGGCTTGGGGGCTCTCACTAATTGGTTGCTTACCTTTGTTAAAGGTCTTTCTGTTTGTTTGATTCTTCTTAGATCTATTGTTATGATGATGTAAGAGGGAGGGGGTCATCTCAAAACCCTTATCTTTACTCGATAATTAAAAAATAATATGTAACCCATGCACTAAATAGATCATAATGGGTGCACAAAACTTTTGAAAGCTATATCCCATCAGATTATTTTTTTCCTACTATCATTAACTAATGGCGATGACCCCAAAACATTAAGGGAAACTCTTGGATCAAATGAGTGATATTATTCGAATAAATCCATGAAGGATGAAATTGGGTCAAGTAACTAAAGATACTTAGTGATGTAGTTGTTGTTAGTGGTCCTGATGAAGGGATACATTATACCATGTAACACTTATAATACATAATGGAATTATGCATGAATTACAACATAACACAATGAGATAAGAGCTCAAAAAATTATTTGATTTAATATAAATAATAAATATACAATATAAACACATACAAAAACCTCCTAAAATGATCTTTTTACAACATTAGATCTATAAAATCTACTTGTTAACTCACATTATTTACAAGTATAACTTTACAACATAACCTACATGAATCGACTAGTTTAGAATCTACTCTAGCTCATGTAGAAGTACTATTTTGAGGATTCATCCCTAACACAATGTAGTGATATGATTTTATAGGTGTAAGACCAACTTTATAATATTTCCTCAAAACAATAAGAAACCCATAAGGTATTAGATGTTCACAATTCCTTTATGCAAAATTGTTCATAAAACAACTTGATATCAGTAAGTTATCACAATGGTTACAAATATGGGTTGCGTGAACTCATGTCAATTTCTTTAAACAATGTTATATTTTAAATTCCAAAAGTTATGTTCTAAAATACGCCCTTGTACACAAGAATATACAATGGCCTCTTAGGTGAATCCTTGTGTGCTATCTCAAATTACTTCCAATGACCCCACAATTTAAAATATAGATGTGCTCCATTGATATGAACTTGTGTTAGTAACAAGATCCTTTAAAAATGATTCTTGTGATACTGTACATAATAATAGTGATTCTCTACACATTAAACAATTTCTTCTAGAAGCATACTTCCATGTTGCACTACTGAAATAAATGTTTGCACTATATTCTAAATGATATTATGTATTATATAATATATTGTAAACCTTTCTCAACTCCATTAGACATACCACAAATGAAAAAAATATATGAACTATTAAAAACACTTATACTCATCAATGGAATTCATGAGACATTAAAACACAAGTACTTGATAAGTCTTGTGTAAAAGAGTAACATGAAGCTCACATGCTTGCAAGATACAAAAAAAACACTTACAAATATACTAGTGTAAAACCAACCTTGTGTAGCTTAAAAACAAATGAATATGTGAAAATATAAACATTGTGCACTCCTAGACTTGGCTTATTTATAAAATATTATGTTTTTGGGTGATTTAAAATTGCAAGTGAACCTATATGCTTATGCATCATACACCTCAGGTAACCAAAAAAACATAAGCTATTGCTTATGATTCTACTAATGGTATTCCATTTTTTATAGCTTCAAAATTGCTTATACAAGTCTCATCTACACTATCTTAGATCTTCCATTTGATTAGATATTATTTAAATTCCTTGCCTCTTATTCTCTTACCAATTCTTGTGTTAATGACACTTTCCACCTCTTCGAGTTCTTTCTCTAGAATATTCACTCTACAATCAGACTATAAATCTGAATCTATTTTTTTTCTTCCTTATCCATCCTACCTTCAATTAAATAGATAAAAAATTCCACATTGAAAATACATGAAATATTAATCCCTTCAGGTAACTAAATCTCGTAAAAATTCTTTGCACATTTATGCAACACTCTGCTAGGTCTAATATTCTTCACCTTCCAAATTATTATAATTCCTTTTCAAAAATACCTCCTTCCACAAATATGCTAAAACCATGTCCCTAATATAAAATTATATTTCTCTCCTCTTCACATTTGTGTGTTATTTATACTACATTGTATTCTTTTCCAATTCTTAGCATACTTGTTCATATGCATCTCTCATATGCTCTACAAAATCCTTTACTTCAACACTTATTATTTATGTGTTCCTCATGTCATGCAATTGTACAATTCCTCTTAGACTTGATCCATACACAATATGGAATTGTTTCTTTCATATTATTTTATTTAGAAAATTATTATAAGTGCACTTGGATTGCACCAGAATATTATCCCATGTTCTTGGATTTCATATTATAAAATATCTCAAAAAATTACCTAAATTATTACTGACTACCTCTATTTATCCATCTGATTTAATTTAAATTGAATTAAATCTTTTATTTCAGAGTAACTATTGTAATTGATGATATACAAGTGATAAATTACAATAAGGCACAAAAAATAAGCATATACAATATGAAACCATAAGTAAGATAGAGACGAGGTGAATTAGGTGATTTCCGAGTGATTTGAAAGTGATATGAGTTGAAGAAATACTGGAAAAAACTGGGAAGAGTGTTGTAAAGGCTCGTTGGAGGTTCTGGAACTCAGATATGTGCAGAATAGAAGTGCCCACAGGAGGACGCGAGCGCCCGGGTGCTAGTGAATATTATAGGCGCTAGTGTCCACCCAAATGCTTAGATTCTGATATTTTTTGTGTAATAGGAGCTTCGTTATTGATTTCCTTTTGTCACTTTGATTCTGATCCAATGTCGTCGGTCATACCTGTAACCTACAAAATAGATACCTAGCTACACATGCCCATAAACCACGTCAAACCTAATAAAGAAGATGCAAAAGGGGGGGTTGGACTGACCCTGACGATCACCCAAAGAGTGATCTTATGACCAAGTGTTGCACTACATCTCAAACTCCATGTAATTTTGTGTATGTGTGTGTAATGATTCCCTAGGTTGCCCTTGTGTAAGTTATACTATGATAACAAGATAGATCTATAATGCTCCAAGTATGAAAGTGTGTTAGATGGAATAAAATGAACTTCCCTTCCTATGTTGGGTATGTAGAGTGATGCAACCCTTGTCCCTTGTATGGATGTGCTATATGGATGCCTTTGAAATTCTCTTATGCCTTTGGATACAAGCTTAGGTGATAGTAGATAATGCTCAATGCTTGGCCCTTGATTTTGGAGAAATAAATAAGTATATATATGATTCCCTTGTTTGAATTTCGTAATTGACAACTGGACGGCTGACCTAAAGTATTAAAAGATGCCCAAGAAGTGAAAGAAACCCAAAAAGGGGAGAAAAGGATAGAGAGGGTCAAGAGTGCCCAGGAGGGACAAGAGCGTCTGGGCACTTTTTTCCTAACTGGGCGTTAGTGTTCGAGGCCATAAAATATAAATAAGTCAAGTTCCGTCAAGGTTGTAAGATGTGTAAGACCAAAAAGAAGACAAGAGAAAAATCAAAAGGCCAAAAGGAGTTGTCAACCACTAGTTTTCTTGCTTAGGAATTGTGTATACATTAGTATGCTTTAGGACCTAGAAATGTACCCAAGTGCATAGCTTTTGTGTCTACAACATCTACCATTGGCTGATATGTTGAACTAAATTTTAACTTAGTGTACAATTTACTCAATGAAGTCCTCCAAACATTTCTTACAAACTTAACATCACTGTTTAATCCAATGCTATGCAGAAAACCGTGTATCCTTATAATATCTTTGGAAAACAAATTTGCAATGTCAATTCATCATGAGTCTTATTATGAGCCAAATATTGTGCCACCTTTTAAAATATGTCAACAACCACAAATGATGAATCACTTCCTATTTTTGTCTTAAGAAAATATAAAATAAATTTAATCCTTACATCCTCCCATGGTTTTTATGGAATAGACAATTGTTGATACAAGACAATTTTGAATATACTTGTGCACATCTACACTCATGTGTAGAAAAAAGTAGTTTTTTTTCCAACTATTGATATAGATTGTCAAAGCCAAAATGACCATCCAATCCACCATTATGTTTCTCTTTGATTGAATTATCATGCATTTGAACCTCTAGGTATACACAATTGTGTTTTTCTGAATAATAATCTTCTTGCAGAAAGTAATCAAACTATGGCGTTATGTGACAACTCACTAGTTTCACACATTATTTTATTATTTCAATAAAATCTTCACCTTCATCATATTGATCCTTCAAAGAATCAAATCCTATGACTTTAATCCTTATCTTGTTCAGTAATGTAATTATCCTACTAAAAAAATCAACAAATATGCTCATTTTTTTGATTTTATGTTTCAACAAAAAGAATATCTCTAAATTAATTCAACCTACTTCATATGACACTAATTAAAATTACCCCAACATTTATGAATCTTAAATCCTAGTAATCTATATACAACAAAAAATTCTTTAGTAATAAATAGTATCTCCACTTCTTGATTTCTTGAACTATTATGTATATCTATTGATCATACACAAAATACTTATGATTCACAAAATTAAGCTTCTCATTAAAATATGAAATAGATCTTCCTTTTTGACTAAGAAATACACCTAATATTGTGCCACTAGTATCAAAATCTACTTGAAATACTTTACCAAAATATAGTAATGCAACACATGTTGATTTTTCACTTTCTTCAACTTTTGGAAACTTTGAATTGCTTCTGTGTTCCACACAAATTATTTCATATCCTAACATTTCATAAGTAATTTTTGTGCATGTTCCACTGATTTAATTTAATTTTAATTAATTAAATCTAAGTATTGCAGAGTAACTATTGATGTACAAATGCTAAAATACAGTGATGACACAAACAAACTAAGATATAAAGTATGAAACCCTAAGAAAAGAAGAGAGATAGGAGTACTTAGCTAATTTATGAGTGCACATGAAGTGATTTTGGCAGGTGAAAGTGCCAAACAAACTATAGACATGGTCATCACTACTCATTGTAAAATTATGGAACCTGAGAATAATGTCAGATAAGGGCGCCTAATGCTAGACAAAGGCGCTTGGGTGCTGGTGACTATACAAGAGCTCAGAATCTGGTTTCTATTGTGTCGCTAGGGTTTCAAAATTTCTCTTTGTTAATCATTTGATGTTCGCACTATGATTTCTGATAATACTTGTAACCTATAAAAAGAGAAGTTCACCTGTATAAGCCCAAAAACCACATCAAACCTAAAAGGAAAATGTAGAATGGGGAGTCAGACTAACCCCGATGGTCACCCTGAGAGTGAACTTACGACTGATTACTGTACTACATCTTAGAATCCATGTAATTATGGTGTGTGTGTGTGTGTGTGTGTGTGTGTGTGTGTAAGAATGATGCCCTAGGATGCCCTTGTGCATGTTGCACCTGATAGTGGGCTAGATCTAGAATGTAGAAATGTATAACATTTTTTGATGGAATTAGAATAGACTTACCCTTCCTATGCAGTGTATGCAGAGTTGATGCAACCCTTGTCCCTTGAATGAATGCTAGATGGATTCCTTTAGAGTACTTTGGTGCCTTTGGAATGCAAGATTAGTTTATGATAGTAATGCTTAGTGCTTGGTCCTTAATTTTGAACACATAACTATATATTTATATGATTCCCTTGTTTGAATTTCATAATTGACAACTGGAAGGCCGACCCATAAGTGAAAAAGATGCCCAAAAGATAAAAGAGACCCAAAAAGAGTGAGTAAGGTAAGAAAGGGTTGGGGGTGCTCAGGAAGGATATGAGCACCTAGATGTTGTTGTCTTGGATGGGTGTTAGGGTTTGAATTCATTAAAGATAAACATGTAAAGTTATGACTGGGATGTAGGGTGTGCAAGACCAAATAGAAAACACTAGATGAATAAAAGAGGCCAAAGATAGTTGTTAACCACTAGATTTCTTTCTTAGGAATCATGTAAATGCTAGCATGCTTTTAGGACCTAGAAATGTACCCAAACATGTGATTTTATGTCTACATTTTCCCCCACTTTATGTTGTTGAGTAAATACTCGATAACATAAAGTAGATAAGAGATGTGTACCTTATGATCCTGAAGACCATGCAACGAAATATGTGCTGAGTGGACAAGTGAAGCGTGAAATGATTACAAAGTGAAGCGGTGTAGACTAGGAAATGAAAGTGACCTTAGGGGTGAAGCGTATGTGTTGTTTGTACCTATTGTTGTGCTTGTTTTTTCTATTGTGGTCCAACTCTTCTAAGGAATAACATGTAAAAGAAGAGCAAGAAATTAGTCAAAGTTCTATATATGATAGATCAAAGAAACGTGTGTATACGTATGTAAAGAGTGTAAAAGTGTGTAAAAAGGAAAGTGTGCACCTGATGTAAAAGAGTGTAAAGGATAGAAATGTGTCCTAAAATTCTATGTAGAGTAAGTTTTTTGGGCGATCTCACGTCGATCAGCGAGTTTTTTGGGCGATCTCATTCCAAGTATGAGTTTTTTTGGGAGATCTCACGCCAAGTGCGAGTTTTTTGGGCGATCTCATGCTAAAGAGAAAGTGTTGGGGAGAGAGGTCTAGTTTTACTCACCTTCCATGACTCTTTCTAATAAGCACCACTGCTGATGGTACGTCCCGATTTGTTCATGTTGTTCTTTTTTTCCTGATTGTTTCGATTATACTGATTGAAAGAGATAGAATGCATTCTGTGATTGGAGGAATGTGTCTGTAATTGTATATTTTCTTTGAAGACTTCTGTGAATTGTGTTGATCTAAGAGGATGACTATATCTATCCCCAAGACATTAACGCTCAGGAGAGGTTAGGAGAACCCAGGTACTATTGTCTGAGTCTAGTCTCTAGTGTTTGTACTGTGTTTGAGGTCCAAGTCAGTTTCTGGACCATTCCATGACTGTGTTGTTGTGTTTTTTCTATACTATGTAGATCTATATTATAGCTCTAAGCTGTTGTAGGGGTGATTTTCTCAACCAATATATGCCCCCTCATGTGGGGTGTATCTGATGATGATAAGATAATGCGACCCAAAGGAGAGGACTTGATGCTGAACTGAAATGTATATTGCAAGGGGTAGGGGATGTGTATGGAAGAAACCAAGACACATGCAAACAAAGTGGGCTATAAATATGTGTTAGTATAAGCAAATAATGTAATAGAAGACAATGTAACAAGCAAATATGCAGAAAATATAGACTGCAAAAAGTGGGTTTCAAACATGGGACATCGCTCATAATGTCACAAGATAATTAGGGTCGAAGTGGCCATAAGCAAGCAAACAATGATCAAACAAGACATAGGGTATAGCCTGAAAATAATAGCATATAATGACAAACAATATCAAGGAAAATGTCAAATAACCATGGTGGCATATAGTCCTATAAGGAAAATGCTACCCATGAAGCACCCATTAGTATGTTATAAAGATAAATAGTATGTCATGTCCTGTGTGTATCAATGGAAAGTAATGTGCTAAAAAGTAGAAGTAGTAAATGATGAAAAAATAACACCTATAATGTGTGAGAGTAGTAAAGGTAGATGCCCCCAGGATCCTCGGCGAGACTGGTAAAACGCACAATTCCCAACATCATAGCAATGTGTAAGAACTCGTAAGATCTACATTCACAACAAGAGAGCAAGTGAACACGTATGTGTATATGAGAAAGGTAATGACATACTAAGTATCTGACTAACATAGTAAGAAAAATGTAACATGTAAGTAGAAAAGTGAGCAAGAATAAGTGCAACCAAGATATACAAATACAATGTATGAGTGTGATGGTATGGAATGCAAATTTTGAAGATAATAGGAGTAGTGTGCCCCCTAACAGATGTGTATGAGACGATGTTTATTTATAGGAACCATCAAAAATCAAGAATGAACCATAGAACAAGAGTGTGTCATCAAGTAATATGTTGTGTGAAAGTAGATGCCAGAAAGATGTATCATGAAGCATAGAGTGTAAAATGTGAATGATGTGAAGTTCATTTCAGATATAGATCCTCAACAGTTGAGTATGAACCGTGGAACTAGAGTGTGTCATAGGGTAATGACGATACAATGCATGTATTAAAGGGTATGAGAGTATGTAAAAGTGATGAGACATGGAGTGCAAAGTGTATTAACAATCATTAAAGAAAATTTATAGTGATGGGAGGGGGGGAAGAAAGCACGATGCCCTCCAAGTGTGTAAGCTGTAGAGACGGATCAAGTAAACTCATATATAATATCATCAATGTCAGGTTCATAATTGATACGATCTAGATTAGAGACTTGGTAGGCAATAGTACGGGGTTGATCATATAAAGAGCATGTGTGGCGTAGATTGTACATGCCTATAGAATATTATTCATTAGTAAAAAGAGGTTGAGGACAATCGTGCGTAGACTAGTGAGTTAGATTTTGAGTATAGCCCAAGAATGAGTCATTGTAAATAAAAATCCTATCAAAAGGCATGGGAAATGTGATATCAGAATGATTGGGATCCAGTGTGCCACCAATGTAATCAAACCAAGATTGTCCAAGTATGAGTGCATAGGAACGAGGATTACATGCAAGCAAGACCAATAAATGGAATACATGGAGGCCATAAGCAACAATAACAAATATACATCCATGATATAGGTGAGGAGAGTGAGGTGGGGGAAGGATATTGGTAAATGTGAATCCTAGGCGTGCTAATTCATCATGTGTACAAATAGTCTATGAGCAAGTAGGGTTGAATGGTATATGAGTCTAATAAGAGTTGCATATGAAGAAAGTGCATGTGAAGGGATTAGGGCATGGTGAAAAATGATTTTGGGGAGATGCAGTAGGTGGTAGAATGTCTAATGTGTGTATAGTCCCTTGAAAAGGTATTATGGAATTAATGGAGGATGAGGAAGGATTCTTGAATTGATATTCACCAGGGCCAATAACAACAAAAGTATACTGGAAGTAGGATTCATCTATTTCAATAGGAGTAAATTTAAGATTGCATAATGTGTCATTGTTAAGCTCTACGACATCAACCTCATCATCAGAATCATCGGGGATGGCATTATCTTGTTGGATAAAATTATTAAGGATATTGGTAGGGATGGATCCAAATGTAGAATTGAGAGGATCCATGACAGGTGGAGAAGTAGTAGCCATAAAGGTAGAAATGGTGGGTGATAATATATCAATAATATGAGTAGGAATAAACATAATGAATGTATAAGTACTAGAGGGAGTAAAAGCACTAGATTAACCAACATTGTATGTATTAATATTATGATATGGAATAGGCCATGATGGACGAATGGGCATGGAAGTGATGAGGTCTATATAGAAAAACTTGAAGGGGTCAGGGTAAAAAACAATGGTATGTTCATAGCCATCATGTAAGAATTTAGCACACCTATGAATTGTGGAGGGAAGAACATGCATTGCATGAATCCATGGTGTACAAAGTAAGACATTGAACTGGAATGACATGTCAATAAAAAAAAGGAATGATTTTAGGCCCAAATTGTAGAGGTAAGGTGTGTTGGTGAGAAATTTTTTTGATATGGAAAATTAGGTGTTTCCACCAATGTTCACGAGGCTACACCCCTATGTAGTGAATGGTGCAACTCCCATTATTAAATGCAAACTAATCTATTCCTATCTAAATGTTGTGGGTTGGAAAAATAGGCTAGGGATCACAAAGGGACACTCCACTGAACCTATGGAAAAGTGTTTGTATGGGGTACAAGGGAAGAAATTACAGTGATGAGGGATGAAGGAGATAAACTAGGAAAGGAAAGTTATTGTTGTGAGTAGGCCGATTGCAGAGTTCACACTCAATTACTGGAGTAGTTCAAAATTCAATATAGAGAAAAGCAACAATGAAGCTATTAGTGAGACAAACAAAACCCACATAGACACAATTCTCTGAGGTCCATTAATCGAAGATACAAATATCTTTTTAATCACTATGCTTACAAAGTGCATATAAAAGAGAAAATAGAGGAATGCAAGGGAAAAGGAAAATGGAAGAAATATAGATTTATTTCATGTGTTGGTGATACAAAGTTCAACACCCAAATCATAATACACTTTTGCTACAACATAGATGCTATCAAAATATAGTATTTTTAGGATCCGTTGAAATGGATAAGCCATTTTAATTTATAGCAATGTGAATTGACTCCTCATCTCCCCCCACATGAATCTTCACATTCCCATTCCCCTTGTGACCATTCAACTGCCCCTAGAAGAGAAAAATTAAGTATTTATCTTACAATTTTGAGAAAATACTTTTACAATTTACAAATATGTCACTTAAGTGAATAGGACAAAATACAATGATTATGCTCAATGAAGAATTGGAAAGGAGGTAGAGAAGAGGAGAATGAGGAGAGAAGAGAAGGAATGCTCCAAAGCATGGATTTATATGAAGATCAAATATAATGGTGTTGAAGATGAAATTTTGACCCGTGATGACCCTCCACACCAATTCACTGATTACCATCTCTGATGAAGACCACTTTGAACACCTTGCCTCCTTTTGAAAACCCTTCAAATGATGAACCTTCGCTACACTACTAAAACACATCGAGAAGAGGAGTGATGAGTAATTGAGAAATGGACCATTGAGAACATTAGAAGATAACTCCCCTTATTGGGATAGTCCTTTTTATACTTGAGACACTATCATAACTTCATGATCAAACATTCATATGAGAACAATTGGATGCATTTCGTTTGCATAACTGTGATCTTGATTTTGCCACTGTGGGAGCACTGACGATGAGTGAAGCATAAGACAAAAACCTTCCGATCACAGAGCAAGGAAATAAGAATGAAATAAAAACCAATGCCTTCCACCTTTTGATCATGCACCCAATGTGAAATGAATTATAATGGTCTTTGATACAGAATTGGCAAATTTCTCATTTTGACACTCTTCACTCACCGCATTAGGGAATGCAATAATTGACTCTAAAATAGAGAGATGAGCTCTTGTGAGTGATGAGACCATCGTTGGATGGGTGAAGGACTGAAATGTGACCACTTTTATCTCATTTCACCCACTTACTATTTTTATAAAATTCACCATTATGGTCCCATTTAGCCAAATTTTGTCATTTTTGTCAATCTTGCTAATTCTGGATGTCTCGATCACGAGGGAATGAAATAAGGAGTATGAATGCAAATTTTTATTTTAATTACTATTTTTAGTAGGTGCCCCCATGGAGAATTAATAAAAAATAAATTTGTCTTCTTAGTGTCAGATTTGAATGAAACCACTTGTAGAAATTCACATAATTCATTTCGAAGCTCTGCTCCAATTTTCGAGAGATTCTGCTTTTCATATTGTTGTAGATCCAAGAAAAGGTGTTTTTCTTGGGAAAATTCATGTGGATATAAAAATTATATGAGGGTATTAATTATGGCATGAAAATCATCTTTTTGAATGCGCTCACACAAGGAATCCATCAGTTCAAATCTCATGATAATTGGAGTTTAGGAGCATGAGTTATGAGTAAGCCAAGATTTTGACATCTAGGGCACAAGAGGAGTTTTTTTGAGTTAGATTGTTATGAAATATATTTAAAAGTGATTTAATTTTTTCCAATGAGGTTACTTTATGTTTATATGTTGTGCTTTTTAGTGGTGAGCGATGGTGAGCATGAGTGAATGCATCAATGGAGTGAGGGATGGAAGGAGGAAGCACATGAGAGTTGAGGGGCTTAGCCATTTTTAGTTTTTCATCCTCTTGGGGAGGGGGTGAATTTTTTTTCCCATTGGAATGGAATGAAAGGGACAGAAAAAGGAACCTTCTCCCTATGATGACAAGTGATGGGCATTCATTCATCGGCGGATGAGGGAAAAGAGCTCATTTTCAGCACCTGAGGGCCAAGTTTGGGTCATGTGAGAGATCATGAGGGAGCAAGGGGGGTGAATTTTTATGTCCCTTTTGTCCCCTTGGAACATTATGGAATGGAAAAAAAGGGCACCTCATCTTGGTGTTAACAATTGGCACTTTGTCATTGCGCGAGGCGGGGGCTAGAAAATTGGTAAAAGGGGCTTACTAAGGCTACACAGGGTCATGTGATGGGTTCAAGATCTCAATTGGGAATGAGCCACTTTTTTATGTCCCCATTGTCCCCTTGGGATGGGATGGGAGGTATAAAAAAGTGTGTCTTAGTGCCGTGTTGACACGTGGCACTAAAAAAATATGCTAACTCTGAGAGCGTACCTTGAGAGAGAGCTTGAAGATGAAGTTACCAAAGCTCTAGGAGGTATTTTTTAGAATTTATATGATTTTGAATCCAAATATACTTTTGAGAAGCATGATATGGGTCCCGTGATCTAATTCTTCCTGCAACCCTATAAAAAATAACCTTTTTCTCAGGACTGCAAGGTGTGCCTGCCAAAAATGGGTTGTGGAAAGAAACACCTTAGTCTTGTGAAAACTATGAAAGCACCATGATTTACATAATTGAATTATATTTCCAATGGTATCTTGTTTGACCTCTAACTCATTATAGAGCTCCAAGAATCATCTTCTGAAGCTTAGATTCTCTTTTGAACTGCAAGCTCCTTCACCTTCAAAAACCCGTTTTTCACTGAAATTGTTCCTAAACCTCCAAAATATTCCTAAATCACTTGAAAAATGATCTTAGCTCCTCAATACCACCTCCTGATGAATTTTATCCTTAAAATCTGTCCCAGAGAGAGAACACCTGTCCCAAGAAGGCTAAAAATAACTTTTTTAGGTTCACTAAGAAAATTGCCTTGAGAAACATCGCATTGGAAGAACCTCACAAGCTTGATTTCATATTTCAAACACTTGGGCAAGGTTATCACAACACATATGAATACTTGTGGGATTGGTATAGGCTTGACACAAATGGAAAACTGATCCGTAGAAGTGCTTAGGAGTGTTAGGAAAATAATGTTAGTGTTCCCAGTATTAATATTAGATAAGTAAGTTGGTAATTATTCATTAGTGGTTAGTAGGTTATACCTGTATACTCATTTAAACGGGTTATAATTTGTTAGTTGTTATTTTTTTATTACCCGTGACTATCCCAGGTTATTAGATCCTACTTCTAAAGAGTCTGTTATTCTATCTCTATGGCTATACAATAGCCTTTGTAATGTTCTCGTGATATATGTTGAATAAAAGATGATTCTTACAGTTCTTAGTCTCTGATCCCTCTATGAAAATATGATGTATAATATTAATTTGGTATCTGAGAAATTAATCTATTTAATGGATGAGAGAGTTTGAGTGAGTTTTCTTTTGTGAAAATTAGTGTAATCTTCCACTGGTTTTATTTTACACGCACAGTTAGTAGCAGACATCTCAGGAGCAATTTCATTTGTATTGGTGCATGATTATCACTGTCAAGTTCTCACAAATGTTTGGGTCTAAATTATTCTATTCTTGGTGGTGTTATTGTTGATCATTCCAACTCATGCACCTCTAGATTGGTTGAACTATTTATATTTCCCTGACAACCTACTCCGCCCACGTATTGTTCTATCATTAAGTCTTGAACAAATGTGGTGCAATGCCATTATACCTACAAACTAAAATAAGTCTATAAGGAGATAAGTAAAATCACACATCTATTTATTGGATACATTGTAGTGTGGCATCAAATTTGTTTTTCTATGTGAAAATTGATAGTTTCTAGTTAACATGCATGTCTGCATCGGTGTTTGGGTTATATAATACATCTATTACATGACTTGGGTGAACACAATGGTCTGATTATATATACATGAGTTGGAGATTGCTCGCTATTTATTCAAATTAAGGAATACTCTTCATTCAATGCTTCATACATCTGCATTCAAATGTTTCCAATTAAAAATTGTTGGAGGTCTTTTGAGTCGATTAAATCCCTCTCTCCATGAGGTTTACAAAAATTCCAGGTTTAGTAACTACTGTTCCAATCCGCAATAGAACCATCCTAATAGAAGCTTTCAAAAGCATATATCATTAGTGTTGCATGCAAATGTCCTATTCATATTCTAAATGATTACATGACGGTGCATGAAAAATGATCAAAGTAATTTCCTTATTAAATTAGCTTGCATCTAACTCTCTATGTGTGTTTAATGAATTTTTTTAGTTTTGTTTATAAAAAACTTTAGGGGTCATTAGTTTAGAGTCTTAGACATATTTTGAATTGATCAATTTGAATTTTTTGATTAGCCTAGGTTTTAAAGAGTCAAAAGTTGTGTCAAAATTATGGATCAAAGATTTTTTTAAATTATTGGTAAATAGTTTTTTGGGAGGGACTATACCCTAGTACAAAAAAGGCTCAAAAGCCAGATATTACAAAGATTCAGATTAGAGAGTGATCAAAATCAGATGATTTACATGAAAGCACAACTGCAGTAGTACAACTACAAATCCAAATACCAAAATACCAACAAAATCGTAGGTTAACAACAAAATATCAACAACTAAATTGCCAGTCATCAACATACTTGACAGAAACATCAATTGGATGCTCTATCAATAGTTTTTTTCAATTCCTGTAGCACACTAAAAAATGAGATGGCAGTGACCTGGGTAGGGTCATTCTTGTTAAGTTGACTAAACACTTGAGCTTGTGCTGGCCCTTCCTGCCATATGTTCTTTGATATTTTGTTGAGCATACAAACGTTCTTCACTTACTGCTCCAAGAAGTTGTAAACTACCTTAAGAGCTCTGGTGATAGATTCTTGTTTTCCCTTCATAAGCACAACCCTGTTATCAAGAGAGTTTAGTTTCTTGTATATCTCTTGAATTCAGCTTTCAACAAGCCCATGATCTTCCTCCATTTTTTTTTTCTTTCCTTCTCTTTTTGCCAATTGCTTTAGGTATTTCTTTAGGGCCTCCAATTCATTCTCAATTTCCTCTAGCCGATTTTGTGAGTCTCCATATTTCTCCATCACTTCACTGCTTTTAGTTGGTTTTTCCATGTGTAGCAGGCTTTGGGCAAGTTCAACATCTTTGGTTTGACTGCTACGAAGAATTATTTTTGAGGGAAAATGATGGTTGAGAGGGAAGGATGGATTTTTGGATCTTAGTTTTAATGTCCTTTATGTGTATCATTTTGTAAAGATTCAAAATTAAACTAGAGTCAAGTCATTGAATTTTATTTAAAATTATCTTAAAAATTTAATAGAGTATATCCAGTCACTTTTATACATTTATGTATTTTTGTGTGTCATTGTAAATGTCAAATGTCATTCAAGTGTCATTGTTACCTTTAGGTTATATAGTTGTTATGTCATCAATCCAAGTAGTCAGTCTGTTAAAATGTCATTGTTATTGTTAAAGTTAAGTATCATAAAAGTTAAATAGGTGATTCTAGGTTTTTTATTATCTTGTTATGGTCGTATCATTGTCCATAGTCTCAAAAGTGTCAGAAAATTAAATTTTGTTTTACCTTACAGACGCATTATTGTTGGAATGTGACATCCAATATATATAAAATTGAGCTCCATGATCAAATCCAACCGAGTTAGCAACTTCACACTGGAGGATGGAGGAAAATAGAGGTTGGAGGTCGATCAATGACCTCTTGTCAGTCACCAACGTCGGGGCCGCATAAATGTTTTGGTGGCATTTTTTTTTTCAGTTGTATGCTTTTCACTGTGATGTGTTTTCAGAGTTCTTGTTTTTTCAGTGTGGTGGTTTGCTAAATAAACCCCATTTCAAAACTTGGGAAAAAAAATCATGTTTTCAAAACACTCTCTTTTGGAGAGTAGGAGAATATGTTGAGGTAGACTCAAGGGATGGTTATCCAGTTAGTGCCAAGCTTATGGATCTTGGAGATTCATAATTCGGGTGTAAAAAGAGGAAGGGAAAGTCCCACAAGAACCCAAAGAGGAAGGGGAAATTCCTGTATAATTTGGCTCGACACTACATCTTTACGAGGGTAAAGAGATAATCTATGGAGTTTGTACATGGTCTAAGCAGTGCTTTTAGGAGGTGGTTCAAATTCTTTAAAATATGGTTTTTCCACTATTCACATTAAGGGGGTGAAGATTAGCTATTAATAATGTTCACACTAAGGGGTTGAATGTTTGGAAAATAATGTTAGTGTTCCCATTATTAATATTAGATAAGTAAGTTGGTAATTATTCATTAGTTGTTAGTAGTTTATACCCGTATACTCATTTAAATGGGTTATAATTTTTTAGTTGTTATTTGTTATTACCCGTGACTATCTTGGGTTATTAGATCTTACTTCTAAGGAGTCTGTTATTCTATCTCTGTGGCTATATAGTAGCCTTTGTAATGTTCTCATGATATATGATGAATATAAGATCATTCATACAGTTTTCAGTCTCTTATCTCTTTATGCAAATTTGATTTATAATCATCAAGGAGGGTTTCAAGAAGACTCACAGGAAAATTTTTCAATTTTTGCTAAGTTTTCATGTTTGAAAGTTTAGAATTTTCATGTTTCACATTTTCATGACAACAACTAGCTCTAGCTTGGGGACTTGTTCTAGATCAAGCACAATAAGGACAGAGTAAGCATGAACCCTAGAATCTCAAGACACCATGTGGACTAGTGCTTTATCCTTTGGGCTATACGGAGTCACCAAAAAGATATGTGACATAACTTTCTTTATTGAACACACACATGACAAGAAACAAACACATAAGACGAGGAAGGAAACACACAACACAAGGGAAATAAGAAGGAAACACACAACAAAATGGAAACAACCTAAATCATCTATGTACATGTGGGAGACAACATGCTTTCATTGAAGCACAAATTTGAATCGAGTTCTTTCCCGTAAATGGGTATCATCGAATGCCTTTATTTTAAAAATCCTCTGATAGGTTCACTGAAGTATGAACCCATCCTTATCTTCTTGAGAAATCTAGCATGATTGCTAGTGAAATTTATGATCAACTCATTCATCTGATCACCTTTGTTGCTTTAACAAAAAAAATGGCCTCTCCTGGGTTCTTAGGTTTTTCCAATTGCTAATTTTTCACCACTGCCATTAAGATGATTTTGATTATACTCGACTTATAATTTTCATACCAAGTCCCATTTTCTTTATTATACATCTACTTCATGACCACCGATTCCGTGGGTTGATTCTCGACAGATGTCTCAAAATTTTTGACACTATTACCCAACTCTTGATGTTCTATGTTTCTCAATTTTTCCATGGAGTCATCCTTCTCATGCTCCAAATATTTCACAACACGCTTCCTTACACAGTGTGTCACATTCATTACATCATCCTCTGGGAAAGAGAATGAACTCAAGGTTAGGTACGCAACATGGAAATTTCCATATTCTTCACCTTGTTAATTTTGGGATTTTTCATTCATTTTTATGCTAAGAGCATCTTTCTCTTTGGTAGGGTGAGCACTGAAAGGTTGAAGTCCATTGAGAATGATTTCATTTTGAACAAAATCCACCTTAGGACCAAGAAACATTCTATTTCTCCATTTTTCGTTGAAAATGTTTCCATCCTCATAAAAGGGGAATGAGCATAAGATTGGAGTTTAAATTTTGTCATTATCATCTTCCCTTTATTGGTCACTAAGAACCAAGAAATCCATTTCCATAATGAAATCACCATCTCCTTGTGATTAAGCTAAAAGTGAATTTTATATGCTTAATCTTATTGTTATTTTAGCAGTAAATGAATATACAATTAAGTACAAAAATTAACCCAAGCAAACTAAGTAATAAAATGAAAATGAAAAGTAAAAAGAGAGGGTAAGAAGCCTTAGCCGATTTGTAAAAATCCCATAAGTGTGTAGAGCTAGAAAACTAAAAAATACGAAGCACTGACCGTCACATCAAAGCTTAGAAAATTGTAGATTTGAAAGAATAAGTTGGACTGGGGCACTTGGAGAGGGATAGGGGCATGCCATAGGCCTACTTCTGGGTGCATGTGTATGTGGAAATTCTTAGAAAACCTCCTCTGAGTGGCTGCTAGTCATTTGTTGTTGTTCACCTTTGGTCACTAGGAGGTCGCACAATGATCACCGAAATCACCAGAAAACCTGCAATGAAGTAAAGAACTGCAAAACCCTCAAACAATGGCGAGCTTATGATTGAGTGTTGTACTACATCTCAGACCTAATGTTGTTCTGTGTGCGTGTGCGGAATTGCGCCCTAGGTGGCTCTTGTGTGTGTCGTACTTGATAGCGAGTAAGTAAGATAGATGTAAATAAATGTAATAATTGTGTGCACAAAATAGAATAAACTTCCATCATATGAAGTGTATGAGAATAACCATCCCTTGTGTCCCTTGGATTGTGCTAGATGGTTGCAATGAAGCTCTTAGATGCTTGATGGATGCAACCTTAGGTGGTGATAGCTAATGCTTAGTGTTTGGTCCCTTATTATGATCACATCACTCTATATTTATATGATTCCCTTGCTTGAATTTTGTAATTAACCCTGAAAAGGCCAACTAATAAAAAGATAAGATGCACAAATGGCTAGAAAGGACCTAAAAGATGTGAACAAAGTATACTGAGGTTGGGGGTGCTTGGTGCTGGCATCCTGGCTGGGAGCTAGTGTCCAGGATGATAAATGTTGAGGTATGAAAAGGAATACTGTGCAAGTAAGGCTGTAAGACCAAGAGAAGTAACTCTAAGCAAAGAAAGGTGGCCAAAGACATGGGTTGATTAGTAATTTTCTTACTTAGGAATCATATGAATAGTATTATGTAATCAGGACTAGATAATTACCCAAAGTGCATGAATTTTTGTTTACATTTTCCCCCACTTTATGTTGGTGAGTGGAAAGATCGATAACATAAAGTAGATAAGAGATGCATACTTGATATACATGTAGATTGATGATGCAAGCGTGTCAAGGGACAAGACAAAGAGTGGAGTGATAAAAGTGTAAAGTGTGGATGCTAAGGAGGAGATAGTGTGAAAAGTGATAATGAAAATGAACCTAGGGTGGAAATGCATGTGTAGATGTCACGATGTGCTTGTTATTGATGCCGCTCATTGTTGTATGTGATGTTTGAATGTTATTGACTACCGATTCCAATACAGACGAACCTGCAGAAGAGAAGAACAAAAAAGTAGTAAAATACGCATGTATATGATGGAAAGGTGAAAAAAGTATGTAATGAAATCATGTAAAATATGAAAATGTGAAAAAGGAACATGTGTAGCTAATATGTGATGAGGAAAGAGTGTAGAAAGGATCCTGAAGATGTTGTAGACGATTTTTTTTTTTGGGTGATCTCATGCCAGTTGTGTCGACTGTGAGTTTTAGGGGTGATCTCATGCCAATGATATGGAAGAAGTGTAGTGAGAAAAGTTTTGTGTTATTCTCCAACCTTTTACTATTTCCCACAATGTAGGACACCACTGTAGATGGTGTGCAAAATTTGATCTAATGTGAAAGTGCTAAGGGCTATATGCCCTATAAAATCCAATATGTGGAGTTCTGGAGACTGTGTTGAACTAATAAAATACTGTGTAACTACCCCCTGATTATAGGCATCTAGGAAGGGTTGTGCTGTGCTAAGGACCCAATTTTGATTCTGAGCCCTAAAAATAAAAATTATGTTGTACTGGTACTGTGCTGTGTTGTATAATAACTGTAGACTACTATATGGGGTGATTAATTCACCCAAATGATGCCCCTCCTCATTTGGGGTACATGCAACATCATTGAAGGAGTATGCAACCCAAAAGAGGACTGACTGCTATGCTAAAAATGTGCCCTGCAAGGGGAGGGAGTGTGCTTGGTAGAAACATGGGAAAACACAAACAAAGTGGCTGAGAGATAAGTGTTAGTATAAGTAAAGACAAACACACATGTAGAAGAAAAAATGCAAGGTAAGAAGCCAATGTGTAAGCTAAGACGTAAACAAACAATGTAAACACGTGAGAAGACAATGTAGAACGCGAAAAGGGGTTGTAAACATAGGACACCACTCACAACATCACAATATAATCAAGGCTGATGAAGCCAAAAGCAAACAATGTGCACATAAGACAAATGAAAAATCCCATAAACTGTAACATATTGATTAAAAAAAATAAGGGTGTTACCTAGATGGCCTAAGGGGGTATCGAGGGTATTAATGTTAATCTAGTTAGGAAGACTAAAACATTGGAAATTAACTAAAGCACTATGAAAAAATGTAAATAAACTACTCTAGATGAAATGAAACCCTTATGTGCAAGAGAAGAGTAGGAAGAGACTCAGCTGATAACAAAAAAATGTCACACAGTGTCACTGATCTGGAAATAAAATATGGAAGTGCAGATGAACTCTCAGAGACCTTACAAAGGGAAGATCTAGACTATCTGAGATGACACAGGCACCTGAGAGTGTACCGGGGCACCCCGGGGCACCCTGGTTTGTAATTTGGGCTCTTGGAACAATGTAAATGCTCAAAACCTCAATCTGGTATGGTCACTAAATGCCTCTAAGTACCTCCCATCTATTGCACTAGATTCATCGGATGAACTGGAGAATGACTCATAATGCAAGGAGAAGTATCAAACCCTAGAAAAATGAAAGATGGATATGAATGGGTCAGACTGACCTCAACTGCTAAACTGGTGGAATTATCATTGAGTGTTGCACTACATTACAAACCTTGATGTAGTTCTGGTGTGTGTGCACATGTTGTGCCCTAGGTGCCTTGTGTCAGTCACACTTTGTGAAGTAGCGAGAAATAATAGCTATAGAAATGTAAGTAGGATGTGTACATGGAATAGAATGGAATCGCTCCCCCTATGAAGTGTGTGTGATGTAGATCTCCTAGCTTGAATGCATGGAACTATATGGATGCAAGTGATGTAACCCTATATTGAGTGATAGTAGTGATAATATTCAATGACCTAGAACCCTCATTATGGTCTTATAACTTTATATTTATAGGGCTATCAAGGATGACCAATAACTAGAAGTGACCCAAAAAGAAGCAGAAGAAGTTGTGCATAGATCGGGGCACCTGAAATGGGACCAAGGCACCCCAGTATAGGTTGGGGCACCCTGATTTCAGGCTAGAATGTCGGAATGATCATGAAATAGGATGATAGGTATAAGAAAATACACGGGAAAGACAAAATAAAAGATAAGAAAAAGGTGGCCAAAAGGTGGGATTAATTAGTAATTTGTACACTTGAGAACCTTCTAAATAGCAGTATAAGACCGGGGTAAATATTGTCTAATGTGCAATATTTTGTCTACATTTGCCCCCACTTTATGTTGGTGAGCGGAAAGCTCGGTAACAATAAGTAGATAGAGATGCGTACCTGATAAATATGTAGAGCGTAGAAGAAGACGTGCCAATGGACTAGACTTAAGCATGGAATGAAAAAAATAAAAATGTGGAGGAGCATGGATTCTAAAGATGAAAAATGTGTATAAAAAGTGATGAGAGTGAACCTAGGGCAGAATACATCTGTAGCTGCTGCTGTGTGTAGTGTACCTACATGGTTAGTATGGAAAGTACCACCGTGATGTGTTTTCATTATCGTTGTCCCTGTTGTTGTTTCTCATAATTTGACTATTTGTTTCTCATACTGTGGACCTACAAGGATAAAATGATCAAGTAGTCAAATATGTATGTTTGTAAAAATACTATGTAAAAATATGCAAATGTAAAATATGCTACAATAAAAAGTGTAAATGGAAAAATGAAATATTTTCACCTGATCCATGTCGAGAAAAAGGGTGTAGAAGGATATCCTGTAGTGTCGTGAGTTTTTCGGGTGATTTCATGCCACCTTGGCTGAAGAAGTGTAGGGAGGAAATGCTCTGTGTCCTCCAACTCTAACTGCTTTTGCTGAAATTTGTTGAACAAATCTCTGTACTGTCCTAGTTTTTTGGGTGATCCGACACCGCTGAACGAAGAAGTCTAGAGAGGCACACCCATTGTAACCCCTAAGCTTATAACCACTATGTAGAATTTCTAAAGGACACCATGTCCTGTTAAGGCTGTTGTGTATGGAGTTCATAGACTAGTTTGAACTCACTTGTTGTGTGTGAACCGGTGTAGATACAATGTGTTAGTAGAAAACCCTCAATGATGCTCCCCCTCTTTGGGGGCACATGCGATGACCCTGGAAGGAGATTGGGGCCCCAAAAGAGGACTAACCGCACTCTAACCTGTAGAAATATGCCCTGCAAGGGGAAAGGAAATCACTTGGAAAATATCAAGGCACACACAAAAGGGGATGGCTAGCCAATACAAGTGTTAGTCTAAACACATGCATGCAAATAAGACAAGTGTAAATACACAAACAATGTAAAAATATGAAGCAAAGTAGTGTAAATGTGTAAGAAAAAAAGTAGACCCCACAAAGTAGGTTTCAAACATGGGACATCACTCACGGTGTCGTAAGACACACAAGGCGATCATGGCCGCAAACAACAGTCAAGTGTGCATACAAGCAAAGGGTAAAACCTGCATACAATAGAAAACAACGCAAATAAGTAAAAACAAACACGTAGTCCTGCAAAACAAGTGTTGCACATGGAACACCTGTTAGAATGTCAAAGTGATAACCAATATGTCAAAAATGTGTATGAGTAAGTAGTATAAGATGTTAAGTACAAAGTGAAACAATATTACCTGGATAGAATGAATGTGGATGCCCCCAGAAATCGATATAGGAAGGGTAGAAGGCGAGCATCCGTGCCACGTGTAGCTCATGTATATGTAATAACACTAAAAAAAGGTGTGAATGTGCATGTGTGTATGATAATGACATATAAGAAAGTAATCTAACATGTGTAGTAGAATGAGCATGCAAAACATAAGAAAGCAAGAGTAAATGCTAACAAGACAATGCAGAATGATATGGATGGATGGAATGGAATGCAATATGGAATGATAGGAACAACGTGCCCCCCGAGTGGATGAAATGTGTATGTAGTGAGGTTCATTTCTCCCCCCTCAGTAGTCAATAATGAACCAAAAACGAGAGTGCGTCATCAGGAAACGGTCAAGTAGTGTTGGTTGTATCTAACGCACTGTGATGAGTATGTGTATGAAATGGTGATGAAATACGACATGGGGAGAATATGTGCATGAACCCTATAGATGAAGCATATATCATGACTTTGTTGATCAAAGGAGTGATCATTTAACGCTAAGCGTACATCACTATAGAAGGAGTGTATGGGAATGAGATATACGGAGAGATGTACGTGGACCCTATAGCCTAAACATATACCATGACTTGATGGAGGAATAAGGTGACGATTTATCCTATAGTGTATGTCACTATGAGAGATGGGTGATGAGGGTGTATGAAGCGTATATGAGCATGTGGTGAATAATGGAAGGTGGTGATTCAACACGAAGCGTAGACCACTATATGATGAATAAGAATGAGGTGGTGATGAGTAGGATAAGTAGTGATGTAATAGAATGATGTAGAATAGGATAAAAGGATATGTGATGATAGGATATAAGAGGATAATGATAAATTGATGAACTGAGTGGTGATTTAACCTAGGGTGTATACCACTAGAGGATGATTGAAGGTATGATATAATAGAAGATGATAGAATGTAATAGGATGATGTAGAATTGAGGAAAAGAGTGGTGATTTAACCTAAGGTGTATATTACTATGGTATGTGATCATGAGTGTGGATGATGATATAGCCTAGAGCATTGGTAACTAGTCTAATGAATGTGGTATGATGACATGTCACATGTTGGTAAGGTCCATTTGATTGGTAAACCCTTAGCAGTCGAGTATAGACCTATGAACTAAAGTGTGTCATAGGGTAGTAAGTGCAGTGCATAGAAAACAACTTAGTGTAGGTGACCGAATGGTGAAGGGGCTATGCAAATGTGCTGTAAATTGTGATTATAGGTGTAGATGGAAATAGGATATGTAGTAATGAAATGGAAAGCTAAGCCCATATATAAAAGTAACCTAACATAGTATGTCAAATGTACGATGTATATAGGATATGCAATGATAAAACTAGACCTAAATGCAATGGAATCTAGTGTAGCAAGTATAATGTAGATAATCGATAGATGCACATGCGAACAAGACCATGTAATGTAAGATATAGATAAATGTGTAGATAGAATATGTAGTGGTGATAAGTAAATCTAGACCCATGGATAATGTGACCTAGCGTAAATATGAAATATATGGAGGAAATATAAAACTAGACTCATATATAATGATGACTAGTGTAACGGGGATGAGATAGAGGATATATATATATGAATAATAGATGAGGTATGCATAGAATAATGGAAGATGTGGGCTATGTATAGAAATGATAATGTAAGATGCACAATGTATGTAATAAAATGTAAATATGTAGAACCTATAGTGTAGTGTGTGGGGTTTAGTGTAATGGTTGTCCCTCAACAGTTTAGCGTGAACCGAAGCACTAGGGTGTGTCATCGGGTAACGAGGGTGTGATAATACGTGAAGGGATATGTTGATATGCAATGATGATAAGCGATAGAGATGAAGTGTAGGATGTAAAAGGGCAACAAAAATGCAATGTGAGGTGGGGTTGTATGTCATGTGATATGCCCCCCAACAAAAGTGTGAGAAGAGACTATGTGAATTCATCAAGTAGATCATTGTCCTCTGGGTCAAAGTCAAATGGATCGGGATTAACAACATGGTAGGCTATAGTGTGAGGTTGATCATGTAATGAGCCAGTAAGGTGTAGACTATACATGCCCATAGTGTATTCTTCATCAGTGAAAGGGGGATGTGGGAAACTGTGGGCATACCAGTGAGTGTAGTTAGGTGAGTAGCCAAGGAGGGAACTATTGGAGATGAGAATGCGACCAAAAGGCATAGGGAATGAAATGTCGATGTGACTAGGGTCTAAAGTGCCGCCAATGTAGGTAAGCCAAGAATCTCCTAATGTGAGTGGAAATGAACAAGGTGTACGTGGTAAGTAGATGAGGAGATGAAAGACATGTAAGCCGTAAGTAGTTTTAACAGTGATAAAGCCATAGTATAAGTGTGGAGCATGGGTGGAAGGCTGAAGGTCCTCAAAACTGAAACCAAGATGAGTGAGGCTAGTAGGGGAACATATGGTTTCATCATGGGTGGGATCAAATGGAACATGGTCCCAAAATGAGGGATAAAGAGTATACATGTGAAGGTTGGGTGTGTGGGCGATAATGGAAAAGAGAGTATGACAGTGTTCATGGAGGGAGGGGTGGATGATATGGAACTACAAAAGAAGGAATGGATGATGGAGGGGGAATTACATCTAGTAAACAAATAGCTCCCTCAAGCGGCGGTAAATGTGGTTGATCATCCAAAGGATAAGGTTCATCGATAGTGTCAATGCAAGGAATATGAATGCTAGTATGAGGGTCTTTGACACAATATTGGAATGGATCACGATCTTGGAAGAAAGTATACTCAACATACTCATGTAAGAATTTGATGCAACAGTGGATGGTAGAAGAAAAAACTTGCATGCCGTGGAGCCATGGTCTACCTAACAAGTAATTATATGAGACATTGAAATCAATGACGAAGAAAACAATAGGGAGGGTCTTAGAGCCTACAGTTAAAGGAAAGGTAACGTGGCCTAGACATGGATGAACAAAACCATCATAAGCATGAAATGAAATGGAAGAAGGGCTAATGTCATGAGAAGACAAACCTATGGCTTGGAGAAAGGACATATGGCATAATTAAGCTCAGAGCCATTATAGATAAGAGTACGCTTGACAACAACATTGTAGATACAAGACACGATGTAAAATGGTGGGTCATTGTCAAAAGGGTGAATGTTAGTGGGAGGATTTCCCTGGAATGCTATAGGTTAAGAAAATTCCTCAACAAATGTGTCATATAGGGAATCCGGATGCATGTCGATAGAAACATCGCTAGTAGTAAAGAGGGTTTGAACACGATGGAGAAAATTAGGGTGAGTAAGTAGGTATTCAGTGAAAGACATATTCATGGTGGTGGAATAAAAAAGACCTATAAGGTAGTAGAAAAAGACATCGGGTTCACCAAAATGATTAACAAAAATAAGGGTCTTACCTAGATGGCCTAAGAGGGTATATAGGGTATTGATGTTAATCTAGTTAGGAGGACTGAAACATTGTAAATGAACTAAAGCACTATGAAATAAATGTAAATAAACTACTATAGATGAAATGAAACCCTAATGTGCAAAGAGAAGACTAAGGAAAAGACTCAGCTAGTAACAGAAGACTGCTGCATAGTGTCGCAGATCTAGAAATTAAATGTGGAAGTGCAGACGAACCCTTAAAGACCCTATGAAAGGCAGATCTGGACTGTCTGAGATGACACAGGCACTTGGGAGTTTATTGGAGCACCATGGGGTGCCCTAGTTTGTAATCTAGGTGCTCAGAACAACGTAAATGCCCAAAAACTCAATCCGGTATGGTCACTAAATGCCTTTGAGTACTTCCCATCTGTCATACTAGATTCGTCAAATGAACTAGAGAATGACTCGTAATACAAGGAGAAGTATATAACCTTAGAAAAATGAAAGATATATATGAATGGGTCAGACTGACCTCATCCACCAAGCTAGTGGACTTATCATTGAGCGTTGCACTACATTATGGACCCTGATGTAGTTCTGGTGTGTTCATGCATGTTGTGCCCTAGGTGTTCTCGTGCTAGTCGGACTTTGTGAAGTATCGAGCAATAATAGCTATAGAAATGTAAGTAGCATGTGTGCATGGAATAAAATGGAATCCCTCCCCCTCTGAAGTGTGTGTGATGCATATCTCCTAACTTGAATACATGACACTATGTGGATGTAAGTGATGTAATGGATGTAACCCTAGATGGAGTGATAGTAGTGATAATATGCAATGACCTAGGACCCTCATTATGGTCTTATAAATTTATATTTATAGGGCTCTCAAGCTTAATTTCATAATTAATCCCGACAAGGTCGAGTGAGAAGAAGATAAGGATGACCAACAACTAGAAGTGACCCAAAAAGAAGCAGAACAGGTTGTGCATAAACTAGGGCACCCAAATGGGACTAGGGTGCCCTAGTATAGGCTGGGGCACCCTGATTTCAGGCTAGAATGTCGGAATGGTCATGAAATGGGCTGATAGATATCGAGAAATACGCGGGAAATACGAAATAAAATATATGAAAAAGGTGGCCAAAAGGTGGGATTAATTAGTACTTTGTACACTTGAGAACCTTCTAAATATTAGTATAAGACCGGGCTAAATATTGGCTAATGTGTAATATTTGTGTCTACACATACAAAGAGAAAGCAATGACAAGCAATGTAATAGACAACCATGGAAGTAGATAGTCTTGCATAACAAATGTTGCACATGAAGCACCCGTTAGTGTGTTAGGAAGATACAAAGTATGTCAAAATGTGTATAATTTGATAATGTAATGTGCTATGTAACAAAATGAAATAATATCACCTGTAATGTATGAAAGTGGATGACCCTCGGATCCATTGTGGACTAGTAATAAGTACTGTGCCAAACATCCTTGTTGTATGTAATAGATCTATATAATCTATGATCACAACTAGAAAGGAAAGTGAACGTGCATGTGTGTATGATAAAGTTAATGAAATACAAGATATCTATCTAGCATGTGTAATAATATGTGAATGTAACAAGTAAATGCAAGAAAGTCTAAATGTAACTAAGATATGCAACATGCTATGGATGAGACATAATGGAATGCAGTGTGAATGATAGAAGCAATGTGTCCCCCGAGTGGATGTGTATGTATGAGATGAGGTTCATTTATTTATGCCCCCTCACTAGTCAATAAAGAACCGTAAATAAGAGTGTGTCATCGAGAAATGGTCTTAATGTGTGTATGAAAAATATGTGATTGTCAAAGTGCAAAGTGTAGAGTGTAAACGTGTGAGTGAGATGAGGTCCATTTGAGATGTAAACCCTCAGTAGTCGAGTATGGACCGTGGAACTAGAGTGCATCATAAGTTAATGACTACAACGTGTGAAAGTAGATGTTAAAATGATATATCGTGAATGTGTAGAGTTGATGCGGTGATAAGGAGATGAATATGAGAGATGTAAAATGTGTAATGTGATGCATAGTATGTAATATGTAGGGTTTTGTGTGTTGTATGTGAGGTTCATGTGTATAGGATGCCCTCAACAGTCAAGTGTGAACCATAACATGAGAGTGTGTCATCGGGAAATGACGATATGAACGTGTGTCAAGATGTATATGTGAAAATAGAGGTGTGAAATGATGGAAATATAATATGTGTGTCAATGCCAGGGGAAAGAAATAGGTGTGATGCCCCCAAGTGTGTGGTGATGAATGTGCTATTCGATAAAAGTAAAGGATGAAGGCCCTCTACCCGATGCTTGCGGTGATGAAGGCATGTGACCATGCTCTAAGAGTGGTGGTATATGAGATAGACACTACGCAGGTGAATAAATTATATATGCATGTGACTGATGAGCATATGGTGTGCACCTTATGCAGTCAAGAGTCAATCTCACTCAATACACTGTGTTAGAAATGATGCAAATTCCAACTATGACCTTAAAGTTTACTAAACAAGCTTCTTCTCTACTATCTACAAACTCCAAACTCAGGAAAATACCTCATCTCTCACCTTAGCCTATTAATCCAATCATCTCAACATGTTCATATCCACTAACTCATGCCAATTTAACCTTTATAATAGATCAAAACAACCAAAAGTACAATTGGACTTACCTTTAGAAAATATGTCTTCCTCGCCTTCTTAAATAGCTTGCTTCTAGCTCATTCATGGATGGAACGTTCCACTAATGCCCAAAACTAACTAATTTATTTTCCTAATACCATTAAGGGTCCTTTAAGAGTTTGTAACAGTTTAGATTCCCAGTCCTATGTTTACTCTCTTTTCTTAACAAGCTCCTTTTACCTAGCTTAAGGTTTCTTATAGTGCTATCAAGGAGGTTTCCCAATCTTACCTCTTGATAAAATGACTCAAATTACAATTAAACCGCTATTTCTGGCACCCATTTGGCTAATTCACATGTATGAGGAATTTCATAGATACTTTCTTCTCAATATTTTCTTCAAATCACCACCCCTTTCTTTCTGATTAGGTCTCCTATTTGTGTTCTCACTATTCTCTAGACTGTCAAGGGCTTTAGAAGTTCTTTAATGTCTTAATATTATACATATTTTAATCCTCTATGAGGGGTTTTCAAGATGATAAGTTAAAATTATCACTCCTTGATTCAATTTCCATGCCTCAATTTTGTGGTTTTGACCTTTTCTAGGCTCACAATACTATACCGGTCTTCTTTGTTATCCACTATTAGATGCCACCACCAAATGGAGTATTTTATCCCTCCAAACTTTTTTATATGGTGTTATAGATATTTCAAGGTATGTCGTATGAGATTCAAACAAATATCTCCACTTTTATAGTCACTTATGACTTGTACACCTAGGTCTTGAGATCATTGTTATGCACCTATAGGTCTCAGTCAAGTTTGTCACACTAACTTATCACTTGGAGTGTTGTCAAACCCTAAATATTCATAAGAACATTTGGAAAGAACATTGATATCATATACTAACAAGTTCCATACTTCCTTTCCCCTGTAGGTTCCTTATTTATTATGCATTGGATCTCCTAGTTTTTAATCTTCATGCACATCTACAGGTCACCACTATAGCTGTCATGTTTTTCTCCTCCCCAAGAGGGTTTTTAAGCCTCTAAAATTCATATCATTATATGGTAGGACTCTAAAAAATTTTCTCGAATATCTCAGAGTCTTTATTAACCTTAAAATCTCTTCAATACACCCTTCAACACAAATTCTAGGCTCCTAACTATTACCTACAGGTTACATACAAATTGTCACCTTTATCTTGTCAATTAATGCCTCTCAGACAATAAAACCTTGGAGTTACCTTTAGGATACATCTACATAGATATCTTATAGGTTTGAATCAATTTATCAATGTAGAAATCAAGAAAACCAAATGTTACCTAAACCCCAATGAGGGTTTTGTCTTAGCCCGAGAGAATGCTAATTTTTTGCAAAAAGAGTATTACTCACTTTCAACGTTTAGAACTGGTTTCATAAACCTAATATAACATCATTTAAACTTTCTCCTTACCAACAATGTGTAACAAGACTTAGACTTAAAAGAAGGTTTTCAAATTACCTTAGAACAAGATTCTTTGCCTTGTCACAATTTGCATAAAAAAAGTGAGCTTCTCTTCACTTATTGATCATTATTGACATAAAAGCTCTCATGAGTCCTCACTAAATTCTTCTAACAAGGTTCCATCATCTATACACAAGTCTCATTCTTCTCAAATCTTTATATCTTGACCTTAATTGCCTCCTCTCTGCCATGCACCAATTTAACAATGAAAGAAATCCTATATCTACTTATAATCATGAAAACCTCCCCAAAATCAATGCAAACACACAATATAAACCTCTTACCAAATAAACGCACACATGTATTTAATAGGCACATGTATCTAATGATCAAGATAATGCATTAGAAACAAAGGACAACTGTCTAAACTGTGTATACACAAGTTACAAACCCACAACTCGTTTGGAACCCTTCTTCCATTCAATGACCACCCAAATGATGGCTTGAAAAATGGTTATAAAGGATTTAAATATGTCTACATGAACCTTGTAACTACTTTTTGGTCCTTTAGACCTTTTTTTTCTCATTTTGTGTTACATTATATCATTAAATGCATCTACCTAGTCTAAAACCTAGGATTTGAGAACTAGGTCACATTCTTGACCTTATTAGGATCTTTAGCCCTTATTATGGATTCCATCATCACATTACATGTATGAAGGCTGCAAGAATTCATTGAAACAACTATTACAATACACAATTGCCTTCAAGATTTCAATTTGGCATTTTGGAGAAAAATGTTAAAATTTGAATTTGTAAAGGCCTTATTCAAGCTTAACATACCTAAACAACTCTAGAAGACTTCTAAGACATGAAAACAAACCCATAAAGCCAAAATTGATGCTATCAATCTATATACAGACTAGGAAGTTGATGCTCCTGCATCACACTCCTAGGGGGAGAAAAAATGAACTCTAAATAAATTTTCTTCCTTTTTTTTTCCAGTGATAGGTCACTCCTACAATCACTCGTCTTTCGGTTTTTCTTTCTATCTCTTGCTTTCTTTGTTCTTTGGATTTCTCTTACACGTTCATCTCCATGGCTTTGTTTTATAAAATGAGAACTTCATGTTACATTTTCTTCTTGTAAGCTCTTTGAAGGGATTTTTCTTCAATCACCTTTATTTCTGTATCTATTAGACCTGCACAAACACAACTAAACAAAATATTGGATGAAAAATTTGGAGACCGTTTGGTCTCATTCATTAATTATTTCCTCCCTTCATCTTTATCTTATTTTTCTTCATGGTTCATTGGTATTTCTTCTTCACTTAATGTGCTTTTACTTACGATCTCATCCTCTTCTTCAATACACTTCCTTCCTTCACCATATAGAACTCTCTCAAGCTTTTTCACTTCATTCCTTAACTGTTCTTCATCCTCATAGAAAAACATGTATTTTGAGTTTTCTTCTTCTCCATCCATTTTCAATCCTTCAAAGTGGCTCTCAAACTATCCTTCCTCTTCTATTTCTTCTTTCACTCTCTCATTTTTAGCTTCTTCACTCACCCACTCTTCATTTTTAAGTTCTTGTTCTTTTATAGAAGCTAAAAATATTCCTATTACCTCTTTTTCATCTTCTATTTACATTCTTTCCTCAAGAATGACTTCCTTTTTCACCTCCTCTGTTTTATTTCTTAACATCTTCTTATTTTCTTATTTTTCACATTTCTTGATCCTTTTCTCTGCTACTCTCAACTTCACCTTCACATGCATTCTCTTTATCTTCTTTACAAGCTCTCTAATTGGCCATTTTTCTTTATTTCTCATCACAAATTCTATCCTTTGAATTTTCTCTCTTTCTTTCAAGAGTACCACTAGCTGCTCTATATCTTGCTTATGCCTTGCAATCTCTTGTTGCATCTCCAATTCTCTCTTCTTCATTCTTTCCTCTTTCATCTCTCTCTCTCTCACTTCATGTTATCTTTTCCTGTGGATAATCAGCTTGACCAAGTCTATCATCAACTCCTCTCTATCCATCTATTCTCTTTTCTTTTTCTCAATCATTTTCCTCTCTCTTCTCAAGAAATTTCTTCTTTCTTCTCTCTCTACACCTCACCTAGGATTGCCACATGTTATGTTGGTGTCTTCACGCTCCTTTCTTATCCTCTTTTTCACTTTACTTCTTCTCTTAACCTATCACTTCATTCACACACTCACAATTCCACTTGTTAGCCACAATCAATAATCAATAGTCAAAATTTAATAAAAAATATCAATAAGAGCCTCAAATTCGATACCACTATGATGTAGTCAAGAATCAATCTCAGTTAATACACTGTGTTAGAAATGATGCAAATTCCAACTATGCCCTTAAATTTCACTAAATAAGCTTCTTCTATACTATCTACAAACTCCAAACTCAAGAAAATACTTTCTCTCACCTTAGCCTACTAAGCCAATCATATCAACATGTTCATACCCACTTATTCATGCTAATTTAGCCTTTGAAATAGATTAAAACAACCAAAAGTACAATTGGACTTACCTTTTGCAAATCTGTCTTCCTAGTCTTCTTAAATAGCTTGCTTCTGGCTCATTCATGGATGAAGCATTCCATTGATGCCAAAAAATAACTAATTGATTTTCCTAATACCCTTTAGGGTCCTTAAATATTTTACAAAAGTTTAGATTCCCATTCCTCTATTTACTCTCTTTTTTAACAAGCTCCTTTTACCTAGCTTAAGGTTTCTTGTAACCCTATCAAGGAGGTTTCCCAATCTTAACTCTAGATAAAATGACTAAACTTACAATTAAACACTATTTTTGGCACCGATTTGGCTAATTCACATGTATGAGGAATTTCACAGGTGCTTTCTTCTCAATATTTTCTTCAAATCACCACCCCTTTCTTTTTGATTAGATCTCCTATTTGTGTTCTCACTATTCTCTAGACTATCAAGGGATTTAGAAGTTATTTAAAGTCTTAAGATTATACATATTTTAATCCTCTATGAGGGTGTTTCAAGATGATAAGTTCAAATTATCACTCCTTGATTCAATTTCCATGCCTCAATTTTGTGGTTTTGACCTTTTCAAGGATCACAATGCTATACTGATCTTCTTTGTTATCCACTGTTAGATGCCACCACCAAATGGAGTATTTTATCCCTCCAACCTTTCTTATATGGTATTATAGAGATTTCAAGGTATTTCTTATGAGATTCAAACAAATATCTCCACTTTTATAGTCACTTATAACTTGTACACCTAGGTCTTGAGATCACTGTTATGCACCTACAGGTCTCAGTCAAGTCTGTCACACTAACTTGTTACTTGGAGTGTTGTCAAACCCTAAATATTCATAAGAACGTTTGAAAAAAACATTGATATCATATACTAACAAGTTCCATACTTCCTTTCCCCTGTAGGTTCCTTATTTATTATGCATTGGATCTCCTAGTTTTCAATCTTCATGCACATCGACAGGCCACCACTATAACTGTCATGTTTTTCTCCTCCCCACGAGGGCTTTTAAGCCTATAAAATTAATATCCTTATATGGTAGGACTCTAATTTTTTTTCTTGAATATCTCAAGTCTTTATTAACCTTAAAATCTCTTCAATACACCCTTCAACACAAATTCTAGGCTCCTAACTGTTACCTACAAGTTACATACAAATTGTCACCTTTATCTTGTCAATTAATGCCTCTCAGACAACAAAACCTTGGAGTTACCTTTAGGATACATCTACATAGATATCTTATAGGTTTGAATCAATTTATCAATGTAGAAATCAAGAAAATCAAATGTTACCTAAACCTCAATGAGGGTTTTGTCTCAACCCGAGAGAATGCTAATTTGTTGCAAAAAGAGTATTACTCACTTTCAACGTTTAAAACTGGTTTCATAAACCTGATATAACATCATTTAAAATTTCTCCTTACCAACAATGTGTAATAAGACTCAAACTTGAAAGAAGGTTTTCAAATTACATCAGAACAAGATTCTCTGCCTTGTTACAATTTGCACAAATAAAGCCACCTTCTCTTCACTTATTGATCATTGTTGACATAAAAGCTCTCATGAGTCCTCACTAAATTCTTCTAACAAGGTTCCATCATCTATACAAAACTCTCATTCTTCTCAAATCTTTATATCTTGACCTTAATGTCCTCCTCTCTGCCATGCACTAGTTTAGCAATGAAATAAATCTCATATCTACTCATAATCATGAAAACCTCCCCAAAATCAATGCAAACACACAATATAAACCTCTTACCAATTGAAATTTCCCATTTATTCAACATGTATAAGTATCTAATGATCAAGATAATGCATCAGAAACAAAGGAAAACTGTCTAAACTGTGTATACACAAGTTACAAACCCACAACTCATTTGGAATCCATCTTCCATTCAATGACCATCCAGATGATGGCTTGAAAAATGGTTACAAAGGCTTTAAATATATCTACATGAACCTTGTAACTACTTTTTGGTCCTTTAGATCCTTTGTTTTTCTGATTTTGTGCTACATTACATCATTGAATGCTTCTACCTAGTCTAAAACCTAAAATTTGAGAACTAGGTCACACTCTTGACCTTATTAGGATATTTAGACCTCATTATGGCTCCCATAATCACACTACATGTATGAAAGCTCAAGAATTCACTAAAACAACTATTACAACACAAAATTGCCTTCAAGATTTCAATTTGGCATTTTGGAGGGAAATGTCAAAATTTGAATTTGTAAAGAACTTATTAAAACTTAGCATACCTAAACAACTCTAAAAGAATCATAAGTCCTGACAACAAACCCAAAAACAAAAAAATGATGCTATCAACCTATATACAGACTAGGAAGTTGATGTTCATAGCATTAGCACCTATGTGTAAAAAAATATGGAGGTGATGAAGACCTATATGTAGCAGAGCTCAGAGGTGATGGATGCCTATGTCCAGGAGAGTACAAAGGTGATAGACACCTACATAGAGTGAAATGCGGTGGTTAAGTATTCCTAGATATAGGAGTTGTCCTGGTGATGAATTTAGATCGATGTACTGGAATAGTAGAGTGATGAGACCGCACAAGTCGTGTGTGTGAAAAGGACAGCTAGGAGCGAATTGTGCTTTAGGTTCAATAGGTCATGGGCAACTAGATGGACTGGATAATGCAATGGAAAACTTAAGAGGAGTTTGTGACCATGGAGTCAATGGAGGCACACCATTAATAGATATGACTTAATTTTTTTGAATGAACTTCAGATACAAATGATTCATGGAGATAATAGTTTGAGACCTGCGAAACTAATTGACACCTAAGAGCATGTCACACCCTTTAATTGTTTTTGCTATAAGGAAGGGTACAAACATGGTGAGAGGACCGAAAGTAAATTGAAGCTTGATGAACCCATATGATGTTAGCTTGTGGAGCCTATTTTCATGTGTGAAAGTGTTGAAGACTGTACACTAAGAGTATTGTACACTTTCCACAGTTGTCTCTTCGGGGATCAGGGGCGCAACCCCCAAAAACATTTTTGGCCTTAAAATGTGCCTGATATACCAGGAAACATGATTTTCTCATATGGGTGGGATTTTTGACCCATAGGTTTATGGGACGGTTTTGGCCCATGGTTTTTGATACCCACAGTTTTGTAAAATTGCTTAAGCAGTTATCTACTTATGTGGTTTTGTGTATATGGTAGTGATGATGTAACATTGCAGATGTGTATCAATTCGGGTGTGAATTCTGTAGAGTTTGTTGAGCATAGTTCCAAATAGATCTGAGTATTGTATTAAGAGAGTAGTGGCTTGTAATAAAATATGAGAAAGTGATTCTTGGTGGATGTAGCCCAAATTGGGTGAACCACGTTAAATACTCTCTCTTTGTGTTGTGTTATTTTTATTCTGCACTTTTATTTCAGATCTATAATATTTTATGCATATTAGTTTCTAATGTTGAGATTCTATGAGGGACTCATCCGCATATTTTATCCCTTATTTCCTAACATATGAGTTATTAATTGGATATGAAATTTCTGAGATAAGATAACCAATAATAACAAGAAGTGGAACATAACACGTGTTGATACACCATGATGGATCAACTTTGGTTTTATTGATAGGGATGGATCCAATAGAAGTTCTAATGTGCAACTGATAAGAAGAGAATGTAAAATGATAATCATGATCAGAGAAAGAAATGATTGGCGAAGAAATGTCAGCATAAGCAACTAGGAAATCAAGATCCCCCGATGTAGGAGGAGGCACTGCGCTATATGTATGATAAACTAGGGAATTTGCCACTTTCTTATCATGCTTTGGAAGTGAATTGTTTAATATTTTGAGCTTATGATTTTCATTGATTGGTGCAGAGGCCGTAGGCTCTGGAAGCTTGAGTTTTTTATCATCAATAATATTTCTCTCAAGAAGTTGTTATAATATAAGACGTGGAACATTAGTCAACTTTATATATGTACACTTACGCAATTGCCATTGGATTTATTTAGTGTTAGAGACAATGTTGATAGTGACCTTAGCTTCAGTAGGTTTTGTAGTTAGTTTAAAAGGTGACTTACTTTGAAAGCGTGTAGATGAAGTTTGTTCCTCATACTTAAGCTTGCCTATATATAATATTTTAGTTTAGCTTGAGAGTGTTACATAGTTGATCAAATGATAGATATGTATTGAAGAGAACACTCTTTTGGAGAGGCAGCAATATACTCTGAATGATTAAATATTGAAGCTCAAAGTCTGAAAGCACATAAGACATCTTAGCTAGGTTATTATTATATCGTAAGACATAGTCCGCTAAATTCTCATTAGATACTTGTTTAAGTTGTGCGAGTTAGGCATATGAAATATTAGAGCTGATATTTATAGAGAAATGAGTGAGAAAAGCATCGACTAGATGTGTGAAGATATTACTGAGTGAAAAAGTAGGTCATAAAACCAACACATCACATAATCTTGTAAACTTTGGGGAAAGAGATTTGTTAATATGGTATGATCATCTACATAGTCAAGAAATGCCACATGCAAGGGTCAAAGATGCTCTTATGGGTCACCATGGCCTTTAAAGATGGGTAACCTAGGGGTGATGAAGCTGGACGGGAGAGGATAGGCATAAATGACGGGTGTGAAAGGAGTGTGAAGAAGTGAAGTGGAATTTAAATATGGAGACATACCAGAGGTAAATAGTTAGAGCTGGTGATTAACTAAAATTAACTAGTATGTAGTATGTGGGGATAGTTAATGTAAGCTATGAAAAATTGTAAATAAAGTAAATAAATGCAGTAAGGAAGTATATGAGTGACCAAACAAGTATACAAAAGGAAAAGCTAACCTTAATATGTAAGAGGGAAAAGGAAAGAACTCAGTTGAATAGGAGACACTCGTAGGACAGTGTCGCAGTGGTGAATGGAAAATTTAGAAGTAGGAATGACTATACAGAAGCCCCAAAAAGGATGGATTTGGAGTATCTAGCTAGACTAGAGCACCTATGAAGAAACTGGGGTGCCTACGGGTGCTCTGGTTTGTAAACTAGGAACCCTAGTCTATGCAACAAATTTTAAAATGATCTTTACAAGATCGATAGATGATCTGAAATCCTCACTGTGTGTTGCATGAGATTCACTGCTTCACTTCAAATGCAACTATTATTCCAAGATGAATAAGAAGACTTGTGAAACCCTAAACAAGCATCAATCCCTAAAAAAGAAAAGTATAAATGAATGGTTCAGAATGTAGTCATTTTTACACCCACCAAAGAACAAGGGAACCCCATGCACATCGACCTATCACCCAGCGGGCACTGGGTGCTCACATGAGGCACGCATGGGTGTTGAGTCTCTCCTTTATGTGAGTTTAGTGGGAAACATCACCTATGATAGGAAATTAAGGATAGTGAGTGGAAACAAGACTTGCAATCATCATATAGCTCAGAACGGCTTCTAGACCAATGCAATCATTCTAGACAGAAAGATACTTTAACAAAATATAGGACCTAACCAAAATATAAAGGAAAATGCATAAGGATTCATACTTATTTCATAAACATACATGAAACATAACTATGAAGATACGAGGATGGACTAGAATCATTAATGATCATATTCAAATAAGTTGGTAACCTCATTACATCCATTAGATCCATTACAGAACACCACAATATGGCAGACAGAAGTTATACATCATAACTAGATCTACATTCCTTAGCTCTCAAAAGAAAATTTACAATCCCAAGCTCCTTGGTGCATCCTTCTCCTATATTTTATCTACCCAACCCAATACAACTCCTTGCAGCGTTTCTGTAAAGCTCCCCTCTCTCTATTCCTCTTTCCTCCTCTTTTTCTCTCCCTATGGGAACTTGTATTTATAGGCCTCTTGAACTGCCAACTTGTATTTATAAGGGAATGAAGAATTGGGAAAAATGAAAGAATGGGGAAGTGTTGTCATTACTGTAGTAAGATAGGAAAATCTCTTTGCAAGTTAGCCTCCAACTTGTTCCAGGCATCGACTTCTTTTTGCACCCTCTGGAAGAGGTCACTGACTAGGGCGCTTACCTCCTCAAAATCCATTCCATTTCCTTGAGTGTTCAATGTTTCAACCATTCCTTCTAATTCCTTGCCCACAACCTCAAGCACATCCATCCTTCTTGTAATATGTGGGTATAACTCCTTCATCCGGTTTTTAATTGAACCTTGTAAGGTTTCAATAGTGATACAGCCTAGAATTTACCAGATAACACCCTAGACGCGCTGGCACATCACTCAGCCTAGACTAAGTGCTCACCCGAAGTGCACAAAGGTACCAAGTCTCTCTTTAGGGTTGCTGTAGCAGGATGTTACCATGATGAAGGAAGAAACATATAGATCCATAACTAATCCATCATTCTACAATGCATGCCATATTCAGATCTATGAAAGAACAATCTTAAACAATAATCATGATTGAATCAAGAACATGCAATACTCAATTACACATAGGAATGCCACTTAGATTTAGCCAATAAATTCCATCTATTAATAAACATAGAAGCTCCTTACAATAATGACATTCTATACTGATGCACGCATGGATCTAATACAATAATCCAGTCATATGCACATATCTCTTTATGCTTACCTCTTGGACTCTGCATATACCTATATCTCTCTCTCTACTACTATGTGATTCACATCATATATATAGGGTGGGGACTTGCCCCTCATCGCTTATCTATTCCAAAAATAGGCCACATGATATTAATAGCCATGTGCCATTTACATGCATAGCCACACATGCAAGTGTGCTATCTATAGACCTCTTACAATTAACTGAAGTGACAATCCCATTCTTAGCTTGCCTCCATGAAAAACGCTTTGATTCAATCCTCTAAAGATAGAAAATGCATGGCACACACGTCTTTGCATCGTTGGTGTGTTCCACATGCCATCTTCTAAAAATAGGTCTTCATGCTCAAAATTGGCTTAGTCCTAAATGCTGAACTTCTGCTCTGTGCGTGTGTTCTTCCTATCCATTTGCGCCCTTAAAACTGGTCTGCTTTCCCGCGTGGAATTCTTGTGTGAGTTATGTCAAGTGTTCTCTGATCAACATTACCCCACACTAATCTCATTATCACCCTGATAATGGGTATCTCCAAAAACTGAAGTAAAGAATAGAAGAATGGAAAAAATAAGAAAGAATGTAGATGAATAAGAAGTTTTATGAGGTAGCCTCCTCTGTATCAGTTTGAAGGATCAACTCTGGATACTCCTTTATTTCAGCCTCCAAGGCTTGTGATTCAGCGAGTGTTTGTTCTAATTTTTCTGGAATGTCCACAATAATGGACTCCAATTCATCCCTCGCAATTTCCCCCTTTTCATTTTGTAGAACCAACACAACACTGGACATTGAGGTCATTATTTCTTCTAGAAGATCCATCTTCTACACAATGAGCTTCCCAAGCTCTTCTAGCCGAGTCTTGTGTGGCTCTTGTGCTGCTGCCAGGGCCTCGTGCTTCTACTTAACCATTGACAATCTTTCTGCGTGGCCCAATGTTTTGTCCTTCATTGCTCGCTGGACCTCATTGTTTTCTTCCAAGGTCTTTATGTTGATAAACACCTTTGGAGCTGTGAAGATGTTCAAAGCCTAGTTTACTTTCTTCAATTCTTCTTGTTGCACTTGCAACAACCCTTCATAGGATGCAATCTTTCACATCACTAAAGCTTTCTCTCGTTCTACCTCTTGTTTTGGATTCCTTGGCACTGGCATGCGCAAAGGTTCATCTTCAAGTACTAGGTCCACCAAATTTCCTACATAATGTATCACTGAGGGAAACGTCTGTGGTACCTTGGTCTCCAAGTGTGGCCTAGCTCTTATGAAATTGTCTCCAATCTCCTCTGCAATGCTAATAAATAATTTGTTCTTCTTCTGCACTAAGTCCCTTTCTTGCATTATGCATGCCATCTCTACATCCTTTGTCTTTAGCTCCTCATGCAACGCTCTTATCGTTGTAGCTTTGTCCATGTTTCTTCTCATAACTTTAGTAGAAACCTTCACCAATGCATTACTGACCTGCTCATCTGACATGACAATAGGCTTTACTATCATATGTCTAGCTTGGGGTGCCTTCTTCAGCCATCTCAAAACGCATGACTCTTTGCATACATAAAAGTCATGCACATCCATGTGGGTATGCATTGACCATGAGAGTTACTTTCTAGTGCGAACGATCACCATATCCCCATCTATTAATTCCAAGCCAAATAAATCCTTTTGTTCTATAGTGCTTTGGAAACATGCGTGGATGATTTTTCCAGTGTCCTTTACATAGCCTATGAGTGGTGCACTGTGTTCCCCACTCATCCTCTTTGATCTAGGACCCTTGGAAATTGTAGCTTCAAGGTTAGGAGCCTGTCCCATTACACCTTGAGCAGTCGCATGCGCAGATCCGGAGGTTGTCTTCTCTCTTTCTTCTCCATCCTTCATCTCTTCATATTTTTTCTCTTCCTCGTTTTGTGGCTCGTCTTCTTACTCGAGTGGGGTAGGAGATGCATGCTCGCTCTCCCCTGATTCCTCCGCTTCTTCATCCAACTTCAAATTTCTTCTCCTCTTTGGCTGAACAACCTCCTTATGTGGAGAGAGATGAGGTGATTTCCTTAACATTTGTGGGGTTCCACCTTGAGTCCTTGTGCATTTGAATACTTTCTTAAATGTATGCTCCCCCTGATCAACCTCCATATCTTCCTCTTCATCTTGTCCCTGAGGTGGAGTGGTCGCACGCTGTGACTCTTCTCTATCATATGGTTGCTTTCTTCTGTGCTCCAAGCCTCCATTATCTTCACACTCCTCTTCTTCATCCTCTACTTCAACAGTTTTTGTGGGCCTTTGCATCGATATGTTTTCCATTGTGTGCTTACCCTTTGGTGGCCCTAGGAGTGTGAATTCATTCTCCACATACTTATTGCTCTCCATCTTGGGCTTCAGCTGAAGATACACTAATGCTGCCCCTATATCTGCTACAGCTAGACTTATTGGCTTGATATTCAATACCTCTAAAATGAGCCTCTCGACATAGGTACTTCTTTCTAGATACACATACTTCTTCCTCAATGTGTGGTAGTTGTAGTCTACCTTATCTACATTGAATACCAGTCATCGCATGTCTGTGAATGCTTGCGTAAGGCAATTTACACCAAGGGCTCCAGAATCCATCTCTCATTGGGAAGCGTGTGATGCATAAATGCTGATATACATCAAAATGGACTTGTTTCCCCACTACAGATGGTAGGTCCTTTGGGATGTGCCATTCTTCTTCAAATGCTGCACGGAGCCTGTCTTACCATTTCTTTGCCCTTTGCTTGACATCATATGTCATGGACCCTTTACATAGGTACTTGCTGAACCTTTCAGCTGGTGACTTATTCTCCATGGGGTATTCCCATACCTTTTCCTTTGGCCCATATGGTACTCAAATTTCCATGAATACCAGTGATAATAGAACAACCCAAAAGCCAATCTTCCCTCATGTGCGTGCTTCCTCAACTATTTTCTTTGCAATGTAGCCTATAATATTGTAGACCTCTCCTTCTGACAACTTGCGCGCAACGTATAACCACATAGTATTTACCTGTGACCACCACTCCTGGTCATTCAAATTTGTAACAAGGTGTGCTACTACTTGCACAACCAGATAGTTCTTCAACTTATCTATATCCATACTACGTGGACCCTTCAGGTACCCCAACTCCTGTCTGGTCTTTAAGATCATGGATTTATCTATGAGATCATTCTTTATATCCTCTCATGTGGCCTTCAAACCTGTCACCGTTGAGATAAGCACGGATGAGATTCTAACTCTGCAGTCCTACAAAGTAGAAGAAGTCCTCATGCACTCTACTCATGAGCCACTGGTACAAGGGATCATACTTCCAAAAATATGGAAGCTCATATAATTGGTAGACCCCAATTCTCTTCAGAAGCTTCTCACTTGCATCATCATAAACCGGCATGTCATCCACCATACATTTGTTTCATCCTCATAGTGAGAAAGGAATCGAGCTCCTTCTTGTTCTTTGAGGTCCTGTTATTGTATTCGCTTACTTTTCTCTTTCTGATGTGTGAGTCCCATTCCTAGCCAACGATGACTCCTTCTGGATATTACATTTCTGAAAAATTGCTTTCGGGTGCCATCTCTTCCTCCTCGATGACTAATTTTTTCTTTCCTTTTTCTCCTGCTACAGACTGCCTTCTTGGGTGCCATTTTTACCCTGTAATCATCTCATCTTTAACTCTATGCACTTTGCAAATCAAACACTAGCTCAATTCAATCATGCCCTAGGTGGAAACTTCGTGCCCTAACTCCTCTCTATCACCTTGCTTCACTCAAACCCTTCACCACCATGGATGCAAGCTTCTTTTCACATAGATCTGTTTGTCACGCTTGGTTTCACACCTTTCACACCTTAACTTGATCACTCAGCTCTTCGCACTTAGCTCTTTCCTCAAATACTCTTAGTCGCAATGGTAAAAATGAATTTGCATCCCATCCTTATATAATTTTTCAAATTTTGATGTATTTATTACTCCTTCACCTACCAAATATCCTCTCATTCATTGACCAAATTCGTTTGTTCCGTGCGGTACATCTTCATGCCCCAACTATAACCTTCTAGCGCCTTCCTACCCTTTGGTCATAGACTTCTCTTCAGTGCGTGCCCTTGCACCCGAGTATCTCATCACTGTACCTTCTCCTGGTAGTTATCATGGCCTCTTCTTACCTCGCGTTATACTGTCCTTTCATTCATCTCCATCCTTGGTCACTTTTGAGAAGCAATCTTCTTTTGACTTAAAGCACACCCGTAGCATCTTATTCCTTTCACCTTTCAATTCCCACAGTCTTTTACTTGGATAACTACAACCACCCCACACTAAAAGTATGTGCAGTCCTCTATGCATAAACATTCTTCACATAGTAATTAGCTTCATGTGCGCAAGTGCACTTATTACACAAGAACAACAACTAAATTGACAAAGCATAATGACAATGAAGGAAATACATTAAGGAAATACATAATTGAAAACCTAATCTAAATGGAAATACTACCTTATTACAAACACCAAGAAGACTTATTTATAGTAGGGCTTCAACCTACTCCCATTAAAGTAACCGGGTAGCCGTGTTCCATCAAGTGCTTCTAACTAGAAAGCACCTGATTCAAGTATGTAAGTGATGACATACGGCCCCAACCAATGTACTTTGAGATTTCTTGGATGGCACAAGAACTTTGAGTCATAGAGAAGTACCATTTGTCCAATCTCAAACTTCTTATCCCTTATGTTTTTGTCATGCCATGCTTTCTTCCTGGCCTTTTCCTGCTTCTGACTCCATCGTGCTATGGCTCGTTCACTCATCTAGTTGAATCATCTTCTCAATGCACTCATCTAAATCCTTCTCATCAGCTAGACCTCCAGCGTGTAATGCACAAAGAAGGTAACATAAATTCTATAGGAAGAATGGCTTCGATGCCAAACACCAACTGAAATGGTGTGGCCTTGTTCAATCTCTTATAAGTGGTTCTATATGCCCAAAGAACAACTGACACTTTATCATCCCAATCCTTTCTTCCAACATCACATTTTTTTGTCAATGTCTGGCTCAAAATCTTGTTGAAAGCCTCAGCAGTTCCATTTTCCTGAGGATGATAGGGTGTAGTTTTATGGTGTGCAACCATAAACTCATCTAATAGGATCCTGATTGTCTCATTCAAAAAGTGTGTACCCCTATCACTTGTCAAGCTTAAAGGACATCCATATCTTGTAAGAACATTCTCCCATAGAAACCTAGCTGCTGTAGTTATTGTACAGTCCTTGTAGGTGCTTCTACCCACCATGTGAGATAATCTGTGCAAGTAATGATATAGTGTGATCCAGTCCTACGCATGGCTGGATGAAATAGGTCCTACAAAGTTGATGGCCCATTTCTCAAATGGTTTGGCACTAGTAATTGGTCTTAAAGGCATCTCATCTCTTTGTCTTGGTTTACCTAGATACTGACAATGGTCACACACTTTGCAATATGCTTTACAATCTTTATACAATGTCTCCCACCATAATCCAACAAGTAGGATCTTTTGGGTAGTTACATCACCTGCATAGTGGCCTCCTGCTAATACCACCATGGGATTCTTCCATAATATCCTTGCGCTCATGCTCTAATACACAAAGCGTAATACTTCATCTCTACCTAACTTGTAGAGGTCACCACTGATTAACATAAATGGTGTCACACGTATAGAAAGTTGTTTCTTTTCTAATGCCTTCATTCCTTCTGGTGCCACACCAGTCTGTAGAAAGACAACAATGTCTTCTAATTCTGATGGTGCAGTTGTAACCTATATAACTAGGCATCTGGCATGGTTTCTTCAATCATATGTGCCTCTTCTCCTGAGTGAATTCTAGATAGGTGGTCTGGTCCAGAATTACTTTTCCCTGGCTTTACCACAACTGTGAAATCAAACTCTTGAAATAAGAGTACCCATCTGCATATGCACCCCTGCAAGATGGGCTTGTTTACCAAGTACTTCAATGCCATGTGATCCGTATAGAATACAAATGGTGTAGCTAGCAAATACTGTTGAAACTTGTGCAACATAGATCATTGACAAAGCTTCGTGCTCTGTAGTTGTATAATTTTGTTCAGTAGGAGTCAACTTCCTACTAGCAAATCAGATAGGATGATCGACAATACCTTCTCCAGGTTGAGCTAATATTGCACCAATGGCCGTGCCAGAGTGCATCCACGTGTACATGAAATGGTTTTTCCCATGAAGGAAAACATAGGATAGGCACGGTAGTAAGTTTCTCTTTCAATATTTCAAATGCGCGTTGCTGTGATTCTCCCCAATAGAATGTACCTTTTCCTTTCAGTAACTCCTCTAGAGGTGCAGAAATTTTTGCATATCCCTTGATGAATTTTCTATAATATCATGTGTGACCTAAAAATCCACGCACCTCACTTTGACTGGTAGGCGCTTCCAGGCCTAGAATGACTGCAACCTTAGCTGGATCAACAAGCAATCCTTCCTTACAGATTATGTGTCCCAACAATATTCCAAAAGGTGTAGCAAATATGCACTTCTTGATGTTCAAAGAGATACTCAATTGTCTGCACCCGTTCAAACATTAAGCGTAGATTGTCACAGTGATCCTTAACAAGCCCATATACTGTCCAATCATCGAGGTACACCTGTAAGAAGTTGTGAATAAAATATTTGAATGCCTAAACAACTATGCACGAGAATACAACAGGTGCATTTTTCAATCCAAAAGGCATCACAGTATAGGAAAAATTGCCCCATTCAGTAGTAAAAGTTTTCTTTTCTTGATCCTCCTGAGAAATCCTAACCTGATGATACCCAGAAAACCCATCTGTGAAGGAATATATTTCACGCCCTGCAACTCCTTCTAGTATTTCCTCAGTAAATGGCATAGGGAATGGATCTGTTACACATGCAGCATTCAACTCCTGTAGTCCACACATATTTTGATTCATCCATCCTTCTTGATACTGATCACCATTGGACTAACCCATTCTGACTCATCAAGGGGCTTGATAATTCCATATTTCAACATGTTATCAATCTCTTCTTTGACCTTTTCGTGACAAATTGGGGTTCATTCTATAAGGACTCTTTCTAACTGGGCGTGCACCTTCCTTAAGCTTTATCTTCATTTCCCCAAGTGATTCATGCATGCCTTTAAGTTCATGATACCCTCGAGGGAATAAGTCCTGGTAATCCCATAGTAACTCAATAATCTTTTCCACCTCTGAGTCTGACTAGTAGTCTCCAATTATGGCCTCCTTAGGCTCAACCTCCGATCCTATATTGACCTTCTTTGTCTTCATTGGTTCATGGTATGCTGCACGTATCCTTATCTGCACTATCCAAGACCTCGTGCGCCCCCTGTGAATGGTCAATATCCAGGTTTTCAACTTCCTCATCATCCACGATGTACACCATCTTTCCTTTTTCTTTCTCAAGGAAAGCACATTCAAGCAATATGGAGTCTTCTCCTTCTTCTTCAAAACAGTGCCTGATTCTGTCTCGCCAAATAATTCATGTATGAGTTCCTCCACCTTTGCACTATCTCCCATGGTTAACCACTTGAAAAATTTTAATGCCTCTTCTATTGGAGGTTGGGAAGAAAAGTAGTCAAAGGTCTGGATCATTCCTGCAGTCAAATTTTTCCAAGTTTCCAGTCTCTCGATGTAGTTCTGTGTATACATACCAAGCGTGTGCGCACCCTTGTAGAGTGGAATACAATTTATGCACCCAGAGTGAAGGTGGTAATGCTTCCTATCCTGTTGTCTAGAGTCTCTCACACTGCTGAATGTGGTGCTTGAATAGGTTGATCACCATTATAAATGCAAATCTGTGTAGGTGCATTACTTCTTACAAACCTAGTAGATAGGGTGATTCTGATCTCCTTCCACTCCATAATATTATCTCTGTGAACTACCCACCAGTGCGTTGCTATCCCACACAAGATATATTCTAACATGTCTCTTCTCCTGACCTAGTCTATCCACTGTGCCTCCATGGCTTGTAAGAATACAAGAAGATCTTCTGCTCTTGTATACCAAGGCACTGCACTACCTATCCATTGAATAGAATGAAGTCCATTCTTGTGCATGCAACCATGCTTTTTACCTCGTGTCCTACTAGTTCATATGTACCATGAGCCCAATTTTCACAAGCAATACTCGTAGTATCACTAATAGAGTGAGAATCCTCCCACTGTAGGATGCCTTCCTTTGATGGCTCATTGACCTCTGGGTCCTGAATAGCATGTACATAGATTCTATTTAAGTCCTCCTCACTTAGAGGCTCAACATACGGTGTAGACTTCCCATCTGTCAAAGGTATCACAACCCTTTCCTCTTTGTTCTCAAAGCTGATATACCCCTTATTGAATCTCAAATCAGCATTATTCACATAACACCAAGGGCATCCAAGCAAGGCTGGAAAACTGTCTGCTTCTGCAAGTGCTAATACCTCAAAATCCCCAGTGAATTTGGCCCCTTGTATGGTTATAGATGCATCCTTCAAAACTCCTATGGGAGTGGCCTTAGTCCTATTTGCCATAAACAACACATTAGATGATGGCTGTAATGGAGGTCTCCCCATTTGTACCCATGCATCTAAAGTAAGCACATTGACTTCCACACCTATATCAATCAAAATATTGCTCAACAGCCATCCATCTACAACAACATTCAGAGTGATCTCTTTATCATAGTCAATGCTATCAGGGGGAAGATTTTCATGTAGGATCTTCCATTCATTCTCAGTGCTTTCACACAGAGTGTTCCCCTTCAACCAATTCCCTAATAATGGAATAATATTCTCCTAGCGCAACATTTTACACACCTCTCTGATGTCATCAATATCAAAGGGGACCTTCCCTACTTCTTTCTTTTGTTCCATCTTTCTGGACTACTCTTTTAAACATTATATTTCACCTTGAAGATTTCTGAGGACCTTCCATGGTCTCTTGATAGACTTCCTTCTGATGGGTAGGATCTGGGTACCTTGCATGCAAAACCTCCTCCTTAATGATTGTAGGCTTCTGGTACGATGCCTCTCTTGCATGTGCCACTTCAGCATGTGTGGTAATCTTCACAGTTAAGGCCTCATGTTCTGGTGCTATCTTGGGCATCCACTAATTTTCCTCCACATGTTGGATCCTAACCATCCCGTGCCTTTGTTTTCTTACTTATGTTATTTATTGAGATGCTCATATAAGTCTAGGCACTCCTCATAGCTATGATTCTTTCCATAGAAAGAACATGTAACATTCTGGGGACATTCACGCCTATAATGATAGGGGATCTGCATGTATAGACACGTTCCTTGAGGAAACTCACTTCTTCCTCCACCATGGCCTCATCCTCCATATCCACCTCGATATCCATGTCCTCTTCCATGACCTCCTTCAAAATGGCCCTCATTCCTGTCATAGCGTGGTTGATTATGATCCTAATCCTAGTGCTCATTCTTGTTCTTAGAGTTATTTGTTACACTTGTCTATCATACCCCAATGTCTATAGCATCATGGATCTAACCAATCAATCAATAATCCTCAAGTATCATGGGTCATGGACCTGTAAATATTGCAAAAGTAGGATACATTCTTCCTTATCATGCACTGTAACAAAGGATAGTGGCTAGCATCATGATTCAAATGACAAATTTCAAAGTCTAATAACAATGAACGTATAGATCTATGAGGGATAACTATCCTTGGTGTGACCTTCCACTTCACAATCTGTACACCAAATCCTTGAGTGCATTTCATGAGCTGAATTTGTTGATAATTTTTCTAGCTGCTTTGCCATGGCTACAATCTGTGCCTCTAAGAATGGACTAACACCAGTGTCAATGCTCCCAACTACCTCATCATGTAGGGCTTCCTCCAATGCTTCACTGTGGATCAGTGTATGTCTTATGTGACAACACCCTTCTAAATGGTGTAATCAATCCTCCAACAAACCATTGTGCATGTTGGCTGGCATGAATATCATAAGACAACTTAGATAGAAGTGTCTTAAAGCGGGCATCATACTCACGTACACTCTCAGTAGTGCCATGTTTGATATCTTTGATCACATTGATACTCTTCTACTCAAACTCTGGGATATAGAACTCTTTTAAGAAAGCATCCTTCAATGCTACATAATCCACACAAGTTTGATCAGGGTCAAACTTTCTATACCAGCTATGTGCTCGTCCCTGCAAGGTAGTAGTGAATTGACTTGCCTTACACTCAGAAGTCATGATCCCTTTTGTGCGTGCCATAATATTTCACACATATGCACATGTTCGGTGGCATCCTCTATACCTCTATACTCTGGGAGATGAAGAGACATCTCCATATAGATATTCTATGGTATTTTGTGGGCCTTGACCACCTGATCCAGAACCTCCTATGTTTCCTCTGCCTCCAGAACCACCAGATCCACTGGAACTAGAACCACCTATACCTCTTGATCCTCCACCTGTAGTTGGAATATGACCTGTAGATGTACTCCCAATGCTCCAATAGTAGTACTATACTGAACCCCTATAGTCTATGAGGTAGTTCCACTTCTAGAGGTGAATCCAACATTCTGCACGCTCATGTTCTATGCAGATGATGCACCTAAAAATGTTCCTCCAAATAATGAAGTCTATCTGACCTGCCATTGATGTGCTTGCTTCCTGACTTACTCCTACTCTCCTACTTCCCAAGTTAGCTTGTTGGTTACTTTTCGTACTAGGTACTGGAAAACCAAGTGCAAGGGCTAGGTCACCAGGTGGATTAAGATGCGTGCCGTGGCCTAGGTAGTCTTTGTTGGCACACTTCTGTGTGAAGCCAAGGGGGGATCTCTGTCATGCTTTCCAAGATGGGGGAGTTCTTGATGCTCTGGCTCCACGTCTTCTACGTGAGCTTCAAATCCTTCACAAGCCATCTCTCTCCTCAATGCCATACTTTTTACAATGGTACACTACTTCTCTATCTCCCTCTCACGTGCCTCATTATACTTAAGCCACCTTTCCTCTCTCTACCTTTCTGCCACTAGGTCTACCATCTTTCACCAAACTTGTTCCTGCCCTTGTGCATGGTGAGGTTTAGTTAGCCATCGGTTTACTCTCCAGGTTCAAAGTTACCATCAAGATCTTGATCACCAGTGGGATACCTTGTAGATATGCTCCTCTAGGATACCAAAAAAATTTGAATTCAGCTACCTCTAGGAAATAATACGTTGAAATTGAATATTCCAAAATATAACTATTTAGAACACCACAAAACCACGTATCCACAGTGCAAGTCTAGATCAAATCAGCATCATAAAGGGCCTAAAATTCTTCTATGTCCAGACAAGTGCGCGATACCTCCAATTCTGCTTAGATGCATAAGAAATCAAGCCACTCGTATAATTCTACTGGAAAGATAGTGAAAAATATCTCATATAAACTGTCATACAGATTCTGTTCTACCCAAGTGCATGTGTTAAACTCAGATCCAATGTTGAACCATCATGCATATTCTTCCTCCAGATTGTGTATCCACTCCTCAATACTTGCTAGAGTTAACCGGTACGTCTTCATCGCAAACCATCCTGAAAACAACTGAAAAAGAGGTCCCAGCAACAGAACCAATGATGCAGCCTAGAATTTACCAAATAACACCCTAGATGTGCTGGCACATCACTCAGCCTAGACTAAGTGCTCACCTGAAGCACACAAAGGTACCAGGTCCCTCTTTAGGGTTGCTATAGTAGGATGTTAGTGTGATGAAGGAAGAAACATATAGATCCATAACTAATCCATCATTCTACAATGCATGCCATATTTAGATCTATGAAAGAACAAGCTTAAACAATAATCATGATTGAATCAAGAACATGCACTACTCAATTACACACAGGAATGACACTTAGATTCAGCCAATAACTTCCATCTATTAATAAACATAGAAGCTCCTTACAATAATGGCATTCTATACTGATGTGTGCATGGATCTGATATAGTAATCCAGTCATATGCACATATCTCTTTATGCTTACCTCTTGCACTCTGCATATACCTATATATCTCTCTCTACTACTATGTGATTCACATCATATATATAGGGTGGGGAATTTCCCTTCACCGCTTATCTATTCCAAAAATAGGCTGCATGTTATTAATAGCCACGCGCCATTTACAAGCATAGCCACACATGCAAGTGTGCTATCTATAGACCTCTTACACTTAACTAAAGTGACAATCCCATTCTTAGCTCACCTCCATGCAAAATTCTTCGATCTGATCCTCTAAAGATAGAAAATGTGTGGCACACACATCTCTGCATCATTGGTGTGTTCCACATGCCATCTTCTAAAAATAGGTCTTCATGCTCAAAATCGGCCAAGTCCTGAATGCTGAACTTCTGCTCCGCGCATGTGCATTCTTCCTATCCATTCGTGCCCTTAAACCTGGCCTATTTTCCCACATGGACTTCTTATGTGAGTTGCTTCTGACTTCTTCTCGACCTCGGCTAGACCCTCTCCCTGCTCTACTATGTTTCCTTTGTTCTTCTCTTGGAATTCCTTGAGCTCTAACTTATAAGTGGTGACCAAAATACTCACCACTTTATCTTTGTCTGTGCAATTGCCATACTCAGTCTCAATAGTATTGGTAGAAATTTTCACATCAGCAAGAACCTTGCTGTACTTAGAAATGATTGCTACAACCTTCAATTTGTCCTCCTTCTCTAGGCACACTGCTACTTCTTCCATGGATTCTAAGGCTAGAGGTTGCCTTTTCATGGTGAGGATGCGTGTTAAGTCTTCAAGGAACTCAAGGGAAGATCCATACTTTTGTGCGGGTGGTGTTAGGTCCAGATGCTTCAAAAAAAATGGCATTTGTGATGGATTCTACCTTCTTATATACTTCACGCACCCTTTCCTTTTCTTCCCTTAGTTCACGCTTTAGCTGCTCACTAATTAGTTCCTCCTGCTTCAAGTTCTTGGTTCTCTCTTCTAGCTCTTCTTCCCTCTTTTCTAGCTCTACCTCTATAAATTTTACGCTGTCATTCCTTTCGAATAACTTGGCTTCCAGTTCAACCAAGACCTTATTCAAAGCATTGCAGATTTGTTCATCTGAAAGCTGCTGAGTGCTCACCAAGGGGTTGTCTCCTTTTGACTCAGGCATCTTCATTAGTTCCCCTTTGCTTTACCTCGAACTCTAGCTCATCGATGTGGGAATCAATTTCCCGTGAAAGCATTTTCCTCGTCCAAGGGTATGCACCTTCTTCATCAAACAACTTCATTTCCAAGAGTTTATTTTTTGGGACTATGCTTTGGAAGCACATGTGCAACATTACCTTGTTTAGATCATCAATGTAGCTCATTCTTGGCCCCTGGATCTCCATGCACTTTCCTCCTATGCGCGTGCCCTTAGGAACAATTACCGATATACTGGGGCCTCCTGCGCTGCCGTGATCTTTCCCTATGCTTTCTTCCCTTCCTTCATTCATTCACCATATTAGTGCTACACTCCAATTCTTGTTCTACCAAGGCTGCAATGATTTTATTTGCTTATCTTTCTGTCACCTTGTTTACTTCATCCTTAGTGAGGCTTGGAGTCCTCTGACCGTTAATGCTTACCTCTTCACCTCCTCCCATGTCCTGGGCACCCTCCTCTTCCTGGCTACCCTTCCTTCACACAAAGTGATAGTCGTTCTTCTCCTCTTCCGCCTTCTTCTCCAGAATCATGCACACATGAAACCAAGTGGTTCATCTTATTTATCATCATCCCTCTCACCCCTATATTTCTCCAAGCTCTCTGTTTCCTCTGAATTCAACTTCCTCCATCACCTTCTTTTTCTTCCTAACTGGGGACTCCAGTATAGAAGATTTTGCTTTCTTTTCTTCCTCATTAGGTTATTTCTCCTCTATGATAAGCTTTTCTTGTTCTGGCACCTCCTCTCTAGCTAGGGACCATCTTCTTGCGCATGTAAGTACTTGTTCTAGCACTTGTTCCTGGGGCACTCACCACTTGAGTATCTTGGACACTTGGTGCCTTTTTCTTTATCTCTTATGTCTCCTTTTTCTTGGGTGTAATCTTCATTCTACCTATTAATTCTTCAGGTTATAGCTATCTCATTCTCAAGGTAAGCGACCTTCTCAAACTTGGGCCTTATGCGAAGGTATACACGTGCCACAGACCTCCTTGCAATAGGCAAAGTTAAAGGTTTCATCATCCAAACTTCATACGACACGTAATTTCTCCATGTACGCACACTTGTTGGGGTAGACCAACGTCCTACGCATCTCCCTATGGTCCTGATCCATACTTCCAAGGTCAAATTTCATCTTCATGGATTCCTTGAACCTATTTACTCCTACCTGGAAGTACTGAGCGGTAAAGGAGAAATGGAAGTTTACACCATGGGCTCATGCTTTCATCAATCAACCTAAATCTGCTAATGCAGAAGTGTTGGTATACTGCGAATTCAGCTTCTCCCTGTATGAGCTTTGGCAGTTGTTCTAGGATCCTCCACTTTCTACCCCGAATGCATTCCTCAAGCGCGTATACCATTTCTCAAGACACGCCTTGTGAACAGTCCGTCATGCTATCGCAAGTGTATTTTTTGAATCTCTTTGTGGGCGAGGGGTCTTCCTCTGGGTCCTCCCACATACAAACTTATCTTCCGCATCTAGCACTTTGATCTCTAAAAACACAATAGTTAAGAGGAAATTTTTGAAAAGTATCTTGTACCCCCTCCTGCACGTTGCTGATGATCTCATCCGTGATGTACGTAGACAAGTTGTAGATGACACCCTCTGATATCCTTCTGCAAACATTAAGCCATGATTTGTTCACTTGCGTCCACCTCTCTTGGTCATTAAGTTTGGTTACCAGGCGCACAACCATTCTCATCATCGGGTCTTGGATATCCATAATATCAAAGTACTTTGACCCCTTCTTGTATGCATATGTGGTGATGGTTTCTTTGATGGATTATTTGTCACATAGGTCATCCTTTATATCTTCTCCTTCATAGATGAGACCTAATGAATTTTGAAATCAGCTAGGGAGTTATGCACATCTTGCACCCTGTGAAGTGAAAGTGATCTTTGTGTACGCGTGGCATCAACCATTGATAGAGGCACTTAGGCTTCTCAAAGTAGGGCAACTCATAGAGTTGCAACAATCTTACCTTCTCCAACTTCACTTTTACTTCGTCGCTATAAATGGGTAACCCTTCTGGTGTCCTCTTATTTGTTCAGGTGCACTAACTCTAGCGCCATTTCTTTTTCAGACGTGTTTGTGTGAAGATTATAATCACTTACTGTCATGTTTCTTAAATGGGACTCCCACTCTTTTCCAAGTAAAACCCCATCTGAGTACTGTATTTATGCATACCATTCTTCATTGGTACTTGTGGTGGTTTCTTGTTGTTTTCCCTTGCCCTTGCCTTTGCCCTTCTTAGGTGTTACATCTAGTTTCTTGGGTGCCATTGTGTAGGTTATATTTTTATTTCAACTTCTCTTGCTCTGTTTCTCTACCCTTACCAAGCTTAGATTTCGAACTTGTGAAGGAATTCATTTTCAACCCGTGACACCCTAGCTACAAAACCCTCACTGGAATATCCCCTTCACAAGACGACACTTCTCCACAACTCTCTCTATGACCTGTGAACTATTTACCACCCGATTTGTAGATCCAAACTGGTCACTCACGGTTAAATTTCTCAAATTTTTCTTCACATGAATCAACTCTGGAAACCCTAGTTCATAAAAGCTCTTCCTTATTTGTATTCACAATGTAAATAATGAAGTGTCCAACCTTCTATTTATAGTTTTTCCCACTTTTCAACATTAAATGCTACCTTATCTATGACTGTACTTCAACACTTAATGCAAATTTTTCAACAAAACCCAACTTTAGCCTTTAACTCATGCTACCAAATCCTTGCGTGGAAAAACCCCCAACCTTCTAGCACGTAACCAACCCATCTTGACAGGATACTCTTACGTACACGTCACCAGCACCGAAGGTACTTCTGTCATGATTTTTTCTCTTGCCTACCTCATGTTTTCTTTTGTGCTTCTTCCTCTCTTGTACGTGGATCCACAATATAGCCTTACCCTGACACCAACCATCCTTTTTCACCTTTCCTTCCATGCACTTCATTTCCTAGGGCCATCCAACCAGCTTTCCAATGCAATCCTTCCTGGTTCTTCGCACTTTGCACTTTCCTCTACATTATTCTACCCCACACTAAAATGATGTGCGATCCTCTACCATTATGCGCAAAAGTAAAGGTTAACAAGAAAGGGAAACTCAACGAGAAAGGGAAACACAAGATAAAAAATGCATTAAAGGAAAATCCTAAACTAACTGGCAAATACTACCTTATTTACAAACACCAAGAAGACTTATTTATAGTAGGGCTTTAGCCTAATCCCATTGAAGTGTCCTGAAAATCTCATCCCATCCAATGCTTGCAATTGGCATGTGCACCTGAATCAAGGATGTATGAGATGATGTAGGTGCCCAACTAATGGACTTTCAACCTCCTAGGATGGCGCAAAAACTTGGAATCAAAAAAGCAAGACCATCTACCCAACCTCAAACTTCTTGTTCTTAATGTGATGATCATGCCATGCCTTTTATTTTTCTTTTCCAGTCCTCTGGCTCCATCTGGCTAATGGTCGTCTCTCATCCAACTACATTAATTTGTATATTCTCTTTCCTCCAGCACTTGTTCATCATCTAATCCTCCTGCGTGCTATACACAGAGAAGGTAACATGAATTCAACTGGTAGGACAGCCTCTGCAACCAAACACCAATTGGAATGGTGTGGCCTTATTCAACCTCTTGTAGGTTGTCCTATATGCCCAAAGAATGGATGATACTTTGTCATCCCAATCTTGTCTACCAACATCACAAATCTTATTCAACATGTGACTAAGTATTTTGTTAAATGCATCTCCACGGTTCCATTTTCTTGTGGATGATAAGGGGTAGTCTTGTGATGAGCCACCATGAATTATTGCTAAGCAAAATCCTTACTGTCTCATTCAAGAAATGTGTACCCCTATCACTAGTCAAACTTAAAGGGCATCCATACCTCATAATAATGTTTTCCCATAGGAACCTTGCTGTAGTAGCTGCTGTATAATCCTTAGTAAGTTCTTCTTCTACCCACCTTGTCAAGTAATCTGTGCAAGTGATTATATACCATGATCCAGTCCTACGCACGAATGGTGCAATAGGGTCCTACGAAGTCTATAGCCCATTTTTTGAATGGCTCGGCACTAGGAATAGGGCGTGCAAAGGCATTTCACCTCTTCACCTTGGTTTGCCATATGTGCACTGAAAATGGTCACACGCCTTGTAATATTCCTTGTAATATTGATATAGGGTCTCCCACCATAATTCGACCATTAATATCTTGTGTGTAACGACGTTGCCTGCATAGTGTCCTCCTACACTACCTCAGTGCACTTCTTCTATTATGGCTAGGCGCTCATGTTCTAGACACACAATGGAACATAATCTCATCATGTCCTAGTTTGTATAAATCCCCACTAATCAACATGTAGGGCACAGAGCATATAACTAACCACTTTTTATCTAATTCCTTCATCCCTTCCGACACTACACCTGTCTTGAGAAATACTACAATATCTTCTAAGTCTGAGGGCATGTGCCACAACCTAAATAGTTGTGCATTTGGCATGGTATCCTCAATGCTTTGCGCGTCCTCCCCTGAATCGATTCTAGACAAATGATCAGGTCCAGAATTACTTTTTCCTGGTTTGACAACCACCGTGAACTCAAATTCTTGGAACAATAGTACCCACCAACATATGTGCCCTTGTAGAATGGGCTTGTTCACTAAATATTTCAATGCCATATGGTCAGTGTAAAATTCAAATGGAGTTGCTAGGAAATACTGTCTGAACTTGTGAAGCGCATAGATCATTGACAATGCCTCACGCTTAGTTGTAGTATAATTATGCTCCGTTGATGTTAACTTCCTGCTTGCAAAGCACAAAGGATGATCAATAATCCCTTCACCAGGCTGTGCAAGTACTACTCCAATGGAGATCCCTGAGGCATCAACATGAACATGGAAGGGCTTATCCCAAGAGGGGAATCATAGTATGGGTGCGGTGACAAGCCTATCCTTTAAAGTGTCAAATGCCTTCTGCTGCGCCTTTCCCCAATGAAAGACACTTTTATGTCTAAGAAACTCTTCTAAAAGGCATGACGATCTTGGCATATTCCCTTGATGAAATTCCTGTAATACCCCGTATGCCCAAGAAATCCGTGCACTGCGCTTTGACTAGTAGGCTCCCTCAATCCCACAATTACTACAACTTTTTTGCGAGATCTACTAGTAGGCCTTCCTTACATATGATATGTCCCAATAATGTTCCAAATAGGTAGCAAAGACACATTTATTAATATTGAGGGATATCCTCAACTGCCGACACCTTTCAAACATTAACCTTAAGTTGTCACAATGGTCCCTCACTAGCCCATATACTGTCCAATCATCTAGGTAGACTTGAAGAAATTTATGGATGAAGTCCTAGAAAGCTTGTACCACAATGCGCGAGAACACAACAGGTGCACATTTCTTCAACCCAAAAGGCATGAATGTATAGGAAAAATTCCCCACTCAGTGGTGAAAGTCATCTTCCTCTGGTCCTCCTTCGCGATCCTTACCTGGTGATAGCCTGAGAATCCATCTATGAAAGAGTAAACCTCGCATCCTGCCACTCCTTCTAAGATATCTTTCAGTAAATGGGGTTGGGAAAGGATCAATGATACACACTGCATTCAGGTCCATGTAATCAACACAAATCCTTATCCTTCCATCCTTCTTGATGCTGAGTACCATTGGACTTATCCACTTATGACTCTTCAACAACTTCAATGATGCCTGATGCTATCATCTTATCTATTTCCTCCTTGACCTTCACGCACATGTTAGGATTCATCTGGTATGGTCTCTTCCAGACCGGGTGTGCACCCTCCTTCAACTTAATTCTCATTTCCCCCAAGGAATGGTGAACACCTTTTAGTTCATGATACCCATGATGGGAATAAATCCTCAAACTCACGTAAAAGATCAATGATCTTAGAGACTTCTTTCTCCGACCAGTAGTCTCCAATGATTGCCTCCTTAGGTTCTGCTCCTTGAGCCGATGTTAACCTTCTTTGTCTTTAAAGGTTCATGATAGGCATGCGTGCCCATTCATCAGAACTATCTAACACCTTGTGTGTCCCATAGAATGGTCAACATCCAAGTTTTCTGCCTCTTCCCCATCAATTATATAAACCATATTTCCTTTTTCTTTCTCTATACACGTGTGCTCAAACCGTATCTCTTCTATTTATTCTTCCTCAAAGCATGCACCTCCAGGATAGGTTCACCTAGAAATTCCAGTAGCCTATCTTCTGCCATGACACTATCTCCCAATGGTAAGGTGCTTGACAACCTGCAACGCCTTATCCACAAAGGGTTTTGTACTCTGATACTCGAATGTTTGAATGAGATCAACTGCTAACTCTTACCAATTTCCTGTCTAGTGCTGCATGTCTCAGCATGAATGTACCATGCGCGTGCACAACCTTGTAAGGTGGAATATAACTTGTGAACCCATAATGAAGGTGGCAATGCTTCTGCGCCTTCCCATCTAGGCTATCTCACATGCTTCGATATGGAAGGAAGTAGGTCTCTTTACCATGGTAGTATTTTATAGCTATGGGCGCGTTGCTCCTACAAAACCTTATGGAGAAGGAAATTCTGACCTCACACCATTCCAAGAGGTTATCATCGATGTGTCACCCACTAGTGTGTTGCAATTTTGAGTAGGACATAGCTTAACATCCCTCTTCATTCATTCTCACTTCTTCCACTGAGCTTCCATCTCCTACAAAAAGATCTCAAGGAAGGCTCTATCCATGAAAACTTAGGTAGCTTCTTTCCTCCTAGGTGCCGAGTCATACGTGCCTTTTTTACCTTTGTCACTAATCCTCTCTAATGTTGTCCGATTAACTCATAGGTCCCATGCACCCAATTATCACACGCTATACTGGTGGTATCACTTAAGGACTGAGCATCCTCAAACTGAATAACTCCTTTTGTGGGATGGATTATCTCTGGATCCCTGATTGAGTGCACATATATTCTATCCAAGACCTCTTCTCCCAAAGGTTCAGTATAGGGTGTTTATTTTCCATCAGCCAGGGGTATGATGACCCATTCCTCCTCATTTTCAAAGCTTATGTATCCCTTGTTGAACATAAGATCCACATTGTTCTTATAGCACCATGGGCGCACCCAAGTAATGCTGGGAAATTGTCTACCTCAATGAGTGCTAAGACTTCAAAGTCCCAGTAAAATTATCCCCCTGAATGGTGATAGCTGCATCCTTTAAGACACCGATGGGAATTGCCTTTGTTTTTTTCTCCATATAAAACATTTCGAAGATGGCTGTAATGCTTAGGTCTTCCATTAACATTTGATGCCATGCATCCAAGGTGAGAACATTGACCTCCATGCGCCTATGTCAATGAGGATATTTCTAAGGAGCCATCCATCCATGACAACTAACATTTAACATGATCTCCTTATCATAGTTAAGGCTGTGAGGGAGGAAGGTTTGCATGCAAGACCTACCTCTCGCGCTCTACTCCGGGCATTTGGTACCTTTTCTCTCAACCATGCTCCTAGCAGAGGGAATAATATTCTCTTGGTCCTTAGCATTTTACATACCTCCTTGACCTCATCCAAGTCATCCTTTGGGGACCTCGACCTTCCTTCTTTGCTCCTCCCTTCTTGGACTGCTCCTTTAGACATTGGATTTACTCCTTGTAAACTCCGAATGACGTCCATGGTTTCTTGATATACCTCCTTTTGATGCGCAGGGTCTGGGTACTTCCCATAGTACCACTTCTTCCCTTGAAAATCAGTGTTCTTCTGCATTGGAATTTCCTTTCCATGCGCGTCCTCTAGCTCTTGTTGTTACCATAACAGGTTCCAAGCCTACATCACATGTCACCCTGTGGCATCCATTGTGTGTCAACCTTCTTAATGCTTACCATTGCAGTGCCCTTGTCTTTTCATGGTGCTTTTTGACTCATGTGCTAAAATAACTCAGGGCACTCCTCATACTTGTGCTTCTTCCTACACCATGAGCATTGTAATAAGTTTAGGAACTCACGCTTGTAGTGGTCTGTAGATCCACAATTAAAACAGATTCCATTTGGGAACTCACTTCTTCCTCCTGTAGTTATCACGACCAAAAGATCCTCAGCGAAATCCCCTTCCACACATGCCTCCATCTGTACATGCTCCTCATAACTGGCGATCATCACCCTTATAACTACTGTTAATGCTGGTCTGGCGCACACCATGATCAATTACCTCATGGATCTGGTCATTAAGACAAAAATCCCTAGTATCATGGGTCATAGAGGTAAAAATATTATAGTAGCAAGATACATTCTTCCGAATTGGTGCACTATAGCAAGGGAAATCTAGTCACATAATGGTCCCCATGAAAAATCTCACAGTTTACTGCGACGACACATACTGTCTTCCGAGGGTCAACTATCCTTGGCATGCCCTTCTACTTCATAATATGTACACCACATTCCAGCTGTGAGTCTCATGAACTGAGTTCACAGAACAAATTGTCCAGCTAATTAGCCATAACAAAAATTTGAGCTTCTAGAAATGGGTCTAACACTAGTTTCAATGCTCCTAACAGCTTCAGCGTGTAGGGCAAGCTTCCAACTCCTTGCACGTGGATTTGTCAAAGTCTTATGAGAAAAAACTCTTATAAATGGGGCTATCAACCCCCCAATAAACCGTTGATCATGTTGTGAAGGGTGAATGTCATATGACAACTTTGATAGGAGAGTCTAAAACCACGTGTCATACTTACGCACACACTCTCTGCCATTCCTTGCTGAATCTCCCTAAGGGTGTTGATGCTCTTCTGTTCAAACTAACGGATGTGGAAGTATACTAGGAAAGGTGTTTTTTAATGCGGTGTAATATACCACCATCTGATGGGCGTCATACTTCCTATACCAGTTATGCACGTGTGCCCTTGCAACATTGTTGAAAACTGACTGGCCTTCCATTCTGAGGTTGTGATCCCCTTTGCGCGCCATAACAACTCACACTAGTGAACATTCTCCGTAGCTTCTTCAATACCCCTATAATATGGAAAATGTAAATACATCTCAAAGAAGACTTGAGGAGGTGGCTGAGGTCCTTATCCTCCTGATCTAGTCCCTTAACTCCCTTCTGTGTGTTCCCTCCCCCACTGGATCCATTATATCCACTAGGTCCTGTGCCTCCAGATCCACCAGTTCCACCTCTAGACCTACCAGTAGCCAGTAAGATTCACTAGTAGCCAGTAATGAGCCTAAAGTAGTCACACCTAGTGTCCCCAATGTCCCACTAAACTACGCGCCAACCATCTGCAAGATTGTGCCATTACCAGATGTGTGTCCCACACCACTCCCCTAATGTGTTACCCAAGCCTTTGTGTGTTTGCTACTTGTCTAAAAATTCCTCTCGAATACTGGAATAGTATGCACAATGCCATAGAAGTAGGAAATGAAAAATTATATCTTCTCAGCGTAGATCTATCACTTCCACCGGTAGCAACTGGGTCAACGATACTCCTCCCTTGATCTGCAAAAACAAGTGTGAGGGTTTGATCACTAAGTGGATTTAGATGCATGCCAATGACTCTTATCTCTCTATGCAGATGAACTATCATCAGAAGATGAATGGTTGTCTCTTATGTGCTTTCCAAGATGGGGTAAGCACAGACTACTCAAGTTCCACATCGTCTACATGAACCTCAAATCCTTCCTCGCAACGTCTGCCTCCATATATCCATCATACTTGCAACCTTGCATTATCTTGCAATCTCCCTTTCATGCACTTCACTATACTTGAGTTGTCTCTCCTCCCTTTCTTTCTCAGTTACAATATCTGCCATCATTCCACCCTAGCTTCCTCGCCCAACGCTCATAATGGTTTATCCGGCCATCGTAAATGCCTCTAAAGTCAAGGTAACAATCAACTCAGCAACGTTTGGACAAGAATATGTGGAAATAGCATATTCCAGGGTGTAGCTAGTCAACACTCCTTTCCACCAATGATCCACAACACGAGTCCACGTTAGATCTACATCTTGCAGCCTTTGGTACTCTTATTGGGTCCACATGTGTGATCTATAATACCAGATTGATCTAGATGCATATGCCGAGAGCCATTCATACAACTCTACTGGGAAGCCACATAAATTTTTTTCATACAAATCATGGCAGAAGATCCTTCTACCCATCTATGTGCATCAAACTCTGGCCCAATGCTGAATCTATGAGCAAATTAATCCTCTGTGCTCTTAAACCATGATTCAACACTTTCCAAAGTTAAACACTCTATCATCATTCATTGGATAGATCATGATGTATGCTATTTCCCACTACAAATTAGAAAAGAGGTCCCGACAACAGAACCAAGATGCAGTCATTTTTACACCCACCAAAGAACAAGGGAAACCCATGCACGTCAGCCTATCACCTTGTAGCCTCTGGTACTCTTCTTGGGTCATGTTAGTGCAAAATCACAGCACCCCCAAATGAGTTATGGATATGCTTTTCTAAGGCAAGATCATTTGGTGTGATTTACATAATATTGGATCATTCCCTAAGTTGTGGGACTTGCAAATGGGAATGATCCTCAAGAGAAGGTTGCTTCCTCTTCCTAATCCTAGCACTAAACTACTTATAATGAAGGAAATTGCAACTATCTACTCCTAATCTAACTATTCCAAGTGACCATAGGGAGAGAGAGAGAGCATGAAAATAAAGAAATCCTACACTACAGAGGTGATAGCACCGAGAAAAGGGAACTGCTGATCACAAACCAAACTGCCTGAAATGGAGAGAGGCAAGCAATGGAGAGGATGGACAAGATGCATCACATACCAAGGATAAAGTTCACACAGAACACCATTTCAAACCCCTTAAACATAGCTCCCAAAACCTGCAATGGACATCAGAGATATGCACAATATACCCTGCAATGGTGAGAGGCAAGCAAGAGACAACAAAATGAGCAAAGGATGGACAAAACGCATCACGAAAACATATTTTATTGCTCTAGGAGTTCACACAGTACACCATTAATGGGAAAAAGGCAAGAAAATGCCATTACAAAGCCAAGGGAGGAGGCTTAAACTCCACATTCAACCCTAGAGAAGAAAGAGAGAGGGGGGCAGGGAAGAAGAATGAATAACCCTTTACAATGAATCCTTCCCCTGTATTTATAGATTTGATCGGAGAGAAGAAAGAGAGAGAGGAAGTGGGAGAAGTGGGTTAAAACTCAACCACTGATGTTAATGATTCTGATAAAATATGCCCCAAATCCATCTTTACTTCATGATTCCTTGATTCTGCACCTTGAAAGAAGAGGAAATGGTGGAAACATGGATCGAATCCGATCTGGTTGTTGAGACAGATGGATCCTTCATTGAAGTACCAAAGATGTTTCCTCCATTTTCCTTCACCTAACCTCCTCAAAAATTAAAGTCTCAGACCTCCATGGCATAGGTGAGGCCGAGATCTTTCCAATCGTGTCAGATTTGCAATATTTCGAGCCCTGAGTCAAAAGATATGCCCCTTCAAAGTTTGTATCGGGTTCATACGAATGGACGTAGGAAAATAACTTGAAAAATGGGTCCCCTTTGATATGGGACACATGACAGTCAAATTAGAGAAAAAATTGGGCTCGTGGGTCTGTAATTTATCTTTTATCCCTTTTCATGAAATGAAAAAACTCAGAAAATTCCACACGTTATGGCCCCAAAGTTGAACCTTGAATCAACACCATTTTGGACCTCCATAGGCCTTGACCATTTGCCCCTACCTCCGTTTCGTCCTGAGACACATGGAGATGTGGACACTTGTTTGAGCTTCTATTTTTCTTTTTTCTTAGAACATAGGGTCATTTAAACTTTTCAAGCCTGCAGGCCTTCGAATCCATTCCATTGGCTTCTCTAGAGTCTCCTTCATTTTTGTAACCTTGTTTGTCCTCTTGGAATGTGAGCTTGTGGGTCTGAGTCATTTCCTTCATAATTTCCTTATGTTCTAGGAGTTATCTTGACCAAATTTTCTGAGGGGGGGGGGAAAATTTGGGATAACAAATTTGGTGACTCACAGGGACATCTGCGTGCTAGATGAAGAGACCAGTGGCCTTAGAGCATATCATTGGGCATGGAGTCAAGAATAATGGCTTGACATTGATCCTTCTTATAAAATGGACTCCCTAAACTCCCTGCACTTTGCTGACCTCTGAATCACTTGGAAACCCACTGAAACTTGAAGTTGAACTTCACCAAAATCCAACTGAATGCACTGTGCAAGAGAAATACAACAACACCAAAAACTTTGTATACAAACTAAAAATCATACATGCTCCAAATGGAACATGCAGAGTGTGCAAAAGCACTTATTCTGCTGAAAAAAAAACCTACCTACTCTACTCTAACCAAGAGCAAAGGGAACTAAACAAAACCTGCAACTGGCAGGGAGAAATAACTTCCCTTCCTAAAAAATGGCAGCCATGCAACTGATTTGGCATTGAACATGGCTGGTTGGATGAGTGAAAAACTAACTACAAGCTGTTCTTCCACCCAAATCACCAAAGTATAAACTGAAGACAACCTAACCAATACCTCTTTTAGTTGCTCTACATTTGGATTGAAGAGGTATGGTAGCTGATCCTTGGCACTTTGTAGTTCATCCTCATGCCCTGAAGTAGGCATGACTAGTTTTGGTTTCTCCTTTGGATCCAATGAAGCCAAGTACCTGATTGGGCATGGTCTGATCCTTTGGATGTGCCCATTTATCTGAAATTCAACTCCAAAAATGGAGTCTTCTTGTGGACCTTCTTGAGTGGATGGTGTGAGGGAGATGATGACATCCTCCTACCTTTTCTCTTCCTCCTCCTTTGAAGAACATGGAAGATCAAGATCTTCCAACCTTGGTTCCAGAGGACCGTTGTGAGATGCAATGATTGTTTTCCTTGGATGTTCTCCTTCATAGATAGCAGGTTCATGTGCTTGGAAGGTTGAAGATGGAGGAAAAATGATGTTATCTCCTCAGGTATCCTCTTCATTAAAGAAATCTTCCAAGTTTGACAGGTAGTTTGCCTCCTTGTTGTCCTATTGCATGTGCTCTACCTCCTCCATGGTGCCTTCCTGATCTGCAACTTGATCACCATGGCTCCCTTCACTTTCAAACATGAATTTTGAAAGATCAAACTCTTCTTCAACATCAGAGCTTGAAGGGGATGAAGTGGGAGGAAGAACTAAAGGTTACTTCTTTAGCATGCTCCACACTTGGGGCCTCTGAAACTGTATGGTCCTCCTCCTCTAGCTGTACAAATTCTTTTGGAAACTCAGCCACCACTGGTTCTTCAACCTTGACCTCCTCTATTGGCTTGACCATCAAGGGGATATTTGTAAATGCAAATTTAGTAGCCCAACTCATCAGATTTTCTGTTATTTCTTTTCTATTGGGCTCCTCTTCTTGTTGTTCTTGATAGGATTCTTGAGTATCTTCCCAACATGGACTTGGGAAAGTAAGAGGAGTGACAGGTTGGGGTTCAACCTAGTTTTTTCAATTGTTTTGTGGTGGGGAGGGAGGTGGAACTTCTTGGCTTTGTTCCAGAGGGGATGACTATTTGGAAGGGAAAAGGGACAGAAGAATTGAAATGGGATGGAAGACTAGGGGATGGAGAAATGATTTCAACACTTGGGGTAGCATACAATGGGAAGCTTGAAATTGAAGCTCAAATTGAGATGGTGCAACTTGAGGAGTGGAGAGAAAATTACTAGATAATGGTGTAGGATTTACCCATTGACAAGGTTTCCTAGCACAATATTTCATAGGCCTCGATCTCCTCAATCTATTGTGCAAGTTGGGGCAACCATTTCAACCATGAAGTCTAGCTTCTCTTGAGGGCTGTAATGTCTTGGAAAAGGGCCTTCCCATGGACAAGGTGCCCTGCAACCAATCTTGAATGCCTTCATTCGTGCTATGCCCCTTGACTGAACCATGTCTAGCCTCCATTTTTTGAATCTTCTCCAGTAGACCAACATCTCTCCACATAGTTGTCACCATTATATGCATCCACCTTGTTCTTCATAAGCTTCATGGTCAAACTAGTTTTGACACTGCTCATATGGGTAAGCATAATGGTCATGGATCTGATTATAATGCTGATTTGGAGGAGTTGGGAAATACATTGGAGGTGGACTATATTGCTGTAAGTGTGAGTTCCATGAAGGGAATGAAGTCATGATTGCACAACCTCATGGAATGGGAGAAAATGAAAGAGATGGAAGAAGAAAATAGATGAAATGAGTGGAAATGGATGGAAAAGGTCTGCAACTAGAGAATGGGTTTTTGACCAGATGGAGCCACCAAATGTGCCTGAAAGTGCCTCCAAAGGCTGAAATCTTCACCAAGAGCACATCAAACCTGATGAAGTGAAGTGGTAAGGTGCTTCAGACCTGTCCCACTAGGTGTGCCAAAACTTTTAGTGGCACACAGTGGTGTAAATCACAACACCCCATCAAGCATGAGTTATGTGAAATTATAGCAACCCCTTTTCTAAGCTTTTCTAAGGGTCATTTGGTGTGATTTGCATAACATTGAATCATTCCCCAAGGTGTGGGACTTGCAAATGGGAATGATCCTCCAGAGAAGGCTGGTTCCTCTTCCTAAACTACCTACAACAAGCTAATTATAGTGTAGGCAAGCTAATCTAATCCTAATCTAACTTCCAAGGAGACAAGGAGAGAGAAAATTGAAAAAACAAATCCTACACTAAAACGGTGATACACCAGCAAAGGAAGCAAGATATTCTGTTGAGGGAGAAAGAAATAGCCTAAAATGGAGATGAGTGAGGTAAGACAGTAAGTGCATCATGGACCTAGGATATTCAAATTTTCACCATTAAACTCCATGAAACACTTAAACATTCTACACCTATAAACGTGAAATACATGCACAGAAAACAAATTTACCCTGAAGGGAGAGGCATGAAGAAACAACAAAATGATGCAAAGGGTTGAAGAACACCATCATGAAAAACAATTGTTTTCACATTTCTCTAGAAGGTGCACAGACCATTACAATTTCTAGGGAAAAGAGTTACAAATACATTTTACCAGGCATGGGATTTAAGGTTCGATCGGAGAGAATCAAAAATGGTGGGTCAAGAACACAAATTTGTTAATAGAGTTTCTCTATGCCCAGAATGATTCTGCCTTCAAAATGAGAAGTGTTACAGAAATATATAGAAAGAATAATAGAGAGATAAGAGGATCCTAAAAGGCCTCAAATCCTCCATTTTCCTACCAACCACCCTGAGAAATGAATCGAATCCCATGGCTTTGAAAGATATCAACCAATGGTGAATATGCAAATGCCCTGAGCTGACAAATTCACCCACAATATGTCACTTCTGGTTTCCCAATGGATTGAATTGAATCAGATCTATAGTTGAAGAGATTGGATTTAGATAAAACATTAATGGCCATAGAAGATCTTTTATTCATTTTTTACATACCAGAGGCCTGGAAAATTTCATCCTTACACTCCTTTCGCTGGCCTAGCTTTCATCTGGGACACTTCCAACAGTGTCAGATTAGAGCAAAAATCGATTTGCGAGTCCCTGAGTTTCTCTATTTCCCCTTCAAAGTTTGTATCAATGTCCATATAAGACACTGGGAAAACATGCCTTGAAAAATGGTCCCTACCTTCGTTTGATATGGGACACGTGGAGATGCGGGGCTTGTTTGAGCCTCCCTTTATGGATTCATCTTTTGGAGAAGTGCCACTAGGAAACATGGCTCCCTCTACTGGCTCTTCCATACTTAGTCAATTCTGGATTCTTTCCTAAACGGTTTTGAGCTCGAAGGTGCTTGTTTGAATCTTCACCGCTTCTTTTCACTTCTTGCTCCTGACTTCTCTATGACAATACTCCTTCATTTCTGAGCCGACCTGTAACCTTGTTTGTCATCCTGGAATGTGAGCTTGTGGGTCTAAGTCATTTCCTTCATAATTTCCTTATGTGCAAGAGTTTTCTTGACCAAATTTTCCTGGGGGTGAATTTGGGATAACAATTTGGTGACTCACAGGGACATCTTCCTACTAGATGAAGAAACCAGTGGCCTTGAAGCATCCATTGGGCATGGAGTCAAGAATGATGGCCTGATAATCCTTATTATAAAATGAACTGAACTCTACACTTGCTGACCTCTGAATCACCTTGGAAACCCACTGAACTTGGAGTTGAACTTCACCAAAAGCCAACTGAAATGGACTGTGTAAGATCAAAACAACAGCACCAAAAACTATGTACAAACTGAAAATCATACATACCCCAAGTGGGATAGCAGAGTGTGCAAAAGCACTTCTTCTACTGAAAACAAACCTACCTACTCTACTCTAACCAAGAGCAAAGGGAACTCAAACAAAACCTACAACTGGCAGGGAGAAATAGCTTCCCTTCCTCAAAAATGGCAGCCATGCAACTAATTTGGCACTGAACATGGCTGGTTGGATGAGTGAAAAACTAACTACAAGCTGATCTTCCACCCAAATCACCAAAGTATCAACTGAAGACAAAACCAATACCTCTTTTAGTTTCTCTTCATTTGGATTGAAGAGGTATGATAGCTGATCCTTGGTACTTTTTATCTCATCCTCATGCCCTGAAGTAGGCATGACTGGTTTTGGCTTCTCCTTTGGCTCCAATGAAGCCAAGTACCTGATTGGGCATGGTCTGATCCTTTGATGTGCCTATTGCTCTAATTTTTAACTCCAAAAATGGAGTCTTCTTGTGGACCTTCTTGAGTGGATGGTGTGAGGGAGATGATGACATCCTCCTACCTTTTCTCTTCCTCCTCCTTTCAAGAACATGGAAGATCAAGATCTTCCAACCTTGGTTCCAGAGGCTCGTTGTGAGATGCAGGTTTTTTTCCTTGAATATTATCCTTCATGTTAGTAGGTTCATGTGCATGGAAGGTATGAAGATGGAGGAGTGAATGATGTTAATCTCCATGGGCTCCTCTTCATCAAAGGAATCTCTCCAAGTCTGACAGACACTCTACCTCCTTGTTGTCCTGTTGCATGTGCTCTACCTCCTCCATGGTGCCTTCTTGATCTGTAACTTGATCACCATGGTTTCTCCCTTCACTTTCAAACATGAATTTTGAAAGATCAAACTCTTCTTCAACATCAGATCTTGAAGGGGATGAAGTGGGAGGAAGAACTGAAGGTTCTTCCATACTTAGAGCTTTGAAACTGTATGGTCCTCCTCCACACTCAAATTAGGACCTTGAAATGAAAGAAAAAACTATTCAATGGTCCTCTTCTTCATTGAGTGGCCTACATTGAAATCTCCCACCTGCTCCTTTTCAATGGGGCTTGGGACTGATTTTTCCTCCTCTTTTTCTTTCTCTTCTTCTGTTGTAAACTCGGCCCAGCCGCCACTGGTTCTTCAACCTTGACCTCCTCTATTGGCTTGACCATCAAGGGGATCTTTGTAAACCAAATTTAGAAGCCCAACTCTTCAGATTGTCTGTCATTTCTTTTCTGTTGGGATCCTCTTCTTACTATGTCTCCTTGACTGGATTCTTGAGTATCTTCCCAACATGGACTTGGGAAAGCAAGAAGAGTGGCAGGTTGGGGTTCAACCATCTTTGTAATTATTTTTGGTGGGGAAGGGAGATGCAACTTCTTGTTTGTTTAGAGGGGATGACTGTTTGGAAGGGAAAAGGATAGAAGAACTGAAATGAGGATGGAAGACTAGAATATGGAGAAATGAAATCAACACTTGGGGCAGACAAGTGAGGAGCTTGAAGCTCAAATTGAGATGGTGCCACTTGAGGAAAGAGAAAAAGAAAATTTCCATGATATGGTATAGGACTTACCCATTGACAAATTTTCTTGATTCCAACTCATAAGCCCCGATCTCCTCAGTCCATTGTGTAAGTTAGGGAAGCATTTCAACCATGAAGTCAAGCTTCTCTTGAGGGATGTAATGTCTTGGAAAAGGGCCTTCCCATGGACAAGGTGCCCTATAACCAATCTTGAATGCCTTCATTCGTGATATGCCCCTTGACTGAACCATGCCAGCCTCCATTTTTTGAATTTTCTCCAGTAGACCAACATTCTCCACATAGTTGTCACCATTATATGCACCCCCTTGTTATTGATAAGCTCCATGGCCAAACTGACTTTGACTCTGCTCATATGGGTAAGCATAATGGTCCTAGATCTTATTATAATGTTGATTTGGAGGAGTTGGGAAATACATTGGAGGTGGATTATATTGCTGTAAGTGTGAGTTCCATGAAGGGAATGAAGTCATGATTGCACAACCTCATGGAATGGGAGAAAATGAAAGAGATGGAAGAAGAAAATGGATGAAATGAGTGGAAATGGATGGAAAAGGTCTGCAACTCAGAGAATGGGTTTTTGACCAGATGGAGTCACCAGATGTGCCTGAAAGTGCCTCCAAAGGTTGAAATCTTCACCAAGAGCACATCAAACCTGATGAAGTGAAGTGGTAAGGTGCTTCAGACCTATCCCACCAGGTGTGCCAAAACTATTAGTGGGAAATCATAGCACCCCCAAATGAGTTATGGATCTACTTTTCTAAGGGAGTGTCATTTGGTGTGATTTTCATAACATTGGATCATTCCCCAAGCTGTGGGAACTTGCAAATGGGAATGATCCTCTAGAGAAGGTTGTTCCTCTTCCTAATCCTAGCACTAAACTACTTCTAAGGAAGGAAATGCAACTATCTACTCCTAATATAATAATTCCAAGGGACCAGGGAGAGAGGAGAGAGAGAGAGCATAAAAATAAATAAATCCTACACTACAGAGGTGATAGCACCGAGAAAAGGGAACTGCTGATCACAAACCCAACTGCTTGAAATTGAGAGAGGTGAGAAATGGAGAGGATGGACAGATGCATCACAAACCAAGGATAAAGTTCACACAGAACACCATTTCAAACCCCTTAAAAACATCTCCCAAAACCTATAATGGACATAAGAGATATGCACAGTATACCCTGCAATGGTGAGAGGTGAGAAGAGACAACAAAATGAGCAAAGGATGGAAAAAATGCATCACAAAACAGATTTTATTGCTCCAGGAGTTCACACAGTACACCATTAATGGGAAAGAGGTAAAGAAAATTCCATTACAAATCTAAGGGAGGAGGCTTAAACTCCTCATTTGACCTTGGAGAAGAAAGAGAGAGGGGGGCAAGGAAGAAGAATGAATAACCCTTTATAATGAATCCTAACCCTATATTTATAGATTTTATCAGAGAGAAGAAAGAGAGAGGGAAATGGGAGAAGTGGATTGAAATTCAACCACTGTCTGTTAATGCTTATGATAGAATATGCCCCAAATCATCTTTACTACATGATTCCTTGATTTGGCACCTTAAAAGAAGAGGAATTAGCGGAAACAAATTGAATCCGATTTGGTTGTTGAGACAGATGGATCCTGCATTGAAGGCCCGAAGACGTTTCCTCCATTTCCTTCACCTAGCCTCCTTAAAAATAAAGTATCAGACCTTCATGGCGTGGGTGAGGCTGAGATATTTCCAATGGTGTCAGATCTACAATATTTCGAGCCCCGAGTCGAAAGATATGCCCCTTAGAAGTTTGTATCAGGTGTATACAAATGGACGGGGAAAAATATTTGAAAAATGGGCCCCCCTTTTGTTTTGGGACACGTGGCAACTAGATTAGAAGAAAAAATCAGTCTTGCGGGTCCGTAATTTATCTTTTTCCCTTTTGAACGAAAGGCAAATTTTCACTTTTCCCTCCATGGCTCCTGAACCTTCCACCTTTTGACTCTGGTTAACTATTTGCCCCTAACTCCATTTCATCCCAATGGAGTTACGTGGGTCATGAAACAAATTTTATCCATTTTGTGATAACAAGGGGCAAAGAATCAACTTTTCCCCTAATGCCCCACTTTCCTCTAGGACAAGCGTCAGTCTGGCACTTGTTATGTCTTCCCCTTTTTTGTTCGGTTCCTCTGCGGCACTGCCCCTTCTTCTCTGACCCTATAATTCCACTGTTGAGTCCTCCCTTGACCCTTTAAATAGATTTAAGCTATGGAAATGTTCAAAAGAACCGTTTCTTTTATTTCTTCTTGTGTAGGGTCAAATTTGACTTTCTCGGGCCTCTGTTTTCACTTTTCCTAGTTCTGGAACTTGAGCTTGTGGGTTTGAGTCATTTCATTCATAATTTCCTTATGTGCAAGAGTTGTCTTGAACAAATTTTTCCAGGGGAAAATTTGGGATAAACAAGTCCTTCTCAAAATTGCTAGCTTTGCCAAAGGGTCAGCGGAGTGCCCCTGTTGGATCCCTAGTCGAAAGGCCACCATTGTAATCCAATTTTTCATGCATTCACATACGGAATCTGCACCATTCAAGTAGAGGGACTCAGATTCCCATAGTGTTGGCTTGAAACCCACCAATTTTTGTACCCAATGCTAGACAAATTTTCTCGCCAACAGTGTGTAAAAAGTAGAGTGTCTGCTCTGATGTAAAATAGTCCTAAAAGGATAGATAAGTCCTCCTCTTTGTCTCTCCCTATGGGTGAATGAATTTTAAAGGCTTGATCTCACACCAAATGTGAGTATTTCTGGATGATCTGAGAACTGTAGAACAAGTTTTCTAGATGTGATCCTCACACCAAAGCATTGAGTCCTTTGGGGAGAGAGGTATGAGCTAATACTCTCCTTTGCCATGACTGGTACCCAATAGAATCTTCCACTCCAAATGGTGCATCCTAATTTGTTCCTAGTGTCCTAATTATTATCACCAGGTTTACATTTTGATTTATATCATGATGCGAAGGATATTGACATGCTTTTCTTATGTTTTTCTTGGTATGTTCACCAATAATGGCCAAATCCTAAGACCTTGTTCTACTGAAGCACATTTCGTACGATCGTGTCTAAACCCTACTAGAACCCTGCCTTGTATGTGTTCCCCATGCGCATAGGACCCCTCAGGGGAGGCCTTGCAAGTGCCCATGGACCTTTTTGTATTCTTCTAGGATTTGGTATTTGTGATGTGATTCTGACCCAAGTATTGATTCTCAAGTACCACATATTGCAATTGACTTACCTATGTTGATCGTTTTACTATATTGTGCTAAACTCTAGCTTTGATAGTTCCATAGGGATGAGTTTGTTCATCCAATTTATGCCCTAGGTGCTATTGTGCCAGTCGACACTTTGCGACAGTACAGAGCTATAGACTAGATGTGGCCCAAAATGTAGTAGAACCTAATGTTGTTTTAGAATATAATAGAATCCTCCCCCTATAGGGGGTGCGGGATGTGTATGGTAGAAACTAAGGTACATGCAAATTAAATTGCTGATGGAGCTGTGTGTTAGTAGAAAAAGTAGCAAGCAAGGCATGTAATAAACGACAATGTAATGCAAGTCAAGATGTGAAAACAAAGTAGACCGTGAAAAGTGCTAGGTCCCTCATTATAGTCTCATAGCTTTATATTTATAGGGTTCTCTTGATATAATTTCATAATTATTCTTGAAATGGACGACCACCAAAAAGATTAAGACAGGAAACATTGGGCTAGATAGATCCCACAAATAATGGCAGGACAAGTAAAAAAATAATGCTAAGACACCCAAAGGTGCCCCAATACTAACCATAGTGACAAATCATCCTAGTTAAGGCTAAAATAACATACACATGACAGCACCTGATTAGGCATGTTAGAATGATAAAATGTTATGGAATGATCGTGTATGTATCAATGGAAAGTAGATGTGCTAGAAAGTACGGGGCTTGAGTAGTACTTAAGGAAATCAAGAACACTTCTAAAAAGCAGTATCAAGACCGAGATAAATAGTGTCTAGAAGTGCATGATTTTGTCTATAACATTTTCCCCTCACTATTCAGTGTTCAGGTGAGTGGACATTGTGTAGATAACATAATTAGTAGCTTTCTGAGATGCGTATCTTGTTAGTCTATGAAAATGGAGCACGTATGCAGAAATTATGGCCAAAGGAATAGACAAAGCGTGGCCAACTAGTAAAAATTAAGACTACACGCACGTGAAAAATAACGCATGCATATGCTTCCAAGGGAACCAAGTGATGATTAGTGAACCTAGGGTGGCACACATGTGATATGAATCATAAAAATGTGTGTGGTTTATAATGCCAATGGTTCGTATAGTGTCAGTTGTCAAAAAGTGTTGTTGGGCCCCACTATTTGTTGGTTAGGGCCCTCACCCAGCTGTTTGTTTCTCACTATGACCGGACCTGCATGGAGAAAATGATCCTTGGTACTCAAATATCTATGTATGTATGTGTAAAAATGCAACGTAAAAGACACATGTACAAATTAATGTAAGTGTAATATATGCAAATGAAAAATTGTATTGGTAGGATACATGTGGGACTGATCCATGTCAATTGAAATTTTGTAGAATATTGATATCATGGTGGCTGTCTGGACATTCTGAATTGACAATCTGAGTCGACCATCGCCTTTCAAAGAACTATATCCACGAAGATGCTCTGTGTCCTCCAACCTTTACCATGCTTCACTAAACCATGTGTGAAGAGATACCTTATGCTATCCTTGGTGCTTATCTGGGTTATCCCTCAACACTGGTGCCAGACCAAGTCATTGGGACCAACTCATGTTGCATCCTACCAATCATTATCTCTACCATCGAATGCACTTAGCTCTACATTTCCAACTTAGCATGTAACAAACTGACTGTGTATGCCCAACTTAGTAGCACCGGTCCAAGTGTCACTCATTGCATGTACAACCAGCACAATGCAAAATGGCTGGACAAGTAAAATAAACTAAATTGGTGTACATGCGCTGTGTAGATTGTAAAATAATAAACCATTCCTGCCTCGCGGGTGCATGTGGGATATTGTACCCATAAGAGAATACGTGAAATGCACATAACGGGGATCGACCACATGGGTGGGGCAGGTAAATAGTGCCTTATAGGGCTTAGGCCATTCTACCTGGTAGATCTAACCAAAGTGCATATAAACATGGTTATGTGTTATTTGAAGGGTAATGTACAGTGGACTGTGTAAAAAGAAAGGCTTATTGTGGGAGCTAGGATGGGGAATTTTGGAAAACTTTCAAAGGATACCAAGCTTATTTTTGCAAAAAAAACACAATGAGAAGGTCTAAATCATAAAATACTTATGTAAGTGTTCTTTTATTGTGATTTTAATATACCGGCCCCTTTAATTAGATTCAAAGACGTAGGCAAAAAGAAACAAGCTCCGTTATTACATATGGTGTCAAAAATCTTGTCAATTTTTCCTAGTTATTTCTTTGATTTGTATAGTGCTTACAGTTTTTTAATTTTGATTAAAAATACAAGAAAGTTGTAATGTCAAAATTACTCCATAAAATCATTTTTTAAAGAAAATTTGGTGAATGGTTTTTGTAATTTTCTCATGATTTTGGATCACATGTAATATATGTGAGTATGAAATATAGATGCTCCCATGATCCTCAGTGGGAATAGTAAAAGGTACAATGCCAAGCATCATTACATCATGGAAAAATCTATAAGAAATATCCATTCACAACTAGAGACCAAGTGAACACACATGTATATGATAAATATAATGACATACTAAGTATCTTACTAGCATAGTAATCAAAGTGTGATATGTAAGTAGAATAAGCTATAAAAAGTAGAAGAAACTAAGATATGCAAATGCAATGTATGATTGGTTTGAATGCTATGTAATGTGTAAAGATGGTAGGAGTAGTGTTCCCCCTAAAAGATTTGTATGATATGAGTTTTATTTATAAAAGAACCCTCAATAATCAAGAATGAATGATATAACAAGAGTGCGTCATCGGGAAATGGTCGAAGTGTGTTGTGTGTCTAACGTGTTGTGGTGAATGTGTAGGTGTAGTAATGAGCTGCGACCTAAAAATGATGTATGCGTGAAACCTATAGCCAAAGCATATATCATGACTAGATGAATGTATAAATGATAATTTCACCTAAGAGTATATCACTAGAATATGAATTGATGAGTTATGATTTAGCCCTAAGTGTATATCACTACAAGATGAAAAGAGGGAGTAGTGATGTAGCCTAAGGTGTATACACCTACAAAATGATAGAATAGGTGACAATTTAGCCTAAAACATATGTCACTAGGCTGGAAATGTTGCATGATGAGAGGTAAAATAGTAAATGTGTGATGAGTGTAAGGTCCATTTGATTTGTAAACCCTCAACAGTTGAGTATGGAATGAGGAACTAAAGTGCATCATAGGGTGGTGAGTACAACTCGTAGAAGATAATGTAGTATATGTAATGATGAAAGATGACCATGTGATGAGTAGAATATGTAATGTACGATGTATAAGATGTAATGTATGGTGTAGACTAAAAGTATTATGTATGATGAATAGTATGGAATGCTAGATGCAAGTATGTATAATGAAGACTAGTATGATGTAAGATGTGTAAATGTGCAAATGGAAAAATGTTGTAGATGAAATATAAAATGTATGGTGTATGATGCGTAATATGCGAGTAGATGCAGTGTGTAAGTCCTATAATGTAATGTGTGGGGTTCATGTGTAGTAATCGCTTAATATTCAAGTGTGAACTGAAGCACAAGCGTGTGTCATCGGATAATGGTCGATGCTAGAATACGTGATGAGAATTCCTATACACAAATTCAAAGATGATAGATGCTATGGTAAGTGGGGGGATGTATGATAAGTGGGGGGATGTATTGATGTCTGCAGTGATGAAAGCGGATGAGTATGTGAAAAATGCAATATGTGCAAATTCTAAGAGTAGGATGTAACACTATACAATGATGTGAATGAATTATAACGCAAATATAATAAATGTGCCTATGATGATATGATGATGAAAGAGAGGGATGTAAATACAATTCCCCCAATGTATTCATGATGAAATAAACTATCATGTAATTTCATCTATGATATCATCGCTCTCAGGATCATATTTGAATGGATAAGCGTTGGTGACTTGATAAGAAATAGTGTATGGCTGATCATGTAATGAGCCATTAAGGCATAAGTTATACATGCCCATAGCATATTCTTCATCAGTTAATAGAGGAAGTGGAGAACCACATGCATACTAATGAGTGATATTTTAAATATATCATAGGAAAGAGATATTGCAAATGAAAACACAGCCAAAGGGCATAGGAAATGATCTGTCTATATGATCAGGATCTAGAGTGCCTCCAATATAATCAATCCATGATTGTCCTAATGTAAGTGATGAGGTTCGAGAAGTGAATGTGAGAAATATTGTGAGGTGAAATATATGAAGACTATAAGTGGCCGTGATGATGACATACCCATAATAAAGATGAGAAGCATACGGTGTAGGATAGAGGTCCTCAAAAGCAAATCCTAAACGAGCCAACCCACAGTGTGTACATATAGTGTCATCACACGTAGGTGTCAGAAGCATAAGTGATTGAAAGTGGGAGTGAATCAATCCTATAAATTGATTACTTCATTTACAATTAGAATCAGCAATTAACATCATTTATCCATTCACATACATTCAACCATAGCATAATAAATGTGAATAATATCAACAATGAACCACAACACATGCAAGAGAGCTCATAGACACAATATTTAAGTGGGAAACCATCATAGGGAAGAAAAAACATTGAAAAATAAAAATTATATTGTCATGATTAAAATTTATTGAGGCACCAAACCCATAAGGAACACCAACCCCTAGTTTAGTAGAGCACCAACCCTATAAGGAACACCAACCTCTAGTTTAGTAGAGCACCAACCCCTAATTTAGTGAAGAAACCAATCCAAAAGAATGATAAAAACCCCTAGGATGACCAATCACTAACTCATCCACCTGTAGATTTTTGATATCTACAAATTTTGTTGCCACAACTGATGGAGATCACTAATTCAACTCACAAACCCTAACTCATACCCTAGGGCATAAAAATTTCTCTTTCTCCTTCTTTCTTTTCTCTAACCTATTTCTCTCATTATATCTAATATTACTCAACCTTTCATTCTCGTCCTCAACCTTCAAAACATTCTCACATACCTACAAAATATCTCTCTCTAGGTTGCACACCTTCCATCCAAGAGCACTACGCTCAAAAATGAGCCAAACAAGAATTTAAATACATTTGACTTTCTTCAAAACCAAAAGAGGTCGGTACCTCATGATAATTGTGAACCCTAAAATTCTATAAAATTAAAAAATTTTAATTACAATAGTTTCATATGACCCATAGTAGGCCATCCTAGCCAAAAACCTCATTACATGTGCCAAAAATGGCTCAAAACCCCATGGGCACAATCTTAAAAATGCCCTAACATGAGTCCCATGCTTTGGAATGACCCATGAACCCTTACATATGATACAAAAATCATTAAAAAATTCATGTGTGGTTGCACATTTATATCAACCAATCAAAATATTTCATTTACTGGGCCGAGTTCCCTTTGTACACTTCTAAAAAACAGTTGTTTCCTACAGCCTTGAACACCCTATAAACTTCATACTGCCACCAAATGGATTCATACTAAACTATGAACATGTCCATGTAACCACTAAAAAATAAATTTAATAACATTTATAACACTTCTAATCATGTTAGAAGTCATGAAACATATCTCTCTCTTCAAACCACATCAATATTTTCCTTCACCAAATAAACCTGTCACAAAACGTTGTTTCCAAAGGTTAGCTCATAAAATATAATATAAATGCATTAAATGACCTAAAATTATGGATTAATTTAATTCAACATTTTATCCCTATTCATTTTACAATTTGATAGGAAGCATCACCCAATCCAGCTCATGCTTCAAACAAGTGTCAAACTTGTACAAAAACAGATGTTGTCTTGAACTGCCAAAAATATGTTTTTCTCAAAGAATGCCCTGGAAATCTTGTCATTTGACCTCATCATTACTACATTCCATATACCAATATAAGTATCTCATATGAATCCTATTTCCAACACAACTTGAATCATCCTAGGAATCCACCTTCATCTCAAGATATGGCCAAAACATTGAAGACTACTTTTTCAGATCCCAAAACTGCCCTATTGACCAGTCAACTTGTTTGGACATCAAAACATCATGAAAATCCCTAAACATGTCTTGAATACCTCCATGGAAATAATTAAAAACTCACATTCATCATACAACATCCAATTTATCCATATCATCTTCTTTGAAGATAACTTTTCATAAACTGAAACTCTTCATAAACTGGTATTTTTAGGTGGGGCCTACATATGGTCAAGATCTCAGAATATACATTTATGAGAAATATAGACAGATTCCTAATACAACATTAAATCATCACATTTTATCTTGAACCAATCAAAAAATGGGTCATAATAATTCACATTTTACTGTTAATTGCTCCCAGCTAGGGTTTAACTAGGGTTTTTGATCTTCTTTACCTTCTTAACATTCGTTCATTAAAACGTGATAATCAAACATGACCTCATTATTTTTCTAAAAACTTCTTAAGTCACCTTATAAATCAACTGTGAAAGCTACAAATCTCCCATGCAAATCATACTATGTCCACAACAAGTATCAGAAGTTCAAACTCGAGCTGGATTTTGCACATATTCATGACCCTGTCTTCACCAAAACTTAGTCATATTTGGCAAAATACACAATCATGGGCACCTTAAATTTTTTATGAGGGAACTCATGAGACATCATAATAACATCTCTAATCACCATAACAACAATATCTTGGCCAAATCTCTCTAGTGACTAAGACTTACCTTATGCAAACATGTTTGATCCTCACTATAACAACTAGTGACCAACTGAAAGAGTGCTATAACTGAACATTTGGTAATCATCTAGTAAATTACCCAAACATACCTCATATTCCATTATATACCTGATTTAGATGACTCCATGAGCTCATCTGACCCCAATGACACTCTGTCACACCTCTAAGTTAGTTTCCCTACTCCCAATGAGCACCTATAATCATGGTGAACCACCTTGTATCTATGCACCATACCACTAATATGAGTAATCAATGCACCCTCAAAACATGATATGGAAATCATTTCAACATGCATATCGTAAGCATCCAAGAATCTCTATCATACTAAGCAATCACCTCCCAGGCACCTGTATGGGCTTGCTGAGAGCAAACATGCATAACTGAATCTCACTGTAGGCAGCTCATAACCATCTGAACCAGTATGTTAGCTTCTCAATGAAAACCATCATGATATCATCCTATAACATCCACTTTTTCATTAATGTGGTTTTTCATCAATGAAAACACCTATTAGGACATCATGCCAAAAATCTCCCCCTTTGTCATTGATGGAAAACAACCTTGAACTTCTCCCCCTTTTTACATTAATGAAAAATACATAACATGATACTCACCTTATTCACCTTCAACTGCATCATACCTCCATGCTTTGGTTGGAAAAATCAACCAAAAGGTCTCATAAAAGCTCAATTTCCTTGATTTTTTCTCAAAAACCTAAATTTTGCCTTCATTTTAGGCATGCATGCAACAAGTATCTCCCCCTGAAAAAAGACATCTCCAACATCTGAACATCATCAATATACTCATGAAAAAACATAATCTTACCTTGTTTGGAGCATACAACACCTCATTTCATCCTTCTAGGCATGCAAAAAACAAGTAATTTTCTCCTATCACCCCTATTTTTGCCTTCTTGAAACCACTATAACAGCTTGAAATCTGAGGCATACAAGATCTATCCATGCCAACAATGTCTATAATAACCATGCTACATCATTACACCACCTTTCTTGTCAATGAACCATCATATCTAGGCATAACTCATACAATTTAAGGCATATTCATACTCTTCATACTATCTCAAGAGCACATGTCCCTAAATAAACTTCTTAGAGCTTTTGGCATCATCTTTGACATGCTACACTATGCTATCCATACCTCATCATGATCAAAATGTACCCCCCCTAGGACTCTAAGACCCCTACTTCTAGCTCAAGACACAAATTTTAGTAATAAGCCATGCTATATAGGAATTGAAGTCATCTTGTCAACTTTTTCTCAGACCAAAACCATTTTCTTCAGTTTTGTCATTCATCAATTTGACAACAATCATGCATTAGTGATATTTAAACAACTGATCAAGGAAGAGAGTCTCAAACATCAATACCTTGTTAGGCTTGAAAACCACCATATACACTTTCTAGAAGTCATATACAACCACTCCCCATTGTCTCCAAACAAATTCTCAGAACTTGTAGCACTGAAGGAGCAACAATTTGACAAGTTGTACTACTATACACATAATATTTGCAGTTATGTACTATCAACTAATCTCTCATTTCCTTGAAAATGCCTTCTTGACCTTACTCTGAGTTATGCCTTTCTTCAAGCCTTCATAGAAAAAATTTAGCACATGCAAAATACATACCTATAAGAAATGTACATTGTCTTGATACTCATCATGCTTTATTTAAGCTCACCCTATCCTTGAATAGTACCATCAAACTATGTAGCTATCCATTTTTGGTCATGAAATGCCTCTATAATACCTCATATGTAACAATTCAAGTCTTTAGATCCAAGATCATCATCATATTTGAGTACACAACCATCTGATTCTCATTCATCTATTTATGTCATACACCACTTGATAAGAATGCTATCCTCCAGGTCTTGAGACAGTAAATCCTCACTTATACAACCATCACAGTCTCTAAGAAACCCTAAGGCTTCATCTAAAATTCCTTAGATCATGCATGATCAAGACAAAATTGGTCTTCTCCAACTTCACAGATCTCACAAGTTCTTCATAGTATATTGATTAGTTCACTTTCAATACTTGTTACAAGGTTTCTTATATATCCTTTAGGCATTGTCAGTCTATAGCATATTTGAAATCTCTTCAAATTTATAAAGCTTAGCATCTTTTGAGGTCTTCATGATGACCTCTGATTCATTCATCAACAATTTTAGTGCACTGTAGCTTACCATTCTACTCCTACATTCACCTTTGTAATGTCATTTCTTTGTCAATCTACCTTTTCACAATCCTAGAGCATTGCATCTCTTTGAACCAAGGTCATATAGATAGTCATTTTAGGAGCAAAAATACATTTTCTAACCTTGGCTAAGTAATTTTCTCTGCCTCTGTGACACCTGATCATCGTACCTACTAGCATGTCTTCTTGACAACTATAGGATCACTTATACTTCAATTCCACTTCACTCTACTTAACTGTAGGGTTTTAGGATTAAAAACCCATCCATTCACTATTTCTTAAAGCTATTACCTTGAACAACTATGCGTAGACCAATCCTCATGAACCACATATGTCATATAGAGCTCATTGCAAACTCTTTGACTTAAATAGGTGTATCTTGCTCCATTCAACTTATGAAATATCCTCTTTTTAAATCTTGAACACCCCTTTTTTTGACATAACAATAGCTTATCATCATTTGATCTCATCTCTAACTTATGAGAACATGAAGATACTTTAGTAGTATAACCTTCATAACTTCCAGTTGGGTAGATTATACAACAATTTTGTAACATCAATCCTTGTTTTAACTCTTCATAGGAGCACTCAAAAACCTATTGACATACCAATATAAAATTTGAGACCCTTGCATTATCATCTTGAGAACAAATCTGACTAGTGATACAACCTTATTTATTGAAAGACCACATACTTCCTTGAACTAAGAATTCATAGATTTTCCCTTAAGAACTTTTATGATGTATGACCAATGACCTTTTAACTGAGAACTTGACAAGTTATCTAAACTATGATCACAGACCACTTTAATGATTCATTCCATCTAAGCAACTCACATCACATCCTTTCAATTTTGACAATAGATATTTCAAGAAGTGCACTCATTATTAGAATCTAAAACTAGGTCCTTCCTTTGCTTATTGTTTCCAATAGGAAGATGTTTTAGAATATTTATTAACACTTAACTCCATCATTAGACCATCCAAAAGTAATTTTCCATGAAAAACCTAGTCACTCAAACCTCATTGTGATAAAACACTGTGTAGGGACTTGAAATAATTCAAAAAACATTACATTTACATTAGATGAAACTTCAAAATCTCATCATGCACATTAAGAATCATTCGTAAAACATCTAATCACCTTTCATTATGGCTATGATGCATAAAACACTAAGGCTTCATACCTGAAACCATCTTTATTTTCTTAGAAGACCTTGATTTTGAGGTGCACTAGTAACAAAATATATTTCCCTTCATATCACTTTTTATCCCTTTATCTGATCAAGTCAACACTTGATCAAACAAATATCTTCTCTAAGGTATTTTTAGTTATTTGAGAGATATAGATGTCTATAACCTTCATGAAACAACATCTCTAGGTACACTTTTAATAACGTGACAAACTCATCAGATAGCTTGAATGACCTTAGGATAACATTTTGACACCTTATCACAAACAATTTCATGAAACTTCTCACTAAATATTCTAGACACATTGACATGCACAAAAACACTATGGAAGAGTATTATCACTAAACATTGTGACACTATGACATCTATGATAGGACTAAACACTGTTCATCAGACCACTGGGAATTAGATCAGACCAATACAACATGACTAGACCTATTATGGAGTCATTGTGACCTTTGAAAACAACTTTAAACTACTCAAGGACTTTAAACACACTTGACACAATCCATGATAACTCTTGATAATGCATGAGACATTACCAACAACTCAGACAAGTCTCTTTTTGAATAAATCAAAACATAGTTACATAACCCAGAGCATCATTAAGACTGTTATCAAGCTCTTACAAGACTCATTACATGAACAAACAAGATTTAATATAGTAAGAGCACATATACCTTGACCTTTGTGGATGAGTAACTATAATGAATTAGACAACTCCCCCTCTCCTAGATGCTCCATTATGTACTGATACACCTTCAATGAAGCATAATGAAGGTATATGATCACCTTATGAAGACCTAAAGAAGGCCTTGAAGAGGTTCCAAGCATCCCTTAGGTACATTGACCAAGCCTCCATTCTAAGATCTCCTTTCTGATCTGAGCACATATGTTTTTCCTTTTATTGCATCCTTTCCAACTCTTGATGATATCAATTTGACACTCACTCACTACATATGACTTGTGGAACAATTACTTCAGATAGCATGAAAATAGGAATCTTGCAGGAAGATACAGTAACTTTGTCCCACAACACTTTGGAGTGACTGGAATCGGACAAACCATCTGACTCAGATAGGTCATGAAGAATCAGGAGGATCACCAATATTTCTAGGTATAGGACTACACCGAATCATAGTGCACACTTTATGAATTCCGGAAACTATGAGTCCTGTGACACACTTGAAAAGGTGATGATACTTCATGAAAAAACTAATGAAACAACAAAGATTAGTGAAGAGACTATAGACTCCACTATTTAAGACCAAGTTTATGACTTTTCAGAACTAAGAACAATCAGATGTGATATGAAAACACCCTTAGAGACACAAAATGACATACCTCAAACACATAGAGGAGACACAAAAACCTATTACAGCTTCTGAATGCTTCATATTATAACCTTCAAGAAGCATTGAAGGCATAATATCACCAAGGAGACCTCATGATCCCAAGCCCCATTGTGTGCTTGAGAAACTCCCTCTTCATAAGCACTTGTTTTTCTCCTCATTGCATCATTTCCAACACTTGATGAGACACCAAGGTCTCTTCTAGGTTCCCAAGTCCTTATGACCATTACCTTGTACTCTAGGCCTCTGAAACCCAGTTCTTTTCTCTCTAGGTAGTTGAGAATCATTATGGCCTGAAAAAATAACAATTTCTTGCAACATGACCAACTCTATAACAATTATAGCATACCACTAAATTTTGTCTATTAAAGCCTTCATCTTGATTTTGTGATCCATACAAAGAGTACCTTGCAGTATGAACTTTTTTCATTACACATGTAGAATACTATCTTCTTAGAAAAATCCTTTCTTTTGTCCTTTCCATAACTGATCATCTATATGATTAAATATCTTGACAAACATCCTTCTTACTTTTTCTAGGCTCAAACATTCCTAGATTCCATCCACAATCCTTGGCTTTGTGACCAAATTCACAACATGAATTGCATTCACCATTAAAGGATCCTACACCATTCTTATAAGACCTTGTCTTGCATTCTTTAGCTCTATGGCAAAAAAAATGACATAAGAAACAATAGCCATTGAATAATATTTCATACCTTGAAGCATTAGGTTGCCTAATAGGATTGCTCTTCTCATTTTCCTTAGAGTTAGTCACCTTCACTCCTTCCTTGGTACTTGGTTCTCCATCTTCCTTACTTATAACCTTTTAATTCTTGATTCAATTCCTTATCCTTGAGATCCTCATTGAATCCCAAACCAACCTTATCACATGTTGATCTTTGATGGCTAAGAAGATTATCTAGGTCACTAGCACTTTTCTCAAACATTTTCAATTTGCTTGAAACTAGATCAACTCTAGAATGTAAGAGATTTCATACCCATCTTCATACTTGATGTACTCATCTTCATTAGTACTTGAGCTGCTCATTGATCAAGGTAACCTCTGATTTAAACCGAGTACATTATTCCTCTTTTACCCTTAAGGTTTGAGACACACTCTACAATTGAGATTTAAAATCCTTGATAGTCTTGATCAATGATATTATCTCCATATCCTTGATAAATGATTCTCTTGATAGGCCTAAAACACCATGGACTTAAGCTATTTCATATTATTACTTCTCAATATGGCTACAATGATCTGCAAACTTACCTATTGCTTGTGATTCATAGGATCTCTTTCACGTTTATCAAAATTCTACAAAAAGAACCAGCTCTAATAGCAATTGTTAGAAGCACAATGGACACTAAGGGGGGGAGGATGAATGAATCTTATAATAATTTTATTTTCATTTACCAATCATCCATGCATCCATTAGATTGATTATACAACATCCATGATCATACGTGAGCTTCATTAAGATATGTAAAGTATCAACCACAGAGATCAAGGAAGTAAAGTACTCACACACAAAAACATGCCATATGTAAGTGGGAAACCCTCATGGGGAAGAAAACCCACTAAAAATCTACTTATATTACTCAAAGAAAAGTAATTTAGTGAAGCACCCAAGTTCTCAAGGAACACCAACCCCTAGTTTAGTAGAGCACCAACCCTACAAGGAGCACCAACCCCTAATTTAGTGAAGCACTCACTCCAAAAGGAGGATACAACCTCCTAAGGATGAACAAGAACCAACTTGTAGCCACCTAAAGATGATCTGATCTTTGATAATATTGCTTCCACAATTTATCGAGATTACATATTTAACTCACAAACCCTTGCTCACACACTAGGGTCTTCAAACTTGCACTCAAACTTGCTCTTTCTTCACTTGTATTTGTTCTAACTTATTGCTCTAATGTAATAAAAAAATCAGTCCTCAAAATTCCATGCTCTACCTCAGTCTTCAAATCATTGCTCTTATACCTGTATAAAATATCTTCCCCTAGGACGCACACCTCCCCTCCAAGAGCATTAGTTCAAATATGAACTAAACAAGCACTTAAATATGCTTTACTTCCATCCAAACCTAAAATAGGTTAGTACTTAATCATAATTTCAAACCAAAAATCTCTATAAAATTAAATAAATTTGAATTAAAATAGTCACATATGACCCATATAGGTAGGCCTAGTAACAAACCTCATTACATGTGCCAAAAATGACTCAAAACCCTATGGGCACAATCTTAAAATTTCCGTAACATGAGTACCATATTTTTCATGAGCCATGAACCATTATACATGAATAAAATATCATAAGAAATTCATACATGGTAATAATTAATACCAACCAATCAAATTATTTCATTCACTGGGCCCAGTTTCCTTTACAATTCTCAAAACAATTGTTTCCTTAACCCTTCAGCACATTGTAAACTTCATAATGCCACAAAATGGATTATACGGAAAAAAAATATTCCATGTGACCACTAAAAAGAAATGGAAGAACCTTTATAATAATTATAAAGAAGCTATACGTCATGAAACATCTTTCACTTCAAACCACAATAAGATTTTCCTTCACCAAATAAACCTGCCAAAAAAGTTATTTCCAAAGGTTAACTCATAAAATAAAACATACATGCATTCAAGACATAAAAATGGATTCATTGGATGAAAAATTAATACCTATTCATATTCCATGTGATAGGAAGCATCACCCAATTCATCTCATGCTTTAAACAACATCAGAATTTCACAAAAATAGATGTTGTCTTGAACTACCAAAAATATTAGTTTTAGAGCTTTTGCACAGATCAGGGTGCCTACTTTGCAGACCCAAGTTCCCGTAGGTGCCCTAGCCCCTCTCCAGGTGCTCCAGTCTAGCCAAATACTCCAGATCCATCTTTTTTAGTGCTTCTACATAGTTGTTCCTGATTCTAGATTCTCTAGTCAGCTCTACGACACTATCCCGCGAGCATCTTCTATTCATATGAGTTATTTCCTCTTCTCTCTTTCACATTAGGGTTTTATTTCCATTATTTTAAGTGCTTGTGTCATATTTACATTTATTTACAACATTCATTTACTTTTTTTATAACTGTTCATACTTTAGATTAACTATCCCCACATACTACATATTAGTTAATTTTAGTTAATCATTTTGGTGAACTTGACCGCTTTCACGCTTAGGATCCTCATCTTTATTCTATCGTGGGTCATAAAATTTCTCAACTTTATTTATTTGATTTACTTAAGAGCTATCACAATTTCTAGGCTGTTTTGCAAAAATAGCTAAACACCATGTATTTGGATGGCAATATGCCGCCGCACAAAATAATTCCTATGTTCTATCATTTATCTGACGACCCTAGTGATCCTCCATCTAATCAACCCATATTAGACTCAATCCACGCTCTACATGATTTATTTAAAGATAAATTTAAGGCCATGGAATCCATGATTATATCTCTCAAATCTTAAATTCAATATCTTAAGGATGCTTCACAATCGCATGTTTGTGCTCCTTCTACATCTTATATGCAATCTATCTCCACTACATGTCATCTAGCTGAACCTCAAGACATGTCATTTCCCGAGCCTCTCATATTTGAGAATAATACTACGCAACATGAAATTCTTATTCAATTCCTTAGTCATTAGTTGATCACTCTACTACCTACTCAATACTATTCTCCCTATCGGTCAGTGAAATATCAAGGTCGTCCATATTGCAATCATCATTGAATCAATGGACATAATGAAAACGATTGCCACACTTTTCCATGAATAATCAAACATCTTGAGCATCAAGGATTTATTTGATTTATTCATCAACATTCTATTGTGTCCCCATCTAAAAATGTTACATCCAAAGGGGATCCTAAATATGCTTCTTCTTTGGTTAGTCACGAGCCTCCTAAACAACCACATACAACATCACCAAGTCAACATAATCAACCACATATCAAAATTAGTTTGCAACATCCTCCTACTAAGTCATCTATTGTATTACCAAGTTAACCTAAACAAACTCCTTTAAAAATCGGTGCAACTTGACCTCCTTTCAAGTATAAGATTCAACCTGTTGCTTTCGTCAAAGCAACTAATACTCCTACTAGTAGTCATGGCACATTGCAAATTCCACCACAATCACATGGTCCTTCTGTTACTTTTTCTGACCATGCTTCCACCGCTAAACACAAACTTGGTCTTTGGTAGGTGAATCTTGTCACTCTACCCTTCTGATAACACACTCATATTCTTATGGTTCTTATATGACTGTTGAGGGGTCTGTTACAATAAATAACATCATTTCACCTTACATTAACATATCTATCTATTACATAACCGCTCATACATACATCCATATATTGCTTGTAACACATACCATACAATTTCTCATTATTTATCCCATTACTCAATTAATCTTACACTCTCTACGATATTTCACTTCCTTCATATATAATTTCTTTATTGGTTTTCCAACATAATTTATCAAAAAATATATGCACGATCACAGACTTGGAAGGCATAACATCCAACACAACCCCCCTATCATGTTAACGTTATCACATATCTCCTCTTTAAATTGCCATTCCTCATCTTACACACTTAGGGGGCATAATACTCAACACCCCCATTCTATCATACTTACATAATACTACATCACACTCTTATCATTTACACATACATCATCATAACATTTAATCATATCTCATCTTTGCATTCTCATACATTAATTTCCTTACATATGTATACTCATTACACATTTTAGCATTGTCATTACCTGATGAAACACTCTTGTGCTTTGGTTCACACTTGATTGTTAAGGTATTACTACACATGAACCCCACACACTACACATTAGGTCTTATACATCACATCTATTTACATATCGCGTGTCATACATCATACATCATATTAGTCGTCATTATGCATATATCATACTTCTATTATATAACGTTACATGCTATTGATCATATTATCAATTATACATCTCACACACTCCATACTATTAGGTTATTTACACATATTACATTACATTCTACACATCATGTCTCTACATTACATCTTGCATCATTTGTCTTACATTATACATTATATACTTCATATACAATGTGTATCTCCAACCTACGCATCCTTTACATACTATGCTAGTCTTCATCACATATGAGTCTAGCATTATATCATCTTACACATTAAATTACATTACCTTATACACATTCTACACATCTAACATTACATTCTACCCATCACATATGTACACATTCTACTCATCACATGGTTGTTTATCATCTTCAATACATATACTACATCATCTTCTATGTGTTGCACTCAATACCTTATGATGCACTTTAGTTCCTCGGTCCATACTCGACTACTGAGGGTTTACAAATCAAATGGACCTTACACTCATCACACATTTACTATTAAATCTTTCATAATGTGAAATTTCTATCCTAGTGACATACTTATTAGGATAAATCGTCACCTATTCTAACATTTTATAGTGGTATACACCGTAGGTTACATCACCACTCCCTCTTTTCATCTTTTAGTGATATACATTTAGCCATAAATCATCACTCATCCATTCATATCATTGTGATATATGAGCTTAGGATAAATCATCACTTATACATTCATCTGGTCGTGATATATGCTTCAGCTATAGGGTTCACGCACACATCACTAGGTCTCATCTCATCAATACACATAAACATTCATCAAAGCACATTAGACACGTAACACACTTCGACCATTTCCCAATGATGCACTCTCATTTACGGTTCATTCATGACTACTGAGGGGGAAACCAAAGTGAACCTCATTGCATACATTTCCATTCACTCAAGGGTAAGCAGCTCCTCTCATTCCATTCCATCCATCCACAACATATTGCATTGTCTTGGGGTCATTTAATCTTATTTGCTAGTGTTTTAGATTATCACTTTACTACACATGTTAGATTGATTTCTTATATGTCATTATCTATACCATTCACACATGTTGTTCATGTATTTTTTAGTTGTAATAACAGATACAAATCCTTTACACACAACATGGATGCTCGCCTTCAACCCTTCCTACACTAGTCATTGGGGGCATCCACATTTGATTCTCACATGTGTTATTATTTCATTTTATACTTATAATTTTACATCACTTTACATTACTTGCTTATCCACGCTTTGACATATTGGTTATTTCTCTAGCATAATTATGGGTGTTCCATGTGCATCATTTGTTATGCAGGGATAATTTCTTCCATACTTGTTTTCTACATTGTTTACTATTGTTTGTTCTTGTTTGTGGGAATTTCCATTTGCTTGGTGTGCACACTTGTTTGTTGTTTGTGGCCATGATGGCCTTGGGTGTCTTGCGAAATAATGAGTGATGTACCATGTTTGTAACCCACTTTTTGTGGTTCACTTGTCGTTTTACGTGTTTACACTAATTTTCTTGGTAGTTTTTACACTGTCTGCGTAGCTTACACACTTTTTGTGCAGATTAAAAATTGTCTTTTTACATGCATTATTTTTCGTCATAACACTTGTTTTTGGCTAGCCATCCTTGTTTGTGTGTGCCTTTGTTTCTACCAAGAAAATTCCTTCCCCTTGCAGGGTAGAGTTTCAAAGTACACTCAATTGGTCCTCTTTTAGGGAAACATTCTTCTATCAATGACGTCACATGTTCCCCCAAAGAGGGGGGAATAATTTTAGGTTTTACATACTAACAAAACACATTTACACCGATTCACTTCAATGCACTTTCCTCCCTTGGAATTTTGGGTTACATACAATGAGTGGGTTCAAACCAGTCTATGAACTCCATACGCAATGAATTTTAAAGGACATGGTGCCTTTAGCATTTCCGAGAGTAGTTAATGGTTGGAGGATACTACAAAATTCCTCCCAAAACTTCTTTTACCACCGGTGTTGGATCACCCAAAAAATAAGACAGTATAGAGATCTCTTGACACACAGTTAAGGGAATCATTTAAAGGGTGGAGGACACGAAGAATTTCCTCCCTATACTTCTTCATCCTATGGCGTCGGATAGCCAAAAAACCCTGGCAGTATAGGATGTCCTTCTACACCCTTTCTCTCGACATGGATCAGGTACACATGTTCCATTTACACTTTTCATTTTGGGTACTTTAATTTTACATGCGTCTTTTACATTGCATTTTTACACATACATACATATATATTTGACTACTTGATCATTTTCTCCTTGCAAGTCTAGTTATATGAGAAACAAGTAGTCAAATGGGGGCAACAACAATGACGTCAACAAAAACACTTCACGACATCACGTAATATACTAACCATGCAAGTACACTACTGATATGTAAACTCTTCAACTTTGGAATTATTCACAAAATCACAAATTAATCACTGTTGTTTACTTTCTATTAGAAAATAATAGAGATAGCTAGTGAATGAATTACTATTGTGCTTAGAATCAACAATTATAGTAAAGGAAAGAATATAAGCTCATAACACCAACAATTTTATCCTAAAAAACCTCCAATGGAGGAAAAACCAATCGGGAAGGGCAATTGCTCTTTCTTCCCACTTCTATTGGCCAATTCAAATCAATAGGTACAAAATTTACAATAAGTAAGAAAGAGAAGTAGATAATATCTCAACACTTCCTTTCAGTTACTTGTTTGTTCTGTCTAACACTCCTTTCTTCTACAAAAATACAATTTTCCAGCACCAAGACTTCTTGCTCACTTGCTCCCATGCTTTGATGATCCTCTAATCATTGAAAATCATGTATTTATAGCCTTTCTCATGTCCTCCTGTGTACTGGAGAATGGGAAAGGTCATGAAGGAGAAGAGAAAAGAACACCCTTTCAAATTTAGAGGTTGTTCGTTTCGATTTTAGTTTTATGTCCATAATGGCCAGGACTGCCGCCCTGTGCAGACTGGCGGTCCTGGGACCACCACCCTGGCTAGGCGACAGTCCTATTACTTAAAAGACAGAACCTCTGTTTCATTGTTATCCTTCTTTGTGCTAACTGTTTATGATGTAGTAGAGTTATTTCGGATCTGTATGGATCAACTACATGTATCAGCATCAGAACACGAGTTCTGCCATAGGTTCACTCTCATCACCTTTTTACGAATTTTCATCATTAGTTTCCATGATCCTCCATATTTTTCTCATTCCACACTTTGTCTAGTCCTTCAACGCATTTCTACTATGCTCTTTATGGACATTAGGTACACATCTCTATGTACTTTATGTTACCGAGCTTTCCTCTCACCAACATAAAGTGGGGGAAAAATGTAGTCACAAAATCATGCACTTTAGACATTATTTATCCCAGTCTCATACTACTATTTAAAGGGTTCTTGTGTGAAGAAAGTACTAATTAACCCCCATATTTTTGCCATCTTGTTTTATTTTATTTCGTCATTACCAACCTCTTACACACACATTCCCAATCAATTTTTTTCATTGCGTGTTATTTTGGCCTCAATTGGGTGCCCATATCAGTACTAGGGCACTTGTGGGTGCCCTGGTCCTACCAGAGGTGTCCTGGTCCCTTTTACACTTTCCCGCCATTTTTTGGGCTCTTGCTAGTAGTTTTACGTCTTTATCTTTTTGGTGGTTGGCCATTTCGAGGTTAATTACAAAATTAGATCAAGAGAACCCTATAAATATAAAGTTAGGAGACCATAATGAGGGACCTAGCATCACTTACTACTATCACTCATCTAAAGTTGCATCCACATAGCTCGATCATCAAGGCACAAGGCTAGGACATCTGCATCACACTTCATAGAGAAATGGATTCTATTCTATTCCATGCACACATTTTATTACATTTTCTACACAGTTATTTCTTGCTACTTCACAAAGTGTGACTGACACAAGAGCAACGTAGGGCATGTTCACACACACTTGCACATAGAACTACATTAGGACTGAGATGTAGTGCAACACTCAATTATTAAGTCCACCATTGTGAAAGTTGAGGTCAATCTTACCCCTTCATATGCATATTTATTTTTTAGGTTTTGATGTTTGTTTTGGGGTCTTGTAGGTCTTTCTTTCATCTTGGATTATTGGTGACATCTTAAGGATCAGGATGAATCTGATACAACATATAGTGAGGGTTCTAGATCACATCCCATCCCTGAGGAGATCAGTTTCAGAGCTTCTACACAAACTAGGGAACCCAGTTTGTAGACTAGAGTACCTCAGGCACTCCAGTCCAAAGGAATAGTCAAGATCCACTCTTTTCAGGGATTCTGCACAGTCATCCTTGTTTCTTAATTTTCCATTCATTCCTATGACACAGTCTCATCACTTTGTCGAATCATATGAGTCACTTCCTCATTCTCTCTTACACATTAGGGTTAGCATTTCCTTTTGCATAGTTACTTAGATCATTTACATACATCCTTTATTGTATTTATTTAATTTATTACAATTGTTCATAGCTTAGATTAACTATCCCCACACATAGTTATTTCATTTTTAGTTAATCATGTTGATTTACTTATATGATCATTGTTGCACTACTTAATTGATACCACTTCCTACAAAGATGTATAGTCATTGTTTATATACTCTATGTGATTATAATTGTTGTGATGACCATGTTTAAATTTTAAATAATGCAATGGTCATCGACCATGGTTGGTGGATAATGTTATTTCTAATAATGGTTCATTGACCCAGGTACTTAAATTATTTGAATTTAAGCCATTATAATGGCTAATCAAACCATTGTTGTCTTGATCGTTAAATGATGAAAAAATAAGAAATTTATAGTTGTGATTATATATATACATATGTATACACACATAGATATGTATATACATATTTATATGTATATATATCAATGTATCACTTGCGACCATATTAAGGATTAATGAATATTTTATTAAATAAAAGTGGTGGCATCTTGGTCGAGCTACCACCCGAGCTTGAGAAGCCAACAATTTGGGCAAGCCAACCATGGAATTACCCAAACAATCGTGTTTAAAAATGGATTACATTTGAATTTTAAAAATTCCAATGGACATCTCACTAAATACTCGTTTGAATAATTCAAACGGTCTTGGATTGTTCAATGAGCCATCCTATTAGATCTAGCAGTGGAGGTTTGCTACTAGATTTAGCTTATAACGCAAAGATGAAAGGCAGTTGGAAGAATCTAGAAAAAGGGAGGGAAACTAGAGTTAGGTAGCAGTTTCATTAATGGCATTAATCCCAAACCCTATGGGCATGGGGAGAAGCAAAAATATTCTCAAAGAATGCTACTGCCAAACTGTAGAGTTATTTTTTTTTCCATTTTTGAAGGTTTTCCTTTCACCTCCCTAGCTCTGCATGGAGAAAATAGAGGGAGTTATTTTCATACAATCTGGTTTTGGCTATGCATGTATTTTTTAAGCCCTAATAATGAGCTTTTTCTATCTATTTTTCTTAATTGGTTTCTCAGGAACACTTGTGAGAGTTAACATCTAAATGAAAAGAGATTCTAATGTTGCACACTGATGACTCAGAAAGGAACTTGAAGGAGATTCAGGGAAAAATATACACGCATTGAATTGTTCTTCTATGCCCATTTCCTTATTAATTATAGCATTATGACATTTTTATGCTCAGGATACCTACCTTGCAAATAATTATTATCCTCCCAAGTGACTTTCAATGTTGGATTATTCTCCACTTGGGTATACTTGTATGATCTCCCTTGATAACTTAATCTCTTAGTGATCTACTGAAGTTCTATTTAATTATTGTTCTAAAATGCGACTGTGAACCTGTGTCATGCTTTTGTAACACTGTTTGTGTTGAGTTTCAACCCAGACCGACTTAATAGTTTTAAGCCCCATAAGAAGGTGGCAGTATTATGGTCGACTGTATTCAGTTCATGTTGATGCCATTCTTTATATGGTTTCATTTTAACTCTCTTCTATTTTAGGTCAGATGACTGAGTGTGCTTTATTAGATTTTTATTTTTTATATTGAGAAAAACTCATTACGGGTTCAAAACGGATTCATGAGCACCTACTTCATTCATGTAAATATTGTACATCAAATATCAATTGAGACTATATGGCAATCAATGGTTGGTGTTGAATATGTTCTTCTAAAACACAACTTAGTTGGGTTTGGGTTTCCACTTAAATATTATGTTGTTAGAGGTGAAATATAGTACTCTATATTATACTAGTAGACACATGGTATTCTAGTTTATACATTTGTGTTGTTTAAGAATATGATAGTGTTATACCATGTATTCTTTGGATAATATACCCACTCAGGTATATGATATTACTTTCTCAATATCTCTTGGGGTGTGTGGGTTTACTCTGTATACTATCTCTGTTTATACTTTGTTCTAGACATCTTTAGGAAAGCATTAACTTGATGGGAAAATGGGTTAAGTAGTCAGAAATACTACGGGTATATGGTTTTAGTCGAACTTTGTTCACGTTAATACATGTAGCAGATTTTTGGGGCCTTTACATGATTATATATGGGCTTGGTTGTAATTGTGATGGCCCTTAGTCAACTCGATGGTAATTCGAATCACTCAACTATCAACATCATCATTGTGACTATACTTTTGTTTAGTTGGTTTATGTGGTTTAGATTGTTTAAAGAAAGTTTTTAAATGTTAAGGTAATTTTCATTATATAATAATGGAAAAAGGGTAGTGATATCTCTTGTGGTTTTGACTGTTCCTTTCCTTGACTGATAATATTATTAATATTGTGCAATGATGTGATATCGATCTATAGAGAGATAATTAATATTGACTATGTGGATTTTGTGTTAGAGGAATGCTCCTTTGAATGTGTAAATAATATCATTATAATAAATGATTAGAGATAGGTTGGTAAAGTTATATCTCAGTTGTTTCTTTAAATCTGTTATGGAAATAATACTTGGTTAGAAATGGTAAGGGACCAAGCTTTACTTTGTATTGTGGACTAATGTATTATGTATGGTATTAGTTTAGAGATATGTGATTGGATATTAATTTGATCATGCTTCTATTAAGGTCTTATACCTTACTAATTTTCTTGTGAAAGAAACATTAAATTGGTATGGAAGTTGAAATGTTAACTTCTTCTTGTTAAACTATTACTGGTTATATCACTAATGATATCACTGTTGAAGGAAGATCATAATGCTTTTTTAGTGTTATTAAAGAGTAAAGATAAGCTAGATGAATTTTTCATGAAATTTATTTCAAAGTGACCATTTTCTAACATTTTTAGAGATGGTGGAAATTAAGTCTTTTCTAGCGAATGGTTTTAAAAGACTATTTTGATTCATTATATAGATTTGGCTCCAAGTTGTATTTATTACATGACCTTTTTGTAAGAGCGAGCTTACGCTTCGCTAATTCGTTTTGATAAAAAGGTAATTTTCCTTAATAAGCTATTGTACTACGTTTGGAAAAGGAATATTAATTTTGTATTTAATATTGGTTGTAAATTTATTCAAAGTTGATCGAATAAATTATTACTGTACTTATTGAAATCAGAATTATATGATTAATGTTTGGTTTAATCAATCTGATTTAAGGATTTTTAAAATATCTTAATATTGATTGAGTATCAATTAGGATTTAGTTATATTTATGTAATTCATCATTAAGTGGCTATGAAGAATTAAAGTTACTTTAAATTATTAAGATATAACTACTATGGTTACCCATGAATGAGAAACCATTGTATATGAAGTTTATGCAAGAAACTATTACTAATATGATTGTTGTAACTATTCATTTGATTAAAATATTTTGAAGGATTAATATGATAATGTCATAGATTAAAAATTAATTAAGGACTACGAAGAAATGTAGTAAACTATCGTCAATTACATTGAGATGTACAATTGATGAAATCAAACAACTTAAAATGGGATTGTGATTAATTACCTATACTAAGTTATGGACCTTAAGATCGAAATTATATGCAATAATGTATCGTTGTGATCTGAAGTTAAACCTATCGTAAAAGTAATTCATTGTAATGTAATAAGTTAAGAATTATGAAATTCATAATACTTGGAACTTGGAAGGCCAACTTCAGATTGTTGTTGTAGAGGAGTGTCTATTTAATGATGCAGTTCATTAAATGAATAACTCCATACAAAAAGATATGCTAGGTTTTCCCTCAAGCACCACTTATTACGTCTGCCGCAATCCATAAAAGAATTAAGTTATGCTTATGTTGTGAGATTTTCTTAACCTACTTAAACAAGTCACCTCAGTACCAACTTATTTTGGCCATGGGGAAGAAATTGGTTGCGTTATGACACAAACACTTTCTCTCCCATATGAAGCCTAAGTTGGCACAGACATGCTTCTTTGCATGGGTTGGACATATTTTGTAACTTGTGCATAGCTTGAATTTGATTTAACTTTACTAACTGATTCAATTATGATAATTGAACAAAGTGACGTGGTGATGGGACATGTTTCTATTGATGAATGTGTCATCTAGAAATTGAGCATGCAATACATGAGTATTAAACTTTGGCATGAGTCTTGAACTTTGGCTGAAGTAGTGTAAGTCATTACAATGTCAAGTTTACCAAGTTCTAACTAAAGTGTGAGATGCTGGAGGGGATTAAATTGAATGAATTCTAGGTAGAAACTTAGAACAACACTTGTAAATTAATTTTAATGGTTCTCAAGGTGGTAAGCTATTGAAATATTAGCACAATGTCTGCTCCTCTCATGGAAATGGCATACATATTGCTAGTTAGCAAGTAATCTCCCATGGTGAGATTAATGTTTTGGAATTTTCTTGAACAACTAACAATTTTCCCATCAATGATCATGACTTTTCATTCTGGAGATGGATAAACAAAACAGTTCAAGCATACTGACAACTTATGATTGATGAAGTTTTGAGTACTTCCCGAATCAATCAACACTGTTACCCTCTGTTTTTTTAAGAATCTAACTACTTTGAGAATTTGGGGAGTGCTAATACCTGAAATTGTATGGCATGATATTGTTTGTTGGGGATCTCCTAATTCCTCCTATGGCTATACCTCTTCATCTTCTTCATTTTATTCTTCTTCATTAGGCCCCTCAATGTAGAACAAATTATTTTTAGCACACTTATGTCCTGGTCCAAATTTGTTGTCACAATTAAAACATAACCCTTTGGCTCTCTTTTCTTAATTTTTTTGAGGTGTCAGTCTAACTGGCCAAGGGAATGATGATAGAAAGGTGCTACGATCTCTGATATTACTGACAGTTTGTTTCCTACTGGAAAGAAATTTTTCCTCTACCCTACGTGCCATGATCATAGAATCTAAAACCTTATAACGATTAAACATACACAGCTCAGTATTAATGTGTTCTTTAAGACCCCCAAGAAATAATTCATTTAGATTTTCTTCAGGAATATTTTCCACCCATAAGGAAAGGTTTTGGAATTGATGGATGTAATCTTGACTGTTTCTGTTTGTCTTAGCTTTGCTAATTGACTGAAATAATTATCTAACACACTATAACTATATTACAATTGCAAATCTTCAATGAATAATTTCCATGTAACATTGAGCCCACTCTTTTTCCTTTGAGCACATAACCATCGATACCAAATGAATTGGTCAGGTTCAAGATACAACGATTCCATGGTAACCTTTTGTCCCGATGGAATTTGATGAAGATCAAAGAAATTATCCATCTGGTTAATATAATTGAGTGGATCCTTTCCATAAAACTTACGCATTTACACTTTTGGAATCATGTTATGGGCCTGCAGAGTGTTTGTATTTGGATTGGTCATGTTTGCAGACTCACCCTGGCTAGTTTGTCTATTACTTTGACCTGAAGATCCACCCTTGTTAATATGAGTATGATTGATTAGGAAAGATATGATGACCCATGATATTGTAACTAAATTAGTGAATAAAATCCTCTAATCATTATCCAGTATTTTCTACATCTTCTTTGCTAGCCACTCTACCCTCGAGGTTTCACAACTCTAACTCAAGATAGCTGACCTTATGGTCCATTGAAGTAAACCCTAACCCCAAGGAGTCTGTAGATACCCCTTCTGACTCTAACTCCTCAAATATTATGTCATCCTTGTCAAGGGTTTTACCTAGAGTGATGGGATTATTTTTTCCTCTCTTTGAAGGCCTAACTAGGATGCCCCAAAATAGTAGGATTTAGGGATCAAGGTCAAAATTTAGGGTTTGGTATTTCAATAGGAATTTAGAAATTTTTTAAAAAACTCAAAGAATGAACTCAAACTAATTTTTAATCCTCTTTCTAGAAATGTAAATAAATTTGAAAAATTCCACAAATTGCACCCTATGTAGCCGAATTATGAAAACACATAAAACTGCTATAACCTTTGCAAACCAAGAAAAAAATTCTTAAATTTTTGATGGGATCTTACTTGAATGATTTCACCACAACACAAAAAAATTGTAGAAACATTCACTACCAATTTTGAGATATGGTTGAACCTTAACAATTAGGGTTTGATACAGTGTTGGCCAAGTTCAAGCTCTAATACCACTTGTAATGGAATTACTTGTATAAATATGATTATTAACAAAAATATAACACCAATGAACACAATATTTCACATAAATGATCTCAATGTGCAAGTAGAATAGCTTAGCCACTTTGAGGGGGCAACCTCCAAGATAAACAATACGACTCAAATGCTCAATATGATGATCAAATACTACCTACTAACCCCTATATATACTATTCCTATGTTATGGCAAACACAAAGGCCAACCCACTAATGATAATATAACATATATGAAAGAGATACATAATGATAATAAGTTATGATAGCCACAAGTTGACTATATACATCCAATATAAGATATATGATTAACGACGTAGAAATGATTAAGTACAAAAATTAACCCAAGAAAACTGAGCAATAAAATGAAAACCATAAGTGTAAAGAGAGGGTAAGAAGCCTCAGCTGATTTGTAGAAATACCAGAGGTGTGTAGAGAAGAAAAACTAGAAAATACGAAGCACTTACTGTTACAGTGAAGTTAAGAAAAATGTAGATCTGGAAGAATAAGTTGTACTGGGGCACCTACGAGCACCCTATGACTGTTTCGGGGTGCCTATGTCTACAAAATGTTCTGAAAACCTCCTATAAGTGGTCATTATTTTTTCATTGTTGTTTTCCTTTAGTCAATAGGAGGTCACATAATGACTTTCGAATTCACCGGAAAACCTGTAATGAAGTAAAGACCTACAAAACCCTTGAAGAGACATCAAATCCTAAACAAAAAGATGCATAATGAGGGGTAAAAATTTCCTCATTTTTCACAATGGTGAACTTATAATTGAGCAATGAACTACATCTCAGACCCAATGTAGTTCTCTCTCTGTGTGTGGAATTGTGCCCTAGGTGGATCTTGTGCGTGTCACACTTGATAGCGAGAAAGTAAGTTAGATGTAAAGAAATGTAATAAATGTGTGCATGAAATATAATGGACTTCCCTCCTATGAATTGTATCCCTTGTTTCCTTGGATGGTGCTAGATGAATGCAACAAAGATTTTAGATGCTTGATGGATGTAACCTTAGGTGGTGATAGCTAACATGATTAGTGTTGGTCCCTTATTATGATCACATAACTTTATATTAAATGATTCCCTTGCTTGAATTTCATAATTAACCCTCTAAAATGTTGACTACCAAAAATATAAGTTGCTCAAATGTTTAGAAAGGACCCAAAAGATGCGAACAAAGTATACTGAGGTCGGGAGTACCCAGAAGGGATGAGGGCGCCTGGCACTGGTCTCTAGGATGATAAATTCTAAGGTATAAAAAGCTATATTGAGAAAGTAAGGGTGTAAGACCAAGATAAGTAACGAAAAGAAAAGAAAGGTGGCCAAAGACATGGGTTAATTACTAATTTTCTTACTTAGGAATCATATGAATAGTAATATGTAATTATGACTAGATAATTACCCAAAGTGCATGATTTTGTGTCTACACCTTAAGTATGTTCAAGTTAAAGAGGTGGAAGCATGGTACAATCCTTGTATTTCTTGTCCTCTTCTTCTATTAGGAAATTACTGAGCATCATTCCTTCATCTTGATCCACGTTGTGCATGACTTCAAGATTTATTGGTTGCAAATCAAGTTCCTTATCACCATCATCAACATCCAATAGAGTAAATTAATTTATGCTTTCATCCCATGAGAATTACACACCCTCAAAATTTGATTTCATCAACTCGTATTTATGTTCTTTAACCAACTTCGTGGTGCTTGGGAATTATTTTACTAACATGGGAAGCTCGACATCATCCTCAAAGGTCATGAAAAAATTACTAGATTTAAAATTTGACACGGGATATTTTTTGTTAGGTCATTTGGCCTTTAAACAGTATACTTCATATTCTTAATAGGAATAAGTTTCTTTGTCTTACCATTGACCGGGATGGTGGCGTGCTACCAATCTAGCTACATATCTCCTCCAACACTTCCACATAAACTTTGAGCCAACAACACATCATATGAGGCGGGCATGTCCGCTACAAGGATTCTCATTATGAATTTCTTGTTAGGGAAGTATTCCAATGCTACCTTGGCATATTTTATTTTTCCAGATGAGAGAGCACTTGTTTCATTTCCATGAGAGAGAGAGAGAGACCAGAGAGTAGAGAGAGAGAGAGAGAGAGAGAGCTGAGAGAGAGAGAGAGAAACCTTTCCAAGCATGACATTGTCTGAAGAACTGGAGCCAATGATGTAATTATTTAAATCTTATACACGTTAACAAAGAAAAGCTATATAGAAAGGCTTGACCTTCGTAGTGGTATATGGTGTGGAGGAAAGACAATTCAGAGGTGAAGTGGATGGAGATGCATGGGGTGATTCTTTGGTGGTGGGACTTTTTAGGACATGAGACATGGCTAATTCCTTTGATATGCTGGATAAGTATCTCAAGTTGTCTTGGGATGAGTTCTTAAGTATTCAAATTTAAGAAACTTGGACATTTTGATTTTTTAAAATGGTCAATGATATCAAATGATGAAGAGGTGGTGGGAACATCAGAGATTGTGGAAGATTTGACATGGAAATTCTTAGGATTTATGAAAAAATAATTTTTCAAGAGAAGCTAAAGGATACTTACTTGAAGAGGTAGAAGGATTCCTGGTTGGAGTGGTCTCATGCTTCTTCTCAAATGCCCTTATTGAAGTTGGAATTTCAATGATCCCCCTTTCGTTGTTTTTTTTCTTAAAGTCACCATTTAAGGATTTAATTTCTTAGCTTGGGAAATAGAAGAAGAGCCTTCTTTCTCCTTTTGGGTTCGGGTGAACACCATATGCATATGAGTAAATGTATCTATAGATTCTATCATCATCAAGTGTGCATTAACAAAAAATGATTCGAGAAAATTATGCCTTCTCCTTCATCTTCAAATTCTGATTCAAAAATTCATTCTTTCTTCATCTTCATTACTCTTCACACATTATATTGACTGGTGGAGCCTCCAAGGAAAGCCTTCGGGGTGCTTCTACAATCTAATTTCTACTTTTGTTTGGATGAGGTATTCATTGAGTAACTTCTCTTTTCAATCATTATCAACTTCATTTTCCATCTTCTACAACATCATGGATCAATTATCTCATGTTTGGAACCTTGGGGACCTATCCTTCACCGAAGGATTATTGATTTTACCCAGACAATACGAGATCATATTCCACCTTCACATACTTATTTATTGAGCATTGTCCAAATCTCCTGGTTGAAATATTTGTAAAAAGAAAATCTCTTCAAGAAATTTAAGAATTCACAAAGAACATATTCAGGTTATCCACAGTGGGAAGAGAAGCGGAAGTGAATTTTTTCAACAAACTTATTAAATTTGGGCATGAAGTATCTCATGGACTATTGTGGTTATTTCTTCATCTGAGTGAGTTAAATAAGGATGGAATGAGAATCTTTCACCGGTCTTGAACCTTTATTCAAACTTCTTCTTGATATTCACCCTAATTGGAGATTGAGCTTGATGGCAAGTAAAAAAACTAATATATAGCTGCCATATCTTGCAAATGTTTCCATGAATAAACGCACAATAACATCTTCGTGTTGTTACTACAAGGATGCCACAGGATGTGATAATGGATGTGATGTGATCATCAGGACATTGCTTACTGTCTTCATAGAACTTTGGAAAAGTATTTGTTGATCCTTGTGGAAGCTCATGAAGTGGCGGAGTCAAAGCAAATGAGACCAGTGTTATGTCCCCACTGCTACTAATGTTTGTGACACCATTTATTGCTCCTCTATTTCTTCTTCTAGTTCCTCCTCTCTTTCTTCTTCTTCTCTATAGAACTTCAAAATTTAAAGGTGAGTGTAAGATAAGAGAATTTGTAGGAGTGTCAGTAGGATTTTGAATAGGGTTACTAGGGGCATCACTTGATGAATTAGAAGGGGATAAAGCTCGAGATAAGTATTATGGGTTGTCTCTTACTCTCTCTTGATTTTGTAAAAACATCAAAAATAAGGATCAATGATTCCTCATAACTTATTCAATCTAGCATATCTTCTTTCAGCCAAGATTTTCTCAAGAGGTTTGCAAAAAAGAATTTTTGACCATTCAAGTATTTTTTTGGATTTTTGGATTTTTTGGTATTTTTCCAAAGATCTATTCAGGTGCACCAGGGAATATCTATCCTCAGATGGAGTTTCCATAAACCGTTGGTGAGAAAAAATTTGTCGATATGGCAAATTAGGTGTTTTCACCAACGTTCACATGGCTACACGCCACTCTGCATTGAATGGTGTAACTTCACATTATTGAATGTAAACTAATCTATTTCTGTCTAAATGTTATGGTTTGGAAAAAAGAGGCCAAGGATCACATAGGGAAAACTCCAATAAACCTATAACAAAGTTCTTGTATAGGGTACAAGAGAGTAAATTATAATGACGAGGGGTGAAGGAGAGAAATTAGGAAAGGAAGGTTATTACTATGAGCAGGCCAATTGTAGAGCTCACACCCAATAACTAGAGTAGTTCATGACATTTAATATATAAGAAGGAAAAAATGAAGTCTATCAATGAGTACTAATGAACCCACAAAAACACACAGTTATCTTCAGGTTCATCTCATCAAAGATACAAGGCTCCTTTCCAATCACTATGCTTGCAAAGTGCATAAAATAGAGAAAACAAAAGAATGCACACGAGAAAAGGGAAATGGAAAAAATGTAGTTTTACTTTATCATGTTGGTGATACAAATCTCAACAACCAAATTCACAATCCAAAATTTCTACAAACATAAATGCTATCAAAATCTAACATTTTCAAGATCCTTTGAAATGGAGAAGCCATTTCAATTTATAAGCAATGTGAATTGACATCTCATCTCCCTCCCACATGAATCTTCACGTTCCTATTCCCATTGTGCAACCTTTCAATTGCCCCTAGTAGAGAAAAATTAAGTATTTCTCTTATAATTTTGAGAAAATGATTTTACAATTTACAAATAATTGCCACTTAAGTGAATAGGACAAAATACAATGATTATGCTCAATGAAGAATTAAAAAGGAGGTAGAAAAGAGAAGAATGAGGAGACAAGAGAAGGAATGATCCAAAGAATGAAGTTCAGACGAAGATCACCTACGATGGTGTTAGAAGATGAAAATTTTACCCGTGATAACCCTCCACATTGATGCATCGATGAAGAGATCCACTAAAAAGCTCTGATGAATACCTTGCCCTCTTTTGAAAACCCTTGAAATGATGAACCTTTACCACACTTCTCAAACACACCAAGAATATGAGTGATGAGTACTTGAGAAGTGGACCAGTAAGAACATATGGAAGATAATTCACCTTATTGAGACAATAATTCTTATGCTTGAGACACTATCATAGCTTCATGATCAATCATTCATATGAGAAAAATTGGATGCACTTCATTCACACAATTGTGATCTTGATTCCGCCACTGTGGGAGCACTGACAATGAGTGAAGCATGATGAAAAAAACATTCCAATCATAGAGAAAAGGAAATAATAATGAAATAAAAACCAATTCCTTCCACCTTTTTATCATACATCTAATGTGAAATGAATTGAAATGGCTCTTTGGTATAAAATATGGAAATTTTCTCATTTTGTGATTCTTCGCTCACCGCATCGATGGAATGTGGGAATTGAATTTAAAATAGGGAGAGGAGCTCCTATGAAGTACCAATAAAAATGTAGTATGGGTGAAGGACTGAAATTTGACCACATTTTAAATCATTATCACCCACTTCACTAGTTTTAGAATATTCACCATTATGGTCCCATTTAGCCAATTTTTTTGCCATTTGTGTCTATCTTTCCAATTTTGAGATATCTCGATCATGAGGGAATTGAAAATAAGGAGTATGAGTTAATGAATTTTATTGGAATTATTATTTTTGGTAGGTTATCTCCATAGATACTTACTACAAAAAATAAAGCGGTCCTCCCGAGTGTTGAATTCAAATGAAACCACATGTAAAAGTTTACATAATTCATTTCGAAGCTCTGCTCCAATTTTCTCGCGATTTCGATCACCATTGGATTGCTTGGGACAGTGAAGAGGTACCGCTTGCTGCACTTTCACTGCTAGGTCATGGAAGCCATTAATTGATGTCCCTAATATTTTATAAATTTTTATTTCCCACCGCATATTGCATGACAAAATCCTGGCTTCATCAGAATAGGCTATTATTCTAGATTATGGATATTCATCAATTTTTAGATCGATCATGTCCATTAGAATGATGGGAAATTGAAGAAACATGAATATAGGGCAGCAAAACAAGGGTTTTTTTTTACATTAAAAATCTAAGGTCATCATTTAATATGATTGTCACTTTCTTTGTAAAGGCATGTTATGATAAGAGGATGATTGTGAAAAATATCACTTTGAAGTTTGATATCATTTATTGGAGGATATGAGATATGATGTTTTCATCAATTTTGGGCACGAAGTCCTTCAGAAAAAAAAATGGGCATGAGTGATCTTGAAAAAATGAATATTTTATGAGGTATTTTTATTTTGCGATCATGAGGACATGGAAGGAAAATGGAGGAAAAAATGTGAAAGATTTTTGGAGAAATTTCAACAACATTTTTGGAATGGTTTCTGCATATGGAGGAGGATCTTCAAAAATAATATCTTCTGGTTATTTAATTTTTCAGGGGGTGGATTTTTTGTCACAATTTTACCCTTGGAATGGGATGAAATGGACATAAAAAGGAACCTTATCCCTATGATGATAAGTGATGATCATGTATTTGTTGGTGGATGAGGGAGAAGAGCTTGTTTTTCAACACCCAGTGGCCAAGTTTGGGTCATGTGAGAGACCATGAGGGATCATGGGGGGAGGGGAACCTTTTTTGGTCCCATTTTTACCCTTGGAATATGATGGAAGGGATAAAAAGGGCATGTCATCTTGGTGTTGATAAGTGGCACTTTGCCATTATGCAAGGTGAGGGATAGAAAATTGGCAAAACGGGCTTACTGAGGCTTCCCAGGCTCATGTGATGGGTTCAAGAGCTCATCTGGGAATGGGGAACCTTTTTATATCCCCCATTTTCCCCTTGTGATGGGATGGAAGGGAAAATAAAGTGTGCCTCTACGCTCTGCTAACATGTGGCATGGGAAAAATTGGCTAACTGCGAGAGCGTATCTTGAGAGAGAAATTGAAGATGAAGTTACAGGAGCTCCAAGAGGCCTTTTTTGGTACTTATTTATTATTATTTTAACTCAAAAAATCCTTTTTATAAGAATGGGATGGTCCCTACGATATAATTATTCCTACAAATCCCTAAAATAGCATTTTTCAAGTTTGCAAGGTGCGTCTACCAAAAATAAGTTGTGGAAAGAAGCTCCTTAGTATTGTGAAAAAATATAAAAGCACCATGATTTATATAATTTAATTATCTTTCCAATGATATATTTTTTGACATCAAACTAATTCTAGAGCTCCCAGAATCATCTTTCAAAGCTCAGGTGCTCTTTTGAACTGCAAGCTCCTTTACCTTCAAAAACCCACTTTAACTGAATTTTTTCCTAAACCTACAAATATTTCCAAAATCACTTAAAAATTTATCTTAGCTCCTCAATACCACTTTCTGATGAATTTGAGCTTTCAAATCTATCCTGAAGAGTGCATACTTGTCCTAGAAAGGCTAAAAATAGCTTTTCTAGGTTCACTGAGAAAACCGCCTCGAGAAACATTGCATTGGAAAAACCTCATCAGCTTTATTTCATATTTCAAACATTTGATAAATGTTATCACAAAACATATGAATGCTTATTTGATTGGGATAAGCTTGAAACAAAGGGAAAAATGATCTGGAGAAGTGCTTAAGTGGGTTTCAAGAAGATTCGAGGGAAAAAAATTTCAATTTTGGCTAAGTTGTCATCCTTGAAAGTTTAGAATTTTCATGTTGCACATTTTCATGATAACAAGGTGATAGTTACCATGCATGTGTGAGTAGTGGAATCATAGTCATGAATGAGTTGAGAGGATTTATTAATCAAATCATCAGAAATTCCCATTTGCCCGAGGAGGGATAGAGCACCTAGATTTATAACATATCCATGATCAATGAGTACAACGCTTAATAAAAATGGATCCAATAGTAGCGATGATAAGAAAAGGTGCAAAGGGATTGTTAGAAGCATAGGGAGGGATATCCTCATAAAAAATATATATAGCATGTGGTATATTTTTGAGGGATTGAATGAGGTGAGTAAAGATAAAAAATGAATTATTGCTTTCAATGTGGATGGAACGAAGGGAAACCTCTAATGTATGGTCAAAAATTGGGTACACTATGAAAAAGATCATAAAGAGATATTTTTTCCAATGTATTCTTAAGCTTCTCAATGATGTCATAACCCTTAGAGGTGGTGGTAGGAACTGCATGAGTAATAAGTAGTGGAACAAAGACAGGTGGAGTTGTAGGAGGATGAGTGAGGTGAGTGGTGACTATGTTGATGCTTGGATCAGGCATTAGAGTGATGAAGCGAGGAGGATGTTGAGTAAAAACTTCCATAAAAATCAGCAATGGTGGTAGCCACACCAAAAACCTTGGTGGGAGTAAAAGACGGATAAGAAGATTGATCCATGAATTCAGAAGAAGGGGATAGATTGCGAAGCATTTTCAAAAGGTAGGGTTTAAGAGATCAGGTTCACCAAATGATTTAGTTTAATTTTAAATAATTAAATCTAAGTATTTTAGAGTAACTATTGATGTATAAATGCTAATATATATTTATAACACAAACAAACTAAGATATCAAGTATTAAACCCTAAGCAAAGAAGAGAGATAGGAGTAATTAGTTAATTTTTAAGTGCACAGGAAGTGATTTGGGTAGGTGAAATTTTTGAGCATACTATAAATAGGGTCATCAGTTTTCATTGTTAATTATGAAACCTCATAATAATGCCAGACAAGGGCACCCAATGTTGGACAAAGGCGACTGGGTGCTAGTGACTAAATTTAGGAGTCGGTGATTGTGAAGGCTTTCAGAATCTAGTTTTTTTTCGTGTCAGTAGGGTTTCACAGTTAATCTCTATTGATCTTATGATGTTTGCACTATGATTTCCGATAATACTTATAACTTTCAAAAGATAAGTTCACCTACACAAACCCATAAACTGCATCAAACCTAAAAAGGAAAGAATCGGGAGGCAGACTAACCCCAGAGGTCACCTCGAGAGTGAAATTATGACTGAGATCTATACTACATCTTAGAATCCATGTATTTATGGTATGCGTGTGTAATAATGATGCCCTAGGATGCCCTTTTGTAAGTTCCACTAGAGAGTGGGCTAGATCTAGAATGTAGAAATGTATAACACGTGTGAATGGAATAGAATAGACTTCCCCATCATATGTGGTGTATACAAATTTGATTATCCCTTGTCCCTCGATTAGATGCTCAATGGATGCCATCTATATTAATTTAGAATCTTTAGAATGTAAGATTAGGCGATGATTATAATGCTTAGTTCTTGGTCCTTGATTTTAAACACAAAACTATGTATTTATATTATTCCCTTGTTTGAATTTCGTAATTGAAAACTAGAAGGCTTACCCATAAGTGAAAAATATTCCCAAAAGATAAAATATACCCAAAAAGAGTAAGGTAAGAAAGGGTCAGGGGTTCCTAGAAGGGATAGGAGCGCATGGGCACTACTATCCTGGCTAGGCACTAGTGTCTGAAGTCATGAAAGATAAACAAATAAAGTTACGACTGGGATGTAGGGTGTGTAAGACCAAATAGAAAACAAGAAACAATGAAAAGAAGCCAAAGATATTTATCGACCATTACTTCTCTTGCTTAGGAATCATGTAAATGCTAGCATGCTTTTAAGACCTAGAAATGTACCCAAGTGCGTGATTTTGTGTCTACATCCACTTAAAATTCTAATTAATTTTTTATATTAAATTTCCATTCTATTAAATATTCTCACTTAAAAATTACTTTTAGATAATGTAAAATCAACTATTACATACATCATTTCCAAATCCATCTTTATACCTTCTTAGGAAATCACAAATCCTAACACTACCAACTCTTATTTCATGAAAATGATTGATAACTTCATTCATCAGACACATGAATATACTCAATTTGTATGTTAATCCAAATAACACAATCAATAATTCATATAGGATTTCTTATGTTTTAGACATTTTATTCCACTCATCACCTTCTCTGATGTGTATCTAATGATATATGCTCTTTAATTCAATATTCAAAAAATAATCTGTGTTTCTCAAGTAGTCCATTAGATCATACAAATGTGGCAATGGGAATTTGTACTAGATCATGATTTTGTTTATTGATTTGTTTCTAGTGAACATTATAAATTCTCCATTTTTCTTTAGTCCTAATACTATTGATAATGTGCATGGAATCAAAGAATATATGATAAATCCTTTGTCCAATTTTTTGTTCTCTTACACTGTCAACTCGTATACTATTTTATTTGGTAGAATTGATCCTGGGATCAAAACCATTCGATGAATTATGTTCCTTACTAGTGTTATCCCATATAGTATATCTTTTGATAAAATCTCCACAAATCTGATGTGAAATTAATAGCTTAACTAATCTAAATGAGCAATATTTACATTATAAAATGAAATAAAAAAATAAGAGACATGAAACAAGGTTGCAGAGATCATATTATAAAAAACCACTATATTATTGATTGAGAAAATTACAAAGAGTGTAATCTTACAATATATAGGAGAATGCTATCCTTAATATAAGGATTCAAACCCAATATTCAATCCCACAATATACTCACATATCTCTCCTATAATCACTCACCACTATTCTCTCACATATCCCACCAATATCTCCACACACAATTATCTAGGTGAGTTGTTCTCACAACTCACTATTACAATAATCTATATGAGTTGTTTATTACAACTCATTTACATTTATTTCTACTCTCACACTATATTATTAATATGAGTTCTATTAACTCAATATTAATAACTTAAAAATTAACTAATATCACTCATACTCACTAATGTAATATATTAATATTACATTTTACAAATAATAATGTGAGCACTAATCCTAAGATTATTATTAACAAAATAAACTAAGTCTTTCCCTTTTTGTGGAATTATTTCTTCCTGGCCTCCTGCTTTTATGACCAAATTCCACTCAGGGTTTCTAAAAGTGAAAAATATGCTCACACATTTATGTCATTTGAAAATATATTTCTTAACATTAACATAACTATCAAGTTAATTTCCACTTATTCAAAATTTTCCTTCAGAGGACTCAAGGTTTGTGTCAATCTATCCTTCACAAAATTTAATGTATTTACATGAACATCATGTCATAAATCATAATCAAACTCCCAAGGCCTTATAACATTAATATGATAAATATTTGTGGGAATTATGTCACACATAACCTCATCTTCTTATGAGTTTATTTGAAAACTTGTTATTTACAGCCTAAGTTAAATTTTGTGTTTAGATTTATTGTTAGTTGTAAGAGTTTGTAACAAGTAGAGTATTTTGATCTAATTAACTTCTAACCTTAGTCATTCATAATTAAAATAATGCATTCATACATGTAAAAATTAATAAAGTGATAAGTACTTTCTCAAATACATGAGAGAAGAGATAAAATTAGTTTTACAAGACAAATCAGGAATGATCTAGATGTGCAAGATAGTGAAAGAAGAGGATATGAAACTGAAAATTTTGTAATCAAAGTTGTGGAATTATAAACTCAATAAGGGTGGGACCATATAACTTATGTATGGTTCAAACATGATAAGTATGGTCCTAACTTAGAACTATATGATCTTGTGCCCGTTGATAGTTTGGACCTGTAACTTTATGTGTGTTTCACTTATCTAAAATGATCTTTGTTGTACATGTAAATTTTCCTCTCATGGATTCAGGATGACCTGTAATCTCCTGTAATAAAGTAGAAACCATAGCAACCTAGAAAATCCTTCATCAGAGCATTAGAAAACCAAAAGGAGAAAACATGTGTGTGTGGTGAGGGTGGACTACCCTTGGCAGTCAGACTCCCATATGATAACCCAATACAAGTGTTCCACTATATGCCCTCATTGTGGGAGCAAGCCTCGTGTAGTTCTCCCAAGTGTTGTGGTAGTGTGAATATCTAACCAACTCCCTAGGGGTTAAAGGTTCTCTTGTGCCTTTTGAAACCAAGATATCAAGCAATCGAAATATTATAGAATGTACCCAACATGGTAGTAATTGTGAGATTTGGTGTGCCTCAACTATGTGACCTAACCCTTTACTGATTAAAACCATTGTTCCACTTCCATGCTTGGAGTGAGTTTTCTTTTGTTATAACATTGACTCTATTACCTTTGTATGTTTGGAAATTGATGAATCTAATTTTTTTGATATGGTTGAGTGCTTCATACTTGTATTAGGGACTACCCTAGATGATGCAAATTTTATTTGAGAAGATTTAGGAGCCATTTAAGTTCTTTTGGAATGATATTTTTCAATAGGAGCCTGTAAAAATACTAGGCGAGTTATAAAATGACATTAACTTACTTTTATAGCCTTTTATAGGTGAAACATTCTTATAAGGTTGGCCCTATGAATAGGAAATGACCAAAAGAAGGATTTGAAATTGAAATTATAGTCAATTATTGTGAAGGGGTGGGACCATATAGATCAAACAAGGTAGGACCTCATATCAAAACCCTCCCGTATGCTTTTGAACCATGGATATGAATACTAAAATTGAAATTTGTATCATGAATATTATGTGTTTAATGTTGTTTTGATCAAATAATATTCTCAAAAATGATGTCTTAGTAGAGTGTAAAGATAGGTAATTTTTATAAAATCAAGAGAGATGACAAGATTGTATTCTGAAAGTGAGTATTTATCTTAGTAAGGGAACATGGTCAAAATTTACATTGCATAAGGAAACATTACCAATTTTTAGTGTCTACACTTACCATAAATTCCCTATTAAGTATACTTTGGTTTTATTTTAATAACCATAAAACCTTGTAGGGATTTTTATGTGTATTCCTCTTCAAATCAAGCTTATCCACCATATCTTGTGAGATAATTTTATCTTTACTACCACTAGCTATAATCACTTTGCTAGTTTACATCCGGATTTGCATAATGTTTTAAAACAAATTATTTATTTTTAAAGTAAATTTCACATCCTTTATAGGTTTCAATAACACCCTCTTTATCATGAGATCTTCTCCAGTTTTATGTTCATCTATGTTATGAATAAAGTGCTACACTTTCTTCACCTACTTGTGTAATATGCACACTCACACTATTGCATTTACTTCCTTCATTATGTACCATTGAACATTCAAATGATCTACACACCCAACTTCTCTACATTTGAAACATGTGCCTATTGTTAGGGAAATATCATGTTAGTGCTAACATTATTATTATTTGTATGGTTTAATATTTTTAATAGTTAACTGTTAGGTGTGTGGGAATTATATTACCTAGGATAATATATTATGTGTAAGTAAATTATGTAAGTGAGTTATAAGCAACTATTCTAGATGTTAGTAATTTTTGATTGAGTGATATTGGGATTTTGAGAGATTCATAGAGATTATGATATAATAGTTTCCTATGTTAAAGGAAACTATATATATATATATATATATATATATATATATATCCTCCATATTGTAATGGATCTCAAATACATTGAATCAATACTAGAAAATATTGTTATTGTGTGATTTTACTGTGTAAAAATAAACCAAAGTTCTCATTTGGTATAAGAGAATAAGAAATTCATTGTGATTATTAATATGTTTTAATTATTTCAAGGGGAAAATTCTATTTTTAATGTCCCATTATGATATTTGTATCATCATTCACCAATGCTCATTCTATCCATCCTCCATTGCAGTCAAATACATTTAATTTTCTATTTTTTTTACATTCATCGTTAAAATTTGTAAGCTCTGTGATTGGGAAAAAATTTAGTTTGTATTTTCACCACCAAGTATTGAAACTATCAGATTTGGAGCATCCATAATATTTATTTATGGGTGTGGAACCACTTTTTTATGTATGAGAGAATATTTTGGAATTCATTCGACCTGTTGTTAATATGAAATGCCAACATGAAAATATGTTCCCATACACATGATCTATCATTTTAGTAATCATTTATCCATTTACAATAGTTACATGTAACTTATTCTACAGTAAAATCTATATAAATAGTTTTGGAATTAATTCATACTAGTATTTATTTTAAAGTTGTGAAGATCCTCTATCAGTCAATACCTTGCATTAGAATAATGTCCCTTCCAATAATTTTGTTATTTACTTATATTGATATGATTTTCTCATTCGTTTCAAATTAATGATGTAGTACTAAAGAAAACTAAACAACTTTTAAAATGGAGGGTTTGAGGTACCTCAAGTGTGTGATATAGATGAACGGACACAAAAGTAATTGATCCTTGTTGTAATTGAATAACTTACAAATAAGAATGACTAAAAAAGAGATGGATTAGATAATATATGCGGGGGTTTCCAGCAAAATCTGGCTCTAAGAAGTGTTACCTTCCTTTCATGGATGTCAACCCCCATTTCATAAGAGAAAACAAAGTAAATGATAGACAATATGATAGCATGCAAAAACTGAAGGAATAAAAAATATAAAAGTGATAAATATTGATCTAAGTACTAATTTAACTAATTAAAATACAAATTAAATTATATTTGACTGGGTCAACAGTGACCCATACTGCACAGAGGTAGGTTGACAGTGACCTGGGTGAGTGGATCTAGATAGAAATGTAAATATGTAGACCTGCAGAGTTATGAATGCAAAATAGATGCAACAGAAGCCTATGGATGCTGGAAACAACCTGCAGAAGATGACCTAAGGTAGAAAACACTAGAATATGATAGAAAACACAAAATTAGATGGGTTGGTTGATAAACATAACCCTGGTCAACGGTGACCACAGTGGGGTGAAAATGAATGTAGCAAGGTAGAACAAGGCAAAGAGTATATGGACTTAAAAAATAACTTGCAAGTGAGGAAAATGGAAAAGAAGGCTGATAATGGATGACTAAGTGCTAATGAGGATGATTTGGTCCTGCAAAATGTTAGATCTAACAAGATAATGATAGAAATAACATAATATAGCACAAAAATAAATATAAAACTTGTGACTTATGTAGCTTAATTGCTTCACATTAGCATGTTTTACTAACTTTCCGGAATACACAGTAACTTGTGTCATTCAACTGACCAGTGTCGGTCAGCTGGCAACTGGTATCGGTCAAAGCAAGGAGGAATCGACATCAGTTACATGTGCGTGATTGTTTTATTTAACTCACGGGAATTAGATTTAAAATTTTGATATAAAGTTGATCTAATGGTTGTAATAACATAGCTAAGTTACCCTAAGTTTGTATATGGTTATATAAGCTAGAAAAAATAGGGTTAGATGAAATAGGGAGGAATTGTAAGAAGGAATTCTTGGAGAGAGAAAAGAGAAGTTTGTGAGGAAAGAAAGTGTTATACATCTAGGAGGTGTCGAAGATTGTAGATCTTCATTGTATATTCTCTACAAATCTTCGAATAATAATATTGGTTGTTTCTTGTTGGACGTATCCCACACTAAGTGAACCACGTTATATCTTGTGTATTGTTCTTCTGGTTTATTTCCATTTTTATTGTTTGTATGCTTAGATATGAATAATATATTTGTACAAACTGGTGTGATTAACCCCAATAACTGGTATCAAATATTTCTTGTTTAAGGGTTTTGTCTGTTGATATATTTACTCATAGAGGGATTTATAATTGAGTGGGAACTACAACAATAATAGAAGATAATAAATACAAAGTTGAGAAATTTGACGGCTGTAATTATCAGCTATGGAAGATATAGGTGGAATATTATCTGTATCATAAATATCTATACTTACCATTGGATGAGAAGGAAATACCTACAAAGATAATTGATGAAGAATGGAAAATCTCTAGGATCTATAAGATTGAGTCTGACAACATCTGTGGATTCGAATATTAGCAAAACAATAACCACGATAGAGGTGATGAAATCTTTAGATAATTTATATAAAAATCCTAGTGCTTCAAATAAAGTTTATTTGATGAATAAATTATTTAATTCTAAGATGCAAGAAGGTGAATCTGCATCAAGTCATTTGAATGATTTATGGTCTATAGTAAATCAATTCAAATCAGTGAATATTCCATTTGATGATGAAGTGAAAGTAATTTTATTTCTATTCTCTTTGCCAGAAAGTTGGGATAACTTGGTAATGGTTGTTAGTAATACAATGTCTGCTCCTAATATTTTAAAGTTTGATGATGTGGTTAGTATAATCCCAAATGAAGAAATACATAGTAAAACTACAGGAGAATTATCATCTGGCAATGCTTTAAATGTAGAAAGAAGGAAGGAATAAGTAGAGATCCAAGAGCAAGAGTAATGAGAAATCAAAATCTAAGAGTGACAGATCTAAATCCAGAGGCAAAGGAATAACCTGCTAGAATTGTGGAAAGAAAGGACATGCAAAGAAGGATTACTGGTTCAAAGAAAACAAAGAGAATGTACCAAAGAAAGGTAAAGAGGAAAACATTGATGCTTCTGAGGTAATGAAAATGCCCTTATTCTATCCTTGGATAATAAAATTGAATCATGGGTTTTAGATTTAGGAGCTTCTTTCCATGCTACCCCCTAATAAGGGTTATTTTAGAAAATAAATTCAGGGTAATTTTGGGCAATTTTATTTAGGAGATGATGAACCATGTAATATTATTGGTAAAGGAGAAGGTCATCTAAATTTTCAGAATGGAAATACATAGATATTGAAAGATGTGAGGCATGTTCCAAGCTTCAGGAAAAATCTAATTTCTGTAGGACAACTAGGTGAATATAGTTGCATGGTTACATTCACAGCCAAATCTTGGAAGGTTACCAAGGGATATCTTGTTGTCGTAAGATGCAAGAAGGTAGGAAAATTTAATTTTTATACCTATATTACTAATTTCTTTTATGTGCTATATACTTCAGATTTAGATGCAAGCATGTGGCATAATCAACTAGACCATATGAGTCAAAAAGGAATGCAAATCTTAAAGGCTAAGAGTAAGTTATCATATTTGAAAGATGTAGATCTTGATTTCTGTGAGAATTGTATATTTGGACAGTAAAAGAGAGTGATATTTATCAAAGTTGGGTCAACAAAAAAGGAGAAAAAATGGATCTTGTGCACTCAGATGTATGGGGACCAACCCAGGTAGCTTCTCCTGGAGGATTCCCAATATTATGTGACTTTCATTGATGATGCCCCCAAGAAAGGTATGGGTTTATTGTATTAAGCATAAATTTGATGTTTTTGAAACTTTTAAAAGATGGAAAGCCCTTGTGGAAAATGAATCAAATTCAAAGTTAAAAATGCCTTAGATATGACAAATGGTGGTGAGTATTGTAACAAGGCTTTTAATGATTATTGTTCAGTAAATGGAATACACAGAGAAAGAATGTTTCCTAGAACACCATAGGAGAATGGTGTTGCAAAAAGAATGAACAAGAAAATCATAGAACATGAAAGAAGAATGAGGATACATGTTTGTTTACCTTTACAGTTCTGGGTAGAAGCAATAGACACAGAGGCTTATTTAATTAACCACGGGCCTTCAAGTACACTAGATGGTCAAATACCAGAAGAAGCTTGGATTAGAAAAGAGGTAGATATTTCTTTTCTTAGAGTATTTGGTTCATAATTTTTTGTGCATATTGATAAAGAAAATAGAAAAAAGTTGGATGCTAAATCCAAAAGATGTACTTTCATTGGTTATGGATCTGGTAATTTCAGATTCCGTTTTTGGGATTTATAAGATTATAATATTTTTAGGAGTCGTGACATTGAATGGAATGAAAAAATAATGTACAAGGATCAATTTTTGGTACCCAAAGATGAATTGATAGAATATTTTGTTGATGAAAATGCATTCTCATATTTAAAATTAACACCTATAGGTTTACATAGTAACCAATGTCGGTTGACCCTTGACCGGTGTTGGTTAACCCATGAATGACATCAGTCACCTATACTGGCATCGGTTATAGAATATCCAAATCGACATCAGTTAGAATAATCAGTTTCGGTAGGAGGTGACCAACATCGTTCACTATCTGAGATTGATACAAATCTGTAGAATGAGAAAAAGGGAGTCTCCAACACCCCAAATCTCAGTGATAATGTCACAAAGGGTAAGTAGACCAATAGAAATATTTTCACCTTCCTTATCTTATTTATTATTTACTAATAGTGGTGAACCAAAGAGTTTTGAAGAAGTAATACAAGATGAGACCCACGTGCAGTGGGAACATGACATGGATGAGGAGATGGAATCCTTGAAACAAAACCATACATGAGATTTGGTCAAGTTGTCAATAGGTAAAAGGAAATTGTAGAAAAAATGGGTTTACATGATTAAGGAAGAAGAGGGTGGACATAAAAAGGTACAAGGAAAGGCTTGTGGCAAAAGGATTTGCACAGAAAATCAAGTATTGATTTTGGTGAGATATTTTCTGGTGTAGTTAAAATGAATTCCATTTGTACTGTTCTAAGTTTAGTTGCAGTAGAGGATTTACATTTAGAATAGTTTGATGTGAAGATGGATTTCCTTCATGGTGATTTGAAGGAAGATATTTATATGCACCAATCATTTGGATATGAAGTCAAGGGTAAGGAGAAATTTGTGTGCAGGTTGAAAAAGAGCTTGTATGGGCTCAAACAAGCTCCAAGGAAATGAGATATGAGTTTTGATAGCTTTATGCATGAGCATGGTTATATGAGATGTGAATTTGACCATTGTGTTTACTTCAAGAAGCTTGGAAATGGGAGCTATATTATTTTGTTACTATATGTGGATGATATGCTTATTGCAGGATCTAGTATGCAATACACTGACGAGCTTAAAGAAAAGTTAGCTCACACATTTGCAATGAAGGATTCAAGAGATACAAATAAAATCCTTGGCATACAAATACACAGATACATGAAGAACATGAAATTGTATTTGTCTCAGGAAGCTTATATCAATAAGGTGTTAGAAAGGTTTAATATGTAGAATTGAAAACTTGTAACTACACCTATGGCTGGACACTTCAAATTATGCAATGATTAGTGTCCTACATCACATGAGGAGGTCAAGTACATGGCACAAGTTCCATATGCTTCAACAGTTGGAAGTCTCATGTATGATATGGTTTGTACCAGACTAGATATTGCATAGGTAGTAAGAGTTGTGAGCAGATTTATGGCCAATCCAAGAAAAGAGCATTGGAAATCAATCCAATGTATTCTCAGGTATTTGAGAGGGACATCTGGCATGTAGTTATGCTATGGAGGGTCAAATGTTTCTTTACACGAATATATTTATTCTGATATGGTTAGAGTTTTGGATGGTAGGAGAAGCACCACTGGATATGTTTTCACAGTAGGTGGGATGACAATTAGCTGGATTTCGAGATTTTAGAAGGTTGTGGCCTTGTCTACTACAGAGGTCGAGTATGTTGCAGCTACAAAGGCTAGAAAAGAGATGATATAGACGAGAAGGTTTATGGAAGAGTTGGGAAAGGAGCAAGAGGATTGCATATTGCACAAGGATAGTCAAAACATGATTCATATGGCAAAGAAATCAACATTTCATTCAAGAACGAAACATATTCAGTTGAGATATCACTTCATACAATAGGTGTTGGAGGATGGGAAACTGAAACTGGAGAAAATTCATACGAATAAGAACCCTATGGATATGCTAACGAAGTCATTGGAAAAGGAGAAGTTGGAGCTACACTCCACTTCTATTGGTCTTGAAGTTTGAGACTTGAAGAGGGAGAAAAGGGCCAAGGAAAAGATCCAAGAATGCAGTTGTATGGTACAGTGAAACACTTTATCTCTAAGTGGTAGATTTTTGAGTTATGGAGCTTAATTTCTTCACATTAGCATGCTTTAATAACTTTTTGGAATACATAGTAACCGGCGTTGGTCACGTGGCGATCAATATCGGTCAAGGAAAGGAGGAACCAACATCAGTTAGGGTAACCAAAATCAGTTACATGTGTGTGATTGTTTTATTTAACTCATGGGAATTAGATTCAACCTTTTGATGTAAAGTTGATCTAAAGTTGATCTAATGGTTGTAATAGCATAGCTAAGTTGCCCTAAGTTTGTATATAGTTATATAATCTAGAAAACTAGGGTTAGATGAAATAGGGAATAATTGTAAGAAGGAATTCTTGGAGAGAGAAAAGAGAAGCTTGTGAGGAAAGAAAGTACTATACATCTAGGAGGTATGGAAGATTATAGATATTCATTGTATATTATTTACAAAGCTTTGAATAATAAGATTGGTTTTTTCTTGGTAGACGTAGCCCACACTAGGTGAACCACATTATATCTTATGTATTGTTCTTCTGGTTTATTTATGCTTTTATTGTTTATATGCTTAGATCTGAATAATATATCTATACAACTGGTGTGATTAAACCCAACAAAACCTCTCGAATTCATGCGAGTAATGAAAACAAGCTTTAAATGATTGTAAGAGGGTTGACATTATTGCTGAGACATTCTGGTTTGAAGATGGATTCATAGAATGCAAGAAAGATAAGTGTTTTGTCGCGCCTCCGTGTTTGTGTTTTTTTTTTTGAAAGGGAAGAACCCAGTCTTATAGGGTTGATGAAAAAATGGGCTGGGTTGCCACCGATTACGTAGAAAAATTTCCCTAATTGGGTTGATTTTGTGATTTAGTCAGGATTTTAGGTTCTTAAGAATGGTAAAAGTGCTTTAAAACTTGTAGGCGGAAAGAGGTTGTTTAGGGATGTGTCATGGGTAGTTAGAGGATAAGTATAGGTAGGATAAAATATAGAAAAATCATAGGGATGTAGATTTATAATAAAATCATCCTAAAGGGAAAGTCCATTAGAGCTAGTAAATATTAATTAATTAATTAATGACGATTAATTAATCAATGTTAATTAATGAGGGTTAAAGGTGATGGGATAATAAGTGGGAATTTAATTAAATGAAGGGAGAGGAATTAAATTAATGGGGTCTATCTAGGACCATGGAGAAATATATGTATGTGGGTAGACAAGGGTAGGAATACCTATTTTAGGTGTCTACATTTGCCCCTTTTTGTTGAGTGGTTTACACTAGCAAGCCATGAGACAAAAATGATGAAATACAAAGAGTAGGATGGTGGTTAATGAAAGATTGATGATTAGCTCCCCCTTAAACGAGGGATCGATAACGCTAAGGGGAATCAATGATGTGTTTGAAAAAGGTAAGTGATAAAGGGTGGGTGGGTGAAGAAAAATGGGTAAAATGATAATGCAAGGAAAAAGGCCCCAAGAAAAAAGGACCGCAATAATAATAAAAACTAAAACGGTGAATCTGATATCACATGGGTAGGGGACATAGGGCGGTCTCAATGGAGATGACGAAAATGTTCTATGGGCTAGTGAGTGGGTGAAAAATCACTGTGAAATAGAGAGAATCCAATGGGAAGCCTCTCGAATGGATGTGAGCTAGGATAAACAATGGGTCATAGGAAAACATCAAACCTGCGTAACTAAATGTGAAAATAATGTAAAATACTTCATAAAAAAGGAATCGAGTGAAAAAGGTATGCGTCCACAAAGGATGAGGGTTTAAATAATGGTGCCCCAGTAAAGGGCACGGAAAATGGACCGAGGAAAAAGTGAAAATTGGTGGTGAAACAATATGCCCCAATGGGAAATAAGTATGGCTGCAAAGGCAAATAAGGAAACGAATGGTGAAATAAAATGCCCCAAAGGGGAATAAGTATGGCCACAAGGTGGAACTTGAGTGCAGGTTGGATAGAATTGTGAAATAAAAATGCCCGAAGGGAGAAAATAGGTATGACCACAAAGGTGGAATTTCAAAGTAGAAATGGATAGAGTGAATGTTGAATTAAATTCCTAGAGTAAAAATAAATATGGCCACAAACGTGGACTTGGAGATGATAAGGGGATGATTCAAAATATTAAAATAAAATTACCTAAAGGGAGAATATAGATGGCCACAAAGGTGGACTTGTAAGGGATTCCCTAGGAGAAGACATAAAAAGATAGAGGGAAGCCAATACAAGTGCATATAGGTGATTGAGATAGAGAAATATACTTTCAAATAGGGATGCGAGATAGATGTGAAAAGGATTGATGATAAAATGTAAATAAACAATAGAAGCCTATGGGTTTGAATGATACTACGTCATATCAAGGAACACACGAAGAAAATATGCCTCCAATTGCATTGAAGGTAAAAAAGAGGGGATCCAAATAACGTAATGCACATGTGACCAAAACATGTGTTGGTATGTAACCAACGATAATTACTTATACCAAATATCATAAAGAGACAAGGATGAAATGAACTCATAAACCTAATGTCAACACGAAAAAGGGATTTGTGATGTAACTTGTACACGGGAAGAGGGTTCTCCATGAGTGGTGTTCCCTAAATCTATGCCCCAAATTTGGGAAGGGAAAGAGAAAATTTATCGATGCGGGAAGTTTGCTCGAATAAATTTGATTAATAGGGGAAATTTTCTTGGTATGCTAATAAAATGGAAGGCTGATCAAAGCGGGAAGCCTTCAATGCCATAATACAAAAGAGTAGACATCCTTTGAGGGTATGTTTTACTTTATACATATATGATATAGGTGGCATGCATGATATACATGATAATTGTCCTTCGAGGGATCGGTCTATTTATTTGATTTGATTTAACTTTGATTTTTTTTATTTTGCATGAAAAATTGTCCTTTAAGGGAAAAATCTACTTTTGATTGTTTTGACTTTATATAAGAGCATCCTTTAATTTTGATTTTAATATGGGGAAGAGATATAAATAGCTAAGTAGACCAATTTAGAGGGGAAAATTATTGTATAAGAGACATCTCTGGACCCTTTGTATAGTTCCAAAAAGTGAATAAGAGGGTGATGTATGTAATGATCGTAGATTCCTCACCAAAAAATGGAGAACTTAACCATAAGGAAAAACGCTATGGACAGAGCCGTGGTTCATATAATTAAGGTCATACTAAGGAAATTAAAGGTAGACCACATAGTTCCAAATCATTACAATGATAGATGGAAGAGGCTAATGATGAAAGGATGATCTAAAGATATGACTAAGTGCTCACTGGAAATGGGATAACAATATAACGATCACAATTTCAAAACGTTAAGTGGTTCCATTTATGGTTTACCATCAATGGAGGCCAAAGGGATAGGCTACCAACCCATACTTATACATTGTGCTAAAGGTATCTTCATAGTGACTTTCTCTTCAATTGCTGATAAAAACTCCATTGATTCCAATGATAATGTATGGTCCAATCAAGTTAGGGGAAAAATTTGTGTGTTGGCTCCTTTCTAGAGTAGGAAAAGGTCACAGAATTTAAAGTTACAATAAGATAGATTGCACAAGATGGGATACGATGAGATAGATGACCGAAGATAAATTTGGTTTTCGATGAGATAGATGACCGAAGATAAACATTGTGCACTACATTTGAGGAAGTGAAAAAGATGTGCCCCTAATGAGACGAAAATATGGTCCCCAAAAAGAAGGAAAAATATGACCACAATGGTGGATTTGGGATGAGAATGAATGGATCAATGGTGGATTTGGGATGAGAATGAATGGTCCCCCAAGGGAAGGAAAAATATAGCCACCAAGGTGGACTTAGAATGAGATGGTAAATTGGATGGAATATATACAAAGGAAACTATGCACTACATTTGAGGAAGTGAAAAAAATATGCATCTGAGATGAATAAATGGGATATATAAGATGAGAGGAGAAGGAAACTATGTGCTACCTAAAAGTAAGGAAGGGACAAAAATATACGTCAAGATGAAGATGACTATAAAAGGTGGACTTAGAATGAAAAATATGGAAATATGGTGCCCCAAAAGAGGCACAAATATGACCACAAAAGGTGGGATTAGGATTAGATAAGATGGTGGATAAATTTATGGGCTTAAGATGAGACAAAAAAATGGATAAGACCATATGAGATGGGTTGGATAAGATTAGGATGAGGTAAACAAGACAAATGTCAAGGATGGAAAGGAATTAATCTACAAGTGAACCGATCCTAGAATGAATTCCCCCATCGTCAAGGGAGATATTTGATGGATAAGGGTATGAGTTGATGTGGATAAGATGTGAAAGGATAAATATAAAGGGGATAATTCCCCCCAATGAAAGAGATTACATTGTTCAACTAAGATGTAGATGAGTTAGCTGATGTCGAAGGATTTTAAATGGGATCGTATTAGAAGGAATGTCGATAATAAATTTGGATTTGGATCAGATAGATGGGCAGGGATCACAAAGGTGATTATCAAGACAAATAGTATCAATGAATAAGGGGGGACCATCTTTAGGAGGAATGTCATGTATAGGAGAGATGTTAAGGGATGATGTGGATGAAGGAGTCTTAGGAAACCCAATGGATGGGACATGAATTGGATTGGTCATGGCTGGAGAATTATGTTCCCCTTTAATGAGGAAATCTTATTTCTCAATTTGCACATGGATGATGGTTGAAAATTCCTTACAATGCTCAGTGTCGTGGCCCATGGTACGATGATAGGCGCATATGAGATTGGGATTGAACCATGAAGGTTTCTTATTACAAGGATTAAAAGGTATGATGAGAGAAAGAATGATGGTGGATATTCAAGTTAATTGTTGAAAGATGTCTATATAAGAGCCACTAAGGTGTCAAGAGTAAGATAATTATCGTGGGTTTTAATAGGGTGTTTGGGCTTAGGTGCGCATGTAGATTAGATGGGTAAATTAGGTGTCTTAAAGGATGAATCAATTTTGGGAGGAGAATTATATTTTTTTGGATTGAGATTTATTATTATGAGATGTCTTAGATGAAGGGGTTGGCCCTGAAATAAATGAGGGTGTGTCTAGGATGGATTTTGTGACATTCGATTATTGAGGAGAGGTAAGATCCAATTTATTACAAGGATGCATGAGAGACCTCTGGGGATTTTTACCAAGAGTATTATATTTTTATCGAGATGGTTTACCCTTGGTGGGGATGACAATAATATCAACTAGTGGATTTGAATATTGTGGTGTAAGTTTTGGACTGGTTAATGTAGAAACAATTGATTTTATAGAGGGAGAATGAATCCCCTTTGTGTTCATTTTAGGTGGACGTGCTTGCTTCATAAATGTTACAAGGGGTATTATTGATATATTTGCAAATCAAGAAGATTTGATTGCTGCGGTAGTAGTTATAGATGTGGATATGGTTGATGTTGAAGTGTTAAGTGTAAGAGATTGGGATGAGATAGGTGATGTGGCCATATAAAAAGATTTAGGTATATGTGACGAAGATGTCAAGGTAGATGTAAGTGAGACTGTCGATGTAGTAGATATAGATGTAGTTGGGATTGACAAGGTGGTGGGTATAATTGGATCATTTAGGGATGTAAGTGATGTAGTGGTAGGTGTGTTTGATGCAGATGTTGTTATAGTCAAAATCGGTGTGGTTGTGGTAAAGGTAGGGATAGATGTAGATGTGGAACAAGTGGTAGAAGTTAATGAGATAGGTTTGATGATCATGTACATGGTTGATTTATATGTGGGGCTAGGTATTAAAGGATTCATAGGAACAATGTTTGAGAGAGGGGAAAATGATGAGGTAGATGAGATAAGTAAGGATGGAGGTGTTTTATGTATCATATTGATCACATGAGGATTGAATGTGTAAGATGTGGAAGGTGGGAATTGATTGGTTGGTGGTGGATTAGGAGAGGGTTGTTTGAAGATGATAAGGGGTGGACATTACATTGTATGATGTTGGAAAGTAGGAAGGTAATAAGATGGTTGGGATTGGATGGGAAGTTTTGATTGTTGAGGTACATGAGGCATGGGAATTTCAAGATATTGCGAAGGTTGAATAGGCATGGTAGATGAAGCAGAGATGAAATTGATATAAGATGATGGGAACGGAATAGGATTCACTAGTTGATATGATCGAGAGATGGATTTATGGTGAAAGTAGTCATATATGGGGCTAGAAGGAGGCCTAGGAATAACCAAGGGTATTGATGAAATATTGTTCACGATAGATGTCAGAGGAGTGGTAGTATTTAATGTGATAGGTATGGGGATTGTAGTTATGATTGATGTAATTATAGGAGAAGTATCAGATGGTTTTGGATGTACAACATGAGAAGTGGATGGATAAGGATGTAAAGAACCTTGGTGTGTTAAAGTCGAAGGGGATGTTTGATAGGATTTGTGGGTTTGGATTGAAATATTTGATTGTTGAAGCATATGAGAAGTGTGAATGTTGGTGGATTGGGATAATTGGATGAGAATTCTATTGGTAATACCGGATGAAGTAGGGATAGTGTTGATATGAGACGATGTAGGTGGAATGGGATCCTCTAGCTGAGTGGGTTGATAGGATTGAGATATTTTAGGGGGTCTACGATGTAGGAATTCATAGATGAGGCTAGAGGGATGACCTGAGGTTTCTAAAGAGGCATGAGGTGGAGATGTGGTTGGTCAAGGGAAATGGGATGATGGGAGATATGAGAATCAGTTTCAAAAGGAGGGTCGATTTCAATGATATGGTCTTTACAAGGTTGAGAAATCCAATGTGGAATCTCAAGATTACTGGTTGAAGTAGTAGTATCATTAGATATATTATAATGTTGCATTATTTGATCTTGAAAGGTACTGATTCCAAGTGTGAAATAAGAAAATATTTGTTTATGAAATGTGTTAACAAACAAGTCAAGCAACAAAGTTTTCATTATCTAGATTTAGGAAAGTGTGAAAAATAAAATGGGATGGATAGTGAGGGTACCGAGGAAATGACAATCTAGATTTGGTTTCAGATTTTTATGCCTGGGGAATCTCGGGCAGCTTCATGTTGGGTGAAGAAATCCCAATTAGTCCACCAGGTAGGAAGATGTCTAGATGTGTTAATTTAGATGCATGAGTTTTGGTTGTGTGTGATAGATTGTGAGATGCAATAGGTTAACCCCTATTTAAGCTATGTGACTAGGAAATATGTAGAAAATAAAGGTTATTTTAAAACCAAATCCAAATGTGATATTTTGATGAGGACACGCACAAGAAAGGGGAATTGCGATGAAAAAATGATAAAAAAGGGGAAAATGAGGAATACCTAGATAACAATTTTCCTTTTTATCTGAATTTTAAGCAAAGAGTGATCCAGGAAACCTAACCCAACACGAGAAAGAAAAAAAGTGAAGCCTTATGCTACAATGTTAGTAGAAGACAAAAGAAACAAAAAATAGAAAGAAATGCAAGAGATCACCTAAAGGGTGGTCCCACTGGGCGTGCCATAATGTTGTTATATTTTTCTAGTTCGATTCAAATTAATGATGTTAGCTACTAAATAAAGATAAATAACTCATATCATTGAGGGTTAAAGGTACCTCAAATGTGTGATATGGATGAACAAGGGCAAAATTAATTGATCATTTCTGCAAGTTATATGAACCTGCAAATAAGAATGAATAATAAGGAGATGGATTAGATAATATATCTAAGGGTTTCCCAAAAAATCCTGCTCCAAAAAGTGTTACCTTCCTTTCACGGATGTCAAATCCCATTTGATAAGAGAAAGTGACGTAAATGATAGACAGTCTGATAACATGTAGAAACTGAATGAATATAGAATCTGAAAGTGATAAAGATTGATCTAAGTACTGATTTAACTGATTAAAATACAAAATCAAATTATACCTGACTGAGTCGATGGCGAACCAAACTTCACAGAGGTAGGTCGACTGTGACTTGGGTGAGTGGATTTGGATAGCAGTGTAAATATGCAGACCTCTAGAGATCTAAATGCAACAGAAGCCTATAGATGCTAGAAACAACCTACAGAAGACAACCTAAGGTAGAAAACACAAGAATATGACAGAAAAAATATACTTGGATGGGTTGGTTGATAAATAGAACCCTAGTTGACGTCGACCATGGTGGGCAATGTTGATTGTATCAAGGTAGAACAAGGTCGAGAGTAATGGACTGAAAAAGCAAACTGAAAGTGAGGAAACTAGAAGAGAAGGCTAATAATGAAGCACTGAGTTCTACTGAGGATGTTCTAGTCCTGCAAATGTTAGTTCTAACAAGATAGTGAAATAAATAATATAATATAGCAAAAAAATCAATATTAAACCTCTTGAAGTCACACGAGTGAAGAAAGCAAGCTTCAAATGCCTGCAAGAGGGTTGACACTGTTGCTGAGATGCTTTGGTTCAAAGATGGATTCACATAATGCAAGAAAGATAAGTGTTTTGTCGTAATTGTGTGTTTGTGTGTTTTTTGGAAAGGAAAGAACTCAATCTTATAAGGTCGAGGATGACTGGTCTGGGTCGCCGCCGACTACCCAAAAACTTTACCCAATGGGGCTGATTTTTTGATTTAGTCGGGATTTCAAGTTCTTAAGAATGGGAAAAGTGCTTTAAAGCTTGTAGGTGAGAAGATGTTGTTTAGGGATGTGTTATGGGTAGTTAGGGGATAAAGATAGGTAGGCTAAAAACTACAAAAATCGTATGGATATGGATGTATAATAAAAACATCCTAAAGGGAAAGTCCATTAGGGATAGTGGATATTAATTAACTAATGAAGATTAATTAATAAATGTTAATTAATGAGGATTAAAGGTGATGGGATAATAAGTGGGCATTTAATTAAATTAAGGCAGATGAATTAAATTAATGGGTCTAGCTAGGACCATGGAGAAATATACGCACGTGGGTAGACAAGGGTAGGGATACCATTTTTAGGTGTCTACAACTTCCTGAAGAGAAATCTTGGGAGAATTTTGGTGTTTTCTTGCATGTTAATATTTTTGTTTTTCCATTGGCTACCATTGGATTAGAATATTCTAACTCAATACACAAACATTTCCCTTGACGCCTCGTCATCTTGAATGCATCTTACTTACTTTTGATTTGTATCTTGTGTACATTACTCCCATTTGGGTGCACGTTATCCATGTATGATTTGATTCTACTTATGCATGTCATTTAGTGATCACCATATGTATTTAAAGTACAATACACATAGAAACATTGAATTTTCATGTTCTCCATGCATTCCTTGTCAAAGTCCACATATATGTACCCATATGTTAGTGTTTTGAGTTTTAATCTTTAGATTTGTAATTTATTTTATTGTTAAAATTTACTATCTTTGAATTCTTTTAGTTTGTTATAGTTAACAAGTTTATTCATAAGTTCACTATTAAAAATTGTGTCTTTGTGTTTATAATCTTCTTGCATGTCATCAGAGTTGAAATAATATTTTCAAAGTATTGTCATAGTGAAATTCATAACTTATCATTATCATTTTCAATTATATCATATTGTCATTAGAGTCCTCTTGTTAGTTAACATTGTCATATGTCATTTCATTGTTCCATCTCGGTTATATAGTTGGCATGCCATCATTATAACCTAAATTATCAAATTGTGTCATTTTGTAAATTCAAAGTGTCATTGTAAAAAGTTGTAAAAATTAAAATCTAATTTTAAAAAAATTTACCTCGTAGACACATTTTTGGTGTAACCCGACATTTGAAGTGTGGGGGTATAAGATGGAAAAATATATATTTATGATGAAGTTTTTGAAATTGCAAGGAACAAAAATGTGCCTAGATTCAAAGGCTCTACCCCTCAACACCGCCATATACTGTGGTAGGGAGCACGCTTAAGGCACTTCTCTTGGACCCAGTAAGGGGCACTGCCCCTTGACCTTCTGGGGCTTCTACCCTCAGACACCCACTTTGGAATTGTAGAGAAAAAGTGATAGTTGGTGGAGAATTCACGTCAATAAAATAAGGTTGAATGTACACATACAAAACAAAGACATATCAAACTGCCATATCATGAATGTACACACACAAAATAGAGACATATGTATATTTCACTATAAATTTCATAAAAAATACTTCATAGTTCCTTTCATCCTCCATACAAGGAATCACGATCCACACACTTCTACCTCTCACATAATTGGAAATCACATGTGTTTAACTCATACTTACACTTTTACATAACATACAAGTCTCATGATCACTCATAACTGATATTATATGACTTTTCAACTTCCATATGTCCTCGTGGTTCTTAAATGCCCCTTTTTACTAATTTTAGCATTTTTTTAATAACGAGATCCACATAAAGACTCATTACATGCCCTTTTACATATTTTAAGAATGTTTTAAAACACTACAACAAGCGAAAATGGCCCCTCAATTTCAAATTTGCATTTTGGAGGGAAAATGCCTCTTTTGAATTTTGAAAATCCTAGACACCAACAAATACTAATAAATGACATATAATAACCCATAGGACTCTTAAGAGACCTTCAAAAACCAAAAAACTATCAAACCAATAAAAATATCCCTTAGAGAGAGATGCTCCTACATCATCCTGGTTTCACAACAACTATGAATTCAAACTCCTAAAACATAAGTATCCACTTGCAGATGCACCTTTGTAAAATATTATTTTTGACCAAGTACATGAGAGCCATATGATCTATATAGAAAATAAACGGGGTAGCCAACAAGTATTTTCTGAACTTACGCAACACTTAGATCATCGACAAAGCTTCATGCTTAGTAGTTTTGTAATTCTACTCCGCGGGTGTCAACTTCCTTCTTGCAAACTGCCATATCATTTATGATAGGATCATTTCTTTAAAACCAAGTACAATCAACCCTGGTGCATGAAATATCCTCTAAGAACTCTATTTTAGTTTGAAATGTAGCCACAAGTTGTTTGTCTTCTTCACCATTTGAAGGAATATCAAATTAAAATTCACTAGGTCAAGCAACAAGAATACATTCATTAGTGGAGTTGAAGTAGCATTGGGGAATAAATACCTTGTAATGTGAAGAATCGCCATGATAAACTTCTAGATATTGGATGTTTTCCTCCTCATTATGAAGTGTCTTAGACTCATCTACTGATCATTCTTCAATTTGTTTTTCCTGCTCTTGTGTCTGTAGCTGCTTATATTGTCTCTGTACTTATTTCAACAACTGTATAGAGTTTTGATCATATGCAAGTGTTATTTTAATCTTTATGCCTTTTACATCACTCTCTTGACACTTAAGCCACACATATTTAATTGTTGGATCATCACATGCAACAATGTTTTTCAATATATCCTTCATTTTTTGCACTGTTAGTTTCCTTTTTGGATATATCATGGGTGAAATAGTGGCTTTCTTTTTTATAAATGGAATATTAGAGAATTCTAGAAATGTTTTTCTTAATTTCATATTTTCAACAAGTTGTAGAAATGTTTGTAAATTCATACCTCTGTAGAAGTTCTGCAGAAATTGGGGACGTTCTGGATTTTTTGGAGCTTAAAATTTTTGAATAGGGAGATCTCCATCTTCGTCCCCAACACTGTCACTTTCACTTTTTTACATGGGAAAATAATTATGTTTCATATTTCCTTCCTTCTTGGGAAGGTTCCTGGATTGAGGGAATAGACATTACATAAGTTCATTCCCCACCAGAGTCACCAAAAATTGTTGGCTGGATTTTTTGTCCCTAAATATGCCCAATGGAAGTGCACAAAAAACCAACAACAGTTAGGGAAATTGACAAGGTGAAGTTTCTTCTACTTTGTGAGAGGGACAGTTCCCTCATATGATGTGATTTGTTTTATTTTTAGTACTTTTAACCAGAAATCACAAAGGGTGGAAATTTTGGGAAAGGAAAAATAGAGAGGATGGAATAAAACAACCCTCTAGGTGTTGGGAAAGACAGATAAAATTGAGACACAAAATTTGATAAATCTATCTATCAAGGACACACCTATCCTTCTTAGTTGTCCAAGATTTCCCTACAAGGTTTAGTGAATGAGAGAAATGAGAACTTCTCTATCTGGCAGAAGGGAATACAATGAGCGTGAAATATGAGAAGCATAAAGTCTTCATCTCCTTCAGAATGTGTTGATATGGAACAAAGTCCACGTACCCTGATATTTAGTAGAAAGTCTGATCACCTAATAATCTATCACACTATGAAGAAGGAGCAGCATTAACAACTCAACCAAAAATAGAATATCATGTGTTTTAATTGAGAATCTTTAACACAATAGTAGAGAAATCATTGTGTTCATGAAGGAAAATCTGTGTACACAAAGTTGCAACAACATAATATACAGTGAGATAGTTCTCCAAAAGAGCTTGAGAATGAGAGAGAATAGGAAGAACCATCCCCCTTTACAATTACAATTGAGCCCTTTAAAGGCACTGTGTTCCCAAAATTAGTTATAAAACTATCCTATATACCTAACCTAGTTCTAATCTACCCCAAACCTTAAGTTGAATCAACTTGGGTTATACATTATATTACAATTATGTTATTTAATTAATTTGATGGGAAAATTAATTAAATACGTTTTACACTATAACTTACAAAAGCTTGACATTTAATTGATTCAAAATTGAATCAATTAATTACATTTTTAGGAATTTCACACATTTGGAACATCTCTATCTTCAAATAAATGTTGTCACATGTAATCCCAAATTTCTCTGGAGCAAGGTTATAAGCAGCTTGCAAAATATTTCCTTGAGACTTCTACACACCATCATGATGTATCGAATATTTATAATTAAGATATATATACAACACTGATATGTATTAGATATTTCCAACTCTTCACACATTTCACTTAGTACCTGTATTTTATCTTCTACATTATTGAATAGTTTCAAAAGTCACTAAAGAATCCAATCATCCAAGATCACCCCTGCTAGCTAAGGCAAGTGACCACTAGATTTTTGCACTCTTAAAATAATACTAACATGGTGTAAATAATCCTTTATAGAAATCTAGCTTGATTCTAAAAGCTCTGTCATACTTATTTCCAACTTATGAGTATTGATCTTGTACTCGATCATGGACCAACTGAAATTTTTCCATGACATGTTCCTTTCTGGAACGTTCATCCAAAGTAATTCTCTTCCTGGCTGCACACCTATGGACACTGCTCCATTTTTAAAAAAGTGAAAGTTACCATCTCCTAGAAATTGCATGCTACCGTATCAAATAGGTGTTGATATTATTAACTGATCATAGTTTCCTCCAATATTTCAGAGCACAATTTCATCCCAAGCTCGTGAAGGTCATATGTGCTCTGTTTCCCCAAGATCACCAATAACTATAAGATAATATCAAACTGTGATGGAGGAGTTTTTAAAATATACCCCATACCATAGCCTCCACACTGGTAGCAAAATATTTTGTCTGCTTCCAATGACCCAAAAATAAATAACACCAATTCTCCATTTTCACAATTCACAGTCCCGTTCTCCAAATACATTTAAAGCTTTATCTTTCATTACATACATTGTATACTATAGAATCCTCATCTTGGTGTCTATATCAGAATGAAGTACAATTTTAGTGATCACCACTTCACTAAGGATAACAAATTATGGCATTTTCTATATAAATCACCATTTCCTAAAAATGGTGAGAGATTTTCTAGCTTTTACCTTTCACAGTCATCTTTACAACTACTGCATAAAATATGCCTAATTTCATAACTGTTAAGGCACCGGGGTTGAATGTACTTGGTTTAAAATAAATGAAACCCATTAGAAGGAGGTATACCAAGAGATAATGGGATTCATTAGAGACTTTCAAGGTGAGATACAATTCTTAAAGGAGTAGGCGTGGGAGAGAGAATGAGAAAATAACATTGAGCTCCCGCAGAAGGGTGTGGATGATTTGAAGGAAGTGTGTAAGATATTTCCTAGGAGAATATCATTACTCTTTTAGGGGAATGGCTACGAGAAAAGGTACCATGTGCTAGAGTTGAGCATAAGAGGTAGATACACCATACAAATATTCCACCTCAGAACCATGAATTTGATAAAGAAATCACACTTAATGCAATGATTGATGGATGGCTAGTAAACAATATTCCGATAGACACATGTGCAAAAGTGAACGTGTTGACCTTAGATGTATGGAATCAAATGGGGAGACCAATATTGTAGCTATCTTCCAATGTGTTATATATGGAAAACAAAACTAGGGCTATGCCTATCGAGGTTTTGAAGGATGCATCCATTACCATACAAGGAGCCAATTTTACTGGAGACTTTAAGGTATTAGAGATTGATGAAGTGAACAATTTTCCAGCATTACTTGGGTTCCCCTGGTGCTACGCAAACAATGATGCTTTGTGCTTCAATAAATGATACATTAGTTTTGAGAACCAAAATGAGCATGTTATTAGACCTCTGACAAGTGCAAAGGTTGGACCATATTTTGAGCCTTTGAGTGAAGTGGATCCGAACATAATTTATGCACGCATGATACATCATCCTGGGATAATTAAGCCATCAAAGGAAGGCGTGCTTCGGTGGGAAGATGCATAGTCATTTAGTGATACTACTAGTATTTCTTGTGATAATTGGGCTCATGGAACGTACGAGATATTCAAGAGTGAGATAAAAGGAAGATTCACCAGGATGATCAGGCCATGCAAGTACCATAGTACACCAGTGATGGGAATCCTGAAACATTCTTGCATGACATGGAAACTCAGTGGCAAAATGAAGGAGATAGAAGAAACATGATGGTCTATACTTTGCATGGGAGAACAACACACTAGTGGGAAACACATAGAGATAGCCTTCTAGAATGGTGAGAAGTGAGAATCACATTTTCCGCCAATTTTACTCGGGACAATATACCCACACACATATGTGAATATCATATGAAGGATATTTCCTTGTTCCACACCCATAATTGTGAGAGACTATGGGCGCAGGGCTAGTAGGCCTTACCACCATCCCTATCACATAAGTTCCACTCCACACTACATGGATGTGTGTGCTCATGGTATGTCCATGCAGAACTGAAAAGGGAAACAAAAAACTGGAAGGAGATGACTACATGTATGATTTGAAATTTTGATTAATTTTCTACTAATCCCCTAGTCCATGAAGCATTGTAAATTATGAAGCACATCACTTTGGGAGATAGAATGAAGGCTGAATATATCATTTTAGAATTGTTTGGTGAAATTGATTCTGAGGTGCAACTTGAGCTTGAGGAGACAAAATAAGTATAGATGGGTCACACCTGTAAGGAAAAAGAAAAAGGTAAATTGGTATACATGATGATGATGATGAAGTGGAAAAATTGGATGTTAGCCACATAGAGGGTGTGCGCGAGGTCATGGATTATGTAGATGAGAAGGCATGTGCATACCATGCACCGATGAAAATGAATAAGGTCAACATTGGCACAAATAATGTGCCTAAAGAAGAAATAATTGGTGATTATTGGTCAGAGAAATAAGTAGTGAAGATTATTGAACTCTTGCATGAATTCCAGGACTTACTTCCATGGGGCTATCATGAGTTGAAGTGCATGCACCCCTCACCAGGAGAGATGAATATCAATTTTAAAGAAGGCACACACCTGGTTAGGAATATTCCTTATTGAATGAATTCTAACTTGCGTGTGAAGGTAAAGGAAGAGATCGACAAGATGCTTAAGTTTGGAATTATTGAACCTATTGAGGAATCTAAGTGGGTCAACCCCATGGTTATAAGCATTAAGAAGGATGGGAGGATAAATATTTGTGTAGATTACAGGGAACTCAATGTTGCATGTGTAATTGATCCTTTTCCTACTCCATTCGTAGAAGAAATTCTTGAAGGATTTGTTGGGCACAATATATATTCCTTTATAGATGGGTTTGTAGGTTATCACTAGGTGTACATCGTGAAATAAGATCAGGGGAAGACAACTTTCACCATTGAATGGGGAAGTTTTTCATATATAGTTATGCTTTTTGGATTGAAGAAAGCACCAAAAAAATTTTCATGCATTGTTTTCCATACCTTTCAAGACTTTATTCACAAATTATTGCAAGTGTATTTGAATTATTGGATGGTGTATGGATTAATCAAGGATCATTGTGATAATCTTAGGATTATGTTTGAGAGGTGCCAACAGTTGAGAATCTCTCTCAACATTAAAAAGTGTATCTTCACCACACCCTTTAGAAATCTACTTAGGCACATCATTTACAAAGAAGGATTATTGGTAGACCCAGCCAAGATAATTGTGATCTTGTGTTTAGAAGAACCTACCAACTAGAGTGAAGTGCGCATATTATTGGGGCATACAAGCTATTACATGAAGTTCATCAAAGGCTATGCTAAGATTTCCATGCCACTAGAGGAGCTTTTAAAAGCTAAAGGAATTTTTTTTTTGGGGTGACACACAACATAAGGCATTCAAGACATTGAACGAGAGGCTTACCACTGCACCTATTTTTCATTTTCCTTCATGGGACAAACCATTTCATGTTCATGTTCATGTTAACACTGATGACATGGAAATTGGTGCAGTTTTGGCACAACCAGGGGATGGAATTATGGATCATCTTATTTTCTTTGCAAGCAAGACGTTGACACCCGTAGAGTAGAATTATATAACCACTAAGCATGAGGTATTATGTACAATCTACGTACTACATAAATTAAGACAATACTTATTGAAAAACCCATTTATGTTCTATACAGATCATATGGTGTTGAAGTACTTAGTAAACAAGACCATTTTGTAAGGGCACATATGTAGGTGGATACTTCTATTTTAGGATTTTTCCTTGACAATTGTTGTAAATCCAGGGAAGAACAATTCAAGGCTTGATCATCTATCAAGGATAAATTTTGGTGTGGATGCATAGAGAATTGAAGAAACTATGCCAGATGCACAAATTTTTAGGTTGAACAACACACCGAAAGATTTGGGGGATATTTGTACAAGTTGGGCCATGATGAATTCTTGCACCATTGTGTTCTAGAACATGAGCATGACACCATTATGGGGGAGGCTCATGGTGGGATAACATGAGGAAATTATGCAGGTGATGCTACAATGTGCAAGATTCTTATGGCTGGACTATGGTGGGAGAAATAAAAAGAAAAAAAGGCTTATGTAAAGCATGTGATTATTGTCAATTCCTTAGGAAGGTTGGACATAGAGATGAGATGTTTGTAACCTATTATAAAGTGGATCCTTTTGAAAAGTGGGCCATTGAATTTATAGGACCTATTGCACCACCCCATATGTAGGACTCATGTGACACACTATATATTATCACTTACATTGATTATCTGACAAGGTGGGCAGAGGAAACACCTACAAAGGATTGTACAACAGCCACAACAACAATATTCTCTATGGGAAAATATTATTAGCAGGTATGGATGTCCATTAAGCTTGAAAAGTGATAGAGGAACTCATTTTTAAATGAGACAATAAGAATTTAATTGGAAAGTTTATGGTGGCACACCATAAGACTACTCCTTATCACCCACAAGATAATGGGACTACAGAAGCTTTCAACAAGATTTTGGGTCAGAATTTAACAAATATTTTTGATGTTGGAAGAAAATATTGGGATGATAAAGTGTCATTTGTACTTTGGGTTTGCATGACCACTTATAAAAAGTTGAACAAGGCCACACCTTTTCAATTGGTTTTTGGCCAAAAATCAGTACTACCATTTGAATTCATGTTACCATCCCTATGTATTGCGCTTGTAGGTGGAATGGATGATGAATAAGGTGTTGAGGATCACATTGAGAAACTAATACAATTAGATGAGTGGCACACCAATATTGCGTGTTGGATCCAAAAGACAAAGAAGGTGAAACATAAGGATTGGCATGATAGGCACATTAGGAACAAGACATTTATAGTTGGAAAGATGGTCCTTCTCTATGACTCCAAGTTTGTGTACCACCTAGGGAAATTGAAGGTGCATTGGTTGGGACCTTGTGTAGTAACCAAGATACTTAAATCATGTACATGTCCATTGCAGGTGTTATATGGCACCATGTTGCTCGGTTACTTAAATTGGAGTAGGTTGAAGGCCTACTATAAATCAATCTTCTTAGTGTTTGTAATAAGGCAGTGTTTCCACTTAGATTAGGTTTCCCTTTCATGTTTTTCTTTCCAGTTGTTTTCATTTTGTTATTTTATTTCCTTGTTTTGTTGTGATAAGCACGCTTGTGTGTAAGAAGTTGATTACTATCATATTTAGTTCATATAAAAAGGACTGCACATACTTTTAATGTGGGGTGAACTAGGTGCAAGTGTGACCATAAGAGAAATCCATTGATGTTGAGATTTAAAAGTAGGTTTGGCATGTTATGGGAAGGTTGACATAGATACATATGTGAAGGTGTGAAGTAATGATACTCTCTGAAATATTTGTATGAAGTATAAAGGTGATACATATGATAAAGATGATGGTGGTCATGAAGAATTGCTCAGGATGAAGACCACATATGGAAATAAGTCTGAGCAAAGTGTAACGTGAGGTAAGGAATAGCAGTAGGAGGAACTACTTGGTATGAAGCACAGAGTAAAAATATGTAGTGGCACAAGCAAGAGCGTGTGAGGATGCCTACGACTTAAGAGTAGTATGCATGCTAGAAGTTTACAAATGTAACATGTGGAATAAAGTAGTAGAAACCGTGGAAGAAAGCAAAGGAAAAAGCATGAAGAAAAGTAGAAAAACATAGTTAAATTCACGGTACGGTGGTAGTTGGAAAGCAATAAAAGATGGAGATTTTCATAAATCTATAAGTAAGCTACTAGTAAGGAGGTTTATTCTTTACCTTTCCTTGAGAAGAGATTGAGCATTTGTAGAGTGTAAACTTGAGTGACTATATGCGAGAGTTTTGAGAAGTTTGTGTGAATTCAGAAACCCAAATTGAGTAAGATACAAAATCAATGGCTGTAGAGCTCCTTCGTAGGAAAGTTCTAGGTTTAGAGGCATGGATATTTAGATTCATGAGAAGGGGTTATGGACTAGGGTTTATAAAATCACAAGTTTGATATAGGGCACATTATATTTAGATAGCAATAAGTGTTTACAAGCAAGGAGGGTAAACAAAGTTAAGTGTTAGTGTGGAATAATAGTAAGAAGGGTTTTAGATCCCTAGGGCACAACTGTGTGATAAGAGGATTTAAAATCTTGTGCAAATAGAAATATGGCCAAAAAGATTATCCTTCATCACAATAGCGACCAAGGGCAAGGGAAAGAAGAAGGAACTGGAAGTTGAGGTCAAAGAAGCACCTGAGGATAGGTTTTCTGAAGATGTAATATCTAGAGGGAGTTATAATAGGTCACGTCTAGGATTCCTGCATTTGGAAGTGTAAGGTGAGTGATTATAATCACAACTTGAGTGACCCAAACAAGATTCAAATAGAGATTAATTTTGGTGTAGAAGACCAACCAAAGGAATGAATATGACAAACCTATTTATGATGACAAAGGGTATAAGACCTTAGAAGTCACGGTGATCAATTTGTAGATCGATGAGTTGCCATACTTTGGGAAACCAGAGCTTTTATACCAATGGCTGACATTCAATAGGGTCCATGAGGAATTATTTTTATTTTTAGGTTAGAGAATGAGTGTGCATCAGCGTGCCAATTGATTGTGAATATGATTACAGGGTTACGCAGCTCTGGGACAAAAACTTGCTGCAAATTTTGATGATGACGTAAGGGTGGATACTACCACCGTGGAGATGAAGTATCTGAAAGGAGGAAACATGATGGATTTCATCAAACATCATGGACCCTCTAGGGTTAGTATTGCCTCAGCATCTATTAATAAAGTTAAATGCACATGAGAGATGGGGCCAGGTGAACAAAAAGTGGCTCCATATTATGAAAAACATGGTGTAAGTTACGGTATACAATATTGCTTCCTTAAAAGTAGGAGGGAATTATTAAGGAAGTGTAACTGGGTGACAAGATTTCATGGGGCATGATCCTCCTATTTATGGTGTTCAAGAAGATTGGGGTCCCAAATGGCCCCAAGGAAAAAATGTGGAAATATCTACCATGAGAACAAGTCAATGGTAAAGAAATTCACCGATTACACTTGTGATGGAGTAAATAACACCTATAATCTCAGATTAAAGATGTGGTATAAGGAAAATGCGCGAAGCATTCGAGCATGAATGGTGCATCCCAATTAACCTACATCTAGTTTTGTATGAAAAGGTGGACTTTTGTAATTTATCAACATTATTACATCAGAATATTTTACATGAAGGACAGTAAGAAGATTCCATGGTGTAAGTTTTCGTATGCCTTCACAATGTGCTACTTCCAAGCATCAGCGAATAGATTCTCATACGCGTGAAAGGTAAGGTTTGATGTAGATAAGGTAAATTATGACTACCACACGATGTGAAAAACGTATGTATATCAAGGGAGGGAAGCTTACATAGAGACCTTGATATTAGATGATATCAACATTAACTCCATGACTTTAGCAATCATAAATGCAAAGGCAAAAAAGGTATACATCTACCAGAAGCCTAATTTAGTTAATGTTAAATACATTGAGGATGATTTTAAAGTCCCAGAGCCACCAAAGGGTATGAAAATAGTTGGGATGAGGCAAGCACATGAGACCACTCCTCCATGATCAAAAGAGGTAGAAAATAGTAACAATGGGGAGGAGGAAGAAGAAGAGAAAAAGGACAGTTCCATGTTTGTCCATGGTGCTAGAGGCAGGTACAAGATAACGTGTAAAGAGTGACATAGTGGCACATGCCCATCTGAACTTGTTAAGTCACCAAAATCCTCACCACCTGAGTAGATCTCAGAGAAGAAGAAGAGGAGATGAAGGCTGGTACGAGGGGGTGATACTGATGAGGAGGATTTGGTAGAAGAGATCCACAAAGAAAAGGAGGTCAAAGAATATAAATCTCCTGTACAAGACGCAGAAGAAGAATTTTATAGAGAAGAAAGTGTTGCACATAATAAAAGGAATAAAAGGGAGATAAGATGTCGACCAAGGATAAAGCTCCAAGTGAAACTATTGCATGTATTAGGAACAAGCAATATATACCCATTTAGAGGTGTACTGGTGGAAGGAGGAAAAAGGATGGGGTCATGCGCACACCTCAAGTTAATTATATTGACAACCATTTGAAGGTGATACAAGTGTGATTCAAGAGTACTATGGAAACAGATAATTTTTATGGATGGGAGTTCATTAATGAGGAAGGGGCATCCATTCATACGAGTAAGATGTTATCTTTGTGTATGCATACATGCATGGATGAACCAAAATTTGAGATTCCAAGTGACACATTTTCCATATGGAAATTGAAGAAGGCTCCCAAGAAACTATTAATAGTAAGGCCAATTGAGCTTACTAATGAATAAGTAGGCAATTTTTTTAGTAATTTGACAATCAAGGTGGCACACAAAAATATAGACAATGTGGCCACCATTCGTACCTTGGTGGAGGATAAAATGAATAAGGCGTAGGAAGTCTAGAGACTCACAAAAGAGAAAGAAAAAGCTAAAAACCACAAAAATATTGTCTTGGACATGGAATCCCACATAGGAGATGATATTTTTTAAGCGCACCCAGAATTTGATGAATGAACTAAGGAAACATACCCTTTGTTCTTGCATTACTTGTAATATTTGGTACATATGTTGTTATAGGAGAAGACGAACGTATAAGCGGTGTCATAGGAAGACATAACAACTGAGAAGGAGAAGAATAAAAAGATTATAATGCGTAAAATAGTGGAATATGAAGTCATACTAACAACAATGAAGGATTCTTTGAGGAAGATGGGGAGGGCCTTTCACCATTGTCAAAATATTAACCCCATTCTCAAAGCATATACCACATAGGAGGATGCAAAATTGGTGAGTGCACAGGATGTAAAGAAGGAGGGGAACCTTTGGTGAGGGGAACTCCTAGCTAAGATAACGAAGAAATGATATGCCTTGAAGATATTCAAAAATACATATGAAATTAGGCTCAAGGAATTAGGATCCATCATCACATGCAAGATGGAAATTTTAGAGGGATTAATATGTGGCCTAGTTGGAGTAGTAAGGGAGATGAATCATACCAGGGTGAGGAAAACCCCTGAAGAGATGATGGAAGAAAGCAATCTTAATTATAGAAACAACTATAAAATGTTTGGTGGAATGGGGTGAATTGGAGATAAATCTTAATAAGGAGTTCCCCAAATTATTGCATCCAATTTAGGAGTCAAGCGATCATGTGCATTGGATATTATTTTATTATTTTTTCCTTATACTTTGTTTTTACATTCTTGATTCTTTGGATGTCTTTTATTTCATTCATTCTTTGGAGGTATAAGACGAGTAAACCCCATTTCTGAGGATAGGAAATGTATTTAGTGTGGGGTAATGTTGATCAGACAAAATTATAAGGATGAAGAGTGCGTAGAAGGTTGGGGATCGAGAGGGTGGTGTGGAGGCATGCACAAATTGAAATTTGGAAGCAATGCATAGGAGGTTCACGCCCATTCAGTCAGAATTAAGGACTTAGCCGATTTTTCTTATTACGGGCTAAAAATAGAAAAGAAGGATGGAGTGTTGACTAAGCAAAAAGATAAAACATGATGACTTGGTAACCAAGAAAAGGTAATTTTTAGATAATGGACATGTAGATTGAGCACACACATGTAGGCTATTATTAGGATTAAAGTAGATTTATTTATAAGATAATCTATTATTAGATGTTATAAGAAATTATGCATGAATTTTATTTTGGGCACGCCTATTATTAGGAGAGTGCATGGGTGGTGAAGGGAAAGTCCCCAACCCATATATATATATATATATGCCATATATATATATGGTATCATAACTCTGACTACATAAAATAGACTCTGGTTAAAACTCATGACTATAGTAATGAAAATGCGCATGGTCCAGCGCCTTTGTAGGATGATTTATTGAGCCTGTGTTATTTAAGAATTTAATATAATGCATTTTGGAAGATGGATTATGATCATCTGACATGACTGATTATGAATGAATTCATGGTGCAATTGATATTGGTTATTATCTGATATATTATCCTGTCTTATTATATGTGTTTTCATGATAAGATATATGTAATGATTTATACTTGAATGAATTCTTGTATAATTGTTATTATGGATATGTATGTTAACATATTGACAAGAAAATACAAAGGAGGGACCTGGTAGCTTACGCGCGCTTTGGGTTAGCATTCAAATATCGTTTGAATGAGGTGCTAACACGCATAGCATTTAAGTGGATAAATAAATAATACAATGATTGAGTTTGATGGAAGCTCGGATGAGTGATCCCTTTCCGTGACTCTTCTCTCACTCTCATCTCACATCCAACCAAGATAAGGTTGACGTGTAAATCAAAATCATTAAAATAATTTAAAAAACACACACAACCGTTAACAAATAAGTTACGAATGTGGATATAGAAATGGGGCATTGAAATGCCTAAATCACAAAAAAGTAGTAAAATATACATAATTTGGGAAAAATAAAGCCAATAAAGGATAAAGACAATGTTAAATATGTAATTTAAGGACCTTATCTCACCTCGTGTACATCACTACTCTTCTCTTCCTCCCTGATTAAAAAATTAAGGAATTCTTCTGTTAAAAACATGTTTATCTCATCTAGAACAATATAAATATAGTTTTGATCATTTATGTAAATGTGCCACAAGCTAGGAAGGTGGTCATTGAATGAGTTTTAGGTCTAAGTGGTCGCAGGATTTATACTCGGTCATGACCTATTTTTTGAGTGTTTTTTTTAAGTTACAAACTGTAAAATTTTAAATAGAATTTTTTCCAAATCCTTTGTTTTCTCCAAATCTTCCTAAGTGGCTAAGGTAAGGGAGTAGAAGGTTTAAAAGATGGAGGTCAAAAGGTCAATCCCCACCCCCTCTTCCTTATTTAATTTCACAAGTCATTGGAAATAATTAGTGATTTATTAACAATTGTGATCCCACCATTTCTAGACCCCCCTAAACTGAATGGAGGTTTTCTAAACCATTTAGAGGTTAAACCCCTAACTAGGGTGAAAAAATTAAAAAAATGGTGTAAAAATAAAAAATAATACCTTTTGTAAACTAAAATAGGCCACAGAACCCAAAATTGCTATTTTTTGTAAATATTATGGAAAACAAAAAAAAATCAAGTTTTTCCATTGTAAGAGGGATTATATTCATGATGCTAATAGTGCCCAAAACAAAACAAAATTGCAAAAAATTAAAAAAAAATGGGAAAGGGAGCAATTTTATTTTTTCAAACTTTGTGTGTCATCATACTAGTTTATAGTGATAAGAAGCTCTGCTATCACCCATAGGCTCTGTTGTGGTTATGAATTCTCTGAAATTTTTCTACCAAATTCCCAATTCCTATAAGGAGACAACTAGACAACATGGAAGACCAAAATAAAAATTCAGCTGAAATTTGAAGACATATGTACTGTTGTTGTAGGTTCCTTCACTAGATTAGATACAAATGTTGTTGCAAAATGAAAATTTGAGATGTCAAAATTAGACACATTCAAGATGCCAAAATGGCCAAAGAAGCATGGGAAATTGTATTTGCATTCTATGTAGCTAGAAATAGGAACACCATTTTGTACCTACAGATTCAACTTCATTATCTTAAACTGAAAATTGACATGATAATTGAGGCCTTTCTAAGTCATGTTACAACATTACAAACCTCACTCCAAGCACTGGAATAAAAAGTAACATGCAAGTCTCTTCTACCCATCATCTTGAAAGAATTTCCCCCCTCTTACTAGATCTTTGTGGTCACTATGAATGTCACACGAGATATACCACATTTTTTAAATTTAGTAAATATGTTACATTAGGAAGATTTCATACAAGCACTAAAATAAGAACATGTTCTTGCTTCACACTAAAAAGGGAGGAAACCATTCAAGTCTTATATGCAATCCTAGAAGCAGAGAAGTTAGTAGAATTAATAAGGGAACAAATAATAAAAGCAATGTCTAATTTTTAGTCATAAGGATCATGAATTGAAACATTTTTGGTCCAATGCATCCCAATAGGGATCATATTTTGGAAAGAATGAGAATAAAAAACAATCACATCAAGGAAAACAACAACAAAAATAAATACATAACAAGAGGAATTGGAAAAAGAAACCCAAACAACAAGGCGATGTTATTGAACAAGAAGATTACTCTGATGATGGAAAATTCTTATATACTTCTCAATCATATGAAGAATCATCTTCACACAATGTTATTTGGTATATTGATTCAATTACAACCTAGCACATGACTAGATGCAAGGATTGGTTTTTCACTTTGAGTGACACACCCACCAATGATCATGTTGCACTAGGTGATGATAGATCGTATGGTGTCAAAGGTATTGGCAACATATCTTTACCCCTTGGTGCACGTAATTATAAAATAATTGATATTTTATACGTCCCTAGATTAACAAAGAATCTATTATCATTTAGTTGTATTTTGGAACATAATTTGAAGATTGAATTTAACTATAAAGGGGGTAATAAAATGTGTTGTATGCAAGTTGTATGTTCTAGCTTGGTTTTTATGGAGAGATAATTAGGTTCTTGTGGAAAATGATATGTCATCAACATGGCTATGGAATAAAAGGCTTAGCCACATCAGTTTTGGATATCTCAACACACTCCATCGGTATGATATGGTGAGAGAATTGTTGTTAGAGTAGGTATTTACCTTAGCTCATGTTCACCTAGGTACTTTATTTACCTTTATTTTATTTATCCTCACCCACTTATGTGTGTGGATATTTATTTTATCTTATTTATATATTAGGATATATTGTCTAGTTGTTAGGTATAGTTATTTCCTTGATATATGGTATTGACTAGATCCTTGATGTCTGGTTCTCACCTAAATCTATGGTCTTGACTAGTTCTTTGATGACTAGTTATTTAATTGATTTATGGCTTGATTTAAGACTTTGACTGGTTCTTAGATTCTTATTCCTTTCCTATATAAGCAAGGCCCATTATCATTGTATTTCATTGAGTTCCATAATAATATATGATATTGCTACACATTTGTTTGCAAAGGTTTATGTAAAGTTATTCTGGCGAATTGTTTTCATCTTATTGATCGTGGTTTTTGATTAGCATATATGTTCTTGGCTTGGTATGAACACTAGGGGTAGGAACATCCATACAGTCTTGACTCTAGTTTACAGTCTTGACCTTGCTCACTTTGGTCCCAAGCTTTCATGTTTCATATTATTCTTTGGGTTAATTAATCCTCCCTTAATCGACCTTTGCAACTTGAATTAACTTTATAAGCATATATAAGAAATTCAAAACTCACCTCATTTAGTAAATAGAGACAACAAGGAAGCAATCTTATGGACTCCCATTGCAAAAGCTAGCACAAAAGGAAACCAAAATTCCGTATACTCTAAAAATAGCTTTGTAATTTCATTATAGAAAGCACTATATACAGGTCTAAATATTACCACTAATGTTTAAGGGACTAATGCTTCCCACATGTTCAAGCATCTCAAAGTCACCCACTCAAGTAGATTACACAATAGAGAAACTCAAGTCAATAATTTTCAAAGAAAGGTTGTCAAATATGATTGCACTACAACTAGATATCATATGATAGGATGAGAATGACATGTGGATTGAGGCATATTCAGAGTAGTGCCAACGTCAGAAGTTCACGGGGGTTCCCACAACCCAACTAATGTTTTTTTACGTGACTTCATCCATAGTTAGGGTTTGAAGGATTGAACAGAGTATTCAAATACCCTCGTAGTGTGATTGAGAGTGAATGACAAACAATGAAAAAGTGAACTAGAAAATCGAAAAACCTAGAAAGTTACACACCAAAATTCCAAGCAGGTGGAAAAAAATATAAAGAGTTCAAGACCATATGGATGTTATTTCCCCCGCTGTACGGTCTTGCACTAGAGATCTTAAACTCAAAATTTAATTTCCCAAGCACTACCAAGTATTGAAACCCCTATTCCATCATCCATATCACCTAGATCAACCCATAATCAATTGTAAATAGATAAGTGCACTAAATTCCATGTATTTGTGAGTTTGTATTGCACTATGTACATTTTTTGCAAATATTAATGTGATATTTTGATATTAAATGGTTAATGTTGGAAGTTAATTAGTCATAATAACCCACTGTAGCTCTTATTTTATTCCTTGTTTGATTATAGTGTAAAAACTTAATCAAACTCAAAAAGGATGAATTTTTTTGGTGAACCTAACGCTTGAATTGAACATGGTGTCTCAAACCCTAGGTGCCTTAGGGTTTAAATTTCTGATTTGCTGTCATAATTGTTCTTCTAGGTTTTATCTTTCTATTTCTGGTGACCATAGTGTCTTCTTCTCATCTTCTACCTATATCACTCTTTAAATTTCTTAAGCATAACCTTACATGTAGGTCGGTACTCTTTGAAATCCTTATCACACTCTCGATTCATCTTGATACACCCCATGACCAGCAAATGTATTTTATTAAGCCACACTTGGTACACTTTGTTAAAGGTGCTAGTTACCATTCCCCCCAAGAGATGGCTGCTTTGACTCAACACAATATCCATCCTCTACCATCTCCTACTTTGGAATCTCTATCTTCTATTATTAATGATCTAGCAATAGAGCCCATTATTCTCTTGATTATATTTGTGATGATGATCTTAGTACACACTTTATTGACAAGGGACATGATGATTATTATTTTAAAATTGATAATGTGACACCACTTAACAATGATTCTTCACCTACTAATTCCATAACACACGATACACTTGTAACACCTTCTCCCACAAATAGTGCTCGAATGAAGTACCCACCTCATGTTTCTCCTCTTTATAATGTCTCTCACATACATGATAATGAAAAAAATACTTATATTACACATTATTCACCTCTTTTGATGGACCATATTGCTACCAATTTACATGATGAACTCTCTCTTGACATGCATTATACTCTTTCCACTATGACTTACTATCATCTAAATGGAGACTGGTCCCTAATGCATACTGCTACACACTTACCTATTGCTAAATATTTGTCTCCTTTAATGGTCACTACATCTACGATACCTATAGTGTTGGGGGAAACTCACATAGTCATTCATAATGTCACCATAGCCTTGTATTTAAAATTTATTTCTTGGAACACCTCTTGATGAAATTATCACAATATTATGCTTATCGATTTCAATATTACACCATTTGATAAAACTTCCCCACAAAAAGTAGCAAAACAATGTGTTTCATTTGATGATGATTCATAATGCTTTTCTCTCACTCACTTTTTAAACTTCTATGCATGAATAATATACCATAGCTAGACCTCATCTTGCTACATCAATGAGGGAAATTAATCCCCCTCTTTCTACATTTATGTTTATGATCTCTCTTATAGTCATATGCGATAGTACCACATGGTTCTAATTCTTCCAATCCCCCCATATTGCACCTATTTCTTATGATGAATCTTGTGTATCTCCCTTCATTTCTTGAGGTTGATACCAATGAGCCTCCTAACACTACATATTTCACACATATCTTGACTCACACATTAATCCTCATGTTTGCACTTACTCATGCCACTTTTGTCAACAATGTCAATGTTCCACCTATTCTAGTTGGTCCCAATGAACACACTGTTATTGTTTATGTCGTTGCAATTAATCCTTATGTAGTTGGGATCTTGGATTCTATAGGGTTATCACCTCACTTTATTTAAACCATTATACGGTAACTCTTTGGTTACCCCCTTTTTCTTTGTATATAGATATGCATGAAAAACCCAAAAATACTGGTATAATCACAAAAATTAAAAACATTCACATATTTTCAAGAACACAAAACTCAAGACCTACTTAATTAACATACATTGTTAGCAATTTGCATGATGTTTATGTATTTTTTCGATAGATAAAATTTTTATTGTTTACACACATGTGTTCATAGGGTATATTGAGCATGATGTAGGACATAAAATTGATAAATGCTTATGGGATCTATCATTTTTCCTTACATGATTTCTTTTGGGGAATCCCTCCACACAAATTGGATGCCATTATTTCAGTATAGTGCCATTTCAATTCCTCACTATGCTTGATTACATGGTGTATTTACTATCTTTTGTACTAACAAGACTAACACATTTCTTGTGTGATATTAACAATTTTTGGTTCCATATGCTCTTTTATGTTACTTGCTATGTCATATTATCACATTATGGTACTGTAATTTTCTATACATGCTTGTTAGTTGTATGTGTAGTTTCTTGTTTGCTACTCTAATAATGGTCTAAGGGCCTTATTTATATTACAACACCATGGGTGTCTCAAGTTTGTGTCATCATGTCTTGTTTGTGTGATATTGCATCTCTTACGTGTAGGCCCAAGGGCCTTGATTGTCTTGTGAAAAAATGGGTGTCCCATGTTTGTAGGCATTGATCCTTTGCATGCCACTGTTTTACTATTATCTTTCCACTTCCATATGCATTATAATTTTTTACTACTACTAGTTATCTTGTTGAAATTGTTGTTACTATTATTATTTTTTCTATTATTTCTCTTATTGGACTCTATGGTCTTCACCATGTGCAAATCCTATTTGCAGGTACATGCTCTTCTTAGTGGCCACCACATCAGTCCTCCATGTGTTTTCTATGTAGATTATTATACTTATGAGACATGGTTACACATCTATTGAGCCACACACTCAAACTCTTCATCATATGTGCCTCAAAAGAGCCTGTACATTCATCTAGGTATACTACAACAAACAAAAAAAAAAAATTGGACTCAGATACAGAAAAAAATAAGAAAAATCTCTTAGAAAAAACATCAAACATAAAAAATCAAAAAAAGAAAGAATGGGGTCAAAAACTTACAATAGTTTCAAGACCGTGCGAATGTCTTTGACCCATTCTTACATTTTTTCCTTGGGGGAAGTCACAAAATGTTTCTCAACAAACTTAAATTTTCACCTACAGGAACAAGTTTTTGGCATAGTTTCAGATTTAGATGACTTAGTTTAGATCAATTTTAGGGGACATGAAAGGTTTCATTCCTTATTTTCTATAGAACTTGGTTTCAATTTCTGTTTTAGGAGTATTGGGGGTATGAGCCTCCTTTATCCAACCATTTTTCAACAAAATTCAATTTTATTCAGGTTCTACTCAGTTGTGTGGCACATGGGGAGAATATGAGGCAAATTCATTCTCTTTTGTACTATGTGTCCTAATTTGTAAATTTGGGCCTAGATCTACATGTAGTAGTGTGGTCCGTGGTGTTATGGAAGGTAGTAAAGTAGCTAAGTTATTTGTAGGCAGTCTTTCCTTTCCTCTTACACCTAAGGGGGAAGATATAAAAGTTATTGAATGACTTTGCCACGCGGTCTTATTCCTTCACAAGGTGCTTCAACTCCTCATTCTTATTCTCTCTCTTTGACATTTGTGTGTTGGATTGCATACAACCAATACTCTGATATGTACTTGGCACAATTGGGTACTGATCACCCCCAATCCTTTGAAAAAATTCAACAATCAAAATCTCCACACACAAGAAAAGAATGGGAAACTCTTCCCTTCACAGAACAAAGAAATGTATTCCTTCCACATTTTGCATCTCTTTGTTCCACTCTTTAAAGTTTCATATTTCATTGACATTGCATCTTTACATTTGAGTGAAAGTTTAATTATTTATCATGGAAAACTTTGTGTTGTAGGTTTCATCATAGAGCATGCCAACACCAATACAACGAGATCTTGTAAAATGAACATCAAGTGAAGACAAAGTGTGTTTAAAAACTTATGTATATTTTCCTTTAAGAATGTTATTTCATTTCATGCTTAAAGGGGGGAGGGGGTGAATGTAGACAATCGAATTTGGTAATTTTACTCTTTGAAACTGTTGTTCTTGACATAAATTTCTTTCTCAAACAAACACACTTAACCTATTCTAATCTGATACATATTTAGGTCTCTTGTGTATCTTACTTTCTCTTACACTCTCATTTGTTCACTATTTCTAAGAATTGAATGCATGAAACATAGTGAAACTCCACTTGTTAGCTTCTAAACTTCACATTTCAGATTGGCACTCTTAGGTAAAAAATGTACAATAGGGACATGAACAGTTATATGGTTCTGACCCTATTATTTGATCTTGAACTTGCTCACTTTGGCCCCAAATTTCCTATTACAGAGTATTATTTGGGTCACTTACTTCTTCTAAGTCATCATTTCGAACTTAAATCACCTTCATAAGCATATATAAACAAGTGAAACTCACCTTAATTGAGATCCCAACATTGTTATGGATTTCCATTGTAAAAGATAACAAAAAAGACACCCAAATATCCCTAAAATTTGAAAAAACCTCTTCACATTCATTAGGGAAACACTATCTATAGGTCTGAAGCTTCCCACTAGGTCTAGAGATCTAATTCCCACATTTACAAGCACTTAAAGTCACCCACTCAAGTATATTGCGCAAGAGATAAATCAAGTCAAACATTGTCGAAGAAAGGATGTTAAATTTTATTTCACTAAAGCTATATATCACATCCTAGGTGGAGAAATATGCGTGGTTTGAGGCATCTTCCGAGTAGTTCCAATGTCAATGGTGCATGGGGTGCCCATAACCCAACTAATTTTTTCTTTGTAGGACTTCATCCATGGTTAGGGTTTGAAGGATTGAGTATAATATTAAGAGACCCTCACAATATGATCAAGATTGACCAACATAAATAAAAAAGTGAATCAGATAAGAAACAAACCTAGAAAGTCACAAACCATAGTTCTGAGTAGGTGTAAAATCATAATAATAGGTCAAGACCTTACAAACATTCCTGCAACTACTATATGGTCATGCCCTAAGATATATTCAGCTCAAAGTTTCAGTTTTGAAGCACTGGTAGGTCTAGAAACTCCTGTTCCAACATCTAGATCACCTAAATCAACCCAAAATGACCTGAAATAGCTAAGTGCACTCAATCCCATGTATTTGTGAGTTTGTATTTCATTTTTTACATTTTTTGCAAGTATTAATGCGTTATTATGATATTGAATGGTTAATGTTGGAGGTTAATTACTTAGAATAACATTCTTCAAAACTCGTGGAATTCATCAGCAAATGGCTCCTTCACATACACCACAGCAAAATGGTATTTTTGAATGGAGAAATCATACTATTATGGACATGGTGCAGTGTATGATAAAATATTTTATCTTGATGAAGACATATTAGGTTGAAGCAGTCAAAATGGAAATATACCTACTGAATGGAGTTCTTACTCTTACTCTTGATGGGGCAACACCATAAGACTATTGGTCAAGGTGAGATCCATCTATTACAAGTCTCAAAAATTTTGGATGCAAAGTAAACATGCTTATTCCAAAGAAGAAGAGAACAAAACGTTGAAAAGTATATCTTCTTAGTATATAGTGAAGAAGATATCCACTATAGACTAATGAATTTTAAAACCATAAGAGTTAACACAAGTAGGGATGTTGAGTTTTTAGAGAATAAATAAGTTGAGGGTCCTTCCAAGATCTCACTTGACGATCAAATAAATCTTGTTATGAAAACAAATGATTATCTCCCCTCTGATGAATATAATGATGATTGGGATGATGGTGATGATTTGACATGACCACCACCCATGAGAATGGATAAGCATATGCCTAAATGGTATACTAACATGATATGAGATGCCAAATTGGATGGTCTTCCAAATACATCCACACCTAGACCAAAAACTCACAGGAAGACTTGTTATGACGTAAATTTTTCCTTAATGAGTATTGTTTTTGAATTTTTTGAGCCTTGTTTAGTTCAACAAGCCCTATAGTCAAACCTTATAAAGATTCCAATGATGATGAATATCAGTATGTGATGAAAAATAATACATGGCCGCTTGTTGACCTTCTACCAAGGAAGAAATCCATCACATATAGATGGATTTTAAAAATGAAGTAAAAAACAAATGACAGTATTGAAAAAAACAAGGAAATGTTGGTAGTGAAGGGGTATGCTTAGACATAAGTCATTGACTATGAGGATACATTTACTCCCACAACTAAGATAAAAACCATCAAGATGATTTTTTCTATAGCTGCACATTTTGGTTAGAAAGTCCACCAAATGGTTGTAAAAAGTTTCTTTCTCAATGGATATTTACAGGAAGAATTCTACAAGACTCAACCATAAGGTTTTTTTGTACCTAAAAAATAAAAAAAGGTATGTAGATTCACAAAATATTTTTATGGTATCAAACAAGATCCCTGAGCTTAGTATATTAAGATAGATGAATATCTCATTCATCATGGATTCTAGAGGAATCCTTATGTCCCAAATCTCTACCTTAAAAATTAAGGAGGAGATTTTGATTGCTATTTTTTATGTCAATGATCTTGTCATCACTTCTTGTTCAGTGAAGATAATTTATGTTATCAAGAAAGATCTTAATTAATCATTCAGCATGATTGATCTCATGATATTGTACTATTGTCTTGGCTTAGAAGTATGGAAACATGAGAACTACATTTTCGTATCTCAAATGAAATATTCTAATACCATAATCAAGAAGTTTTTGGATGATGGAATTTAATCCAATTTCCACACCTATGGAGATAAGACTTTAGTTATCTCGTACAGAACCATCACCAAAAGTGTATGCAACTCTCTATTGATAATTAATTAGGAGTCTTATTTACTTGACTTACACTAGGACAAACATTGGTTATGTTGTCATCTATCTTTTACATTTCATGTAGGAACCAAATACATGTCGATGGAAATTATAAAAGTGGATCTAAAGTTACACCATAATAATTATGGACCTTGGCCTAAAATATAAGAAGAATGATCAGATGTTGTTAATATGATATTTGGAATTAGATCATGCAAGAAATATTGATGACAAAAAAAACACTTTTAGATATGTAATTTTTTGGGATTTGGTCTGATATCATGGGCTAACAAAAAAAAATTATTTCTTGATGTTCCATAGAAGTTGAGTATCACGCTAGAGGAGGATATTTCTGTGAAGCGATATGGCTATGTCACATACTTGAGGGAATATGACTACCATAAGAGAAAGCTACCATATTATATGTTGACATTGAGTGTGTTCTAAAACTTGTTCATAATCCAATGTTTCATGAGAGGACGAAGCACATTGAGGTACATGTATATTTCATACGCGAACATCTTCTATAACACAATATACAACTTCAATTTTTACCGAAACAAAAACAATGTGCATATATTTTCACAAAGTCACTTACATGGGACAAATTTGAGGCATTTGGAGAATTTATCTCCTATTCACTTAAGACCACAATGAATTAAGGGGGGAAATGTTAGGTAAATAGTTAATTCATCATTATAGTTCTCTATTTGGTTTTTCTACTAGGCTAATATAGTGAATTTTGTTTTTCTTATTAACAATATATTTCCATTCCCATATAGTTTTGTTACATGGTTGTTGGGTTGTTTATACTTGTGAAACTATTTATATGATTTTACAAATATACATTGGAACACATTTTTTGTTTATAATCTGGGATTTTTTTCCATATCAATAAAATGGTTCAAGGTTCTTTCTCACACACAAATGATACTTCTAAATTATACTTAGTTAGACCACTATTAGTGTTGACGTGCAAGGGAAAAAGTAGTGGAAGGGTACTCTATAGTATCATTTACTCTTGCATGAGAACAAGGAGAAATACATGGAGTTTGAGTCCCATATTTAGGAAATGTAGTCTAGTGCTTTCTCATAATCAATGAAGAGGTTTGTAACCAAGGATAATCCAAATCAATCACACACCTCATTTTATCATCTAATGTCTATTGAGTGTCAATACATAAATCTAGGGTTTGATCATTATAAGATCATGCACAAATATTCTCGAATAAGTGAAATTATAGGAAGCCTTTAAATATGAAGATAAATACCCCACATTGATGAATCACAAAATGGCACTAAACACTAGAGTGCATTTGGATAGAATAATTTCACTCTAGTGTTTGAATGTGATGCTAGTGTCTAGGATGATTTCATTACTATTTCAAAGATGAAGCATCTTCAACTTTATCACATTCTATTTGATCTAGTTTCATTTTTAGATAAACTTGTGAAGCAACATAAAATTAAAGTATAGTCATATTCTTATGTTTTAATATATTTAACATGTGTCGTATTTGAATGAAACTTCTTCATATCATGTAACATTTACTATCATATTTGAATGGTTAGATTTTTTATTTATTAATCTTATTACCCATTATTTTTTGACATATCGATCCTAATCAAAGTAAAATATATATTTTTTCATTTGGGTGTAATCAAGTACCTAGAGTAGATAGAATAGACAATATTGTAGAGAGGATACATCATATAACATACATGTTCGTAGAGCGTATAACATACAAGTTCCTAGACTAGGAAGGTCCATGGAAGAGGATGTGTTAGTATCATCCACTACAATGATGTTAAATACCCAAAAGAATATTATGGTTTTTGAGAAAATTTAAAGAAAATTTTTGGTACTACTGATTAAATTTAGAAATCTAAAACTCTAGGGGTGAGGAACAAATCCACATGTTACGTGTACAAAATAATAAGCAAGGTCACCAAAATGCAATCACATACAACTTACTCATTAGGGGCATCTATTGAAATCTTATATCATTGATAAGAAGCATGCTCTAAGAAGAAATTTTGTACCTTTTCATTGAATCATCATGTCATTAGAGCACTATATAAAGCTACAAGTATAAATGCATCTCATTTTACTTCTCTAGATTACTTTCATGCATTATAATTAAAGTCAAAGATCATCATGTTTTGGAGGCCTTATTGTGTTCTTTCCAAAAACCATTATTTATGCACATTTGGAACATCCAATGAGAGGGAGAAGTAAAAATCCCTAAGGCTATTTCTAGGTAGTGTTATGTAGGTAGTGCTCAACACTCGGGGAATCACCAATGTCAAGTTTGGCCAAATCAAACCAACCCATTTTTAGAGGCCATAAAGAAAAGAGCTAGCATTTTTGCAAATGGCAATCCATTTGTAGGTACAAAAGTGAGATCATTAGAATATGATCACATATTCCATATGTAGGGACATGAGTGCACCAATTTTTAGAACTGAGTTGTGGATCAAAACAAAAAAGGAAAAAATCGACCATAAGAGGATTCAAACATCAAGCATTTTTGTCTATCTCAAGAAATCTTGTCATGCAATAATTTCCAAATCACCATAATATAAATGAACATTGAAAACACTCTGCACAACCCATTTCCATAATTTCATATCTATGCCACAGTTTCATAGTATGTGAAATGGTGTTATATTTCTAAACCTAACCCTAGTTCACTTCATATATATTCCAACTGTAGTGTTTGATTCTATTTTATCAACACATGATTTAGAATTTTATATTTATTGTATCCATATTCTAAATTATCATTCAACATTGAAGCAAGTTATCTTAATTAGATTAACACTAGTTTTGGTATCACATAAGGCTTGTTAAAATTTATTATCAAAAGTAGTCTTAATCTAATTAAGATGAATTACTTCAGTATAAATGATGTTTTAAAATATAAATATAGTAAACATAGTAAATACATAAAATATAAATCATTTGTCAATAAAATATGACTTTACAATGTATTTGAAAGCTAATTGAAGTGAGCCAGGGTTATGGTTATAATGGTGACACCATTTTCCTAATTATATAAGTGTGAAAAATATATGAAACTATGGAAATGGGATGTGCAAAGTATCTTCAATGTGCTTATAAATCGTAGTGACCTGAAAAATAAATGTGGAACAAGATCACCTGAGCCAAATAGAAACGCTCTATATTTTTTTCTCCTATGACCAATTTTATCCACTGGAATTTTGACTTGCAACTCAATTTTGGCACCAAGCCCATATGTTTCCTTGGATTTGGAGTCTTTAATCAAAATATGGATATCACACTAAATTATACTTGCAAATGGACTCATCTTTATAGAAACACTAAAGGTGCCTTCCAAAGGGGATTGTGACCTCTTATGGCTGACATATATTGTAAACATCGATGACCTCCTTCGCAATGTATGTCGACGTTCATTACGGCAGAATGCTCAGCGTGGATTATGTAGAAAGTTGTAGGTAATATATTGTATGCCCTAAATGTGGGTGGGAAACTCAGGGAAATAGTACGCTGACGTGTGTGCCTTCATACTAACGGAAATTGCTGATGTGTGCATTGTCATGTATGGTACCTACGGTGGAGTGATCTACGTGGGCCAAGTGTTGAATGACACGGTGTGAGTGGATTTAGAATCTGACGTTAAATTCTTGCTATGGTCGAAATTCCATTGACAACTAGGATTGGTTTACTAAATTAAATTAGGTTTGGAAATGGGCATTTTTAAAATTACATTTATTTTTTTACGCCGAAGGTGTTCCCCCTATGGTAAAGGACCTCCAGACATTTCTGCAACGATGTTAAATTTGACGTTTGTTTGGACATTTTTCAAGGCGTTTAAAATTGACGTCCATTTTGACGGTTTTCCCATTTTCCTAATTTATTATAGGGCTTATGAGAAAGATCAGGCAGTTGTGTTGATGTAGGTATTCAACCAAGGCAATCTAGAAGAAGGATTTGGAGTCTGCAGATTAAATCTCAAGGCCTTCAGAAGTAGTCTAGTGCGGGAGAGCAATTGTGAAGATCTCGTGTGGGATTCAATAGTTTAATAACAATGTGCTTTGATGGAAGTAGGATATGCACAAAATGGGATTCTTGGAAAATCCTTCGAGATTGTTAAGCAAATGGATATGCGCAAAGTCTTCACATTAACTGCGCTCCAGCCCAAAATGGAGTTACCATAATGGTAGGACCGAACAGAGGTCGCATGGCTCTGGCCACTCAATTATCTGTTGCCTTCAATTTCAATAGCAAAATCACCCTGTCTCCCATCAAGCAGACCTTACACTTGGCTAATTAACAATCCATCTTGCAAACTGGGCATGTTTGAGTATCATCTGTATGTTGTTTATATAGGATTTTTTATAGCAATTCAGAGCTACGGTGGTTCGAAACACTAAGCGCTATTTACTCTCCAGTCAAAATCAAAATATTTTGTCCAGAGAAATCTCTATGTGCATAGGTTTTATCTCTATCAAATCTCATGAGATTCAATGCATCTCATATCAAATAGGGAAAGAAGGTCAAAGATTTGCAATCACTAATTTTTCTAAGCCAACAAGATGTGTTTCACAGCATGAGACAAAGTTAACAGCCATTCTTGGGAATGAATTCCCATAGTAAATGCCTTTCAGCTAAATAACCCTAATTTTCCCCAACATCCAATCAAGCAGAAACCCTCTTATTGGATATCCACTTTATCTCCACTTTATTACAGAATTGGAGTATGTCAAAATTCATTATATCAACAAAGAGAACCCACCTTACTGTACATTACAGCCATAGGAGTTTTAGAAGAGACTACATAATGTAAGACATCTAATAACATACAATAAACAAAAAACATCGATTCCAACCATTAAGAACAATCCCTCTTGCAGTTACACTGCTAAAACTCCTGCAATGTTGCCTTTTCAGTCAAGGCTAGAAATAACTCATTGGATTGGAGACCTTCTCAAGTCAAATTGCTCCCATGGCTATTCCCTTCAGGAATGACTTAAATCATAGTGAAGATTGATGAAAGAATTTGCTTGTTTCAAAAGTAATAAGTGAAAACACTAACATCAAAATTACATATTCTTATATAGTTGTTTATAGCATACTATCAGTTCAGATGGGCAACCTCCTAAAGTAGTTTACATGAATCGAAGGAATTCAATACCAAAATTTGGGATGGCGCATTTGATACAGACCTGCAAGAACTGCAACTACTTGGAAGGGAGTAACATATTGGAAAACTCCCTTTTGGGATGATATGAACTAGAGGTTCTTATAGAGAATTGTTGCATGGAGTCTGAGCTTCCTTGTTTGGCTGAGCAATTTTGTGAATCTTTGCATAAATTGTTTGGATTCTTGTTCAACAATGAAGATGCTTTTCTAGGTTTGATGTTCACAATAGGTGATCAGAGTATCTAACCATTTGACTGCCAAAGATGGGAATAGGTTATCAAAGAGAGGAATTCAGGCTTATCTCATGGATTTTCCTTTGTAGATTTTCCTACTATTGTAAGTTACTTTTTGTGTTGTTTATGTCCTTAGCTGAAATGTACATTCTTTTACATAGTGCAGATGCTAAGTTATATTTGTTTCAATGTGACAAGAGGCAACCCATTAGAATAAGAGTAGCCATGTGGGAAAGATAACAGTTGGTAAAGAGATTCAAGTTTGCAGACATTGCTCCTATCTCCCCTCCAACTAACCATGGAGTTTATGTAGAATGATTCGTACGAGGAAAATGTTAATGTTTTCAAATGATTTGCATCACTTGTCTACTTTTGCATCCTTGTGATAGCTGCGATGATGGTTTCAACTTCCTGAGAAATTATAAAATTAAGGACATTATAATGTTAGTCTGGAGTTTCTGCTAAATAGATTCACTTTTTATGGATCACGGTAGCAAGTCAACTGGAGGTTTAGGTGCACCTCAAGCAAGACAAGTAGATTTTGCAAATGGATCAACTCAAGGAAACTCAAGAGATGAAAATAACAAATTTGATTGGATGTGTACTGTATGTGGATGTGTCAACTTTTCTCGCCAAATGTCATGTTTCCAGGTTAGCTTGAGATTGAAGTTATGGTCTATGCATGTGCTTTGCAAGTGCTTTTATATATTCGTGATTATCTTAACTGTGATTGTGTAATTTTGCTTTACAATCTCGACTTCCAAATTTCTATGTTTTTTCAATTTCTAAAATCATTGCAGTTGGATTGTTAGCTTGTTTCATATGAGCAATGTAAGTGCATTTTTTTATGCTGGTAATGTAAAATTTTAGACCTCACTATTTGGTTGAGATAATCGATTGAATAACAACATGTTTGTTTTAAATTTGTTATAGGTCTACTTAATAAGCTTCCAATGTTAATTGAAGTAATTACAAGCCATAAAGAATTTGCTTTCATTTTAATTGATAATAACTTAAAGATGGTAATAACAATGTTAAAGCAACAAGGTCTAATATTTTTTGCTCATCACTTCTATAATTTACTGCTCTTTTCATCATGATTTAAGGTCCTTGACATGTAAGCACCATCTTCTCGTTCTTTGCTTCTTGCAAAGTTTTTTTGGTCTTGATCCATTTAAGCTTGAGCAGCTTGCTTACTAATTTAGATATATACATTAACTACCTTGTGCATGATCTGATGTGGGCCTATGGTGGGCCTTGTAGAATGGTTTATAATGACTTAATATGTTATGTACATTGTAAATATGAGTAATACACCCATTTTTTCTCATGCACAAAACCTTTAGACTGATTCTATTAAACATCTTGTCATTATAACTTTTTTTCATAATTGTCTCTTATATTCTCTTTCCATAACTGACAGTGCAATGAAGGCCGAACTGAAGAGGCTACCCCTGCAGATGCAATTGCTTCCAACACACCAACAACAAAGAAAACATATGAGCCTGGTATTTGCATTATATTATTTTTATGGATATAACTTGTGATATAGTGGTATGATTGTGGATTTTGGTTTCATAAATCTGATGAAAGGGGGTTATTTTATAGCACAAACTCATGTATTAGTTGTTCGAAGACTAGATGAACACATTGATGAAGAAATGTTACACTACGAGTTTTCTAAACATTCTCCAATCAAGGTAAAAGGTGGTATTTATTGAATAAATTATCCATAATCTACACATTGTATGGCTGGTAATAGTCCTAGCCATTTGAATGTGTGCCAAGTACAGCCTGATTATTTTGCTTTGTCATAGTCTATCCAAAATGAAGTAATTTTATCTTATTACATGCTACCTCGTTCGCTCATGTTTCACGGGGTTTTACATTTATAAACTTCCATTTGGTACATTAAATTCTTGTACATTTTTATCCATAGAAAATGACATGTTTAGTTTCTTGTTTAGCTATATTTTATCGTCATGATCTCAGTGTTGGGTTTTAATAATTTGAAATATGTCTTTCAAGTAGAAGAGGAGACCAAGGCTTTGGAGGATACCAATGGAACGGTTCTTGAAAAGAATGGGAAAGTCTTGAGAGTCCAATATGCAAAGAACATTTTTGGACCAGTAGCAGAACCATACTTGATAACAAAATGAAAATATGTGCTTCCTCTTATATTCTGGTGGATCAACATCTTATTCCAATAGGGACCGTTATGCTTGTAAAAGAACACCCTATGATTTTAATAAAGAGACCACTGTTGAAAGCATAATAAATAATGTGCCTGGAGGATATGATATAAATATGGCTCTGGACCCTCTAAAGAAGAACCGTTGTCTGAGACATGCAGTTAGATTGAAGCATGATTTCAGTGGTAGGACTCAAAATTTTTGTTCTGTTATGCAAACAACAAAAAATCATGCTTATTACAAATATATGGGTTGATGCAGGCCTTGTGAATGGTGCCACAGGAACAATCACCGACATTGTCTACGACGCATCAATGCAACCACCAGAATTACCTTTATTTGTTGTTGTAAAATTTGATAGATACGACGGCCCATGTTGGGATCCCTCCCACCCATTACATATTCCCATACCCCTTATTTCGAGAGGGAATCGAAGACAGTTTCTGATTAAAAAGGCCTCGGGATTAACTATCCACAAGTCGCAAGGACTTAATTTACACAGAGCAATCGTCACCATTGGAACCATTGAAAGGCAGGGTCTAACATTCACAACTTTCTCCAGAGTTCCCTCGCTTACAAATCTCCACATTTCACGTGCTTTTTCATTCAAGAGATACTCAAATATAGCGCACGCACCAACACTCGGAGCAAGAAGAAAGGAGGAAGCAAGACTACTATCACTCAACCCATAGTAAATACTACCCTCTGCTTTGATAGCACCTCTACTACTACTATACTCAACACTTCTTGTATCCAAAACAACACTTCCATTCAAGGGGTATCAAATGTAATCATGTTTATTGAAACTGAAATCGCCCACAAAAGGCTACCATTCATAATATAAATATTGCAAATGTATACATGTCTCATTATGTGTATGTAGATCTTCATTTATTTGATGTTTTGAAATATGATATGCAACTTTAAATGTACAAATCTGTAACATAATTAAATATACACATACAACATTTCAATGCAATGTTTCAACTAACTTCCTACACTACAACTATCAATCACACACATTATCAACCATACAATAAATGTTTTTCCAACAAAACACCAACCAAACAACCGATGCACAACTAACACAATAAACCCGAATTAAATTTATACAACATCAACTATAAAATTAATCAACTATTGAAAGTGGTATCAAATGTGTTCATGTACGAATTTATAACAAGTTTGAAATGTATAAACAACCTTAAAATTAAGTGGCCCATCTATATTTCTACACTTACAAAATCAATCAAACCCCTTATCAACATCAATTACAAAAGTAATAACTATACCTCTAAATCAAATAACATATACCGTTTGGCATTCACATTGCATGAAACACATGCGATTGCTAGTTTTGAGGTATAAACAGTAAATGGTGGGTAAAACTATTGAATACAAATGTGTTAAAAGGATTTTTTTAATGTTTGGATATATTTAAATAAATATTTTGTTTTTAGTCGTAAATAAATATTCAAAATTTTGAAATTGTTAGCTCTCCCACTTTTATTTAAAATATCACTATCAATTTGTAGTTTATTTATATGTTAGGTATATCAATATTTTAAACTTATATAAATTACAAACGGTAAAATATTTTAAACTTTGCCCCCTACCATTAAAAAGGCGTGTGAGTGCTCAAACAAAAGTGAAGATATACAAGTAATTTACTTTGTCATAGTATTAAGGAGATTGCGGATAAATTACCAAGGGAATACAGATGGAGCTCCCCCGCCTCTTAATATGCACCATCACAATCTCTTTTACCTTGCTCTTCGTCTTCATTGTGAATTTTGTTCATTTCATTAGAATGCACAACTTCACTACAACACCCACCTCCAATATTTCATTCCTTGCTCAGACGGCAAGTACCTGCAATGAAACCAAAGGATCCACATCCCTATCTCAGTAGGGAATTGCGAGACTCTAAATATTTTCTTTGAGACTCCAGGGATTCTCATGGTGTGGTTGGAAATAGAAGCCCTTCCTTATGCACATCCGCACAAGACATTGACAAGACAAATTATCCTCTCATATGTGTTTCTTCTCTCCGACATCTGCTCGGGAAGAAATTCGATCAAAACGGGAATGGATCCTACCTCAATGGCTTTGATTATGATATACATGTTGTTGGAAGTCATGGCGGTTAATACTTGCAGGGAGGACATGGTTGAGTGGTGGCTCACCTCCTCCATCAAAAGTTCCAGGAGTCCTTCAATTATGTAAATTATTTTTAAAAAAAACTTTTGCTAACATTTAGATATAAAAAATATGTTTCAGTTCTTGAATGGCGAGGATTTTGATATTAAAGATGGATTTAATTATTTGGGTCCTTCATTGGCCACCAAAAATAGAAGATTTTTTTCTGATGCTTAAAGATTAAAAATATTTTAATGAACATTATGGATGTAACTACCTATTATGTGTCCCTTAAAAATCTTCATCGTGTGTAATTAATTATAATTTGTAATAAATTTAAAATACTTTTTTATTCATCACTAGAAAATGTATATCAAGGAATTATATTCATAATCATTGATGTCATATATTTCTTTGCCGCCGTCTATCTCTGTGTCACCTCTCTATGGGGTTGCATTTACATTCAAGATGCCTTACATTTAAAACGTTTTTATTTATATATGCCTCCTACATTTTACCTTTTTCCAACACATACATTACACGATACTCTTTTATGGATTTATTAGAAGTCATTACATTACTTACTGAGGGGTTGGTGATGATGAACCTTTATGTCTTTATATAGGGAAGCTTCCCACTTATCTTAATTTAGAAAATTGTCTTTGTAAATTAAAGAGCTATTTGTAATGAATAATAAAAAGATTGATGGATAAAATACTACCTTTTGTTCATAAGACCCACCAAGGGCCTCAACTACCGATGATTGTTTGTACTTCACCTATTCTTTTGTAATTAATTGAGCTTAAAAACATTGTTGGGCTATAGAGTACTATAATAAGCAAGAAGTGCAGTTGGGTTTCCAACCTAGAGTCTATAGGATTTTCTTTCTTTTTAGTTTCTCTTCTTTATCTGCAAAGGGAAATCGCACTAATAATGTGAACGAAGTCGAGATGATAAAGTGGTGCGTAGATAGAACAATCTAAGATATTTAATGTTTGTGACTCTTACTCCTAAAGCTCGTCCCCTACATCAATATAAATTCCCCTCCTTATACCGAATTGCAAGACTCTAAATATTTTCTTTAAGACTCCAGGGATGTACATGGTGTGGTCGGAAATGGAAGCCCTTCCTTCTGCACATTTGCACAAAACATTGATAGGACAAAACCTCCTCTCGTAGGTGTTTCTTCACTCTAATGTCTGCTCGGGAAGTAATTCGATCAAAACGGGAATGGGCCCTGCCTTAATGGCTTTGATTATGATATACATGTTGTTGGAGGTCATTGTGGTTAATACTTGCAAGGTGGCCATGGTTGAGTGGTGGCTCACTTCCTCCGTCAAAATTTCTCAGAGTCCTTCGATTATGCAAATTAATTTTAAAAAAACATTTGCTAACATTTAGCTATACAAAATATGTGTTAGCTCTTAAATGGCGAGGATTTTGATATTAAACATAGATTTAATTATTTGGGTCCGCCACCAAAAAATAGAAGATTTTTTTCTTCTTATGCTTAAAGATTACAAATATTTTAACAAACATTGTGGATGTACTAACTATTATGTGTCCCTTAAAAATCTTCATCGTGTGCAATTAATTATTATCTGTAATAAATTTAAAATACTTTTTTATTCATCACTAGAAAATGCATATCAAGGAATTAGATTCATAATCATTGATGTTATATATTTCTTTGTCATCGTCTATCTTTGTGTCACCTCTCTATGGGGCTGCATTTACATTCAAGATGCCTGAAATTCAAAACTTTTTTATTAAATATGTGTTAGCTCTTAAATGGCGAGGATTTTGATATTAAACATAGATTTAATTATTTGGGTCCGCCACCAAAAAATAGAAGATTTTTTTCTTCTTATGCTTAAAGATTACAAATATTTTAACGAACATTGTGGATGTACTAACTATTATGTGTCCCTTAAAAATCTTCATCGTGTGCAATTAATTATTATCTGTAATAAATTTAAAATACTTTTTTATTCATCACTAGAAAATGCATATCAAGGAATTAGATTCATAATCATTGATGTTATATATTTCTTTGTCATCGTCTATCTTTGTGTCACCTCTCTATGGGGCTGCATTTACATTCAAGATGCCTGAAATTCAAAACTTTTTTATTTATATATGTCTGCTACATTTTACCTTTTTCTAACACATACATTACACAGCTCTTTAATGGTTTTATTAGAATTCATTCCATTACTTACTGAGGGGTTGGTAACGATGAATCTTAATGTCTTTATATAAGGAAGCTTCCCACTTATCTTAATTTAGAAAAATTGTTCTTGTAAATCAAAGAGCTATTTGCAGTGAACAATAAAAAGATTGATGGATAAAATACTACGTTCTGTTCATAAGACCCACCAAGGGCCTTAACTACCAATGATAGTTTGCACTTCGCCTATTTTTTGTAATTAATCGAACTTAAAAACATTGTTGGGCTATAGAGTACTATAATAGGCAAGAAGTGTAGTTGGGTTTCCAATCTAGAGTCTATAGGATTTTCTTGCTTTTTAGTTTCTCTTCTTTATCTGCAAAGGGAACTCACACTAATAATGTGAATGAAATCAAGATGATAAAGTGGTGCACAGATATAACAATCTAAGATGTTTAATGTTTGCAACTCTCGCTCATGTGGCTCGTCCCCTACATCAATATAAATTCCCCTCCTTATCCCTTTAGGTATCCTCATCGCACATTCCTTGTGTGATTGCTAGTAATTAGTCCCTTACCACAACTAGGTATAAGTACAACATTAAATGTCCCTTACCAAAAATAGGTTGCTTCACGAATTATATACTTTCATACTGAATATTATTTACCTCTTAATGTTGTCACCCATATATATTAATATAGTTTTATCTCTATGTTTATTTGATTGATTTAAAAAAACACTTTGTAACATTATTACAATTTTTATTATAAATTATTATCCTAGAAACGATTGTTCAAATATGTATATTAAAAAATAATAAAGATGTTTTTTTAATTCCCATTCGACATATGAATTAAGAAAAGAAAACTCTAAAACCAAAAATGTATACTTAATTAATTATCTTCACAAAAATAAATAGAACATCGTATTCCATGAGAGTCCTCTCAAAAGAAAAAGGTCAAAATTATGTGTCCACTCCACTTGGCATAGAAAAATTAATCCCTTTTTAAGGCCCATATCTACGGAAAGAAAAAATAAGAGGAAGAAAACAGCCAAAGGTGATAAGAAATCGTCCTCTTTTTGTTTTTAATATTTATCCCCAAAGCACATAAAACAAGTGAGTGTGCCACTTGAATTTGGGAACATGCTCATATCTTCCATGCATACCTCACACATGGCCACCTTGTCTCATAAAACCTACCTACCTCGCTCCAATATTAAAATGGCACAGAGTACATGTGCATGTGCACGTGCGCGTGCGCGTGCGTACACACATATATAATTTTTTAAATATTAGAGGAGAAAAAAAATGAAAAGTATAATATCAATTAAATTATAGTTATATTGGATGAAATTCTATAATATAAAAGTAATATAAGTAGTAAAATAAAAAAATATCATCAAACTAAATTAAAAGACAAGGCCACTTCAAATTCTATTAAATTTGTTTGGTATTTAATCTTGTATCTTTTCTTACGAGTATTTATGAGGAATTGTACCTTTGTGAATGGCATAACAATATGTCATTCACCATTACCTGTACAATTTCAACTATTAATTTAACCAAATAAGTATGCAATATATATAATTTGTAATAATTTTTAACAAGTTATATCCCAATCGATTTGAGCATCTACCTGTTCAAAAGAGGTTTCATGTTATAAATATAAGTGTTATAAAAAAAAACCCAACCATGTGGGCGATACTAAAAAGGTCAATACAAGTTATGATGGCATACAATATACTAACAGTTACATTTTAGGTGCAAGAATGCCAGGTGGGATGTAAATGTAATGTTTATATGGAAATACAATGTCATGTAGCAGGTGATACAAAACTTCTAAGGCAACATTTGCATCTATTTATTCTTGGGATGGGGTTGGATGAAGACTAGTTGTGATGGGGATAGATGAATACCAATGAGAATGGAAGGATGCAACAAAGCTTAAAAATCCTAAGAAAAGGCAAACTTGGTATACATATAACTACATGTTTTAGAGATGGGGAGGAACGACTTTTGAATGCAAGTGCACTTCGTCTTTTGAATGCAAGCATCACTCTTCGTCCTGTCATGCAAATACTTGCAAAGCTTTGGACATGTTTGTAGCCCTCGAATGTAAATACAAAAGAGACATGCAAGTTCATCAATGATTGCAATCGTGAGAATGCGGAAAATTTGATAGCTTTAAATATTTTTAATAAGATGTACATCAGATAGATAGGAATGTACAAGGGACATTAACTCTCGACACAACCAATCAAAAAAATTGTTCTAACAGTTGCAGAAGCAAAAATACTAGTCTCATATTTACATAATTGAATCTTCACTGTTGTTCAAAGATTTAGAAGACAAATCATGGGTACACATATTCATTGCCCCAAGAACTATAAATATTGTTTTAAACAAACATTATATAGATATATAAACGTTTATATTATTATGTGTTTTACTATAAACATTGAATTAAGATAACAACAAAAAAGAATTGTAATCATAATAAAAATAGAAAATACTTCAGGACATAGTCATGATAGTGGATGATTTGTGGTTTACATCATTCTTTTTACAATCTACTTCGTCTCTTCTATACTAAACCTGCAACATTGAATGCTAATAAAATAAAAATATGATTGTAAATATTTGTATGAATTTGGGTGCATCTAAAACTATATTGAGATAGATTCAATAAAATTTTGTCATTTTAAGCAAAACCCAAACTAAGAAGAAAATATTGCTTGTATTTTGTTATACATAATTGAAATCCATGAATCACATACATTTCTATTGAGGTAGATGTTATCTAAATATTGTTGGAGAGTACACTGGAATTTGTTAATTCCACCATCGACCAACCATCCCCCAATATCCACATTGTTAAACATTAAAATGATTTTTTTAATTGAAAATCTCGTTATCAATATTGTAAATATAATATATGAATGTAAATATGAAAGAAAGAGATCTTGTTCAGAGATCAGAGGCAAAAAACAAAAATAAAACATATTATCAATTGATTACTATATTATGAGGCAGGTGTTCATGAGATCAAGACCCTTGAGGTGAATAACTTAAGGCGATATGCAACTCAATTTAATAAATATTTTAGGGTTTATTTCCATAAACTATAAACACACACATCCAAATACCTATAACTAGTTCTAATTTTTTAGCCAAAATCCAGCTCCACATCCATTTCTTCCATGAGTACCCATACCCTACTTCCCATGCTTTAAGGTCACTAACTCTACAAATTGCAATGTAAAGTGGCTTCACACATAAAAAGGCATATCTAAAGTGCTAAGGTAGATGTTTGAATGGTCTCCATAATGTTGTGACAAATCCTTTCATACACCCTTTAAGCATTCATTCCATAACATGCCCATGCCTAATTTACTTTGATGTATTTCCTAAATTCTCCATAGTCTTTCAGTGAATAGTTATTTTTTACTGAGGCCTCTTCTTCTTAATCTAATTGTGTCTAGTTGGACCTTAGCAAGAGGAACACTAGTATGGGCTAAAAGGGGTTATATTGAAGACAAGAAAAATAAATATTTAATGTTAAGAATAAAAGTGAACTCCTCATGACATTACATACTTGACTTCAATTGTTGGAATGCCTCGTGATGTAATTATATCATGTTAAAAACTCAATAAAATGTATTGATATAGAAGCTCAAAAAGCACCATAATCTAGAGCTTATTAAACCATAAAACTATATTAACATCGAAACCATGAAAGGAAATATGTTCATACCAAAATCATGAATCAAACATGTATTTGGTAGATGATATTGTTCATAAACAAATTATGGTTTTTAATTTGTTATTTCCATCAATGGAGATCTCAAACAACTCCTCCTCCATCTCACAGGGTAGGTTTCTATATTGTATTATTTGAGATAATTTCGTTGCACTCTAGTATATTAGTGGGTAATGAGATTGTAAAATTTATATCATTGTTTAAAATATAAATATAATTAAATGTACACATAATAATCATACAAAATAAATAATTGTAGGTGTTTTGCCAAGCACCTAGGTTTTGGCATTTTAATACGGACTTATGTTTACACGCTAATTTATTTGAGTTAAAATCTCATTTTGCATCTCTATACCTAACAATCTTCTAAAAAGATGTTAGAAAGCTTCTAGAAACCATACAAAATGAATACTTGTAAGCCCTTGCCAAGCTTTAATTAATATGAATTCAAATATTATTTGGCTTCACCATGCCTAAGAAGCTTCTAAAAATCCAGAAAAAAAAAATTTGAGTTCTAAAAAACTATTTAATGTCTTTTAGAATGTGTGAACAATTTCTAATTGGTTTTACATATAGACAGATTAATCGGTGTTATGTATCATTTTTTATATGGTTTCCAATTGAATACAATAAAATTGAACATTTTTTATATTAAAATAATGTATCATATTGTTATGCCTATAGGAATTCTACAATGACAGATAAGGGTGACACTTAATGGTGTGACTGTGTAAACTTTTATTCCTTAAATTAAATTTGATGTTCATATGACCATCATTTAAGAGGATTTTTTAAAACTTTTAGAAGTCAATAAAAAATCAATATTTTGACTATATGTTTTGTGGCCTTTTATTTTATGGAAATATTCTTTTATCATCAATAGATGGGAAAAATTAAGAGTATCTCTTGTACTTTCTTTGATAATCAAATTGAAAGGATATTAAAGAAAAATTATCATGTTATGAGCTCATTGAATTTATTAGCTTCAATGAATTGATGATAAAACTCAAAAAAACCATTTGATGAAACAAAAAAAAGTGCAAGCTAAAAACTAGTGTTCCAAGTAATAATTTTGGCATTCAAATAACATGGAAGGTTCATTTCAAATATACAAATTATATGAATGAAGGATATATGAGCGAACCAATCAAGAAATTAAAAGAGTTTAAATTGGGGATATGGATGCAAATAAGAAACCGCCAATCAAAGTGATTGATGATAAAGAGTCTTGTTTATCAAACAATGGCTAATCAATGAAAAGTACCACTTAATCTAAATTGGGGTCACTATATCAAATTATTATTATTTAGAATATATTCTTATTCTAAAATTTCACACGATGAACTACGAATTTGGCTATGAGTAGTTTCCCTAACTAATATTTAGAAAACTATGTATATTATGACTAAGTTTTTTTCTTATATGTAAAAGAACTTGATAATCAATACAATTTCGGTAGTGAATACATGAAGATGAAATTGTATTTAAAATTGAAGAGAAATATAAGAAGATTCCCAAATTTGTATTATGAGATTTTTTTGTTTATGTCATTATTAATCTCTATTTTTGATAATGTGTGTATTTTTTCCATCTAGGGGAAAGGACCCCATCTCCGAGCAAGGCCCTTTGACCGAGACTATTTTGGCACAAATAAATATTATTGTCTATACACAGTAACCAAATACTCAACCAAAAAAGTACATAAAATTGTACATGATTTCCTTATTCTTTGCCAATTTAAGATGTGCAAATGTTCTAATTTTTAAACATAAATAAATGTCATTCCCTACAACTTGAGGGTCACGTTTAAAGTTTAGAAACTCCCACATGAATATAATAATATCATCTCCATTACTATTTTGACCCCATTTACATTGTTGATGGGCTTCAACATGTACAAATATTATTATTTTTTGCACAATTATACATCCATTCCTTATCAATATACATATCCTTGAGCAAACATTGTTCATCTATATTTATCCAACCTCCACTGCCTTTTCTACAATTAATAGGGGTACATGCAAACATAAAAAAATCATTAAGGCTCACCATTTACAAGAAAAAGTCACCATTATTATAGATTTTTAGCAGATTTCAAAAAACAAAATTCAATAAAACAACTGTAATTCGAATTTTTTAAAATAAAAATGATACATTTCCCTCCCAAATTCCCAATTCCCACCAAAATCTCTCACATCCACTTTAATACAAATCCATTGATCAACAAGATTTTTAAATCCAATGGCTCAAATTTCATTATTTCTCAATCAATCCATGCCAACCCCTCTCAGCCAACAGAAACCAATGCCAGATTACCAAAAGATAAATTCAAAGCAATAAAATCTATAAATTGAGATGATTCGTATGCATCTTTGTTACTTTCTTGCTGTCCTTTTCCATGTTCAATTTTCTTGCTACACAGATACAAACTCACTCTTTTCCACCATCATTTTTCTTGCTGCACAAATACAACTACACAGATACAGATCAACATCTCTACCATCATCAATTTTCTTGCTGTACAAATACAACTGCACAGATACAGAAGAACATTTTTCCAGCATCAAATTTCTTGTTGCATAGATACAGAAGAACAGAGTACTTCCAGGACTTATTTTCTTGCTCCACAAATACAAAATAGTAAAATATTTCTGAAATTTCCAGGTGCAATAGTTGTTTACCTTTTGTATTAAGCACTATTTTTAAGAATGAACAACTTCGTTATTGCAAATTCATGTTGTTTATACTCTATCTACAAATTTAAACTCACTCGTGTGCATAATTAATTTAATGTTCACTTGTCCCTCCAAATATGATTTTTTGTGCTAAATAAATCATAATTTTCTTAAATTTTAAACACATTTTTAGAAATGTATAGGAATCTGTAGAAGTAATGATTTTTGTGTTTCTCTTTGCCGTAAACAGATAAAATCCAGAAATAGCGATTTCTTTGATTTTATGAAATAGCCGTATTGCTTTTCCAATATTCAAAATAAATTTTATTTTATTTTCTGAACTAGCCACTACTTCTTTCGCAGCCTCTAAAATTCTACATGCATAGTATTAGATGTACACATTCATACGGTGTTAAATTTACCTCCATATACATAGTGCATCCAAATTTGCTAAATAGTCTCGGTCAAAGGCCCCTGCATATGTTACATAGCCACATAGACTGCTAACTAGGACTCCAAATCAGCACACTGGATTTGTCAATGTTTTATGAATCTTAAAATGTATCATTGAAACCTGTTCATATTTTGTATGACACGTGGAAATAGAATTCCGTGCATACTATTAGAAATGACCCAATATAAATATCAGACCCATCACCGTTGTTTTTAAAATGGTATGACAACACGTATTTTAGTGGGAATCCGCGCATTTGAGGTGACAGTAAATGTACAGTGGTTTCTATTAAAGCGGGTAACATGTGGATTAATATCTCCACCGACTCACCATAGTTTTCCATCACCATCCCTGTAATGGTGCATTCAACCCCCATAAACTGTGCATTCAATCCCCATTAACTATGCATTCACTCGTAGTTTTCATTGCAATGCAGGCAGGTCCAATTTTCTACAGCGGTTATTTTTGTCAAATTTCCTTGTATTTCACAATGGCACGTGCAAAGCAGACATCCAAAGGACCAGTGAGAAGGTTGAGAAGCAACTCAAAAAGAAGGGAAAAGTTTACAAATCAATCTTTTGATGAAGATAAAATTGCTGGGACACAAGCTCAAAAAACCAAAACTTCCAACAGAAAGAATAATCCTTCAAGAGCCAAATCACAAGATTCAGGCATGGATAACGCTGCTCAATTACAACCTCAGAAAAATATGTCTTCCACTCAAAGGAGCAATTCATCAAAAGGAAAAGAACAATTTGTGGATGAGAATATCATAATTACAGATGAACCTAAATTCAACACTAGTATGAACCCAAATGTTGAAGTAACTGGAAGGTCTTCTATAAAAAAGAAAGTATACGTAAGAGGACAATGGACAGAAGCATACATGAAGGCTGCCATGAGAGACGTGGAGGAGAATGGAATGTCAACAAGAAAAGCAACATCTAAGTGGGGTATCCCTGCCACAAACGTGACTGATTGGTTGTGTGGAAAAAGAACCACTAAGAGGTTGGGACCTCCAACAGTTCTGACAGAGAATGAAGAGCAGGAAATTGTGACATGGTGCAAAGATATGGCTGAACTTGGTCATGGTCTTGAATTCATTCACTTAAAGGCCTATGTAGCTCATATATGTCAAAGCAGACCAAATCCATTCAATGATGGTCTACCAGGAAAATCATGGTGGTATGGGTTCCGTAGGTGCCATCTCGATTTGACAATAAGAACTGCGGAGGGCCTTGATAGAGATAGAGCAGTCATGTTACGACCAAGAATCGTTGTTGCTTTCTATGATAACTTGCAAAAAATGTATACAACAAATCAATATGGGCCCAATAAAATATGGAATTGTGATGAAACCGGTGTACAAGCAGGAAGGAATTGTGGCATGCGTGTGATTGCTAAATTAGGTTATAGAAGTGTTCCACACATTATGTCAAAAAGTAGAGAATGGATTACTGTATTATGTTGTGTTAATGCAGCAGGACAAAGCATTCCTGGATTTTATCTTTTTAAGGCAAAGAGACAACTTAAAAACTATATAGTTGGATGTGAACCTGGAGCATGCATGGCAGCGCAACCACATGTGTGGATGAAAAAGGAGCTATTTTTGAATTGGATGCATCATTTTGCAAGATCTGTGCCTGGCGGAGTTTCACCAACAAATAGGCATCTTCTAATATTTTATGGTCATGGCAGCCATGTAGCTTTTGGCACAATCCAAGAAGCTAGAAATCTAGGAATTGACCTTGTGACTTTGCCAGCTCATACCAGTCACAAACTTCAGCCATTAGATGTTAGTGTTTTCTCTCCATTCAAGAACTAATTCAAATCAATGAGGTCCAAATGGATGGCAAAGAACTCGGGTCTTGAAATCAGGAGGACAGAATTGGCAACACTTAGCAGTCAATCTTTCCAACTCGCACTTACTCCTAAAAACATCAAAGCAGGTTTTCATAGGACAGGTATATGGCCACTTGATCGTAATGTTGTTTCTAATGATATGAGGCTAAGTGAAGCCTTTCATGTTGAAGAAGATGAGGGTGACAGCTGTTGAAAACATATTGAGGATGGCAGGAATAGAAGATGGAGATGTAGAACGATGTTTAGAAGAAATTAGGAATAATGTGTCAGATAATGAGTATGCACAAAAAACAAAGGAAGTGCATGTTGAGGCCGAATTTTTTGGCATGCCTAAAGATTTAAATCAGCCACATACAATCAATGAATAAGATGATCACGTTAGTTCAACAACTCATGTGATCCAAACACAAGAAGCCACAAATGTTGATGATATCTTGACTTTGCCAACACAGCTCAGCCCACCTCGATGGGTTAAAGAAGGGGCCATAAATCTCAACATGCAAATTGATTTCAACAATGAGGAAGTTTCTCTTTCAATGCCATCCCCTCCCCCGACTCTTCCAAGTGAGGTGGTACACTATTATGCTGATAATTTGGAGTGGGAGGCACGTGATACATCCCAATTAGATGCCCCCAAATTTATCCACACAACATATGGATAAAGGTAATTTCGAAGTTGCTGATTTCATAGCCACACAAGACACTGAAGAGGTGGTCTGCACCCAAAATGACAACCAATCAGTAAGTAAATTCTTAAAGCTACCAATTGAGAGGGTTCACAACAACCCTGTACGGCTAAGTGATGGTGCAATTAGAATTGGTAGGCAATCCCAAATACTTACCTCTGATGAATACTTGAATTTACTTCAAGATCAAGAAGAAAGAAAAAGAGAAATTGAAGATTTGAAGGCAAAGAGAAGGGATCAGGTAGAAGAAAGGAAAGCCCACATGTTGGTAGAAAAAGAAAAGAAGGGGCAACTTAAAATTGAAAGAGAATTGAAAAAGCAGAAAAAAGAAGAAAATAAGTTGCAGCGAAAAAATGAGGAGTTGAAAAGGGAACAAGCTAGACTGTCAAAAGAACATGATAAAGGGATGAAGGAATGGCAACAAGCACAGAAGGAGCCTGATTGACAAAATAGACGTTTGAGTAGTCCCTCTAATCCCCTTCCTGATCAGCATCACATTTTTTTGGACATGTATAACACATTCATGCCTACTTTTTCTTCCATTATCAATAACCAATCCAGTTGCCCATCTTCTCCTTCAAACAAAGAGACATTTTCAGGAAAATTAGAGCAAGCATTGTTTGGTCGAATTGGCCAACTTTCAAGAACTTTGACAGATGTTCCAGGTAAGCCTGCTACTATGCTACCTCATGTTCTCCAATCTATAAATGCTAGCACATCAGACATTCATGAGGAAGAGCAAGTCTCAAGCATTTCCAGGGTTTTGGTCCAGCGGTTGAGTTTGGCTTTATAAATTTTGTCCAATATTAGAAAGAATTTCTAAAAATCTACCCATTTAGTAAGTTTTGGCTGATTTTGTCAAATATGTATATATGATTTTGATAAATGTTAGACCGACTTTAATCCTTTGGAAGTTGGATTTAACGTAAATTTTTGTAAGTCTATCGAAATGAATATAAAATAATATATTATTTCTTGTGTGTGAAGTCAGGACTATCCATATATGTATTTTTTATGTTGTCTCCCATTTTATGGGTCCTTGCCAGCATTTGTAAACATAATTAACACATGTAAATAAAATATACCATATAAAACTGGAATACAACTCAATCATCTCACAGAAAAAAAATTGTAGACAAAACATTTTGGATTAAGATAAACAGATCATTGCCTTAGTAAGGTCACAGATGACCTTACCTGTCCAATAAAATTGTGGTCTTCATTCTCATTCACGTATCACTAGCATTTTCATTCTTTTCTACCCTGCAACAAGAACATTACATGAAAAACAAGAACTTATCAAAGTAGCTTTTGTTCTCATTTTTCAATTACAAGTGGATTCCAACTGAAATCGAAAATAAATAGTTGCGATTGAAATTAGCACCAAGTTTTAGATCCTTGAATATGCAATGAGAATTTGTATTACAATTTTAAAAAGTGCTGGTAGGATCACCTTATTGTACTGAATTTTACTCATGTCTAGTGCTGTCTGGGGAAGACCACGAAATCTCAGCTTCAGCAGTAGCAGAAGAGACTCAGCTCTTTCACCGAAGAGTTCCTTTTTCTCATTGGTGCTACCTCCTCATGAGGATATGCCAGAGTTTTTGTTGTCCTTGCTGATTTTTCGTTTCCATACGGCTATGGAGGCTTCTACTCGGTTCATTATGTCTAGAATGTTGTGCTCAGATGATGCATCCAACGAAGACAACAAGGCTTCTGGAGAGAACTGGTCTGATGTTATATGGCGATAAAGTGCATCTCCAAGACTAGTTTTTGTAGTCTGAAAAATAACTTATGAAAATATCAAAACAATGCATGAGCTATGCATCCGACCAATATTTCTTATATCTCAGTAAAATTATGTGACATAAATCATTGAGATTAGTCTACCTTGGGTAGGGCTTCTAGGTAAACATCTGGGATCTCCATTTTAGACAAGACCTGAGCATTGATTGCCATTGCTGCCTTAATTATTTGACTGACAGACTCCGTCTGAATCTGTAGTATTTTCTTCGCATTCCTTGAGAGGCCTCCTAGAGGAACATAGCATCTAATTTATGGAGTGCCGGGATATTCATATGAAGATCTAAGCGTAGTTTTGTCTCCATGATCTGAAAGACACAATTTTAAACCTTGCACTAGTCAGATGAAGAACTAGATTCCTGTAGCCATAATTATTACCATAAAAAAGACTCGATGGTAAAAAATTAAGGATTAGACATGGAATAAACATTGGGCAGTCTTATAACCTCCATATTGCTTCCATCGAGTTAGTTCTGGTTTGATGGCACAAATTCTACTATATGATATGTTACAGAGAGAAACCAACCAATTTCCTTGCGCCACATGGATTTAAGCTCTAGAGCTAAGGGTTCCAGTTTAGACGGCTCTATAAAAATGGAGGCTGCAGTTGAAGAAAATAACTGCTGTAGAAAACTAGACCTTCCTGCATTGTAATGAAAACTACTCGTTCATGCACAGTTGATGGGGCTTGAATGCACAGTTAATGGGACGGCGATGGAAAACTATGGTGAGTCGGTGGAGATATTAATCCACCTGTTACTGATTTAATACCAACCACTGTACATTTACTGTCACCTCAAACATGCGGCTTCCCACTAAAATACGTGTTGTCATACCATTTTAAAAGTAGCAGTGATGGGTCTAATATTTATATTGGGTCATTTCTAATAGTATGCATGGAATTATATTTCCACTTGTCATACAAAATGTGAACAGGTTTCAATGATACATTTTAAGATTCATAAAACGTTGACGAATCCAGCGTGCTGATTTGGAGTCCTAGTTATCAATCTACGTGGCTGTATAACATATGCAACTTATGGTGCTCGGAGATGGGGTCATTTCCCCTATATATAAGAAAAAGTGTGTTAGAGTTTGAATGTCAAATTTTGTTTTAATAACCTATTATGATATGTCACATTTGGCAACATAAATTTTGGTATGTTTTAGGACATTTAGACTAGCAACATATATTTGATTCTTTTGAGACACATTTCTTTCATTTGATCACATCCACATCACCTTGGTTACCTCTAACTACCATCTTAACACTCTTAATATCAATCCTAATTTACTTAGGACTCTTAGTGTACCTTGAAAAATATTTCTACATTTTTCTCTCAAGCTTTTTTGACCATTAGAAAAAATTGACAACATAGAAGAGGTATATATCCAAACATTTCATTCCTAACCAAAATTTTCCTTATCCTTTACAATTGTAATTTTTTTAAATTGTGAAATTTTATTAAATCAATTGATATATGACTTTTAGGTCAACATGTACGGTGAATCCAACAAAGAGCCTCTTATATAAACAACATCCATAGAGGTAGTATATTCATGAAACAATAGACACACCCTGGATAAAACTATTCATAAATGTTATACACATCCTAAATCTTTCAAGAGAGATCCAAGAGCTAAATTATAATATAAAGTACTACTAAGTTTGAAGTTACATGTCTCCAAGTGTCTTGTGTCAAGTGACTATGAAGTTGGGTATGAGTAGTTTCCCTAACTAGATTTTGTATCTATATAGATTATATCTAAGTTTTTTAATATGTAAAAGGACTTTATACTCGGCACAATTTTGGTACTAGTGAATACTTAAAGATGAAACTTTGTATTCAACACTAACAAGAAATACAAAAAGGTTCTCAATATTTTTGACATATTATTTATTTTTCATGACATTATTAATCTCTATATTTGATAATATATGCATTTTTTCATCTATTTAAGAACAAATGTGTTAGATATTGAATGTTAAAAAATGTTATGCGATAGCCCAATTTGTGTATGACACATTTGGTAACATCAATTTTGGCACCTTTTAGGACATTTGGACCAATAACATATATTCAAATCTTTTGACACATATTTTTCTCCTCTTGTTATATAGGTGTTACCTTGGTCAGCTCTATCTACCATGTTTACACTATTAGGATCGCTTCCATTTTACTCAAGATTCCTAGTCCATATTTGTAGATATTTGTACATTTCCTCCTGAGTTTTTTTTTACCTCTAGATAAATTCAACAACACATAATAGGTTTGTATTTGAACATGTCATCGCGGCCATACCTTTCCTTATCTTTTGCAATTGTTATTTTTTTAAAATTGGGAAATTTTATTGATTTGGGCTGAGAATGCCTTTCAATTAGACATGCATGGGAACTCCAGTGAAGAGTATCATATATAAATAATATCCCTAGAGGTTTTTTAAGGATGTTACATCAACTACGCATAAGATACACCTTATAAATCATTATTCACAAATGTTATACGCATCATAAATATTTTAGAAGTAATTCATGAGATGAATTATAATCTAAATTACATCTAAGGTTGAATTTAATTATTTCCAAGTGTTTTGTGCCAATAGAAGAATCATCCTAGTTGCATTTGATTACTCATAATGGCATTGATTGAGCTCATTTAGGATCATGAGTGAAACACACACTTGCTCCAATCACATGGATAGAAGTACACGAGCCCTAATTATTTTGATATGTAATGCAACATTTTCACTTCGCTAGAGTGGAAGGTTAGTCTGGACATAATCAAGGACTTATCTCTCTATGTTGAGTTATTTCTAGGGCTTGAGCCAAGAAGAAGGAAAAAAAATTAGTCTCACATCACATCATAGAAATTATAAGTCAAATTATCAAATAAAAAATAAGATAAGCACACAGTAGAAATTTTAGAGTAGTTTGACTAAGATAAGACATGTTCGGCCAAATCAGACAACTTCATCCATGAACATGACCCAAAACATTAAAATTTTCCCAAATATCATTTCACACACTCAAAATTTTCACCTTTAACATATAACATTCTCAATTCACCTTTAACATTCAATTATAGACTATTATATACCCTTTTCAATTTCTATCAATTATAAGGAACTTCCTAAGAGACTCATATTCTTTAAGTTCTTACACTCTTTCACTAACACCCTTCAAGTGCAATACAAATTAAATTCCAATCAATTTTGGTACCAAGATTTAATTTTAAAGGATACATATTTCTATGCCACTTGTGGTACACCCAATTCCTACTATCATGATTTATTTTTCATCTACTATCACTGATTTGGTTAGGTGTCATACATCAAAAACTTAGCAACTTACAACCTTATCCATTATGGGCCTCTTATAAATAAATACATCTCATTAAAATCATATAGAGGAATTACTTATTTCATTGCAAGGTCATGCATTATACACGATATACATCAGTATTGTATCTATCCATGTTGAAAAGCATACACTAGTTTACTCGACACTAAATCCATGTTGAAATATCCTCGTATGGTGAAACAATTATACTCACGAGTCTTCTATCGAAGGAAAATTATGAATCTTATTATCACGCTAACAAGTCAAATTCATGAAGAATTATTGCAAGTTTGGAAGCTTTGAGGGAGCAAGCCAAAGTAGGCCATGTATCCAAGTCAAATAAATGCCAAAATTTCCCTAGATGATGATTATTATTCTATAATTAATCATTTAATAGGAATAACAATATCTAGACGAGTTTCACATTTTAATGATTTCAAAATTTAATCTCCTTAGACATCAACTGTAAAATTTCAAAATAGAAATGCATACAAGTGAAATTGGGTCCTACCCAAATAAGTACATAAGCATGCCCATCAAATCATAGAGTGCATTCTCATAATTTCCTGAAAAAGAAATTTTGCATGAAAGTTTCTTATGAGTTTCAAAAATGTGTTATAATCCCACTGAGAATATCCTCCAGTTAAATTATTGCAATGAAGTTCAATGTTGATCATATGAATCTAGGCACTTTTTCTTATTGAAGTTTCCAAATTAAAACCACAATGATCCCTTGTATGTTATAAATAGAGAAAAATCATCTAGGAAACAATTATCCCACAATCATTAGTAAATATTTTGATTGTACATTTTAATTTTAAAAGAAAAACTAATATACATAAAATCATAGTCCTAAACATGCAATTTATGATCCTTAAAAAAACCACCCTTGTTGTAATTACGCCACGAGGGTTTCCCAAATTTAACTAGGTGCAAGAAGTTTAGTATTCAATTGTTTCAATCAAATGATCAAGGTAGAATATTAAATCTACGTTGATAACTTATCCATGAAGTAAGTGATACAATCCATATCATTGTTTACACATAACTACACCAATTTAGCACAAACCTAATAACATTTTCCCTAGTCCAATTTGTTATTTATATCATCATTATAATATAAGGCACCACTTGGGGTACTGAAAAATACCAGGGTATTATTCCAAGTCATTATTGTTAGGATTATACTAGTTTAACAGATAAACAAGCATACAATCAATAATGTAGAAAACGTAAAATAGAAAATAATGCAATAAAAACAGAGACACATATTTAATGTGGTTCACCCAAAAATGGGCTATGTCCACCAGAAACAGCCAATCCTTATTATTCAGTCCAGACAAAACTCTCTCTCACAGTGCAGCCACACTTACAATGAGCCTAATACATACATGACCCTTTAAATATATTAGGGTTTTTATCATTTTGGGGAAACATAGAAAACCACCCATTAGATATGTGACCTAATAATGAACAGTCCAGATTTTGCAATGCATAAATACATATAAAATATGGATTTCGAGGGCACTTCCCCCAAACCCCCGCAAGGGGGGAAAATCCCCCCTTGCAACCCCTGTCACTATCAGGCTCCACAACCAACAATCTCCCACTTAGAGACTGATTGTTGTAACTCCACCGTTATAACTCTTGCTTGGACTTTTCTTCTTGGCTTGTTTCTTCCACTTCAAGCTCAATCTTGAAGACCTACAGAAGTTGAATGCAAATCCAAATTCTCCTTTTTCATTGGCTTAGTAAACATATCAGTCAGGATTATCATCTATATGAATCTTCACCAACTCAAGTTTCCCATCCTCCAACACCTGTTGTATGAAGTGATATCTTAGTTGAATGTGTTTGGTTCTCAAATGGAAGGCCAAGTTCTTTTCCAGGTGAATTGCACTTTGACTATCACTGTGTAACTTGCAATCCCCTTGATCCTTACCCTAAATCCTCCATGAACCTTCTCATCCATAACATTTCCTTACTTGCCTCAGTCGCTGCAACATATTCTGCCTCTATAGTAGACAAGGAAACTACCTTCTACAACTTTAAGATCCAACTCACTGTTGCACCACCAACTGTAAAAACGTATCCAGTAGTACTCCTCCTACTATCCACATCTCCTACCATATCTGAATCCACAAATCCCTATAAAGTATAATCATGACCCTCCGAAGAACAAGTGTCTATTGCTAGTCCCTCTCAAGTACCTAAGAATCCACTGGACTGCCTTCCAGTGTGCTTTACCCAGATTTTCCATATACCTGCTAAAAACTCCCACTGCTTGGGCAATGTCTAGCCTGGTACAAACCATGGCATACATGAGGCTCCCAACTACTGAAGAATAAGGAACCCGTGACTATATAATATTTCTCCTCTTGTTTTTTTGGGCATTACTCTTTACTTAATCTAAAATTCCTCGGCCAATGGTGTACTAACTGGTTTCGCATTATGCATCTGAAACCTCTCTAACACCTTTTCTACATAGTCCTCCTGAGACAACACCAATTTCCTATTTTTCTTATCTCTCTTGATTTGCATACCGAGGATTTTCTTTGCTACACCCAAATCCTTCATTGCAAATGTTTGTGCAAGATTTTCCTTAAGCTTTACAATTTCCTACATATTAGACCCTGCTACAAGCATATCGTCTACATATAACAGAAGAATAATGTATCTCCCATTATCCAACCATTTAAAGTACACACAATGATCTAACTGACATCTAGTAAAACCATGCTCATGCATAAAACTATCAAACCTTAGATACCATTATCGGGGAGATTGTCTTGAGCCCATATAGGCTCTTCTTCAACTTGCAAACCAATTTCTCCTTACCCTTCACCTCATACCCAAGTGGTTGTTGCATATAAATCTCCTCCTCCAAGTCACCATGGAGAAATTTCATCTTGACATCAAGTTTCTCTAAGTGTAAATCTTCAACAGCAACTAAACTTAATACACTACGAATGGAATACATATTTACAACAGGGGAGAAAATTTCATCAAAATCGATACCTTTCTTTTGTTCATACCCCTTCACTACAAGCCTTGCTTTGTATCTTTTCTTTCCACCTTCTTTTTCTTCTTTCACATGGTAGACCCATTTGTTCTGTAGTACTCTCTTCCCAGCTAGAAATTTGACCAAATCCCACGTTTGGTTCTTCTCCAGGGATTCCATCTCCTCATTCATGCCACACTCTCACTCCTTAGTACATTCCACCTGCATTGCCTCATCAAAGCTCTCTAGCTCACCACTATCTATTAGTAATAAATAATACAAAGCAAGGGAAAAATCTTTCCAGAGGTCTACTAATATGTTGTGACCTTCTTACTGAAGATGGGGGTGTCACAGGATCATTACTTGTATTTTTGTTCATTGTCTTGAATTTTTGACAAAGGTGTTGATGCTGAACACTAGATTTCGTGCTCGGCCTACAGAACTATCAACCTCGGTACCTGTAGGTGGATATTTTCCACCCAAGAGTTCATTTTTAGGAGCTATATCCTTAACCAATTCTTCCTTGGGCTTTTTTTCATCCTTTACCTAATCCCTGTACATTCTATTTTCATGCCAAAGAACATCACGACTCCTAATTATCTTAGATTCATCTAGATCCCAAAACTGAAATCCATAATCACCATTGGATCCATAGCCTATGAATGTACAACGTTTGGATTTTGAATCCAATTTCTTCCTGTTTTCTTTATTAACATGCATAAATGCCTCTGAACCAAATACTATTAAAAATGAAAGGTATACCTCTTTCCTCAGTCCAGGATTCTTCAGGAATTCCTCCATCTAGTGCACTCGAAGGCCCATGGTTGATTAAGTACATAGTTGTATCTACGGCCTCTACCCAAAATTGAAGAGGCAGCCATACGTGCAATCTCATTGACCGTGCATGCTCCATTATTGTTCTATTCATCCTCTCACTAAAACCATTTTGTTGTGGAGTCCTGGGAACTATTTTCTCTCTATGAATCCCATTTAAGGAAAATATTCATCAAATTTCTTACTGCAGTACTCACCGCCATTGTTAGATCTCAAACATTTCAATTTAAAACCACGTTTATTTTCAACAAGTGCTTTCCATTTCTTAAATGTATCAAAGACATCAGACTTACGCTTAACGTAGTATACCCATACCTTCCTTGTGGAATCATCTATGAATGTGACATAGTACAGAGAACCACCATGAGATGCAACCTAAGCTGGCCCCCATACATCTGTATGAACTAGTTCCAACTTTTTCTCTTTCTTGGTATTCCCTGCCTTGAGAAATCTAACTCTTTTTTATTTCCCAAAAATGCAATGCTCACAGAACTCTAAGTCCAATTGCTTCAAACTTTAAATCTTACCTTTTTCTTGTAGAATTTTCATGCCCTTCTCACTCATATGTCCTAATCTATTGTGCCACATGCTGGCATCCTCATCTGAAGTAGACAATATGGTAGAAGAATTAGATATACAAGTAGACAAATAAAGAGTGCCTACTTTCTTACCTCGTGCCACTACCAGGGCACCCTTGGAAACTTTCCAAGCATCTGAAGTGAATGTGACTGTGCAACCTTCACCACCCAATGTATTTTGCAAAGATGAGATTTCTCATGAGGCTAGGTACATGCCTCACATCTCTCAATATCCATGTATTTCCGTTCTGTAATTTCAGGTGTACATTTCCCTTCCCGAAAATGTTACATGAGCTCATCATCACCCAAATAAACCTGTCCAAAATTTCCCTAGACATACTCTTTAAAATATCCCTTATCAGGGGTTGCATGGAAAGAGGCACCTAAATCTATTACCCAAGATTCTACTCTAGTATCAAGAGAAAGTATAAGAGTGTCCTGAATGATATTACCTTTCAGATTTTCCTCTTTAATACCTTCAGGCTGGTTTTCTTTATTTTCTTTAAACCAAAAATCCTTTTAGCATGTCCTCTCTTTCCACAGTTCTAGCAAGTAATGCCTCTACTCCTATATTTGGATCTTCCCATCTTCAATTTAGATCTCCCACGAGCCTTACTCTTTGATTTCTCCTTGCTCCTCCCTCTACTCTCCATATTCAATGCATTTCAAGAAGAATGAATTTTCCCCTATACTTTTCCTGCATGCATTTCCTCATTTAAAATGAAACTGACTACATCTTCAAATTTAAGAGAAGTAGATGATGTATTACTAACTACCATTACTAAGTTGTCCCAACTTTTTGGAAAAGAACATAGGAATAATAATGCTCTAACCTCCTCATCAAATGGGATATTAACTGAATCTAACTGATTTACAATAGTGTGGAAATCATTAAGATGGCTAGATACAGATCCACCTTCTTGCATTTGTAGGATTAAACAATATTTTCATCAAATAAACTTTATTGGATGCACTAGGTTATTTCATATAAATTAGCTAGGGTTTTCATCAACTCTACCGTACTCTTCACTTGTGAGATATTTGAAGCTACAGATGATGCCAGACTCAATCGAATCGCACCAAGAGACTTAACCTATCTAGAACCTTCCACTCCTCATCAAACATGGTTGAGGGTTTTGCTTCTTCCCCTCCCAATGGTAGGTATAGATCCTTTTGATACAGGTAATCTTCCACCTGTATTTTCCATAGCTAGTAATTTCGGTTGTCAAACTTCTCAACTCTAAACTTATTCTCCTCTTCCATTGCTGCTTCTCCCACTCAAACAGAAATCCCTCTATGAGTATACTGTCAACAAATAAATCTCAAACTATGCTTATGATACCAGTTGTTAGGATTATACGAGTTGTACAGATAAACAAGCATGCAATCAATAATGTAGAAAATGTAAAACAAAAAATAATGCAATAAAACATAGACACCTATTTAACGTGGTTCACCCAAAAATGGGCTACGTCCACCAGAAACAGCCAATCCTTATTATTCAGTCCAGTAAAATTATCTCTCACAGTGCAGCCACTACTTACAATGAGCCTCATACATAATGACCCTTTAAAAATATTAGGGTTTTTATCATTTTAGGGAAACATAGAAAACCACCCGTTAGATCTGTGACCTAATAATGAACGGTCTAGATTTCACAATGCATAAATACATATAAAATGTGGCTTTCAGGGGCACTACCAATGGGGCCATCCCCCCTGGACCCCGCAAGGGGGATGAAGCCGCCCCTTACAACCCCCCATCACTATCAGGCTCCACAACCAATAATTATCTCAACAAGAATATTAGTGAAATTCCCTACCATTATTTATACCATTACTAATCCCACACTGGTTACTATAACATGGGAAGCCTAGGAAACAATTCAAGCGTTATTTTAACCAATAAGAGGATTTAACTGGCTTATGTTTATTCCAAAAGATAAGCCTAACTGCGAAGTGTGACAATAACCACAATATTTTTGTCGTAATTATGGTTAATAAAATTAGTCCAAGTTTTCCTACATAAGAGTTAGATAACAAGGTTTAGGATTTAGTTTGGTTAGGGTCTAAGATCATTAAGTTGGGCATGGGGTTCATTGGGATTCCTTCAAATGGTCCAATTCCCTTGTACCCAAAATCATCATTTTTAGTTAATTGTAAAATAAATATATTCTTAAAAAATTAAAGGGGTAAGGTGATCTCACTTGTCCCTCCCAAGTCTACTCATAAGTTTAAATAAACAAGTGGAAATTTGTAAAGTGATGGAAATCCTTAGGATTTAATGGTTCTCCACCTTTGATCTTAGGTTGATCTAAAACCCTAATCCTTACTTTGACGTCCCATTATATGTCCATGTATTTTCATTACTTCTCTTATTTCTTCTTTGCTCTTATTTGCAGGTTGATGAAAGCTTTTCATGGAGGAAAGGTTTTGCTTATTGGTTCATATTTTATTCATTTTCATCTTATTTTCAAATCCTTATTAGGGTTACTGGAGGAAACTTATATCTAGTTCAAATGCATAACTACATGCATATACAATAACTCTCTATCACTCACACACACACACATCCCATGCATTGAATATATACCACCGTCAAGAAAGTATAAGTCTAAATAAGACCATATATATGTAAAATATAGCGGTTTATGAGAAAATGTGGCGGTTAGGGGTTTTATGTCCATAACAAGTGATGAATTCCACGTAGGAAGAATCTCATATGGGGGTGCACAATGACATATAAAGGATAATGGTCTGCGACCCGTTTGGACCAATCCCATGTTTTAAGAGGAGGAAGAGGGTTGGGAGGCCAAGCCACCGCCATCCTAAACATCAATATCTCCATTAAGGTGTTGCAAGTAGGGATGACGAATGGAGGAGGGAAAGAGTTGGGGTTGATCCCCTATTACTATTTCCATAATAGGAAGGTTGGGGTCAGGGCCAGGCTATGCCCCCTAAATTTTTTTCCCTTTTTTTAATATTCTAATTTCTTTGTTAAATATTACACACACACACACACACACACACACACACACACACACACACACACACAAAGTATTTAAATGGTTTATTAGATAAATTAATATACTTAATGTCATAAGTATAAATTTTTAAAATGTAAATAGATAAATATATACTCTGTGTGTGTGTGTATAATTTTTCCAACTGAATATTAAGGTGAACATGTACATAATACTATGAAACCAAACCCATTTTCCAAGATATTTATCATAAGAATATGAAGCTTATAATGAGAAATGATTTCCCACTATAAATCCTCTACAACATACCTAAATGAAGTGCATATGAAGACAACTATAGGTTTGTTAGTTCTTCTCAAACCCTACCTTCACTATGAAGGTAATAATTGTATTGGGAGAAAGTAAATTATCTATAGAAACAATGGTAAGTTAGGAGCTATTTTAAGGAGTAAAATGATTTCCTGGAAGCATTAGGGAGGCTAAAAAAATATGGAGTTAATGATAAATATCAAACAAAAACCTTTTTTCTAATCATTGCAATATCACAACAATTTTTTCACTTTCTTCCTTAATCTTTTCGCAAAGTATGACACTCATTTAACTATTGGAAAAAAATTGCACGATTCATAAGTTTTTAACAAATGCATTTTACTAGCAAGTTTGAACAAAAAAATGCCCTTAAAATAGTAATAAACCTTTTCAGGAACCTTGAGTTATTCTCAAAAAAATACTTTCCTTTATAAACAAAGCAAGATCTAAGTGACAATTTAACATTGGAGAAGCACCATTGTGAAGAATATCTCCTTTTTCCTCCTTTCAAGAGAGGCATTAATTTCACAAGGTTTTCAAATATTCCTAATTTTCAATGCTCACATAGTGCCCCTTATTTTATGGAGACCCACATAATGGAAACTTATTCCACAAATAGTTCACATTCTTGCTACTTCAAAATTTGTTAATCACGTCATTGTCCCTCAAGGATGAAATGGAAATAATGGCTAGGTCAACATTAGTTATCCTTACCATTCATGGCAATTTACTATGAATGCCCTAAAACTTAAAAAAAGTGGAAAATACTTTCCACTATATGGGAACATGATATGGGAATTTAAATATGGTCATATATCTTAGGAATGAAACCTCACTATCAACCAAGGAATAACCATGTAAGCTCCAACCACCATCAGTAAGTCTCCAAACACAAGAGATGTGGTAGGTTGGTCATCCAACCATTCTATTGGCATCATTACATGACCATCTCCATTAGTGTAATGACTTTGTTAGCCTCCCTCCAAGCCCAGTGAGAGAGATCATGCATGCCTTTATTGATGCATAAATAAGGGAGGGAACCTAATACTTCACATATCACACACAAATTGTATCAAAAAAAAAAGGCCAAACCATAACCAAATACAAGGCATGGTAATAAAGCTTCTCATAGAAAAAGTGTTTCCCATTCCATCACCCCCTTTTTTAATGTTTTAAGTTGAATTCACCATTAATTGTCATCTTAAACATTTTGGTTATTCTTCCATAAATTCTCTCAAAACCCAAACAAGAAATCCATGCCTCAAAGGTCCTAACTACATAGACAAGATTTCCTTCCATAGGGAGATTAGGGAAAACCTGAACATCAAAAACACAATATGTGAATCCTAAATCACAAGACAAATAAATATCACAAATGCAAGACCATGTCCTCATTAATGACAAATAAATCCATCTCCATGTAGATGCCAAAAATTCCTCACAACAAGTACAAATAAATCCATATCTACAAATAAAATCCAATCCTTCCAAGATCCTTTCTCCAAGCTCCCCATTCAACTAGTAAGTTCAAAAATGACAACAAATCATTTGGAACCCCCTCAAAAATGAGGAATTGTAGTGGAGGAAATAAAATATTCACCATCCAATTTAGGGTGACATGTGTCACCAATACCCTTCTCAAAACATGACATGCCAAGTACCTTATACAAGCATAATCCACAAAAGTCTTCAAATGATGTATCTTAAAATTAGAGGTAATGAAAAAATTAAAATATCTCCAAATATCTTAAGTTCCTTACAAGGAATTTTCATTTATGAAGATAACTGGACAAGAGAGGCTCAAATGGGAGGGAAAACCAATTTGCCTAATCCTTTGGAAAGGTCTCCATGCTACCCATAGGTAGGATCTCAAGGGGTCTATTTTAGTGTAAATGAGACCTTCCAATAAGTAAAGCAACTCATTACAAATTTCAATTTTAGCCCAAATTTGGGTTAGGGAAAAGTGGTCAAACTTTATGAGGTGGTGGGGCCCACCTAGAATTCAATCAAAAGGTGGTCTCATGCCTCTTGAAACAATTATTTCACTAATTGAAAAATCACTAAGACAAGTTGGAGATTAAACCCTATACTGATTTAATTATATGGATATTATGAATAATTAGGGAGGGTAAAATGAATAAGGAGATAACTTATAACCCAAGGTTACTGAAGTCAATATTAAAGATAGAAATGAGGATTATGTCTCATTTCATCCAAACTAAACTAGTAAGCAAGGAAAACCTAATAATCAAGAGGTGAATTCCACCCAACCACCCAATACAATCTTGGACAAGCCCTGAATCTCACACTCTCCTATGGGAACATGTAAGCACATCACACTCAATTAACATCATAGTGTGCTCATGATAGAAAAATCCAAGTGAAATAGTGTTGTCTACGATACATGTAAAAATCAAATCTATATGTATTAAATCCTCAATAATTAGCAACTTAAGTTAGATATCTATAATGATGTTATAAATATGACAATCAATGACATCAACCAAGAATACCAAGTGTAATCCATTCTAAAACAACTAATGTGCATTAGACACATAAAAATTAAAATTAAAATAATCCTCCCATGTTAAAAGTTGGAATATTTGGTTAAAACACACAAATGTTTCAAGTTGGTTAACATATTTAAGATAACATCATGAAAAAATAATATCCTATATTGAAATTAATTAACCATTTTGCGACAACTATCCAAAATATAATTCAAATGTAAATCTTAGATCAGAATATTGCATAGCCATTATATCTTTTTGTGGTAATGATAAGGGAAATAAATTGACATCATATGCCTGATATATCATCACTAGGCCACAAATGCTTTTAGCAAGGGATTGGTCATGTAATATCAATGGCTACAAGAATCATAATTATTCAAATCAAATAGTTACCTGACAATATCAATTCAAATATAAAATCATGAATATAACACGGAGTCGACGTCTTGCAAAGGAAGCAATTCTTGATCACTATAATGGACCCAATAATATTGGTAAGATCATATATACCAAGTGTGAGACATGATTCTATGTTATAAACAAGAAGTAGCGTAAGTTAGGATTTTTATTTCTAGATTGTGTAGAGCCTCGTGTATTATCCTATTTTTTAGAATCATTAATTGAATAAACAAATAATCAATGATTAAAATAAAAGGATTCAATGAGCACAAGCCTATATATTTTAGGGCCCTCATATTAAATGCATTAAGGAAATGGAAATGAATAACTCCCCAAGGATGAGGAAGTACCATCTGCAAGAAAGGAATCAACCTAAGAATTAGTATTACATAAATTAAGAGAGGACTTATTAACATTTAGATAAATGGAAAATTTAGACTTCTCAACTTTCCCATGTGGTGTCATGCACATTAAGAGTTACATTCTGATCATTATTGTGCCACCTTCCTATTCATTGTCTTGTGTACTATATAAAACACTCAAGGGAAAATTTATTTTACAACTAATGAGACAAAATTTCCATAGTTAACAACAAGATATGGTCTCATAATGTCTCAAGGAGAGATAGAACATTTAATGCAAACCATTCTGATTCCCCCAATGATGATCCACACATGCAACAAGTCATTTCTACCAGGAAAGAAAAATTTTGTGATGCATCCCTTCATCTAAAAAATGTAAAGGGTGTTTTAGATCTCCCAAAGTGAGAATAGATCTACAAATTCTTCCACTTCATGGAAATAAAATTTTAACTGCATGTAAATTCTCTTAAGCTATATAATAAAAAATGGAAGAGAATATTTGGACCATGTTCTTGTATGGGTCTAAATCAATACAAGTATCTGGAATAAGTGTCGATTTGGTTAACCCTAGAGGAAATAATTACTATGGAACATATATAATTTATTTCTCATGTAGTAATAAAAATATAAATTATGAAGAACTTATTCATGGATTGCACTTTTTTATACAAAAAGCTGTCTACGTGCTCAAGATAATTTGGATATTACTGATCGATAACTAGGGAAATATCCTTTACACTTTTAAAAATTTATCCAAATACCAAAGTTTCATATGGATCCTCATTTAATACTTTTATGCATTTGACATTCATTCCATACTACACAATGAGAATATTGTTATGGATGTTCTAGCTTACACAATCAACACTTTGGAGCCAATACAAGGTTTGAATCATAAAAGATCTATCGGTTGAATTAGTTTCCAATCAATCCATCCTAAACAACATCAAGCATTTTTAGTTATTTAATGATGATAATAATATCTTTGATTTCTTCTCTAATTATGAAACTTTCAAAACATAAATCATAGATGAAGTTAATAAGGAAGGTTATGAATGGGATGAAGATGGTGTTATCAACTTGAAAACTAATGACAACCTAGTGGCATCAGCTAGCCTTATAAAGGATATTTGAAAAGTATCATCATATGATTAATGAATTAAATTCTCCCCCACAAAGTAATGTTCAATACCTATCTCATAACCTAGGATGTTTTTGATGATCCAAAACATGTGCTGCTAGGAAAATCCAACATTTTATAGGTTAAAGAAGACTTTGTGTGCACACTTAAGTGTTTCAAAAGAAAAAGGGACTGAGAGGGGGGTGACAGTCCTTCAAAAACCCTTATACAATTTCAAATTAACTTTCATACACCATTAAAATTCAACCATGCATTAATTTGATCATAACAATAAGCAACAACCATACACTATAACATAAAAAGGAGTACACAAGAACATAAGATCTAAGTGGGAAACCCTCAATGGGAAGAAAACCCATTGAATTTTTTTTTGATATTACACAAAAAAAAGACTCAAGTGAATATTACACATCATACACAATATATTTCTTTAGTGAGGCACCAACCCCAGAAGGAGCACTAACCCCTCAACCCTGGTTTATATTACTCACAACAAGAGACTTGCATGAATATGAATCATCACAAAATATTTTGATAATAAGATATATACTCATACCATATATATATATATATATATATATATATATATATATATATATTGTAACAACTAGGATTGATGGTGATCAAAATGATTCAACTTTACATTTCCTTCAAACCCTCATCAAACTTCAACTCCTTCCATACTAGCTCAAACTTGGATAAACTTGACTTGATTTGATTTCAAACGCATTGAACACATGCTCTATAACATCTCCTTATACCTTTCACACACTTCCTGTAATATCTGAAATGATGCCTTCATACCTATTTCACTACTCATACTTGGGTCATACTTTTTCCGTCTCTCACAACTAGTTCAAATTTGAACTCAAACATTCACTTTATACCCTTCTCAACTCAAAAACATGAAGGGAGGTAGGTCCTTCATCATTATTTCAGATACCAATACAACTTTAAAACATAACAAATAAACTCATGCACATTCATTGATAATTGAACACATTTAGGTCATCCATGCCCAAATGTACACTAAACAAGCTCAAAAACAACTCAAAACCCCGTCACCTAGATCACATCAAATACCACAAACACTAATCACCATGATTATTCAAGCTTTTAAATTACTAAAACATGTCAAATATGACATAAAAACACCATCCATAGTCTTACATTATCTTTCATCAATCAAATTATTCATAACTCACTCAAGAAGGCTCATATCCTTCTCAAAACAACTATTTCAAGGAACCAATCTTCACATATAGGCCCTCAGGACCACACCAAAAACCACTCAAATATGGAATGTAACCACTTATCAAAATCCTACTTGACCTTTATATCACATCCATTATTTCTAGAGATTGTGACAACAACCATACATGCAAACCACACCAAGATTTCCCCTTCACCAAATTGAGCTACACTAGAAAATTTATTTTAGGAATTCAACTAGTTTACACCCTTTTTGTCACTTTCAATACCTAAAAAAGGCCTTCAACTGGGAACAAAATTCATCCCTCTTCACTCTTAAACTTATATCAAGTATCATTAAACCAGTTCATCGCATGCATCTTTACATCTATCTTTCTAGCAGAGAAATTAATCATGTCCTAAAAAACAACCAACCTTCCTCTTCACAAATTGAATATGGATGACCTATCAAGACCTCATAATCAAATGATAAAACCCTATATACTAGATTGGAAAAAACACTAAATATTCTTTCCATAACATCTTACGTTTCCTTCCAACTCTAAGTGGAATTCCTTCAACCAGGTCCATCTTTGAAATTGCTCTAGAACTTCCCCAAAACTACCTTAAGACCAATCTTCATAAATAGGGCATACTTTTCCATTTCTAATCTCATCCGTGATCTTATAACTATCATGGAAATCAAGTAAAACTCCCAGGATAAAAATAATGTCAATTTATTTTCATACCTTCTTTAGACAAATTTCTCCCAAACTGAACTTCTTCAAAAAAAATCTTGATTGAGTGGGGTCGACATCATCACCACATGTTATTATAATAACATTCTATGTAAATATAGAATAGTCCTATATAACATACAATCATCATAATAGCACAAAAAATCAATTCTAGTCACTTATCATGCAAGATCTCTCCTGCCGCTTTTGAGTTAGGGTTTTCAAAATCTTAAAAAATTGTATACCTTCTTAACATTCGTTCATAAAAACCTGACAATGAAGAACACTCTAATATTTTTGTGAAATGGTCTTAGACTCATTGGAAAAATCATCCCTGAAAGCCTTAGGTTCCTACGCACAAGCACACAATTCATGGTGAGCATCAGAAGTTGTAATTCGAGTCTGGAAAGCACCTTCTTCTCAACCCTATTTCACCTAAAACATCATAACATGTAAAATGGAAATTCCTAATTTAAAATTTTCCCACACCATCTATGACACACCCTACTGAATGATCTTCAATCATCATAATGTCATCAAATAGCTCTGCATCTTCATCAACCAATCTCATTTTCATGATTAGCCCTTAGGATTTTATATGGTTTAGGCTAGTAAAAATTGAACCAACACTATAACTCATCATGAAACCTCTCCAAAACTTATCCTCTATATGATTAAAACAACATGTATCACATACCTATATAAGTGTTATAAAGGGATCACACATACCTGAAAGCTCGTATACATGCCTAATTAAGCCTCCATAAGCACCTAGTATTAGGCCTAGTATGAGCACCATTACCAAGTGGGACTAACAACCATGTGGCTACTTCCCAGCTCTCCAAACTCATGTGAGTTCCTAAAACAACTGAGACAACATGTCTTTATGCACACCTATACATGTCTCTTCTAAGTCACCATGTAGCTTAAAACACCATACACCTTCACCTAGGCTAGCTAGGTCACCTAACTAAGGCTTAATAGACCAAGCCAATCTCACTGAATTCATGCCATCATGAAACCACCTGATTATCCATGTTATCCATCCTACTAAGAATTCTTCTGATAACTTACTCCATCATCCTCTTTTTCATTCAATGATCTTTTACATCAATGACAACACCTAGAAATCAACATGCCAACACCACTTAGTCGGCCACTCTTAATGATAATGATAGATTAATTGAAAATATATTTCAAACCCTAATGAGAATTCATTTTTTTCCTCAATTCTAATTTAAAATGAATTGGTCTATGTCTTATGATGTCAATGTAGCTTCTAATTCTACATATAATATATTTTTTTATTCCAAATGTCAAATAATATTGCTTAGTTTATATTATACCTACCAATTATTTGCAAGTATCCCTTAAAATATATATTAAATAAATTACCTTATAAATTTGTTTTAATTAATTGAAAATAATTGTAATGTCACCCATAAGAGTAAAACATTTGACAGGTTCAAGAAAAACTTTAATCTTTCCCTCCTTGAGCGTTAAAAAGAATAATAGTTTATGAATTTAAATATTTGTACGAAATTAATCTAATACCCTCTCAAAATTAATTATAGTAATTATATGAGAAAATAATAATACCACAAAATATAGTCACATCATTAGATAGGATTTTATAGTACTATTGGGTTTCAAATTTGCACTTTAGGTGAAACCACGGTCAGGGGACAAACAAGTCCCTCCTCTTTGATGGGAGAGGTTCCCTTATTGAAAGCCAGAAACAAGATTATTTACAAATATACAACTTTCATCAAATGTGGTCTTTTGACATATGAAAATGTGTTTTCTTCAAGGAAAAACACCAGCACAAGAGAATGGAAGAATGAAGCGGAAAGAGAAGGTATAAGAAATCAATACTTTCGAGGAAAAGAGATTGTAGAGAGAACCCCTAATTGCATTGGATAAATGAATTACAGAGAAGAATCATTCACATTTTTACCAGGTGCAATTACACAGACACAAAGTTCTCAGAATTGCATTTTGAAGAACAAAAAATTTATTAGCTTCTATTTGATCAAATGATTCACAAAACAGAGCAGAGGGAGAGAGGGAAACAAAGGAAAAAGAAAAAAGAAGCTCTTGTATTGATTTTTCGGTTCAAAATTACAGTCTCCACATATCATAATTTTCCAACCCCGACAATGGCTTCCAGAGCCCATCAAATAGCTCACAAAAATTGGTTACAACTTCCTCCAGGTGAGAAAAATGGTTTGCAAATGAATTCCATCTTTTCGTGCCCTTCAAAAATCACCCAATCGTGAAGAAAAACCATGGCGGAAAAACCAATTTGTGCAAATACACAGACATTTCATTTTATTTTCCAGTTTCAATATGAACCATTGATTTGTTGTTAAAATGTTCAAATCAGACCGTACGCGTGGAAGGAGAAGATTGGAGCGGGCGTGGGGGAAGCCCCTTTCATTTTCATGATTTTTTTTTGTGTTTTGGCACTTTGGAAAAAATTTCCCATCAGCCCCGCTCTTGACTTTTTTGACTTAGACACGTGGCAAGGTGTGATTGGAAATGGGGTACGCAGTGCAATTCTTGAACATTTTGACCTATTTTGCAAAAAAAATCAAAATCTCATTTACCTCCGCCAGCCCACAGCTCTAATTCAGCGCTAACACGTGGCATGAGCTGATTGGAAATGGGTGTGTGCAACTCTCGTTGAATCATTTTCACCTTTTTGGAAAAAAGGCACAAAAACTTGTTTTCCTCTGCCTGGCCCGCTACTCTGCTTGGACATGTGGCACCCTTTGATTGGCTGCAGGTTATGAGGGAAAATGGATTACTCTTAACACTTTTTAACCTTTTAGGCAAAAGGTTCAAAACCTATGAAGTCTTCCATGGCTCTGCCGGCCCGATCCTCCCTTTGGGCACGTGGCAGCAACTTTGATTCGTGGCGGGTCCTTAGGAAATTTTATTTTCAATCTCTCCACGCTGGCTCATGGGTCAAATCCTACCAACTTATATTTTTTGTCAAAAAGAGCAATGTTTGCAAATACCTCCGCATCTATGCCAGTCTGCCAAAGGGAAAATTTGACCACTTAGCCCCGTCGAGCCATAACTTAAAAAGTACAAAGAGTTAGGAGGACTTCTTTACCTTTTTAGAAAGGGGAAGAAATTTCCCATCTGATGAAGTGATTTTCATGAGCCCTCCAATTCTTATAAAGTTCCAAATTCAAAAATACCTCTTTTCAAGTATACTTTAAGGGCACCAACTCAAAAGTTTTTTGTAATTTTAGACTTAGAAATTAAAGGGAAATTTGAGGGTGACAATAGCTGGCTCTTTCTGGGGATGACTTGGCTTGAAACAAAGGCACGAGGCAAGATCAAGAACAACAGACCAACTCTGGGAAATGAAGACTAGTGCCTTATCCATTGGGTGATAGAGTCAAGAGGCAAAACCAATACAAGACAACACACACAAGGCAGGAAAGGAAACAAACCAAAAAGGAGGGCCCAAAACAAACACCCCACACAAAAAGGAAGAAAAAAGGAAACAAACAAGCCCAAAACAAACAAAATACACAATTCAAAAAGGGACTCCCTAATCACCTAGGACCTAAAAAACTTTAAGTACTTCCCACTATAAGGGAGTGGGAGAGAAGATCCATCCATGTAACTCAAATAAAAAGATTTCTCACCAGAAAAATGTCTGATTCTGAAGGGGCCAAGCCAAAGTGAGTCAAACTTACCATGGCTTCCTTGAGGCTCATGTCTCTTATCCCATAGCAACACTGTGTCCCCCACCTGGAAAACTCTGGATTTGGCTTTCTTGTCAAACAAATCCTTCACTTTCAACTGATGGGTTGTTATTCTATCAACCACATGCAATCTATCTTCATTCAACTTCTGAAGATACATGATTCTCTTGTCTAGAGCACTGTTGAAGCTTGAATCTTCAATAGTTTTCATCAAATGCAAAGCTAGAAACTCCACCATCACTGGCAGTTGAGCTTCCACACCATACACTACTTGGAAAGGAGACATTATAATGGCTCTCTTAGGTGTAATCCTATCAGCCCAAAGTGCATCATATAATTTCTTATGCCAATTTCTTTGAGAATCATTCACAAGTTTCCTGACAATGGTCACCAAATTCTTGTTCATTGATTCAGCTTGTCCATTCCCTTGAGGATAATAATCAGAAGAGTGAGCAAGAGATATTCCATATCCATAACAAAAATCCATTATCTCAGCAGAGGAGAAGTTAGAAGCATTATCAGTCACAACTTTGTTTGGAATTCCAAATCTTATCAATATGTTTTCCTTTATGAAGTTACATACTACTTCAGAAGTAGTACTCTTGACTGGGATGGCTTCCACCCACTTGGTGAAATAATCTATGGCAGTCAACACATGAGTATGTCCAGCACTTGAAGATGGATTGAGAGTTCGATGAAATCCAAACCCCATTGTTGAAAGGGCTCCTTGATCACCACTAGCTTGAGAGGAAAAGCAGCCAACCTTGGTCTTCCAACAAATGTTTGGCATGCTTCACATTTACTCACCCACTTTGATGCATCTTGGAATAGAGTGGGCCAATAATAGCCAACACGAAGGATTTTGTGAGCTATTACAGCAGAGGAGAAATGCCCCCCACAAGCTTGATCATGAAAAGCAGAAAATAATTTCTTTTGCTGCTCTTTATCTACACATTTTAAAAACCTTCCATCTACACCTCGTTTGAAAAGAGCATTTTCCCAAAGAACATACTGTGAAGACCTAATTTTAATGGCTCTTTTTTATTTTGCAGTCAAGTGAGATGGGAATTCACCATAGGTCAGAAAATGAGCAATATCAACATACCATACATCTGTTCGAGCTGAGAAACAAAACCACAGGCAGATCCTCTTCATCTTCGGACAACGTTTCATCAGCACCTTCAGCAATGAGCTCACATAGGCCCTTACCACAAACCAGCTTGGTTGGCTTGATATCCAAATCATATTCTTGCACTTTTACCACCCAATTACCTCTCTTAGTTCCAAATTCTTGTTGTGTGAGAATCGATTTGACACTTGTATCAGGCACAAACACAACATCATGAGAATTTAGAATATAAAATCTGAATTGTTTAACAACTTTTACAACAGCAAAAGTGTGTTTCTCCATCATGGCAGTATTTCAGTTTGTGGGATTTCAAAACGTAGCTCATGAATGCTATGGGAAATTCATGATCTTCAACATTATTTTGAGTTAAAACAGCGGCCAAAGTGTTTTCAGTGGCATAGCAATATATAATCAAATCTCTGCTGAAGTCTGGACACGCCAAAGTGGGAGTATTTGCAATGGCTTTTTTGATATCTTCAAAAGCAAGCTTTCCTTCAGAGGACCAGCCAAAAGGTTGCTTCCCTTTCATCATGTGAGCAATGCTCATAGTAAGTTTGGCAAAATTGGGTATGAATCTCCTCAAGAAATTAATCTTACCAAAGAAGGAATGAACACCTTTCTTACTCATGGGAAGAGGAATCTGTTGTATGGACTGAATTCTTTCTGGATCAATTTTGATTCCATATTTTGAGACAATGTGTCCCAACAACTTACCTTTGGTTACACAAAACACGAACTTCTTAGGATTTAAAGAAACTCCATGCTCTCTACATTTTTATAGGACTTTTTCAAGGTGTTGAACATGAGCTGCTCTAATTTTTGAAAAGATAGTCAAATCATCCAGGTATACCACGATGCATTTCCCTTTCAAAATACCAAAAGCCAGATCCATAGCCCTCTAGAAAGTAGCACCAGTGTTGATGAGTCCAAAAGGCATTCTCTTGTAGGAAAAAGTGCCCCAAGGAGTGGTAAAGGCAGTCTTATGCTGATCTACAGTGTTTACCTCTACTTGGTTGTACCCTGAGAATCCATCCAACATTGATAACATCTCCGAGCCTGTGACAGCTTGTAGCACTTGGTCCATCATGGGAAGAGGATAATTATCTTTCAAGGAAGCCTGATTTAGATTTCTAAAGTCAACATAGATTCTAATCTCCCCATTTTTCTTTCTGATAGGCACTATGTTAGAAATCCAAGTGGAATGATGGATGGGAAAGATGATCTGAGCCTTTAAAATATTTTGTATTTCTTGAAAGATAGTGTTAGAAATCTTTGGATTATACTACCTTTGCTTTTGTTTTAAAGGCTTGATGTCAGGCTTAAGAGGGATGGAATGTTGCATTTCTTTTGGTTTGAAAGTTTTGAGATCTTCATACGAGTAAGCAAGCACATCAAAATACCTCTTCAAAATATTTATCACCTTCTCTCTTTCTTCTTGAGTGCAGCATTTCCCGATGTTCACCATTTTAGGTTCATCTATACTTACTATATTTATCTTTTCAGTTTTAGGAGATTGCTGATTTCCTTGGGAAACTTTAGATTTGACATACCTATCATGTTTATAAAAAAGATCCTCCAAACTCACCAAACCCTCAGGAATTTTGTTACCTTTCAGTCTGATACATCGATCATGATCCATCTCTTCTTTGACACTTTCTTCATTAGAAGACACACATTCTCTGGGCAAGTTATCACTTCCTTCAAAATACAACTGATCAAAGTTGTCTCTCAATCCAAAAAAGAGAGTAGATGTTGGTCATTATTGAAGACCTGCCAATGGTTTACATTGTCAGGAACGTTATGCATGTGAATCATTTCAATGGAGAACGTGTCCTGAGAGAAGTCAGGATGAGGAATTAACAAAGATCCTAGAGACTACCAGGGAATCACCCCTAGTATTCTCTTCTCTTGGTACTATTGCAATGGAGAAAGCATCGAGGAATTCAATAGAATCCCAAACCAAACTTCTATAGTACTTCAATATTCTATTTTTTACCTGATAAAGGTCTCAAACCTACTTTACAATAAGCTCAGCATCACCGCGAGTAAAAAGGTTCTTAACTCCCATCTCCTTTTCCATATTCAACCCAAGAATGAGGGCTTCATATGCAACAGTATTATTGGTATTCTCGAACTGAAATTTGAAAGCAAAAGGGTTAATCTTACCCTCATGAGAGATCAACACTATACCAGCTCCGACACCAGCTGAGGAGCAACTGCCATCAAACTCCAATGTCCAGACATCATTAGGATCATGCAATACTTCTTTGGGTGCACATTCTTCATGTGGTGACATAATCATGTAATTCCCATGCCCAATGTCTTCATATAGAATTTGTGCTTTTGGATCATCCATTTTTTGCACAATATACTTAGCTAGCTTATCAGGCATCAACTTGTCCATCTTACCATTAACTAGAATAATGGCATGTGACCAATCTATTTTGATTTCCCCTCCAACATCCTTGCAAAAGTTCCTACTCAATAGCATGTCGTAGGAAGGAGGAATGTCAGCAACTAAGATGGTAGCCAAGACTTTCTTCTCTGGCCAAGCAGCAAAAGCTACTTGTGCATCCTTGATTCTCCCAGCTAAAGGTACTTCCCTACTCTCCATAGAATAACAAGAAACATATGTGCGGGTAAGAGTGAGGCCCAAGGCATGAGCTAATTTAGCAAGCATTACATTTTCAGATGCTCCATAATCAATAACATAATTACTAAGCTTGTGGATGGCTATAAGGGGAGTCACATAGAAAGGTCTGATTTTCTCATTGGGTGATGTGACAACAGCTACAAGATTTGGTTGGGAATGGGAAGGAGGAGTTGGAAAAATACCTTTGGAAGCATGAGACAGGATTTTAGATTTGGAGTTGACAAAATCAACCATTTTGGCAAAGGATTTGGGATGGGTTTGATAAAACTCAGCCTCAGAAATCTGAACCTTAGTTCTCTTTATGTGATCAATAATATCAAAGGATCCAAATGTGGATGGGGTATCATTACAAGGAATGGAAGAGACCTTAGACCTATCAGCTTTATTATTTGACACAGTAGAAGCTTTAGAAGAAAAATTGGAGGGAGAAAAACCAGCAGAGCTTACCTTTTATGTGGAGGTAGTGGGGATAGGAGAACCTCTCTTTGCAAGCACTGGAATGGTATTGAAAGACTCCTTTGATTTCTTTGCAGGATGTAATAACTTTCTCCTTTCTACTGGTTTGTTCTTGAGTCATGACAGCATATGACTCATTGTTCATCTCAGGTACTACATCATCATAGTCATCTTCATCATCAACACCTTCAGTGGTAAGGAAATTGACTCTAGAACCTCTGGGCTGCTCCAACTCTTCATCAGCATCTTCTTCTTGATCATCATACAATTCATTCTCTTCTTCATCATCAAGTTCAAGGACTTCACATGTTGCATTGACAGGCACTTTGAGAGGTGGACCTTCAATTACCAACCTGGTTTGAGAAGAAGGCAGTTTGTTCCTAGGCTGAAAAATTCTTCCTTGGAACATCCTGGTATGGAGTATGCTGAGCCAATTGTTTTTTTATTGCAATGAGGTCATTGGCTAGCTTTTGTACCAACTGATCCGAATTACCTCCAGGAGAAGAGGAAGAAAATGATGTCTTGGATTTTTGGGATTCTATTTTTAGTTTTCCAGACATGATCAAGTCATCTTCCATGCTGACTGGCAACCTCTGATCCTCATCCAAAGTTGCTAGATTGGCTCTCCTTAGAGCATAGCTTACTTCAGGTAGTTGTGCATTCAAAAAGAAACATTTTTGGATCTGATCAATAGGCCGGGTGTCTTATGGGATCTTGTTAATAAGCTTATTAAACTTAGCCACAAATTCTCTCATGGGCTCTTGTGGTTCCTTTTTTATTTGAGAAATTTGGGCAAGCAGAGCATTCACATCTTCTTCAGGTTTGAAACGGTTCTCAAATCTTGTTCTCATCATGGTCCAATTGGTAATTGCTCCAATAGGAAGATGGTAAAACCAATCTACTACATTGTCTTGTAAGGTCTCCACAAATAGCCTAACAAAGACATCTTCATGTTCCACACTGAGGACTCCACATGTAACAATGAAGGCTGCAATGTTTTCATCAGGGTGCACTTTCCCATCACCTCTGAATTTGGGAAAATTCTTTCTGTTACCTCAAGGTAACTCATGCAAAGGTTGTGGAAGAGCCAAGGGACCAACTTGGTGGCCCCAAGGTAATAGAATTTCCATCCTTGGAAAAACTGCTTGAAGAGGAATTGAAACATCAGCAAGAATCAAAGCACGGAGATTAGGGCTGAGTTTCTCTTGAGGGATTCCACTCCCAAGGGTTCTTTCTTCAACATGGGGTGGGCTTTTAGAACGAGTTCTTCTATTTCTCCCTGTTGAAGGAAGAGGAAAACCTTACTGATCCAGAAGTTGAAATTGAGAATCTTCAACTCCAAGAGCTCTTCTACCACATGTGTATCTCAGAGTCACCAGATCAATGGAATGATCAAATTTTTGTTCTTCTTAGAAGGAAATCTATTGAAATCATTCCCCAGTAGAGTCACCAAAAACTATTGGGTTTCAAATTTTCACTTTAGGTGAAACCATAGTTAGGGGACAAAAAAGTCCCTCCTCTTTGATGGGAGAGGTTCCCTTATTGAAAGCCAGAAACAAGATTATTTACAAATATACAAATTTCATCAAATGTGGTCTTCTGACACATGAAAATGTGTTTTCTTCAAGGAAAAACTTCATCACAAGAGAATGGAAGAATGAAGGGGAAAGAGAAGGTAGAAGAAATCAATACTTTCGGGGAAAAGAGATTGCAGAGAGAACCCCTAATTGCATTGGACAAATGAATTACAAAGAAGAATCATTCACGTTTTTACCAGGTGCAATTACACAGACACAAAGTTCTTAGAATTGTATTTTGGAGAACACAAAGTTTCTTAGCTTCTATTTGATCAAATGATTCACAAAACAGAGTAGAGGGAGAGAGGGAAATAGAGGAAAAAGAAAAAAGAAGCTCTTGTATTGGTTTTTCGGTTCAAAATTGCAGTCTCCACATATCAAAATTTTCCAACCCCGACAATGGCTTCCAGAGCCCATCAAATAGCTTGCAAAAAGTAGTTACAACTTCCTCCAGGTGAGAAAAATGGTTTTCAAATGAATTCCATCTTTTGTGCCCTTTAAAAATCACCCAATCGTGAAGAAAAACCATGGGGGAAAACCAATTGGCGCAAATACACAAACATTTCATTTTATTTCCCAGTTTCAATATGAACCATCGATTTGTTGTTAAAACATTCAAATCAAGCGGTCCATGTGGAAGGAGAATATTGGGGCGAGGTGTGGGGGAATCCCCTTTCATTTTCATGAATTTTTTTGTGTTTTGGCACTTTGGAACAAATTTTCCCGCAGCCCCGCCTTGACTTTTTTACTTGGACACGTGGCAGGCTATGATTGGAAATGGGGGTTGCGGTGTAATTCTGAACATTTTGACCTATTTTGTAAAAAAAATGCAAAATCTCATTTACCTCCACCAGCCCGCAGCTTTGATTCAGTACGGACATGTGGCACGAGCTCATTGGAAACAGGTGTGCGGCTCTCGTTGCATCATTTTCACCTTTTTGGAAAAAAGGCACAAAAACTTGTTTTCCTCCGCCGACCCGCTACTCCGCTTGGACATGTGGTGTCATTTGATTGGCTGTGGGTTGAGGGAAAATGGATCCTCTTAACACTTTTTAACCTTTTGGTCAAAAGGTTCAAAACCTTGAATTCTTTTATGGCTCCACCGACCTGATTCAACGATGATACGTGGCAGCAACTTATTTGCTACGGGCCTCGGGAACTTTTCTTTTCATCTCTCCCCGTAGGCTCACGGGTCAAATCTTACACCAACTTAGCTTTTTTTCAAAAAGAGGAATGTTCACAAATACCTCCGCAGCTCCGCTAGTCCGCCAAGGGAAAATCTGACCACTTAGCCCCGTTGAGCCATAACTTAAAAAGTACAAAGAGTTAGGAGGACTTCTTTACCTTTTTGGAAAGGGGAAGAAATTTCCCATCTCATGAAGTGATTTTCATGAGCCCTCCAATTCTTAGAAAGTTCCAAATTCAAAAATAACTCTTTTCAAGTATACTTTAAGGGCACCAACTCAAAGTTTTTTGCAATTTTAGACTTAGAAATTAAAGGGAAATTTGAGGGTGACAACAAGTACAATAATGTCAAGGATCTTGAGTTCTCTTAGTGACAATAAATCAAAATCTGGGATGCAGGATAATAACTATAAGGGAATTTTCATAATTAGTTCAAAGGGAGGTTTCCATAACCAATTTTCATGTAGCCACTGAGTACATACAAGACAAAATAATATCATAATTCCCACGTGTCAACCATGTAAAGATCAATATTTATATGTTGTATACCACAAGGTATTACAATAACACCAAGTGTTAGGTTCATAAGGACGTTACTTACAAATCATTATAAACTATATTTTAATGATATTCTCCTTACGACTAATTCCTGCGATTGGGCGGAAATATTCCTTACACTAAAAATAAATAAAATAGTGTGGTAATATGCCTCACACTATAAATTAAAAAGCAATCATTTTCCATAAAATTTGTAAATATAAGCCATGCTTATGCAATTGAGTATCTATCCAGATGTCTTCTCGCCTAGTCTTCCATGAGTGTAAATGCTATAAAAATTTCAAATTAAAAGGAATCTTACATCATCCATAAAACTAGCATTATAAACTTGGAGTATAATAGTAGACATTCATAATTGTTGTGTCATATGAGGTATCTTCCACAATATTATTTGAAAGGTAAAATCATCACATATAGATTGTACTACATACAAGGTTCACTTATTGTATTATTTATAACTTCACATGTTCTATAAAAGAATGAGGATTTAATTAATACATCCCTAAGTTAAATCCAATAAATAATTTTACCAAAAGGATGCAAGTAGTAATGATTTTTGTTTCAATAAAAAAAATCTCTTTCAAGTAATAATTTCCCTTCTAAGTAGTAATTTTCCTTCTCAAGTGGTAAGCAAGACTGAAAATACGAAATTGGTTAACTCCCATAGAGTATAATAATAATACAATTTAGATATAATATAATTCCCTACAAAAAAAATTCTCACAACTTGGTGTCGTAACGATATTACATCCCTTTTCTTAATCACCACACAATGTGATACAATAATTCAAGATTTCATTCATTATAATTCAATTAGCTTGAAAAAAAACATTCAAATATTAGTTTAAATAAAGTTACTAGTGTTTGTTACTTTATCTCATGCCATCACATTACTAATTGATGATCAACCCAACTTCTTGACAATTATCTAACCATTAAAATTAGGAAGTTAATGTGCAATGTGACATCGTCACACTAAATATAAGCACCATCCTAATGCATTAATTGAGGAACCTTTGAGGCTATTATTTAAGTGAGTCACATCATGTTGCATAAGAATAAAAGAGAGAATACAAATCCCTATTGTAGTTCTCATGCATTCCTTTCCTATCCTTCTTACCTTTTCAAGTGACACTATCTCCTTCATATGGGGTATATCTCCCCATAATTAACCTTAGGACTCAGCATTTTCAAAACATTATAAAGAACTTATTGAAAAGGCTGCCATATTGGCCATAAGTTTCCTCAAAAAAAATTTAAAAAATAGAGTATAACAATAAAAATTCATTTTTGAAATCAGAATTCTAATAAATTCAGAGAAAAGTAGTCCACCTATCTTCTGAAATCATTTCTAACTCCAAACGTTTAGAATTCCCATGCTATGTCAAATCATTTTTTAAATGGCTACGCTAAAAGATCTTAGGGATTGAGATAACGTTATATTAGCTCAATCATTTGTCTCCAATGTTGGTTCTTATCATTGAATTTAAAAATAATATTTTCATAGAGGTAGAGCAGTCAAAATCCTTGAAGGAACAATTCAACTTAAATAGACATCAAAAATAAACATACCCAATTTGAATTAAGTAGCAAAATCTAGTTTTAATGCAGGCCTAAGTGAGCACTTTAGCTTGAATTTATTTTATTTTCATATCTAGAGGGTTTCCACCACATATATATGAAACTACATTCATAAAATGTAATACATTCTTCTATTGTAACTATTGCATAAGATTAAAAAGTTCCTATAAACACTCAAATTTGGTAGATTATCCTTTGACAATGACAATTTTGGCTTTGCTCCCTTGCTCAGAAAAATACTCACATTATAAGTATAATAAAGTGAATTCTACACTCTATGATATCGTTCATCAAGGAAATATTAATTAACCAAAGCATTCATTTATCGCCAGGAATCATTCTTGAATTTCATATTTTATCTCACAATCTACTTGGGTAAAATCAAATAGTTTAGGGCCATAGTGGATTACAATCCTGGATGACATGTATAGTCCCACCCCATCTTATCTTGTGACTATATTTTCAATTTTATTATATTATATGTGTCATTTCATCTTCTTAGGGTCAACCTTAGCATGAAATTTCACCTGTGGATTCCTATATAAGCAAGTTAATGTAGCTTAGTAACTCACTTGGCACTTTAATAAGTTACTATTGCAAATATCAATACAAAACCTTACAAGACTCTCCTAAATCTTCTAAAATCAATTGCACATAATTTAGATAAGTTGTTATTATAGGTCTAAATCACTCGACCAGGTAAAAGAGTCTAGCTTCCTCCATTTCCAAGCATGCAAAGGTCCTAAAATCATGTCTTAGCAAGATCATAGTCACTCCAAACACTGTTAAAGGTATTCAAGGAAAAAAGGGTTTAGTCTAGTAGTTTAAGCACACCACATCACACTACTACCATGTTGGGTACATTTTCCATTTTTAGCATCATGGGCATGCTAAAAAAATTATACAATTATTTCAAAATCACTTTAAGATTTTTAGTTTTCATATTGATATCCTAAAATACCTCTCTTGGTTTTATAAAATTCACTTTCTATATATGGTCATTTTATTAATTTGAAGAGTCTCACTTTTTCCTAGTTATTACTTTTGGGTCTTAGCCTTTATGTACCAAGTTTTTTTAGAGATGATAGCCATGATGAGGGATCTATGAACGAGACCTACTATCTGTTTGAAATTTTTTTGCATACCTCTATTTTGTACATCTGATCTAGGTACTCTGAGTTGGAACTGGGCCTACCTAGATGGTATGGAATTTAGAGGCCCCCACAGAAACAAGGATTCCTATATAGTCACCAATATTTACTACATATTTTTCCTAGGACTTTGGGTGACTTTTTCAAGGGCCATGGGAGTAAGAATGTTATCCAAATGTTTGACAGAATGTTTGGATACCAAATGTTTGATGAATCTATAGGTGATAAATCCCTTGTTGTGTAGAAGACTGAGTTCCATATTATGGTTTTTCCTACCTCTAGAAATAACATTTGTCTCTAGTTCCATATCGATTGGCTGATCTCAAGTGGAAATGAAATATAAACTTTGGATCTCATCTGACTTTCATTATTTCCTCTATGAGGGAAACTATTGGAGGATACTATACATTTTACAACCTACAATATTAGAAAGGATTCCATAATTGACATGGTGATGTGAATGCATGGAGGAGCCATGGGATCTGGTAATCCCTCCTCCCTTAAACTAGGTTCCTGTAAAGAGGTAGTGGAAACAAAATTAGGATCCAATATAAACATTCAACAACCATCTTCAGTATTGGAGCATGAGGTTGCAACTCCACTAGTGGAATTTCTTGAAGGGTTGGTGGAGGATGCCCATGATTATTTATAAAAATTATTGGTTATATGAAAATTCAATGGCCATCCACACAGTATTCAATACAGAAAAAAAATGTAAGATTTGTCTATGATCTAAAGGTTTTTTGTTGTTTTATTTGAGGATCAAGATTGTCAAAGAGCCCTGACAGATGGACCCTGGTTTTTGGGTAATGTGGGGTTGTTCATCACTCTTTGGTTTCCATATTTTTATATTAAATCTCTCTCAGTGACTCAAATTCTTGTATGGGTTCAGCTCCCCATCTTTCCTCTGCATTTTTATCCTGCCTTAAAAAATATGGGTGATGTTTTAGGAACCTACGTAAAGTGTGACAAGAATATAAGTAAAGAATGATTGATCAATTTTGTCTACTTTTATGTTGAGGTAAGATCTTAGTAGGAATGTACTAGATAAATTTATACACATATGGGGTATCTCTCAACATATTCAAGTATTGGATTATGTAAATACAACTTTCTAATACCACAAATATAGAATCCTAGGACATATTCAAGCTAACTATATCCATAATAGAGTTCACACACCTAGGAAAATAGGGACAAAACCAAAGCCAAAAATTTGGAGTGCTCTTTAACCAAATGTTGACTTTTAAAATGATGATCAAGATGTATATAGTCACCATTCAAAAAAACCAAAAAAAACTTATTTGGGTGAACCTAATTGTCGGGGAAGGGGCTAGTGTAGTGTGCCTATAAATTTGGACAGAGAATAGGAGAAGATGATATCATTGGGATTACTATGAAGTGTTTTCTATTAGGAGATTTGATGATGGGACACGTATCAAAAATTCTAACTCAAATAAGGAGCTAAGGACTAAGTCAAATCCTAAATACTTGATTTCATACTCTCCTCATTGTTATAACAATTTAGATTTGTAGATAGTCATGAAGGAACCCTCTCAATTGGGATGACAAGAAGTTTAAAAAGGGGGGCAAAAGGAAAACAATGACATTGATTTGGGGCATTAGTCCATATTCTTTCCAGTCCTTTTTTAAAATTTATATTGTACTTTGGTTGTTTCTTATTGGATCAAATTGTTTTGATATGGTTCATTTCCTATTGTTTGTGATATTTATTAGTTTATCATTTTACTTTGTTAAAGGTTTTGGTATCCTTTCAAAACTCTCCCTGTTTACCTAATCAAAATAAAAAATTGTAATTGGTGTATCACATGAGGGCTCTTACATAATATTATACGAGTGGAAAAATCATGACATATAGATCAAACTACATACAAGGTTCACGTATTGTATTATTTGTAATTTTTTACGGTCCCTAAAAGAATGAGGATTTCATTAATGTATCACTAAGTTCAAGCCAATAAACATGGTTTACCAAAAGGGTGCAATAGTAAAAAAAAATTTAAAAAATCCCTTTCAATTATTAATTTCTCTTCCAAATAACAATTTTCCTTTTCAAGTGGTAAGCAAAACTAAAAATATAAAATTGGTCAATTCCCCTGAAGTATAATAATCATATAATTTACATATGATATAATTCTCTACGAACATAAATTCTCCTAGCTTGGTGTTGTAACAAAACTACCTCCCTTCACTTAATCATCACACAAGATTATATAAGAATTCAAACTTTCATTCATTTTAATTCAACTAAATTGAAAGCAAGGGGAATTCAATTTCTATTTTAAACAAGGTTACCCGTGTTCATGAATTTTTATCGTGTATTTGTGTTACTAATTGACAATCAACCCAGCTTCTATACAATTATCTAACAGTCACAATTAGGAAGTCAATATTTGATGTGGAAAAAAAATTCTAAAATAAAATTATTTTATTAGAATTAGTAATGTATACAATTTTGGAAAACTTGGATATATGTATGTTGTACACCTTTGCAATCGAGATTGCATGCATAATGAGAAAAATTTGTATTTGAGATGTACACATTGCAATTTTCTACAATTAAAGATGTATAAAAATGGGAAAACTCTATAGTAGAAATGTATGTCTCAAAAGCTGCAAACCTACAACTTATGCCTTCACAAACTTTTAAACTTGAAAATTTATGTCTTCATTCGAAGCCATCTTCTTTATAAATAAATAATGCAAAATATGGAAAGTTGATAGGAATACTAAATGAATCATTCCAAATGGGAACTAAAAGGTCATCCTATATGGAGATGACATTTATTCACCTTTAGAGTGAATTGAATGGGGACAAGTGGACAAAATATGAAAAGAATATTGTTATTATATTACTATTTTATAATGCTTCTTGTCGAGATCATATCTCCTATCCCATTGACCTAATTTGTGAACCACAGGAAATGTTGGTAACATGGACGAGAGAACAAGAGAAAATCCACTCTTACAATGCATTATAAAATCATCTTATAGTAAGAAACCCAAAATAATCTCTGAATATCCTTAATAATGTAAAATACAAAAAGCTTCCAAAACTGCTAAAAACATATTTCATGACTTTCGAAAAATAAACTTTCAGAAGTGTTACTGTGAATGTTTATGTAGATCATTCCTTCTTTGAATACACATTCAAATCATTGATTGATAAAAATATATTTTAGTACTTTCTACAAATAGACTTTCATAAATCTGTTATTGATGTTGATGTGGGTTATCCCTGCTTTGAGCTCTCATCCAAATCATTTTCCATTTCTTGAGAAGCAATCGGCACCATTGCTTATATGAATGATAATTGATGAACATATGAAAATCTAAGTACCAAATTTATTTCTTTCCACTTGATTGGATTGTCCCACCTAAAATTATTATTTTCTATTTTTAGATACTTGTGTATAGGGATAATAGTAAACCAACTGGTAGAATTTCCATGCTTGCACTTCCCACGAATATCATGAGGATGGAGATTCCAAAAATGAACAAAATTTTGACCGTTTATACGACAATGACTACAAATGAGGTGATGAAATAAATACCTTCCATTTATGTGAATAGAAGACTCACACCAATGTTGAACAAAGTGTTTTGGATGCATACTCACTTTAATGAATGTGGGACCCATGGTGGGTTGAGATGATTCCTCGGGGTACGTGAGACCAAAATTCTCATATCTCTTTTTCACTTCAATATGCTTATAAATTCCTTGTCCATATTTTCCAATGCATTTTCCTTTATACCCCATTTAATTTAATAGGTTGAAACTAATGCCTTTTAAAAAAATTCAAAACTTCCAATCACATAAAAGAATTATTAAAATGTGTAGAACAAGAAAAACATACCATATGTTTTCCTTTGTTTTTTGTCTATGCATATGCAACACTTTTCTTATTTTCTTTCATCTCTTTGAATTCATCTTAAAATATAGCTAGGTATTTTCTAAATTCATCACAAAACACTTATTTTTCTCTATGTTGATTCTAAATAGTATGCATAACTTCATTGTGCCTTGTTTCTGCTTAGAGCAATCCTTCCACAATGGAGATTCTTAAATGATACATAGTTTTTTTCATATTCATCATATCCTCCATGATCATTCTAAGATTGTTCTCCAACTAGTGGTTTTCTCCCCTAAAAAAAAAATTCTATAAGGATTGATTCTAGCTTATTCTGTGGTGTTGAAACTAAATTTGCATCTTGAATTGTGTCTTCTCATTTTTTCTGGCGTGTTTTTCCCATTATTTTCAAAACCTGCAACATTTTTAAAAAATATATTTTCCCACTCTGATACCCCTAAACTAAATTATATTTATAATTCAATGTAAAACACACTAACATTAGAATTTAATGTGTTATGGAAATACATTCATATTGAATAGTTGATATTGTAGAATTACATAAATGTATTATTGAGACAAAATTGTCTTGTTGCATAAATAAATTTATTTGTAGAAAGAACTTTAACTGCAAGAAGAAATTTATTTTATTTTTATTGGTAATGTATACAAATTTGGAAAACTCTTAGGAGAGATGTATGATGTACAGCTTTACAATTGTGAATATATGTAGAATGGGAAAACTATGTTGGAGAGATGTATGCCTTACAATTTTCTACAAATGAAGTTGTATACAAAATGGGGAAAATCTATAGGAGATATGTATGCCTCAAAACTTATAAACATAAAACTTATGTCTTCACAAAATTTCAAAGTTACAAACTTATGTCTTCATTTGAAACCATCATCTTTATATAGGAAAAATGTCAAAAATGAAAATCTATTAGGAATAGTAAATGAAGGGTTTCAAAAGGAACCGGAATTTCATCTTACATTGATATAATATGTATCCACCTTTGGAATGAATTTAAATGCGCAAAAGTGGACAAAATTTGAAAACAGCAATATTATTATATTATTTATTTCATTTCTCTTTTTCGAGGTCATATCTCCTAGCCTATTGACCTAATTTGTGAACCATGTGAAATATGGTCAAGAAAAATAGAAAAAGCATTCTAATATAATGTATTTTGTTATTTTTGTATGGTACAAATCCCATAAATTATTTTACGACACTCAATAATGTAAAATACAAAAAAAAAATTAAAAAAACTACAAAAAATAGATTTCAAAAATTTCTAAAAATAGAATTTAAGAAATCATATTATGAATGATGATATGGATCTTAATTTTTTTGAATTCTCATCCAAATCATTAAATTCTAAAATTAAATTTTAGTATTTTTTAAAAATATAATTTCAAAAATCTTGCTCTGGATGTTCATATGGGGCAGTCCTGCTCTAAGTTTTCATATAGGTCACTTTTAAAACATTTCAATACATACTTTAGGGAATATTATATTTAACATAACATTTGAATAAAAATCATTACCTATGACATGTCAAGTGATTCCTGATGTTACTTGGTAGACCTTGGACTGATGTGGTTCCTTGTACATTACATATATATTTGTAAAAAATGTTCATGAGAGTTACATATACACTTGTCTTGTGAACCATGATCCTTTCAAGCATTTTGCAATGGCACAAGCTACAAATATCTATATGCCACACATTGATACATAAAAATCATCCATGATACTTATGTGCAAGGAAAACTAAAAGCAATGAAAATAATAAGAAAATAAATAGATGCAAACCTTCCTTTGAATCTTCTTGCAACCTCATATGAGAAGCTGAAGTGTTACTACACTTGTTGGATATCTTGGGATAGCTAGATTACAGATGCTCTAATCTTTTCTCCAAATGGAAGAGGAATGCTACAATAGAATGAGTAATCACGTGGACAACCTTTTGGTGTGTAAATTCAAATGGAAAATGGGCAAAGTTTTTCTATAAATGCTTAAAGCTTCCAAGGATGAATTGCAAAGGATTGAGCCACATTTTTATAGCCAAATGAGAGGCCATGTATTTGTGGATTAAGGTTTGAATGAGTTGTAGGGAAATGAATGCATTTTCTTGAATTTACAAGTTGATTTTGTCTGTGTAGTTGGATTATTAGAATATTCATTTAAGGGGAAATGAATACTTGGTTGGATCTTGCTTTTATTTAAGAATATGGTTGTATGTGCATATTTATGATTCCACCTTTGTAGGGTTCTACAACTTGAGTGGAGTGGGATAGTTAAACTTGAGTGTGTCAGATGGTGAAGTGGAGATAAGTGGATGGTGAGTGGATAATTATCTATTTATTTATTTAAATAGCTAATTAAATTAGCCAAGAGATATCATTGTATGCTTTAAGCATTATAGAATTAATGAAATTAACTCTAAACGGATGTGGGTGACTTCTAATGGAAAATTAAAGGGTAATAATCTAGAATGCATTATAGAACTGATATATTATGCAAATGATAGGGATAACTAAGAATAGGTATGTATTTTAGGGTTTTTACATTTTCCCCTCTTTAAAGTATTATTATAAAGTAATAGCATTTTAAAGATAGTAGACACGTGTAGATCAGTGAGAGGATGACATGGAAGCATGGCGGACTTGTTTGATATGTCCTGATGAAGCGTTTGGATACCCCAATGAATATGGATACTAAGGGAATTCCCCCTCAATCGGATTAATGATGTAGCAAAGCATTGGACAACCGCTTGATAGGAAGAAGGAAAAGGTGAATGATTCAAGCAGTAAAAATATGATGGGATAGATTTTTCTCGTAACATGAGCTTCCAGTCAAATAGTGAAAGTTAGAGAAACCTTTTTTTTTGTTGCATAATAGATTTTTCACCATGATTATGAAATAATCATGATGTTTAAACCCATTAAGTGTGTAAATAAACACACATACACACACACACACACACACACAAAACAAACAAAAGGTAAAAAGTAAAAAATCCCAATACACACAGTAGATGTATACACCAAGGTTATAAATGAACTAAGATGATAACAAAATACTTGTAATTGGTCTAAAGAAAAACAAAAGATAAAAAGGAAACAAAAAAACCCAATATACATAGTAGATGTATGCACCAAGGCTATAAACAAACCAAGATGATAACAAAATACTTTTAATTGGTCAAGAAATAGTAGCAACAATGCAACACAATTGTAAATAAAGAAAATTAACTATGCCTAAAATGTGTTCCACAGTGATAATTAAGCAGATTTGGATGGCCCCAAGCAAGGATTCATGCAAGGGGATTGGACCAGACTGAAAGAGTGGAGTCAAGTGATACTCTTTTTTGGATTTGTATTGAATATTAATCTAAAATTAAAATGGTTAATTTCCCCTATGTAAGGATAATAACATGCAATGGAGAGAATGAGATACGATATTTCCCCAAGCAAGGATGTATGCAAGGGAGATGATTGATTTAATTTATCCCCAAGTAAGGATATATGTAAGGAGTAAGATGATTTGTTTTGATAGTCGTGAGATGGTTGGAACGATCACTAGGATAGGAGTTAAAATTTTGATTTTGTTGAGTTGTGTTGATTTGTTGGGATTTTTGATTTTTTTTTTTGTAAATTTTTAGGATTTTGTGATTATTTTAATGTTTTTGAGATTTTGAGTATTTGATTTTTTTGGATTTTTGCGATGTTTGGAATTTTTTTGTTGTTTTAAACTATTTTTAGATATTTTAAAGTATATGAATGCCAACGAGAAATACAAAGTGTCCCCTAGGTCGTACCAAGCATTATACAAATGAATAATCTCATTGAGACCAAAGGATAGAATACAATAGATGCAGCCAAAAAACGATTGTTGTAACACGGAATACTCATCCTAACTATAAGGAACACATGACAAAATGGTTTGGAGTGATGCAGTAAGTGGAATAGAATGAATTTTAGAAGTAAGTTGTTGTGTTGATATACCCCCAACATGAGGTTTAATCTTAAATAATTCAAGAATAAAACTTATTAGATGAACCACATGCATGGGTTCTTTGAGCTCTTTTCCATATTTAGAGGATAGCTTGTATGTACTAGACCCAAATTTAGTAGTAACAATGTAAGGTCCCAATCAATTAGGTTCAAATTTTCCTTTTTTCACGCTCTTTGGTTAGATTCTTCTTATTTTATTTCAGTAAAAGATCACCAATTTCAAACTTTCTTAGTTTTATTTGTTTGTTGTAGCTACAACAGATTCAGTTCTGATACACTTTTAAATGATCCAATGCACCAAACCACTTCTCATCTAAGATTTCTAATTCTGCAAGGTGCGCTTGTCTGTAATCATCTTCATGAAATAGGTGTTGGAATGATATGAAAAGGGATGGGAGCTTGAATTCTATGGGTAATACATCTTTAGATCCATATGCAAGGGAGAAGGGAGTGGCTCTATTTGGAGTACGATGTGAAGTTCGATAGGCCTAACGAGTAGGATATAGCTATGTATGCCAATTTTCAATGTGCTTATTAATAATATTTTCCAATATCAATTTAATCATTTTATTGGATGTTTTGTATTAGCCATTACATTGTGGATAGTATGGAGTTTCCCACTTGAGTTGGATATGAAATTGTTTCAATAACTCTTTGAAATTTTTATTTTTAAAAGATGTACCATTTTCTGTTATAAAGGAGGTAGGGATCCCGAAGAGGCATATAATATGGTCAAAGATAAACATGGATATATTTGATCTAGTGACATAATTAAAGGCATGGCCTCTATCCACTTGGTAAAATATTCATTTGTAGTGATTATGAAGGTACGACCATTAGAAGATGTGGATTTTATTTTTCCTAATAAGTCGAGCCTCCATCGAGAAAAAGGCTACGGTGAGGTGATAGGATGAAGGGCATGTGAGGGCGCATGAATAATATTATTATTCATATGGCATGCTTTGAACTTCTTGATGAAGTTTCATGCATCAAACTCCATAGTGTGCCAATAATAGCCCATGTGCAAGATCTTTTTGGCTAAAATCATGTTGCTTGTGTGTGCACCAAAAATACCTGCATGTACTTCAACTAGTATTTGGCTAGCTTTGTTCTGATTGAAACATATTAAGAGAGTATCATCACAACCTATTCTGTATAGGGTGTCGGTGAGGATGGTATATTGTGAAGCATGTTGTGTTGAGGCTTTTTTTGTAGGAATTCATAATTGAAAGGTAGGTTTTATCTTGGATAAAGGTGTATATGTCATGGTACCAAGGATTTTTAGGAACAACTATCTCACATATCATGGTTGACTCCAAATAATCATATGTGGACACTAGAATATGTTCAACGGGAAACTCACTTTGTGTTTGATTAATATCAAATCCAAGAAGGGATCTAATAGTATCCATGGAATCTGTTAATTTTTCTAGAGATAAGGAACATGTTCGAAGGTGATGAGTGGAAAGTAACCTTTGAGACTATCAACTATGTGTTCGTAACAAACCAATTTGTCATCATTAACTTTATATCCTCCATTGACTTGTTTAATGATCAAAAGATAATCCTCATAAAGTGTTAATTCTTTAAACTGCCAAGATATAGCAAATGTTAAACCTGTTATAAGGGCTTCGAACTCAACGGTGTTGTTTGTGCAAGGGAAATCAATGCGATAAGAATTTGGGATAACATCTTCATCTAGTGTGTGTAATATAATACCAGCTCCTGACCCATGAATGTAGTAATAGCCATAAAAAAACAAGGTCAATGAAAAAATTGTAATGTCCCCTTCCTAGCCTTTTCATGAGATCATCAAAGTTAGCCTATTCAGTTGTTCCCATGGGCTAACGGAGTGTGGTTAGGGAACTGTGGTGACAATTTATCTAGCATGGTGTGGTGGAGAGTTTTGTTATGGCTTTCTATGTGAAAAAACATCAAAAATACTCTAGAAAAGGCCATAATACAACTCTCCATTACACCATGCTAGATAAATTGTCACCACAGTTCCCTAACCACACTCTGTTAGCCCATGGAACGGCTAAATAGGCTAACTCCGAAGATCTCATGAAAAGGCTAGGAAGGGTACATTACAGAAACTACATCAACATACAATAGTTCTTTTTCTAGGAATTCAAAACGAAGTGGTTCTGAGCTTGGAAATTGTGTTACAGTAAGTTAATTTGCAGGATCTTTCCCTTTGTTCACTTTCTTATTAAAAAATTCAATATCAAAATCACCGAGGAGAACAACCCAGCTAGACATTTTTCCTGTTATAATAGGTCTAGATAGTAGATATTTAAGAGGATCTGCTTTAACAATGAGTTTAGTCATATGATTGAGAAAGTAGTGATGCAACTTGTGAAATGTGAAAGTTATTGCCAAACATAGTTTTTCAACCTGTGAATACTGGATTTTTTGAGCTATAAAATTTATACTAATATAGTAAACTATTTGTTCTTACCCTTTGTCATTGTGTTGTGCAAGAAATTCCCCTATGGCATGTTCTGTAGCAGATGTATAAAGAGTCATAGGCTTATCCTAAATAATAATCATTAGTACCAACGTAGTTGATAAATATTCTTTCAAGTTGGTGAAATAATATTTACATTCCTGGGTCCATGTGAAGTAGACATCTTTCTTGAGCAGCTGATTAAAATGGTGACATTTATCCACTAGCTGAGATATGAAATGTTGAATAGACTGAAAAATTTCCTAGAGCCCTCGTAGATGATGAAGATTATGTGGGGGAGTCATCTCCTGATTTCCTTAACTTTGGTGGGGTCAAATTCAATTTCCCTTTGTGATACTATGAGTCCCAATAGATTTATTTAAGTAACACCAAATACATATTTCTTAGGGTTAAGGTGTACCTTATACTCCTACAATCACTCAAATATGTGGCACAAAACGATTGGATGATATACTCTAGTTTTGTATTTCACGCGGATATCTTTTACATAGTCTTCCATGATGTTATGAAGTAAATCATAGAAGATGAAAATCATTGCACATTGATAGGTTGCTTCTACATTTTTAAGGCCAAAAGGTGTGACTTATAACAAAACATGCCCCAGGGTGTTGTAAATTTTTTTTTATTCTATTATTCTTATGCAATTTGAATCTGATTATAACCTAAGAAACCATCCATTAGAGATAACATTTCATTGCCAGTTGTAGAATCTATGAGCATGTCAATGTTGGGAAAGGGAAAATAATCCTTTAGACAAGCCTTGTTGATATCATGGAAGTATGTGTAGATATGGATCCCTAGTGTCTTTTTTGTGATGGTACCACATTAGATATCCATTATGAGTAGTATATTGATCTCATGAAGTCAACTTCTAGCAGTTTATGAAGTTTTGCTTCAGCCAACAATGTCACTTTAGGGTGCATTTTCCTAAGTTTTTTCTTAATTAGTTTCACTTCTGGCCAAACCACAAGATTATGCACTACAAGAGAAGGATCTAAACCTAGCATACCTTTATATGTCAATATGAAAACATCCTAAAACTTAACAAGTAGTGTCACGAATGTATCTATCTTAATTTTTTATAAACTTGCATAAAATTTGTAACAATTTAGGATTCTCATTTTTGTCAATATTAATTGTGACAATATCCTCTACGATCATTTTGGATGTATCTATTTCCTAAAAGGATGTTTTAGGTTGATGTAGGTCACCTATTTGATTTGGAAGTGAGTCTCCTCTCTCTAGTGCCTCAGAAAGGTTTTCACCAGGAGATACATCCTTTTCCTTTTTCTTATTTTTTGCTTATCAAATAGCACCTCAATAATGTTTTCATTATGAGAGATTGTATTTTTCTTTTTCTTGTTTTTATTTGTTTGCTTTACTGGATTGGATTATTTGAGTTCTTTTCCAAAACAAGCTGAAGCGTCAAGGTTTATATTGAATCCTTTCTTGTGATCCAATAGGGGGATAGGATCTAGAGTCGCAAGAAACTCTTCGATGGCCTCATCATTATGAAAGAGGTCCATATATATGTGATTTTACTGGTCATGATGGATGAGGCTAAGATAGATGATTTGAAATTCAAGGGTGTGAATGGAAAGGTTTTCAATGAACATATTGGTTTCGGCTAGGTATTTAAAGAGGATATGTTTGGAACATGTTTCAACATCAGAGTCAGAATCCTCCTCACTATTCGTTATATCAAATATTAGTGGATTATTTTTTTAAAAAAAATCAAAACCTAGACCATGAAAATTGTTGGTGAAATAATTTTTTGGGTGGGAAAATTGTGTGTTCCCACCAACACTCATGCGGTTACGCCCCTCCTTCTTGTGTATAGGGAGGTTCCCATTATTTAATTAAAACTATCCTAATTCTATATAATGTTATGGGGGTGGCCAAATAGGTCAGGGATCATACAGGAACACTTCACTGAACCCATGAAATAGTGCTTGTATGGGGTACAAGGAAGGAAATTGCAGAGATGAGGGGTAAAGGAGAGAAATTAAGAAAGGTAAGGTTATCATTGTGAGTAGGAAATAGTATAGTTCACACCCAATAACATGAGTAGTTCAAAATTAAATCAAAGGAAAGAAATAATGTAATTCATTAATAATACTAATAAATGAAAGACACACAGTTCCTTAGATTCATCTATCAAGGATGAAAATTTTCTTCTTGATCATTATGTTTGCAAAGTGCAAAAAATAGAGGAAACAAAGGAACACGTGAGAAAAGGAAATGGAATAAATGTAGCTTTTATTTCTTGTGTTGGTGATACAAAGCTCAAAATCCAACCACAATCCACAATGTATACCAAGAACTAAATTTTTTGGGATCCTTTGGAATGGAGAAGCCATTCCAATTTATAGCATTGTGAATTCACCTCTTCATCTACCCCTCACATAAATTTTTACATTCTTATTCCACTTTAGATAGTTTTTTTCAAATCCATTGGGGAGATATTTTCCCGTGTGCACCCACAAATATCTCTGCAAAATATTAAAAAGGGTATATATTCCAAAAAACCAAAAAAAAAAGGTTTCAAATAAAAAATCAAATGTTGAAGGTGACTTCGTTAAGGAATGAATCCTTATCACATTTTTTTCCCACATCATAATGACAAATTTTCAAGATTGGATTTTGGTACTAGTGAGTGACAATGTTGAAGAAGAAGAAGATGACCGTCAAGAAATGTAAATCTTTGATTAGCCAAAAATTATTGGTGAAATAAGTTTTCGAGTGGAAAATTATGTGTTTCCACTAACACTCATGCGGTTACACCCCTCCTTCTTGTGTATGGGGAGGTTCCCATTATTGAATGAAAAATATCCTAATTCTATCTAATGTTGTGGGGGTGGAAAAATAGGTCAAGCATCACATGGGGACACTTCACTAAAATCGTGGTAAAGTGCTTATATTGGGTACAAGGGAAGAAATTGTAGTGATGAGGGGTAAAGGAGATAAATTAGGAAAGGAAAGGTTATTGTTGTGAGTAGGAAATAACACATCTCACACCCAATAATCGAATTAGTTCAACATTCAATCAGAGGAAAGAAACAATGTAATTCATAGTGATATTAACAATTAAAGGTACACAGTTCCTTAGATTCATCTATCAAGGATGCAAAGTTCCTTCTTGATCACTATGCTTACAAAGTGCATAAAAGAGAGGAAATAGAGGAACACATGAGAAAGGGAAATAGAATAAATGTAGCTTTTATTTATTATGTTGGAGAGAAAAAACTCAAAATCCAACCACAATCTACAATTTCTACCAAGAACTAAAATTTTTAGGATCCCTTGGAATGGAGAAGTCGTTCCAATTTATAGCATTGTGAATTTCCTCTTCGTCTACCCCCCACATTAATTTTTACATTATTATTCCACTTATGACTTTCCATAGTATTATGAAGTGAGTGAATAAGTCCCGTTTTTATAAATCAAAAGGTAATTTTACAATGTAACTTTAGAAATCCATTTAATTAAATAAAACAAATTACAATGATTTCTTACAATGGAGAATTAGAAAGGGGGAAGAGAAGAGGAGAAAGAATGAGGAGATAGAAGGGGAAATGCTCCAAATCATGGATTAATATGAATCTTCTCTCAATCTATAACACCCCAAATGGTGTTGAATATGACATTTTGATCCATGATGACCTTCTACAACACAATGATGTTCTACCAAAGATAGATTCTTTAAAAACTTTGCCCTTTCGAGACCTCACTAGAATGATGCACCTTTATAGCATATTTGAATTTCATTGAAAGGAAAAGATGAACATTTTATCATTTAAGAAAATTAAGGGTGATTTACCTCAGTGTGAAAAAACATTCAAACCTTTGAAACACTGCAACATCCCCCTAAATGCCAAGATTTTGTTGCAACTTGAGACCATTGCCTGTACAATTCAACCTGATGATCCAGGGCCTTGTGGAAATGAATCCATCCATGAGATGAGGGGAATAGAACTATGATCATGTGATGAGTGAAGGTGAGATATTTTATGGAACATGTTTCAAGCCTTTGATCAACCCATCTGGTGAAGTGAGAAATGCACCGAGACCAGAATGCTCCATTGTGACCAACATTGGGAACTGAGGAAGCTCTTCTCCTACTTGAGACACAATGTCATTATACACACTTTTGAAAGCATGATTTTTTCCTCCGTAAAGTTTTACATTAGTGATAAATTTAGGATGAAAAATCATGTCCATTTTGAGCCTTTTCTGGACACTTACTATTTTTAGTAAGTTATTCCTAGGTGACTAGTTTTGGAAATTTCACCGAATTGTCACTTTTGAGAATTTTTCCTCTTGGGGAATGAACTTAGTGTCTTCAATACATTTTTTATTTTTACCTACTAACCTTAGTAAGCTTATTTAATTGGGACTTACTGAAAATAGACATTGGCTAAGGGGTGTCGGATCAGGCCGAAAAAGGTCTCCAAAAATTCAACTTCTCACTGGGATGCTTTGCTCCAATTTTCAGGGTTTCTCTCATCCAAATCTTCATGAAATGAAAATTTAACTTTCAGGTCTATGTTTTCTTCATTCTAAAAGGAATAATTCATAAAAATAATAGTCCTTAATAACTGCAATCCTACCCATTTTCATGGGTTAAGAAAGTGCGCATTGGAAAGCTAATTTTTTTAGGATCTCATACTCTGATTTTTAGCTCATTTGTTTGGCCGCAAATCTGTATATCTGAGGGGGGATCTTTCCATGGATGAAATTTTTAAATGAATGTAAAAAAATTTGGATTTCATTAATGAGGTCATGTAAACACTCATTCCAAAGGCTTTCATGTAGGGAATATTTAGTTCAAATTTTGTGGAGATCAAAGCAGTGGTTTGTGAGGTATGAGCAAAAGAGTGATTTGAGCATGGGGTTCTTTGGTTATTCATGGAAGCACCATATTAAGAAATTTAGGGAAATTAAAATTTTAAAATATTCTCAAAATATGGATAAGTATGCTTAAATATTCACCTCTTATCACTAGCTTTGCAAACTCACCTTTTAACTCACCTTAGATCATGTTTGGCTTAACCTGGGTTGAGGGTGGATCAAAACTAACTAAATGAGTCTGAGAAGCTCTCATGTTCCTTACTACTTTTGGTAAGGGGAAATGAGGTGCAAATGTGTGGAATTCTTGGAAAATTACACCAAGGGTAGGGTTTATCATGAGAAAGGGGGCCATGTACAAGGATGAGTTGAAAACATGAGCCTAACACCTAAAGAGGTGTTTTAAGTGACTATAAGAGAGGGATCCTCCCTTGGTGTCAAACTTTTTACACCTCGTGCACTTTTTCATCAGGTGCAAAGGTGCATAAAAATATCCTAGGTGCCTCAACATGGAGAGGGGGGGGAAATGATTTGTGAGTGCATAACACCCACCTAACCAACCAAATGAACTTTTAAGTGATGCAAGCTCCAAAACACGTCCTCTCTCCTTGGTAGAAAAAATTATTTTACCTCGTGCACCTTTGCACCAGGTGAAAGGGTGAAAAATTTCATCACGGGTGTGAAAATGTGCCATGTCCACTTTTCGAAGCCTACTTTCACCAACAGCTATTATAAATAGACATCCAAGAGTGATTTTTTGCCCCCGAAGCTTCCCTAGGAGTTACCTAGGAAAACCTTATATGATTTTGAAACCAAAATGTTTATTGACATCATTACTCATAACTTTAAGGAGCCAATTTTTCCTTCAATTTTAAATTTCCCCCCTTTTGATTCTACTCAAGCTTGTGCATTGGTGAAAGGGACTGCCACTAAAAAAGTATGATGATGAAACTAAAAACCAACACATTTTGAGTGAAGAGGGAATTTCATATATCACATTGAGATTTTAATCATGCCTCTAATCTCCATATAACTCCTTGATTTCTCATTTGAATCCCCACCAGGATCGAGGATCTTCATCTGCACTGTCAGGCCAATGTCCCAAAATTCAAACAATATAATCTCCAAAAATATTTTAGAATGTGAAGTAGGCATTCTTAGATTTTTTATGAGTATTTTTTCACTTCACAAAATATCCCAAGGCTCCCAAAACATCTTAGAAAAATATGACTATCTTTTTTACAACTTTCATTTCCTTACACTGTGTTATAAGTAGGACGGTGTTACATAGCTTGTTTCTAAACCTAATTTTCCTTATCAGAAATTTCCTAAACTGACCTTTAATGATATCATAGCTATATAACACATTTATTGGATGCATTGGTTCATCTTTGTTCATTTTTGGAGGTGTGTTCACTAGGTGCAAAAATCCTGAAGGCCTCTGAAAGCACTTGTCTTTTCTTGGATCCAAATATCTTCATGAATCAACTTGAATAACATCCCATGATGATACACAATTGAAAATCATATTATCACATCCTTCCAGAACATAATGATGGTAACACATTGGGTGATTTGGCCAGAGGGTAGGTTCACATTGATCGAGAGGAGGATTTTCAAGGGTGACTTAAGTTGTTATGTCAAAAAATTTGAATTTTTCATGCTAAAAATTTTGCATGATAACATCAAGCTCTAGCTTGGGGAATAGCTAAATGCATTAAACATAAATGACCCATAGCAACTAAGTAGAAATCCTAGAAACTCAATATACTGTTAGAAATCACAAGCAAGGAGATGAGGGGGGATGAATCAATGCTGATTAAAATTCCATGCACATATAACCAATTTTAACTTGAATATGAGCAATATATGTAACAAAAACACCCCATAAACCATATGCGAAGAACAAGAGAACTCAAGAGCCATATTTTACTATGGGAAACCCATGAAGGGACAAAAACCCACTTTCAAACAAAAGTTGTATCAGGAACACTAATGCCTATGTTTACAAAAACTTGGCTCTATTGAGCACCCACCCAACTACTGAAGTGCAAGTACTCTAGATTCTCCAAGCATCCACTTGAAGTAAGCTAAGCACCCACTTAGCTTGATTTAACAAGCTACAACTTAGCAAGGAGCACCCACCCCCTAAGATCCAAGCACCCACTCAGATAAATTTTACAATTTGATTGATAATACAGAACAATCTTCATCTATTGGTATTCAGAACAATCTTCATCTATTGTTATTCAGATCACTCTCACAGTCTTGTAAAATAGTTTTGGCATTATCTCAAATTTTCATGCATAATTCTTTATTAAATTAGGAACTCCAGTGTTCATATTCGGGTATAGCTCATGATGATCAAAAAAAGGTCGCAAAAACTTTCTAGCTAGTACTCCCCTTCTCTCCTTGATGAACACCTATAATAATCATGAAACCTTCATTAAATAGACACGCTCCAACTTTTTGTTTTTTTGTTTTAGTGTATTTTGAGCATGTATATAGGTCCCTTTGCAAGTCACCATTTTTAACACTCATTTGTGCTTTAAAACATATCTTTTTGCTTTAAAAATGACTTTTGGAATAATAGATATATCTAATATATGATTTCTTTTTATAAAAGCAAAAAGTGTTGCAAAATGAAAGCACCATGAAATTGTCGTACAAAAGCACCACAAAACTTCCGCACCATGAAACTACCACACCATGGAAAAAAAAAATAGTAAAATCTCAGCGAGACTATATCCGTAACTCATACAAAACCCTGTAAATATTTAGAGACCATTGAACATAACTAAAACACCATCATATACCTTGAAGACACATGATTCACACCAAATTTCTGTTGAGAGACCTGACCATATACAAATCAATTTAATTGTTCTCGAGCTATGTCTACTCCACATTTGTTCATTCCATGGATTTTATTAGCTTTTATGTCTTTCTCCTTTATATCACGGTTATATGTTATGTTCCACGGATTTTCTTTGTTACCTGCGTTCTTTTTAGTCTTTTGCAGATCTTGTCCTTTACCCGCAACATTCCTTCTCCATCCACAAATCTTTCTAGCCATTCATGGATTTCCTTCATCTCTCATGGCTTTACTAGTTATACGTAGTTATATTTAGTCCTTGGTGGATTTTCTCTTTATCTGAGGCTTCTTCTAGTTTCCCTTACTTCTGCGGCTTTCACTTTCACATCCACGGCTTCAAATTTTCATCTGTAGATTTCACTAAAACTTTGTGGCTTCATCATGACTTTGGCGGCTATCTTATCATGTCCGCAGATTTCTCAAAAACTTGATTAAGTCTATTAGAATCATCCTGAATCATTTGAGATCTAACACTACCAAACAACCTTCATATTTCTCTTGCAAATTCTTTCTTGAACTGCTTCCTGAATCTTGTTACAGACTCGTTGACACCTTTTCCATACATGGTTGACCTTGAGACACCTGCATAATACCTGTACCATATTTTTTTCCATCAATATCGCTTGACATCAATGACAACACAAATGATAATGAAAAACGTCCAACATATACTGCATGGACCAATACCTTATCCATCGAGCTTATGGATTCACATTTCTTCACCACAAACACAAGAAATAAGAAACAAACACATGACATGAAATGGAAACACACCAAAATTAGAAGCAAACACGTGACGTAAAGGTAAAATATATTACATGGGAGGGAAATTTACAGAGGTGGGAGAATAATGTACACACACCTGACAACGGGTTGAGAGAAAAATGTACCATCTTGAAACAACGAACTGAATTTAGACCTCCCGAGCTCAAAGATCATTATATGGACATGTCATGCTCTTGTGATGGATTTGCATGGTTTTAGAATAAGGGTAAATACCAAGGTTTTATCTTCATATCTGGTATTACACGGAGAACATTCTTAAATCCAATAACCATTTTGTAACATGCTTGAAAATATTGCCTCTTGTAGCCTCAGCTTTATGTTTTGTGAATATAAGAAACCACTTCTCCATGTTATCAAAGGTAGAGTCTCTAATATTTACATGAATGAATTCACCATCCATGAATGAAGATTGTAGAATGAAATGATTCCTTTAATCAACGAGGGAATCCGGAAGTGGTGAGAGAAACTTGATTATTTTCCCATTCATAAGCCTCTTCTAGCTTCTCACTTTTTTGTTTTAAATAATTGCTTCTAGAAATAGAGGCTATGTTACTAATGTGAGGTCATTCATCATCCTTGATTAATATTTACAACATAGACTCATGTTTAAAATCAACATAGGTTTTGAAAATGGTGAAAGCAATTTGATTTTGACTTCATTCACAAGGTTCTTACATATTCTCATTCACTTGTTTCAAATGATTTTATTTTATGCCTATCAATTCCTTAATGACTTTTATATCTTGTTCCATTGCATAGGTGATTTCCTCATGAAGGAATACATCTATATAAGACTCGGGAATTTTCTTTCCTTCCAATTCATCATGAATGCAATCTACTTTGTAGAACGGGAAAGGGGAAGATTCATCTTCATTTTTGTGTTCATTCATCAATGCTTCAATAATAACATTAAGCTCGTCCATTTTCTTCATCTCATCATCAATCATTAGAGCATTGAAAGAAGAAACATAACTTGACTCATACTTATCTTGTATTTCCATGCTCTGGATCAGGATCTCAAGACTGAGTTGGGGGTCCTTAGTTTCTTCCGTAGTCTTCGAGATGTCTTCAACTAATTACTCTTTCAAATCTACCATATGATCATTATCATCTTCATTAAAATAGTATTTTCATTGGGCCTCAAGGAGATGATTGAAAATATAATCTGCATATGGACAAAATTCATTTGAAACATCCTCATTATTTTTTTCTATATTTCTTGTTATCTAAAACTCACCTTCTTTCAAGGATGGGAGTACTTTTTTTTCAACACTTTCATATATGGAGAAGAGATCCATGCTATGTAGGAAGGGCACACCTTTGAGCTCAAGATCTATTAGGTCATCCTCATGATAGGAATAAGAATACAATGTTGGAGTAGCAATGTGAAAGAAATATTCAACTCCATCTTGATCATTCCTTATAGAATCTTCTTGTTCACAAGGAAAAAGAAAGACTCCATACTCACTATGATGATCAATGTTACACTCATTTAGTGAGGATGGTGGAGTTAAATCCTTGAAGAGGTCATACTCAATTTTTTCATTCACCTCAGCTTCAAGAAATAAATTGGATTCTTCCAATTTTCATCCATGATTGTATAAAGAAGGGAATGTAATTCTTCAAATGTCTCCATTTCATCATTTATCATTTGTGTATCAATTGAAGAGTCAAAATTGGAAAGAAAATTATCCATGATTACCTCAAATTCATCATCTTCAGTCTGGGATGAAGAATTGACTTCTCATACTTTTTCATTGTTGATGGATTCCTCGAAGATTTTTGGATCATCTTTCACATAACAAGAATATTCATATCTTGAATCCATTTTTTCTCCAACAGGTCGTGCCTCGATCTAGAATGAGTCCATGAAGGTGTTGATTTGATTCTCATCGGAAAGTTCAAGAATAGAGCATTCATTAGAGGTGCATAAGAATATTCTAGGGATGAACACTTCATAATGTGGATAGTCATTAGGATATTCTTTTGAAAGGTGAGTTTCTTCTTCCTCAACAATTTGAAGTGTTTCAAGATATTCATACCTTCTTTGCAAGGCCAATTCATAATTTCAAACTTCATGGTAGGATTCCAGATCATAATTTCCTTCTTCCACACTCAGAATATTTTGCACAAACTCTCTTCTCAAGGAATCCATTTCTTCATCCCCATGTGTAAGGAATTCATCTAAAGTAAGGGATAAAAAATACAACATTCTTAACTTGTTAGTCAGTTGTGTGAAGTTGAAAATGTTACCTTCAATAGATTCTCTACCATCTTGCCCTTAATACAATATATCGTGTCTCTTATGAATACTCTTCATCCATTTCTTATATTCTTGATCATCAACAGTGGAAATTTCCATTTTCATCCCTCTAGCAGCAGTCCTTTTGAATTATAGCCACCATGAATTTATGAAAGGATCTTTACAAAAAAAAATCTTCTCTATTCTAGACAATATTTTCATGGCTACTACAGATATGGTACGGACCTTCTTTCCCTTAACAAAATATTTTCTTTTGTAAGATATGTTCCAGAATGATGGTGGATAAAATATTTTCATTTCTTGGCAATCATCTTCTTCTTCTTCACTGTCACTCATTGGTACCAAACTCCAATCTTGAAATTTTGTCATTGTAAAGCAGGAAACAAATGTGACAAGGATTCATTCCTTGATGGAGTCGCCTTCAAAATTTTATTTTTTCTTTGAAACCTTTTTTTTTTAAATATGCATTTTTTTGTATTTTGCAGATATCTTTGCGGGTTCACGTGGGAAAATATATCCCCAGCAGCATCGCCCCATGAGTGTTGGTGGAAACACCTAATTTTCCCACTCAACAAATTATTTCACCAACAATTATTAGCAACTCTATTGGGGAGGTTCCCATTATTGAATGAAAACTATCCTAATTCTATCTAATGTTGTGGGGATGGCCAAATAGGTTGGGGATCACACATACACACTTCATAGAACCCGTGGCAAAGTTTTTGTACAAGTTACAAGGGAGGAAATTGCAGCAGTGAGGGGAAAAGGAGATAAATTAGGAAAGGGAAGGTTATCATTGTGAGTAGGAAATATAAGAGTTCACACCCAATAATTGCAGTTGTTCAAAATTCCATCAGGGTAAATAAATAATGTAAGTCATGAGTGAGACTAACAAATTAAAGACATGTAGTTCCTTAGATTCATCTATCGAGGATTCAAAGCTCCTTCTTGATCACTATGCCTGCAAAGTGAAAAAAAGAGAGGAAATAGAGGAGCACATGAGAAATGGAAATGGAAGAAATGTGGCTTTTATTTCTTGTATTGGTGATAAAAATCTCAAAATCCAACCACAATCCACAATTTCTACTAAGAACTAAAATTTTCAAAATCCCTCTCAGTTCCCAATTTTGGTCACAATGGAGCATTCTGGTCTCGGGGTGTTTCTCACTTCACCTGATGGGTTGATCAAAGGCTTGAAACATGTTCCATAAAATATCTCATCTTCATTCAGACATTGATCGAAGTGTTCTTCGCCTCATCTCATTGATGGATCTATTTCCCCAAGGCCTCAGATCATCAAGTTGAATTGTGCAAGAAATGGTCTCAAGTTGCATCAAGAACTTGGTATTTTGGGAGGCATTACAGTGTTTTAAGGGTTTGAATGTTTTTTCAAGTGAGGTAAATCACCCTTAATTATCTTTAATGATTAAAGTCTCATCACCTTTACTTTCACTGAAATTTAAATATGTTATAAAGGTGCATCATTCTAGTGATGCCTCAAAGGGGAAAAGTTTCAAAGAATAAATCTTCATCATCAGGGCATCACTATATTACATGCATTGTAGAATGGAATCATGGATAAAAATTTCATCTTCAACACCATCAGAGTTGATCAACGTCAAGGGCAAAGGAATATTCATCCATGCTTTAGAGCATGTCTTCTTTTCTCTCCTCATTCTTTATCCTCTTCTTTCCTCATAACTCCTTACTATACATGATCATGATGCTTTTGCTTGTTCATTTAAGTGGAAATGAAATATTTGCAATATTTCAAAGTACTTCCTCAAATTATTAGAGGGGTACTTAATTTTTTCTTTCCTAAGATAATGAAAATCCACAAGTTGAATAGGAACGAGAAGAGGCATATGGGGGGTAGACGAAGAGATGAATTGTAAAGCTATAGAAGGAGATGATATCCTCATTATAAAGGGGTGGTTAATTCTTGTTTACTAGCTCCCATTATATTTCTATAAAAAAGTGCCTTCATTTCCTCTATTCTCTTGTCTCCATCTATACTCTAAGAGCATTATAAATTGTGCAACATGATGCAATAAAAAAATTGGTTTCTTGTTGATTGCTTCTCTTTCTTTGTGAATGGTTTTTTCTAATTGATACAAGTGAAATATTCTGATTTTAATGCAATAAACTCAGCTATGCTATTTATTGGTTAAAATCCCCCTCTCATTTTCCTCTCCTATCTCTCCCTCTAAACAATTTTCCTCCCTTGTATTCCATACAAGCATTTTCCACAAGTTTAGGGAAGTATTCATGTGTGATCCCCAATCTATGGGACACCCCCATAAATTATTTTAGTTAATATTTGTTTACTTGATTTCAATAAATGGAGTTTCCCTATTCAAGAAGAGGTACCTAGTCCCAGAGTGTTGGTGAAACCCCATAATTTTCCCACCCAAAAAAATATTTCACCAAAAATTGTATATATTTTCTTCGTAAACCATGGGTTCGAGATGACTTCATTCTTGTGTACCAATTCCTCTACCTTTCTATTGAATGTTCTTCATCATTTTATGAGCCTTACTGTAGTCGGGGAATTCATAGCAACTAGACATCAGATCATTGTATAAACAAAAGCTTGAAGAGTCATGAATGTGTTCATCTTCTAAATATTTATATAATTTTCCATAGAGTATTGCCAAGATGGTAGATAGGATCTTCTTTTAGATGGGAGAGTTAGGTATTTCGTAACTATGTAGAGATGATGACAGCTTACCAACATGAAAATCATTTTCAAAATCATACTCATCAATACATTTATGAGATATTTTTTATTCAAATTGTGGATTGGACGTAGAAGATTGATATTGGAATATTGTTTCAAGATCTATACGGTTATCAACATTGAAGAGTATGACACGAGGTTTCATAGATCTATCTACAGAAGGACAATAGTTTTCATGATTATACCTTGCCTCCAAGAGCTTACAATATTTGAACAGTTTGGTAGCTTCTAGAAAGGTAAACTCTTTGTCATTATGAGTAAGTTTTATACATTGGTGAAAGGTGGAAGGCACGGCCCGCATGGCATGTATCCATGGCTGACCTATAAGGATATTATATGAGGTCTCAACATTGATAACATGACAAAGGGTGTCTAGCATCCTCGGGCTAGCTTTTATAGGTAAGGTGATTGTTCCACAAGATTTTTTTTCACTATTATCATAACCATGAATAGTTATAACATTAGCTCCAAAAATATCTTTGGTATGACAAAGGCATCTCAGAAAATTCATAGTGAAGATATTTAAGGCAGCTCCATTGTCAATAAGAACTATTTTTAATTTTATGATTGATGATATAAGATTCAATGTACAATGATTTTTATTTTTAAGGTTTGGGTATAAGAGGTCCTAAGGACCAAATGATAATATAGGAATATTAGGTGAAAGATTAGAAATGATTTCTTGAAACTACTATGTATTGATATCCTTAAGAACACATGCTTCGTGAAGGGCACGAGTCAGGGTATCTTTAAGTGTGGATGATGTTTTAAGTAACTCCATGAGGGAGATATGGGTGGAAGTTGTCTCTAGTTGTTTGAAAAATTCATGAGCACTAGATGAGGAAGATTTAGCATTGGATGTTGGTTTTGGATTTCCTATAGTAGTTGAGGCATGTTTGATGTGGATGGTTGTTTAGCTACAGGAACCCAAACCTTTTTTTTCGCGTGGCCACTGAATAATTAGGAGTGTGAAACTTGACTATGGCGATTGAGTTAGGTATTTATTTGATAAATTAAATGATGGAATTACACATAACATGGTTTGAGGATTGGCCTTTATCAAGAGCTTTACCATGTGTACCATTATTTGGAAAAGGGTTTTGAAACACCTTTAAGTTTTCATTTGGTGTTTTATTAGGCAATGGATCTTCAATTTCAATGTCTCCACTATCAATGAGATCTTGGATATAATGACAGAGTCTCATACAATGATTTGTACTATGGTCATCAATGTGATGGTAATCACAATATTTGTTTGCCTTATACCAAGATTGTTTTGGATTCCCTTCTTAGAAGGGTCTTGTGATTGGGTAAGTAACCATGTTGGCACTTACCAGTTGACATAGGATGCTTGAAATACTTTCTCCTAATGGTGTAAATTTTTGTCGTTTATAATCATGAGGAATAGTTTATTTGCTGGAACAACAATTGTTTATTTTGATTTAGATGTTTTCATTTATTTGTTTTGAACATTATGTATATTATGATTTTCGGTGACCCCATCGTTGATAACATTATGGTTCCAATTAATATACTTGGATTTATCTTGAGAATGATTGTTATTATTTGTGTGGTCCTTGGAAGGATTTTTTATTATTCCTTTCGCAATGAGACATTTTTCAATTTGAGTCCCCTTCTCAATGACTTCCTCAAAATTAGTAAGACAATGCATCTACTTTAGAAATGATATTTCATTATTGAGGTTAGGAATGAAGATGATAACCAGTTGTTTCTCTGTAATAGAGCATGGAAATCGAATCGTGATTCCTCACCATCATTGTAGAAATTGGACGAAGTTTTCAGTTGTCCTTTGTTTGGTGTTACAAAGGTCCACCATTGTAATCTCGAAGTCAAGATTAAATGAGAAATGTTTGAAAATTTTCTCTGAGAGGTAGGCAAAATTTACTGAATGATCCCTTTGGAAAGTGAAGGAACCATTCTAAGGCTTGTCTGCTCAAACTCTTTGGGAATAATCACAAGAGATACATGTCAGTATAGGAAAATTATTGGAATGCCACAAATAATTCTTTGAAATCTTCTCGTGGATCATGTTTTCCCCTTTTATTATCAAACTTGGGCATTTCGAATCATTTTGGGAAAGGTATACTTAACATATCCCTATCGAATGGATAAGCACATAGCTCCTCAAAATTGAATTGATTTGTGAACTTTTGGAGTCCCATTAGAGTTTCTTTCATACTCTTTCATTCTTGTGTGAATGGAGAGTTAGCTTAAGGAATATCCATGATGACATCAACGCCATGCATTGATTTTTCCTCTTTCCCTATTTTAGTATTTATGTTGTTTTTAAGTTGGCATTGTAAATCTTCAATTTAAGCCAACAACTCTTCTTTCGATGAATCAGATGTGGGGGTTGATTTAGAATTTTTCGTACTAGACTAGGTTTTGTCAATTAAATATTTTAAATATTTGTGCCCAAAGTTGGAGGGTATGTTTTCTCCTCTTTCAAAAAGGTGAAGTAAGTATTGGTTTTTATAATGCATGATGACATAATCAATAGCTTCTTAGTCACTTGTTTATAGTTCAGGTTGTTCTCCAATTTCTTCATCGTCTAAAGGTTTGCAACTAAAAGGGTTAAATATTTCAGAATCATTAGAGACATGGGTACCTTTACTATGTTTAAACACCATTTTGTTATAGGTAAATACCTAAGTGAATAGTGTGTTTGGACTTTTGCAGAAGTTGCAACAAAATTTGAATGAAAAAGATGGATAAGAATGATTTTTTTCAACTTTTTTTGGAGATAATCAAAATGATATGCCCTTAGTCCTATAACTTATATTGGATATGTAGTGTCGACCTGTGACTTACATAATCTATCTTCTTGTCATATGTTATTCATTTATGCTTTCATGTGTTTATTAGAACAGACTTGGTGTTGGACATAGCATAGGATTGGTGTGTGTGTGTGTGTGTGTGTGTGTGTGTGGTAGTAAGGAGTCATTAATGATCATATTGATCATTTGAGCCTTATTGCATGGTTTGAAGTTTTCCCCTTTGAAGTGGATAAGGTATTATACTTGCATATTGTGATCATTTGTCTACAATATTGTGTTCGTTGGTGTTCTATTGTTGTTAATATTCAGATTTATACAATTAATTTCATTACAAGTGATATCAGAGCTTGATCTCGACTAGAGTTGCGTCAAAACCCTAATTATAAAGGTTCAACTATATCTTATAATTGGTAACGAAATTTTCTACAAATTTTTTGTGGTGTGGAAAAATTATTCAAGTAATTTCCTCTCCAAATTTCAAGCATTTTGGACTTGTTTTACAAAAGTTATAGCAGCTATGATTTTTCATAAATCAACTACCTAGGTTACAATTTTTGGAATTTTTTTCTTATATTTTTGGAAATCTTTCTAAAAATTAGCTAGGTTTTGTTCTCTATGATTTCCTCTATTCAACCAATAAGTTTACAAAACTACAAACCCTAAAGTTTTACCCTATTCCTTCTACCCTGAGTCCCAAACCCTACATCATGACCGGTAGATAAACTCGAGGCCAAGGGAAAGGTCAAGAAACTCTCACAATAACACAAAATAAGGAAGATATGGATTTAGAATCTTCTATTTTGGGAGTACTTGAGGTATTCATCCAACTTCAAGAAAGGGTAAATAATATGGTGAGTAACAATGACCTCAACAATGAGCTTATTCATCTGAAAGGTAGCCTTAAGGGTGAAATGCAGATGGATGTTGAATCAATGAAGCACGAGTTGTTTCTCACTCTTTCAAAAAAAATCCCCATTCCAGGCATATGGGTTCCTCTAGAAATACACACATACGTCCAAATCACTCCAATCAAGGAGGATCCTTTACACATTTAGGTGGATCTAATCACCAATGGCATGGAATTATTCTAAAAGTGGACATTTGTAAATTCGATGGAAAGGATCCACTCAATTGGATTACCCAAATGGAGAATTTATTTGATCTCCATCAAATCCCATTGGGAAAAAAGGTGACCATGGCATCCTTATATCTAGAACCTGACCAATTTGTCTTATATTGTTGGTTATGTTCTTAAAGGCATAAAAATGGTCTTAGTGTCACATGGATAGTTTTCAGTGAAGATCTTCAATTTCACTATATTTCTAGTGTGTCAAAGAATTGCTTCAGCCAATTAGCAAAGTTACGATAAACATGTTTATAAAGGATTATGTTCATCAATTCCAAAACATTTCCTTGCATGTGTAGCATATTACAGAAGAGTATCTAAATGAACTATTTCTTGGGGGTCTTAAATACCACATTGCGCATGAGGTGTGCATGTTTAATCCACTCAAAGTTTATGAATATATTATCATGGTGCATAGGGAAAAGGAAAAATTTCTTTCCAGTAAAAGGAAAACCTTCACTAACATAAAATATCGTAGCACCTTGCCACCATCATACCCTTGGCTAGTTTGAAAGATACCTCAACAAGTTCAAGAAAAAAGAGAAAAAGGGATATGTTTTAACTATGAAAAAAATATGGACTAGGTCATAAATGTGCTGAGAAGAAATTGCTTTACATTGAAGGGACTAGTGATGTGGAAAAAAATGAGGAAACATCAAGTAAGGAAGTGGAAAAACTAGAGGAAGACTCTAAAGAGTCCCAGCCCACTATCTCATGCCATGCTCTATCAGATATTAGCACTCCAAAAACCCTTCAGGTAGTGGGTTACCTTAAAGAAGCAGAAAGTGACAGTATTGATTGATTCAGTGAGTACACATAATTTCATCAATAATAAGCTGGCAGCAAGCCTAAATTGTTTTGTCTACCCAGCCCCTGAATTTCAAGTAATGATTACATATGGTGGCACAGTCCAATGTTTAGGGAAATGCCATAAAATTATACTTATGATGGGTTGACTACATAATGGAATCTACTGTGTTTGTTCTTCCCATAGACAGAGTTGATATTTTCTTAGGTGTTCAATGGTTCAAAACTTTGGGCACCATAGAGCTAAATATATAGGATTTGTTCGTGCACTTTCATTATGATGGTAGACAGTTTAAACTTTAGGGACTTCAGGAAAAAACTCCTCAAGTGGTTAGTTCTCACCAAATGCAAAATATTCTTTAAAATGGGGATTAATGATTAGTAGCATGATTTTTTTCCATGGAAGTTAAACCACCAACTACGGTAGTGCATCCTAATCTTCAGAATGTTATTGATCAACATGTGGTTGTTTTCGAGGATCCTAGATGATTTCCTCCTAAAGTATATCATGATAATGTCATTCTTTTAATTCCACGTATCCAACCCCCCAACATCAAGCCTTATAGATACCCATATGTGCAAAAGAGTGACATCAAGAAGATGGTGGAGGAAATGTTAGAAATGGGTATTATTTTTCATAGTCAAAGTGCTTATTCTACTCCAATGGTGATGGTGCACTACAAGGATGGAAGGTGATGCATATTTCCATGCTTCATATAACTTAACAAGCACACTGTCAAAGATAAGTTTCATATTCCTTTCATTTATGATTTGTTAGATGAGTTGCATGGTGAAATTTATTTTAAAAAAATATATTTTTGTTCTAGGTATCACCAAATTAGAGTAAACAAAGAGGATATTCATAATAAAACCTTTAGAATTCATTAAGGGCATTATGAATTTCTAGTGATACCTTTTGGTCTTACTTAAGCACCATCCACATTTCAAAGTTTTATGAATTCAGTATTTTGACCATTCTTAGGGAATTTTGTCTTGGTATTTTTTGATGATGTCCTCATCTATAACAAATCTTGGGAGCAACATTTACATCATGTAAATACAGTTGATGAGGGTCGTCAATCCTTTCCATTAATAATGTCAATCTAGGGATGGTGTCCAATGGAACTGTATGCATTAAGAGAAGAAGACCTTGGAAAGAAACTCCTTTAAACACAAACCAAACTTGTGTAAAATAAAAAGCACACATGCGGAAATTTAAATGCACACTTGCAGAAATGTAAACACACTTGAATAAAGGAAATCACACTTGCAGAAATCTAAACACACTTGCATAAAGGAAATCACATTTCACACTTGCAGGAATAAAACACACTTGCATAAATTGAAATTGTTGAATGGTAAATAAGCAAAATTAAACGAAACACCTGCAGGTTTACAACAGATTGAATTTTCACAATACGAAGATAAAAACAATACAACATAATGAATTAAAAACAAATGAATAAATATAAACATAAATACAAGGATCCATCTTCCTTGGAATGAGTGGCCAGCTCATTCATTGGAAGAGGATTTAAATCATATTTCTAAGATCTTAAAACTACAGAATATTTGAGAGGAAAGAACAGATCTTTATTTCTTGGGAGAAAAGCATTACATGTCTAAGTGTGGAAGGTTGCATTTATAATTTATGCATCTAACCAACCCCTTATTTTAGGAAATACAATATGATCTTATCTTTATTCCAATCCTAACAACTAAGATCTTCATCTCCACAAGATATGGAGAGAGATATATTATTGAAGTCAAATCTTATCTCACTTATTTTAGGAAGATTTGCTCCCAAATCTTCTCCTTGATTTTCGTTAAAAAGAATCATAATGATTTTATTCCTCTACATTATTGGAAGAAGGATTTTCCTCAAAATATGATTTTTACCAAATACCTTTCTTGGATTTTCCATTTGACTTTGTTATTTTCTTATTGTGGAACTTTTGACGCTTGTCAAATATGTTTTTCCTCGGACTACAGTTCACTAAAAGTTAGATTTATCTTGATTGTAAAACTTGTAGAAAATATGAATGAGGCTTTTGTTAAAAACATTTCTATGAACAAAAACCTCTCTCAAATTTTCATTTTGAATTTTTTGTTTCTGTTTATGGAACTTTTAGTGCTCGTCTGATACATGTTTCCTTGGACTGCATCTCACTAAAAGTTAGATTTATCTTCATTGGTAAAACTTGTATCAAATATGAATGAATTTTTTGTTAAACACATTGCTATGAATAAAAAAATCTCTCATATTTTTCATTTGACTTTTCTATTTCTGTTTATGGAACTTTTAGTGCTTGTCTGATACATGTTTCCTCGGACTACAACTCACTAAAAGTTAGATCTCTCTTCATTGGTACAACCTTTAAAAAATATGAATGAGGTTTTTATTTTAAAAATTTATACAAATAAAAACCTCTCTCATATTTCCCATTGAAATCTCTGAGTTTTCACAATCCCTCAAAAATTGTCATTCCATTGATGCAAGTTCCGGAACTAAAGTTGTCATTCATTGTATGCAAGTTTCAGAACTAAATCTGTAAGTTCCGGAACTAAATCTGATTTGTCCACGAACTGAAAGTTCCAGAACTAACTTTAATTCAATTGATACAAGTTCTAGAACTAAATTTGTGAGTTCTGGAACTAAACCTGCAAGTTCCGGAACTAACTCTGTGAGTTCCGGAACTAACTCTGCGAGTTCCGCAACTAACTGAAAACAGCTATAACTTTTACATGCAACCTTGGATTCAGATGATTCTTTTTTTGAACTTGCATAATTTTTCAAGAGGAATCTTAATATGAAATCATATTTGATTTTAAATGTACTATTCATGATCAACTCCACTTTTCCCAATACTAGCATTATCTTTCCTTTATGGCCTGCATACACAAGACTTTGCATATTTTCTCAAATAATCAATAGGATTAGTCAACAAAATAGATAAAAAAATATTTATAAATAATGAACAAGATATATATCCTATATTCTATCTTAATCAAACTATAAGTTCCTATATTACATTTAAATCCACTTTCAAAGGTAACTTGGAAGGACAAAATAATGGTAATTTATGGCCAATTTATGGCCTCATCAACAGTCTTGGAAGCCCTAGAGAAACATCAACTATATGAAAATCCTTTGAAGTGTTATTTTGGGGTAGATGAAGTGGAAGGTTGGGCCTTATTGTCTCTCGTGAAGGTGTTAAGGTGGACCCTTGCAAGATCTAGGTCATGATAGAATGGGAAGTCCTAAGGAACCCTAGAGCATTTACGATGTTTCTTAGGTCTCACAGGGTAAAAAAATATGGCAATATGGTAGCACTACTCATCTAGTATTGAAAACACTCCTGCGATTTCACCAAAATTGTTATCCATAGCTTCTTTCCCCCAGCGAAATATTGAAGATGGCAACTATGCACCACTCGCACTTATTGAAAGAACCAGAGAAATCATGTCTCCAAGATCCTGCAAACAAGTTGATATGGGATGACTCTCATGAATGGGATCAAGTGGAGTGGCTCTGCAAGAAGGACATCAAATAGACCTTGTGTAGAGATGGAAAATTCAAGGAAACAGCTTTGTCAAGTGTATCTGTGCCTATGAGAAGGAAATTAAACGATATTACAAGCAAGCTCAAACAATGGAGATAATAGGGTTGATGGGTAGAGAGAAAATAGTGTCGAAAGAGGCCAGAGGCTCATGATACTTTGAAGATACTTCTTGGAGAAAGGTTTGAAGTCTTCAGAAGCTCTAGAACAGTTCAAGAATGAGCTCAAAATCGACTAAGTATGGAGTTATGACAGCGGACGCTGCCATTTGTCCAGAATGGCGCATCTTCAAAGATGTGAATCCAAAAAGTTGAGGCTCAAACAAGCGTCAGGCCTCCATGTGTCCCAGTCCCAAAACGGAGGTAGATTCAAAGCTAAAAGTACAAAAGGTGGGTAGGGTAGGCCTCAAACAAGGGCTAAGAATGATAGAAAGTGCTAGCGGAAACTGCCATACGCATCATTGGTGCATCTCTAGAAAGTTAGTCCAGCCAAGTATGAGACCCAATTTATATAGCATGGGCTCGCCACGTTGTCTAGGGTTTGACAAAGAAAAAGGAGGCTGTGTGTAATAACACTACACAAAGAACCTACAGAGGCTTCCATATGTCATATACCCGACACTCCTTCACTAAGTGAAAATCTTGAGCGGGATTTTAAGTGAGCGCGGAACCTCCACGCATATAGTTCAAAAAGGGACAGGTTCTTTTGGGATGGTTTGAATAATCAATGCATTGAGAAAAAATTGGTAGGGTGCCAAGTGTTAGCACAATGCTAATTTAAGAGTGAGACCATTAAGGGATCAGGTTTTCGAACAAGTGCCAGGCCTTGTCGTGTGTCCCTGGCGAGATATGGGATGACCCTATCGATGGATTTCATCATAGGACCTGATCCTAAATTTCAGAAGGGCATATCTTTCGATCTTGGGGCTCGAAATGGTGGGTAAATCTGGCACCAAGTTATGAAATATATCAGCCCCGTCTCATCGCTTTCATGAAGATCTAGTAAAATTGTAAGTTTGGAGAAGTTAGGAGGGATAAAAATGGAGAAACATCCATTTGACGCCCAAAATTATAGTAAGTGATCAGCGATCCTATATTTCCCCAAGAACCTGATCAGACTTCGATATAATCTCTTGTTTGGTTTCCCCATTAGCCCATAATTGATCTTGCCGAACCAGTCAATCTATGTTGTAAAGACATATTTGGGGTGGATTTGAGAATAGGAATTTATTGATAGGGATGACCTTTCAAAGCAGGATTCAACATGTCTCGAGGTGGTTACAAGAACGTTGGATACAATTTTTTTCCCTCTTCTAGAATGGTGGTATAATACTTCAGTAATGATAGGGGCATCATTCAAAATGTCTCCATTGGTCATTGAAATTTACAGGTACCATGCCCCCATCTCTCATCTTTTCCTTGAGGGTCAGAACTGCAGAGTCTAGAGCCTCCTTCCATGGATTTGTAATGGCATTTGCATTGCCTCTTACCCACTAATGATGTACTGTGTAACATTTTGAGAGTAATTTAGAAATTTGTTTCATGACCGCATTTGAAGCATCCTTGGCTTGATTTTGTTCATCTTCTTGACCTCTCATCATTGAAGAGGGTGACTGTGCATATTTTGATGTTCAGTTGTAGGTCCATAGAAGCTATGTTTAATGGGTTTCAAAGTGATGTCTATGTGAAGATCTATCTCTGGATCCATAAGCATTCTGTCCACCCTCTCCTCTTCTGGTCTCTCTCCACTTTAGGCAGTCAGTGTCTGTAGATTCAACCACTTTCTTTTTCTGGTGTATCACCAATTAGTGTAGGCTCTCTCTCTCTCTCTCTCTCTCTCTCTCTCTCTCTCTCTCATGTTTCTTGCTCCCCTTAAGAATGGTTAGATTAGGGCAGAATAGGTTTTACCTACACTACAATTAGTTCTTCCTGGCAGGTAGATTAGGAAGCAAGAACTGGCTTTCTCTGGAGGTCCTAAATCTCAAGTCTTTAGACAAGTCACCACAGCTTGAGAGATGAGTCCCATGTTGAGAAATCACACTGAATATCCCACTCCACACCAGTGGACCAGTCCATTAGGGGGTGCTGTGATTTTGTACTAATGAATGACCTCTTCGAAAGTGTTAACACAGTGCATTTTCAAGTGAAAAGCAATTTCAAGATGTAAATTTGGCACAAAAATGCTAAGAAGTTGTTTCTTCGGTATAGAGCAAGGGAATGACTATGATAACCTTCACCATCTTAGTAGGAAGCTAGCAAAGTTATGAAAGGAACGATAACTAGATGTCGACCAAGCCAAGAACACATATGCTAATCAAACTTCACGATCATTAAGATGAAATCAATTATGCTAGAATATGCTTTACATAGGTCAACCTTGGTGTTGGCCAACAAGATAAGCATTGGTCAATATCATAGGTATTATTATGGAACTCAATGCAATCACATTGAGCATTTGGGCCTTGATTAAATAGGTTTAGAGGAATAACAATCTAAGAACTGGTTAAGATACTCGTAGACCAAGCTATAAATCAAGTGAAATAACTAGTTCATCTAAAGAACTGTGTTCAAGAACATAGATTTATTGAGAGAACCAGACATTGAAGGATCTTATACAATTAATTTCATCACTAGTCAATACCATAGATCAAGAGAAAGAACTATACCTATTACAACTAGGATGAATATCCCCTAATATGCTAACATAAGTAAAAAGAAATATCCACACGTACATAAGTGTAGATGTTGAGAGATAAATACAATAATAGGTAAATAATGTGACCTAGGTCGAACATGAGCTAAGACTTAAATACATACTCTAACAATTAACACAGTGCATTTGCAAGTGATAATTAGCTATATTTCAAGATAAAGTAAATATTGGATAAAAATGCTAACAAGCTTGATTTCTTCGGTATAGAGCAAGGGAAATGACTAGCTAACCCTCACCATCTTTGGAGGAAGCGTAGAATAGTTCGGCATTATGGTACATTGGTTGGCATTGCGTAAGTCTAACATGGTAATGTCACTTTCTATACTGAATTTGAAAAGTGGTGAATATCAAAATTTTCAGCAATTCAGCGAACGTGAATGATTATGACCCGTTAGGTATATAGAGGAACCATTCAAGTGCTTGACCCCCATAGAACTTCGTGGGACATAGGTGAATGAGATAGATTTTTGCTATGGGAAACTTCTTGACAAGCCATGAATAACAAATTATAATACTTATAAATGGAAGGATTTCTCAAATTTGGATATGGGTATCCCCAATTTAGGGCAATCGATACTTGAGGAGGAAAGGGTGCTTAGCTTGGAACATAATTTGATCAAAAGGATATGGGCACAGTTCTTCAAATTTGTACTTCTTACTATGTCCCACGTTATTTTATTACAAAATGGTGAGGGAATTCTTCATAGACTGCCATTCTTGGTCAAATATTTTTCCACATGTAGGTGAGGAGGGCATTTATACATGGTTATATTTAGATATGTTACTGCCTTGGTTGTCATTATATAGCTCATGATATGCATCCTTATTTTTCTCATTATGTGGAGTTCTAGCAGTTATTCCTAGGTCTTTATGGACATGGGAATCCAAACTTGCCAATTGATGACTAAGGGCTTGCAATTGTTTTTGAACTATGACCTTATCATTTTGGGTTTCTGTTAGTGCAAAATCACAGCACCCCTGGACGCACATCAGGCTTCTAGGTTGATGTTCAGGCATCCAGTGTGATTGCACAACATGGAAACCTCTCTCCAAGCGTGAGGCTTGTAAAACCGAGAGAGGAATCTCCAGAGAAGGCTGGTTCCTAATCCTAAACTACCTGCCACGAGCTATTCCAGTGCAGGCAAGCTAATCTAATCCTAATCTAACCATGCCAAGGAGAGAGAGAGAAAGAGAGAAGGGAAAAACAGCAAAAGCCTACACTAAAACGGTGATACACCAGAGAAGGAGAATGTTGGACATCTATCAAAACTGCCATGGGACAAAGAGAGGTGAGCAATGGGAAGGATGGACAGATGCATCACAGGCCCAAGGATAGATTTTCACACAGAAAATGTCCCAAAACTCCATGAACACAGCTCCAGACCTGTAATGAACATTCAAACATGCACAAATACCTGCAATGAAGAGAGGCAAGAAGAGAACAAGCAAAAACGAGGAAGGATGGACAGATGCATCACAAAACATGTTTTGTTGCTCCAGAAGTTTACACAGAACATCATTCCATTAATAAGAGGTAAAAACACCATTACAGAGCAAGGGAGGAGGTTCTGACTCCATTTTCAACCCTAGAGAAGAAAAGAAGGGAGAGCAGAGTAGAAAGAATGAACCACTTTTTTTATATATTTTGCCACTCCTTACAATATATAGGAAGAATGAGAGAAGGAAGAAAGAGGAAAGTCAGATCTCCTCCAACCACCTCTAGGTCGTATTTTAAATCATTTCATCATGGTAGAAGCGACGGATCCTGGCAAAATGGTGGGCTGTCTGCTGCATTAAAACTGGTCGCTGAAATGTCACTTCTGTCATTACCACGCGTCAGAGCCGTTTCTTGATTTTCTCTCTCTAGACTACACCAAAACTCAAGATTAGCCCCAGAATCATGTAGAGGATTTCACTAGCTTTCCGTTGATATAAGGAACATGCAAATCCAAGCTCTGGATCAAAAGATATGACGATTTGAGGATTTAGGGCACGGAACAGGCGAAAACAGATTTTTAAAATATTTTCCCGCGCATTGCCACCTGGATGACACGTGGCAGACTCTGATTGGATGAGAAAGGTCTTCAGCCCGTCGGGTTCGGGATTCTCCTCTCCATTTGCATTGGGTTTGGGAGGTGGCTCAACATATGTTTTCGCCCCATGCTTTTCCGACTTGTTTCCCCGACTATGAAACCCGATTTTCTTTGTGCGTCGGGCTTTCCAACCCCTCCGACACATTTCTTAGGTGTCGGGTTTTTCAACCCTTCCGACATGTTCTTGCGCCATGTTTCTCCGTCGTGTTTTCCCGACTATTAAACCCGATTTCCTTTGTGCGTCGGGTTTGGACGACCCGACGACATATCCCTTTGTGTGGGGTTTTCGCTTGGATACGTGGCAGCTTCTCATTGGTTCAGATCAGCGCTCGAAAACTCACCCTTTGACTTTTTGACCTTTTCCCTTGCTGAGGACACGTGGCAGCTTCTAATTGGCTCTTGCCTCCTTCGCGTACTTCACCTCCATTTGTCCCGGATGTCCCATTTGATTTTGGCCCCTTTGTGCTCATTTCGGCCGATTCGGCCGGTTCGGGCATTTTTGGCCCGCTTGTCCCACTTTGCTTCGGACTGACTTGACCCTTCTCAGGCTGGTTCGGCCGGTTCGCACCCCTATTGTCCCGCGCGTCCCAATTGCTTTTGGGCTCCTTGTGATGATTTCGTGCGATTCGGCCGGTTCGGGCATTTCGCGTCCATTTGTTCCATTCGTCCCGAACTACCCCTTTGTGCTTATTTCGGCCGATTCTCTCTCTCAGTCAAACCGGCATTTCGCACCCGCCACGTACTTTAGTCCCACTTGTCCCAAATTCTTAGTGGGCCGCCTGGACTCATTTCGGGTGGTTCGGGTGGTTCGCGTACTTTTGTCCCATTTGATCCAACTTGTGCTGGACTGGGACTTAGCCGATTTTCACAAATTTTTCCTGGCCCGAACTACTTGCTTTCTGCAACCTTCTCCGCACTTTCTCAGAGCTTGTTCCTTTTTTCCTCAGCCAGGGGAGTTAGAAAATTACCTGAAGGGACCCTGCAAGCCTGATTTTTGCTCTGAATCAATCAATTTTCTTGGGATTTGGATATTCTGATGCATGTTATCAAAATTACCCTGGGGGGGAATTTTGGATAACAATTTGGTGACTCAACGGGGGCATCTGCCTGCTAGATGAAAAGACCAGTAGCCTGAAGCAATCCATTGGGCATGGAGTCATAAGAATAGCCTGAAAACTGATCTGAACTTTGAAAATCTCTCCTCTGAGCCACTTGGAAACCCACCGGGCATGGAGTTGTTCTCACCAAAAACCACTGAAACGAACTGTGCAAGAGCAAAACCAGCAACACCAAAAACTATGTACAAAACTGAAAATCATACATGCCCCAAATGGAACATGCAGAGTGTGCACAAGCACTTCTTCTGCTGAAAGCAAACCTAGCTACTCTACTCTAACTGGAAGCAAAGGCAAGCTAAACAAATCCTACAACTGGTTGTGAGAAATAGCTTCCTTTCTTCAAAATTGGCAGCCATGGAATTGATTTGGCACTGATCATGGCTGTTTGGATGGATGGAAAATCAACAAGAAGCTGGTCTTCTATCCAAATCATCAAGGTATCAACTGAAAAATCCAATACCTCTTTTAGTTGCTCTGCATTTGGATTGAAGAGGTATGGCAGCTGATCCTTGGTACTTTGTAGCTCCTCCTCATGCTCAGAAGCAAGCATGACTGGTTGTGGCTTCTCCTTTAGCTCCAATGAAGCCAAATACCTGATTGGGCAAGGTCTGATCCGTTTGATATGCCCATAGCTCTGATTTTCAACTCCAAGAATGGAGTCTTCTTGTAGACCCACCTAAATAGATGACGTGGAAGAAATGGTAGGACCCTTCTGCCCTTTCTCTTCCTCCGATGAAGAACATGGAAGATTTAAATCTTCCAATTTTGGTTCCAAAGGGCTGCTATAAGATGCAGGCTGCTGCAAATGAATGCTCTCCCTTCATGACAGCAGACTCTTGTGTTTGGAATGTGGATGATGAAAGAGAGAATGGTGAAAACTCAACCGGCTCTTCTCCATCAAAACAGTCCTCCAAATCTGACAGGTAAACTGCCTCATTGTTGTCCTGCTGCTCATGTTCAACTTCCTCCATGGTGTCCTCTTGATCTGCAACTTGACCACCATGGTTTCCTTCACTCTCCAATATTGAGTTTGAGAGATCAAACTCCTTTTTCAGTGCTAGAACTTGAGAGAGATGAAGTGGAAAGAAGAACTGAAGGTTCTTCTGTAACCTGCTTTGTGCTCAAAGCCCTTGGATCTGTGTTTTTCTCCTCCATAGCTAGATTGTGCTCCTCTTCTTTTGGATTTGGAGCAGCTTCTCCTTCCTCCAATGTTTGAAGGCAATCTTGCTCTTGATTGAACTCCTTCTCCAGCATGAATTTTGTCAAGTCAAACTCTTCAATCTGCTGCTCTAGAGGACAAGTTGGGGCTGCAAGATCTTCTTCTTCTGCTGCAACAAAATCAGTCCTAACCACCATTTGTTCTCCAACCCTAGCTTCTTCTGTAAGCTTGACCATCAAGGGGATCCTTGTCATCCCAAATTTGGCAGCCCAAACCTTCAAGCTGTCTGTCATTTCTTTTCTGTTTGGCTCTTCCTCCTACTGTCCTTGATGACTGATTTTTACAATTTCTTCTTTCCCACATGGAATTGGGAATGCAAAAGGAGGGATAGGTTGAAACTCCACTGATTTGACAATTTTTTGTGGTGGTGGAGGAGGTGAAACCTCTTGTTTCTTTGGAGGAGGGGGTGTTTCTGTTAGCTCTTGTGGAGGGGATGACTGTTTGGAAGGAAAAGGGAAAGAAGAATCAAGGTGTGGTGGAAGACTGAGAGGTGGAGAAATGGATTCAACATTTGGGACAGCAGATGGAGGGTTTAAAATTTGCAGGTCCACACTGAGATGATGCTGAAACAGATTGGGAAAGAGGGAAGAGAGAAGGCATGATGATGGTGTAGAACTTACCTATTGACAAGGTTGCTGAACACCGACTGTATCATACACTTCTATTTATTCAATCCACTTGTGCAAGCAAAGGCAGCAGCGTTGCAATCATGAAGTCAAGCTTCTCTTGAGGGCTGAAATGTCTTGGAAAAGGGCCTCACCCATGGACAAGGAGCTTCTGCAACCAATTTTGAATGCTCTCATCTGAGCTGTGAGCTCTGGACTGCAACATCTCCTCCTCCATCTTTTGGATTTTCTCCAACAGACCAGCATCTTGGATCTGATGGTCTTCATTGTATGCACACCCTTGCTCTTGGGAAAGCTCCATAGCCAAACTGACTTTGGCACTGCTGTTCATATGAGTATGTATGTTGATCTGGAGGATTTGTAAAACGTGTTGGAGGTGTGAATATACTGCTGTTGTTGTAAATGTGAAATTCCATGATGGAAATGAAGTCATGATTGCAAAACTTCATGGAATGGAAAAGAATGAAAGGGATGGAAAGAAGGATGAATGAAAAATGGATGAAAATGTATGGAAACGAAGCTCTGCAAGCTTCAGAGAAATGGGTTGCTGATCAGATGAAGTCGCCAGATGTGTTTGCAAGTGCCTCCAAAGGATGAAATCTTCACAGGAACACATCAACCTACAAGAAGATGAAGTGAAAGACCTCTAAGGTCCCACCGGGTGTGCCAAAACTGTTAGTGCAAAATCACAGCACCCCTGGATGCACATCAAGCTTCTAGGTTGATGTTTAGGCATCCAGGTGTGATTGCACAACATGGAAACCTCTCTCCAAGCATGGGGACTTGTGAAACCAAGAGAGGAATCTCTAGAGAAGGCCGGTTCCTCCTGCTCCTAAACTACCTGCCATGAGCTATTCCAGTGCAGGCAAGCTAATCTAATCCTAATCTAACCATACCAAGGAGAACAGAGAGAAAGAGAGAAGGGAAAAACAGAAAAATCCTACACTAAAACGGTGATACACCAGAGAAGGAGAATGTTGGACATCTATCAAAACTGCCATGGGACAAAGGAGAGGTGAGTAATGGGAAGGATGGACAGATGCATCACAGGCCCAAGGATAGATTTTCACACAGAAAATGTCCCAAAACTCCGTGAACACAACTCCAGACCTGCAATGAACATTCAAACATGCACAAATACCTGCAATGAAGAGAGGCAAGAATAAAACAAGCAAAAACAAGGAAGGATGGACAGATGCATCACAAAACACGTTTTGTTGCTTCAGAAGTTTACACAAAACATCATTCCATTAATAAGAGGCAAAAAACACCATTACAGAGCAAGGAGGAGGTTCGAACTCCATTTTCAACCCTTAGAGAAGAAAATAAGGGAGAGCCGAGCAGAAAGATGAACAACCCCTTTCAAAATGAGCCAAATCTGGGTTTTACATTGCATGGGTCGAGCCCAGGGGACAGAAACGTACAAAGGCATGGGAGCCCATTCTTCTTGACTGCAGGTGCATTAAGACGGCATGGGGAACCTTAAAAACCCATACCCTGTCACTTTGACCGGATTACAAGAGAATGCGACCCATTCTGCATCGCTGGAATGTCATTTCTGGCCATGAACACGTGTCAGAGCCGTATCTCGATTTTCTCCCTCCAGACTGCTCAAAATCGCAAGTTTGACCCCAATATCGTGTAGAGAATTTTACCAGCTTTCCGTTAATATAAAGAACGTGCAAATCCGAGATCTGGATCGAAAGTTATGGCGATCTGAAGATTTAGGGCACAAAACAGGCGAAAACGTGTTTTGAAATCTTTCCCGCGCTCTGCCACTTGGATGATACGTGGCATGCTCTGATTGGTCACGTGATTCTCTCTCCTCCACCTTTCGCGGGCTTTCCTTTTGAAATTTTCTTGTGGGCCCCTTAAACTTGGACACGTGGCATGATCTGGTTGGAGGACAGGGCACGGGGCTTCCTTTACTTTTAGCCTATTTGGGGAACTCGGCCAAATTCTCTAACTTCTCCCCGAGCTCCGCACTTCCCTGCTCTATTGGACACGTGTCCAATTCCTATTGGCTTGGGCCAGCACTTCAAACCTTTCCCCTTTGACTTTTGGACTTTTCCCTTGTGACACGTGTCACGCGTTGATTGGTCGACGGGTCTGCCGGCACTTTCGCGCCCCTCGCGTCTTTTCGTCCCGGATGTCCCAAAAGCTTAGTGCTCCTTGTGCTGATTTCACGCGAACCGGCCGGTTCGCGTCCATTTGTCCCAAATGTCCCAGTTTTCTTTGGACTGCCTTGACCTTTTTCGCCCGGTTCGGCCGGTTCGCGTACTTTTGGCCTGTTTGTCCCAAAGGCGACCCTCTCAACAGTTAGCCAATTTTTTCTCTCTTTTGGCCAGATCGGCTTTTCGCGCCCGCCGCGTACTTTTGTCCCAGATGTCCCAATTTCTTCCGGGGCCGCCTGTGCTCATTTCGGCCGATCCGCGCCTTTTTGTCCCACTTGTCCCAAATGCTTCTAGGACTAGGACTTAGCCGATTTTCACAAATTTTTCTGGATCAACCTACTTGCTTTCTGCAAAAAATTTCCGCGTTTTCTCAGAGCTTGCTCTTTTCAACCTGGACAAGAGAGTTAGAAAATTTCCTGAAGGGACCCTAGAAACCTAATTTTCTCTGAATCAATCAATGTGCCTGGGACTTGAACATTCTGATGCATGTTATCAAATTTACCCAGGGGGGGTGAATTTTGGATAACAGTACTAGTCAAGTAGATGGGGGCTCCCGTTTCATTGGCTAGTTCCCTCAAGGTGCCAACTACTTTGGGGTTCCTATGGTACTCCTCACAGTGGGTTTTTATACCATGCCCATGCACTTCTGACGGTTAAATCATACGGGAATAAACCCTTATCTGAACCTGTAAACAAGTTTATAAAATTTAATAAAATAAAATTTGTTTGGTTGTCACGATCAAGGTAACCTGCAGTTAGAAGTTTGGTTGAATTTTTACAATAATATTTGTAAGATGTGGTCCTACAATTAACAAATTAGTAGTTTTCCTGCAATGATATCACAATATAAAACAAATAAGGAAAACTTCAATGTTTCTAATTTTCAAGATCACCTAAGAGGGTGCGAGAAAATAGCATATGTGGTTGATTTGACTAGATCAGATTAAAGAAAAACTAAAGATAAATCAAACACTTCGACTGATTATTTATGAAAAAATGCAGGAAAAGGGTTAGAAAATAGTTCTAAAACAGAGATTAAAATGGTTAGCACGCTGTAAAAATGAAGAAAACAATAAAATACAGACACATCATGCTAGTGTGTGCAATTAGGTGTGCTAGCGTGACAGGATATGGTAGCACATGCAAGTAAATGCATTTACACAACAAACAAAAATTCAAATACATAGCAGAAAAAAATTAACGCTAGTGCATGAAGAGTTACACTAGCGCATGCATAGAGATAGGGAAAAATAGTCGTTGAACACTGGCATGTGCAGCGCTACGCTAGCACATGAAAAGAGTTAGAGAATAATAGTCATTGAGCATTAGCCTATGTAGAGATATGTTAGTGAGTGCAGTGATATGCTAGTCCACTTCACGAGTGACACTAGCATGTGCAGTGATACACTAGCACAGGGATCTTGTAGGTGCTCAAAAAAATTATAAAATTGACTATTTTTTTGAGGTTTTCTCTCAGTTCACTCCAACAAACAGTTTGAAATTTTAACACTATATTTGAAATAAAATAAGTAACACACAAACAAAGTTAGCTTAGCAAGAAATGAGCTAAAATGTATTAAAAATGTGTGGGAGTACCACTAGGCATGCCAGAATGTATACAAGGAAAACTAAAACAAAAAAGAAATAAGAAAACAAATAGATGCAAACCTTTATTTGAGTCTTCTTACAACCTTAGATGAGATATTTGAATTTTTACTACGCTTATTGGATCTCTTAGGATAGTTGGATTGTGGATGCTCCAATATTGTATCTAAATGGAAGAGGAATGCTACGAGCAAATGAGTGATCATGTGGATAGCCTTTCATTATAAAAATTTAAATGGAAAATGGGAATATTTTTGTTATAAATTCTTAGAACTCCCAAGGATAAATTGTAAAGGATTGAGCCTCATATTTATAGCCAAAGGAGAGGTCATGGATTGTGGATCAAGGTTTGAATGGGTTGCAGGGAAATGAATGCATTTTCCTGAATTAGCAAATTGATTTGGTCTATGCAGTTGGATGATTTGAATATTCATTTAAGGGGCAATGAATATTTGGTTGGATTTTGATTTTTTCGAGAAGGTGGTTGTACATGCATATTTTTTCTTCCACCTTTGTATGGTTCTAGAACTTGAGTGGAGTGGGCTAGTTCAACTTGAGTGAGTTGGATAGTGAACTGGAGATAAGTGGAGGGTGAGTGGATAATTAGATATTTATTTATTTATATAGATAATTAAATTAGCTAAGGGATATAATTGTATGGTTTAAGCATGATATAATTAATTAAACTAACTCTAAAGGGAATTGGGTGACTTTTAATGGAAAATGAAAGGGTAATGATCTAGAATGCATTCTAGAACTGATATATTATGCAAATGATAGGGATAACTAAGAATAGGTATATATTTTTAGGATGTCAACAATACCCAATGAAAATTATACCTATGGAACAAGTGAACACCTATGGGGTTGGGGAAACTAGCATAACCGATACAAAGTGTGACACTCACACTAATACACCATAACAGTCTATGGTATTGTTGGACCTGAAATATGCTCCCTACTAAAATTGGGTTTAGCAATTTTAGTGCAACGTTGTTAGAAATGAGTTTGTGGATTACTCATGATCTTTCACCAAAGGAAAGGGTTGGTTCCCTTCACCCCAGTTCATTGTAAGTAGTCCTACACCAAATTTCTACCCTAAACTATCTAACTTAATTTATCAAGTCAAAGGAGATGGAGTTAGAAGGAGGAGAAAAATAAAAAATAAAGGGGAGGTGATGCACCAAACTGAAATGTAGAACTCCTCTGGTTCTAAAAGACACATGCAAGTTTGTAGAATGAGGGATTATAAATTATGCACACAACTCTAATGAAAACAACCGAAAGAATGAAAAATACGCAAGAGGGCATAAATATTTATGTCAAACACAAAGAATTTGAAGGAAAGAAAAGAGTCATGCTTGCATTAATCAAAGCTTAACAGTTACACACAGAGTCGAGGTGAGGAAACCTACACCCATGAATTACAGAGGTTGAAAGCAAGATTTTTCGAGTTCAAAAATGAGGAGCTCGAAAATATGCATGAGAAGAGCCAGAGAAGAACAACCTCGATAATGTGCATAAGAACTTACATTTATAGAATTTGTGGAGGAAGAGAGAGAAAGAGAAGAGGGAAAGGATGACCTCCATGTTGGAGTACCATCACTGAAAAAGCATGGACGCCATGATTTTTTGTAGTGTTGATTTATAGTACATAAATGGGCACAAACTTGAAGAGATCCAACCACCACGGCATGGGTGTATTGATTCAAACACATGTCATCAAGATTCACAGAATAATGTCATATTTCATTGAATTTGGGTAGTTGAAACAGTGTGCTCCATGGGTTTATTTTACCAACCTCCATGGATTGAGAAATCGGCAGGCTACAATTGTTACATGGCTCTTTTTCACAGGATTTCTATCTATTATGTGGCTTTTGAAACTCTCGTTATACTATAGATGTCTATACCTGTGTTGCATGACATTTCTTTTCCACAACCATGTTCTCTCGTTCTACGGATTTTTAAGAACTCACAAAACATTATCATTGATGTTCCACCCTTAGTTACATTTCAAATTACTACCCTTTCTGTGTGACTCTATTTCTTAATTTCATGGGTTAAGATAACCCACAGAAAACTACAATTGGGAAACCCACTGAACACTAGGATAATGTTTCACAACTTCTAACCTTAGTCACATTCCACACATGTTTTTCCTTTGTTTTACAACACTTAACAGCATGGCCCTCATGTATCATGGCTTCTGGTTAGTAGACTTTGACCTTTTTCTTTTTTCACTAAGTGTTAACCTTCATTTTTGTGTCATGGAAGACCTGATCTCTTTCTTCTTTGTTTTGTATACTTGGAGAGTCCGCAGAACACTAAGTTCCTCCTTTTGTTCCATGGGTTAGGAGAACCCGCAAACCACTAAGTTCCACCAAAATCTTCACAAGTCCAAAATGATGATCCCTTTATTTTATGGCTTAGGATAACCCATGGAACATTGCATTTATGCACTCCATGGATTATTAACCTCTAGTGTTATGTGGCTTTTCTGAGCAAAAAAATGCTAAGGTCCAAATTTTTTATAAGTTCTCCAAATTTGTAAGATTTGCAAAATTTGGATAACAAGCACCATGTCAAGTCATAGCTAGGGAGGAATTGGATAACCCCTAAATAGGAAATGTAGAAATTCCAATGTAAAACACATTAATACTCAATATAATCAAGATCAAAAATTATGAGGAGGACATTATTGACAAGTATTTTCCAAGATTTTCTTCACTCCTTATGTTTTGTATTGAACAATTATATGACATGGTCCAATACTACAAGATCCATATTACATCATGTATGCATAGTGAAGTATAATCTCCCAAGGACAAAAGGAAATCGCCTCTTACAAAGACTTTTTGTAATGCTACTAATAAATGTCCTAAAGTAACTCATGTATCATGGACTTTGCATGTACACAATAAGGATTAATGCATAAACTAACTACCATTTCCAGAGAATCATGGACACCTCAATGCTCAAAATCATAAAGTTACTAACATTTTTTTCAATCTATTAAAAATCATGCCCAAAAACTAATGATTGCACGACAATCTATTACTCAATATGTTTCAAAATTCATCAATTTGTACATCGAGTAAAGAATCTTCATAGAAAATTTCAATATTATAAAGCATTCGCAAGCATTATCTAGAGATATACATCTTATCTACATATAAGATTTATTTTAACATGATTTTGAAAACAAACATGAAAATACAAAAAACATATTGGGGATATCATAGGGTCAAAGGACACTTGACACATCGATGTTTTGATTTAAAATACAAGGTTCATTTTCTTATTTACATTGGTCACGCTACATTCAAGAATGGTATCATAAACAGGCCAAGTTATAAGTTTCATTATACTAATACCCATTGAATACCAAAATACAAATTGAGATACAATTATAAATGGGTATGTAGAAAGTAAAACTTAGAAGCTCAAAAACAAGCAATTTGTGCTCAACTTAAAGCACATATTCATCCACCTCTTAAGATAGTATTACAACAGCATACTCTTGTGATATTTCTTCAATAGAGATAATGTTAATGTAGGTTATTATTTATCCTTTTATTTAATTATCAGGATAATTCTTAAACATGTGTTAGCCCTACACTTGTTGGGTTAGATTTCTTAGGTGTACTAGTTGTGTGGAGTTAGCTTACTAGTTGCATTGAGTTAACTTCTCAGCTATGTGGAATTAACTTACTAGTCTTCTGGAGTTAACTTAACTACCAATATCAATTAGCGGTAGTTCTTCAGCACTGATTTAGGTAGTAGTTGCACTTCCCTCCTCCTATATGTACATCTTTCTTATTGAGTAATTCAAGTCATTGTATTGTAATGTATTGAGCATTATGGATTATGATGTATTTCCATATATGGTATTTTAGTTCTTCTATTTTGCAAATCTAAAGTGGTGTGTTATTATCATCTGATATCACAGCTTGGAACAATCTTCTTATCGTTCCTTTCATGGTATCAGAGCGATAGATGATGTAGACATCCATCTGTAAGTTTTTCTTTGCAAGCAAGGGTTTATAATTTACATGTATTCAGAATTTGTTAGCACTTTTCTGTAGCATGCATTTTTATGCAAAACGAAGTGTGACATTGGATTTGGAAGGTGCCAAAACCCTAGAATCAACTATAAACTTGACCATGTTCTGAGACAGTCAAATCAGGATGCAAATCTATACCATCTAGGTGTAATCTTTTATCCATTAGATATAAGCGTGTACCTGTTGGATGCATTCTTTTACCCTCTGGATATTTCTATTTTGGATGAAGTATTTCATCAACTAGACACAGACATGTACCCTCTGGGTGCATTCTTTTATCCATTGGATATAAGCATGTACCTTCCGGATACATTCTTTTACCCTCTGGATATTTATGTTTTAGATGCAGTCTTTTGTCCACTAGACGTTAATCTGTACCCTCTGGGTGCATTCTTTTATCCATTGGATATAAGCATGTACCTTCCAAATGCATTCTTTTACCCTCTGGATATTTTTGTTTTAGATACAGTCTTTTATCCACTAGATACAGATTTGTACCCTCTCAGTGCATTCTTTTATCCATTAGATATAAGTGTGTACCTTCCATATGCATTCTTTTACCCTCTGGATATTTATGTTTTGGATGTAGTCTTTTATCCACTAAACATAGATTTTTACCCTCTAGGTGCATTCTTTTATCCATTGGATATAAGTGTGTACCTTCCAGATGCATTCTTTTACCCTCTAGATATTTTTATTTTGGATGCAGATTTGTACCCTTTGGGTGCATTTATTTTATCCATTGGATATAAGCGTGTACCTTCTGGATGCATTCTTTTACCCTCTAGATATTTTTGTTTTCGATGCAGTCTTTTATCCACTAGATGCAGATTTGTACTCTCTAGGTGCATTCTTTTATCCATTGGATATTAACGTGTACCCTCTGAATGCAATGATTTATCCTCTGGAAATTTAGGTTTTAGGAGCAAGCTTTTATCCTTTGGTCGCAAGCCCGTATCATGTGGATGCACTCTTTTACCCTTTGGACATTTGGGTGTCACACGTACCTTTTAAAAAAAACATCAGCATTAAAATATTATTTTAATAGCAAAAACTTCTAGAGCTCATAACTTTTGATCCGTAGCTCGGATTAAGGTGTTTTTTTTTTAAATTGTGTATTTTTTCGAGATCTACGCATTGGTGAAATTTTTATACACATATTTCAGATTTTAAAAGGTATTGTTACTCATTGTAATATTTACATGTACTCAATTATAAAGTGTTAAATTTGGGATGGTGTTGTAATCACTTGTGGATGCAAATTCGGTTGAGCCCGACGTCCTAAACTTTTAGGTGTTGCATTCTTGTATCTATGTGTGTATACATTTGTATCTCTCTTATTTGTTGAGATATTTTGGATCTGTATTTTCAACACTTTTTTTAGCATGTTAACAGTCTCTCTTATGGGGGAGCTATTCTAGTGAAGCCCAATGTTAGTTTGTCATTGTTCGAGTAGTTGATTTTGGAAACTCATACAGATCTGTGGTATCACTCTACTCATTTAGCAGTATGGGAGGGTGTGGTGCTGATATTGTTTCTTTGGGTTTCGTTTCCTTGCCTTGTTACCTTTACTTTTCTTGGATCATGGCACACATATTTATTTGGATCTCGTGTCCTTACCTTGTTTCCTTGGTTATTGTTCTTGGATCGTGACACACCTATTTATAGCAGTTGATCTTGCTTCTTCATATTTTGTGTCCTTGCCTTGTTGCCTTGGCTTTTCTTGGATCGTGGCACTCCTATTTATTTGGATATCGTGTCCTTACCTTGTTGCCTTGGTTGTTCTTGGATCGTGGCACACCTATTTGTAGTAGTTGATCAAATTATGTTTGGTGTTTTTTTTGCATTTTCGACATCACTTCATTTACAGACTCCTTACATGGAGCTATTTTGGTGAAGCCCAGTGTCATTTTTTTAGTTCTATGATCGAGCAGTGGATTCAGACCACAGTACGCACCACACTTCTTCACTTCTGAGGATATCTTGCAGCGGGATTTTGTTCTCTCTACTTTTTTTATTACTGGTTTTGGGTACCTTGTGGTGTCCAATTTTCTCAGTTATTGTACGTGGGTACCTCATCAGGTTTTATTGTCGAGACCCACCTTATTTTTCTCCCACCTAAGTTATGCTTACAGGAGGGTGTTAGTGTAGGTTATTATTTATCCTTTTTATTTATTTATTAGGATAATTTTTACACTTGTGTTAGCCCTACACTTATTGGGCTAGCTTGCTTAGGTGTACTAGTTGTGTGGAGTTAGCTTACTAGTTACGTTGAGTTAGCTTCTCAGTTATGTGAAGTTAACTTACTAGTCTTCTGGAGTTAACTTAACTACCAGTATCAGCTAGTGGTAGTTCTTCACCGCTGATTTAGGTAGTGGTTGCACTTCCCTCCTCCTATGTGTACATCTTTCTTATTGAGTAATTCAAGTCATTGTATTGTAATGTATTGAGCATTATCAGATTTTGATGGATTTCCATATATTGTATTTTAGCTCTTTTGTTTTACAAATCTAATGTGGTGTGCTATTATCATCTGAGATCACAGCTTGGAACAATCTTCTTATCGTTCCTTTGTGCCCAACTTAAAGCACATATTCATCCACCTCTTAAGACATTATTACAACAACATACTCTTGTGATATTTCTTCAATAGAGACAATGGATCACAATACGTGAAGCTCCTAATACTATTAGAAGTATGTAACATATACACAATCATATTTCTAGTACAAATGACTTGTGTTACTGTATAAATCGGCATTACTATTTATATTTTGATAGTGATACTTCCCAATCATTTATGTCTATGATGTGTGAATTTAGCATCAATTGCTCAAGTACTATCACATGTCTATATCAATGGGATCATAGGCTAGAATCCTTATCCTACCCCCTCATGTTAGCTCAACCATACAAATTATTGTACATAGTTTCCCTTTTTGGCTATTGATTTATACCCTAAATTGAGTTTATTGTTGTCTTTTTGTTCTTTAATTTTGTCCAAAAATTAAAACTGTATCCTTGATCATTCCTCTAGCTTGTTGGTTTATATTAATTGCAGTGTGATAGTGACATTACCTCTCTTTATTGTTTATCATGTTTTGGATATCCACACTAGCTACCAAACGATGACATTACATCAATATTTTAAGGCATATTGATTGTAGTGTGCATTGATTTCTAAGGGAGTTTATAGATCATATGGATCCTCCCTATTCTTCTATTTTTCCAGTGTACACCTCTTGGCCTCTTTTTAATCATTGACTCTTACCTTTCATTGAAATATTGAAAAATACAAAAAAAGATGTGCTCATTGCTTGCTTTATTAATACATTGTTTCATATTAGACTACTTTTGGTTTACATATCCCTTTTGTACGCACATTCTTTTCAGAACATGCTTGAGTTTAGATACAATATATGCAAGTTACATATGTTCATGGATTCACATATGTTTTGCAACTTTATTTTCTTGTGTCAGTGAGCTTTCTTTTCATATTGGGTGCATGTTCACATTGGGGCATCTTACATATATTACAAGTTATAAGTTTTTATATCATTCCATTGATCATATTAAGCCATTAGCATTGCTTATGTTTATGTCTTGTTATAGCTTACATCTTTTCAAGTGCTTACATCTATGGATATTATACTTTGTTATATGATTTTGTTTGTGTTTGTACGTGTTTGTTCTTATAAGTCTTTTCTTGTGCATCATTTCATAGGTCCTCTTGTCATCATCTTTTCAATTTTCATGTGAAGAATTACTTGTGTTCTTCTTGATCATGATACTTGTTACATGTTTTCATTATTTCATGTACTATAGTGTTACATACTTGCACTTGACTATATTACATGATATCATATGCTTAGTGTCACAATTTATATCAGGCATATTACTAAGTTATGCTACTAATAGTGTTCATATTTCCATGATACATATCATGGATCCATTGGGGAACCTACTACTGTGTGGTTCATTCTTATATCTTGCTTGTTACTTGTTTATACTTTTAGATATTTTTTCATGGTGATATCTTACATGCTACAAAAATCCACTTAAGGCTTCTTGCTTAGATTGTATGCTCACAAGCATCTTTTCTATGTTGACATATCCTACCATATTGTATAGGTGATTTATATGGTTACCTTAGCTCATGTTTTATATACTTTGTTTTAGATGAGTGATACATATGCACATCCCTCACTCAAAGGGGGTTATACAATTGGATTATTTTAGAGATTAATATTGCTTCAATCAGCCATACACTTCAATACAATTTTAGATATGCTTTGCATGGTTTTAGAGATATCACATTAAGTTCACAAGCATTTCACATTTAATTTTTAAAGGCATTGTATAGTTTTCAATTACACTAACACTACGTATAATGTTATCAATGAGAGACAGAGACACTACATTCACACTTTTAGGATCAATTTATCATATTTTGGATTGGTGGGACAATATCTTTTGTATAGGATTACTTGTTTTCTTCTCATGGTGGTTTGATTTTCAAACCCTTTACAATATTGTATTCATTTCAAGATGTGTCGTATTTAAATAAAAATAAAATCGCCTCCCAAGCTAAGAGATGGATGTTGTAGTGTCATATCAAGAACATGTTCCATTTCTTTAGCCAAGAAGTGGACATTGCAGTGTCATACTAATATCACATCATTACAGTATGGTTGATTGACATGCATGGAATTTCTCTCCAATTTTAATTTAGCCCCACCTCTACATTGGAAAAGCCATCTCCATAATTTCAAAGGTTTCATTTTATCCCTACCTCCACATTTCATGGGCATCTCCACATTTTGATGTTTTCTCTATTTCCACATTGGCAAGGGCATCTTCAAAATTTTAGTGATTTTAGTTTAGCACTACCTACACGTTCATAAGGGCATCTTTACGAGCTCAACAATTATACTATTTAGGTTATGTAAACCCCATGACTCTCTCCAACAAGTTTTAAAAGTGATAGCATAGTTCACATACCAACTTGTATTCACGTGGATTTCAACTACTACATTCTATCTTTACGCTATACACCTCAATGTTAAATATAGGTACAAATATTTGTATCCCTTTAATATAGCATTTATATACTACATTAAAGGGGGGAAGGGTATCCTAGAGTAACTTAATTTTGGTATGAGGTATATTACAACATTTAGTTTTGACATATTTTAGGGAATTTAGAAAAGTAGCACATATTTAAATATTTTGAAAAGACTTTCAAAGACTCCCCCTCTTTCGATTACATTTATGTCGCCTTGATCACCTCTATCTTCCATGTTCAAGCTCATATATAAACAGTTTCCCTATAGGTTATTTAAGGACTTGCCTTGGATATACGTACTGTAGTGCCCCTCCAAAACCAGCTGCCAACGAATAGAGGAATATTATAGACAAATTTGTTGATGTGGGAGTTGCGTTGTTTCTGAAACGGGTTCAATTATCTCTGAGAGGAAATCAACTACAGTCAACTGTTATTCTGTTTGTTATGCACAGAAGAAGAAAAAGACCGAGGATTTGGAGGCGTAGTTGTATGGTTTGGAAGAACGATTGTTTTATTGATGTGTTACGTTCATTGTAACCTTGGTGTACCATCTTTGAGGCACAAAACGGCCAACACTTCATTTTCTTGTCCTATACCTTCCTTTCTGAGTTGTTGTATTGATTAATACATTGAAAGTACCTTGTTTGCTATCCCACATGTATGCCTCTGTAGGATTTTATCTCGTTCATTCTTCCATGTGTGTTTCCTTCTACCAGCATCCTCCCAGCGTGCGCCAAAATGGGGGGTTTGCCAGATTTTGTAGTTGCAAGTGCTCCGGTAGATATGTGTGCAAGTGTGGAAGTATGCACTTTTGGCATCGTGGTAGCTAGTTGAGAGCTGATAAGACTCTTGTGAGGGACAGGTGCTATGTTCAACCTCTACAAAAAAAAGGCACAAATCATTCAAAGCATTAGCTCTATGAAAAAAATGGGGTCCAATTTGGATTATGAGAAAGCTCGGCTTCCAAGCTTGGCTTCAGATTTTGGCTTCGACGATCAAGTTGTGAACACCTGTTTGGATCAATTAGTCCACTTGTATGGGGATGATGGAAAAGATTTTATTTTAGTTGAGAATTGTGACGATGACTACCTTGCAATGTTGGTCGATTTCACACAAGTTAATGAAGATCCGGATGTCGTGGGAGGTTCCGAGTATGATTCTTATTCGCTTGAAAAATAATTATACTGATGGAGCTATTGAACATCAAGACAATGAATTTCATGAGGCTGAAGAGAACTCAATTTATGAAGAAATTATACCTGACAGCGATGAGGAACATATTCCTAATGACAAGAACTGTGTAAGCAGTGGATCAGATCATGAGAGCACAAAAATAGGGTCTTACTCTTGTGATGATGACATTATGATAATTTGAAAACCCAACAAAATGTGACCACAATTCTAATATTGTGGTTCCCATTTCTGCTAGTAGCAATGATCTCCACTTTGCTACTAAAGGATAATGGAAAAAGACTATTTTACAGCTCCACAACACTGGGTGTATACCCTATTCCATAACGGTGAAAGAAACTTGAGTCGGTGATCGTGAATCTGAGATAAGTGGCTCGGGAAAGTATAAGATGGAGATGGGAAACTACTACCAAAAAGGATTATTGATTTGCCTCAGGCATAATCTTTGAATAAAATGCAATGGTGGGATGGTGGATGCGTGCAACCGTTTGACGAAATTCCTAGCTATGATTCAGTACTGAGCCCCACAATTTCAACTGGCTTTGTTCCTCCAGGCATGGTTCATATCTCCTTATCTTTCATAACTCTTGTTCTTTAGTTTTTCATTTGGAACGAAATAAAATTTTAAACCATAGGGTTATCATAGATTTGATTGTTTTAAATAAACTTACCTTCAAAACAATAGGATGTCATATCGTAACTTACGCAATTCAAATTCTCCTTGGTAGACAACCATGAACTCAACCCCTCATTTTAGATGATTTAGAAAACTTCCTGACCAAACTAGATTGTTATAGTACCCCTTTTTATTGACTAGTTAAGGTTGAGTTCCCTATAAATATGTTGAGCGTTTTCCTTGTTAAAACCAGTAAATTGCAATTTTCAGAGACTCGCAAAGCAACATTTGTAAACCCGAAGAAGAGATGTTAAGTTTCTTCGGTGTTCGTTATTATGCGAGGAGTCACTTCAAGTTGTAGATCGGCCATGATTCATCAACTGTGCTCATTTTGACGCTCCTCTAGGAGCCCTATTTCCTCGTTTTGCACTTTTAGGAAGTTGTCAAAATTGAAAAATTGGGTATCGTATCGGCTCGCCATTTAGACCCTGAACAACGAAATATTTGTCCACCTTCATAAACCCCTACTATTTTTACTAGAAAATTGCCTGGAACCTTCAGTTTTGGAAAAGCACTTTCCTAGTTAGTTTGGCAAGGGGGTTTCATAGGCCTCCGATCAATGTTTGACTAGGTCAAACTTGGCCGATTACGACCGGTGGCTCAGGAAAACTCGTCACCGTTTGCAACTTGTTTTCTAGTTCTCAGTTCCGTCAAATCCAATGTATTCTATGTATATAAGAGGGCATGTAGGAATCTTCCTATGGTCAGGCCAACCATCGAAAGTTAGTTTTGGACGTGGTTTTCCGAGCCCTCGAGCTAACTTTTGATCCTTTGCAACTAGGCCAATTACGATCGATGGCCTCGAAAAATTGGCCGCCAATCGTAAACCATCTGCCAATTCTAAAATCCTCTAATTCATGTGAATGCTTGGGGTATAGGAGGACACGTATAAATTTATACGTGGTGTGTTAGGTCACCAGAGAACAACATTTGAAAGTGGTTTCTTATCCTCCGAGCCTAAATTGAACGTTTTTGCAACTAACAGGAAAATATAAAAAAAAAGTTGTAGGACCCTCATCGGGTTACCAAACCACTGTGGAAACTTATTGACACTTGTAAATAACTTTTTGCAACTCTAACATGTGACTTCTTTATCTCTCCTTGGTTACGAAATGAAGTGAAATGAAATGAACTGAATACGTGTCTCTAGCCATTTTCCTTTCGAATGAAAATTATTATTATTATAATGTCAATGGGAGACTAAATAACATTAATTATGCTAGATTAGGGTGGATGTCATGCCAGCAATTTTTCGTTGATTTCATGCTCACATGGTTTTGCAGGATGTAAGAAAGATAGCAAAACAATGTGGTCAAAATTCATTGCGTATTATTGTAATTCTTGTATGTTATTGAAAAATGTTTATATGTATAATGTATTGTCATGTTACATAAATGTTTATATTTGAAATTTGGTAATATGCATGAAATGCTAGATTAACGATGCCTTGGGAAATGTGCATTTAATCATAGGTGTCATTTCACTTCAGATTTACATATGGTAAAAAAAAAGTTGAACATATGTGTTAAATGAAATTGAATCTAATAGCTTATAGTGAAATTCCATAGTGCAATTGAGGGTTAAATAATTGGTGTGTTGTGTTCTTTACCTTGAAAACGCAATAAAGAAATCTAAATGAAATAGCCAACCCTAGCACAAAATTCGTGCATAACTAACTGTCATGTTATTTCTTTTAGCATAGAAAACTAGAACCTTAGAATGAGTGTATATCTTTACATTTGATGGCACCTTCTAGCTTAAGTAGATAAGAGACCACGTTTGAGTTTATCGTCATAGCATGTATGCTCAGCGATATTGTCATGAACTTGACGGTTGTGAATAACATAGTTTAACTTTGTCCCGGTGTATGTCATCCCCTCTTTGGATTGATAATTGGGTGTGTGGTAAAGAGAATGTGATTGTATTAAGGTAGTACTCAAGGGGAAAATAACTCTAAACATGAATTAAAAACCTCTTGGCTGAAACACGTGTAGAGTCAACTTTAAGGTTTGGGATTATAAATGAACTCAATACTCAATCTCATTTATTGTTGCGCTTAATGGTGCAATACTACGGGTTATTGTGAAAGTTAGCAACTTATTAAGTTACAATTAACTGGTGAAAATGTAACCGTAGTATGATGTGTTTGGATAAAGGTGAAATTTAGATCATTCATATAATGTGCATAAACCATCTTATGGCGAGGGACTAAAATTCCTGACGTGTGATCCCTAAGGTGAACCGTAATCCTCTATACGAAGGAGGATTCCCTCTTGTTCTCCACTTTCCCTAATGTGTATTGAATGTATGTTGTGAAACTAGGTAATCATGTTCTTGAGGCAATTCCCTAGGATGAGAGCTAATAGGCTCACAAACATGCAAATGTCCTTATGCCAAATGGGTTACTCAACAAATTTCAAAACGCTAATAAAATAAAATTAAGTGAAATCATTTTAAGATGAATGTAATTTATTTGAGCGGGCCCTATGTTTTAGGTAACTACACATGAGAATACTAGTGTGAATCCCTTGAAACCTCACTTAAACAAGAGTTCCAACTTGACAAGAAGTATTGAATGTGCCTAGAGTTACATGATGATTGTTGGACATAAGGGTGTTCAATCGCTCTAGTTGTGACCATAGTAAGGTGTGTAAAATTTATAATTGAATGTCTCCTTGTAACACACATCTAATACTTAATTGTCCAGAAATCCAAACCTAGTGGAGTGTGGAATCATACTTGTTAGTACCTTGATGACTAAGAAATTAAGTGAGGTAGATGGGATACATGGTTAGTTGTCATAACGTAAAACAAAATAGAATAACCTTAGAACTTAAATGCTAATATGAAAAGAACGTGAAATCTATCTACTCTTAAACCAATAAACTTCCTTTGCTTCATGAGAACCTTCCTTGTTGTAACTAAGATAAATGGAAAATCCAATCAAACATGCAAGTTAGAAAATGAATCCTTGGAACAAATACTAAAAGGATCATGTATGTACATATGTCCATACCAATAACCATGTTACAGCATTTTGGTGTGATGAGGGAAACAAGCAAAATTAGATGGGATTACTATAGGTGAAATGTTAAACAAAAGCATGCAGCCTAGTTGTAGAGGAATGAAGGGTCCCATGTTCGGTGTTCTTCAGACAATTATAGCCAACTAATAAAAATAGGATTGCAATAAGTATTTCACCATGAAAAAAATGATGTGTTATGGGAAGTGGCTGTGAGTAAGTGTATATTGTAGTGGGTTGTTGTTGTATTTTGTCATTTTTGGACCAGTGGCTTCGATATATATATGGTGTTATCAAGTTGCTTATGTGGGTTAGTGTTTTTGCAAGCAGATCATGTGTTGTGTGTTGTCATAAGTGATCCCTTGTAGTGTCGTGTGAACTACAATGTGAATCAAAAAAAAAATCTGATATTTTTACTGTTGTATTTGTGTGTGTAAAATGTGTGCGTTACACGTACACATTAAATCTTCCAAGAGTTTTCCATGAGCTAAATTATATCATAATGTACACCTAAGTCTAAAGTTCCTTATTGTCAGGTGTCTTGTTAAGAGAAGGATCATCCTTATTATATTTGATTACTCATAGTTGCATTTACTAAGCATACAAGATCACGAGTAAAGCACACACACTTCACTCACATAGGGGGAACTAAATGAGCCGGATTCTCATGATATGGAGTGGAAAAATTTCACTCAATGGGGAGTGGGAGGTCAATCTAGGCTTAGTCTACAACTTATCTCTTTATGTTGTTATTTGTAGGGTTTGGGCCTATAAGAATGAATTTTGGAGTGTCGCATCACATCAAAGAAATTCTAAGTTAGGTTCCTAAAGAACTAAGGCAGATAAACACGCGCTTAAAATTTCAAAGTAATTTGATAAGCACAAAACAATTTCAGCAATCAGACTTGTTTGGCCATGAACCTCGCCCTCACCGCCCAACATGATCTAAGCACTGTTTAAGGGGATCAAAAAATATGTACCAATTGTTGAACTTCTTATGATCATGTTCCTAAATTTTGAGTTTTCAACACAATCATCAACGAAAATATTTATTTTAGGTCTTTCTTGACTCACACTAGTGCACTTTTTCTATTTTAATCAAATTCATTATAGTTCCCCTTTATCTATTTTAGTGTGTTTCAAATATAAATATTGATGTTTCTAATTAAATTTTGAAATTTTATTTTATTTTATTTATTTAGGCACTAAAACCTTAAATAGTTAATATAATTACAATATTTCATTCCACATCGTTGACCTCTAAGTTCATTCGATATTATGCATGTTTTTCTTGTTTTTACTTTGATTAAATGTTATACATAAACCCCATATAATAAAATTATAGATTTGGAAATCTCTTTACTTTCAATTTTGAGTTTTAATAAAGGAAGGAAGGACTTAATCCCACATATCGTTGCAATCCCAAAAGACAATTATGTTGCCAACGTGTCTCAAATGACATCCAACTTCGCATACACTCGCAAGAAAGCCAAAAACATGTATTTTAAGTGGAGTTGCAAAATTGATTTTTGAACTGAAAAAAGAGGAACAAGTAATGACAAAACACTAAAATTGAATATTTAATATGCACGAATCCTATATTTATTTCCAAAAACTAAGTTTCAATTCACAAACGCAAAAACCCAAAACATATATCATATCAAATGACATGACGTTTTTCGTTAATCCAAGAATGGCAACATGTGAAGGCTGAATTTGTGTGTCACTTGCAAGACAACATGAGTATATTAGCAAAAGAGATATAAACTATAGTTAAGCAAGATGGCATAAAGAAAATGTATCAAAACAAGGAAAAAGTTTGAAATGCATCGAGAATATAACAGTGCACAATTCTAGTTGGGTTTATTGCATGAATTGTTCAAAAACTAAAATGAATCGAGGAATAGGTTTTAAATGCATTGAGAATATAATAATGCATAACTTGGGTTTGTTGCATGAAATATACAATACTTGAAATACAAATTGTTTTGTTTGGAAAACAAATATTCTTGGCGTTGTTTTGGCAAATAACATGAGCATTGCAAGTTGCTAGAATGGAAAGGGTTGCAACACCATCAACTAGGAGTATGCTTTTAAACACATAATTGATCATTTTTTTAGCATTCGTAATAACACACTTTAAGTGCTCTCTAGCTACCAAAACCTCCCACTTGAAAGAAACGGTGATATGGAACCTACGACCAATGATGAATTATAATCTTGACGATAACCTCTTGTTTGATGAAGTATGGTCATAGAGCTCAAACCTCGATGCATAACAATTCTCACACGTGAAGACATCATGTGGTTCCAATTTTAGGCAACACCTTCATGTTACATTTTTTATCCATGAGATGGGGACAAGCAAAGGTAAAATAAATTTTCCATGAAAGCTTTTGTTACAATTGCCTTCATCGATGCCCATTCAGTCTTCTTCAACAAGCCCGCACCATAGAAAGTTAATTGTTTGACATTTTCGACAAGGAGCACAATGCCACTACCTTATTTTCTTATCAATGATAAGGTGGTCACCTTGCATTAGCAAGACAATTTTTCTTTTTTGTTTGTTTCGGCACTTGGTGGGGCAATAAAGCACCTAATTGCTAACAAAGTATCAAACATAATTTCCACTAAATCTCCCAAATTTGATAGTAATGATAGAAGTCTCTAGACAAAAAAAAATTAGAGACGTTTTGGCCTAACTCTTTGAATTGTTCCCCCAAAGGGTCACATCCATGTCTCTAAGTTGCATTGCAGGCCTAATAGTTCCAAATCCATCTTTCCTCCAAAATTTGGAAATGGAGGCAATTGATATAGAACCCCTTTGATATCAATAATTGGTTTTACATCCACATTGGGGATATCCTTAATCTCTATGAAATGGAATTGATGAACAAGGATCCACTCACACTCCTCAAAGCAAGGCACAATTGATGAAGTTTGCATAACGATCTCGTATAAATTGTTGAGGTGGTTATAATATTGTTGTGCCTATATTGACATTGGAAAATAAGTAAACACTATTTATCTACACATCAATCAACACCAATGAAATCTAGAGAAAATAATTTCTCATGGCCTTTTTTATTGATGTGCTCATGAAATAGTACTTTTGCAAGCACCCTTCCCTTCAAATACCATGTTTCCATAATGGTTCATCATAATGATAAGTGTAATGCTAGTGTGATGTTGGAGGGTGTGAGAGATTGTCCCTTCTGGAAGACAACAACAATAACAGGGACTTGGTTCTTAGTTTGGTTATAAGTGTGCAACAATATCAAATAAGGATGGCTTTTCGTAACACAAATAGAAATTGCTAGTGACAATCATCCTATATTTGAGGCAAAATTGGCAAGGACCTTCAATTTGTGCAAAACAAGACCTGCACAAAAAAATACCAAGCAAATTCAGAATGGTCATATTTTCCAAAATGTAAATGTTAGGGGTTGACAAAATTATATAACAATACACACTAACATGCATTTGCCAAAAGAATTCACAACTAACAATTTCCATGATAGAACCATTATAGAACTCACCACAAGCAACAATATCAACACAACTTAGCAACAACAATAGTTACTAGAAACAAGACCCATCTAAGAGAGAAGTGTGGTAATGTGGCTCTAGTGTTGAGAATGGAAGCCAAAATGAAAAGATCAAACATTTGCAACCATGGAACATTGCATCTCCATACTGGAGAAAGGTAGAGTGCCTTCAATCAATGGAAAAGACATTGCAAGAAGGTAGACGTCTACCATTGCACTTTATTGGGCCACAAAAAAAAAGCAAACACGCTTGCTTATTTTTTGTCGATGTTATAAAGAGAGCTTGTTTGTAAAATACAAACTGGCTTGATTTCTGACATTTCCATCAAAATTCATAATTGCCCTGCCATTTCCCCAACACACCCATGCACCCTCGCTCCCCCCACCACAAAAACCAAGCAAAATAAAAAAAAAACCAAGCCAACAAAAAATGGTGTGGAGACAAATTTTGAAATAGAAATGCAGCTAAAAAAATAGAGAAAAATAACACATTAGAGTGATCTTGCGAGATCTAAAGACAGAAAATTATACAAAACATGAATCCTCCAAAAGCCACCAAAATAACCACCCAAAGGCCGCTTACCATCAACTAGAAGACCCAAATGCCCAAATCGATTCCCAAAAGCCATCGTGAAATAGAAACAAGTGTGCCGCCCAGATCGAGTCTCAACAACGTTGAATTAAGGTGCAAAATGACAACTACTAAAATGACAACTGCAAAATGACAACGTTGAATTAAGGTGCAAAATGACAACTACTAAGTCACAGAGAAGCACATCAAAACTCAGATAAAAGAAGAAAAAGACCAACAGGATAAAGCGATAAATTTTATTATCAAAGGCTTAAGAGATTTTGGTGAAAAAGAGAGAACTGACATATTGGCAAGGGACTTCCTTAGAGACAAGTTGAAATGGACAGGGTATATACAACAAGCTAATAGGATTGGCAGGAGAATAGAGGGAGGAAAGGATCAGCATGTGCGAGTTGTCATGAGAACTGTAGAAGACAAGCAAGCTATCCTAAAAAGTAGGGGACTTCGAGACACACACACACACACACACACACACACACACACACACACACACACACACACACATAGACGATGATTTAACATTTGCTCAACAAGAAGACCAAAAGAAGGAATGGGGAGAACGTGAAAAAAGCAAGAGAAGCAGGAAAATAGGAACAATTAAGGAATGGAAAGGCCCAAATCAGTGATCATTGGTCAAGCAAGAAATAGGAATTTGGGCCCCCATGGGATCCCCATGCACATAGTAAGTTGGAATTGCAGGGGGTATACGTGGAGAAGAGGACCCGGGTTGGGGCCCATAAAAGAGGGAAAAGATATTATTATTCTTACAGGAAACTCATGAACACGATGGTTGCAAAATTCCAAATTTCGAGGGCTACAAGAAAATTTTAGTTTGGAATGAACGAAGTGAAACAGGGAAAGGACACAGGGGAATTACAGTGCTATCAAAGAAGCGTGGTTAGGAATCATCAAAGTGGAAAAGGAAGATGCAAATAAGCAATACATTTGGCTGAAAATATCAAATAACAAGGCAATAATTAGATTGGTTGCCTGCTACTTTGCACCAAAAAGGCTCAAAGACATAAGAAAAGAAATTTGGATATGGAAGATCCATATGCTTCGTTAAAAAAAGATATATATGTGTTTAGTGCATCTGGGGAAATTATTTTGATGGGGGACTTTAATGCAAGGACAACAAATAATCAATCCAGTGAAAAAGGTGGAGATGACATTCCGCTTTGGCTTAATGAAGCGGAGGACTAGTTTTGGGAAAGACTATCTCAAGATGGTAATGGAGGGGTGAATCATTTTGGGGTTGAGCTTCTAGGTCTATGTAGCTTATACAACATGGTTACTTGTAATGGCATGAAGGCTTGGCCCAGATCTAGCAATATCACTTGCAAAACTTACAATGGACAAAGTGTAGTGGACTACGTAATATGTACTCAAAGCGCTATTTGTAGGTTGCTCGAGTTTGAAATTGGAGATTGTCCTATTGAGCTCAAATCTGATCATAATCCTCTTGGTCAAACTTGGTACCATTTCAAATCAGCAATATAGAAAACAAGTTCATCGCAGGCAAGAGACATCTCCAAAACAAGGCAAAATCATTTTAAATAAAAAAAATTAGGAAATCTTTGTGGCTGCCCTTGAACACCAATTTCAGATGGCAAGAAATGATATCAAGAGTAATACAAACAAGGGGGCAAGGGGTTATGTTTGTAGTAAGTTGTTGGTACCATTAATTCACAAGGCATTAAGTGTTTTCAAAAAAACTAAGCCTAGAAAGGGAGCTGCAAATATTTTTCCAACAAATCCGTGGTATGATGAAGATTGTAACGCTGCCAAGAGAGTTAGAGAGAAAGTGACGTGAACAAAAAATAAAATAAAAAGAAATACGAGAGATTGGTTCAACAAAAAAAAGAAAGTTATGTAAATAAGAGAAGGTTTGAATTAATTTCTCTCGGAAAACACAATCCCAAGGGATTCTGGAAGGAGTTGCAACAAAAGAAAACATACATAGAAAACAATATCACAAAAGCTCATTGGTTAGAATATGCGAAGACTCTCTACGAGCGGTCTCAACAGAAGGATATTCCTCCCATCATTTATACTTCAATTGAACTTTTTTCGGAGGAAGATATCAAACATGGCATAAAGAATCTAGCAAATGATAAAGCTCAAGATGTTGATGGGTTACAGGCTGAGTTTTTTAAGTGGGGGGTTGAAGTGCTCACTCTGCATATCAGAAAAAACTTCAATAATGTAACTCAAGTTGGGTTCCCACTAGAGTGGACAACTAGTGTGGTTATTCCTCTTTTTAAAAGTGGAGATATCAATAATTGTTCTAAGTATCGCACTATTATGATCAATCCTCTTTTTGGTAAGTTATTTGGGGGCATGATAGAACGTATAATCAGCAGTTGGGCAGAAAGAGAGCAAAAGGGAAAAAGGACAAGCAAGTTTCCAATCTAAACATTCAACTATTGATCATTGCATCACTCTTAGGCACTTGATTGGAAAGGTATGGGATACCCAAGGGGATGAAGCTTTTTGTTGTTTTGTTGATTTTAAGAAAGCCTTCGACACGGTTCCTAGAAACAAACTTTAGAACAAGATGGAGGAACTTAAAATTCCATATGAGCTAAAAGCAACAGTGCATAGACTTTATGAGCAGGTCAGAGCTAAAATCAGAACAAGAAAAGGTATGTTTAAATGTTTTGGTAGTGACATTGAGGTCAAACAAGGTTGTCCTCTTTCTCCCACTTTGTTTGGTTTATACATTGATAAGCTTGAAGAATGGTTACATAAAACCGAAGGAGGGGGTGTTCAGTTGGCCAAGTACGTGGTGAAGTTACTTTTATATGCCGATGATCTTATCTTAATTTCAACAACTGCTCAAGGTTTGAGGGAGCATCTAAAAGCTTTAGAATTCTTTTGCCAGGAAGTCGGGATGCAAGTGAACACTAGCAAAACAAAAATCATGATTTTTCTTTGAAAAGAAAAGAGAGGCAATTTAACTTTCTATTTGAGGGGAGTACTTTGAAAATTGTTACAGAATATAAATATCTTGGGATTGATTTCCACAATAAGATGAGCTGGGAGACTTGCAGAGCAAAAAGGATACAGGGAGGTTGGAAAGCATCTTACCTACTTTCAAATAGGTGTAGAAAAGTTGAGCTCTGGGACTGGAAAACTAAGAAAACCCTCTTTGGTTTGTTGGTTACTCTGGTTGCTATTTACGGTTGCGAGGTTTGGGGAAGTAGCGTGTCAAAGCATGGATGGCAGAAATTAGAAAGAATCCATAAACATCTAATCACAAGCACTCTTAAAGTCAAATCAACAGTTCCTTATGAGATCTTGTTATCTGAAACGAGTACCTTCCCGATGGAAGCATCGGCAATAACTCGACTGATAAGCTATTTGAAAAAAGTTGAAAGCATGGACGATCTTCGTTGGCCCAAAATGGTTACAAAGGATAATCTACAGCGCAAAAAGAAAACCTAGATGAAACAGAACAACAAATGTATGAACAATTGGGGCATCAATTTTTAGGAATGTCCTAACAGCAACAGGGAAATAAAAACTTATGTGATGGAGAAGTTTAGCAATGCCATGTTGACAAAACAGATGGGTCGTAAGAAAGCCCAATATATCAAAGATTTCAACCCCACTTGGGAGCATGGTGAAAAAGCTCACTTGGGAGCAGTTATCAAAGGTAAGGCAAGGATTTTAGTGGCCTAGTTGAGGACCGGATCACATCATCTTCGTTGTGAAACCGGTAGATGGACTATTCCCAAAGAGGATTGGGAAAGGAGAATTTGTTTTTTTTGCAACAAAGGGGTTGTTGAAACGGAATAGCATTTCATTATGAAGTGTTCAACATATAATGATATTTGTATTCAATACGAAAGCGAATTAAAAGTGGACAACTTAAATGAGTTATTTGCAGAAACAAAACTTCAAAAGATCACCGGTTTAGTGCTCAAGATTCACAGTAAGAGAGTTGATATGGCAAAGAGTCTGAATACTGCTTAATATATCAGTTTCATTCGGTCCCATAGACTCTTTAGTCTCGTGGACGTCATTAAAATCTTTCATTTCATTTCATTTCACAAACCTGGAAAAATGCATACATGGAAAGCCACAAGTTTATGAAGCGTAGGTGGCGTACACAATAATTTAAAAACAATTAATTCATTTAAATGCAAGAAACAAAGTTACAAAAAGGATTGTGGTAGGAACCAAATCACTAAATGCATCAAACCACAAGCAGCTAGAGAAATTTGGTAGATTCGAACAATTATCAGACATTCTAAATCTAAAAATTGACAGCACAATTGAAATCTGAAAGCAGCACTAACCGTGAACTTCCTAAAACTCGAACAATGGATAATCATTTACCTCCATAATGTCAACAGCGAACACTATTTGGGATAACTCGTTGATAGGTGAATCGGCATATTAGTTTATTAACAATACAAATAACATATTAGGTTATTAACAATACAAATAACGGCTTTTCAAGAGCCTCTTGCTCGTAGTGCTTAATAAACATGGTACCCTTTTCCTTGTAGAATAATCTTAAGGGTAAAATATTTCGGCACAATTCTTAATTAATTTTTGACAATCATCTAGAGTACAATAAACAACTTTTATTATGTTCTCTAGAATATCAAGCTATTTACTTTCCCAGCATGTCTCTCTTCAAATTAAATTCACAAACAAGATATCCTAATTGCTTCCAATAAAAATTCAAAGAAATATGTTTCACAAAATCCTAAAAATAATAGTATCATGCATTTACAACATTTGAATGTATATTTTTTAGCCTGTGTACTCCATAATCATCCAGCAATATATTCCATGATACAAATATGACATTCCTTTCAAAAGGTAAAGGGCACTGGATAAACAAATATCAGTGTTTAGCAATAATGTCATTTTCTAAATGCATTTAAAACTTATATTTTTCTATGCTAATAGCAGGCAAGTCTTGTACTCAAATATTGAATAACTTGTTTCTTAACTACTTCCTCAAGTAGGAAATAGGTAAGGGAGCACTACTAAAAAGAAGAGGTTTGTCACTAGCACCACCATGTTCAAACTCTACATCCTCTTTATGTTGTTAAGGGTATAAATGTGTGCAAATAAATCATTTTTAAAAAGTGAAAAACAGAAGTGTCATAAGAAATAATCTTTGAGACCGTTTACATTTGAGGTTATATATTTTCAACATTACTCACAATCTAGGACGTAATAGAAGATGACCCAAAAGTTTAACCACAAAGAAATTAATATAATAGAAACTATCAAATACATTATTATCAATCTGACATTGAAAGCAATGCTCCCATCAATAATTTGTCAATTACCAATCTGTAGAATTGAAAGCAGTGTTCCCATCTATAATTTTCCAATTATCAATCTCTAACATTGAAAGCAATGCTCACATCTATAGTTTAAAACATAAATCATTAACTTATCTCAATTGTGCAAGACAATCCTGAAAAAATTATATACTGCACTGCACTCTCATCTCCAAAGGAATGCCCTTTAACTCACAATAAATCCAAACCAATACACCCTAAATATGTTTGGCAATTGTTGAGATTAATCTGTTTTCAAGTCTCAGTTTTCACTGTAGTTTTCTAAAGCTCTTCCTTTGGTCATAAATTAATCTTTTCAAATGTGAGTTTTATGTACCTTTTAGCTCCACTCATCCAACACATCCTTCACAACTTTTCGCTTGTAGCTTTTTGGATTTTATAAATTCTACTTGTAAGGTAACATTTGGCTTAGATGCCAAATAATTGAGGTGACCACTTCCATTTGCTAGGCACTGTTCGATTGGGAACAATATCATCCCTGTGAATTTGTAGCGAAGACACTACAATGAAAGTTCGTCCCATTTAACAAAGTAGCATGCCTTCTTTAACCAAACATTATGCTATATATGACATTTTTAATATTAGTACATGTTCACCCCATGATTGAGGTAACATTTGGCTTAGATGCCAAATGATTGAGGTGACCACTTCCATTTGCTAGGCACTGTTCGATTGGGAACAATATCATCCCTGTGAATTTGTAGCGAAGACACTAGAATGAAAGTTCGTCCCATTTAACAAAGTAGCATGCCTTCTTTAACCAAATGATTGAGGTGACCACTTCCATTTGCTAGAAACTGTTCGATTGGGAACAATATCATCCCTGTGAATTTGTAGCAAAGACACTACAATGAAAGTTCGTCCCATTTAACAAAGTAGCATGCCTTCTTTAACCAAACATTATGCTACATATGACATTTTTAATATTGGTACACGTTCACCCCAATTTTGAGTTTTTTTCAACCTGTTATATGTATAATAAACATCACAACCACCGGGTGTGTAAGCGCATATGCCCCTCCATATTCTATTCATGCCACATATAAAGACACAGGTTGGACACTTCTTCCATACCCCTATATATAAAGGCTTTATCCACGTAATATGATGTTGTCATCCAAATGCCTAGATATTCTTTAGACAGTTTCGCCAACTACAGGGATGTAAGATCACCTGTTCACATAAACATTTTTGCTTTTTCAAATTAAAGAGATAACAAACCTGCAAAAGAACAAAAAAATGAAAAAACATTGATCCAAATACTTGAAACGCGTATGGATATTTTCTGCTAGCTTTATTCTGAACACATTTGATGGGATTTGTGCTGTATTGAATTGAATTGTGCCCAATTAGTTACACAGGATCCATTGTGCTTGGAACCTTATTTCCTCATAAGCTGGTCTGTAATTTCTGGGGTCAAAATTTACATAATATATTTACTACGGAAGCCCTTAAATGGATTTTTAGTGTTGATATTAACATTCTTAACTAATGCCATAATAGAAAATAGAAATTGAGTATTAGAAGAAACATGATTTATTTATTGCCTATTAACTTTTTAAGTATAAGCTAATTTGATGGGATCTTATCAAAAGTTTGTCATTATACTGTTTCAAAAGAAAATTCAAGAGCATTTGTTCAAAGCTCTTCTTCAAGAAAGCAGTATTTTGATGCCACCATTCTCAGGTTTCATCTAACGCACAAATTGACAAACCAAATGAATTACTCCGGTGTAACTAGAAGTCATATTTGGCAATCCAAATGATTTCTTGAGTTTTATCTAAGGCCAAAATTGACAATCCAAAGTAAGTATCAGAACATTTGAATCACAAAAAAGTTTATTCAAATCTAGTTAAAATATGTCAAAGTGGCCATAATTCAAATTAATCCAAAATTGATAATTTGTAGTTAAAATCTATTAAAATGAATACAATTTAAATGAATCCAAAGTTATTAAGAAACGATGAATGAATTATATGAACACCAGTCATCACAAAGCAATGATTGTTGAAAGCAACTTCACGTTTTCATCTTCTTGTGTCTTTGTTTGCCAAAAAAAAAAAAATGTTTTTGAAATAGTGCCTCCTACTTTAGGGCGCCATAAATTAGTGCAAGATAACTTTCTGAGACATTGAAAAGAGGATTGCCTTAAATACTATGGCCTCATAATGATGATAAATAATTTGAACTACTAAAATAATAAGTTATTCTGTTAAATAAAATGCGGCCCCAGGTTTTGAATTTTTGGTCAGAATTGATGATTTATTCAACAAAAAGAATCCCTAGGTATGTGCTTGCCCAGAAAATGATGAAACCGTGGTTTCATCTTTTGAGCCAAGTCCTTCGCAAGCAGATCACTGAAAATGCTTATTCAAACTAATGTTCAAAAAAGAGGTTTACCTTAAAGCAGTTACTCTCTGGCAAAGGAACTGGATTTGAGAATTATATCAAGAGCCATATACTAAAAAAACAAAAAATGAGGCCCTCGAGATGAACCAATAAGCAAATGCTAACACCAGGTCGGACAAAGAATTCAATCGGGTATAACTGTTCCCTATTATTGGAGACAAAACTGAGCTGTTGTTCTCAAGCCAATATGAGTTTTAAATCCCAAGAGATTTCTCAAACTTCTGAATTTGATTCAAGAATAACCATGTCATCTGTAAACACAATGCATACAAATTTATTAGTAAAATTAATTTATCAATGTCACAAATAACTGTGAAATAGCTAATAAGGCTAATTAGGAAAATGCAATAAAACAAAACGGTTACCAACAAAGTCATCTGATTTTCTTACCATGACATGGGGAGCAATTCGAATACAGTAAACAGGAAAACCTGTATACAATTTAAGTGGTCCCCCAGACTTGATTGTTTTCACAAAACAGTCCAACGAGCCTGAATACGGATACTTGCCATTGGCATCAGGTTGCATTTTCTGAATCTGAGTCTTCACATAATCAAAAGGCAGACTACATGAAGCTGCAAAAAAACCAGAAACAGCACTGGCACCTGCATTACACAAATCAAATCGGTTAATACGTAAAAAATATTCAAACCATTCAGCAATGGCATTGCCAGGATCAACTATGCAGCATATCTTCTCTAGGATAATCCACACGAAACGGGGAACTCAAGATTTACAAATGTAACATACCATGAAATGACAAACCAATAGGCAGTTCAAAAATACAAGATAATTGAACCATCACAAATAGATATACTTTTATTAAGATTATCACACAGTATTTTATTTATTTATTTACTATTATTTGATTTACAAAAGTAACATACCATGAAATGACAAACCAATTTCTGGTTAAAATATTCAAGATAATTAATTCATTGCAAACAGATATAGCTGTTAGTGCAAATTCACAGCACCCCCAAAATGACCTTCAGATCTGCTGTAGACAAATGGTCAATTTGGTGTAAATGCACAACATTGAGTTTTCCCCAAGTGTGGAACCTTGCAAATTGGGAAAACTCTTCAGATTGAGGCTGGTTCCTACTCCTCTGTTTAGGTGTATGCATGCAATTTTGCAAAGGTTTGGTTCAAAATCCTACTCTAAAACTATCAAAGAGACAGGGTTGAGAGAAAACATGGAAATGGAAACAAAACTAAGCAAAAACAAAAAGGTGATACACCAAAGGAGTGTTGAACTCCTTGCTTTACAAATTAGACACAGATCATGAAGATTGCAGCACCAAAACATGCACAGATTACCAGAATGCAATGAAGGATCAAAAGACAATGATAAATGCATGAGAGGATTGAAAATCGATCACAAAACATACATTATCATTTCCAAGATTTGATACAATACGTTGCAATAGCAAAGAGCCAAAAAAAGGAGTTACAGTCTCCATGGAAGGTCTGGAACTCCTTCAAATCCGCCTGTTAAGGAGAAAAGAAGAGCTTGCAGAAGCAAGAACATCCAACCCTTTACAAATGAGCCAAATCTGGCTTTTAACGATGAAGTAAGAGAACAGAGGAGAGAGAAACGCGGGAAAATTGATTTGAAGGTCCAACCACCAAACAAGATCCATTAAAATGGCAAGGGCACCTCTACAATCTCATTTCCCAATGTTTTCGACCATGCTGGAGAAGAATGGGTGTCATACCGCATTAAAATTTGGTAGTTGGATGTCATTTCTGCATTTTTCCCGTGCCAGACACGTTTCTTCAATTTTTTCCCACAAATCTCCATCAAAAATCAAAATTGGGATGTCCATCGTGTAGAGAATTTCAATACCTTTCCAATGACACCAAAATCGTGAAAAACCGAGCTTTGGTTCGAAAGATATAGCCCTCTAAAGATTTAGGGCAAAAACTAGTCAAAATTGGGGTCGGTGGGGTCAAACTTCAAAATTTTCCCTTTTGGAAAAATTCCCCAAAAATCTCCGCGCCTCCGCCGCCTGAAACACATGGCACCTCCTTGTTCGATGGCAGGAATGCGCTCCTTTTTTTACCTTTGCGCCTTTTCATCACTTGGACAAATTTTACCAAATTCTCCCGCCGGCCCAACCTCCGTCGCTGATGTGGCCACGTGGCACTATTTGATTGGTCGATGGAGCCGCGGGTTCAATGCACGCCTTTAAGTTTTTGCGCCAAAAGGTAAAAAACTTCAACTTTCCTCCGACCCCCGCCTTGGCGCTACTAACAAGGACACGTGGCGCCTCCTTGTTGCTTGCGGGGGCCTTAACCAATTTTTTCCATTCCTTCTGCGGGCCGGTTTGTTCCTTTGTGCCTTTTTGACCAAGCGCCAAAACTAGAAATTCCCCGACGCCCGCTGCTCTGCTAATGACACGTGGCACTTTCTAATTGGCGGCGGGCCTGCCTAGGGAAAAATTCCCCTATAAACTCCGCCAAGCCATAACTCAAAAACTACAAGGAGTTAGGAGGACTTCTTTACCTTTCTGGAAAGGTGGAAGAATTCTCTACCTGATGAAGCAATACCCAAAAAACTTCAACTTTCCTCCGACCCTCGCCTTGGCGCTGCTAACAAGGACACGTGGCGCCTCCTTGTTGCTTGCGAGGGCCTTAACCAATTTTTTCCATTCCTTCTGCGGGCCGGTTTGTTCCTTTGTGCCTTTTTGACCAAACGCCAAAACTAGAAATTCCCCGATGCCCGCCGCTCCGCTAATGACACGTGGCACTTTCTAATTGGCGGCGGGCTTGCCTAGGGAACATTTCCCCTATAAACTCCGCCAAGCCATAACTCAAAAACTACAGGAGTTAGGAGGACTTCTTTACCTTTCTGGAAAAGTGGAAGAATTCTCTACCTGATGAAGCAATACCCAGAAAATTTTGAGTCCCTGATGCGTGTAAAAAAGTCATTTTAAGTACCAGCAAAAGAAAAGGAGGAGTTGGCCAAAATTAAGCATGGGCTTATTTTGGATAACAATAGCCTTTAATAAAATTATCACAGGTAGTATTTCTGGGTTTTTATTTTCAATATACCTCTTACTCATTTTCACTCCCTCTTTCATCGCGTTTTGCATTTCCTTTTTGGAGTCAGATTTTGATCCCACTCAGATTCACCATCAGAGCACTTTCTTTGTAGAGACAGAAGCAATCAAGATAAAAAAAACTTTATTTGATTTCAAAGAGGAAACAAAAGCCTGCACAAACATAAGACTGATCGCAAACAGATTCAGGCTGGTATTACAGCTGTTAAATCTGACTAGGTTGACTATCAAATCTAAAACTTAACAACCCAACTCTAATATGTGTAAGGGTGAGTTCTTATAGAACTAAACACCACCTACTTACAGTATTGCTCTTGCTCTCAGCTACATCCTACAAATATGACATAAAATGAAGCTTTCAACCCATGCCACAAATATTAAATGTGTTACATCAATTAAAAGTAAGATAAAGTCCAAATGCCTTGTAACACATCTCAAGTATAGCTCAACTTGATGAACAAGAGTCAGCTCAACAAACTCAATATTAGATCTTCATCAGTTCCTCCTGTTTACACTTCCTGTGCAGACAGAACAATTTGATTTCAAATACTCACACCCCTTAAGATCATGTGCATGTGCAGCTGTGCACAAGGCTTTAAGTTGAATCCATGCACATAAAGCTCAAATGACATCATCTGCCTTCACAATTCCACAAGTAACTTTGCACCATCAAGATGCTCCTACAGGTATAACCCGAGCCTCTAACTAGTGAACATGTGTTATCGGGCACACAAGACAAGGTGCCTTTAAGTTTTCAATTGTCTGAAGTATCCTGGTCTTGCACCAAGTGATCAAGCATTGCACCATTGCAGAGTTGTGCCAACTCTTTAGACCATTTCAAAGTTGTATGCATAACACGGAGATGCTGAAATGCATTATAGTGCTTCTTCCCTGCAAATGGCCTGCAGATTGCTGCTAACACTCTTATTTGCACTGCACTACTAAACAAATGCTTGTGCCAACTTTTGAGAACTATTTCTATTAGCATTAGTATGACATTGAAAATTTAGATATCTTTTGTCACCATGCATCAAGTGTGACACAAAGCAGATTAAAATGCCCTTCTCCGTAAACATTTTCTATTGAGAAAAACTTAGGTCCTTTTACATATGCTTGTTTAAAGTTACCGGCTTCAATGCATATTAGTTGTCTGCAAAATTTAAGGTGGTGTGTACGCTTTACTTGGCTGATGACCATTTGAATGGGATACAGTCAAGACAAATAATTTCATGCATCAAATTCTACGGACATTCCGAAGTGACACCACAAACCTTTTGAGCAAGTTTGTTGGTGCCACAAAACAAAATAAGTATGAAAACATGCAAAACTAGTAACCATTTTTTGTAGATGTAGGATTGCTTGTGAACCCGATTGTTCCTCCATCATACACTTTGGGTAATTAAAAGAACCATGAGCTCATGCTCACACAAGCTTTGTTATATGTACTCCACGTATAGATGCTTTAGTTGCATTGATCAATGTCGCATCTTCAATTGATTTGCCTTTTTCACCTAACCAAATATTCTTTGTAGTCAATCCTACACGTTGTCTTCACTCTAGTATCAATTACTCTTTGTTTCTTCGCAAACCTTCTTTGGCAAATGTTCTCTCAATTAACTGAATCTAAATATGCACGTGTACTTTCCTTGCTGTTCTGTTCTTCAAAATAAGGACAAAAATCTGCTCCATCAAAAATATTTGAAATATCTATACCTTCTAGCAAACTTTCCAAGCACTATGCATGGTCCTATCTTCTTCCATTTCAATTTATCATGTCCCTCTTGAAAATCTTTCTTTTCTCAAATGTGTTAAGACCGTGTCTCCTATCTAAAAATCAACTTCTCTTCTTCTCATGTTTGTACGTTGTTCTCCTATCTATACCTTCTAGCAAACTTTCTAAACACTATGCATGGTCTTATCTCCTTCCATTTCAATTTATCATATGTCCCTCTTGAAAATCTTTCTTTTCTCAAATGTGTTAAGACCATGTCGCCTATCTAAAAGTCCACTTCTCTTCTTCTCGTATTTTTATGCTGTTCATATGGCATTGTACTATTCTCCAACTGTTTGCGCACTTGTTGGTTCACTTTGCGCATATATTCTACGAAGTCTTAACTTTTGCACTCTTTCCTTTGTCTTGACTTATGCATCACAATTCTGCAAAACCCCTAGGACTACTACCATGAACAAAATCTGAAATGTCTCCCCCTCTACTTCTATTCATCGAATTGTTAAGCAAACTCAGCCAGTATTGTATCCCATGTTCCTAGCTTTCCTTCTATCAAACATGTCAAGAGATTAGCCAAACGTCTATTTTACTACCTTTGTCTATCCATCTACAGATGGAACATTGAACTGTAGTTTGGGATTCAATTTCGTCCACAATATCATCCAAAAATGTCCTACAAACTTCACGTCTCTATCTGGAACTAAGCTACGCAGCAATCAGCCTCACAATTTCCTTGAAAAATAAGTTAGCAATGTGTGTCGCATCGTTGGTCTTCTTACATGCTATACAATGTGTCATCTAGGAAAATCTATCCACCATGACAAAAATTTAATTGAAACCCTTCGGTGTCTTAGGCAAACATAAAACAAAATCCATACTTTTATCTTCCCATGGCTTTATGGAATAGGCAATGGTTGATACAACCCTATGTTCTAACTTTTCCCTTTCACCAACAGACAAAATGACTTGTTAATCCTCCACTATGCTTTCCTTGATCAAATTCTCTCACGTTGACCCTTTTAATATGCATAACTTTCTACCTTTGAAAAATGAACCTTTTTGCATAAGAAAATCCAACCAAGGTATTCTCTGTCCACACTCACTGATTCTGCACATCCCTGCCATGCTTCTTCGAAATCATCATCTTTGTATAACTCCTCCATAGAATCAAATCCTATGACTTCCACTCTCACTTCGGTCAACAGGAGATTCCTCCTACTCAATGTCTCAACAATTCTATTAAACTTACCACTTCAATGCTTCAACATGAATGAGTAACTATACAGAAATTCTACTCACTTCGTCTGTTTGTGATTCAATTTTCCTTGACTATTGATAAATTGTAGGGTGTGATGATTTGGATACAAAAGAAACTCCTTAGGCAACAAATAATGTCTTCACTTCTTGAGTGGTCATACTATTGTGTGACACTCCCCATCATACACCAAATATCTTTTCTTTGCATCATTTGACTTCTCGCTGAAATAAGCTATCGGACTATGGTCTGGCAAACCTTTGTAAAATATGGCAATGCCAACACTAACTGTTTAGTCACTTTCCTCTTCAACTACTGAAAACTTTCTTTTGTGCTTTTTGTCCAAGCAAACTCTTTGTTGTCTCCTTGCATAGCCTTTGAGATAGGCATACACATACCGTTGAAATTTCAAATGGAGTTCTTATAGAAAATCTCCAGGCCATGAAAGTTATGCACTTCAAATGTAGTCCTAGTTGACAGCAAGTTACGTATAGCTCTCACCTTTTTTCGATCTATCTTCAAACCTACTTGGGAATAACTCCTTTAAAATAATCAACAATTTCTCCTAGCATAACCATTGAAACAGTTATCTTACATACGCCAAATGTTCCTTCTTTGTCCTGTTGAAAATCAAAATGTCATCAAGATATATTATGTCAAACTTACCCAAAAGTGACTTCACAACTTCATTCATGAGCCTCATTAAAGTAATCCGTATGTTAGTCAAACCAAATGACATAACCAACTATTCCTATAGCCCTTATTGCGTTTTAAACACAATCTTCCATTCATCACCTTCCCTTATGCAAATCTGGTGATATCCATTTTTCAAATATATCTTCATGAAATATTGCAATTGACTAAGACAATCAATCATATCATCAATGCGTGGTTATGGAAATCTATGGTTAACTTTTGAGATAAAATTTCTCTAGAATTAGTGCACATTCTCCCATTCCCTAGTCTTCTTAGGCACTAGAATTGTTAGACTGCACATGGGCTCGATCTTTCTTTGACCAGCCCTTTATCCAACATCTCGTGTACTTGCTTTTGCACTTTTGCATTCTTCTTAAGTGACAATTTATCGAACACTTTGTATGGCAAACTGTCCATGTGATGACTTACATCTCTCGTTGGTGGCAACCCATAGATCAACACAGAGGCTCAATCTTTCTCTAACCAATCCTTTATCCAACATCTTGTGTACTTGCTTTTGCACTTTTGCATTCTTCTTAGGTGACAATTTGTATAACACTTTCGTCTAGCAAACTATCCATGCGATGACTTACATCTCTCTTGGGTGGCAACCCATAGATCACTACATATGACCTCTGCGAACTTGCTCAACAAATCCTTGACTTCGCACCGAAGTGTTTCTTCTTCTAATGCTATTGCTATTGCGAACATTGCGAACATTGCTTGTGCAAGATTAGCTATGAACACAAAACATGCACTCTCTTTTACTTTTCTCAGGAATTTGCTTTCTTAACACCATTAATATCTTCTAACCATTTTCTACTTCACTTATTTCCTTTAGAGGACTTAAAAATGTATGTTCTCCAATCCTTCACAAGCATGTATGTGTTTGTGCAACCATCATGTTGTGCTTTCCTATCAAACTACCAAGGCATTCCAAGCAAAATATGACAAACATCCATAGGCAATACATGACACATTACATCATCCTTATATGCGCCAATCCAGAAACTCACCAAAGATTGCTCATTCCCCTAAATTTAGTGTCCCTTCACTAACCAAGATATCTTACAGAGATTTGGATGTGATATCCTCTTCAGATAAAGTTTCTTTATTATCTATTGTGAAACAAGATTGCCTATACTTCCGCTATCAACAATTACTTTGCAGCACTTACCTCCCGACTTGTATACAATTCTAAACACATTCTTCAGCTACACAAGACGGGTTTCCTCTTTTGATGGCTTTAACAATACCCTCTTCATCATGAGAGTTTCTCCAATTTTGGTTCTTTAGTGTAATGAACTACTCTCCTTTCCTGATTTTGTTACATGATCATTCGCTTCATTTCTCCTACCGCCCTCATGCCATGTCTCACTGTATCTAAAACAAGTACCCGTGAATCCGCATCCACGACCTTGTTCATAGGATCCTCTATCTTTGTTAGAGTTCCCTCTGCCTATTTGTGCACTGTTATTACATTGCAATGTGCTAGCTTCACTAACCTACACAAACTATCCACTACTACAACCTTCTCTGCGTCCACACGCGAATATTCCTTTGCTTCGTGTCGCTCCTTGTTTGCAATATACCTTATCTTCCATCTTCAATGCACATTGTTATGCTTCTTTGATGGAACACACTCACAAGATTACACTCAAATCCTCTTGTCGCAGATTTTGCAGCTTCTTGAACAAACCTAAATGGTGATTTGAAGGTAGAAACTTAGCCTTCAAGTTCATAACCAGTCTATCAAAATTTTGTACCTTTATCTCTTTGCACTCTTTCAGTCGTACATATGCTCCTACCACAAAGATGCATGATCTTTCAACTTTGTGCACGTAAATTTGAGTTTCTTAAAATCTTCCACAGCTTCCTACCTAAAAGTATTTCTTTAACTCTGTGATCCAATCAAGGAGTTCTACATGATTCAAACTCCTTCAAGTTCATAACCAGTCTATTAAAATTTTGTATCTTTATCTCTCTGCACTATTTCAGTCATACATATGCTCCTACCACAAAGATGCATGATCTTTCAACTTTGTGCACATAAATTTGACTTTCTTAGAATCTTCCATAGCTTCCTACTTAAAGTATTTATTTAACACAATGATCCAATCAAGGAGTTCAACATGATTCAAACACCTAGAATAACTTAGAGTGTCCAACTTAGGCTTACTACCCATTCTCACAATTGCACACAAGAATCTACCCACTTGTTCATCAATATGTCCTCATTCTACAGCTTGGCCTTCAAGGGCTACTTCAGCAACCTCATCATCATCACTAGCATCTTTTAGTACTTAAAAATGCAGCCTACCCCTGTTTCAAAAGATTATCCAATGTGATCCTAAGGTTCCAAGTGTTTGCAAGCCATTCCATCATTTGATTTGGAGGGGGGCAATTTCTTTCTTAGACATTAAAATTGTTGCATTCATGATGTCTTGATCATAGCTAAATTGTTATTTCAATCTTTTGCACTGATTGTAGGTTGATAGTGAAACCTTGGAAGGAAGTCGTCACCTGGATCACAATGAATATAAATAGTACATGCTTTCTTATTTCAGTGATCTCTAGGTTAAGTGGTAGTTTGATAGCAGTTGAACACGGGGTCAGAAATTAGACCGGATATTGATGTTCGAATGGTTCTCATTCTAGACTAACAAGAAATGTCCTTGTAGATATTGATATGACCTTATAAAGAGGTGTTTGTGCTTGATGTTAGGATCAAATGTGAGCAACTTAAGTGAATGACATTGCATTGATATGATTTGTGGGCTCTAACAACATGTAGTTGTGGTGCATGGTGATATAATTTTAAATTGTTCTAATTGAGTGGTGGCATTTTAGTGATACGATTATTGGTTTCTAACACTTTGGATTTGGGTGGTGGTGATACTGACTTGTGGCATTTTTGAGTGGTGACTCTAATAGATTTTCAAGATTTTGAAACATTAGACAGCTAGCTATTATTTAATTGTTCAACGTTGGCAGTATGAATTTGAGGGTGGAGGAAACAGTTGAGTTATTTGGATTTAAATGTCACAGCTCTAATTTGCCGGTGCCTTTTGGATATTTTGGTGACAATGGATTTGATCTTCACAATCTTGGATATAAGCTCGCATTTCTGGCTTGGTGGTGCAAGGGAATTTGAGAAGCTTGTAAGGGAAGCTAACTGGGATTGCTATAAGTTTTAGATCATTTGGCATTGTTGCAAGTAACTCAGAGTGTTGCCAGAGCCCTGCCAAATTTCTCCCGCAAGAAAGATTTAGTTTGATTGTTTCCCAGTAGTAAAAATTTTTCAGGCCTGTATTTTCAATCTTATCTCATTTTTGCTTGGAGTTTAAGAGTTCTATGACGAGGTTTTTGTTGGTTTATTGATGATTTATGAAAGAAGGTTGCAGTCCTGAATAAGTGTTAGAAATGGTTCTCTCATTCTTTCTTCCATTTTGAAATTTGTGCTATCATTTTTAAGGTCTAAGGTTGCTATAGACAATGAAGAGCAAGTAAGCAAGTTGTAGTTTTGGTTCTCGGTATGAAGCAGCCGTATGAAGAATGTTTAGTTAAGTGTTGTGGAAGAGCTCGTGCTGAGTTAGAGTTTGCTTTTTCATTATCCAGAAGTCTGGTTTGTTCCTTCCTTGGGTTATCTTGAGAGACTAGAAGATAGAGGACTCTGTAAGGTTTTCTTGAAGCTTTGAGTTCAAAAAGCTTTGAAAGAGAACACTGTTATCATTTGACAGGAATACTGCTTGATTCTCAATGTTGTTTTTATATGAGTCTAGGCGGTGTGAGTTTGTTCTTCAAAGACAATAGCAAACAGTAGTGTGAGCTGTTTTCCTTTTTCGAGCTCTGTTAGTACTTAATGAAGATAAATAGGAACTTAATGTGAATTTAAGGACTGTGGTTTGGCCTTCTATTGGAGCTTTGTTTATTACAGTATAGAGGTTGATCATGGCCAAGTCTTGGTGTATTTTGAGGGACGAGTTTCCTATTTCACATATGTAGTTTGGGTTTTACTTATTGAGATGGTCTTTTGACCTGTGCTTCATTTCAGTTTTAAATCATCTTCTTTCCTTCTGTAATGTGTTGCAAAGTATTTGCCTTTTAAAGTCAAGACCCAACAGTTGCCGATCTACTTTTAATCATAGACAGTTTACAATCACTACCTCTATGAATCATTTTATCGCATATGCACAAGCTAATGACTCTTGGAACCCAAGCTAATTTCTGGGATCTACAAAATACCATGTAATCTGTTATCAACTTAAAGTGCAAAACAAAGACTGGATACATCTAGATAAATAATAGTTAAAAAACCAACACAACAATGAACTCAAAATCTTACAAGATTGCAGCTATGGCAATGATGACATGTGCCTCAACAAGGTGTCCTAGTATCCAGTGCATGATATCAACGATCTTTAAGTTTATAAACACCCACTTTTCAAATATGAAAATTTAATTGTACACCAAGAATGCCACCATCCCAATTTTCCTACTTCCTTCCAAATGATTCTCTTCTTCACAACAATTCACAATACTAGATACGAGCAGATTGCTGCATGCCCGGTCAAACCAGCTGATTGGATTTTCCAATCCACACTTATGCAGCAAATTCCTCATTTGAAGTAAAAATTAGGAACAACTTTCTCCTACATAAAGGGAGGGATTAGTTAACACCTCAGGTGACGCATTTGAGTTTGAACTTTGGATCTATTTTTGAGCTCACAGTGGTTGCCGATGGCCACTGCAAATCAATATAATCTTGCTTTCAGAAAGGAGAAATAATATAGTGGCAACTGCGTGTTAGTAAGCCACTTCATTAGTTTAAGGTAACTACCCTTACAAAAATTCCTAAGCTAGGGTTTGGTTGTCAATAAAGCTGTACATATACTCCTACTCTATGAGCAAGTTCTGCAGTCCCCTTGGAGCTAAAAAGATCTTAAGAGTCTTCTTCATGCTTATATCAGTAACAAAGGTGAATTCATCTTCTGATCATTACAGATTCAAAATATCGAACTCCAGTTCTATTTCCTAAAACTAGGGTTGGGTAAGTCAGAGCTAAATACTACACAATGAGCACGTTATGCACTCCCCTCCAGTTCTATTTCCTAAAACTAGGGTTGGCTAAGTCAGAGCTAAATACTACGCAATGAGCAAGTTCTGCGCTCCCCTTCAGACTAAGAAGATCTTACTTTTTCCAGTCTTCTTCATGCTTATACCAGTAACAAACGTGAATTCCTCTTCTGATAACAACAGATTCAAAATATGGAGCTCAGTTGTCTTTCCTAAAAATAACGCTGGCTGACTAAGATGTAAATACCACACACTGTGCATACAAATATGCTTCTATCCAACCATTTCTTAGGTGCATTCTTATTATTTGGTGATTAAAAGAAAGAGCAATAATGCATGCTAAACAACATTCAACAAGCAGTTCTTTTAAAGCTTAATGGTTCTTAGACCATTAATCACTGATTGACCACCAGGCTGCCTCCAATGGGTAATAAATCCCATATGCCAGGTCTTAAACAAATTAAATATTGAACCTTAACTAGCCAATCAAAGGGCGAGAGAAAGACATCAGATATGTCTTACCGACCACAGTTGGATATTCAGACAAGCCAAGTGTGTCTTGGAAGAACTCAACACTCTGATCATAAGAAGCAAGCATTCCCATATTCAGGGCCATTGCTCGAACCACGGTTGGACCTGCTCCCTTCCAAAGGGCTAGAACCCCTTCATCAGCCACAATTCGAGAGAGTGCATGGAATGCATTTTTGTAATGCCGCCGCTGAGCGGCTGGCAAAGTTGCATCTGCTTGCATGCGAATAAGAGCCAAGTCTGCAGGACTTCCAACACATGCTCCAATAGCTCCTGCTGTCAATCCACATAAAGCCTTCTGATAAAGAGGTAGTGGTTTCCCATCATTGGCAGAAATTGCTTTGTTTGTCAATATCCTGCAAAAGTCGGCCACTAGTTAACAGAAAGAAAAAGAGTGCCGTAAGACAAATAGCATAATAATAATATATGCTCTACAGGATCATTTTTAACCATATGAACAATTGAAAATTTGCTTTTAAATTACCACCTTGTATTTATACAATGCTGGAAGCTCTTTCTTATCATTGCTAATCAATTAAACTGGTTATTCAAAAAGCCTTAGTAGACCACACTTCTAAAACTAAAGAACCACAATTTAGCTGGGTAAAAGAATACATGTGTTGATTATGGCCCCAGCATTTACAACCTAAGCATCATATGCATAGCTTTTCAAAACCACTAAAATCAGAAAATAGACGAACATTACAAGCATGACATACATTACTCAGATGGTTGCTTCTAAGTCTTCAAGACATTGATCACTTACTTCTAGCTGACGTGACATAAAGTTTGTTGTTTTGCCAAAACTTTGGAGTTGAAATGCTTAAATGTTAAAACTTAGAAGTACCTGTTCGCAGCCTTGGAACCACAAAGCAGGACCTCATCACTAGGACCAAAATTAAAATGAAATACTTTTAACCGTGAATGTAAAATGTTCCAGAATATAAACAGTACAGCAAGAGGAAAATGTTTTTAATTTTCTTCCAAAAACATGTGCCATTTTATATGCCAAAACAATAATTTCTTTCCAGTTGACTTTTCTTTAAATAAATTCTGAAGTGGCAAAAAAGAATCAAGTTGCATTGACCCGGATACAAATAACATTAATCAGTGTCCAATATGGATACCCAAACAATTAAAATCTTTCAAATGATACCAGCCAGGATGTGACACGCGTGAAAATTCATAAATATAAATACACACATATATATACACACCAAAAAAATATCATAAAACATATTCCAAGATGTCTTTTGCCTCTCTTTGCAATGTGTTCTTTCCCATTTTGTTTTGAGTTCTTTTATATTTTTTATCTGGCTTTTTTTCCTTAGGGCCTTATACACAGTTGAGTTCAGGGCTCTGACACAAGAAATGATTTGTGGCCTGCAACAAAAGAAATGCTAAAATTAAAATTAAAAAACTTTGTAATGATATGGCTGGGATGCAGCATATATGAAATTCGTAAATAGAAATATACATACACACACACACAAAAAAAAAAGTGAATGGCATGTATGAAAGGAGATGTGTTTTGCCTTTCTTTGTAATTGATAAGAGTTCTACTTCTTTTTCATTCTGTTTTCAGTTCTTTTCTATATGTTATTTTGTTTTTGGCAACAGGGTTTTAAACACTGTTGAGTTCAGCAATTCAAAGCAAGAAATGAGTTGAAGACTCTCAAGCAAGAAATGCTAAAACAGCCCACAATGTGTTTCCTGTTGCATTGATTCTGGGATCTATCCTAGTGTATTTTCCTGCCACAGTGCACCTGTTTCACCGCAGTTTGGGGGCTGCTTTGGACCATTTCCACCTGAAGACACGTCCTCACAAAGGACTGCAACCATTACCAAATGTTCAAGAGTGGTTTCCTAAGTGACAAAATAGTCACTTAAAATTAAATTGAAGGGAAAAAAATAAAACTAAACAAAAGCTAAAAATCAAAGGTAAAACAAAAACATCTACAGAATCCTAATAAGCAGTGTTACAGGGAATTAGAGGAGCGATGGAAAAGGTGTGAAACCCTAGCGCAGGGAAGGGCATAGCTTATGGCCATGGCTCCAATCCAGGCCGTGGAGAGGAAGACCAGCGGAATGGGGTAAACAGCCAAGGCAAAGAGACGACAGCGGTGAAGGAAAATACCTCGAGCCTCACTAGTAAAAAATAGGAATTAATAGCCATCCGCGACTTCCTTTAATTGAGTCAGAAGGACCGGATTGGATACCTAAAGCTAATGATTGACGAAACGTTGATGAATTCTAGACAAGAGCCTCGGATCCCTTCTCCTGCCAGCCATACTGCTATTGCCAACCAGTCGATCTCCTCGGCCACGAATGGTAGGTAGTCAGAGGCCTTCAAAGTTGGGGGCGGTGTAGTTTATGGACAGACTAGCGGTGGTACAGAATCAACAGCCGCTTCCAAGTTTGCATCTTTCAAGGATGGCGTGAAGCAAAAAGTCCCCAACCCATCTGTTCCGACAGCATACATTGTTGATTTGGCGGAAGAGACTCCTCTCTTGAGCTTCGAGAAACCGGAGGTTTTGGCCCATCTCCAATCTTTATCTCAGCTCACTATTATTGGAAGATTTAATGGTATGTGGTCGTCTCCGTCTGCTCTTTCACACTAGATTTTCCGAAAATTGGTCTCTGAATTGCGAGGTCTCCTTCTGCTCCAAGGGTTTTTTTGTGGCACAGTTTAAAGAGGCTAAGGAATACCAAAATTGTTTTTCAAATGGCCCTTGGTTCTGGGGCAATGCGGATTTATTCCTCACGCCATGGTTCCCAGAAGTTCGATCCATGAATTCTTTTTCCGTCACAAAAATGCATGTGTGGGTCTGTCTCTCAAACCTCCCACTGCATTTTTGGTATGCTCTCGAGGATATTGGGAACGCCCTGGGTAAATTCTTAAAGGCGGATCATGTCAGGGAGGATGCGGGTCTTCGCACCTATGCCAGATTATGCGCAGAGATTGACTTAAGAAAGGGTTTTCCTGATAAGTTCATGTTGAAATTGGGGCACCTCCAGCATGTCTAAACCCTTGACTATGAGAACACGACATTCAGGTGCCGCACCTGTCAACTTCCAAGTCATTTGCAAGCAAATTGCCTGTAGGGTAAGAAGAATCAACAAAGAAAGAATTTGGCAAATAAAGGAGGCTAGAATAATTCTTATCTGAACACAGCGCACAATTCAGATCATAAGGAAGATTTGGGCAAAGTTCATCCAGCGAACTTAGGGAATTGCTCGAAGAGTTCGGTCATCATAGCCCGTCCGAACAAGGCAGAAGATATAGGACAATAGTAGGTGGTGTGAAGAGGGGTCACGTGAACCTTCACGACTACTACTCTTCGCATGAAGAGTAGTCAGCGGCTTTTTTTCTCCTTTAGTTCGGATCTGGTTGTTGGGTTTGGTTTATTTTCTTTGTCTCTGTGTTTATTCTCCGGTTCATAGCTCCCGTCAAAAGCGTTTTACCTATCAAAAAAAAAAACAGTGTTACACAGTGACGCGTTCCCTAGATTTTGGAGACGTCCCAGACATCCCAAAAGTTTCAGGGACTTAGGGACTTAAGGGGACGTTTCCTTTTTTTTTAATTTTAAAAAAAAAATTCTGTGTTTCAACTTTAAAAAAACAGATATTAACACTGAATTCTGATCTGGAAAGTACCTAAAACACATTAAATACAGTTTAAATCCCTAAATTTCATTGAATAAAGTTAGAATACTTTAATATTTATTTATATATATTATTTTAACAGATGTCCCCAAAAATTTGGAATTTTTGGAGTTCACAGCTCCATACCAAACATTTAGCGCACCCAAACTCAATGCTGCTTCATTTTCATTTCCATTTTTTTGGAGCTGAGAGCTGAGAAGAGCTAATGACAATTAAACACGAGGGAAATATTTTTGGTCACTCTAAGACCTTAAGATATCAACCAAGTTTCGACGGATCCCTACTTGAACAATCATACCATAGCCTTCGAATTTATGTTGCAGCATACCACTGTTGTTGGTTCTGGACCCTCAACGCATACACAGTTTAGAAGCAAAAATACATTGGGTTTATACCAAAACAATGCTTCCAGTAATCATAACCAACACTAAGTTCGAAAACAACCCTCAAATGGAATGTAACTATGTCTTGTTTGAGGCTACAAGCAAGGATACTGTGAATTGGTCTTTAGATCTTATAAAAAGAAAAGGCAAAATATCTAGGGTTTTTCTTTCAAGAGAAGTGAACTCTCACTTCCCACAAAAACAGACAGAAGCTACAATATGGCATATGAATCATTTTAGGCGCGAGAAAAAAATGGTTTCAATATAAACTCCCCAAATAACTTCATTGTTGCCTGTGTTGTAAAAGCAAATGAAAGCACACAGTGAAAGCTCTTCAGATAAAAAATATTGAGGCTTACCTAAAAGATCCAAGACGAGCTGTCGTATAAGTTGCTTGTCTTAATAAACCTGCAGATAGCCCCTGTTGCAAGAACCAAAAGAATCAACTGTTCAATGTGATATATAAGTGACCAAAACATAGTCTGTTTATGAAATATTCTACTAAGCAAATTCCATAGAGCTTACTCTCTCTAATATTAATAAGATCAAAATAAAACACAATCCTCGCCGTGAAAATTTAAAGATCATTTGATGACATCGTGAAACTGATAAGGTATCACTCCATAATTGAATAGAAGACCTTAAGAATGAAATATGGAAAATTGTTGAAGACCAATTGGGCCATCAAGTGATGTCCATTTTGGCTTGGAAGTTGGAACCAACATCCTGGTAGTATGCCTTGCAACAATATACAATATGCCACAGCACTCAATTATAAGCTCATTTACAAGGTCACAAGCTGCACGCCATTCCACAATCAACCAAATAGTATGAGTAACTACAAACACCAAAAATTTTCTCCTGTAAGGGCATTTTACATGCAATCTAATTTCCATAATTACACTCCATGTCCAAGAACACTTCAACATATAAAGAAACAATTCAACATTACATATTATCAATTAGAATATATTATCCTCAAAACACATATTGCAGAAAGAATATATTATCACCAAAACAGTTCAACATGACATGAAACTTTGAAAGCAAAACTATCAGCTCTATTTAAAACCCAGTTCAGCATAAAAAAATCCTATGTGTAATATATAAAAACCACGTATATGTAAAAATACATTTTATAACAACCAGTTAGTAAGTTACTAATCCATGGCCAATACTCTATACAAAATCATTTATTTTATCTACACATAATGACCTACTGCCTTGAATAATAGTCATTCATTTCTTCTAGCAAAAACTTTTTCCCTAAAAAAGCATATCTATCACTAAATATTTCAGACCATACCAAATGAGACACTGAAAACATATAAAACAGAGGAGGCCAGTTCTAAAGGCTATATCTATCATTAAATATTTCAGACCATACCAGATGATACACTGAAAACATAGAAACAGAGGAGGCCAGTTCTAAAGGCTGGTGCTTTATTTCCACAAAAACCATGACTGAAATATAAAGAAAGAAGAATTATATTTTGTAATACTGATACACCAGCATGGTTAACTAGTCACAACTATGATAAAACAAAAAGCAACCTTACAAATGTTGCAGAAAATTTAAGACTCTAACATGTTTGAAGAATTCAAGATAAACTGACATTGGTCCTCCAAGCAAGTGAAGCGAAAAAAAATCCAGGCCATAGAAATTATGAATATAAATCCACTTAGACTTGGGAGTCAGTAGATTATATACTAAGTTTATAATTTGGTTTTGAGCCATTTAATACAAATGGGGTGAGATTATAATTAAATGAAGTGATTCAATATAGGTGATTACATACCTAACATTTTGTGCTGATGTATAAATCTGTTATCAGGTTAAACTAAAGATGCCTTACTCTTACCTCTTATCGGTGCCTCTTTCCAATCGATGTCTCTCTTATTATTTTCTAAATTGCTGATATGTTTTGGATACAAGTACAGATACGAAGTATCCGACAGGTGGCTACAGAAAAAAAAATTGGCCCCAGATACTCTGTTGGATACGGCTGTACAAAATATATATATATATATATATATATTCCAGTCTAATGAATAGGAATAAACCACATATTATGCATATGAAAAACAAAACAAGCTAAATAACCACAACAAACTACTCTTAATTTCATTGAACTTGGGCACAAGCATCATCCCTACCACATCTAGTTGAGGTGTTTATTACATTTATCTCATACATGCTATTTTTGCCCTTGGTTTTTAAGGCTTCTATTTGGTAGCTTCCATAGAATAATGCTGCTGCAAAAACTGTAATTTCTGCTGTAATGATTTATTAAATTTAAAGTAGGAAGACAAAACTGTTTCAGACCTGGAAACACCCTGGAAACGGCTGAGCAGGTCTGGGGTACGGCAGGATATTTATGTAGGTGATGCCCCCCCTTCTATCACCTGGTGCAAATCCCCCTCCTAAAAATGGTCCTCTCCATGTTTTGAAGGAAATATTCCAATTTTTCCACTTTCGCTATCAACTACATTCCATGGAACCTCCAAGCCCTTATTTGATACTAGATAGAAATAGATGTTTTGCAGTCTCTGCTTTAAGAACTGCATACGGCATAGAATAGGAGTAGCAAAATGTGGCAACTGTCTATCTGGCATACCATTTGCACATCCACACTGTAATTTGGAGTGCATCTGCACCCCTTAGTACTGTGTCAGTGTAAAACAGGCTATGGTGTGGCAGGGACCTAAAATTTACGGTTTATAATTCTGTGGTATAAATGTTTTCAAACATTATCTGGGGTGTATGACATATTTAAAAACTTGGATATAATTTGGAAACTGCATGAAAATAGTGTACACATACAGGAATATACCAAAATACCATAAGGGTCTCGTAAAATAAGTTTCGTCGTATTCATGATTTCTAATCACTTGACATAAAATAACATAATTTCAATCCCTTTCCTTTCAGCACAACTTACCATTATCTATGCTGATCCTGTATGACTTTGAAATTTATTTACATATGCAGACACAAATTTAACAAAAAAATCAAGGAATCCATACACTCATACAGCTTGATACCATAAACTGACCTTGTAAAACGCACCAACACCCTCTTCAGCAAGCATTTTCTTTGCCACCTGGTAGCCCGAACCCTGGCCCAATTGAATCCGGACCTGCATCAAAGATCACAAGAATCCGTTAGATATAATTCCAAATAATCCTTAATTCAAGAATTGTCAGCTGTAATGAGCTAAAGTGTTGAAGGAATCACAGATTTCCAAAAGGAGCCTCAGGTTCAAATTCCATTATGAAGTATTGAAACTAGGTAAAATATAGCAATCAATTAGACATAATAATGTGTTAAAATTAGGTACATGCAGCACATTAATGTGTCTTGCTTCAATGGGATGGTGTGTGCTATGAAAAATGCATAACAAGTTCTAAGAAACCTAGAACATTTCAATGCATGAATCATTTCACGGACCTAATATTGAAAAAAAACTGTGTAGAAAATTGATTCTTGTGGATCTAATATTAAATTTAAATGTGTGCAGCACCGAGTAAGAGATTGAGCCCAGAGTGAGACATATTACAATGCCAGCCTTGGCCAACGGACGAGGCCAGATGCAAGGGTGAATGTCCTGGATGAATTTGATGGAACAGATACCCCAGTCATAGCATCCAAGCACAATGCTCCCTTTGAAGGAAAATTTACCAAATAAAGAAATATAACCACCATATCCCATGTACTAGTAATTCGGCCATGGAGGATTTAAAATTGTAAAGTGATTCATTTGACTCCATGTTTTCCTCAAATGGATCTGCTTAAATCCTAAGTAAATTATATGAAAATGAAAGCATAAAGGGATTTGTGAAAACTCGGGTTACAATTAAAATGAGAGGAAGAGTATATAGGTTGTGCAGAGGGAGTAGTATATAGGTTGTGTTCACGGTGCAAATCTGTAAGGTGAATTTCTGGATCTTTATTTCCAAGGTTTTGAGCCATGCTATCGAGCTTGTCCGAAGAACAAACCTTAGCTCTCCTTCTCAATCATCAACGTTGATTGGTGAAGGGAAAACCTCGGCATTTAATGTAGTTCCCACTCTCGATGAATATAGTGAGGAGGTCAGAGGAGTAAACATCAGCAAACGAGGGAAAACCTCAACGCCAAGGTCGATTGCATAGATGACCGTCTCGACTAGTTACAAAATTCCGGCGTAGCTTCAACATCTACGGACTGCGATTTACCTTCCAAATTTCACAACTAAGGGTTCGATTCCAAATTCAAGAAATTGGCTCAAAATTAGAGAATGATCACGGATCTGAGCACATCATAAGTAAACATTCGTAAACGAAACCAACGAGGATCGATCACCGACCTCCCCGACCAAAATAAAAACTCTAAACATATAAGGATTTAAAGTTCGCTGTCTCAAGTCAAGGATTTAAGATATTGAAAATTTCAGGCTTACGCAGTGCAGAAAAAGGGCTTTTTTTTTCCTGAATAGAAATTACGTAAAACGCTTCTCGGAGATATTCAAAACCGGGGAAAATCTTCCAAAAAAAAAAATGCCAAGTTGTATGACCTACCTTGATCATGTCTACCGGCTGGATGACACACGTGGCAAGCATACCAGAGGCTCCTCCATTGACAAACGGCTTCACTGTGCTCCATACTTTGGACGTCTTGGGCTTCTCCTCTGCCATCGCAACAACGAGATTCGAACCCTCGACCTGCACCAGATTTCGCGGCCTGCAAACGCAAAAGAAAACTCAAGCGTACTGTTGTTTATATATTTATAGTTGCCCTAACATATGTAAGCACTAAATGCTGTAGCTGACGGTCACATGAAAGCTAGTAGTATTCATGCTTAACCGCTGCAAAAAAGTTAGTTAGAAAAACACTAAGCATAAAACAAAGCGAAATGAGCAGAAGACACAAAACGACCTGAGATTGAGGAATCATAATTAATAGATTTATTATTTATTTTTTCTTAGTCTTAATTGACTTTATGTTAAGTGGCCTCTTCCTCCTGATTTGACGAGTAGACAACCCACGTTTTCTCTCTCTTCTTTATTTTTCCCATGTGGTTGCTTAAGTTTACCTTGTTGGGTTCTCACCACGACTCGCCCCAAACCACTTTTATAGTATGTCTCGAGCCTTATCATTGCATGCTGTCCTTATGTCTAAAGGAAATAAGGCAAGGTAGAAGGTTAGAATGGAAGAGTTAATGTTGTTTCGAGGATCAATGGCGTGTAAGGTAAGTCATATGCTTAAAGGTCACAATAGCATGAAAAGTAGAATGTGAATATTGAGAAAGAGTTTCAGCGCAGAGGAGGAGGTATGGTTGACACATCTAGATAACATGAAGTCAAGGTAAGAGTCCTATTTTTTGCATTTTCAGTTAGAGGAGGATAGTATGAACCCAAGGGGAGCTATAAGGAGATAATTCATATTGTGTTTTAGCTTCTAGAGCATTGAGAAGTTTAATAAGAATACATTGTGTTGGTGAGAAAATTTATGGAGTGGACAAATCAGGTATCTCCACCAACGTTTACGGGGCTACGCCCCTCTGTATTAAATGGTACAACTCCCATTATTGAAAGTAGACTAATCATAATCCTATCTAAATGTTGTGGGTGGCCAAATTGGTCGGGGATCACACATGGACACTCCACTAAACATGTGGCAAAGTGCTTGTATGGGGGTACAAGGGAGGAAATTACAGCGATGAAGGGAAAAAGGGAGAGATTATGCAAGGAAGATTACTGTCGTGAGTAGATTGCAGAGCTCACACCCAGTAATCGGAGTAGTTTGACCTTCAATATAAAGGAAAGCACAGTGAAGCTAGCAGGACCAACAAATTAAAACACCAAGTTTTTAAATTCATCTATCAAGGACACCAAGTTCCTCTCCAATTCCATAAAGGATCAACTATGCTTGCAAAGTGCATGAAAGAGAAAAATGGAGGAAAAACAAGAAAGGGAAATAGAAGAAGTGTAGCTTTTATTCCATGTGTAGTGATGAATACAAAGCTTCAACCAAGCTATCACAATGCTACATAGTAAGAGTTCTTCCAAAATTTGGAAAAATCCTTTGGAATGGAGAGGCCATCCCAATTTATAGCAATCTAAATTGTCCTTTCACCTCCCTCACATGACTCTTCGTTTCCATATTCCACTCGTGACCTTTCGTTTTCCATGAATTAAGTATTTCTCTTATAATTTTGAGAAAATACTTTTTTACAAATTTAAAATAGGTCACTTAAGTGAATATGATGAAATACAATGATGGCGCATGACGAAGAATTAGAATGGAGAGAGAAATAAGAGAGGGAAAGAGAGGAAGAGGGAAGGGATGGAGGCGAAAAACACTCCTTGTGACGAAATACTTTGAATGCCTTGATGCAATCATGAACTTTGAGCGAAGATTTCTGCCACTAGTGATCTTCTACACTGATGAAGATTGCACCCTTGAATAACTTTGAATTATTTTCCCAATTTAGTGATGACCACAAACTATGATGCCTGGACCGCAGAGAACATTATTTTGAAGTTTACTGATGCAACGCTCGAGATGAACACATACAATGCCCACGATGACCCTCCTTGAAACTTGTTTGATGAACTCGTTGACTCATTGAAATCATTTATGATCAACTCACTTTGAATTATCCAATTTCTTGAGTGATGAAGATGAATTCACATGATGTGCCTTGTGATGCCCTACCTTGCTTCTGTAAACCATTGCACTCAAGATAATGCTTCCATGACCTCCATGAAGTTCTCATTCCTCCTTTTCAACTCATGAAACCATCTCATTATCCCAAAGGGAGTCCAAAAAACAGTAAGGTGAGTGAAAACAAAGTCATGCAACTTTCCACTCCCAAAATGAAAACTTTCTATTTTTAGAATATGAGCCCGTGCTCTGCTATTATGGGACATATCACTTGTCTTGCTCCAGTTTCACCTTCTGAACCGTCTACCATATTCCAACCTCCTTTGTTCCTGAGATATTGTTATTTTTAGCACATTTCCATTTTTAGCAGGTTGTTATTTGGGGACCTGTTATTTTGGGAAGAAGTCGTTTTCTATCTTACTTTCCATTTTACCCCTTTTCTGATTGTCCTGAGTGATCGAACTTCCAATTCAATGGGACTCATCATTTATATCATGTGAGGAAGTATAACATATGTTACTTTTAGTAAGTGGTGAAAACGACCTCTATTTGCGATGGGAACAACTTTTTGGGATTCGGCTCTTCGTCAACAACTCGTGCACCAATTTTCATCATGATTCGCTTTCCATGAAAGCTCATAAATGAAAAATGAAAATTTATGCCTGGTAAGAGCTTTAGGTATGGAGTTACCAGGCTAAATATTGATAATAAAAAATCAATCCTTCATATCTTGAGAAACTGGCAACTTCATCGTGAAAAAACTAGTTTGAGATAAACTAGATTTTTTGGAGACCCTTCCCTCTGAATTTCGGAGGGTTTCACCTGCCGAATCTTCGGGAATTTGAAAATTTCTTCAAAGAGGGTAGAATGGCTGATAAAAAAACATAGCCCTCCATATCCCTAAAAAATAGGGACTTCATGGCACGAAAACTAGTTCACGGGAAACTAGATTTTTCAACGATCATTCCCTCCAATTTTCGTGTGATTTCACCCATTGGAACCTTGAGAATTGAAAAGGTAGCTCACTGCCTTTTTCATAGATGTTCTTCTGTGTGACGGGGCAAAACTCTGATGAAAACTCAGTCCTCCATACCCCTTTACCAAATTTTTCATGGTTTATCATTCCGAGGTACCCCAGGTCTTGATGAAATTAACTCCAATATCGTCCAATTTGTTTTTACTTCATTGTCTCAGGTGATTTAGGAAATTCAAATCCTTCGATCCTAGGTGATGCTAGGAGTTGACGGGAAATTGCAACTTTGTTCTTCACGGATCCAGAAGTGAAGGGTTATTCACTATGAACATTCCTTAGGACTGGAGCAACCCCATGGAGCAAAGCAGAAAATTGAATATGGATGTGGAGGTGATTTAATGGCCTCAGGACAAGATGAGAAGTGACTCAGCAACAGATGGTTTGTCAATCCGTGCACCGGTTTGGAGATAGTTTCTTCAAATTTCTATTTCACAACAATTGGGGATTTACAGGCCTAGTTCAGTTCTTCTATGCCAAAACAATTTGTTTCTTCTTCTTAGCTCAATGAAATCAGTTATTTTGAGACCTATGTATCACCATGTGCGTAGATGGATCTTCAAGTTGTTTTGGTGAATGCATAAGTTTGAGTACCAAATGGCAAAAATGGTGGATTTGGTAGGTGATCAAGTTGCAGAGAAAGTTACAGAGCAAGTTGATGCACGGAGGAGTTAGATGTTAGAAGGTCATTTAGAAGTCAAGAGGAATCATTTAAAATTTGAAAATTAAAAAATGAGATGGCATGAGGCACAAGTTATCGCCATGTCCTTGATGTCCCTCACCTCAAAGCGAGTTCGTGATGGACAGTCAAATTCCATGGTGAGCACAGGTGACAAAATGCTGGCAGGAGATCCTGACGACAGGGAATGAAGTGCTAAAAAAGCAACTCCCTAAAGCAATGAGGGGCATGGAAGCATGGTCATATGTGACTGAGCCTTCAGAAGTCCTCCTTAGGACCCTCATGCAACATCCAAGATCGTCATGTTTTATGACCCCAGGTGACCTATGAGGGGAGCATACAATTCCATGGCAACCGTCTGGTCTCTGACACGTGGCAACGATCAGGAGCGCCGTTGAGGCTTTGATGCTCCCGCGTGTCACTCACAGTGCTGAACTGGAAATCAAACATGGAAAGGTCGCGTGAGGATCCCTTAAAGAATACATCTGGTCACCCATGGGACCAACTTCCAACCTCTCAGTGGTTTAAATTTGATTCCCTTAGCCTTGAGGGATCTCTGAGGGACAAAATATCCTGCCAGGCGTCTTGGAGCTTGACATGTGTCCTGTCCAAAATTTGACTAACTCTCGAACGCACACCTTTGAGGTGAGGGACAACTTAAAATGTGACAATAACTTGAGCTTTTCGATGGAATTTATTTGATGAAATTTTAATACCCTGATTTGCTTCCCAATGGAAATGAACTTTTAACATCCAATGTGCTACAACCATCAGGTGCAAACTTCATCTGTGACTTCCTTGACCAAAAATCCGCCAGTTTTTATTTGGTACTCAAACCTGCTGCACCAAAGAAATAAATGATCCTGCTAGACCCATGGTGACCATGTAGTGTCTTAGAAAATATAATTTCATAGATCTATTAGGAGATTGAAACAAAGACCCTTTATGAAGAAAAGTGGTTTTACCCATTCTCCTGAACTCAAATTTTCCGAAATCTCCTGGAATCACCTATGCACGGAAGTTGACGAACTGTTTTTTTGTCATGTGCATTGCCTAGGCTATGTGAACCCTGTTTTTGATCAACATTGCTCCAAACCCTCATCTCACGACATAAAACATTCACAATGAAGAAATCTTCCAAAATATCCGGCTCCATGATGTACCAAACCTTTTAATTTCTCGTCAAACCGTCAAACATTTTGAAGATTTTCTTCTCCACTTCATGTGGGTCAAGAAGTCCAGTCCTATCGGAATGGCCAGTTGATTTTACTTCCCACAACGGAGACTAAAACTCAGACCTACGAATTTTAATGAACTCCATTAATGGTCGTTATAACCTAGAAGGGGCAATGAATTAGCGAATTTCCTAAATCCACTTCTTAGGGTTCCAATGGATGAGATCACACGTTAATTAGGAGGGAATCACTTGGAATGACTAGACAGACCCGGGGTGTCTTGGATTGGTAAGACATGAAAATGTTTGTACAGGGGTATCATTGTCCCTATGCTTATAAATTGTTAATTTCCCTGTTGCACATTTGCACGACACCATATTGGCTCTAGCTTAGGGACATGAAATGGACTGAGTGCAATGAAGATATTTCATGAGAACTCCCAGAATCTCAACTTACAACATATTTACCAATGCCTTATCCATTGGGCCTCATACGGAGCCACTAGAAAAATAGGCTACACAACTTTCTTTATTGAACACATACACACACAAACAAACAAATGAAAGGGAAACACACTAAGGGGGAAAAACACCCAACAAGAAAGGGAACTATATATAGTGTAATGTCTCCGTTGTTTTTTTTTAAATAAATAAATAAATATAGATATATAAATTTAAAAGAAATTAAAAATAAAATCAAAAGGGTCGTGATATTCTTCTTGGGGCAGATTTAGGGCAAGATTGGATCTTTTTTCCATTGCTTTGGTTTTGTGTGGAGAGAGGAAGTGTGTAGCGCCGCCGTCATGAGAAGGGAGTTCCATTTTGTTTTCTTTTGCGCCCTGTGCAGCATCCTCTCAGCCCTGCGCCAAAACTCGAGCTCCTTTCTTACCTCTGCGTGGACAGCTGCTAAAACACGAACCTACAGAGGCGTTTTTATCAGATGTTGCAGTTGCTACTGCCCTGGTAGACATGGTTGTGCTAAACAGGCTTGTAGGAGATCTCCCAGCCGCTATCAAGTGTGAGCTTTAGAACAGTGTATGAACATCCAACAAAACATATTGGAAATCTTTTTATTTTGTTTTGTTCTTTATGCCAGCTCCTCCCAACATGTGCCAAAATGAAAGATTTGGAACAGGGTATGGAGATCCATCAGAGAATTGTCAAAACCAGATTTTTGGTCAGCTGTTTCAGTTGCGAACTCTCTGATAAACATGTATGCAAAAGGCACATGAACTGTTTGACAAAATGATACAACGAGATGCATTCTCGTGGACTGCAATGATTGAAGGATATGCACAAAATGGCCTTCTTGATGAGGCTTTTAGCCTTTTCAATACAATGCCTGAGAGGAACGTGGTCTCATGGAATGCATTCATTGCAGGATGCTCACAAAATGGGCTTCTTGAAAGGGCCATGGAGATTTTCAAGCAAATGCAATTGGCAGGTGTAAAACCAAACTCAGCAACCCTTACCAGCATCCTCCCTGTGTATACCAAAAATGGAGGTTTGGAAAAAGGAATGGAGTTTCATCAAAAAAACATTTGAAAGTGGGTTTTCGTCATATATAATAGTTGTGAATGCCTTGATAGATATGTACAAAAAATGTGGAAGCATGCAAACGGTTCGTCAATGCCTGAAAGGAATGTGGCTTATGCGTAGCAATGATTTCAGGAGGTGTAAAAAAATAAAAAAAGAGTTGGTTAAAAATGCCTTGGAAACCTTCAAGCAAATGCAATGGGTACGTGTAAAGCCAGGTTCCACAACCTCTGTCAACATCCTCCCCGCATGTGCAAAAAATGAGAGCTTTAGAATTGAGCATGGAAAACCATCAAGGCATAGAAAACAAGATGTTTTTGTTTGCAATGCAACTTCCCTGTTAGACATGTATGCAAAATGGTGGAGCTGAGGACGCTCGAGGACTAGTTGATGAAGTGCCCAAGCAAGAGACTGAACCCAAGCCTGCGGCTTCGACTGACTTCGTTCTCCAGGCATGGTTCTTCTTTCCTTACCTCTCATAATTCTCGTGTTTTAGTTCTCTTTTGCAACTAAATAGAATATTAAGTTATTAGATTTTTAATACAGTTTAATGTCCCTTCAACTCTTTGCAAAATAATAAAGTGTCGCGTCGCAACTCTCAAAGTCATTATAACTTGTCTACTTCAAAACATGAACTATCACCCTCGCTTCGAGATGATTTAGAAAACTCTTACCCTTTTTATCGCTTCAATATCGTTTTATCGACCAGACAAATTTGACTCTCCATTGATTAGGTTGACCTTCTTCTTGCTTAAAATAGTTAAATTTTGCAATTTTCGGAGACTCACTAAGTACCCTTCACAACTCTGGAAACGAGATGTGAAGTTTCATTCGTGTACCGTGGTATATGAGGAGTCGCCTTGATTTTTGGTTTGACCTGAAACGATCATATGACATCCTTTTGACGCCCTTATAGGAGCCCTGTTACACCGGTTTACAACAGTAGAGGGCTGTTAAAACTAGAAAGTTGGCTTTCGTTTGGGACCACCAATTTAAACCCGGAAAGAGAAATCATGTTCTGTCTTTGCAAACCTCTAGTGTATATACTAGACAAATGCATGAAACATTCAACATAGGAAAGAGCACCTTTCGGGATAGTTTGGCGAAGCCATTTTGTAGGCCTCCGGTCACAGTTTGATGAGGTCAAACTGGTCCAGTTTTGTCTTGTCGCTCCAGAAAACTTGTCGCCGTTTGAACATGGTTTTCTAGTTCTCAGTCCCGTTGACTCTGATGAATTCTCTTTATATAGGGGAACTAGTAGGAGATGTCTCGTTGCGTGCTTCTCCATCTAACGTCAGTTATGGACGCGATTTTCTGGCACTCGAGCTAACTTTTGCCATTTTACAACTGGGTGAACTATGACCAGTGGCCCCAAAAAACTAGCTGCCAAACGCAAACCGTGCGCTCTTTTCCACTTTCATCAGTTGCTATGAATTCCTGGTATATTTGGGGACACGTAGAAAGTTAATCGTGATGTGCATGCTCATCAGAAGATAACCTTTGGAAGTAGTTTCTTAGCCTCCGAGCCCGTTTTGTACGTTCCGTAGCTAGTGAGAAAATGTAAAAGTAGAAAGCTGCAGGACCTCGTAAGGTTACCAAATCACCCTGGAAACTTTTAACACACATAAATAACTGTTTAAAAACACTATAATGAAACTTGTTGTGTGTATTAGAACTTTTGGAAAAATGATGTTTTCTCTCTCTTCCTTTCTCTTTCTCTCCCCTGGGTTTATAAAATGAAGAAAAATAAAATGCAATGAATACATGTTTCTAGACCTTTTTATTTTGATTGCAAATTGTAATTATTGTCAGATGTAAATGGGAAACTGAAAAAAGAGAATTATGATTGATTAGGGTGGATGCCATGCTAGCGATTTATCGCTGATATCATGCTCACGCAGGTTTTGCAGGATGGAAGAATGACGACGAAAGAGGTGATGTGTAATTTAATTATTATTATTGTAATTTTTTTTATAGGTTATTATAAAATGAATAACTGTCTAATGCAGTCTCTTGTTACAGAAAAGTTATAATTGAAATTTGTTAAAATGCATGAGATGCTAGTTTTAGGGATAACTTAGGAGATGTGCATCAAATCACTAGTTCAATTTGGTTTTTAGTTGTGTATGGAAAAAAAAAGGGGGGGTTTGATTTATACATATTAAATGAAATTGAAGTTAATATATTTTAGTCCTTTCTCAGTATTCAATAAACGATTAAATTAATTACTGGGTCATTTTCTAACCTTGCAAACTTTATAAAGAGCTTTGATGGGAACACTCAACATTAATAAATTATTCGTGCATAACTTGCCTGCATGTGGGATTCTTTTCTTGCCATATAAGAAATTAAACCGTAGAATGAACTTAAGCTTTACGCTCAATGGAACACTCTAGGTTAGGTGAATAAAACCCCTAGTTGGAGTTTACCGTCTTAGTCTTTATGTCTAGCGACACTGTCATAAACCAATATCTAGGAATGTCATGGTCCAACCTATCCAGTGTATGCGGTTTCCTTCTAGTTTTGGAAATCGCGAGAAGAATGTCCTCTCTTCAGGTCCGACACCAGGCTGAGTGGTGAAGACTGCCTTGGAAGTCACCTTATGAGTCCTTGTTAGAAGGAATGACTAAGCGGAGTAACCTTCCCATCTGTGGAGTAGGTAGAGATATTACTCCCTTGTATCCTATTAGATTTCCAGGCCTTACGAAATTAGATTTAGAAATTAACTTCATCAGTGAATGGAATCCCTGTTGGATCCAAACGACCTAAATGAAGGTCATGATATAGTTGTTCTATGTCTTGCATTCCCGTTAGTGAACCCTTTTGTCCCTTGTAGATGAATGTCTTGTCTTGGGCTTGTGATCTTTCACGAAAGGATTATAGGGTAAATACATTTTAACCTTAATCACACCTATAATAGAGATTGAAGCCTTGGGGGAAACTGGAATTAAGCTTAACCATGTGCTTCTTTAATGTGTCAGACAAGTGCTTTCGTATCTCTTTTGTTTTGAGACGATGTTAAGAACGAGACCTTAGTGCGATATAAGAACATATCATATAATGTTGCACACGAGAATTGGAGATTAGGACTAAGGTCAATCTTGGAGTCCTCATACTTAATTAAACTTTTTCATGCTTTGTAAAGAATATGAATTGTCAAATGGTGTGATAAAACTTCAAGAAAACAAAGGATGTATATATATATCCAAATTTGGAATTCAGCAAGTTATTGTACTATAATGATAATGGTAGGGAAACAACTATTCCGTGATCGATGGATGTTCTTGGGGAAAAAGCTATTTCAATCTATGTCTTCCTTAATTCCAAGATTTCATCATGACATCATGTTAGGTTCACTTGTGTAACAGGTTAAACTCTAAACTTTGAATAAGCGTTTTGGGAAGCCTAATCTTAACATAAGAATGGGAGAGTTAGAATTTTGTATAAAATCTAAAATATGGAAAATACTTATGTAAGTTATGAAGATCTGTCATAAGGGTAAAGAGCAAATTAAATGGTTAAACAATAAGTGAACTGTGAAACGAATTTTCAGGACATGTAGGTGGAAAAAGGGAGAAAATCATGCTTACCTAATAAGGATCTTGGAAAGTTAGCCGTAACTAAAGTACATTTAAAGTAATGATATGTCGTGGGTTCACCGTTCCTAAAGTCACGTTTCTTGTGGTTAGGTCTTTGCTAGTATTCATTTGTTGGGAAGAGTGTGGTATCGACATGTTGATGTTGTCTGCATGTGTCTATGTGAGTCAATGACTTATGTGATTGTCGCATGTGTGTCGAGTTCTGTACTTGGAGCCCTTACTGTGTTGTGTGTCGTGAGCAATGTAAGTCAAAAAAAGAAATAAAAAATTATCCTGGTATTTTACTGTTGTATTTGGGTGTGTAAAATGTGGGCACTACATATAGGGGAGGGAAATTTATAGAGGTGTGGAAAGGATATGTACATACCCGAAAACAAGTTGAGAAAAGTACATGCCATCATGAAATAGTGGATTGAAGTACGACTATTGAAGCACAAAAACTATTATTTGATCAAACCATGCTTTGGTGATGGTTTTGCATGGCTTGAGAAGAAGAAGGCTTACCATAATTCCATCTTCGTACTCATATTGCACAGAGAACATTCTTGCATCCAATGAACACTTCATTGCTTTCCCAAAACTCTTGTACCTTGATGTTCCACTTTATGTCTTGCGACCATATGACACCATTCTTCCATGTCTTCAAGAGTGGGAAAATTGCTCATGTCATGAAAACATTCATCTTCTTTGGATTGCAACTTCAAATTGTCTCTTATATTAGTAAAACATTTGGAAGGAGTGAGAACTAAATGTCTTTCTTCTCATTCAAGAAATTCCCCAAACATTCCACTTTGATTCTCTAAGCAAGTGTTTTCGGACACGGAGGTTAAACCATTGAGCTAGAGATATTCATCATCCTTGAGATACCGTTGCAGTATGGGAGCATGTTCAAGATAAATTGGAGCTTGGAGAATGGTGAGTGCAGTTTGATTTTGGATCATTTGGCAAGAATCATGCATACTCCCGCTTTGTTGTCTAGAGAAATGGTTGCTAATATGCATTTGTGCAGAGTGCATCTTGATATCATTTTCAAAATTGTAGCTTTTAGTTTGTTTGTATAAGCATTTTTCACCCTTCATTGGATTTTTCCATATGAACTCTTGCTTTTCATTGATGGACCATTCCGAAATGATGGGAACAAGTTGGTTTTGATCACACTCCCAATGTTCTCACAAATTTTTATTTTGTTTTGAACAGTTTTCTTTGGTGCAAATAAGATCAATAATTTCCATGTTATTATTTCCCATAACAGAGATGTTATCTTCAAGATTGAGGAATTCCAAAGGAGATTTGAGAACCTTTCTTCTTTTACACTCATGAACTTCTTCGCACGATGTGGAAGAAAAAGACATGTTTTCATGTTCATTCTCGTGAAGCAAAGTATTAGAGAAGTCATCAAGCTTATCCAACTGCTCCATCTCAACATAAAAAATTAGTGCACCAAAATAGGAAGCAGAAATTGATTCATACCTATCTTGTATCTCCATAGCTCGGGTTAAGAGTTCAAGACTGAGTTGAGGATCTTCAGTTTCTTCCACAACCTTTAAGATATCTTGTATAGATAGTTCTTCTAAAATTTCCATAAGCTCATTTTTATCTTCATTGGAAGAATCTTCTTGTTGTGCCTCCAAGGGATGGTTAAAAATCTAATCCATATGGGTCCATGATTCATTTGAAACATCCTTGTTCACGTCTTTCATGTTTTGTGTTGCCAAAGATTCACTTTCTTGCAAACACATGCATACTTGATTCATGACACCTATTGACAAGGAGAAGAGGTGCAAGCTTCATGGGAAGGTCACTCCTTCAAGCTCAAGATCCATATCATCTTCTTCTTAGTAAGAAGCAGAGAACCATGTTGGGAGAACAATATGAGAAGATTTTTCAGCTACATATTGACCATCCATTATTAAATCATCTTGCTTAGGTGAAAGATGAAAGGTTATGTTTTCACAATGATGTTGATTCTGCTCCCCAAGTAAGTAGATATTGTGTTTAAATTGTTCATTCTCCTCGACTTTTAAAAGAGAGTGGGATTCTTCCATTCGATCATCCATGATTGCTTCTAGAAGAGAGTTTGATTCTTTGACTTCATCCATTTCTTCATGCAACATTTCTACAACACTTGAAGAATTAAAATAGGAGGGAAGATTGTCTATAACCCTCTTGAATTCATCATCTTTAGACCATGATGTCGGGTGAATTTCTTTTACTTCTTCACATCTCTCCATTTCATCATTAATTGAAAGATTAAAACTTGAAAAGAGATCATTCATGCTTACTTCAAATTGGTTTTCTTCTTCATTGTTGGTGGAGTCTTTGGAGAGCACTGGATCGTCTGTTATATAGCAAGGATCTTCCTTTATTAAATATAGTATTCCCCTTATGGGTTGGGACTCGAGCCAAATGGAATTGTTGAATGGTGATTCTATCTTTTTCTCTTCTACTTCTTCCTCCATGACGTTGTTTTAGATTTCATTGGAAGGTTCTATGATAAGATCTTATTCATAAGCATCCAAGAATCTTTTGGGAATGAAAACCTCATAATATGGGCAGCCATCAGGGTCTTCCTCCATAGGGTGCATCTCGTCTTCTTCCTCCATTTAATGCAGTGCTTCAAGATGTTCATATCTTATCTGTAGAGCTAAAGCATACCTCCAAATTTCATCAAAGACTTTGGGGTCAAAATTTCCTTTTATTATGCTCTGAAGTCTTTCCACATATTCTCTTTTTTAAATATTCATTTCTTCATCACCATATCCAATGAATTCATCTAGAGAATGGTAGAAGAAGGACAATGTTCTCAATTTTGTAGTGATCTGTGCGAGATTGTAAAAATATTCTTTAGTGGATCTTGCACTGTCCTTTCTTTTGTCATCTTCTTGAATGTTGATTTGATCTTCACTAAAAGGCTCAAGGATAGGATTTTCTTTAGCGGTATTCAAGAACCTTTCGGGGATGAAAACCTTGTGATATGAATGATCTTTGAGATCTTCCTCCATAGGACAAATCTCCTCTTCTTCTTCCTTGCTACCAAATGCTTCAAGTTTCTCGTTCATATTATGTAAGAATTTGGCATATTCTCGAGCTTCACACCTTATCTTATGTCTCCTTTAAATCCATTTCTCTTCATCGGTAACAGGTTCTTTCTTATTTCATTTGTAAACACTAGTCTGGAACTGTGGTTGATCAACGATCTTCTCTTTTGGGCGAACCTCTTCTTCTTCACTATCACTCATTGGTACTTCACTCCAATCTGGGAATTTCCAAGGTTCATTTTAAGAAGCCTCTGGTAAAATGAAGGTGGAAAATCCCCAACGAATATACCTGGAACCACTTTCGCATAAAGGTAAATTTTCCATTTTTTTAGAATGAAATTTTTGCTTGCTATTATTTGAGCGAGAGCGGGCGCCCTGAGCGGAAAAAATTGTGAAGACGTAAAAAATAGATATTGGCCATTATTGATGCATAGTTGACGCACGACAACAAGTGTTGTTGTCACGCGTCAGCAAAGTTCATTGATTGTTGAGTTGTGGAGCTCAATTACTTTAGATTAGCATGTTATATTAAACTTGAAGTAAAATACAGTAAGCAACATCAATTATGAAGGGACCGACATTGATCACCTATGACCGACATTGGTCAAGCAAGGAGGAACCGACATTGGTTAGGGCTAACTAGCGTCAGTTACCTGTGGGTGGGTGTTTTATTTAACTCACATGAATTAGATCTAATTTTAGTATTAAAGTAGATCTATTGATTGTAATTGCATGGTTAAGTGCCGTAAGTTTGTATATGCCTATATAAACATGAAAGCTAGGGTTTAGAAGCAAGGATTGTAAGAAGTTGATGATTATTGTGAAAATAATTGTGAGAGAGAGAATTTTTGGAGAAGAAGGAAAAGCTTGAGAGAAAGAAAGTACTGTACATCGTGAGAGGTGTGGAAGATTGTAAATATTCATTGTATATCTTCTGAAAGCTTTGGATAATAGATTGACTTGTTTCTTGGTGGATGTAGCCCACACTGGGTGAACCACGTTAAATCTGGTGTTGATTTATATCTCTTGTTTTGTATATTTCTTCTGGTAGAATATCTTATTTTATTGCATGTATGCTTAGATTTGATATATTATCTGTACAACCTTGTGCTAACCCCAACAACTGGTATCAGAGCTTTGTTTGAGGGTTTTATGTGTTGACAGATTTACTCATAGAGGGTTTTCTGATTGAGTGGGAGCTACAACAATGGCAGAATGAAAACAAATACAAGGTAGAGAAGTTTGACGACCGAAATTATCAATTATGGAAGATGCAGATTGAGGATTATCTATATCAAAGAGATTATGTACTTACCGTTGGATGAAAAGTCTAGACCTACAGAAGATGACTGATGAAGAATGGAATATTCTTGATCATAAAGGCTTTGGGATCTATAAGATTGAGCCTCATAGTATCAATGTAGCTTCTAATATTACAAAAGCGACATCTACGGTAGAGTTAATGAAATATCTTGTTAATTTATATGAAAAACCTAGTGCTTCAAATAAAATTTATTTGATGAAGAAACTATTTAGTTCTAAGATGCATGAAGGTGGATCTGCATCTAGTCATTTGAATGATTTCCGATCTATTGTAAATAAGTTAAAATCAGTTGATATTCCGTTTGATGATGAAGTGAAAGCACTCTTATTCTTATGTTCTTTTCCTGGATAGTTGGGATAACTTGGTAATGGTTGTTAGTAATACAACATCTACTAATAATATTTTGAAGTTTGATGATGTGGTTAGTATAATCTTGAATGAAAAAATTCACAGGAAAAGTACAGAGGAATCATCATCTGGGAATGCTTTGAATGTAGAAAGCAGAGGCAGGTAGAAGGAGAGATCCAAAAGTAAGAATAATGAGAAATCAAAGTCAAGGGATGACAGATCTAAATCCAGAGGTAAGGGAATTACCTGTTGGAAATGTGGAAAGAAAGGACATGCAAAGAAAGATTGTTGGTCAAAGGATAAAATGAGAACCAACACCCAGACACTAGAAAAAAATAAAGAGGTAAATATTGTAGCAGAGGTAATGCAAGATGCTCTTATTATTTCTTTGGATAATAGAATAGAATCATGAGTTTTAGATTCAGGAGCTTCTTTCCATGCAACCCCTAATAAGGGTTATTTCAAAAATTATGTCTAGGGCAATTTTGGGCATGTTTATTTGGGTGATGATGAACCTTATAGTATTACTGGTAAACGGGAAGTTCATCTAAAATTGTAGAATGAAAATACATGGGTATTGAAAGATGTGAGACATGTGCCAAGCCTCAAGAGAAATCTTATTTCTACAGGGAAACTAGGTGAAGCTGGTTGCATGGTTACATTCACAACAAACTCTTGGAAAGTCACCAAGGGTGCTTTTGTTGTGGCAAGAGGTAAGAAGGTAGGAACGTTATATTTATCTACCTATGTTATTGATTCCTTTTCTATGTTATCTACTTTAGATTCAGATGCATGCATGTGGCATAATCGGTTGGGCCATATGAGTTAAAAAAGGAATGCAGATATTAAAGGCTAAGGGTAAGTTATCGGATTTGAAAGATTTAGATCTTGATTTCTGTGAGCATTGTGTTTTTGGAAAGAAAAAGAGAGTGAGATTTCTCAAAGTTGGGGCAACTAAGAAGGAGAAGAAATTGGAGCTTGTACACTCAGATGTGTGGGGACCAGCTCAGGTAGCTTCTCATGGAGGATCCCAGTATTATGTTACTTTCATTAATGATGCTACAAGAAAGGTATGAGTTTATTGTATCAAACATAAATCTGATGTTTTTGAAACTTTTAAAAGATGGAAAGCCCTTGTTGAGAATGAATCAAATTCAAAGTTAAAGTGCCTTAGATCTGACAATGGTGGTGAATACTGTAGTAAGATTTCAATGATTTTTTTTCAGTGAATGGAATATGTAGAGAAAGGACGGTTCCAAGAACACCATAAAGAATGGTGTTGCAGAAAGAATGAACATGACAATCATGGAACATGCTAGAAGTATGAGGATACATGCTGGATTTCCCTTGTAGTTTTGGGCAGAAGCAGTTGATATAATGGTTTATTTGATTAACCAGTGGGCCTTCAAGTTCACTAGATGGAGGAATACTAGAGGAATCTTGGACCAGAAAAGAGGTAGATCTTTCTTTTCTTAAATTTTTTGGTTCAAAATATTTTGTGCATATTGATAAGGAAAATAGAAAAAAGTTGGATGCAAAATCAAAGAGATGAACTTTCATTGGTTATGGATTTGGTGATTTCGGATTCCATTTTTTTAGATTTAGAAAATTCTAAAATTATTAGGAGTCGTGACATTGAATGAAATGAAAAGAGAATGTACAAGGATCAAATTTTGGTACCCAAGGATGAACTGGTGGAGAATTTTGTGAATGAAAATGAACTCTCGAATTTAAAATTCATACCGATAGGGTTACACAGTAACTGGTGTTAGTTGACCCTTGACCGACATTGGTCAGCAGAAATGGTATAAGTTACAGAAGATTCAAACTAACATCGGTTAGTAGAATCAACCTCGGTTAGAGGTGAGCATCGTTGGTCACTGACAGAATTGGAAACAAATGTCTAGGAGGTCCAGAATGAGCCTCCGGTACCCCAAACTCTTGGTGAGAAGGTCACAAAGGGTAAGTAAACATCCAAAAATATTTACACCTTCTCTATCTTATTTATTATTGATTGATAATGGTGAACCAAGAAATTTTTGAAGAAGCAATGTAGGATGAGACCCATGTCCAGTGTGAGCATGACATGGATGAGGAGATGGACTCCTTGGAACCAAACTAGACTTGGGATTTAATTAAGTTGCTAGCAGGTAAGAGGACATTGCAAAACAAAGTGGGTTTACAAGATCAAGGAAGAAGAGGGTGGATAAAAAAGGTACAAGGAAAGGCTTGTAGTAAAGGGATTTACATAGAAAGAAGGTATTGACTTTGGTGAAATATTTTCTCCTGTTGTTAAGATGACTTCTATTCGTACTTTATTGAGTTTAGTTACAGTACATGATTTCCATTTAGAGAAACTAGATGTGAAGACGGATTTTCCTTCATGGTGATTTGGATGAAGAGATTTATATGCAGTAGCCACTTGGGTATGAAGTCAAGGGTAAGGAGAAATTAATGTGCAGGTTGAAAAAGAGCCTATATGGGCTCAAGCAAGCTCCAAGGCAATGGTACATCGAGGTTTGATAGTTTAAATGCATGATATGGTTATTTGAGATGTGAATCTAGCATGCATTGTGTTTATTTCAAGAAGCTTTCAAAATGGAGCTATATTATTTTGTTAATATATGCTGGATGATATGCTTATTGTAGGATCTACATATGCTAGATATATTTTCATGAGCTTAAGGGAAAGCTAGCTCACACATTTTGAGATCTATAGAAGGATTTAGTCTTTGCAAAAAGAATCCTTGTATGCAAATACACAGAGATAGAAAGAACAAGAAATTGTATTTGTCTGAGGAGGCTTATATCAAGAGGTGTTGGAAAGGTTTAGAATGCAAGATTTAAAACTATGTAAGTACACCTATGGTGGACACTTCAAATTGAGAAAATAATCAGTGTCATTTCATCACATGAGAAGGTCAAATACATGACATTGAAGTACCATATGCTTCAGGATGGGCAGTTGAAGTCTCATGTATGTCATATGAGTTTGTACCAGACCAGACATTAACAGCCATTAGAAAAGTGAGAGTTGTGAGTATCCATTTATGGCTTCAAGTTTGAGGTAAAGAGGATTGAAAAGCAGTCCAATGGATACTCAGAATATTTGAGAGGGACATCTAGCATGCATTTATGCTATGGAGGTTGGGATATTTATTTATGTGGTCTATGTTGATTTGGATATGGATTGGAGATCTAGATGGTAGAAGGAGCACTACTGGATATATTTTCACAGTAGGTGGGACATTAGTTAGAGGGATTTTGAGATCACAGAAGGTTGTGAATTTGTCTACTAAAGAGGAACCGAGTATGTTGCAGCTATCAGAGGCTAGCAAAGAGATGATATGGATGAGCAGGTTCATGGAAGAGTTGGGAAAGGAGCAAGATGATTACAAATTGTTCAGTGACAATTCAGAGTGAAATTCATTTGGCAAAGAACTTAGTGTTTCATTCTAGAATGAAACACATTCAGTTGAGGTATCACTTCATATGACAGGTATTGGAGGATGGGAAACTGAATCTAGAGAAGATTCATACGAGTGAAAACCCTACGGATATGCTAACGAAGCCATTAGCCAAAGAGATAGTTTTGAGATACACTCCACTTCTATGTTGGTATTCAAGTTTGAAACTTGAAGAGGAAGAAACAAAGCTAAGGAAAGGATCCAGGAATGACGTTGTCTACATGTATAGTGTAGTAATTAATCTCCAAGTGGGAGATTGTTGAGTTGTGGAGCTAAATTACTTCGGATTAGCATCTAGTATGAAACTTGCTAGGAAAACATAGTAACCAACATCGGTTATGGAGGGACTGAAACTGTTCACCTATGACCGACATCAGTCAGGGAAGGAGGAAACGACATCGGTTACAGATAATCGGCGTCGGCTACCTATGTATGAGTGTTTTAATTAAATCATTGGAATTGGATCTATTTTTGGTATTAAAGAAGATGTATTGATTGTAATTTCATGGCTAAGTGCCCCAAGTTTGTATATGCCTATATAAATATAAAAGCTAGGGTTTAGAAGTAAGAATTAAGAACTTGTAAAAGTTGATGATTATTGTGAGAATAATTGTGAGAGAGAGAATTCTTGGTGAAGAAACAAAAGCTTAAGAGTAAGATAATATTGTACATCAGATGCGGAGTGGGATATATTGGACCATGTTGGCATATGAAACATAGCGAGGATGGGGGAAGTACCCCATAATATGTTGATGATTACTACATTATGCAAGAGGTGGTGCGCATATACTTGCACATTTTGGTTTTCTACTAGAGAGATAAATGTGACCCTAGAAGATGTATATCACATATTGTGACTTCCTATGGTGGGTGAGAGGGTTCAAGTGATGTCCATGGATGATGCATAGAGACAGATGAGGGCCATTAGGTGGTATTTTATAAGGACCCGAGTTCATATTAAGACCCATATTAGCTTAGATGCCATAATAAGATTAGGTGTTCCATGATTATAGAAGTTCATTGCAGTGGTGATTGCTTTGTCAGTGGTTGTGGAGGGAGGAGGTATAGGTAGCTTGTATAAGATGCATGATATATATCACCGTATAGAGGAGGATGGTACCAGATATAGATGGGCATGATGTTTGTTAGCACATTTATAGAATGAATTATATATATTTACAAAGGAGGACCATGAAAGTGGAATTAGAGCTACCACATTACTACATGTGTGGGCATATGAATAGATTGCAATACTGAGACCACTTAGTGCACCCCTTGCAGAGTGGGTGAGACCTAATTTTTTTGTTTTAAGTTATAAGGTTGCAAGGGTGTCAACCCCTAGTGTACGTTAAATTAATTTTCACCAATAATCTCTACTTTACAATGGATGGACCAGGTCTAAGTTAAATGATTAAAGGCCTTAATTTATCTCTAAGGTCAATTAATTAGAGTCAACTAGGAAGGTGCCATAATTTAATTTACTTGGTTAAATGTTTTTCTCCTCCTTAATTAACATTCAAACCCAAAATGATTAACCTTATACTTAGTTACTTTAGTTCCATTATCTTAATAGCTTCAATGTCCATATCATTAATTTTCTAAAACATACTAGGAACTAAATAATGACTTTGCACACCAAGGTATTTAAATGGCCCCATTCACCCATCTACACATACCTTTAAATTTATTTAAAACACCCATGATATTCATTCCTACCAAACAATTGTAGGGTTGATCCTCAACCCTTGGAATCAATTCAATTGTGGCCACTAGATCCTAGGGTTCCAAACTAACCCTAAATATCCTTATGAATTGTTATTAAATCAGTTTTCTTTACCCTAGTCTCCTCATTTGGTCACTTTTCCTTTGTTTAATTTACAGGTTAGAGAAATGTGAAGCCATAGGAGCAAGAAAGGAAGAACTATGGAGGAATTTACAAAAGTCAAGCTTAGTTTAGATTTGGATTGTAGGTTTATTGTGTAATGTCTCCCATTGAATATTGTAGAGGTTTCCACTCCAAATCTAGATTTGTTACAAAATTATTTTTATTTTGAGTTCCTATTTGGGCCAAACCCTAGATCCATTAATATGTATGAGATTGAGCATTTTTTAATTATCCATTTGAAGATTTACTTGTTTTGAACAATGAAATTTTACCTTCATTTGCTTGCTGGAGGTTTCCTCTTTAATTTTTACAAGATTAAATTTTAGTTAGACCAAGTTAAAATTTTCACAGTATGTAGATTTACAGGATTTTTCCACCGTTAGTGACAGATTTGGCCCAAAGCAGGTCGGCGGTCCTAGGACTGCCGCCCTACCTGGGTGATAGATTCATGAAATTGCCTTGCCTAAGTGGCAGTTATGAGACCGCCACAGTTTATATAGCAGATGGTTGAGACCGATGCTCTGCACATGTGGCGGTATGTTCCTTAGAAACAGAACATTCAAATCTGATATTTTTCAAAAAAAAAAATCACTAAGAGTGTTTTAAAAGTCATGGATGAACTTAAATTTATGTGCCTAAAGTTTCCAGTTGAAAGGTTTAATCCATCTATTCATTCCATAGTAAAATTACTCATTTTAAAGCATTTCCTATTTCAATAGTTAACAATGAACTACAAGATCATTTTCATTTTGTTCAACAAATTTTCTTTCAAGTCCAAAAGTAGATAAATGAAACTAAATCTACTTATAATGTTGTTGTTTTTCCTTACTACAAAATGCATTATTTCAACATAATAATTTACTTAAAATTTATTGCATCTTTCCATTTCCACTACAACCATTTGTTCAAATAACCACTAACAACTTTGTTCCACATTCAAGGTTTCCAAGCATGCACTATTAGTATTTTACAACTTCTATGTTCTTTCTTTCCTTTTTACAATACTATAACTTCAACAATGATAATGAACTTTCTTTTCCTTGAGCATATATCTCATTTCTTTTAATGCAAAGAACTTACTTTCTCACAATACAAATTATAACTAAACTTTTAAACATGATTTCCATTTTGATTCATTTCTTTACATACTAGAATTTGAGGAGAAAGGAAATTATACAATTCCTCAATGAGCTTCCTTCAAAATAATAATAAAACTTGGTAAATGAAACTTACAATGCAACATTTGCTTTTTAAAAATACAATACTACAAGTCTTCCACCTCAAGTGGGAATAACAAGAAGGTTTTCTCACAAGGAAGGATTTCTTTTGGACATCAACAAATGAGAAGTTTCACATCACCAATGAGAGCTCCACCATGTCTTCACTTGATCATACAAAAAAATGGTGGGGAGAGGCAACACTCTCCACCCAACCAAGAAATCCAATGAGGAGAAGAAGCTATCCTCCTCATTGGCCCTCAGAGCCCCAACCACAATGCAATAAAAGATGGATCCAACTCATGGAAAAATACAAATCTTCCACATCACAATACAAAGATTTCACAACCATACCAAAACACAATCAACACAAACTACAATCATAAGAAGGAAACTAACAAAATATACAAGGCTTCGTAATAGCAAAGCCAATGAGCAAGGATCTATCAAGAGATCACTTATGCCTCCCAATGGGAATTAGGTGCCCACCTTAAAACCCTCCAATATACATCTCAAAACCCCTACACAACTCTTATGCCTCCCTAAAGATCCTCTTATGCCTCCCACATTCTCTTATGCCTCCCTACTATCTCTTATGTCTCCCTCATAAAAACCAAGTAAGAAATGCAAGCATTTTCTTATCCAAGGTGGGGCACCCAACCCAATCCCTCCAAAACATGAAATAAACTCTTATGCCTCCCTACATATAATATCCCCATAGACCTCTCCTACACCACACTTAGGCAATCTACCCAAGAACCCAACAAGCATACCAAAACACTCAATAACATACACATATACACAAATAAAATGAAAACATTTAAACAAGAGTGTAGCTCCTACCTTTCCATGGTAGACTATTGATCCAAGATTCACACACCAAGCTCCTTCAAGCCCACTCCAACACCAATGGAAATCTCCAAAAGGTGGAAAATCCACAAGCACAAAATTTCCAACTCCAAAATACAAGTGCACACAAAGAGAAATGAAGTAACCCCCAAACAAACAAAAGAACTAACATAAATAGAAAAGGGAGAGAGAAGGGTGAGGTGGCTCCATGTAGGATGCCACATCATTTATCCTCAACTCCACCTCACAAGTCAAACCTCAACCCCAATGCATAATAAATTGGTGGTTGAGAGGAATGACAAACCTCTTACACACACAATCCAAACCCACACCCCTTAAAAAAAATTTAAAACCCATGTAAGAAAAGTTCAATAAATTCACTTTTTGTCTTACATTGTTACATAATGGGGTCTATTTTTGACCCCCCAATCCATAGGTCTTGGTAGGTATAGTAATTTAAGAGGTGTGGGACTTCCTCGTTAACTTGTCTACAAGCCTCCAAAATTGGCCCTTAAGGCCAAATCCGAATTTAAAGATGAGGTAGAGTGTACAACACTCAAGATCACAAGCACTCAACTTACAACACTTTAACCCAAAGAGCCATCTAATCTAATAAATGAATTTTTTTGTCCCATCCATAATTAGTTTAATAACATGATTAATTTACTAATCTAGACACAATTTAAATAATTAATAAAAGGAAAATACATCACTATAAAATCACATACTAAAATTAAATAAAGGAAATATAAAAGAATAACACACAAGCCCCCTTGGTCACAATTGGAGGTGACTGTCCCCCCATGGGTCCCCCCTAACAACAATTGCGCAAACACACTTGCAACATAACACAAGTTTCCATGGTGACCATTGTTGAATCCATCTAGCATTCTCAATGTGGTTGGTCTCCAATCCCCTGTTAATTGTTGTGATATGTTTACCTGCAAAACACATGATACCTCCTTCGGCCTCGTGGCCGCATCAAAACATCCAAGCGTAAAATATACATCATATAAATCAATGAACCATGTTACATGCATGAATTAAATCATCAGCTAGATGTCACACATTAATGTTACTTTGTTGAAAATTTCAACAACATCTAAATTCTACAATTTCATCAATTTCAATGCGATAGTAAAGATTAGTTATTACGTGTCTACTCAATATGATGAAACGACATCAAAATCTCATATACATGTGCCAACAACACATCGATCAAACATAATATAAAATGTTATCTAAGAATCCACACACATCATACTATGATTTTCACAATCCTTCTCGGCTCCTGAATTATCTCTATCATCTAACATCATGCTACAAAATGATACAATAATATCCAGGTACAATCAAGCAGTACTCTAATCAAGCACAAGTACAATAAGATTCTCCAAGGGAAGCTGGGCACTATACAATGAAAACTACAAGTACAACCCAAGCTCGAGACCAGGATCAAACAAAAAATCCAGTCAACCCACAAGCCCTATCTAAGGAAAAGATACAATACAGGAACTTGTTGTGCCCCCACATTGAGACAATTTTGCAAATGAATACATAATAAAAGGATTTACTAGATGCACGTGATTTTGATGGGCTCATTAAGATGACCTAGTTTGAGATTGATCATGAAATTCTAAATTACCTTCTCTCCTCATATAATATAGAGGACGGTAATTTTACTATTACTATGGATGACAGTTGTATGTTTCAATTCAGTGTCGATCCAGCTAATATCTTTTAGTTGTCAAGTCTTCCATTTAAAAATCCCCCCATAGTAAAAACAAAAGAAACCCTCATAAAAAATGATAAGAAGTACCTAAAATATACATTTAGTTTCCATGTTGATTGTACGTGTAATCTGTTTTCAATTTTCATTTTATATTTTCAATTTTTTATTTTGATAAAATTCAAATTGATATTAATTTGAATGACTTTTTGTAGCTCACGTCAATAAATCAAGATGAGGTGTTGATATGAAAGGAATTGCACCCACTTTGTTATTGCCATGATTTCTTTCTTTCAACCAAGAATTATTTTGTAGGGTCAGAAAATAGATATACCAAACTGGGCTATTGCATACATTCTTGCAACTATAAAAAGTATAAAATTTGATTGGTGCACCTTTTAATCTAATAAAATCAAAACTGACATTACAAATGTATCACTTTCGGAAAAACCAGTTATTCACTCCACAAAATATCTCCTTGGCCTTTATTACGAGGCTCTTTTTAATTTAAAAGAAAACCCAATTCCTACTTGTATGGATTGGACAATGAAAAATTTTTCAATTCCATTTGCAAGAACAACAGGTATATAGTTTATATTTGGAGATTAGACTTTAGTATTGATATTTTCTTGATTATGTACTTCTGATTGAATATTTATGCAATACTAACATTATGTTCTTCTGGAATTTGATTAAATATTGACCATTTGTAGAAGAATATTTTTGGAGGCCCTTCCGTGAAAAAAAGTGGCATCCATAGGAAGAGGCCAACAACACGCTAAGGCGTCGATAGATTCACAATCTGAAATGGAATTTCACTCATCACCGAACCACCAAGCATTTGCATTAGTTAAACGTCAGAGATGTAATACCCTAACATTTATTATTTATAAATTACCATTTTCTATTTACAATTTACCATTTACCATATTGAATTGACATGCAATCGACTGTTGTTGCACTTGCAAGGACTTTGGACTATACTCGTGCTTCTCAACCATCTTCACCAACTCACTCAGTTTCAATTGCATGCAATTGTCTCTTCTCAACACCCTACTCAGCAATCCCAGCCACACATAGCTCAAACACAACCAATTACTACTCCAACACGGCCACCTCAAGTACTATGACAGGTTACCCCTCAACAACAAGGTATGATTTTATTTCTTTAGTATAACTTTTGAATAGTTTTTCATATAATTTCATAGTTTTTGCATAGTTTAATAGTTTTTTGTATGATTTAATAATGATTTTTCTTGGACTTTTCAGTACATTGCAGTCCTTCAACATCTATACAAACAATGAAACCACCACATCCTCCACCATTATGATTCAAAATGCCAACCAGAGGTTCAGTAAAAAAGAACATTGGTAAATGCATGCCAATTCCTTTGGCCTACTAGTGGGACACTAAACATTGCCTCCTTGTTTTGAATTCCAACCCTCTCTCTTGTGGCTTTCCCAGCGCAACGGGTGTATCAATTTTAAATAATATAAGTTTTGATGAAGATTACTTGGGCATTGATAGTAATGACCCAACATGATTTTTCAATACACGTGAGATGATTCAAGGCCAACAGGTATACTTATATTTCAAGTAATTTATTCAAATTTCTTTACATTTCACTTTCAATTTCAATATTTGAATATTGATTTATTTTATTGCAAATAGGATCAGGGCACCCAAAGGAAAAAAGAGGTAGCAGGTACGATGATCAACCTGAAAGCCCCCATACCTCTCTAAAGAAATCATCTTCTTCAGATACAGATGGTGAAAGTTGTTACCATTTCCTTTAGAGAACTTGATTGGTTATGATTGTCAATCCCATGTCCAAGAGTTTATTGTACCTCATATCAATCAACTTATAGAATGGGAGAGAAGGGAAAAAGTACTAATCAATGAGATAATAATTAATTTTGAAAATTATTGGCAAAGGGAAAGTTTATACGCTGAAGTCCAGAATCAACCTTCGAAGATGGATACCTTACTTACCCAAGAAAGAAGTGGGACTGTCACGTATAACAACAATTATAAAGATGATATTTTAGATAAAACATTAAACAAATTGGAAAATATTAGTGCTGAAGCCCAGGCATATTTTAACAAATGGTCTAAGGACAAGGATCTGGTGGCAATTGTAAATGCTGAGAGAGATAGAGCGGTCGTAAGTATTATCACTTGGAAATAATATTTTTTGTTAATTTGAAATTTTCTTATTTTAGTAATATGTTTAATTGAGCTCACTTTTTTTTTGTGGAGTTGAAATATGAAAATTTGAAGAGTCAAGCAAAGGTGTTCCAATTTCACTTGGAAACTGCAAAGAAAATTTATCCACAACAATGAATTTGAAAGAAAATATTGTTTTAGTTAACAAACAAAACAATACACTAAAGCAGATAATTAAAGAGAATGACTTCGACCCTGAAATTTTATTCAAAACTAAGGCAGCTACAGATGCTAGTTTTCTATCCCATGGAGATGCGACAAAGGAAGAACAAAGAATCGTAAAGAATCTAAACAGTTTTGTGGAAGATCTGATTAGTTATGGGATTATTCAAGCCATTAGGGAAAGTACATGAGGGGAAGCCATTGGGGAAAGGGGTGGGGAAAGGGGTACAAAAGATGTCAGTTTGTCTGGGGATAAATTTCATGATTGAGGGTTGAAAAATTGAAACTTTAAATTTGAAAATTTGAAATACTTTATATATTAAGTATGAAACTTGAATGTGATGGCGTTTGAAAATTTGAAATACTTTATAATTTGTATTTTTATATCTTGTTATATATTATATATAGAATTTCTAGATTGTATATGGTGTTTATGTTTGATATGAATGTGATGGCATTATGATAATGGTTAATTATTTGTTTTAAGAAAATTTGGAATGTGGTATGACAGAGACATCTTAATAGAGTTAAATCTTCTTCTCTCTACTTGTAAAATTCAAACTTTGTATCAGGTTTCTTCACATTTAAACCTTCTCAGAATCTTCTCTCTACTTGTAATGATGATTGCATTGGATGTGGATGATGACATTATAATAGATATGGATTATGATGAATTGTATGTGGATGTAGATTTATCTTCAAGCATGATCATGGAATTGGATGATGATAATGGATAATTGTTTTAAGAAAATTTGGAATGTGGTACAACAGAGACATTTAAACCTTCTCAAAATCTTCTTTCTCTCTACAATGATATGATGTAATGGATATGATGACATTAGAATGGATATAGATGATGATGTTGATGATGAATGATGATAATGGATAATTTTTTTAAGAAAAATTGGAATGTGTTAGGATTTTTTTAAGATAATCTTAGGATATCTTCTCTATACTTGTAAAATTCAAACTCTGTATCAGGTTTCTGCACATTTAAAACTTCTCAAAATCTTCTTCTCTCTACTTGTAATGAATCAATGATATGATGAAATTAGATGTGGATGATGACATTAAAATAGATATGGATGATGATGAATTGTGTGGACATAGATTTAGCTTCAAGCATGATCATGGATGATGATAATGGATAATTGTTTTAAGAAAAATTGGAGTGTGTTAGGAGGACAGAGACATCTTCTCTCTACTTGTAAAATTTGAACTCTGTATCAGGTTTCTACACATTTAAACCTTCTCAAAATCTTCTTCTCTCTACTTGTAATGAATCAATGATATGATGACATTAGATGTGGATGATGACATTAAAATAGATATGGATGATGATGAATTGTGTGGACATAGATTTATCTTCAAGCATGATCATGGATGATGATAATGGATAATTTTTTAAGAAAATTTGGAATGTCTTAGGACAAAGACATCTTAATACAGTAAAATCTTCTTCTCTCTACTTGTAAAATTAGAACTTTGTATCAGGTTTCTTCGCATTTAAACCTTCTCAAAATATTCTTCTCTCTACTTGTAATGAATCAATGATATGATGACATTAGATGTGGATGATGACATTAAAATAGATATGGATGATGATGAATTGTATGTGGACGTAGATTTAGCTTCAAGCACGATCGTGGATGATGATAATGGATAATTGTTTTAAGAAAATTTGGAATGTGTTATGATGGAAACATCTTAATATGGAAAAATATTCCTCTCTCTACTTGTAAAATTTGAATGTGTGATTTTTACATGTAATTTGATATTCATCCCACAAAGTTTAAACACTTCATCAAAGCATTTTGAAAATACAAAAATAAATTAAACATAATTGTAAAAACTCAAGAAATGTCATATGATAGGGTTTAAGCTACCTCTTGTCTTTTAGATGGTTGTGACAAAGCATATGGAAGGAAAATGAGAAATCATCCTTTGTAGCATGCTAGACGATATTCGATTCAAGAAAACTCAACATGAAAAATGGATTAGTATATAGATGGGTGAGTTGCCTGACATTGTCAGTCCCAAGAAGTGAGAGCTTCCTCGGATGGATGTCAACCCACGTTTTCAAGAAAAAAATATGAAATAATGATTGAGCGGATTAAGGAAGAAATAGAAAGATTAAAGAAAATGCAAATGATAACCTGTACATGTTTGGACAATAGAAGTCTGGAAGTCTGGAAGAGTATAACAGTGGAAGAATATGCAGATCTGAACTCTGAAGGCCTTGCAAATTAGTATTCGACAAATGCATGTAACAAACAAATTTTTAAAATAGAAATTGGTATTCAACAAATCCAAAATAGTAATTATATAAAACAATTTTTATAAATAAGTATTGTATTTAAATAAATATATATGTACCTGTAACATCTTTAATGATAACAAGATTGTAAAAAAATATGATAAAATCCTCATAGTCAATATTTGCAATAGAGTTACAAGAGCTGAAACAAATTATGTTTAACTACAAGCCTCCTATTATATTCAAATCTGTAGAGTTAATATGAAATTGAATAAATAACCACAGTTAAAATGTAAGGTGACAAACAATAAAAGTAAGGTCAAGGAGATACCTATTTAAAGTTGAAACAATCCATTATCAATAGCTTCTTCAAAGTCGATGTTCTCTTCTGTAGAGTGTGACGATGCACCAATTCCAGTCTCATCATTGGGAACAATTGTACTTGTAGCTGTATTATTTACACCTCTTCTTTTGGAAAGGGAATTCCAATGCGTAATTTCTCTATCAAAAGGAAAGGTTTCCATGGAGTAGCGAGAAACATAACACCTCATGTAACTTTCCATATTTTTATCCAACCTGTTTCTCAGTTTTGATTTTATAAATGATAAAGCACTAAAAACCCTTTTGTCCTCCACAGACCCCAAAATCATTGTTTGGCATAACTCATATAATCTAAAATATTCACTGATGTCTTCTTGTAACACAATACTTTGATAGATTCCTCGCCAGAGCCTTGTAATAGCACCACTCTCAGAAGGTTTGTCTAAATTTTTATATTGGTTCCTCATTGTTGTTGCAAAATTTGTTGATTGAGACTTTAATAAATCAACATTCAGTATACCTTTGATTTCCATACCCTTGACCTCTGAAGTCTTTGTGAAATGTTCCATTATTGTACCCATGGATTTATGGAAATGCTTTCTTACAAAGTCTTCACGAGCACCTTCAGTATTCCAAAAATTAGGATTCATCACACCCATTGCTTCAAGAATTTTATCTTTGGAGAAACGTTCTCTAATTTCTGATGATAAGGATTCTAAAATTTTTAAAGCTTTATTCTTGTTTCAACTGTAACAGAATCAAAGAGATTATGTGTCACAGGAACATCTTCTCTTTCTGATCCTGTAATATCTTGATGTTTTTGCAAAATGTGCAGTGGTATGTCCCTCCCATTAACATTGATGTAGAGGTGATCATGGATATTAAATCTCAAATAGTTACTGGGATTCTTAAGATCTAATAAATCTTTCCAATTCTTGAAAATAGGTGTATCAAAACTATCTTGGGAACTGTACAAGATATCAAGACTTTGACATACCATTTTTCTCATCTCCGTATAAAATCCACAATATAGATTAATCTCCCATGTGCATGCTTCATCAATGTATTGATCTCCTGAAACATTGGAAGAATACCAACCAATGTAAGCAATGTCTCCAAATCAGTTAAATGGAACAAAAAGTCCCTCGCCCTGTCAACTTCATGACAATATTTTTGCATGAAACCAACCAACGAAGGATACTCCTCATGAACTCTGCATGTAAGTTCATACAAAGAAATCCATCTTGTCTCAACATCCTTCAGAAGTTTTTTTCCATCTGTAATTCCAATTGTGAATTTATGGAACTCAAGAAATCACTTTGGGATGCTTTCCATATAGGCATGAAGTTCTCTTATAAGGTCTTCTACTTTAGCAACATTTTCGTAGTTGCTTACCATTTTATATGCTAAATTCATTCTGTGAGCCATATAGTGAATTGCTAGCATATAAGGGGCCACTATTGTTTGCAATCTAACACACAACCCTATTCGGTGACCCTGCATGACTGATGCACCATCTGCTCCAACACATACCAACTTCATAGCAATTTCATAATCAGTCATTCCAGCAATATCTTTCAAATGAGAAACAACTATTTTATGTAGGTTTTCGGCATTACAGTTTTCAACCATTTTCATAACACCCAATAGATGAGGTGTCCTTATATGATTTTCTAAAGTATAGACATGGATACATACCCATGCAGTGTTTTCAACTATTGTCACTTCATCAATTGAAAGAGAGATAAACTTTTTCTTTTTTTACATTCTCTTTCAAATCTTCCTTCTCTATCATTGAAAGGAATTTTTCCATTTCCCATGCACTACTGTCAGACCAATGAGACTGAGGAAAGTTGTGCATTCCATTATATTGATACAAAAATTTGAAATCAAGGAAATCCAAAATCGGTCTTCCTTTCTTTAGTATGTGAAATAAAGTAGAGAACTATATGAGTTTTACATGCAGATTTGATTGATTCATCTTACCAATTTGCGATGTGATCATTCCTCCCTTTTCCATGAGATGTCTACATTTTTTCTGCTCTGCTTCATACTTACTACGTATTTAACATGCATGCATTATTTTTTAGTTTTCCACTTGTGTGTTTTGATTTTCTGGCCATCCTCCCCCGTTACAGTCAAATATTGTTTTCCACAGTGTTTTTCTATAGTGTCCAGCTTCAGTTGCATTTTTTGTTGCTTTCCCAATTTCCACGTACATATTGTACATGTACATTCAGATGGGATCTCTTCTAAATTATATGGTTGTACAAGTTTGATAAACATAAAATTTGGCAGCCCAATCAAACTTGTATGTCCTCCCAATTGTCCACATATTCTTGTTCATTTTCAATGTTTTACTTTTTTGAGTAGAATTTTGAGCATTATCACAATCACCTGGTTTCCTCTTTCATGAACCAAAATTTGAATTTGATTTTTGTGTTCCATTTTGCTGAGTATTTGTATATGTGATATCTTGATGCACTCCTGGTTGCACCCCAACAGGAAGAATATCTTCAGGATTTGGCATCTCAACAGGTATATCTTCAAGATCTGGCATGGTATCATCATAGGTGTCATTTGGTTGATACTGTGTAGAATGCATGTCCACCTCAATATTACCTTCCACACAGTTTGTACTATGATTCATTCCAGTGGAAAGCTATATGGGTGTTGGTGGTTGTGGTATCTATAGCAACAGAGTTTCCAAAATACTTGAACATAGGGAATTCTGAGATTTCTTAGTTACTTTTTGGGTCTTCTCATTCTGAGCACTAGCACCTTCCATTATTCTGAACACCTAAGTTGAAATCTATTCTGCTTAAAGCATGCTGAGTCGTGCATCAACAATAGCATCATGCGTCAATAGTAACTTTGTCACACATCAAACAAATAAGGATTGTGTCATGCATCAGAGAAGGATTGTGTCATGTTTGTCAACAAGATAATTGTCATGCATCAACAATAGCTGGGTCAGGTTCATCAGTTGAGACTTGAGTCTATTTGGGTGTCAAATGAATCATGCGTGTCAGCAAATACAATAATTCACGTGTCAATAAATATCATTTTTTCACATCAGAGAAAAATCTGTCATGCATCAACAAAAGTACATTCATGTGTCAACAAGAGCAGTGTCGGGCATCAACAAGTAAACCCTTTTCACGTGCATCAGCAATATCTCCTTGGTTCCCATCCATAGAAAACCTTTATCATGTGTCAGCAAATGCAATAAGTCATGCGTCAACAAATATCATTGTCGCACATCAGAGAAAAACTTTGTCATGCGTCAACAACAGTATAGTCGTGTCAACAAGATCAGTGTCAGGCATCAAAAACCCAAACCCTTGTCGTGCATCAACAAGATCTCCTTGTTCACCCATCCACATAAAACCTTTGTCATGTCAACAAATATTACTAGTCACGCGTCAACAAATAACACATGTCACCCGACTGAAAACTACTAAACAGTAAACAAATATGCACTTGTGCTCTGGTGCTTAGAGTATGCAAGTTCATTGTATTGGTAAGGTACTGCTGGTAGTATACTACCCTGTGAATCACCTAGGTTTTTATAGGATATGTTTTCAAATGTAGGCAAAGCCGACCCCTAAAAAAAATATACTGTAAATTTTAGGTGAATAGGACACTGACCTGCTACGAAAAATTCACCTTTTAAAATTTTCCTAAAATGAAATTTTCACCATATTACGAATATTCACAACTAAAATCAACAATGAAGGGAAAAAGGGGGAAATTCTGCAAGGATGATTACTGCCGTGAGTAGATTATAGAGCTCACACCCAGTAACCCGAGTAGCTCGAACTTCAATATAGAGGAAATCATAGTGAAGCTAGTGGGACCAATAAATTAAAATGCCAAGTTTTTAAATTCATCTATCGAGGACACCAAGTTCCTCTCCAATTCCATACATGATCAACTATGCTTGCAAAGTGCATGAAAGAGAGAAATAAAGGAAAAACAAGAAAGGGAAATAGAAGAAGTGTAGCTTTTATTCCATGTGTAGTGATGAATACAAAGCTTCAACCAAGCTATCACAATGTTACATAGTAAGATTTCTTCCAAAATTTGGAAAAATCCTTTGGAATGGAGAGGCCATCCCAATTTATAGTAATCTAAATTGTCCTTTCACCTCCTTCACATGACTCTTTGTTTCCATATTCCATGTGTGACCTTTTATTTTCCATGAATTAAGTATTTCTCTTATAATTTTGAGAAAATACTTTTTTACAAATTTAAAATAGGTCACTTAAGTGAATATGACGAAATACAATGATGACACATGACGAAGAATTAGAATGGAGAGAGAAATAAGAGAGGGAAAGAGAGGAAGAGGGAAGGGATGGAGGGAAAAACTCTCCTCATGACGAAATGCTTTGAATGCCTTGATGTAGTCATGAACTTTGAGCAAAGAGTTTTTCCACTGGTGATCTTCTACACTGATGAAGATTGCTCCCTTGAATAACTTTGAATTATTTTCCCAATCTAGTGATGACCACAAACTCCTGGACCGCAGAAACACTGTTTTGAAGTTTACCAATGCAAGCTCGAGATGAATACATACAATGCCCACAATGATCCTCCTTGACTTGTTTGAAGAACTCCTTGACTCATTGAAATCATTTTGATTAACTCACTTTGAATTACCCAGTTTCTTAAGTGATGAAGATGAATTCACATGATGTGCCTTGTGATGCCCTGCGTTGCTTCTATAAACCATTTCACTCAAGATGATGCTTCCAAGACCTCTGTGAAGTTTTCATTCCTCCTTTTCAACTCATGACACCATCTCATTATCCAAAGGGGAGTCTAAAAAGTATTAAGGTGAGTGAAAACAAAGTCATGTGTAACTTTCCACTCCTGAAATGAAAACTTTCTATTTTTAGAATATTAGCTCGTGCTCTACTATTATGGGGCATATCACCTGTCTTGCTCCAGTTTCACCTTCTTAACCATCTAGCATATTCCAACCTCCTTTTTTCCTGAGATATTTCTATTTTTAGCACATTTCTATTTTTAGCATGTTGTTATTTGGGGACATGTTATTTTGGGAAGAAGTCATTTTTTTTGTCTTACTTTCCATTTTACCCCTTTTCTGATTGTCCTGAGTGATCGAACTTCCAATTCAGTGGGACCTGTCATTTATATCATGTAAGGAAGTATAACATATGTTATTTTTAGTAAGTGGTGAAAACGACCTTTGTTTGCGATGGGAACAATTTTTTGGGATTCAACTCTTCGTTAACAACTCGTGCACCAATTTTCATCATGATTCGCTTTCCAGAAAGCTCAAAAATGAAAAATGAAAATTTATGCCTAGTAAGAGCTTTAGGTATGGAGTTACCAGGGCTAAATATTGATAAAAAATTAGTCCTTCATATCTTGAGAAACTGCATTGTGAAAAAACTAGTTTGAGAGAAACTAGATTTTTTGGAGACCCTTCCCTCTGAATTTCAGAGGGTTTCACCTGCCGGATCTTCAAGGAATTTGAAAATTTATTCAAAGAGGGAAGAATGCTAATAAAAAACACAACCCTCCATATCCCTAAAAAATAGGGACTTCATGGCACGAAAACTAGTTCACGGGAAACTAGATTTTTCAATGATTATTCCCTCTAATTTTCGTGTGATTTCACCCATCGGAACCCTGAGAAGTGGAGAGGTAGCTCGCTAATTTTTCCACTACTATGTCATGGCAGCCATTAATGGAGCTTAAAATTCATAGGTTTGGTTTTTGTCTCTATATGTGATGAAATCAACTCCATTGTGATAGGTTTTTGCTTCTTGTCTCACTGGTGAAATTTCTCTTCAATCCGATTACCGGTTTGACGGGAAATTGAGCTTCCTTCTTCGTGGAGCCGGAAAGAAGATTTATTCACTATGAATGATTTATGCATTGAGAGGAGGGTCTAAAAGCATGTTTTTAATGGTTTTTGATAGAGGAAAGAACAAAAAAAAATGGTTCGTCAATCCGTGCATTTGTTTGCAAGATTTCTTCAAAATTCGATTTCATGGCAATGGGGATTTCCACTGTTCTTCTTCTATGTTCTTTGTTTGTTCTCCTTAGCTCGATGAAATATTATTATAAGACATAAATATTGCCATGGGAAAGAGGATTTTATTGCTTTGGTGGATCTGTTTTGAGCTTTGACAATGGTGGAGCGGTGGTAGGAAGTTGCAAAGAAGTTTGCAGATATGGTTGTGCACGAGAATGTTAGAAGTTAGAAGTGGGAAACAAGTGAGGGTTTTAAACTTTTGAAATAAAAATGAGATGGGAGATAGGTGCATTTTCATGTCCCTTACTTTCCTTACCTTAAAGGGACATGAGGGACATCAAATTCCATGGCGAGTAAGGTGATGACATGTGGCGGAGATTCGATGGCAGGGAATGAAGGCTAAAAAAATCATCTTTAAAGCATTGAGGGGTTGGAAGCTGGTCATATGGGTGACTAGTAATATTCCTTAGGGGATGGGCACATTTTTCCATGTTTTATGTTCTTTACCTATGAGGGACATGAGGGACATCAAATTCCATGGCACTCCTGGTGATGACATGTGGTAGCAATCAAACGGTTGAGGCTTTGAGCTCCCGCAAGCACTTGGGGGCTTAACTGGTGATCCTGGAGGTTGCATGAGGGTCTAGATGTCTTATGGGGGCTTGGTGAATTTTTCCATGGTTGATGTTCCTAAACTTGAGGGACCTGATGGACACAAAATCTTGTTAGACTCCTGGAGCTGACACGTGTCCTCCCAAAATTTGACCAACTCCCGTACTCGCTCCAAGAGGACAACTTGAAACAATGATAAATTGAGCCCCCGATGGACTTGTTTGATGAAATTTTATATGATCCTAACTGTAAATTACCTTATGAATCCAATGGTGGGGTTTTTAGGTATTTATTCCTCCATTTTATCCCTAAAAATTTGGATTTTTCATTTAGTACTGCACTTATACATGAGAAAAAATGCTCGTAAAACCAATACACCAAAGTGTTTTGAAAAAATAATTTGATCATTTTGTAGGTATTGGAATTACCTTTCCGAAGATGTTTTTTTAAATTTTAAATCCATCTAGAGCTCCCAAAATTACCTTCAGAAGTTGAGCAGTTGTTTTGGCCTTTACACTGCCTAGGCTTGTGAACCCTAATTTTGGTGAAACTACCCCAACTTCTCCAAGTCCTTCTAGAATCTTCCTGAATCACTTCCATGATGTCCTAAGGCATTTGAATCACCTCCACCTCTATTTTGGATTTATGCTCTGCTCTATGGGGTTGCTCTTGTCCTAGGAAGGTTAGTGATATCCCTTCCCACGACTACCCAAAACTTGCAATTTTCAATGAAATCCTAAAATCACCTAGGGGTAATGATTTGAATTTCCTAAATCACCTAGGGGAATTAATTAACACCAATTGGGAGGTTATTGGATTGATTGGGTAGACTTGGGGTGCCTCGGAATGATAAATATGAAAATTTTGGTAAAGGGGTATCATTGTCATGCTTAGAAATTGTCAATTTCCATGTTGCACATTTGGAAGACAACACACTGAAGATGTCGTTTAGGGAAAATGGTCCCAAGGGAGATTTTACAAGCATTTGAGATAGACTTTTGTGATTTTTTCATGGTACAGTCTTACATGGTGTTGGATGACGTAGATGAAGATAAAATATGAGGGTATCAATGTAGGGGTAGCTTTGTGGATGAATTTATCAGGTCCATGGATCATCAGATGTTGTTTCAAGACAAGAAAGTGCAAGTGTAGTCCAAGGGGGAGTCATGTAAGAAAGTAAGTTTGTCATTTGTGTAATGTTTCCATTTTGTCATGTTGTGTGTTGTCATTTTCCATGTTGAGTTGTCATTATAGCCTTTGTCATAAATGTCAATGGGGGAGAGAAGCATCAGAAATATGGAAATGAGGTCATGTAGGAGTTGTTTGTCTTATGGTTATCAACAATGTTTCTCAAGGTGGTTGTCATCAATGATAAAGTGGGATATTGTTGGCCATTGTGTCTTAGTGTTGTCATTAATGTCAAGTATGTTGATGGCAAAAGGTTTTCATGGTGTCTTATGAGTCTCCATGAGGTGTAAGTTAAAGTCAAACATGAAGATTGATTGGTAGTGTCATGTTTGGTGAAGTCATATGATGTTTTAGAGCATGGTTCAGTGTGCATGGTCATAGTTTGAGTTCTCCTAAGTTTATTGAAGGTTAGTATGATGTCCATCATGGTTGAAATGATATGTCAAGAGTGTCCATGTGTCTACATGAGGTCAACTTGGTCAGCTCATGGTTTGTCATGGTGTGAAGCAGTCATTCTGGGCCTATTCCTAGTCCTAGAACATGATGAGTTTAAGGTTAGTTCATGTGATACCATGGGTTGTAGCAATCATTCTAGGCTTACTCCTAGACTTAGAGCATGTGGTATGGTATGGTGACTTATGAAAATGAGTAAGGAAGTCACAGTTAAGCATGGAGTAGTATGGTAATACTGTATATGAAGTGTACAAGGCTTATCATGTCAGTTTTCAGAGGTATAGTGCATGTATGGGGTCCTTGGGAAGCAAAACAGTGAAGATAAGCTAGGAAATCACATGTAAGTCACCATGGTTAGAGATTTCTAAGAATATTTGAGCTATATGATGAGTTTGAGTTGTTAGATAATGTTTACATGATGCTTCGTGACAAGTTTCAAGTCAAAGTGAGGAATATTTTAAAGATATGTTTTTTTTGGTAAAACCCCCGGGTTTTCTAGAGTGTGTTTTTATGCTAAATATTAACCTTCTGATGCTCGTTGTGAGTTGTATGCTTTACATGGGACCTAGAGATTTTGGGAGATGTTTTTTTTATTGAGATAAGAAGATTTTCCAAAAATAATGAGTTAGTTTGATCGTCAGGTTTTTATGAGCGATCGTTAATAAGATAAGTTGTTTCGAAACCCTAGTTCAAAAGTGACTTCAAGAAAGTTGATTGTATTGAGCATGTTTTGATTCCTTTTATAAAAGTTATGATTGGTGGTTGTAGAGGACTCCTTTAGATTTCTAGAAAGGTATCGTAGATCATGTGATAGTATGTGGGCCACAATCAAAAATGCAAGTTTCCAGTTATTTTCAGTTTTTGGCAAAGTTGTCCATTGAAGGCATTGATTAAATCAACATTTTTTTGAGCTTGGAAGTTTTAATATATTTTCATGATAGTTTTAGGTCATTATTGAGGTCTTAGAGGGAAAAGTGTGCCCTATTTATGAAGACTGGTCTTAGGGCCTAAAAGGGCAGCTTTGAGAAGTTTCAGAAATTGACTTGGTTGAAGGCCTTACACTTAAATTTAGAAGGAAATGTAAGATGTTATGGAAATTAGATTCAAAGAGCTTTCCAATGATGTATTTTTTGTATTTTTATGAGGTATTTTGATAGGTGAACCAACCAAGGTTTTGAAGAAAAAGTTTGAATGTTTCAAGACAAGATTGCCTTAGTTGAGAAAATTGATGTAGACGTCTCATGTTTTTACATTTCTAATGTTTTATATCAAATAGAGAGTGAAGAGGGATGAATTTTGTTTCTAGTGAAGGAATTTTGAGGTCTTGAAAGTGATATAAAGGGTGCAAACCAGTTGAGCTTCTAATACTGCTTTTTGGGAAGCTCAGTTTGGTAAAGAGGAAAAGAGGCATGGTTTGCATTGATGGATGTTTCATGAGGTATAAAAAGTATGGATGTGTTAAACATGTCAGTGGTTTTTGAATGATTTGTTACATGGCATAATTGAGGTGTTATGGTGTGATCTTGAGCTTGTTTGGTGAAGACTAGTTCCTAGAAGCAGTTGTTTTGTGAAGCAAATTGTCCTTCTTGATAGATTTATGAAGAAATTGATTGGTGCAAGTTAATGTGCAAGCATGTATGATGTTATTGTAACATATTTGACATATGTGAGACCTTTGGAGGATCAAATAATCACGGTGATGATTTTGGAGGTCCTTGAGGAGCCTAGTGATGAGGTTTTGTGCACTTTTTTGGCTTGTTTAGGTGTCTAAGTGCTTGACTGACCTACATTGGTCCTTTTCATGAGTTTATATGAATGTATTGTTATGTTTTTGAGTTTTATTGGTTTATATCCTTGAGTAGGGCTGATTTATGTTATGTTATTGAGATGAGAGGCATATAAAAGTGCATGTTTGGTTCAAATTTGAACTAGTAAATTAAGAGGGAAAATTGCAAGTTGTTTGATAGAGTGTAAGTGATGCAAGGGCATCAAATCAGAGCTGAGAATGTATGAAATTTTTTGAAAAGAGTTAGAGAGCTTATGTGTAAGAGTTTGAGATCAAATCGAGTCATGAACGTCCAAGTTTGAGCGAGTTAGAAGGAGGTGTGTTTGAATGAGGGTTTGAAGGAATTTGGAGCAGAACTTTGTAATCACCATCAATTGAGTGTTGGAATCATATCTTCAGTGATATTCTTATCAAAATCTTATGTGATGAGTCATATTCATGCAAATATCTTGTTGTGAGTAATATCAACAAGGGTTGAGGGGTTGGTGCCTTACAAAAGAAATCTCTTGTGATGTGTAATATTCACTTGAGTAATTTTTTGTGAGAAATATCAGCAAAGGTTTTCACTATTTTTTTCCTTGCGAGGGTTTCCCACTTATATATGGTGTCTATGCATACTTTCTCTTATTGTATTCTCTTGTGAATGGTTAGTGCATATCTAACAAGCTCACATGTGGTTATGCGTGATGAATGGTTAAATGAATGTTGAATGGTTGTCATGGTAAAAGAAGTTAAAGTTTTGTAGGACTAATTCAACCCTCCTCAATATATTGTGCTTCCAGCAAGCTTTAACGAGATGATCAACAATGACCTGCCCTTTAATGGATTTATGAGAGATGAACTCAAGGTCAAATCCAGTCATCAACATGAGCCATCGAGTGATATGATCATTATGATATCGCTTAGAATACATGGATTTGAGTGGATTAAAGTTAGTGACGATGTAGGTTTTGACATTGAGAAGGTAGTGATGAAGTTTGGAAGTTTTAAAGTACATAACACGCCATAAATTTTCATCTTCAGAATAACAGGTTTCATATTCATGAAGGGTGAAACTTATGTAATAGACCGCTTGTTCCTTACCTTGTTCATCTCAATGCGCTGACATGGATCCCAAGGCATGTGGTTAGTCACAGAGATATAAAGATAGAAAAAATCCCCCTCATGTGGGGGCATAAGCATTGGTGGTGATGAAAGATACTGTTTGAGGGTATCAAAGTCTTGTTGACAATTATTGTCCCACTTAAAGTGGATGTATTTTCTTAGAAGGTGATGTACAGGTTGATAACAATATGATAATTGAGAGAGGAAATGATGAATGAATTGAAGCTTTCCTTAAAGGTTATGATTTTTTTTAGATTAGATGATGGGACATTTCAATAATGGATTTGACTTTAGCAGGGTCAAAATTAATTTCCCTAATAGAAACTATAAATCATAGTAGTTTTTCTATGAGAAATCCAAAAACGAACTTAGCAGGATTAAGATGGAGAAATAATTGTAATATACATGCAAAAATCATGTTAATAACAACTAGATGTTCTTTTTGGTGTCTGGATTTACCTATGAGATCATTGACACAATCCTCTACAATTTTGTGGATGAGTTCATGGAAGATGTAAGTCATTGTGTGTTGATAAGTAGCTCCTATATTTTTCAGGACTAAGGGCATTACTATGTAACAAAAGGTTCCTCATGGGGTGATAAAGAAATGATTGTGCTAATCCTCTTGCATGATAAGGATTTGATTGTAACCAAATAAATCATCCATAAGAGACAATATCTCGTGGCTTGTTGTTAAATCGACGAGATGGTCCAAGTTGTGTAGACGAAAATCATTTTTAGGTTAGGTGGGGTTCAAGTCTCGGACATCTATGCAGATTCATAATTTTCCAGTGGCCTTAGTGACAGGTATGATGTTGGAAACACATTGTGGATAAGCAATAGGTAATATGAAGTTGGCTGAAAGAAGAAGTTGGATTTCTTCCTTGACTAATAGTGTGATGCAAGGATTCACCCTACAAAGTATTTACTTCATGAGCTTAGCATCCGGGATGGTAATGATGTTATGGATGATGATGTTAGGGTCTATACCAGTGTAAAGGCTTGACTATGTTTAGATAAAAAATATGAATTGTTAGAGTTCATGAGAGTCTAAGGCTTGACTGATTTTGACAATGTGTGGATCTTCTGGTGTGCTAACATTAACATCAGTGGTTGATTCATTGAGAAGTGTAGGTGTGTTGGGAGGAAGGTTTTTCTGAAGATGGCTATCTTCAACACCCACATAAGTCATGATAACATCATCCTCATGGCAATGAATAATGTCAATAGTATGGGAATATTCCTCTATCATATGTGGTAACTTGAGAGGGATAGTTTCAATTCTGTCATTAGCTTGATAATTCAACATTCCAAGTGTAATGACATTGATTAAAAAAGTCAGATGGGATGGATACAATGTCATCGATATTAGAAGATGGGTCTAGTATTAATGATGAGTGTGATTGTGATTGTGATATTGATGGTGACATAGTAGAAGAAGATACTTTGAAGCCGAAGATGTGTTTCTCATGAGGTTTTCTTAGGTCTTCAAAGGGTAATTCGTTGGGACCATGTTCATATCAAGCCAAACCAAAGCCTTTCCATGCATACTAGTGGAGGGAATTATGGGAAAAGCGAGGTTTATCCAAGAATGAAAAGTTTGAGGAAAATGGTTTTACATGTGGTTGATCGTCGAGATGAGATGAAGGGAGATCAATGCCTCTGTACACTAACTGTGCTCAAAGGAAGGGTGGGTCGAAGGAAATGATATTTCCTACATTGGGCTCGTAGAGTGGTTGTTTATCAGGTCTCCCATACATTTTAGGCATAAGGAGTGAGTTTAGAGTAGAAGGTGACATTCTCCCAACAAGAGGCATTGCATGATATCTTCGAAGGATTGATTGTCTGGTAGTTTGGATGAGGGGATGGAAGAGCTCGTTGAAGCTTGATCTGAAGATGTAGAGTCTCGTAATGGAATTAATAAATCATTAGTGTTGATCGAATTTTCTTCATCCCTGTCCAGATTAGTGAGCTAGATAACCAATAAAATCAAACAACCTCAAAGATGCAAGGTGACTAGGCCATAAATTGGCCATAAATTACCATTATTTTGTCCTTCCAAGTTACCTTTGAAAGTGGATTTAAATGTAATATAGGAACTTATAGTTTGTTTAAGATAGAATATAGGATATATATCTTGTTAATTCTTTAGAAAAATTTTGTTATCTATTTTGTTGACTAATCCTAGAGATTATTTGGGAAAAGATGCAAAGTTTTCTGTATGCAGGCCATAAGGAAAAATAATGCTAGTTTTGGAAAAGTGAAATTGATCATGAATAATAAATTTAAACTCAAATATGATTTCATATTCATATTTCTCTCTAAAAATTATACAAGCTCAAAAAAATAACCATCTCAATCCGAGATCGCATGCAAAAGTTATAGTTGTTTTAAGTTAGCTCTAGAACTCGCATATTTAGTTCTGGAACTCATAGATTTAGTTTTAAAAATCACAGGTTTAGTTCCGAAACTCACAGATTTAGTTCCAAAACTTATAGGTTTAGTTTTGAAACTCACAGATTTAGTTCCAGAACTCATAGATTTAGTTTCGGAACTTACAGATTTAGTTCTGAAACTTGCATCAATGGAATAACATTTAGTTCCGGAACTTGCAATTCGTATATTTATATTTTCAAGCAATTAAAATAATGGACAAAACTAAAAGCTATAGAATGAAAGTTAGTTCTGGAACTTGCAATTCATGTACAAAGAAGATTTAGTTTCGGAACTTGCATAAAAGGAATGCCAACGTTAGCTCTGTAACATGCATCAATGGAATGATAGTTTTTGAGGAATTGTGAAAAATCAGAGAATCCAATGGGAAATTTGAGATATTTTTTTATTCATAACAATGTTTTTAACAAAAACCTCATTTATATTTTCTACATGTTTTACCAATGAAGATAAATCTAACTTTCAATGCGCTGTAGTTTGAGGTAAAGTGTATCAAACGGCCACTAAAAGTTCCATATATAGAAACAGAAAAGTCAAACAAAAAATATGAGAGAGGTTTTTGTTCATAGAAATGTGTTTAATAAAAACCTCATTCAAATTTTCTACATGTTTTACTAATGAAGATAATATAACTTTTAGTGAACTACAGTCCGAGGAAAAAATGTATCAGACAAACGTCAAAAGTTCCACAATAAAAAACAACGAAGTCAAATGGAAAATCCGGGAAAGGTATTTGGTCAAAATCATATTTTGAGGAAAAAACTCCTTCCAATAATGTAGGAGAATACAATAATTGTTATTATTGTTACCAAAAAGCAAGGAGAAGATTTGGGAGCAAATCTTCCTAAAATAAGTAAGGTAATATTTGACTCCAGCAATATATCTCTCTCCATATTTTGTGGAGATGAAGATCTTAGTTGTTAGGATTGGAATAAAGATAAGATCAGATTGTATTTCCTAAAATAAAGAGTTGGTTGGATTCATGAATTATAAATTCAACCTTCCACACTAAGATATGTAATTCCTTCTCCCAAGAAATAAAGATATGTTCTTTCCTCTCAAATATTTTATAGTTTTAAAATTTCAGAAGTATGATTTGAATCCTCTTCCAAGGAATGAACTGGCCACTTATTTCAAGTAAGATGGATCTGTGTATTTATGTTTATGTTTATTCATTTGTCTGTAATTCATTCTGTTGTATTTTTTTTATCTATGTATTGTGAAAATCTAGTCTGTTGTGAACCTGCAAGTGTTTCATTTAATTATGTTTATTTCCAATTCAACAATTTTAAATTATGAAAGTGTGTTTTTAATTCTACAAGTGTGATTTCTTTCATGCAAGTGTGATTTATTTCATGCAAAATTTATTTCTGTAAGTGTGCCTTTAAATTTCTGCAAGTGTGATTTATTTTATGCAAGTTTTGTTTGTGTTTAAAGGAATTATTTTCCAAATATCTTCTTCTCTTAATGCATACAACCATCAGACACCAGCCCTGGATTGACATTATTAATGGCGAAGATTGATGACCCTCATCACAAGGGTTTATGGTACCTTACAAAAATATGGTGACAAATGGACGGGCACAAAGTGAATGTCTTCGCCGACAGTTGGATAAACCTACGAAACAAAGGAAACTAAGAGGAAATTGAATTAGCTGGTCTATGTGGGGGATTCCCGAAAAAATCGGTTCCAGGAAGTGTTAACTTCCTTTCACTGATGTCAACCCCCGTTTGATAAGATAAAATTATGTAAATGAAAGATAGATGGATAACATGCAAAAACTGATAAATACACATAGCCTAAAAATGTTGATGTATAGAGGAGCTACTGATTTGATCAAAGTAAATGTAAAGCAAACCAAAGTAAGATAACCACAAGGGCATGAGGATGGTATTATGGTGATACTAGTGGCATCGCAATGACACTATGATGATATTATAATAAGCGAGGGGCAATAATGTCAGAGGATTTCTATCACTCTTGACTTGTTCAAAAGAGGGGGGGAAGGCCTGTATTTATAGCATGTAGATGGGGTTAATTTAGGGTTTACTAGGTAATCTAGGTTTGACAAAGTAAACCTGATTAGGTGAGTGGGGGGGACATGATTTGAGTGATTAGGTGAAATAATGGATTTGATATGGATTATTTTGCATTATTTAATTCATGAGTGGGATGTATGATTTGAATGATTTTGGAGTATTTAACTATTAAGTGAGGGTAATATGAATTAGTTTAGAATATTTAATTATTAATTAGATTTTTATCAACATATAACGAGATTTAGGGATTTAAAAGGGGATCAATTAACCAATTAAGATTGATTAATTGAATATGTAGTTTTGGTGGGAAATGGGATTTATTCAAATTTAGGGGGAAAAAAGATTTGAATGGGTAAGCCTAATAAAGGAAGAGAAAATGTGGGGTGAAGGGGAGGAATGATACCAAAAAATGGTGTCTACATTTTCCCCTTTTTGACGAGTGGTTTACGTTGGGCAAGCCACAAGACAAAAATGATGAAGTATTGAAAATATGATTGATTGAGTGTACCCCCTCAAACTTGGGATTGACGACATAAAGGAAGTTAATCACGAGTTTGAAAGAGATAGATGTTAAAGGTTGGGTGGGTGATGAAAATATGGGTAAACGCATAACCAAAACAATATGCCCCAAGCTAAAATGATCGCAATAATAATGAAAACAATGGCAATGAATCCAATATCACATCAACAGATGATAATTGTGGTCTCAACGGAGATGAGGGACAACATTCTACGAACTAGTGAGTGGGTGAAGCCCACTATGAACATGTATGTAGGCATGGGATGACCAATGGGTCATAGGAAAGCACCAAAGTGTATGCATGATAAAATGAAAAAAATTATGTTAAATCCTTCATGCATGAGGAATCAAACGAAAACTATGCATCCACAAGGACGAGGATGAAAACAAAGGTATCCTAACACAAGATACATGAAGAGCAGATGAAAATATGAGTTGTAATACAGATGGAAAGGTAATATGCCACATGTGAGGGGGTGAATAGTATTGAAGAGAGCTTACCTGAAAGCAAAAGGTGGATTGTTGACAAGAAAATACTAGAAGAAGAGGAGGTGAGATTGATTTATGTGAAATGATGGGGAACGATTATTCCATGGGGATACTAGGAAGATTAGAGTCAGGTGATCAATGGGGAAGTAATAAGGAAACATGAAGTAAAAAGGGGAAGAAGATGATACAAAGGAAGTGAAATAAGATGACGTAATAGAAAGGAGGAGAGGAAACAGAGAAAATGATGTAGAAGGAAGGAAACCAAGAACATAGATATTTAGTGAAGAGTGAGCAGTATTAGGAACGTAAAGAAAAGCTAGAGTGGTATATGCCAAAATGGAACAAGAGGTGAAAGGAGGTGATATCAAGGAAGGAAGGAAACAAAGGAGTGTGACATGAATGGATCGAGGAATATATGAAGTGTAGATGGAGAGTGTAAGGGAAATTCTTAATTGGGATGCCCATGCGGTGGGAGTGATGATGTAAGAGTGTCAAGCGGAAGAGGTGGAGCGGAAAGACATTTTTGGTGGTGATTGTCGTCTAATGGAAGAGGAGATGGTGGAGAAGTTTTTACAGTGGGAGGATCTAAGGAAGAAGGTATACCTCCACTAAGAGTCCCTGACTATATGGATGGTTAAGTAAGATTGTCAAGCTGAAAGCGGAAGAGTGAAAAGGGAAAATCAGGAAGAAAGGAAGGGAAGATACACAGAGTAGTGAAAGGGAACAGGAATGGTGAGAAGGGTGATGTGGGGATAAGTGGAAATGAGGAGATAAGATCAATGGATCAAAGACATTATTTGATCATGGTGGGGGATAAGAATTTGTAGGATAACAAACTCACCTTGAGAAGGATCCTCAAGTAGGATTCACAAACTGCAACGGAGATCAAGTAGAATTCCCAAACCAAAAAGTGTATTAACGAGAGTATTAATAGATGTGAACAAAATTTATGGAATTATGGATGATTATAAGATATGTCACCCTTAAAGGTAAACATATAGATATAGAATTCATGGTTTGAAATTTGATATGGAGGAATGCTGATTGTGATAAAAGGTGACATTAAATGACAGATAATCGTAGTAAGGAGCTTATAGAGAAACCATGCTTCGAAACTAGATTTGAGGTAAACAAGAAATGGTACCACTCAACGCATTGCACTTGCAACCAATAACAAGTGTTAACAAATATCCAACGATAATTAGTTATAACCAAAAGACTATGAGGAAAAAATGGATGAAATAATCTCACAAACCTAATGTCGACATGATAAAGGGGTTTGAGATGTAACTTGTATACAGGAAGAGGATTCTCCATAAGTGATTGTTCCTAGGACTATGCCCTAACTCTGGGTAGGGGAAAGAGAGCAAACTAATCAATGCGAGAAGTCTACAAAGAGAAATTTGATCAAAGCGGGAAGCTTTCTGAGGATGCTAATACAGTAGAAGGTTGATCAATGCGGGAAGCCTTTGCTGCCATGATAAGAGAGTAACCATCCTTCGAGGGTATGATCTAATTTTTTCTTTTGCTTTGGGATTTTTATTTTATCTTTTTGATTTTAGATGGCAGGATAAGATATGCATGATAGTAGTCCTTCATGGGATTAGGCTATTTTTATTATATATTTTTATGAACAGTTGTCCTTCAAGAGATCATTTTTTTTTGTAAGATATCATGAGATAAGAGCATCCATAATTATGAATTTCTTTTCTTTCTTTCTTTTTTGAAGCGGAAGAGCTGGGTATAGCTAGGTAAGACCACTTAGAATGGGATGATGATTAGACAAGTGACACCCCTGGACCCTTAGTGTAGTTCTAATAGGTAAACAAGAAGGTGATGGGTGTAATAATTGTAGATTTCTCACCAAAAAGGGAGAACCTAACCATAAGGAAAATGCTATGGGTAGATCCGTGGTGCCCATATTTAAGGCCATGTCAAGGAAGTGATGGTAGACCACATAGTTCCAAATCATTACAATGATATATGGTAGAGGGTTAATGATGGAGGAATGATCTAAAGATATGACTATATGCTCATGGGTATATATGCTAACAATATAATGGTTGTAAGTGTAATGCATTAAGAGGTTCAGTCTCTAGTTTACCAGTCAAGGGAAGCCAAATGATAGACTCTAGACCCATACTTATACGTGATAATGTAAGGTCCAATCTAGTTACATTAAGAGTGTGATTGAAAGATAGGATAAAGTCTTAAGGGAGGAAGATATGAGATGATATGATATGATGATATAGATGAGTGAAGATAAAAATTATGCGCTATCCTTGAGGAAGCGAATAAAATATGTGCCCCATGAGAAGGGAAATGTATGGCCACAACGGTGGACTTAAAATGAAAAACATGGTCCCTCAAGGGAGAGATGAATATGGCCACAAAAGTGGGATTTAAAAAGAGATGAAGATAAATATAAGGATTAATAAAAAAAATGTCAAAAGTGAAGTCCCCCAACATAAAGGAAGTTTTATGGATGGATAAGAGATGAATTTATGCAGGAAGGGATGCTAAGGATGAGGGGAGGATGTCCCTATAGCTAAGGGATATTATATTAGATGCAGATGATTTAGTGGATGTCGAAGGAGTTTAGATAGGATTGTTTTAGATTTGGATTGGATAAATGATACAGAGACCAAAAGGGTGATTGGCAAGATAAATAGTATCGATGAACAATGAAGGACATTCCTTAAGAAGAATATCATGTGAAGAAGAGATATTAAGGGATGATATGGATGGAGGAATCATGGGAAACCCGACGGATGGGATACGAATTGGATTAGATGTAGATGGAGAAGGATGTACCCCCTAAATGAGGAAATCTTATTTCTTAATAAGGTTATGGATGATTGTCCGAAAGGCCTTGCAATGTTCAATGTCATGGCTTAGGGCACGATGATAAACACATATGCATATGGGATTGAACCGCGATGGCTTTGGACTATGGGCATTGAAATATTTAATTGGAGGAAGCGTGATGGAAAATATTCGAATTAAATTTCGAAGGATCATCTACGTAGGACCCGATCAAACTGTCATGGGGAAGGGAAGTCACTTGTGGGTTTTGATAGAATATTTTTGCTAGGAGTTAGGGGAAGAAGTGGATGTAGATTGAATGGGTGAATTAGATGTCTTAAAAGATGAATCAATTTTGAGAGGAGGGGTAGATTGTTTAGATTGGGATTTATCGTTACGAGGTGTATTAGATGAAGGGACTGACCTTAAAATAGATGTTATAACATTGGATTTCTGAAAAGAGGGAAGACCTAACTTCTTACAAGGATGTGCATGGGAATTTTAGGGGATGCTTACCATGAGTCTTAGATTTTGATCGAGATGACTTACTCTTGACGAGGATGACAATAATTTTAATGGGAGGATTTAAAGGTGGTGGTGTAGAGATGGATATCAATGGAGAAAGAGATGTTTTGTATGGGGTATGTGGATCGTATAGGTTTTTGGTTGATTAATGTAAAAACAGTTGATTTGTGAATCACCTTTGTGTTTGCCTCAGATGGAGGTGTTTGATATATAAATTTCTCAAGGGGTATCATTGATAGAGTTACAAATCGATAGGATTTGGTCAGTGTGATAGAAGGATTAAGTAAAGAATATTGGGATAAAATGGATGATGTGGCCATGGGCAAGGATATAGGTATATGTGATGAAGATGTCAAGGTAGGGGTAAGTGGATTTGTTGATATGACAAATATAGTGGTAATTGGGATGAATAGGGAGGTGGGCATAATTAGGATATTTGGAGATGTAAGTGATGTGGTGATGGGTATGTTTGACATATATGTGGTTAAGGGGTTGAATATGACAGGTTGGGGCACGATAGATGTGGATGAAGTGGTATGTATAGTTGATGTTGATGTGGATGTGGTAAAGGTAGTTGGTGTGGTTAGTATGGAAAAAAGTGCAGAAGGAGGAACTGGGATTGACTCTAAGGATGGTATAATGGGTAAAGGTGGAATGGATGTAGGTAAGGTATTCAAATCTAATGAAGGGGATGTGGTAACCGATGGATTAGATCTGATAGGTAATACCGTAAGTGTAGGAGTAATATCGGGTGTAGAAGTAGGTGTGAATGGTTGTTTCATAAATGTTTCGAGGGGTAAGAATGATATGTTTGCGAATGGGGTTGATGTTATAGGTGTGGATATATGGATAGGTTTGTTTGATGTAGATGTGGGTGAAGGAACAAATGTGAGAGATGTAGAGATAGGTGTGTATATAAATGGGGCCGAAATAGGTGGTAAGGATGAATCTGATGTGATAGATTGGGGCATGATCGAAGTGGATGAAGTAAATGGAATTGTAAAAGTTCATGTGGATGTGGTAAGGGTATGAGAAGGTCTAGGTATAGGAAAAGTAGTAAAATTTGATATAGGTGTGATAGGTTGTTGATACGATAAGTTCTAAATAAGGAGTGGAAATAATGTCTAAGGTAGGAACATGTGGAGTCAGTGATGAGATGTGATCCTGATTGATGGTGTTAACAATGTAAGTATTTGATAGTTGAGATCTAAAAGGGGTGGCTTGAGTTGTTGATGGTCGATAAGGAAAAGGTTGCATAATTCTATCAAGGGGTTGGTTATGTGAAGTGGTGGAGATTGTCCACTTAGATATCCCTTTGATTTATAAGTTATTGGATATGATCTCTAAAGGAAAGACACTTCTCAATATCATGGCCTTTAACTTGATGATATTTACAATAGTGTGCTTCGATGATACTAAATAGGATTGGGTCAAGAGTACTTTGACGGCTCATATAGGAGGAAAGTGGATGGAGTGTACTGGCCATCAACTTGTCCAATATAGATAACTATAGGATTCCCCCAAAGGGGTATATTTCGGCAGATGGTCTAGGGGCTTATTTTTGAGGCCACTTGTTAGATATAGGTGTGGATGAAGAATTAACACACAAATAACATTAGTCCGCACCCTTAAATGTGTCGTTATGTGCTGGATGGTTTAGTACATTCAATTTTAGGTTTGGTCGATCTGTGTTTAAGATGACCTTCCTTAATGACATGGGTTTTCGGGTCTGCGAGCCATGGTGAAGTCTTCGTAAAAGGTTTAAAAAGATTAGATTTTCAAGGAAGATGATACATGTTTCACACATGAATGTGAGAAGCAGTTCGATGAGTTTGATATGTGGAAGAGAGAAGGATAGTTGGTTTATGAAGTCACACCATCGTGAGATAAAGTCTGCGATGGAATCGTCGTCAAAATGTCAGATGGCGTATAGGTATGTGATAGTGATTTTACACGCAATGTTGATTGAAAAGTGTTCTAAGAACAACTGTGTGAGTTGGGTTAAGGAAAATATCGAGTATTGAGGTATACTATTGTACCAGTCTAACACGGGACCAACCAAGGACATGGGGAAAGTGTGAAGCATTAGGTCTTGATCATGTGCAATAAGATAACATGCATGTTTGAATGCACAAAGATTTTATTGGGGATCTTCCTTGCTGTTGAACTTAATGAACTTAGGAAGCTCCTAATGAGGAGGGTATAGTTTGATAGGGACTGACGGATGAATCGGTTCATTACAGATTTGTTCATAGGATAAAGTAACATTAGGTGTCAAGGTAGTGACTTCTAGATTAGCCAATGTATACATTAAGGTATGAATAGGATCATTCGATGTGATGATAGGTTGGGATTAGATTGGTTGTGTGGCATGAAATGTATCTTGATAAGGAAACTGATACATTTGTGGCTGTGTGGGTGTTTGAGGAACCATTTGATAAGGTGGTTGATTAATTTGTGGATGTGCAGGTGTTTGGGGAATCTTTTGATAAGGATTAATATATGTCATGGGTTGAGATTGGGTAAGTTGTTGCATAGGTTGATGTTAAGCAATAGGGACATGACATGATTGTTAGGATTGGGCAAGTTGTCGTGGTAAATGATGAGTGGGGATATGAGTGCTAATAGGTTGAGATGGCTAGATAGTCATACTAGTAGCGGATGGGATAAAGTTGACATAAACTGATGTGTGTGGAATAGGATCCACCAAATGAGTTGACTAATATGATTGAGAAATTGTGGGAGATTTACGAAGTAAGAAGTCATAAATGGAGAGGGAAGGAGGTCCAAGAGTTTCTAAAGGAGCCAGAGATGGGGGTGTAGCTAGTCTAGAAATGTTGGATTGATGAGGGACATGAGGATTGGTTCCAAGGTGGGGAAAATTTTACATGACATGGCTCTCATGAGGCAGGATCATGGAGACAGGGGGTTGGGTGATTGACAGTGTGGTCTTAAGTTTAGAATATTGTTAGGAGAGAACATTAGAGGAAGGGATGTCATTGGATGGAGTGGATTGTTGTGTTGTTTTGATCTGAGAAAGAGTTACAATAGGCATGAAATAGACGAACATTTATTTATGTAATTTATTAACAAACAAATCAAACAACAAGTTTCTTATCATCATGATTAATTAGAAGATGTGAAAAGAAAAGAAAATTAGACACCGAAGGAACCTAAGGAACGACAGTCTAAGGATGGTTTCTGGTAGTTTTGGCTAGGGAGAGTCTCAAGTGGCTTCCTATTGGGTGATGGAATCCCAAACCGTGAACTGGGTAAGGAGATGTTTTGATTGTGTTGATTTTGTTCGTGAGTCTAGGTTGTGTGCATGGTAACATGAGATGCAAAAGGTTAAACCCCTATTTAAACTATGTGAGAAAACAACATGCACATGGTTCTTTCTTGACCAAATCCCAAATGTGAAGTTCAATGCAGAGAATCACCCAGGAAAGGGAAATCACACTGTAAAAAGGAGAAAATATGGAAAATGAGGAATACCTAGAGAGTCCTTTTCCTTTTTATCTCATTGCACGGTGTTTGGAGGTGCTAATCAGTGACCAGGAATGTCCAAGGACCCTAAAGGTGCACCGTTCATGATTGTAGAAGGGGCCTGGTGAAAGATATTTTAGGCATATTTATGTTTCAACAATTGATATTTGATGACATAATTCAGTGGTCTCATGTTCGTAGAGGTCCCTACAAAATCAAAGAGCACAATTAGTCACTTAGTTAGAAAATATGATAAGCAAAATGGAAAGATCGTAAAATTGTTGTTTGATTTTTAAAGTAAAATGATCAAAAAAATAAGTAATCCAAAAATGACCATGTATACAAAAATAAGGTCTAATGAGTTGTGAATGAAGAACTTGTGAAAGTGAACATATAATAAAAAACAATGGAAATGACCAAATGGTGGTTAACACTCTATCACAGTTGATGTCAATGTAAGCACGAAACCTATTACCAACTTGATAATATGGGCTAATGAAGCATATTAAAAATTAGAGAAGTAGATCAAGCTACTTATGGATTAAAGAGAAAAGTAATAAAATAAAATAAAATAACCAAGAGACTAACTTATGGGAATGGTAAGTGTGAACAAATATGTAATGTGGGCATGACTTCAGATTGTGGAGAGAAGGAAGATGTCAAGTGGATAGGTAAATGGGAAGGTGGAATCTAAATGATTGCGATAAAAAGGTGGAATTTTATGAAAAAAATGTAGACTTTAAGGAGGACAAGCTAAAAGGTGGTTGGAAAGTGTTGATGTTTAAGACAAAAATGTAGACTGGTACAACAAAAAGGGGCCTATTTGAATTGAAATGAGAAATGTGAGGGTGACTAAAGTATAGGACTTTAAGGAAGATTAAAAACCAAAAAATAAGAAAGTTTAACCTATATATGATGACGATGTCCTAAGTGTCAGACAGGAAGGACGATAATTTTAAGTTGAGTGGAAAATTACAAATGGAGATATGATCAGGGGATCATTTTTGAAAGTTCCCTAAACATCCCTAAATGGTGTCAGTACAGAAGATCATCTTGAGAGCTTTCCAACGACTGTGAGAACGTGGCAAACAGACATTGGGAGCTCTAGATATGTTCGGTCAAAGTTTAGACAGCGAGAAAGTCAACTCTGGTCAACTGGTCAATATTGGACCAATAGTACATTGCGACACGTGGCGAAAAGGCAAAAGGGAGTTGTTTGTTATTTTTCGATCACCGGTCTTCGATGAGCGTAAAAATGGTGTACGGGAACAAGAGGCTCAACTTTTATCATGAAGGGGAGCCCGGTTGCCATGTGGACTATGGTATTATTGCCAACATGGTGGGTCCACAAGCCACCATGTGGCTCCACCACTCATCGAATTTGCTCGATTTGCCTATTGGGAGATGACAAGTGGACTACATGATGACCGAGTTAATTAATTTTGATACCCCATGGTATGGGTCGAGTTTTTATTTATTTGGTAATTCCACTTACGCACCATTCCAAATGCCACAAACTATACATATTAATGTTTATACATTAGTATAAACTGCCAACATGCCAAGGAGCCATGTAGTGGATAAGCGCGGGAAGCTTCCCTGTGGAAGGGTGAAGTGAAGTGGTTGTTAGGGGGCATTAAGCCATGCGTGGATGTTTCCATGTGGAAGAAGGTGGTGAAGTGGTGGAGATGGGGGCGGTTAAGCCTAAAGTGGTTCTTTGAGCACTTATAAAAATGTGTGGAAAGGCTTAATAAAGCTTAAGATATCAACAACCCACAAAATGTGGGATATACATCCACTTACCTTGCATGGAAAATGGTGGAGGAGCCGCTAACATGGGGATGTTAATCCCATTTCTTATGCAAATGTGCCAAATTGGGATTGTTCATCCCATTAAAAATGCTAAGCCACCCATTACTGGGAATTTTTATCCCAAATTACATTGTACGGGTTTAGGCTAATATTAGCCTAAGATAATATGCAAATGCATATTTTAAGGGCCCTAATTTTGTATAAATAGGGAACCTGTTCTTTGTAATGGACACAGCCGTGCAACACACACACACTCGCCTAGAGGCTTGGGCGGATTTGTTAAGTTTAATGTGGAAAACTTCAAGCTTATTACAAGCTTTTTTGTGCAGGTTTGTGCAAAGCAGCATAACGACGAGTTTTCAAAAAACGCCATTTTTGAAGGCTTTGCACTCAAAATGACAACTCGGAGTAAAAAGATAAAATGAAGGAAATTCTAAGACGATTACAACAATGTAAGATTTGATATTTTTTGTTGAGTTTTAACCTGTTTTTGGAAGCTTTGAATGCAGTTCTTAACAGAGATCTACAAGATAGCTAGTTGGAAAAACATGAATTTCAATGCACTTCTGGTCCGAAACTGTGACTTGGTGTAAACATGAAAAGTGTTCATAATTCAGAGATGATCTCAGATAAATGATTTGTTTTCATAGAATTTTTTTAAATCTCCATTTGTAGGTGTTTTTATAACATAGTTGCAGGGATATCGCATTGTGAAAACACTGTAGGAGCCACGGATCATTCTTGGGACAATTTTCTGCTATTTTTCAGAGTTCTTGGGACATTGATCAGCTCATTTCCAGGTTGTGATTCATTATTGGTTGTTTGTAAGAGTTATTATACTTACATTTCAATATTATTAATGGATTGGTTCAATCTGAACCCGGGGACGTAGGAATTTTTGAACCCCGTAAACAATCTTGTTTGTTATCTGAGTGTTTTCAGTTCTGATTATTTATTTTCTACACAAGTTTTCCGCACTTCTATGGATGCATAATAATCAGAATTTAATCAATTTTTTGAGTTAAGAATACTTAAAATTGGTTAAGAAAATCACGATCTTTCGAAACTTTTAAAAGTGAAAAAAATACAACACACGTTTTCAGATCAAGTTTGGTATCGGAGCAGTTAGATTGTTGGATTAGCTTCTAATTGTGTTTGGAAATTTGGATTCAGTTTCAATATTAATTTTAGTCTTTAGTGTGCAGACATTTTGGGGCTTGTTAATCTTCTTTTGCAGTGTGCAGTTTTGGAAGTACAAGTTGTGTTTGTAGGAACCGGGAATCATGGGCAAGTCATCCAAATAGGAGCAACTGGATGAGCTTGAAGCCATAAACCACCAACTCCAAGAAGAAAACTCTTTCTTGAGAGATAAATTTTATTCCTTGGAAGAGGAAATAGTGCGGTTAAAATCTGAGCCACAATCCTCTATAACCAAGAAAGAGGAGTATGTCAACAAGATGCTTGAAGAGAGCAAGAATTTGATGGGCTTTATTAAAGAGTTGCAGGAAGAAATATGGACCAAGGATGCCCTCTTGGAAAAGCTGCAACAAGGTGAACATAAGAAGTAAATGCCTTCCAAAGCAGATGTAAGTATAATGACAGAAGAATGCACTGTAAGTTGTTCACATTTTAATTCTTCCTCTCATTCAATTTCAGATATTCCTTTGGGTCAGTTTGAAAAACACACTAAGGGAATTGGGTCTAAGCTAATGGTTAAGATGGGATTTAACGGAAAGGGCCTTGGTAAAAATGGACAAGGTTATGCTAACCCAATACAGGTAGAGGATCAGCCTTGATTTACAGGTTTGGGTTATTCTAGTGGTAAAATGGAAATTGGAGAAAGTTCTAAAGCAGCTGAAGGAAGACAAGCTTCCAACAGCCAAGGATCTATGCCACTAGAATTGTAGAATTCCGCCATCAGGGGGAACAATGAAAGGTGTAAGAATACAGGTAAAAGAGGTAATCAGATTCCACCTCCTTCCACTTACATTAAAAATAGCACTAAGGGAAAATCAAATCCTAAAACTTCTAATACACTCTTTAAGTTGGAACAATATAGCTTTGGTAAGCAAAAATATGCTTTCCCTTGCACATTTTGTGACGGTACTAATCATTCTGTTGCATATTGTTAGAAGAGGAAAATCTTGATTAAGAAGTTAATGCCTTTTGTGAATGATAAGGCAGGTGCTAAAGACCAATCTCACCAAGGAAAGGCGAGAAATGGCAAGAATGTTACCTCTCCTAAACAGGGGAATCATTCTCGTAGACAAAGTTCTGAGAATGGTAAAATGGGTAAGACTCCTAAAAATAGGGAATTTAAATTTTGTTCCCTTTGTAATAGGAATGGTCACGATGTTAAGGTTTGTTGGTTTGTTTCTAAACAACAAAATTGGGAAGTTGTTAAAAAGAACAATATTGTAAAACCAACCGTGCTAAACCTAAATAAAACTCATTTTGGTATTGAGAAGGTAAAACAACCAAAACGGAAAAACCCAAGTGATTGGTTGGGAAAAACACTCCTCAACTTTATATTTGCACTACAGTAAATTGTTGATAGTAGGCAAGCAAATTTTTTTTAGAGCTATATTTTAGGGATTCCTGTTGATTGATAAGGATTTGTTCCTAAGTGGATATTTAAGCTTTGAAAATGAATGGAAATAGCTGAAGAGAAGATTTGAGTGATAGGTTCATCATACTCATGTTTTGTTTTCTCATATTGGTTAGTAGTTCCATTGTTGAAAATAGTATGCAGGGATAGGCATCAGTAGCATGTCTAAATTTGAAACTACAGTTGTAATCAGCATAATCACAAAGTGTCAGTTGAACACTAGCTTCCATTATAGATGGGTGTTATTATCTGAGTTATTATTTGTGATGGCGATACAATGTTTTGGCAGCTTCACGTGGATTCAGTTGTTGTGTATAGCTATTTTTGGGTGTTGATAGTCTATTATATTCTGATAATGAATACTTGCAGTTGTTACAGTTTCAGATGGGCAGTGGGCACTAGCCTAATTGTGGGCAGTTTAGATGTCTTGTATATTGATCTGTGTTGTGGAATTGTAATTTTTGGTAATCGGTCATATCACAAAGTGACAGTTGAACACTAGCTTTCTGTAATAGAATGGGTGTTATTATCTGGTCAGTTAATTGTGATGGCATTACAGTGGGGTATGAAAGATCACAGTTGTGTGCAGAGTTGATAGGGTTACAACATTTCAGTTGAACACTAGCTTAATTGGGTGTTATTATCTGATCGGTTATGTAATTAGCTAATCAACTATTTTCATTTTTATTAACCTATAATGTTATTTCAAGTTCGTGTATGTGTTTGTGCAATGCAGGAAGAGATAGCATTAATTTTGGGTTGATAAACAACTTTTTGGGACAAAAAGCCTTTCTCAGTGGGGAGGTGTGATCAGGGGATCATTTTTGAAAGTTCCCTAGATGATGTTAGTGCAGAAGATCATCTCGAGAGCTTTCCAAAGACTGTGAGAACGTGGCAAACGGACATCGGGAGCTCTAGATATGTTCGGACAAAGTTCAGACAGCGAGAAAGTCAACTCTGGTCAACTAGTCAATATTGGACCAATGACACTGCGACACGTGGCGAAAAGGCAAAAGGGAGTTGTTTGTTGTTTTTCGATCACCGGTCTTTGACGAGTGTAAAAATGGTGCACGGGAACAAGAAGCTCAACTTTTATTACGGAGGGCAGCCCGACCGCCGTGTGGACTATGGTATTATCACCAATGTGGTGGGTCCACAAGCCACCACTCGTCGAATTCGCTCGATTTGCCTATCGGGAGACAACAAGTGGACTACATGATGACCGAGTTAATTAATTTCGATACCCCATGGTATGGGTCGAGTTTTTATTTATTTGGTAAGTCCACTTACACACCATTCCAAATGCCACAAACTATACATATTAATGTTTATACATTAGTATAAACCGCCAACATGCCAAGGATCCACGTAGTGGATAAGCGCGGGAAGCTTCCATGTGGAAGGGTGAAGTGAAGTGGTTGTTAGGGGGCATTAAGCCATGCATGGATGTTTCCACGTGGAAGAAGGTGGTGAAGCGGTGGAGATGGGGGTGGTTAAGCCTAAGGTGGTCCTTTGACCACTATAAAAATGCGTGGAAAGGCTTAATAAAGCCTAAGGTATTATCAACCCACAAAATGTGGGATATACATCCACTTACCTTGCGTGGAAAATGGTGGAGGAGCTGCTAACATGGGGATGTTAATCCCATTTCTTATGCAAATGCGCCAAATTGGGATTGTTCATCCCATTGAAAATGCTAAGCCGCCCATTATTGGGAATTTTTATCCCAAATTACATGGTACGGGTTTAGGCTAATATTAGCCTAAGATAATATGCAAATGCATATTTTAAGGGCCCTAATTTTGTATAAATAGGGAACCCGTTCTTTGTAATGGAGACAGCCATGCAACACACACACACCCCAAGCTTATTATTTGTTAAGTTTATTGTGGACAACTCAAGCTTATTATTTGCTTTTTTGTGAGGTGTGTTAAGGAGGATAAGGACCAGATCTCAGAAAATGCCGTTTTGAAGGCCTTGCACTCAGAATGAGAACTCAGAGTAAAAAGATGAAATGAAGGAAATTCTAAGACGATTCCAATGATGTAAGATTTGATATTTTTTTGTTGAGTTTTAACATATTTTTTGAAGCTTTGAATGCAGTTTTTAACAGGGATCTACAAGATAGCTAGTTGGAAAACACGAATTTCAATGCACTTCTGGTCCAAAATGTGACTTGGTGTAAACATGAAAAGTGTTCAAAATTCAGAGATGATCTCAGATATATGATTTTTTTTCATAGAATGTTTTTTTTAATTGTTAAACGCTTTTGACCGGAGCTATGAACCGGGGGTTAACGGGACCCCACCCAAACAAGGAAAAGATGAAGAAAGAACAGAAATAAAATGGGTCTAAATAAACAAAGCACCACAACCAAAGATGTAGCGCACATCCAACCAGGCCGAGAAAATCAAAAGAAAAGAACCAGAAGAAATGGCCAACAGCCTGTCGAAAACCAGTTCTGCAACCGAAGCACAGCCGAAGAGCAACCCGAATGGCAGACTCGAAGACGAAAGCAACCAAACACCACCCGAGCGAAAAGGAAACCACACACAAGCCCAAAGAAATGAAAGAACTGGACGAGGGAAAAAACCCAGAGCAACCCAAACGCTGAAACTGAAGCAGGCACAAAGAGGCCATTGACAAACCCAAGCCGCACCAAGCCATGAGACCACTAAACTGCACCATCCAAAATGAAAGAACCCAGGACCCACAAAACCGCCTGCTGTGGCACGGCATCAGAAAGAAACGTTACGAATACGGCGTTTGGGGAACCAGACCCGTCGCACCCGTAGAAGGAAGAAGAAAATAAAACTGACAGAGCCCCAACAGGTCCAAAGAAGACGAAAACGACCCGCATCTGGCACCCCGCCCATCACCCGACCCGGTACAGAAGAAAATTGAAGACCCGAGGACAAAGATAGAGAAGAAGGCAACCGCCATGGCTGAATCTCCAACGCCTGAGAAGAACCACGCTCCAGGGACATAACACGGGGCATTAAGCGACCAGGAGGCATGGGGCAGCCCGCTGAAGCCACCAGATCTGAAAACGAAAGCTCCTTCGGGGGATCAGGTGTCTGAAGCACCTCACCCTCCTGTATAGGTTCAGTCGCAAAGAGGAAAGGACAAAGAAAATAGGGGAGATTCAGAACGTAGGGGTGTCGAAAAAGGGACAATCGGTGGACGATGGAAGTGTGAGAAGAGCTGAACAAAGGTAGAAACCAACATCTCCACCAGAAAAGGAACGAGAGAAACGGGACCTGGAAACCTCTTAAGGGACAAGAAGGCCTTCACGTCCTTACGAAGGAGGAACCCAGCGAACCTCCTGGCTTCCTCGAAAAGTCCCTTAACCAAGATGTCATTCAGCGGTCCCGAGCGAAGCAACAGACATCCATACACCGTTTAACCAGACAAAGGCTAAGGAATTCCAGTTGAACCACCTCATTGCGCTCCTTCACCAGCGCCCACTGCTCAGTTCCATTCTTTTCATAGAATGTTTTTAAATCTCCATTTGTAGGTGTTTTTCTAACACAGTTGTAGGGAGGTCACATTGTGAAAACACTATAGGAGCCACAGATCGTTCTTGGGACAATTTCTACTATTTTTCAGAGTTCTTGGGACATTGATCAGCTCATTTTCAGGTTGTGATTCATTATTGGTTGTTTGTAAGAGTTATTGTACTTACATTTCAATATTATTAACGGATCGGTTCAATCTAAACCCAGGGACGTAGGAATTTCCGAACCCCGTAAACAATCTTGTTTGTTATCTGAATGTTTTTCAGTTTTCTGATTATTTATTTACTACACAAGTTTTCCACACTTCTATGGATGTATAATAATTAGAATTTAATCAATTTGTGGAGTTTAGAATACTTAAAATTGGTTAAGAAAATCGCGATCTTTGGAAACTTTTAAAAGTGAAAAAAATAGAACACGTTTTCAGATCAAGATATGATATGTGATATTGACTAAAGTGGTAGACCTAATGGAAAACCCGAGGAGAGTGTGATATGTGACCGAAGAGATATCTTAATAACCTAAGGTGTGGGCATAAAAACAAATCTAATGTGAATTGTCAACTGGAAAATATACGTAGTGACCTAAGTGTCGAAGGAAATAAAAAAAATTGACATGAAGTTAAAATAGAGAAAGATAAGGTAAGATCAATCAAGGAATGCAATATGCTAATAGTACTAGAGATGGGTCGACGGTTTGAGTATTGGACACATGGAGTGTGTGTGGTAGAGGAAGTGCATGGAGGGCTTGATGGGTGGGTGTTGTAGATGGTAGGTTGACTCGAGAATGCATGTGGGAAGTGTGAATAATGGCAAGCTAGTTCGTTAAAACGTTGGGATCCTTGATAATCCGTACAATGGGCTATGGGATTGATGGCTCAGGTCGTTGTGATGGTTTATTGACATGTGGAGGTGGGTACAGAGATCGGTAGGGGGAGATGTGTGGAGCCGAGCGGGAAATGTGGTATGTTGTGGGTGGGAGATGTCACAGGGATCCTAATCAAAACAAGAATTTCATGGGACGTGGAGAGGATATAAATTATTGGTGAGAGAGTTTGTAAAATGCTTCACTAGTTGGTTTTGTCTAGATTGAGAGAGGGTCTAGTCAACACTCACCACAAAAATATTAGTGAATGAAAAATTTGATCAACACCGACCATAATACCAAATATAAGCGAGGATCAAAGGATCCGAGTTAGGATCCAATCTTCATAAGCTTCAAGGAGATCAATTTCAACTTGAGAGTTGTCCACCGTATTAACGAGTTAGGTTAAACATAAATATTTATGTTTGTATCAAGATAGGATTACTTTGAATGAGTCAATATTGAGTTACAGACTCAATGAGATTATTAGAAGGGGTCGGTGTTGAGGAGCGAGTTAGAGCTGTGGGAAGTGAGTTGGATGGATGAGACCTTAACGATCATCACATAGATTAGGGAAGGAGTGTTGAGGGAACTAGGGGGTGAAGCAATGTATATGGGTGGCGAGGGAGAGATTAATTAGCTGGGTGAATGATGGCTTGGGCAAGGGAAATGACAATGTATGCGAAATGTGGAAGAGTCGTGGTCGAGTTTGTATCCAAGTGGGAAGAGTGCAGAGTTGTCCACATAATGAAATACACACCAAAAGTTGTGTATTTCAGAAGCTGGGTTGAATTGCGAGCACAAGACATGGTTGTAATAACATTGGTTATGAGATTGGAATTTTGGTATCACACTTTACATATGCAAATTAACATCCATGTGGCACTGTCAGCTCTTACTATTCATCCATACTGATGTCACCCTCACATTTTTTGCCACAAAATACAACCCTTTGATGTTTATAATGGCATGGTCACTGATTTTTTTGAGTGAGTGGTGGTCATTGTGTTTTGAGAAGGAGATCAAACTTGGAAGTATGTTAAGGATACAATTCTATTGTGCTACATATGAAAGTTTGAAAAGGATTTCCTTTTATTTGCAAATGCATTCATTTAGTATCATCGAATATAAATAATCTACTTGTTTCTTTATTTCCGTAAGTCTTTGAAGATAAAATGAAAACCTTCGAGGACTTCAAGAAGAAATGCGAGTATGGATGTGTTTGTAAGGTGTCATGTCTTGTTATCGTGGCAGATAGAATGGGAGGAACTACTATGTATGAGCACGGTCGAGTTAGGCGAATGTGATCAGGGGTAGGGAAGGGTGGCCGAGTGGCCGTGTGAGTTGGAGGGGGAGATACATGGGATCGAGAGAGAGGCACATGAGTGTGAGGATGGATTATTGGGATGGGTACAGAGTGTAGGTATGTGGGAGTGAGGTAAGGGAAAATGAGACGAGGGAGTCGGGGTTGAGAAATGAGATGGGTGTGGGAATGGAGAGTGGGGAGTTGAGAAGTGAGTTGGGTGTGGGGATAAGGGAATAGTTCGGTCGAGTTGGTCGGGCTAAGGGAAGTAGGGGATAAGTGATGGGGTCGTTTAGGATAAAGCTTAATTAACTCTTTTTTATCTTATTTTTTATTTATTTTTTCAAATTTTTAGTAATAATAACAATAAAAATTTATACCAATTATAAACAACCAAATAATAAACCTTTTGAAAAAAAAACAAACCACTTACCTCAAGATGATATAAACTATCGAATGCCAGTAACACATTGAACTGAAGGAGATAATGCTACAAATTTGCAAATAAGTGAGTCTAAAAAAAAATCCCCAAAAGCTATCTAAATAAATGACAAATATGAATCAAGATAATTGTTATATGTCTGAGACCTGTTATCCAAATAGCTCTCCTAACAATTTGGATAACTTGCATACACATCCTGCTCCCCTTCGCATTCTTATATTTCCTTCCATTTTCCCTTGCATGCCTTCCTCTTGCGCGCCCGCTTTCTCTCGTATCCTCCTCACGCACTCCTTGCGCGCACCTCCCTTTATTTCCCTTTCACATGCTTGCTAAGTCTCGCTCCCATTCCATCATGCATGATTACCATTTTGCAGTTCTTTCATCTCCTCTTTCTACCTTATGCTCACACTCTGCATTCACCTTCTTTCTAGTCATGCTCAACACACCTCCATAGGTTAAATCCAAAGGGGTAGGCTTCAAACAAGTATGCCTTCCTCTCATACGTCCAGATCCTCTGTGCCTACACCCTGTATGAAAAGTATTTCCTTAGCAGAGGGTGCCTTGCTCCTCATCTTCCACATTCACATAGATGGACGCACCCCTCTTCGCCTCTTTCTTCCACTTCTCCCTTGGCCCACATTCCACGCATTCACCTTCTTAGAGGTCATGTCCAAAAGTGAAAGCGGGCCTAAAAATGACTAAGTATAGAGAACCAGTGGAAGCCTCCATGTGGATTAATGGCGTCCTTCAAAGGCAAAAATCTTGAGTGCAGTTTCTAAATGAAGCATGGGCCTTCCACGTGTCCCAATTCCAAAAAGGATAGAGTCGGGGGTTGAATAGTCAAAGCATTGAGATAGGCCAGTGGAGGATGCCAAGTGTCAGCATGACACTAATTCAAGAGCAAGATTTGGGGCGGGTTTCCAAACAAGTGCCATGCCACCACATATCCAGGGTCAGAATTTTGGCCCTTCCAAACAAAGAGACTCAGGAAAAATACAAGGAATCCCAAGGAGCTTGTGGAAGCCGCCACGTGTCATTCTAGCATGTTTTCAAAAGTGAAAGGCAGGGGCTGAATCTCTAAGGTGCGTGAGGCTACCACATGGACCCGGTATGACAAACTCTTTAAAATATTGCACGCCCACGATCCAAATATTCAAATGGCCATATCTTTTGACTGGAAACTCAAATTTGGGTGGGAGAAGACACCGCTGGAAAGATCTCGACACCCTCCATGCCATGGAAACATAAAATATCATTCTTAATAAGATTTGGTGGGTGAAAAATGGGAAAACGTCTATCAGGCCATTAAAGTAGAATCAAATTTCTTCAACCACCATATCTGATTCGATTCGATCCGCTGTTCTTCCTTCTTTGAGGCATGCCAAGCAAGTAAGGGAATGCAGACATGACAGATTTGGGGCAGTGGATTTGAGAGAGGCATTGATTGATAGTGGTTGAGCTTTCAAAGTAGGATTCAATGTGTCTCGAGGTGGTTGAAGCAGGATTCAAGTTTTTCTCTCTTCTCTCTCTTATTCTTCCTATCTATTATAATGAAGGGGCATATTCAAAGGGTTGGACACTCTGGATCCTTACGCATGTTGCTAAGGACTCCATATTTTCTGTATTTTGAGTTGCAGACCTCTATGTTTGGCTCTTGCATGTGGATATCGGCCTCCTTATCATTGTAACAGTTCTGTGCATTTTTGGAAGTAATAGAAGCATTTTTTTGTGACTATTCTCTGTCCTAACATGTTTGCATTCCTTCTTCTTTCCTCTTCTCTTGCATTGTGTATTGTTGTGCTATTTCAAGTCCCCTGCAGTTCCATACTTAGTTGTGTTCCATGAGAGTGATCTGGTGAATGTGTATTTCACTGTGCTACTCGTGCCTAGCCTCCTTTCACACATTCCCTATCATTCTTGCTCAGAAAAGATAGTGTTCACCCCTCTTTTCTGGTGCTATCACCTTTTAGTGTAGTTTACTTCATGTTATCCTTCTTTCCCTTGGTCCCTTGGCATTCTTAGCTTAGTTTCCCCTTTCAACACTAGGAGTAGCAGTAGCAGTAGAAATAGATAGAGGAACCCTTCTCCGAAGATCCATCCCAAGCTCACAAGGTCCCACAACTTGGGGATGGTTCCATTGTGGTCTCAAACACCTCGGCCCTTTCGAGATCTGAGACGCGGGTGCATGTTTGAGAAACCAACAGTTTCTGGCATGCCCGGTGGGACCAACATTGAAAGCTCAAATTTCATATCTCTAAGTTCTGGTGTGTGAACTTAGTGTTTTAGCCTCTGGAGGCTCATTTCAAACACATCTGGACGACTCCCAATATTTTAAGATCTCTGTTTCAGTAGTCCTGAGCACCTTTCATGAGAAGAGTGCACACAAGAAGAAGTGTAGTAGCTGAAGATTCTTTTGAATACCTCTAGCTATCCCCAAGAAGAGTTTGTTCCAGAAAGCCCCGCACACATCTCTATCTCTAGCGCACCATGTCCATTCAACTCCTCCTAAAAATAGACAACCTGTGTGCCCTGTAATGGCTCATCAACCACCTCCTCCATTAAGAAGCTTTGCAAACTTTGATGGAGGGAGTCCCTTACTCCTGGCTGTGCAACATGATATACCAAATGGTGTGCTCAAGAGTATTCCTTACTTTACTGGTGAGAATCAAGTCACCCCTCAGGAGCATATCTAGGATGTAGCAAATGTGTGTTCACTCTATCTGATCACACATAATGATGTAGCAGTTCAGGCTGCTTGCAACCTCTTTCAAAGGTAAAGCACTTCAATGGTATAGAGGCTTGAGACTTGGATCTATCACCACTTGGGATGAGCTAGGAACAACTCTATGCAGTTATTTTGAAGACAAGTCAGATCACCTATCTTTGGTGGAGCAACTGACAACAACAAGGAGGGAACCCAATGAGAAGATGACTAATTTCAACATCAGATTTTAGAAGACTTGGGACAGAATCCCTCTTGTGGTAAGACCTACAACCCAACATGCTTTCCTTTATTATCTGAAGGCACTCAACAATGATATTTCAGTTATGATCCAATCTATGGGAGGTAGGACCTTACCAGCCACTTATAGTATTGCAGTAAGGGTAAAATAGTCTTATTCAGGCGGGAAAATTAGCTCCTAGACCGCCTATGCCCTTGTTCCCAGAAATGTCACAAGCACCCAAGCCTTCTGTGGCCCCTATTCCTACTCCCTGAGAAAAGCGCGCAACCAGTTGCCTCAACATCCTATTCTCCATCACAACAAAAGGAAGATGAAGAATTGAAGGCCTTGATCAAAAATTTATCAAACAAGGTCATATCATTAGAAAAGCAGCAAGCGCAAGTGTATAGAGGCAATTCCAATCAGGCGCATGGCCAAGGGAATCAGCCTTGGCAGAATCAATACAGAAATCAAAGATACGTGCCCAACCAACATAGAATGATAGGTGGACAACCTAATGCACATCTACCCTTGCAAGTTGTTCCCTCCCATACCTTCTCTCCCAGCACCCAGCATGAGCCGAGTGCTCGTTCCAGTTTAGAACAACTTGGCACAAGAGTCAGAATGGTGCTTCCCTTGCAAAATGCCTCATAGTCAGTATCATTGTGCTAATGCTGCACGCACCCAAGCCTTCATGATTCAGAATGCTTCATCCTGTGAGCCCTCAACAAGTGCCCATGAAGCAGATAATCCAAAAGGACTAGAAGTTCCTTTGGAAACCAATTTGATGTTCTTTGGTGTAGAGGACTTCTGTGCAATCAACCAAGCTGCAGAAGATACAAATAGACCACATGCCCAAGTTGTGGACAACACAAGATATAAGAAAATAATATTAGAGTCAGGTGCACAGGTCATAGTCCCAACAATACAAGTAGATCTTAGAAGAAAAAAGAATCAGACAAGATCTCTTGCAGCAAAAGCATTCAAATCCCTATGCAAGGAGGTCCCGCGTAAAGCTCCTTCTGAAGCAGCACGTTCCCATCCTTTGGTAGGCCAAGCCTCTACTCTAGCTAAAATTCAGGCTTCCACACCTGAACAATCAAGAAGGGATGTTGTTCCCCAAATGCACAAGGTGGGGGGGCTTCCATTCAACATTGTTGACCAGATGAAGAAAACAAACATAACATCACAATGTGGGATGCCCTAACCATTCCATCTCAGTGGGATCTGTTGCATGAAGCTCTGGCGCAACTTCACGTGTTGACCGGTTATGTAGAAGCCATGTGCTTCTATCAAAATATGCCAAGAAGAGGAGAAACAAGTAAGTAAAGTTGCTAAAACCCCACCCTTCTATATGTCCTTGATTATAGGCAAACACCTAGTGCATAACTACTTGATTGACTCAGGTGCTAGTACTTCTGTTATGCCTAAGAAGATAGCTGATGTCTTAGGTCTGAAATATAGCCCTTTGTCTAAAGGAGTCCTACAACTTGATGGCTCAATTGTAACCACCTTAGGAGTCATCAAGGATCTTGAGTTAACCCTCCATGCATGTCCAAGCCTGACAATTACTCAAGATGTGTCAATTATTGACCTGCCTCCTTTGTTTGCCCTATGTCTATCAAGAGAATTTACTGCTAAAGTGGGTGGTTACTTGTCTTCTGATTGGTCTCATATGTTACTCAAGACAAGGTATGGTACCTGGTTTACCATACAATCTGAGCCTATATTTTCTTATCATGTACAGCCATATGTCCCATCCCCTCTCCAAGCCAATTGTCTTATCCAGGAAGAACAAGTTTCAGTTCCTGAAGAGCAGTCTCTTCCACCCTCTGTTCCATACCTAGTACTTGATGAATGGGTGGAAAGGAATCACAAATTTGATCCCTATGCTGAAGAACTAGAAGCCTATGAAACTGGGCTTGGTACTTATTGCATTCTAGAAGAAGACGCTATACTTCCACGTGCACTCATAGGAGACAAAGTTCAAACTGGTCTATGGAAGTTATACTTTGATGGATCTAGAAGTAGAAATGACGTAGGAGAAGGAGTGGTTCTCATTTCCCCTAAGGATGAGAAATTATTCTTCACACATAGGCTGTAGTTTGCATGTTCTAACAATGTGGCAGAATATGAAGCGCTGGTGCATGGCTTGCTTATTACTGAAAAGAAGAAAATTAAAGCACTGCAGATCTTTGGGGACATAGAATTGGTCATCCACCAGGTCACCAACAAATTCCAGACAAAGAATAAGCTTCTTAAAGCTTATAAACATAGAGTTTGGGACCTACTTGAGAGATTTGATGCCCTTAATCTGCAGGTAGTCCCACGTAGAATGAACAAAGAAGCTGACCAAATGGCCACACTTGGTTCAAAGTTTTCTCCTGCTGAGGACTTTGTCAAAGGAAACACTCAGCACATTAAGATGGTAATCAGACCATCCATTCTAGACAATAACACCAGCTGGCAAGTGTTTAACAGTGACGCATAGATCGTCCAATTTATCCAGAATGAAGCTGAATTTTCATCAAGTATGCAAGCTGACTTGCATGACAACTATGGTGACCAAGTAATACAGCTGAAGACAAATAGGTTGCCTAAAGGGCTGGTCACCTTAGAGAAAATGTTCAGCCCTGATGATGAGTTCAAGGGTGAAGAAAGATACATGCGTGCCACGCAAGAGGATTGACTCCTCCATTACTATTGCATGTGGAAAGGAGCTGCTTCTCAAGCAAGACTTGTGCGCATGAAGAAAAATAGGCCTTCATCTCTCTCTGTCAAAAATACAGTGACATTTTCTCATGGGAGTATGAAGACCTCAAAGGTTTTGATCCAAGTGTTTCTCAACACTCCATTAACCTTGATCCTGGTATAAATCCCGTCAGACAGAAAGCAATGGCCAGTCAATCCAAAAATAGAGCCCCTCACGAGAAAGGAACTATCAAAACTCATTGAGGCAAAAATTATCTTTCCTATCAAATACTCTACTTGGGTTGCAAATCTGGTTCCAATACACAAGAAGAATGGTGAAATTAGACTTTGTGTTGATTTCAGAGATTTGAATAAGGCATCTCTAAAGGATCATTATCCTTTGCCTTCAATGGAGCAGATTCTGCAGACTGTGGCTGGCGCGCAAAGGTTCTCCATGCTAGATGGGTATTCGGGTTTCAACCAGATCCTGGTCAAGGAAGAGGATCAATTCAAAACAACATTTACAACCAAGTGGGGAACATATGCATACCATAAAATGCCCTTTGGTCTGTCAAATGCTGGGCGCAATGTTTCAGTGTGCCATGGATATTGCCTTCAAAGGTTACATCAATGAGTTCATCTTGGTTTACCTAGATGATATAACTATCTTCTCAAAGCAAGGTGTGGATCACATGGCACACTTGGAAAAGGTCTTTGAGAGATGTAGAGAATTTTGGGTATCTCTTAACCCCAAGAAGTGTAATTTTGTGGTGGCTCAGGGAAAGCTCTTGGGCCATGTGGTTTCAAAATATGGTATCATGATTGATCCTAAGCACGTTTCAGCCATCCTAGCCCTTTCCCTTGCTGGCACACAAAAAGGCCTTACAGTCCTTCCTTGGCAAGATTAAATTTGTTAGGCATTTTATCCCTAACTTTGTGGGACTAGTTCGGCCCATCACCCTCATGCTCAAAAAGGACATAGCCTTCAGATGGACAACAGAAGGAAGAGAAAGCTTCAACAAGATCAAGAAAGAGATTGCTTGTGTGCCAACACTCATCAATCCAAATTACTCAAAGGATTTCATCCTTTATGCTTATGGTGCTGATGTAAGCATTGCTGCTGTCCTAACATAGGAAAATGAATAAGGGCTGGAACAGCCAGTGGCCTTCTTCAGCCAGACACTGAAGGATTATGAATTGAAATACAGTCACAGGAGAAGCAGGTCTTTGCCATCATGCGTGCACTCAATAAATTCAAGAGCATGCTCACCACAAATCATATCAAGGTGTTAGTCTCCCACTCATCTGTCAGAGACTTCATCATGGGAGCAGAAATCAGTGAGAAGAGAGCGTGATGGGTGATAAAAATCATGGAATATGATGTGACTATTAAGGCCACAAAGCTGGTAAGAGGTAGTGCACTCTGCAAGTAGATTGCTGAGGATGCACAGAGTGAACCTGAGGCTTCATTATTTCTGGATGAAGACCTCCCATGTGTAGAACATGAATAGAATATAGACCCCGACGCGCGTGACTAGATGAAGGACATGATCACATTCCTTTTGAGGGCACATACCCTCCGAGTTTGAACAAAGCAAAGAGAAGGCATATGAGGTTGCAATCTATCCCTTATGTTTTGATTGATGGAATTCTCTTCAAAAGAAATCTAGATGGCATGCTGTTAAGATGTATCAATGTGCGTGCAGACTGAGCAAGTGTTAGCAAAATTTCATGATGGATTCTCTGGTGGACACTTCTTTGCCAAAACTACAACAATGAAGATCATAATGACAGGTATCTTTTGGCCTACCCTATTTGCAGATGCACATAGGTGGGTCACAAAATGCAAGGAATGTGCTTTCTTTGTAGGAAAGAAAATATTGGTAGTGCTTCCCCTCCGACCAATCCAAGCGGATCAGCCTTTTGCGCAATGGGGTCTCGACTTCATAGGCATGATCAATCTGCCTTCAAGTGCTGGACATAAATGGGTGCTGACAGCTACAGATTACTTCACCAGATGGACAGAAGCTGTCGTGCTTAAGGAATCAACTGAGGCAGTCATCCTTGACTTTCTCAAAGGTTTAGTCACAAGGTTTGGCATTCCTCAAACCATTATCTCTGATAATGTAAAGGCCTTCCTTGGTGCTAAAATCACTGATTGGGCTCTAATTCTAGGCATTTACCTGAAAACCTCTTCCAACTATTACCCTCAGGGAAATGGTCTGGTAGAATCAACAAACAAGAACCTGATCAGAATCATGAAGCACACAATGAACATCAGCCAAAGACAATGGCATACAAAGGTCTTGTGTGCGCTCTGGGCAGATAGAATCACAGTAAAAAAGGCAATAGGAACTTCACCTTACAAGCTTGTCTATGGCAAGGAGTGCTGCCCTTCCTTTGACACTAGAACTAAATTCATTGGTGCTTACCCAACAACTGGAATTTGAGGGTGCGGATTAGAGAGAAATCAAGATGACAGAGCTGGTTCATCTTGAAGAGCTCAAAAACTCTGCCATGATCAAGCTAGAACAACATCAACAAACAACAAAGAAATGGTTTGACAGAAAGGCTAGGCCTCAAGATTTCAAAGTTGGGGACCTGGTTCTAAAATGGGATGCTGACAGAGCTAAACCAGGGCACCATTCAAAGTTTGATGCAATTTGGAGTGGCCCATACATCATCAAGTCCTGCAAAGAAGCTAACTCTTTCGAGTTAACTCATCCAGATGGAAGCGCGTTGCAAATCCCAGTAAATGGGATCTATCTCAAACCCTTCCATTAGGTTTTCTACATCATGTTGTATATATTAAAGTAGTTTCAATTCCTCCAAGTGTGCTCTGTGCACATTGTTTGTTTGTACATAGTTCTTTCCCCTCGAGTGCTTCCCACTGTGCGCTCTTTTGTTACTTCCAGAATGCAGAGCTTCTCTCAGCAGTTGTGAGATTTAGAATAGAGTGCAAATATGATTTTCAAGTGATTACAGGGGCATTTTCATGATTGAACAAGTAGACTCCATGCCCAATGGATGCTTCAGGCTACTGATCTCTTTCATCTAGCAGGAAGATGGCCCCGAAAGTCACCAAAACTGTTATCCAAATAGCTCTCCTAGCGATTTGGATAACTTGCATACACATCCTTGCTCCCCTTCGCATTCTTCTATCTCCTTCCATTTTCCCTTGCGTGCCTTCCTCCTGCGCACCCGCTTTCTCTCCTATCCCGTCGTGCACTCCTATGCACACCTCCCCAGAATTACCTTCCAATCAGCTAAGTCCTTGGCATTCCTTTTGCACTTACCTAGACTTAGTTATTTCATGCATCCTCTTTTCTTTCTCCCTCTGCCCACCTTCCTTTAGAGAATGCCCGCATTTTGTTTTCATACTTGCCTTCCAAGTATGCCTTCCTCAAAGGGGCAGGCTCAAATGCTCCTATGCCTCCCCTCTGTTTCCCTTTACACTGCGCTTACTCCATGTCTCCCCAGTGGAGCACATAGCTCGCGCACACCCCTCTTCACCTCTTTCTTCCACTTCTCCCTTGCACCCACATTCATGTGCGCATTCACCTTCTTTCTAAAAATGACTAAGTGTCAACCGTGATGCTCCTTCAAAGGCAAAATTCTGAGAGGGTTTCTAAATGAGCGCGGAGCCTCCACAAATGTCCCAAGTTTCATAAAAGGATAGAGTCAGGGTTGAATAGTCAAAGCAGAGATAGGCTAGTGGAGAATGCCAAGTGTCAGCACGATGCTAATTCAAGAGAAAAATTTGGGGTAGGTTTCGAAACAAGCGTCAGGTCGCCATGTGTCCAGGGTCAAACTTTTGGCCCGCCAAGAAAAGAGACTCAGGAAAAATACAAGGAAGCCCAAGGAGCTCACAGAAGCCACCACATGTCAGTTATGGCACATTTTCAAAAGTGAAAGGTAGGGGCCGAATCTCCAAGGTGTGCGAGGCTACCACATGGACCTGGTACGACAAACTCTTTAAAATATTGCGTGCCCGTGATCCAAATATTCAAATGGCCATATATTTTGACTGGAAACTCAGATTTGGGTGGGAGAAGACTTTTGGGAAACATCTCGACACCCTCCATGCCTTGGAAACATAAAATATCATTCTTAATAGGATTTGGTGGGTGAAAACTGTGAAAATGTCTATCAGACCCATTAAAGGAGAATCATATTTCTTCAACCACCAGATCTGATTCGATTCGATCCACCATTCTTCCTTCTTCAACACGCGAAGAAGACAAGGAACCGTACATGATAGATTTGGGGTGGATTTGAGAGAGGCATTGATTGATAGTGGTTGAGCTTTCAAATTAGGATTCAATGCGTCTCGAGGTGGTTGAAGCAGGATTCAAATTTTTCCCTCTTCTCTCTCTTATTCTTCCTATATATTGTAATGAAGGGGCATATTCAAAGGGTTGGACACTCTGGATCCTTACGCATGTTGCTAAGGACTCCATATTTTCTGTATTTTGAGTTACAGACCTCTATGTTTGGCTCTTGCATGTGGATATCAACCTCCTTATCATTGTAACAGTTCTGTGCATTTCTGGAAGTAATAGAAGCATTGCTTTGTGACTATTCTCTATCCTAACGTGTTTGCATTCCTTATTTCTTACCTCTTCTCTTGCATTGTGTATTGTTGTGCTATTTCAAGTCCCCTACAGTTCCATACTTAGTTGTGTTCCATGAGAGTGATCTGGTGAATGCGTATTTCACTGTGCTACTCATGCCTAGCCTCCTTTCATGCATTCCCTATCATTCTCGCTCAAAATAGATAGTGTTCACCCCTCTTTTTTGGTGCTATCACCTTTTAGTGTAGTTTACTTCATGTTATCCTTCTTTCCTTGGTCCCTTGGCATTCTTAGCTTAGTTTCCCCTTTCAGCACTAGGAGTAGCAGTAGTAGTAGAAATAGATAGAGGAACCGACCTTCTCCGGAGATCTGTCCCAAGCTGCGCAAGGTCCCACAACTTGGGGACGGTTCCATTGTGGTATCAGACACCTCGGCCCTTTCGAGATCTAAGGCATGGGTGCATGTTTGAGCAACCAACAAGACCTACACAAGAAAGGTAAAGTAATGAAAAAAATGACCATATTTTGGGTCTGGTCCCACTGAGTGTGCTAGAATGTTGATCAAATTTTCTTTGTCCCTGTCCAGATTAGTGAGCTAGATAACCAAGAAAATCAAACAACCTCAAATATGTAAGGGTTATGGTACCTTAGGAGAAAATGGTGACAAATGGATGGGCGCAAAGTGAATGTCCTTGCTGCGAGATGGATAAACCTACAAAACAGAGGAAACAAAGAGGAAAATGAATTAGATGGTATATGTAGGGGCTGCCCGACGAAGTCGGTTCCCGAAAGTGTTACCTTCCTTTCATTGATGTCAACCCTTGTTTGATAAGATAAAACGATGTAAATGAAAGATAAATGGATAACATACATAAAATGATAAATAATAGAACCTCAAAATACCGATGTATAGAGGAGCTACTGATCTGGTCAAAGTAAATGTAAAACAAACCAAACTAAGAGAACCACAAGGGCATGAGGATGGTATTTTGGTGATACAAGTGGCATCACAAGGGCACTATGATGATATTATAATAATCGAGGGGCCATAATGTCAGAGGTTTTCTATCACTCTTGACTTGTTCAAAAGAGGGGGGGTAGGCCTATATTTATAGCCTGGAGATGGGGTTATTTTAGGGGTTACCAGGTAATCTAGGTTTGACAAAGTAACCCTGATTAGGTGAGTGGGGGGGGACATGCTTTGAGCAATTAGGTGGAATAATGGATTTTATATGGATTATTTTGGATTATTTAATTCGTGAGTGAGGTACATGATCTGAATGATATTGGAGTATTTAATTATTAGGTGGGGTAATATGAATTAGTTTAGAATATTTAATTATCAAATGGATATTAACATATAACGAGATTTAGGGATTTAAAGGGGATCAATTAACCAATTTAGATTGATTAATTGAATAGATAGTTTTTGTGGGAAATGATATTTATTCAAACTTAGGGGGAAAAGGGATTCGAATGGGTAAGCCTAATGAAGGAGAGAAAACGTGGGGCGAAGGGGAGGAATGATACCAAAAACTGGTGTCTACAATTAGGTCTGTATGTCATGTGACAGGGTTTGAAGGGATTAGGGTCAGTGGGGGACCACGAAGGTTTTACCCTCATGTTCATATTTTAAACATATATATAGTGTGGATGGGATATAACACATATTGCATATCAGAGGATGACCTAGTAGCATGTTATATTACAGCTCTCCTTTTACAACATAGAAGAGCTCATGAAGACTTTTAACACCTATTTCGATAGGTAAAATGATCATGCCTACTATGGGGGTGAAAATGGTGTTAAATGAACATAACACGTCAAGTAATTAAGCAACGATGGTATATGGTAGTTGAAGTTTCTCTAAGGCATGAGAGGATATTATGTTAATGTTGATGCCATTGTCAATCATAACTCCTTTAACGAGAGTGTTGTTGATTTGGGTGGTGACAGAGAGAGGAAGATCATGGTCTTTCGACGGTAAGGACGGGATTTTAGAGTCCTGAAATACAATGTAGGAAAACATTTTAAGGGTGCCAAGGAGGTTGGAAAATGGTTGGGGGTCATCTGATGGTACTAAAATATTGAAGAGATTCAATCATGGCTTGTCGATGATTCGATTTTTTTTTGGATGAGCTCATAAAGGGACATCTTTACATGGGTCTAATGTAGCTATTTGATGACAACGTTTTGTATGGATTTCGTAGATTGGGTTTGAGGTGTCGTAAGGATGGAAATCTTATCTTTAAAAAATGATGGGTTAGGTGATTATGAAGCAAGCATGATGATAGAGACTTTGGGCCCATTTTGGTTATAGGGATTTGGAGTCTTGTGTGCATGATCTTGTTGTTATAAGGACAACATTTATTTGGTTGAGTGGGGTTTTACTAGAGGAAGCTTGACTTTTATTAGATGTGGTGTTAAGTGAATGTTTAAAACTGATATGTTTAGGGACTTGATGGATAGGTTTGGTTTGATGTCTAGATTTGATTATATCGATATCAAAGGGAGGGGATTTTATCTACGGGGAGAAATATCCTTTTCTAGCGAGACTTCAAATTATTGCGTGAAGGGATTTAGTATTTGGTGAAGTGTCCAAAATCCAATGATAAGCACATAACTCCTCGTAATTATACCAGGAGGGATTCCAACCTCAAGAATTAGAGGGCTTAGTGGGTGGTAGTGTTATGATTAATGATTAGATAATATTCTCAAGGATATTAGTATAATATATTGTTGTGGTTGACTAAGATGACGATGAAGGTGAGGGATTTTTGATATTGTTTGATGATTAAGAGGTATGAGATATTAGACTTGTGTTTTATGTGGCATGTTTAGGTGTTGGTCAAGGAACAACCTTAGAATCTATAATCATGATTATAAATTTAAGATGAAGGATGAGGCCCTAGGATGGAGGGTAGGGAATCCATGTTTCATGGTATGGTTGTTTGGTGAATATTTGGTAGAGTTTCTATCTTTCTAGGTGAATGATTTATGGATTGTTGAATTGGAATACTAATATTTTTGATTTGATGTTGGATGACTTGGTTTCAGAAAAAACTATTCAAAATTTCTATGACAAGTTTTCATTTCTCAAGGTCCCGAGGGGACAATAGAGGACACTTATGTGGGAGTAGACATAGATGAATTTGGATGTTGTGATGTGGATGGGCTCAAAATCTTGATAGTGATGAGATATGAGGAGTGATGTTGTTTGGTTGGTGTTTCATCCATGGAAACACTGGGTACTTACTTTATGTGTGGGTGTGAAGTCATTAACAATGTTGATGGTGTGATGAGATCATACAAAGTTGGACTAAGGTTGACTACTAGATGGGGAGTGGTTTAGAAAAGGTTCTTTAAACACATCCAAGAATTGATTAGGAGGTGCATTCGGGTTATCAATTTGTAATTCACCTTGGTCAATAAGATCTTGGAGGATGTTTCTGAATAAATAAAACCTTTCAATGTTGTATCCTTAGACTCGATGGTATTTACAATAGTCATTGTCTCTAATACCATGAAGGTTTGGATGATTCATTGATAGGTTAGATGGGGGAAGCTTAATCATACAAGCTACTAATTTTTTTTCAAAGATAACGCTATATGATTCCCCTAAAGGTGTGTATTTACATTGAGGTTAGGGACCATTTGGAGTCTAGATGAACTTTGGATGCAATTTTCAAAAACAACTGCATTTGTTGACCCTTTATATTTGTTGTTGTTGGAAGAAGTTTTAAAAGAGGATGCATGTTTTGGTGTCTGAGATCAAAGTTTGACTTTACCATCCTTGAGGGTGCAAAGTTCTAGTTTCTTGGCCATAGTAAAGGCGTCATGAAATGTTTTAAAAGGATTGAATTTGAAGGGTCGATGATATGTGTTTGGCACAGGATCAAGAAAATAAAGTGATGAGATCAGTTTGTGGAAGAGAGAAGGATAGTTGGTTGATAATCCCCTTGCCGTCTGGCGATGAAATCACTAACAGACTCGTCCTCAATTTTTTTGATGGTATAGAGATCAGTAATGGATATTTTTATGAGTGATGTTGATGGAGAAGTGTTCTATAAACAAATGTGCAAGTTGTGTGAATGAGAAAAGAGAATGTTGTGGGATACTATTGTACTAGTTAAGGGCAAGGCCAACTAAGGAAATGAGGAATGTCCTCAACATGAGATCCTTTGTCGTGAGTGACAAGATAACATGCATGACGAAAGGTCTGATATGTTGTTGAGGTTCCTATTTGCTGTAGAACTTGATGAATATCCAGAGTTCCTAGTGTGGAAGATATGCCCTAAAATAAACAGATGGGTTAATAGAATCATTACAAATTTGTTCGTATGAAAGGTTTTTTTTAGGTACCATATTGAAAACTTCAAGGCTATCTATTCTACTTAATAGTGATTGCATGGGATCATTTTGAGACTATTGGACATTCAAAGAGGAAGGAGTGGCTTGATTATAGGTGTAAGTGTTTGATTACTGATACATGTGATATGGTAATAAAATTTTTTGAGGAGGAATACTTGCTGGGATATTATAAGTTTACTAAGAGACTAATGGTTGTGAAGAGGATTAGATGTATTGATAGGGAAAAGGAATGAAAGTGCTGACAGGGGGTTGTGATGGTTATGGGATGTATTAAGAAGAGATGTAACTATATTGTGAGATGAGCACAATGGATGCTTATTGTGAAAAGGGGGGAGTACTAGTAATGACACTCGTGTTGACATGTGATATAGATGTAGGGATAAATAATCCTAGATTATGAATCGAAGATGTATGTTGTTGTGATGAAACAAGCTAAGACATGATCAAAGGATTTATAGAGAGAGGGACGCCCACTGAACTTGTAGGAGGAGGAGGGACGGTGGATGCCTAACTGTATATGGGTGGGGAGGTAGTAATATGAGTTTGTGTATCCTGTGGGCTAGATGAGGAAGTTGATGACCCAGGTGCTTGTTGGCTAGCCGTGTTATGCAATGATATGACATTAAGTTTGAAACTAACAACAAGAGTGGATGAAGTGGGTGTTGACATCCTTATATCACTAGTAGAGGGGCAAGGAGAGATTCACTCAATAACATATTGATAGCCATGGTGGTAAAGTTTAGAGTAGTCATAAGTGTCAACAAAAAAAGATGGGAAATATTTTGGATAGGGGATAACTGATACACATACACTTTGGTATAAAGGTAACTACAAAGGGAAATCGGATTGACATCTAAGAGTTATGTAAATACTGGGTCACTACTCTAGAAGAACTGTGGAGGGTCAAGAGAAGAAGCTTTTGATGTCACAAATTGAGTACTAGGAGAATGTAGAGGTTCATGATATGTTTCTAAGGATGTTTTTTGGAATGTCATGGCTAGGATGTTTTGAATATGAGATTCAGTTGATTAGGGATTTTTAAAGTGGGTCTGTCATGTTTGCAATGTTCTGAAGGCAAGATTGTTGTCTATCCATAAACCATAAACTAAACAAGCAAACAATAAAGAAAAGGAAGATGGTTGCTAAGAGAAACAAAAACCACACAATCACAAAAATGTTTTAGATTATCTTGATTAACTTAAGAAAAGTGTGAAATGAAAAATGGCTATAAAGGGAACTAGGAAAAAGGCTAGCTAAGGTTGGTTTCAAGTGAGTTAAGGATGTATTCCTTGATATACCCGAAGGTACGTGAGGCCCAAGTCAGTGTTGGTGTCAGTACAATGTGTGATATTAGGGCCTACTCCCTCACTTCACGGTCTCACTAAGCGATAAGGGTGTCATGTGCTTAGCTGATATACCACCCACTAGTTATTTATACTCGACCAAAAAACTGAGTCAACTTCCCCCTTGGTGATGAAATCCAAGTAGGTAGACCTGGAAGGGATTGTTTAGATGCAAGTTTGATTTGTTATGCATGATTTGGTTGTGTGTGAGGTGAATTTTGTGAATGTAATTGTTTAACCCCTAATTAAACTATGTGAGAAAGAAAAATGAAGGTTCATTTTAAGACCCAAAAGGAAAAATTGATTTCGATGAAGATAGATCAAACAAAAATGTGATGCTAAAAGAAAATGAAAGAAAAATAAACGTACACGTGTTCACTATTCCTTTTTTATTTTTCTTATTTTATGCATTTTTGAAGAAGTGATATCAAAGCACTTTAAACTAAAAAGTTAGATAATTTAACAAGGAAAGTAACCGAAAAATATAAAATCTGATCAAGAAGGGACTAATGGACCCACCGAGAATGCTAAGAATGCTTGTGATGAGTCTCGGTTTGTTAATTATATGACAAAAAAAAACTTAAAAGAAAAGAGGGTTAGAGATACATGCATTGACAATACAATGTCGGGATGAATGGATACAAATTTGATGTGGGACTCCCACTTCCAAGGAATGAGAGAGACCTACACATAGAAAGATAACTAAACAAGATGGATATTAGATAAGGATATGATGAGTTGCTTGGAAAAGGCCCATCTCAGGAACCAAAGGGCTTCCTTAAAGGGCGTTTAAACTCATTTTACAATCAAGTGATAATGATAGGAAAATAATAGACAATAAATGGATGATTACAAATCCAAAGAAATAGAGAGATCCTACTCCACGTGATAAGTGGCCTAAGCAAGGGCTACAATAAACTCAAAATCTGAGAAGTAATCAAACCAATATTGTTCACCAACATCTTATTCTTCGCGTATGATTTCAAGTTGATCTTTGACATCTTCAACATTTAGTGTCAAGGAGATGGCACATGAGGCCAAGTTCGTGTGCAATGTCAAATTGTTCCCAGACTAGTGGTTGTGAAATAATATGAATGTTGTATATGCTTGTAATAGGATGTTCTGACTTGATGCAATCATCTATAGAGAGAAATAACTTGAAAACATGAAAATTAGTCAGAAAATAAATTGATTTATTGATTGCGAATGTGATAAATGTGATTAAAATGATAAAATGACAGGGATCACTAGCAATTTTGTATGGTCGTCGACGATTTAGATGAATCATTGGTGAATATTGTAAAAAAGATTTATTCTTTGATAGGATACAAATTAGGTCTAAGACAAGTGATTTATGACTCAGTATGGGGTTCTAATGTGATGTATTTACAAGTTGAATATGGAAACAAAAGATAAGAACTTACCTTTGTTGATGAACACTTGGAAATGATACCGTAGGATTCTTACAGAGATTATGGAGCTTCCAAGGACATGACAAGGATGTTGAAGATTTTGAGATGAGTGTAGTTATGTCACCTAAGTGACCAATGAGTCAAAGCTTCACTAAAAACATCCGAGGATCAAAGTTTCACTACAAATGTCTTAGGATCTGATTCAAGAATTTTGATGTTACTTATATAATTGCCGACGATTGGTTAGAATCATTGGCGACCTAGGAAAAGTGGGGAAACCCATTTGGAATTGGTTTTAACCATTTCCAAAAGGGTTAAATTGGGTATGGGGGAGAGTGCAGATGGTTATGAAGAGGTTTTGGGTGTTAGGAGGTTAGGTGGTTAGGTTAAAATGAGCAAGGATGAGTTTTAGGTGGTAAGGGTGGTTTAGGAAACTTAGGATGGGTAGAATAGGTTTTTACTGAGGGATAAGGTGTGTTTTTATGGGGGTGAGGACATTATTTTAGGAATAATAAAATAGTTTAATGTTTTGAGTGTGAATGTGAGGAGTATGGATAAACAATGTAGGGTACTGAAAACAATTGTCGACTATATATATATATTATTGGTTCATTTTCAATATACATGACCTCAATTATTAAAAGAAAATATGAATACAAGAAAATAAATACATATATCATTGTTACAAATATTATAAATCCAAAATGTGGGCCTATCCATGGTAGAAAATTCCCCATTAAAACCCTTTTTTCTCTTCCCTGAAACTCCCCGCAAAAACCTATAAACAAACACAAACAAATGGAAAATAAAAAAGGAATGATATATGGAAATAAAAGGTTAATTTATAATATCTTAAAGATATTTAGGGTTTCATACCTAAATCAAGATTTAGGGTGAGGAAACAATTGATCATAGGGTCCAAAATTAGCTCGATCTTCTCTCGCTTGCTTAATGGGCACCATGTTGACTATTTTAATTAAAAATTTGACCATAGGGTTCCCTTTGTTGTTAAAAGGTGATGCTTTAATTAACCTTTCAAATGGATTAATTTTTTATATTTTGGAAATATGAGCTTAATAATATTCATTGTAGTCATTTTTGTTACCCTTAATACTTCTAACCCCAAGCGCACTGGCCTATCATCGAGTGGGCACTTGCGCTTACCCAAGGCATGCATGGGCGCCAAGCCCCTCTTTTATGCGAGCTTTGTGAGAGGGCTTTGCTATTGACGGAGGATCATTTGTAGATACATATATACGTGCATCTACTTAAAATCAGAAGATGAACTAGTAGATCATTTATACTCATGCATCTAAAGAATGGAAATAAGCATGATATGAAACACGAGGAACCAAATCCGAGTCATGACATGCGGAAATAACATGAGGGTTTGCACCCATAAATAAGTTGTACATAATAGAACCACATATATTTTGATTTAAGAATTTTTAATAGCCACATTACATTCAAAAGTGCCATAACAAACCAAATATAGTGAATGATAGGGATTCAACCCACACATCATGTTCTGATCAGATATCTTACTTATGCTCTCTCCATTATAACCAATTATAGACCCAACCATCTATACTGATGCTTGATAACATTCTTTAAAACCTTGTTAATGAGAACCCTAAACCTTAGGACTTTGTAATATTTTCTGTAGCACTCCATTCATCCGTCTCCTCCTATTTTGTTCTTTAACCATATCCTTTTTTGGCCCAAGCATTCCCTTAAATAGGATCAACTCCCACCGCCACGACCTCTCCAAGGGTAGATCGTATGCCAAGTGTCCATGTGGTACTCCATAGGCGAATGCTTATCTCCTTTGCAAAACTTTCCACTAACTGTAATCATGCCTCTAGGAATATTCCCTACATGGAATATCCTTTTCTTGGCCTCCAAGGTTCCAAGCTGGCACCTTATCCACTCATCACACCTAGTTGGGTCCTCATGTTTTTCCTCAAGTGCCTTTAAAATGCCAAATATGGCTAAGTCCTTTAAATCCCTTATTCTGCCTTCCGCACGTGCCCTGGTTTTACTAAAACCCTTCTTAAATCTTTTGTCCTGCATGCTTTCCTCTGAGTGCCCTTTTTATTTTAATGTTCCTGTGCGCACTCCTCTTGGTACATAGCCAATGTTTTAGGGTCTAACATCACCCCACACTACGCGTGTTCTCTATCTTGGGAAACATTTTGCTTAAAGAATAAGGAATAAAGGAATAGAGGAATTAAAACAATGGAAATAATAGAAGAATATTAGAATCTACTCTTGTTGTAGGAGGAGTGGGAATTCCTTCTTCACGTATACCTCGATCTTTTCCCATGCATCCACCTTACCCTATGCCTACTGAAGTAGGTCTCCTACTAATGTGCTTACTTCATCAAAACACAATTCATCACCCTTAGCATTCAACATTTGTGTGATGCCTTCAACCTGCTTGTTAAGGTTGCCTAGCATGTCCATTCTATGGGTGACCTGGGGATATAGTTCCTTTAGTCGACTCTTAATCAAAACCCAGAAGGTCTTGATTGCTTCCAAAATTTTCTCAACTTCGGCCAAGATCCTATCCCACTCCGTCCTATTGCCTTTTCTTTTCTCCTAGAATTCTTTTAGACCCACCTCATGTGTAACAACTAGTATGCTTGCTACCCTGTCCCTATCGACGCAATTGTCATACATAGCCTCAACCATTTACGTTGTGGTCTTTACAATGGCAAGGAGATCAGAGTTCCAAGTAACTATCTCCTCAATCTTCAGATTTTTTTCCTCTTTCTGGCACACCATCACCTCTTCTACCGACTCTAATGCGAGTGACCACCTCTATATGGTGAGGATGTGGGTCAAATCCTCTAAGAAGTACAAGGTTGACTTGTACTTTTGATCGGGAGGAGTAGGTATTGGTGCCTTAGGATAATGGCATTGGCAATGTCCTCTATTTTTTGTAAACCCCCCTAACCTTATCCTTTTCATCCCTTAACTCATGCCTTAACTGTGCGTAGATCAACTCTTATTGCTTTATCTCTTTGTCTCTTTCAATAATCTCTTCATTTTTCTTCTTATTCTCCTCTTCCAATGCCCTTATCCTGTCGTTTCTACCAAGAGCCTCGCCTCTACCTCTATTGATACTTTGTTGAGCGTGTTAAAAACCCACTCATCTGATAGTTGTTGAGCGTCCACAAGAGGGTTGATCCCCTTAGTAGTCGGTGCCTCCATCAATGCATCCTTCTTTACTTCAAACTCGGGATCATCAACGTGGTTTTGAAATGCCCAGGATAACATCTTCCTTGTACATGCATATGCACTTTCTTCATCAAAGGAGGAACAAAAAAGGAGTTGTTCCTTGGGCACCGAGCTTTAGAAACACATGTGTAACACCTTCTAGGGATCATCTACATACGTCATTGCATGTCCTAATGCTGCTACTATGCCCTTTCCTCCCGTGCATGCTTCTTTGGGGACACTAACTGCCAAGCTAGGATCTTCACCCATGCTTTCATATTGCTTCCCAATGCTCACACTTTCCTTTGTCTCCTTTAGTAGCTCATCGGTGCTACGTTCCACCTATTGGTCCACTAAGTTCTTTATGTTATCTTCTACCTCATTCTCCACGACATCCTCTATCTACTCCTTAGTCGGGGTTGGGGTCTTTTGATATTTCATGTTTACCTCTTCGCTCCCACCCTTATTATGAGCACCTTCCTCATCCTCATTCCTTTCTTCATTTCCTTCCTCCTCTGACTCATGTATGTTGTACATAGGATAATCCTGAGCCTCACTGTGTTCTTCATTGTCTTCATCACTTTTTTTATCCTCCATGCTCTCTGTTTCTTTTGAGTCCACTTGTTTTGCCACCCTTTGTCTCTTCCTTACTAGTGACTCAATCATAGGGGACTTCTCTTTTTCTTCTTCCTGGGGTGGCTCCTCTCTTTCCAAGTGATTCTTCTCGTGTAGGGGACTTCTTTTTCTCTAACACCTCTACCCCAAGTGTCTTCTCCTTTTCCTTTGTAGTGGGATTCTTCCTCCGTGTATAGGTGCTTGGTCTTGCACCCGATTCCTGCGTACCTGCAGATTGCATTGTATGTGTGTTTTGTGCCTTCTTTTCAGGAGCCTCTTCCCTTTCCCTTTTTCTTGGAACAACCTTCTTCCTTACGATGGGATCTTCTGGGATAGAGACATCATTATCAATATAGGTTCCTTTCTCATACTTAGGCCTTATGCACAAGTTTACCCTTGCTAATGTTCTCCCAACAACTGGAAATGTCACTAGTTTCAACATATGCACTTCATGAGAGACATAATTCTTCACATAGGCGTGCTTCTTTGGATATATCAACCTCCTGTGTAGCTTGCGGTAATCTTGGTCTACCACATTGAGATCAAACCTTAGCCTCTTCGCCTCTTTGAATCGATTGACCCCAACTTGGAAGTATTGCGTTGTGAAGGAGAACAACAATTTGTACCTAGGGACCCTTGGTGCCATTAGTCAGAGTAAATATGTCGATGTAAAATTGTTGGTATATGGAATGAATTTAGCTTCTCCTTATACTAAAATAGGAAACTGCTTGGGTATTCTCCATTTAGTGCCAAATGCATCATGCATCCGCTTATACCATTTCTTAAGGTGCACCTTGTGGGTGACCGTCATGGTGTCATAAGTATGTTGCTCAAACCTATTGGTGGGAGAAGGGTTCTCCTCTGGGTATTCCCAAACAAATTTATCTGACCCATTAGGCACTCCAATCTCTGAAAAGACAATGGTAAGGAGGACATTACCAAACACGATCTTCTCTCCATCATGCACATCGTTAATAATTTCTTCTGCAATAAAAGCTGATAAGTTATAGATGGTCCCCTCTGAGATCTTAACGACAAACGTTCAACCAAGATTTGTTCAAATGTGTCCATCTCTCCTACCCATTCAACTTGGAGACCAAGCACACAGCTATCCTCATCACAATGTTAGAAATTTCAGAAATGTCGAAAGTAGCGTGAACCCTTCTTATAGTCATAAGCTTCAATAGTCTTCTTAATGGCCTCCTTATCATCTAAGTCATCATCCGATGACTCTCCTTTGCAGGTAAGACTAGTAAACTTGGAAATCAGCTAGGGGGTTATGCGCATCCTTCGTCCTGCAAAGTAGAAGTGGTCTTCATGCACATGTGACATTAATGACTGGTATAGTCACTCCGGCTTGCCAAAATAGGGAAAATCATAGAGTTATAATAACCCAACCTTTTCCATCTTAACCTTTACTTCATCATCATAGATAGGCATTCCCTCTGGTGTCCTCTTGTTCATAGGGTGAACTAGATCTAATGCCATCTCTTGCTCTGTGGTGCTTGTTCGATGGTTGTAATCACTTATGACCATCTTTTTGACATTCGACACCAATTCCTTACTAGGTAACACACCATCTAGATATTGCATTTTGGCGTACCATTCTTCATTGATAATGGTAGAGATGACTAGTTTACCATTGCCCTTGCCCTTCTTTGGTGAGATGGTTGATACTTTACTTGGTGTCATTCCTTCATCAGGTTCTTAAAAGTTCTTCCCTTCCTCTAGTCCTAGCTTTGCTTGACTTTGCGGCTTCACTCCTTTACGACAATCCCTTCAAATCCCGTGCCCTAGTTGTGGAACCCCAACCTAGAAATCCCTTCTCAAGACAACGTAACACCCACTGGATTCTTCCACACACCCTTCTCCACTCATGCCCACGTACCCTTTTCCACTCTAGTTCGCTGATCAACCTAGTTATGCACGTAAATCTTCACAACTTATTTTTCACACAACTCTTCTTCTCAAGGATGCCCTAGTTCACGAGAGCTCTTTGATAATGCAAATGCAAGGTAAGGATAATGCACCACTGACCTTCTATTTATGAACTTTACTTTTCTTCGTAATAAATGCCATGTCACCTACCAACATACTTTTACATTAAAGGCGGTTTTTTCTCAATGCCAACCTTCATAACTTTTCCCTCCCCTATGCCTAATCATGTGTGAAAACTTTTATAACCTTCTGGCACGTAAAAACTCTTATTGATCAAAGATCCTTATGCGTGCGCTTGGAGTGCTGAAGTAACTTCTTCTTTCATCATCCTGGTTTTTGACATTGCTTACCTCATGTTGTTCCTGAACTTTTTACTCTTGTACATGGTTTCTGTAAAACTTTTCCTGCACCCAAACTTCCTTTATATTCACCTTTTCTACATGCGCTTCTTCCAATTTACGCGCTTTTGATTCTTCAGCCCAGGCCATCGATAAACACAGCTTCCAGTACTTGTCAAATCACTTCACCCCACCCAAAAATTGATGCGCGGTCCTATGTGCATAGATTTTTTTTGAAATAATAAGTGGTTACCGGTGCACAACGCTGTGCACAACCAAAAAAGAAAGAGAACAAAGAAATGAGAAAGGGAAACACAAGGAAAGGAAGAAAAATAATTACAGTAAGGGAAAATCCTAGGCTAACTAGTAATACTGCCTTATTTGTAAATAAAAGAAGACTTATTTATAGTAGGGCTTCAATCTACTCGCATATAAATATCCTGGCAACCTTGTCCCATCCAGTGCTTGTAACTAGCACGTGCCTGAATCAAGGATGTATGGTCCTAGCCAATGGAATTTCAATTTCCCAGGATGTTGTAAGAACTTAGAGTCATAAAGAAAGACCATCTGCCCAACCTCAAATTACTTATTCTTAATGTGTTTATCATGCCATGCCTTCTGCCTAGATTTTTCTATTTTCTGACTCCAACGAGCAATAGCTAGTCGTTCATCTAATTGCATTAACTTGTCAATCCTTTCCTCAAGTGCTTGTTCATCAAATAAACCTCCTACATGCTATACATAATGATGGTAACATGAATTCAACAGGTAACATAGCCTCGGTGCCAAACACCAATTATAATGGTGTGGCTTTGTTCAATCTCTTGTAGGTTGTCCTATATGCCCATAAGACGGTTGAGACTTTGTCATCCCAATCCTATCTCCCAACATCACAAATATTGGTCAGCATGTGACTTAATATTTTGTTGAATGCCTTGACTATTTTGTTAGCTTGAGGGTCATAAGGGGTAGTCTTGTGATGAGCCACCATGAATTCTACCAACAAGATCCTAACTATCTCATTTAAGAAATGTGTACCTCTATCACTAGTCAAACTCAAGGGGCGCCCATACTTGTTGATTATATTCTCCCACATGAATCTTACTGCTATTGTCGCAATGTAATCCCTTGTAGGCATTTCCTACACCCACTTTGTTAAGTAATCAGTGTAAGTAATGATATAGCGCGAACTAGTCCTTCGTCCGACAGGTGAAATCGGTCCTACAAAATCAATCACCCACTTCTCAAATGGTTCAATGCTAACCATCAGCCTCAATGGAATCTCATCTCCTCCTCCTGGCTTATGAAGGCATTGACAATGATCACATGCCATGTAATAATCAATGCAATCCTTGTAAATCATTTCCCACAAAAGGCCTGCGAGAAGGATATTGCATGCGGTTGCATTTCCTACATAGTGTCCTCCTGTAATTCCACCATGAGCCGCCTCCATAATTGCAAGGCACTCATGTTCTAGTACACATCGGCACAAGACCTCGTCACAACCTAACTTGTATAAATCTCCACCAACTAACATGTAGGGCGTGACATGTATAGTAAAATGTTTTCTTTTCTAAAGTCTTCATTTCCTCTGGCACTGTACCTATTTTGAGAAACACAACAATATCTTCTAATTCAGAGGGTGGTGCATTGTAACTAAAAAATTTGTGCATCTGACATCGTATCCTCAATGCTCTGTGCATCCTCCCCTGAGTCAATCCTTGATAAATGGCCAGGTCCCAAATTACTCTTACTCTATTTGACAACAACTGTAAACTCAAATTCTTGAAATAATAGGGCCAATATGCATAAGTGCCCTTGTAAAACAAGCTTGTTTACTAAGTACTTCAATGTCATGTGGTCCATGAAGAATATAAAGGTTGTTGCCAGCAGATACTGCTTGAATTTATGTAGTGCATAGATCATCGATAATGCCTCATGCTCGGTAGTAGTATAATTTTGCTTTGTTGGTGTCAACTTCCTACTTACAAAACAAAAATCCTGATCAACAGTCCCCTCACTAGGTTGTGCTAACATTGCTCCAATGGCCATCCCTGAGTCATCAACATGCCCATGAAAGGGCTTATCCTAGGAAGGAAAGCGTAATATGGGTGTAGTGATACCTATTCTTTAATGTATCAAATGTAGTTTGTTGTGCCTCTCCCCAATGAAATGTACATCTATGCTTCAACAATCCCTCCAATGACATAACGATTTTGACATACCCCCTAATAAACTTTCGGTAGTACCCCATATGCCAAAGGAATCCGCGCACTTTACTCTGGCTGATGGGTTCTCTCAATCCTACAATGACATAAACTTTGGTAGGATCCACCAGTAAGCCTTCCTTACATATAATGTGCCCCAACAGGGTTCCAAATGGAGTAACAAAGAGACATTTCTTGATGTTTATGGATATGCACAACTATCGGCATCTCTTGAACATCAACCGAAAATTGTCACAATGGTCCTTCACTAGTCCATACACTGTCTAGTCATCAAGGTAGACTTGAAGAAACTTGTGGATGAAATCTTGAAATGCCTACACAACAATGAGTGAAAATACAACAGCTCTGTTCTTCAGTCCAAAAGGCATGACCGTGTAGGAAAAACTTCCCCATTAAGTGGTGAAAGTTGTCTTTTCTTGGTCCTCCTTTGCAATCTTAACTTGATGATATCCTGAGAAGCCATCTGTGAAGGAATAGATCTCGTGCACGACTACATCCTCCAAGATATCCTCAGTGAAAGGGGTTGGAAAGGGATCAATGACATATACCGCATTCAAATCTCTATAATAAACACAAATCCTCATCCTGCCATCCTTTTTAATGCTTATGACCATTAGGCTTATCTATTCTGATTCCTCAAAAAATTTGATGATGCTTGATGTGATCATCTTGTCTATCTCTTCCTTGACTTGGATGTGCAAATTTGGATTCATTTGGTAAGGTCTCTTCCGATTCGGGTGCACTCCCTCCTTGAGTTTGATCCGCATCTCCCCTAAAGAGTGGTGAACTCCCTTAAGCTCATGGTACTCATGAGGAAATAAATCCAGAAACTCACGCAATAGATCAATGATCTTTAAAACCTCCTTTTCTGACCAGTAATCCCCGATATTAGCCTCCTTAGGTTCCGTATCTGAGCCAATGTTGACCTTCTTCATTTTGAGAGGTTCATGGTAGGCGTACGCTTGCTCATCAACACTATCCATTACCTCATGTGTACCCATAGTATGGTTAACATCCATTCTCCAATTCCTCACCATCTATCATATAGACTAGCTTTCCCTTCTCTTTCTCTATGTATACGCGTTCAAGTTGTATTTCCTCAGGATCCTCTTCATCAAAATGTGCCTCTAAATTAGGTTCTCCTAATAAGTCCAGAATTCTATTCTCAACCATGACATTGTCTCCCATAGTTAGGTGCTTAACAACCTATGACACCTTGTTCAAAAATGGCTTAGTACTTTGATATTCAAAGGTTTGAATCAAGTCATCTGTTAACTCCCACCAGTTCCCTATCTTACAACATAATTCTGAATAAATGTACCATGCACGCGCACAACCCTGTAGTGTTGAATAGAACTTGTGTACCCATAGGGTAGGAGGTAAAGCCTCTGTGCCTACCATCCAAATCCTCTCGCATTCTTGGACATGACTTGAGGTGGATCCTTTCCCATCATAGACAAAATTTTTAACAGGCACGTTGCTCTGGAAGAATCTAACACAGAGCGCAATCCTCACCTTGTGCCACTTTAGAAGATTGTCTTGATGCATTGCCCACCAACGTGTTACGGTCCCACACAAAGTGTAGATAAGCATGCTCCGTCTTTCGATCTCGCATCTCCATTGAACTTCCATGGCTCGCAGGAAAACATCATGGTTACCTTCCCTAGTGTAGCTTGGCAACTGCTTCCCTCTTAGGCACCTAAGTGGGCATGCCTTTGTCACTCTTGTAACAGAGCCTCTCAATTTCCACCCAATTAACTCATAACTCACATGCGCCCAATTGTCACATGCTACGCTAGTGGTATCAAGATGTATTCATTTTTGTTACCCTTAATACTTCTAATTTCAAGCGCACCAGCCTATCACCCAGTTGGCATTGGGCTTTCACCCAAGGCATGTGCGAGCATCGAGCCCCTCTTTTACGTGAGCTTTGTGAGAGGGATTTTCTATTGACAAAGGATCATTTGCAAAGACATATATACGTGCATCTACTTAAAAGCATAAGATGAACTAGTAGATCTTTATACCCATGCATCTAAAAGAAGGGAAATAAGCATAACATGAAACACAAGGAACCAAATCTGAGTCATGACATGTGAAAATAACATGAGGGTTTGCACCTATAAACAAGTCGTACAAAACAAAATCACGTATCTATTGATTTAAGAAGTTTTAATAGCCACATTACATTCAAAAGTGCCATAACAAACCAAATACAGTGAATGACAGGGATTCAACCCATACATCATGTTTTGATCATAGATCCTAGCTATGCTCTCCCCATTATAACCCATTATAGACCCAACCATCTATGCTGATGTTTGATAACATTCTTTACAACCTTCTTAATGGGAACTTTAAACCTTAGGACTTCCTAATATTTTCTATAGCACCCCGTTTATCTATCTCCTCCTATTTCGTTCTCTATCTATATTCTTTTCTGGCCCAAGCATTCCCTTAAATAGGATCAACTCCCACTGCCATGACCTCTCCAAGGGAAAATCATGTGCCAAGTGTTCATGTGGTCCTGCATACGTGAATGCTTATCTCCTTTGCAAACCTTTCCACTAACAATAATCATGCCTCTAGGAATATTCTGTGCATGGAATATCCTTTTCTTGACCTCCAAGGTTCCAAGCTGGCACCTTATCTACTCATCATGCCTAGTCGGGTCCTCACATTTTTCCTCAAGTGCCTTTAAAATGTCAAATATGGCTAAGTCCTTTAAAACCCTTGTTCTGCCCTCCAAGCATGCCCATAGTTTTGCTAAAACTCTTCTTAAACCTTTTGTCCTGCACACTTTCCTCTGAGCGCCCTTTTTATTTTACTGATCATGTGCGTGTGCGTCTCTTGGTACATAGCCAATGTTTTAGGGTCCAACACTCATTGGTTTTTAATATTATATCAAAAACTCTTATGATATTTTGTGCCTGGGATATACTAAAGAACCCTTAAAGAATAAAATAGACCCTCCCTTAATTCAATTAGTTAAAAATGATAATAATGTAACTGATAATCTCTTTTAGGGTTAAGGCTTGCCTAGGAAAAATGGGTGGCCAACAAGATCAGTTCTACCCTCGATGATTAAATTATATCTTGATAAGCTATATAGACTCTTATTAAATTACTACTATTCTCTTGTTGACTATAATAACTCCATGGTGGAGAGAATTTACTAAACCCCATGGAACCAAGCTTATGTCACGTATAGGGAAGATTATTGCATTAAACGATTAACTGTTGGTATGAGTAAGGTCTTACTGTTAAATAAACAACACATTGCAAAAGAATATTTCAATTAATTTTCATGATTCTTGATGCCGTGCTTAAATGATCACAAAATGGGAGTTAAGATGACACTAATCCTTTGTTCCCTGTGACATCTAATTCTAATCTCAGAACGTAAACAAACTCTAACTCCTTTTCAAACAACCAATCAACAAATCTTGTCAATAACGCTTTTAAACTTGACAAAAAAATGGCTAGAGGATTTTATTCTAAGGGTTTTAAACTGGGTCAAAATGATGGGCACTACACCTTCAATGATAGGGTTTGGGCATGCATATGTGTGAACTAGTTGGTGTTTTTTGATGCTCTCTAGTTTTATAGTTGTTACCAGCTCGACCATGTTTTTGGAAGGTAAGATCTATTTGTTCTCTGATCCCCAGTTGTAGTAGTTGTTTCCCCAGTTAAATAACTTCCTCCATTGTGCTTCTACATGCCTCGGTACCCACCATACCTTGCTCTGAACCTTATTCTCCTGGGCTTAACTCTACCACAAAACTAAACAAACTACTGAAGGCTGAAGGCTTGTCGGGGATTTTGACTGTTGCAGCACTAGAAATGCCCACTTTGAAAAATGCCTACTAGGGCAATAAAAAACCCCGCGAGAGTGTTTAAATTATTTTTTCCCTTGAAAAACCTGTCGGGAATTTTGGTTGTAGAAGCAATAGAAAAGTCTACTAGGTCAAGAGGATCTAAAAACATCACGAAACTTCGCTGACCCACTTTTAATCCCTCAAAGTGCCCTAATATTTACATTTAACCCTAATACGTGTTTATTGATTATTGGTAACCTATCATTAAATTTTAACATTAAAAAGAAAATATTCTATAATATACGTTACTACTTCTCTAATATCATTTTTTGAATGAAAAAGATCTTATATTATATTAAAAGAAACATGGTACAAGAAATTTTCAACAAAAAAGCGGGCGGTATGAGAGTACACTTCAAATCCACAAACAAACTAGGCCAAGCCTAAGGAAAACATCAAAACAACTTAAAAGACACCAAAGTTAAGCAACTGCAGCAAAAAGACTAGAAGAGGGAGGGTCATGATCATCTGATCAACCAGGACTAGGGAGGTCTTTCCCAGTGCCTGACACTTCCCAACAAGAGCCCAGGGGGTCTTCTTCTTCATTGTTAACAACAACATGTGTGGGAGAAATGGCCATAGCTAGCCAGGAGAACTCATGAGACGGAGACGGGGGCAAGTGACTCTACCCGTCATGGGTGCACAACTTGGAAGCAAAAGGTGAGCCCCAACCGAGCTAACGAGGGAGGGGAGCCCCAACCCTGATTGAGAAACATAAAATTAAACGTTTGTGATCATTGCATGCACGACATTATAAACCCTTAAGTAGGAATGATGATATGAAGTTCAAAAGGCACCACATGGCACTAATTATACGTTAAAAACAAAAGTGAATGCAATACTTCATCCTCCCACATAAATAATGGAATAAACATAAACATTGCCGTGAAGTGTCACAATAAACAATGGTCTCCCTTTTCTTGAATTATAAAAAAAGGATATAGGATCAAGTGACATGAGGGTTCATAAAGCATCTCACAACAAACAAATAATATACCCATTTTGTTGGCAGTGGGCCCGGAATGTATCGAACCCACGTAATTGCTTAGAACAACATTTATAAACAACAATATTACTATATCGATAGTTTCATGAAAATATAAAGGATAATTCCAACGAAGGTATTGAAAATTAGAAAATTATACAAGCCTCACATCTTAATTTCCATTGCCTTCTTTAGTTTGTCCCTATCTTGACAAATTGTATAAGCTTTGGATGCATCTATATTTAGTTTTTTTCCTTGAGAGCAATTCCATAATTGAGGAATCAACATAAATGTCCTACGAGATGCTCACTTTTTGTTCTTGCTTTTGTTTTTATAGTTGTTGGAAGTTGGTATGGGTGGAATTTTAAATTTAATACTATTTATAATTAGTAATTGTATTGGGCGGGTAGAAGGATATTTTAAACTTAACGAGTTTGAAAATATATAATTGTAATGTAAAAGTAATGTGTGGTATAATGAAATTTGAAAGTAATGAAATTTTAGTTACGATAGTTGAAATTTGAAGTCTAAAACATAAAACCGAAAATTTGAATTGTTTGAAAACTTAAAACTTATTCTTAGAACATGAAAAGTAGTTTGCTATAAGACACAATTTTCTTATTCGTTCTCTGAAAACATAAACTTGAGAATACTAAAATCCTAAACTCAAAAAACCTTGAAATCAAAAATTTGAAAAACATGAAAAATAGTTTAATATAAAACATGACTATCAGGGTCGAAACTTAACACTTGAAAAATCTTTATTGAAACAATAGAAGAAATTGAAATGCACATAATTGGTTCTAATATTGTAATCCTTAAAACTGAAAATCTCTAATAAATAAAAAAGTAGATTGATTTAAAATAAGACAAACCTATTCAAAACTTAAAAACTAAAATCTAAAACCCGAAAAACAAACATAAAAATCTTAAATTCTAACATCTTATAACTCAAAATACAAAACTCTAAACTAAAAACTGAAACGTAAAAATCTTGAAACAAAAATCTCGAAAATCTCAGAAAACTCAAAACTCAAAACCCAAAACTCAAAATTTAAAACTTAAAACTCAAAATATGGAAAACACAACCCTGGAAATCTTGACCCAAGAAAATACGAAAATGTCTTTCTAACATAAAACCCATGAAACATGTCAAAGCTTAATACTCGAAAGTGTCACATTAATTAATTTATTTTGCCACGTGGATGGCTTTTATGGATTAGTTGATCATCGTGGATTACATAATATTATGATTATTAATTACTAGTATAATTAATTGGTGAATTGAAATTCATGCGTATTACGAACATGAAAATGAATATATTTCATGTATGCATGTTGATTATTGTATAATGTGGTAACGTGATTATAAAACTAATTCTAATATTTTTTATTTGGGTATTGCATTGAGGTTGAGGTCTTTTGCACGAGTTGGAGGGAGGAGATTTAGATGAGAATCTTGGTGGCTCAAGAAAGAAACTATGTGGTATCTTGAATCATTTTGTTCATCAACTATATAATATTGTGTCCCAATTTGTCATAACATTGGAAGTGTGTTGAGTAAACTTGTGTCACGAGGATTGGAAAGCTTTAACAAAGTTAAATACCTACATAATTTACATGTTTATCGATAAGCCCAAGTAGTTTATCGATAAGCCCATCTCGACATAACGAAGTAGAGTCTTGAAGTTGTTTTACATATGAGACTTCCTCACTTGGCACATAACCATAAAACCCTTTTTAAAATTTTTCGGTAGAGAAATAACTTATAACTTATACAATAAAATATACAATTGATTAATATAACTCCAATATTAATAAGTTATTTTAGAACATAATAATAATGAAAGGATTAATACAATATTATATTATTACAGATAGTATATTTATTTTAAAAAATCAAAGACTTGACGGTCTTATAATAATGATAATTAATATTTAATTATCTTGCTTTATAGTTAGTTGTACATTTTTTTTTGGTATGTTGGAAGACTCAAGTTGAAGGATTTAACCCATTAAAGCAATTTAACCTCATCCTTATCATAAAAGAATGAGGATTGATTTGGTGATTTCAAATTTAGTTTTGGAGAGCAAATGAAAGAATCTTTAATGGAAATTTTTGTTGGAAAATCTATAAGTTTTTGAAGAAATTATTACTATAGGGAGAAGTTACTACTATAAGCAGAAAAAGTAAATTACTTGTTGGGAAAGACGAACAAAGCTAAAGGAAAGAAGAGTTGCATATTAATATCAATGCGTTTGTTTAGAACAATAATTTATTTGTCTTTAAGATCTAAAGATGCTATATGTTTGTTACTAATAATAATGCTTGTCTATGTAATCTAAAAAATGTCATGTGTGATAAAAAATTATCTCTACTCCAAAATTGCCATTACAATATGCATTGTCCTCTATTATTTAAATATTATAGGCAATATAGAATCTCTTCTTTAATTTATATGCCTTATAACAATATAGTGAAGTTGTTTTTACTATTTAAATGCCCTCTGGAATATTAAATAGCTTGTACTATTTAAATACACTACGTAATATATAGCTGTTTATTAATTTTATAAGCTTAATTTGTAATAACAAAATGAAATTACTTCTACGTTTAAATACAGATATATTGTGTACTTTATTTAGAAATATAAAATTACTTAAATACTACTTTAAAATATCATTAAATTTATTTAAAACAATATAAATTAATTTTACTTATACTATTCTAACATACCATGTTTATTTAAGAGTAATATAATAAATTGTTTCCAATACATTAACTCTTAAAATATTGTCCTTCATCAATATGATATTGAGTTGCCTCTATAAATGGAAATTATCATGTGTTGATATAGCAATATGTAGTTTTAAATATGATTAAAATGTGCCTTGACTTACTTAAAACTTGTGAATTTTACAACTGTTTGAGTAAGAAATCGAATTGTATGATAATTTGCCGGGTCTGTACTGTAAAACATCCCAAAGAATATGTATTCCATTGAACAAAGTGTGAAAAAGTCTTGAAGGCTTGGTACAACCATTTAGGGAACAACCTTCTTAAGAAAAATAAACTAAAGCGTATCCTCACCCTTTCACTTTATCATTTTACAAGTTAATATGTTATTCTTTAATTTTAGGGATTCTTTAATTTTACAAGTTAATATGTTATTCTTTAATATGTTATTCAATAAGGCTATGATATGACAAATACTGGAAAAGGGGTGCATTGAGAGGTACAAAGAAAAAAAAAGTGTATGTAGAAATGTTTGGTTGCGGTGCTCCAAATTTATGCAAGACTGACAACATGCTTCCAGAGCCAGATTCATATATTTATCTTCATACGAAATACTCATTTAAAATAAACACTTCTAGAGAAAAAGTAGTAATCCTCTACTCTGGTATGGAATTTGGTGTTTAATTGAGTTTGAGATGAAGGCAGTATTTGTGGATGTGTAAGAAGTTGAAATTTTTTCTGCCTTCTGAGCGCAAAGGTCAGTGCTCTCATATTTGTTCCCTAGATGTCTTGGAAATGGCCTCAATTGATTTTATGCCCTGCATCAACTGGAAATGGATATAAAAAATTGCATTTCATCAAAATAGAAACAAAAACAAACAAAAAATGTAATGTATGGTATGGTGTGGTGTTACCGTGCAAGCACCATGGGTATCAATCCCAGGAATCACTGTTAACACTACAGTGCAAGCCTCCAGGATTTCAACGGATCTCTTTTGCTTCAAAATTAGGTCTAGGGTTAGTTAGGGTCTGTAAATAAATTTATATCAGGTGCATATTTGCACACTTTCTCACCTATGCTTGGTTTTTTGCAACCACATCATACCGTTTAATTTCTGAAACAACCACAATATTTAAATTAGCAATTAAATAGAGGAGTAGGAAATTTCAAAACAGAAGAATAGAGTAATGGAAGTGTGTTTTCCAGTGCCTCTACGAACAAGTTACAATCTCAGCATATTCTCAAATCCCATGCACAGATCTCGCACTGGTATGAACGTAGGCTTCGGCAAAGCCACACTTGACCTGATCTTCCAAAAATTATAAAAAATTAACTACGATTATCTCAAGTTTCAAACACAGGTAAAGGAAAAACATACAAGATACCATATAACATTTGAACTTATACGCAAGAGAGGCCAACAACTATCAACAATTAGAAACATGTAATCTAAATCGATCAAGCCAGGAACTAATTCTATTCAATCAAACCAGGAACCAAGCAAACAATGCCACAATAATAATTTGCAAGTTCGATAGGAAATTGAGTGAATTGGGAACTCGCATAGAAACAAGATTTTGAAGCAGAGCCTAAATTTTGCGTTGTGTCCATAACAATAAATGGAACAATATAAATCAGATGTATAAAGAATCCTCAATATATAATATGACTATCTTAAAAAATAATAGCTTATTTATCAGGTAGCAAATTGGCATCTGTAATGAAGACCCCGTGGATGAGGAAAAATGAGATTAATTCGTCCTCTACAAAATAATAATTGATTCAAAGGACATTATGAAGTTCAGATGTTCCCTAAACCTCCTTAAACGATAGTTGAATGATAGAGAATCTCGAGACTATACCAAGAACTTGAAAAACGAAGCTCTTACGCAAAAGTTATTGCAGGTCAAAGATGGTCAAAATTGGGTAAAACTTGGTCAATTGGCCAATTTGGGGTTGACACGTGGCAAAAGTAAAAAATGGGTAAAATGTAAAAATTGTATTTTGAATGCTGGTCTTTATCATTTGTAATCGAACGAGTGGGGCCCGCTATTTGCTCAATGGGGACCCTCAACCAGGATTGACACTTTATCTAAGGAGGGGTGCCTCTGCTGCCGTTTTATTCCTATCTACTTTGCCCCACACACACACACATTAGATTGTCATTATAGGATGTATGTGGGACTAACATTGCAAGGAAGTTTAATTATGTAGTGCATTGGACCGACATTGCTCGCCAACATATTCGGGCCAACTCACCCACATCCCACTTAGACTAGACTTACCAACACAAGCACAACCATGTCATAACCACATATAATTGGGTATGGCCACATATAATTGGGGTGGAAAGAGCCTATTAAAAAGCTTTAAACAAATTTTATCCCGTGAATATGGGATATGTGGTTTTATATGGGATATATGGTTTTACATGGGATATTTGGTATGTCAAAGGACTAATATATTGGACAAGCACTTTATGGGTATGTGAATGTGGGATATGTGGTTTTACATGGGATATTTGGTATGTCAAAGGACTAATATATTGGTCAAGCACTTTATGGGTATAATTGGGCATGTCCACATATAATTGGGATGGAAAGAGCCTATTAAAAGGCTTTAAACATATTTTATCCTATGAATGTGGGATATGTGGTTTTACATGGGATATTTGGTATGTCAAAGGACTAATATATTGGTCAAGCACTTTATGGGGAGTGCAACCCATGATTTCCACCAAAATACCAAGTGACCTTACCAATCCACCAACCATTGGCAAGTGATATAAAATGAGCCCACTTATATTTAAAGTGACTTTTTGACAGGTCTGTGTATGGGATAAAATGGACCAGTTTATAGAAATCCTTGTTTTTGGAGCACTTAACCTCAAAACTAGATTTCAAAGTGAACTAATAATTTGTTTAGAATTTTGATATGCTCGTGATGATATAATTTTTTTCTGTTTTGGATTCGTTGTGATGTTGTTTTATGCTATGGAAGTCATAGGAAGACAAAGATCCTAAGAGAAGAACAACTGCAAGTGATTCACGAAGGTGAAAGACAAGTATTGAGCTCCGCTAGGGTCTTTCCAAGGTCTAAAAACATAGTATTACAGGTTTTGATATATTTTATGTTAATTTTAAGGGTTATTGTACTTGCAATTTGAACAATTTTAATGGATTGGTTCTAAAACGAACCCGTGGATGCAGGAATTCCGAACCCCATAAACAATCCATGCGTTAGTATGTTTTGAATTTTCCTTTTAGTATCTTATTATTTGCAGTAATTAAATTCATAATTTGAATATGAATGTAATAATTAATCAATAATAGACAATTTTGGGAAAAATAGTGAAATCGAGTAAATTGTACAATGAATTTTGAAAGGCTTTGATCAAACAATGAATTAAAGGGAATCAAAATTCAGTTTTCGATCATTCATAAATAAGATAAAAATCAAATTCTGATCAAATTTGGATCAATTAAATTGTGAAATCGAGGAAATTGTACAATGAATTTTGAAAGGCTTTGATCAAACAATGAATTAAAGGGAATCAAAATTCAGTTTTGGATCAGTCATAAATAAGATTAAAATCAAATTCTGATCAATTTTGGATCAATTAAAATCTAAAAAATTGATGAAATTAAAAGATCTTAGAAAACAATTAAAAAAGTGAAATTATTGTAAACTTGTGTTTTTGGATCAACAATAGCATGTCTATATCTTCAATAGAGAACTTTAGATTTTTTCAGAAAAGATTGGTACCCAAAATATAGGGATAAATGGAAAAAATTAATGTCAAATCTTCCTCTACAAAGAATGTGCCCTTGAACCCAATTCTTGGTTAACAGTAACCCCTCGTGATTCAACCTTGTAAGCTCTAAAGCTACAACAAATGAGTTATGCCCCTCAAAAATAGCCAATTCAAGGGCTCACATACACAAACATGATCTTTGATATGAAAATATTAATTTTCCATGACCAACGATTTGATCTGCATAACTGTCACCACCAAAGTAACACAAACTCTACAAGAAAATATCCAGCCTCTAAAGCCACAAACAAAGCCAACTATCCAATTTAAGAATTCATAGTTGCTATGCAAAGCAACATAATTGAACTCTTTTATCTTTTGTAGCTGCAAAATTTTCCATTGCAACTTGTCTCCTTCCTACTGCCCCAAACCTCAGGCAAGAGAAATTATGAAGTATTCGTAAACCCCACTAAGTACTGTCAATACATTTAAAAAATAAAATCAATTTTACAAAAATACTTGTGAAAACCATGGTGGCAATTACAGTGGCATCTGTACCATCTTTTCTAGCAGCATTTTCTCTATATTAATGGGTGCATTTGTAAGTACCATAGTCTATGTTTTGAGGATTGATAGCCTGAGATCTAGATCTTCACTCTTTATTTTCAATATTATGTTTTACACCAAGAAACTTTGTAATTTTTTTTAATCAAAACTATAGTGTGAAGAAAAAATAATGGAATATTCTTGAATAAAGGGTAGAAGAATATTCTGGTAAAAATATTACAAAATATAGAAAATATTACTAGTGGCATATTATTGTTGGTTAGTGGAAAAAAATAATGATTTTGGTGGAGACAATATAATTGCCTTCGACAATATAATAAGTGATTTTAAGGTTTATAAATACTTAGTCTCGTTAAGAAATAAAAAGATAAAAAGGACCCTCTTGAATTTTTAAAATTATTTGTTAATTTAAAATCCAAATCCTTTAGTGATATTCTCCAAACAAATAAGGAAGGATTTGTTTTATATCATTATAAATACAATACTTTTGGTTAAGATTGAATACTCATTCGAATCAAGAGGTCGATTGTTTTATTATGTTAAGTATTGAGGGTAGAGTGAAGTGCTACCCAAATATGTCGAATCTTAGTTTTGAATTTAAAATTTTCATCAATTTATCAATCACTTTTTTGAAATTTTTTCTTAGAGATGTGGAAATAAATAACATATTATACATAACAAGAGACAATTTATAAAAATTGTACCTCCTATAATTTAGGAGAGTATAACATATTTATTATAATCTCATTTTTGTTGTCAATACAACTCGTAACTACAAATACTAATTGTTCCTATTCTAAAATGAGTTGAAATATTATCAACAATTCACGTACATACAAATACTCAATTCAATATATTAATTTAGCTATGTAGTGGTAAATACACTACGATTTCTCCAACATTCCCCTTTAGTACTAACATAGGGAAAGGAATCATTTCACACATACTAGAAGAAAACATGTAGTATGACATGTACTTTGATGAAAGGGAACACATCAATCAATCTATAGATGAGAGCACATTAATTAATCCAAATATGAATAGGACACACATTTATTCATTCTCCATACTTGTGTCATCATGCACATTTGTTAAAAAATACACCAATTATGTAACTTGCTACTTGTGATGATTGACATACGTAAACAGGGACACACAAACACAAAAATAATATATGAAAATTAAGGACTAGGTCCTCACTATCTCTTGTACAATGAGTGTTGGGATTCTCATTAAACTTTTTTTTTTGCAGCCACTATCCTTGATCATTTCCAACTGATCAGGAATGGCATAAGATATCATCACTGACAATGTAAACCATCTTCAAATTTAGTCACTTTGGCACATGGTGTGTTGAATCATTTATATCCAATGCACATCCTGATTGCTACCGATGACTAACAAATTTTCAATTGTGTAGTCATTTGAGCTCAAGTTGGTTTTCCTCTATTATGATATGCAATATTTGAGTTAACAATAAAATTGAGCTTATTGATGGATATTCTTCCATTTCATCCAACCTCCTACTAATTTGGATCAATCAATCAAATGTATCTTGATACTCAATAGTTTTGGCATCGTGTTTATTTTTTCCATAAAATTCCCCAACAAGTAAAAACACTAGTATGGATGTTGGGTATAAGTGACAATAAATCCACATACAAATAAGTTTTTTTGTTTCATTTTTTATGAAAAATATTTGTTTTTTCCACCAACCATTACAACTAAGGAAAAATCCTTTTCATCAGGATGATTAGGGTACTATTTTACACCATGTAGAGAAATTTCACTTAAAACCTACTCAAACTTTATAAGATATGTGATTAATACAGTTTACCCAAGTAAATTTAGGATTTTAAATAAAATCTTATAGTTTTAATTTTTTTAACTTGTAATGAAAATTACAAAAATCTAAAAAATATCTAGAGGAAGCCCTAAATTTATATAACACAACTCTATAATAATACTTAGAGTGGTGTTATATGACTCCAATACAATTGAATAGTCTCCCTCTCTAATTAAATAATAATTCTTAAGTATTGTAACAAAGGCCTTCCTGAAATTATACCTGTTTCAATTTATTAATCAACATTTGTTTAAAAAAAGCACTTATTCTTGTTGACCACCTCAATAATATCTACTATCTTGTTTTTCAAATAATCCAAACAAATGCTAAATCCTCATTAATTTATACTAATTAATTGAGGCAGAGCTCTCAAAATGGCCTCTTGTTTACCCTAAACTGGTGGAAAATAAGAATTATAGGAATAATATTTTCTCTTTATTTGATAGGGTGAAGGGTAGAGAAGCTGAAACCCTTATCAGGGTGTGTGATTTCAACATACAAAATAGAAAAATGAAAGCTGCATCTTACACATAAAATGAGAAACATGTCACCAACTCATATTTAGACACATAACTTTAATTTTGTTATCCTGCAAAATTGACAAGGGCAATTTGTAGGTAACCATACCAAAAATTCTATTTTGGTCCCTGTTGTTGCAGACTCACAGCACCCCTGGATGCAGATCAGGCTTCTAGGTTGATCACTCTTACATCCAGTGTGATTGCACAACATGGAAACCTCTCTCCAAGTGTGGGATTTGTAGAAATGAGAAAGGAATCTCCAGAGAAGGCTGGTTCCTGTTCCTAAACTACCTACCACAAGCTATTCCAGTGCAGGAAAGCTAATCTAAACCTAATCTAACCATGCCAAGGAGACAAAGAGAGAGAAAAAAGGGAAAAACAACCAAAGCCTACACTAAAACAGTGATACACCAGAGAAGGAGAATGTTGAACATCTATCAAAACTGCCATGGAACAAAGAGAGGTGAGTAATGGGAAGGATGGACAGACGCATCACATGCCCAAGGATAGATTTCACACAGAAAATGTCCCAAAACTCCATAAACATAGCTCCAGACCTGTAATGAACATTAGAACATGCACAAATACCTGTAATGAAGAGAGGCAAGAAGAGAACAAGCAAAAACGAGCAAGGATGGACAGATGCATCACAAAACATGTTTTTTATTGCTTCAGAAGTTTGCACAGAACATCATTTCAATAGTAAAAGGCAAAAACGCCATTACAGAGAAGGGGAGGAGGTTCGAACTCCATTTTCAACCCTAGAGAAGAAAAGAAGGGAGGGCCGAGCAGAAAAGATGAACAACTTGTCCTGTCCCCCCTAAATGAGCCAAATCTGGCTTTTTTAATGCATGGGTCGAGCCCAGGAGACAAAAACGTACAAAAACGTGGGAGACCATTCCTCCTTAACTGCAAATGCATTAAAATGGCATGGGAGACCTTACAAACCCATACCCTGCCATTTTTGACCGATTTGGAGGAGAATGCGACCCATTCTGCATTAAATCTGGTTGCTGAAATGTCACTTCTGGCCATGAACATGTGTCAGAGCCGTTTCTCAAATTTCTCTCTCTAGACTGCACCAAAATTCAAGATTAACCCCGGATTCATGTAGATAATTACATAAGATTTCCGTTGATATAAAGAACGTGCAATCTGAGCTCTGGATTGAAAGATATGGAGATCTGAAGATTTAGGGCATAAAACAGGTAAAAATAGATTTCGAAATCTTTTCCCATGCTCTGCCACCTGGACGACACGTGTCAAGCACTGATTGGATGCGTAATTCTCTCTCCTCTGCTCACCCATAGGTTTTCCTTGAAAATTTTGACTTTCTTGTGATTTTGGAACATTTTTCACGTTTTTCCCCGTGCCCCCGCCATTTGGGACACGTGGCATCATCTGGTTGGAGGACGGGGCGCGGGGTCAACCTTTACCTTTTAATTTTTTAGCCCAAGACTTTGCTAAGTTTCCAAAACTCTCCCCGAGCTCCGAACTTCCCTGCTCCTTAGGACACGTGGCACGTTTTGATTCGTTGGCGGCTTTTCCGGGTCTTCGCGTCCCTCGCGTATTTTTGGCCTGGATGTCCCAAACTGTCTGGGACAAATTTCTCTGATCCGTTTGATTCGGGCTTCTTTGTCCCTTTTCTGCTGATGACACGTGGTGTAATGTGATTGGCTCTCGGCTCCTTCGGCTATCTGCGTCCCACGCGTCCCTTTGTTCCAGTTGTCCCAGTGCTGCTTGGGACAAATTCCTTCGATCCGCCCGAAATGGGCTTCTTTGTCCCTTTTCTGCCGATGACACGTGGCGTAATGTGATTGGCTCTCAGCTCCTTCAGCTATTCGCGTCCCACGCGTCCCTTTGTCCCAACTGTCCCAGTGCGAAAGTTCTCCTTTTCAACTGATTCGGGTGATTCGCGTCCTCGTGGCCCAGATGTCCCAAATTGTTCCGCTCAGCAGTTAGTCGATTTTCCTCTGACCTTCGACCGGTTTGCCTTTCCGCGTCCCGCGCGTCTTCACGGCCCGAATGTCCCTTTGCTTGGCGGACCGCCTGGCGCCCTTTCAGCCAATTCGCGCCCAGATGTCCCAACTATCCCAAGGACCGCCTGGACTAGGACTTAGCCATTTTTCATGATTTTTCCTCGCCCAATCTTGTTTTCTGCAACTTTTTCACCTTTTCTCAGAACTTGCTCTTTTCTTCTTGGACAGGGGAGTTAGAAAAAATCTGAGTGGAACCTAGAAACATGATTTTTTGCCCTGAATCAATCTATTTGCCTGGGACTTGAGAATTTAATGCATGTTATCAAAATTACCCTAGGGGGGTGAATTTTGGATAACAGTCCCCTAAAGAAGTATGATAACGTTTAAAATGACCTAAAATCCCCTTTCGAAAATCAAGTTTTTTAAAACTTATCCATTTTTTAGCTTCTTTAACTCGGCTGCAGCAAATGATGTGTCAACACTCTAAAAAACGTGCCTTCTTGAACTAGGCGCAGGAAATGTCATGTCAACATACCCAAATTTGCGCCACCTTAAAAATCCTTCGGCGCACTCATTGTTGTGTCAACATCAATGAAGTTGCGCCCCTTTGGCACTGAGATTATCATGTCAACATCCAAAAATATGCGCTTAGGCTCTAGAAGAGTTGTGTCGACATCCATAAGGTTACGCTTAGGCACACTTTTTGTCGTGTCGACATTCCCAAAGGTGCGCCAAAGGAAGTTGGTAAAATAATAAATGCCAATTTTCTTATAAATAGGTGCCCGACACCTGTCATTTTCACAAATTAAAAATTGTGAAAAGTGTTTTCTCTATGCCTGTCAGCTATCCTCGTCACCCTTGCATGCCATTTTTCAAGCTTGTGGACCCCAACATTGTCCTTCGTCTTTTATAAATCTGGGTAAGTGGCTTCTGCCATCCTTGTTGTTGTTGTGGTTTTTGTTAGGCTTAGGGCTTGTATAAAAAGGATTAAATCTAAAAAGAGAAACCTAACAATCTTTAACCAACTGGAAACCCCTTTTCCTCTCCTTCAAGATCTACAAATCTGGAAGGCCCTTTCCTCTGAAGAAACCCAAGGCCATTTTCCCCTACTTACTATCTTGTTGAAACCCTCTCTTTACCATTTGAAGAAACCAAAAGAGAGGAAATCAAAGAAATTGCGAAAAATCTAAAGAACACTTAGCAGTAACACAACCTTTTTCCGCGCCAGCCTAAAGAACACTTAGCAGCTTTTTGAGAGGCGCAGGTGCATCTTGAACAACATCAACATCTTCATGTTGTGTATTGAAAACCTGCACCCCATGCCTATCCCTTAGGTGCACTGATTCACCTTGCAACATCTTCCGAAGCAGCGTTGTGATGCACTTAAAATGCATGTAACACAGACTTTTCCTGTGCCCCGCTAAAGTAAAATTTCCTAAGGCGCAGGTGCATATTCCTTGACATCAACATCTGCATGTTGTGTGTTGCAAAACTGCACCCCGCGCATTATCCTTGGTGCTGAAACTTTTCGTGCAACACTTTGCAAAATTGTGCCCTTTCTAAACTTGGCGCAACTTTTCTTCCATGAACATGGGCGCAAATTTTTCAATGTTAACATCTTCAAAGAAAGTGCGCCCAACAATTTTTAAGCCTCTGCAGCATGCTATGAACCCGCGCCTTGCACCCTAAGCCTTATAATTACTCATCCTTCATTCTGCAAGCTTTCATTATGAATAACATGACGGTTGACATGGCTCTTATGTGTTGGACCTCCTTGATTCTTCTTGTAGAACAACAACAGCCATCCTTGAGCTCACACATGTCTTCATCAAGTAAAAAATCAATAAAGTCTAAAGCTAAAGCTAAGTAGTCGGAGCAAGAGATGAAGTACAAATATCAAAAATTCAGGATGCCTAACTCATATGCAGAGAGCGACCTTGACATCAGATACTCTGAGCTAGGGCATATTGATATGGATGACTTCTGGGAAAGGACCAACCAGACAAGCGGTGGCCCATGGATGAACAAACTGGTGGGCAGTGGATTTCACTTTATAACTGGGCTGCCAGTAAGTGCTATAAATAATGAATTCATCATGTTGGTTTCCCGCTGCTATAACAAGGATACTAGATGTGTCGAAGACAAAGAACAAAAGATGATCATCGACCTCACAAGTCATCACTTTGAGCTGACCCTGGGCATTCCTCATCATAGGCAATATGTAGAAATAAGTCTAGACGACTGCAAGAAGGCCTAGGATGACAATGAGGATAAATGCATGCAAATGATGAATGAGCTTTATCTAAATAACAAGAAGCCGGTGAGCAGATGGCCACAGACCATCCACCGTAGTGACTTCAATGAGGAGTTGAGTGATACAATCACCTTCCTGAATAGAGTATTTGGATTCTCGATGCCCATTATTTCCACAAATGGATGCTGAGGTATCTGGAGACCATGAGGAAGAATGTGCTTGATCAACATTTTGGCTGGGGTGAAATCATCAGTGACTCCATCTCCCAATAGCTTCAACAAGTCTTAACAACTGGGAAGTTCTACATGAATTCCTACATTGTATACACTGCAGCATCAACAAGGGATTTCATAGGCCTAGCTCGAAATGGGGTATGGCCCCAAGTTAAGATATATGAGTTCTACCCAGAACTAAAGCTCGAGGCTAGCATCTCCTAGTTATCTAAAATCAATGATGCCTTCTTCTGTGACGTGATCTGCTTGCTAAGACCAAACATGAGACACGCTCGGACCAGCCCGAGTGTGATTGCTGCCATGAAGAAATGGGGAGCATTGTTCACATAATTCCCCACATTCACATATCTCAGAGAGGTGAATTTTGAGGGTGAACCGACGAAGCTACCAAGGTATGCAAGGCCAAAGCTGATCCTCTTGGATTTATCTAGGCAACTGATCACTTAACATGAGAAGTGTATGAAGAGAAAGAAAGGAGGAACTCCATTCCCCCTTACAGTTGGCCGATACACCTGCACCACACTAGCCAAAGCACGAGAGATGTATGCTGAGTTGGAATTGCCAAATTTGAAGCACAACTTCCCAGCAAGGCCCACCTTCGACTGTTGGAGTTGCCTCCCAAAGGCAAAAATTGATCCCATCCATGTTCCTGAGATCGAGGACATCTAGATCTACCTGACACATGAAATAGACATCAAGCAAAAGGATCACTCCCGGCTGGCTCTGGAGGAGATCGTCCACTATGGCATTGCTATTGTCCCAAAGGGATTTCAAGAGACTGATCAAGAAATTGATCAAGTTTACCTTGACACAGATGGTGATGATTGGCCATTCATGGAGATCGATAGAGCCAAGGCACCGAAAACCATTCAGGAAAGGGTCAAGCCCAAACAGAATGGTCTCACCTACCTCGGAGTAGACTTTACTACTTCTCCTTCAGGAAGAGCACCTCCAAGACCAGCCCAAGTGCCGAAAGGGAAAGGAAAGGAAAAGGAGGGCAAATCAAGAAAACATGAAGAAGTTCTTGAAGGCCTTCCTTCTACTTCTGAGAAGCAAGTGGTCAACCTAGTGTCTCCAGGTAAAGAAGAAGAGACAACAAAAGTTTCAACAGATACATCCACTCAGGATGTTGTCACAACTACAACTACCGAGGTACCCATTGTCCCTTCTTCCATTTCTTCCCCCTCCTCTTGTCATTAAAAAATCTATTCCTATGGATGTGTCTTCTTCCCTTCCTTCCTCCCTTCCATCTCCCACCTCTTCATCTTCTCCTCTCTCGTGGATCTGTCACCTAGTATTCCCTCCCCATCTAATTACAGATCCCCTCCATTTCCATGTCCTTTTCTTCTCCTGTAGTAACTCCAGGCCCCACAAGAAATAGCGCGTTGGACTCCTTGTCGATGCCACCACCAAGTGTTTCAACATACTTCCCTGAGGCTTCTACAGTTGCTTCCCCTTTCACACCCGTTTCTTCTTCCATTCCCTCTACTCCCTCTCCCATAAGTCCTAGCTGGATTTCTGAAAAATCTGGGTCAACATAAGAGAAAGGTTCCCATTGCACCCATGAACTTCTCCGTCATTCCGAAGAAGGGACCCAAGAAGCAGAAAGTGATAACTCACTTTTCTAAAATCATTTCGGGGGAAGAGTCATGGAGATTGCATACCTTGACCCCACCAAGGAAAAGAAGGATTTGTCTCTCAGAGACTTCACAGTGACTCAAGTCACAATGAGAACCTCATCTGAAAGCCTACAAGGAGAGGCCTTGTCTGCTGTGGATGCTCTTTGTAAAAAGCTCCAAGAAGCAAAAGAGGAGAAGAGAATACTTAAGGAACAAAACAAACATCCCCTCCAAGAATTGCAGAGAATGGGCAACACTCCTCCTATGACTGCCGTCGAACCCATTAAAGTTCTCAATCAGGATAAAATAAATGAATATGCTAAGATTGGCGAACAAGGCACAACAGTATCCTCCTGGATTGAGCGAATCCTTAGAGATAGTGAGGAAATGATTAAGAAATTCACAGTGCTCTACCAGGATATAGATCAAGCAAATAAGGAGCTACAAGTAGTAGCAGGTTTCCTCTCCGAGGAGTTGGATAATGCTAGGTTGCAACATGAAACATTCCAAGCAATGGCTAACTACTCCGCTGACGACCTATTGAAGGTCAGCGTCATCGATCACCAACGGGCACTTAATAAAGCTCTCGTTGCATTATATTACTTGGTTGATCAAATGGAATATATCCTGGAGAGGATAGATAAAATCAAGGATGAAGCCCTGGACACACGATACAACATGGAGCAGACAGTTACAAAGATGTCTCTAGGGATGCTCAGTGAATCATTCACCTTGAGGGAAGAAAATGATACATTCCAGTGCTTTAAAGCTATAGTCACTCAAGGTTTGGCACCAAAGGTCACTTTCGACCGAGAATCAATCAATAACCTCTTGGCCTACCGCGATTTCATTGGTTTCTTGATCGATGCATGCGAGGAGTTCTCCGAGTTACCTGCCAAGCTCAAGAATGAGAAAGAAACTTACAAAGTCATTGATGACCATTTCAAAGGTCCAGATCATAATCAACTTCAGGAAATGATCAACAAGTTTATGGAATATCGAGCACAGTGTCACATTGACTCTCCTGATCAGAAGTGTGCGCAAGTGTTTGTTTCTAACTAATGCTAAATATGAATGGAAGACTAACACCTAAATAGTCTTGATTAGAAATAATTAAACAAACATTATAAGCACCATCATGATAAGAATTAATCAAGGGTTAGATGCTAACATTTATCAATAAAAATATGAAATCAACAATGTTAAGTATAACCTCTATTCTTAAACAACATGTAAATGAAAGAACCTAGGTAGGCTCTATGGCTATCAAAATAGTTGTCCTTAAGGTTCCAAGCACTTAGGAATGAAGGATAGTCAAAGTTGGGCTACAAGAACCCTTTTGACACCTCTTATATGACCTAAGAACTTTTGAGAAAGAGGCTTAACTCTTCAAGATGATGACCTCTCAAGAGGACAAGGTGCAAGCTCTTAGTTTCTTTGCTATATGCTTTGCATTTGCTCTCTTAAGGAGTTTAGGTGTAAGTAAAAAGGTAGGTGGAGGGCTCTTTATATAGCCCAAAAATTGGTTACTCAATTTAGTGTCCCTCACATTCGTTTACCTTCTCGGGTAACCTGGGGCACGTTTACATCACCACTACCCCCTTGGGGTATTAGTCAATTTGTGATTTAAACACCTATCCTAAGTTTAATTCACCCCATTGTGTTTTACCCATGAGTAATTAAATATTAACTATTTAATTACACCTTTTTACATGTATCCCAACCACTTATCTACCCCATATCTATTTTATCCACATATCCCCCCTATTTCTCCTCCTCCCAAACCGAGCAAGCGGGATATTTCCCATACTTGAGGTGAAAGGATCACTCTCATCTTCCCAGAAATCGCTCCTTTTGGCCATTTCGGGAGTCTGTTCCCCGATCGGCGCCGACCGGTACTCGGTCGACGCCGATTTTTTGGAACGGCGCCGATTTCATCTCGGTCGGCACCGATTACAAATAGGGGCTCAGAACTCAGTTCTGGTTAGACACAGATTGTGAGTTAGACAGAGAGAGTGAGAGAGTTTCGAGCATCTAGTCTGAACATCATCTATCAAGTGAGAGAAAAATCCTGTCCAAATCAATCCCTGAGAGGAGCACCGTTACTCTGCCCTTACCACATCGATATCGCGAGTCTCCATTGATTTTCTGGTGACTCTGTTCCTACATCCAGCACAGGTGGAGCCTTTCCAGTATCTCTACGGCTTCTGCAAATCCAGCGGACGTTGACGATCTTGCCTTCGTTTTCCTGTTTCCCAATCTTCTTGCAGTGTGTCTCGGGTCGACGCCGATCTAAACAAGTCGACGCCGATCTATAATCAGTCGACGCCGATCTGAACCAGTCGACGCCGATTTTACATAATCGACGCCGATCATCCTGCAGATAGGTAAAAGAACTCAGGTAACACAAATCCAGCATTGTTTTCACAGTTTCCTATTTTCTGTTGTTTTCTGTCCACTGTTTAGATTCTGTTTATTACTTTGATCAGAAAATCTAGTCCTTTACGTACATCTTTTATCATGTATGCTTCTTTACTTAATTGAAAACGTGGACTGACATCCGCCGAGGGAGCTTATCGCTTCCCGGACCCGCTTCTCGGGCAGTCCACCTAAATATCTTTTAACGTGGTCTTTTTCTGTCAAGCATCGGTGTCTCGCAGGTTTCTTGGATCTACTGTGCAGGATCGCTCATGTGCGCCCGTCTTATCTACACCGGCTTCCTTATCCGTCTACATCTTCGGATCTTGTCCATCAGGTATCGATTTCATTTGAGTTTTTTAAGGTTTTTGTGTTTAGTTTGGTGCATTAACTTGGACAGGTAACAAGCGTGAAATTCTTGATCAACATTCTGGCATGCCCGGTGGGACCCAACCAAAGTCCCTTATTGGTAAGTTCATCTCTTTTCTAGTTTTGAGCTTTGTTAGTTTTCTTCACTGATTTTTATCAGTTCTGCTTAAGCATTTCCTTTCATCGTTTCAGTCTTGCTTCTTTCATTTCCGAATTTGCAAAGTTAGGTCTTTTCCTTTTTTTGCAAATCTCAATTCCAATTTCTATTTATAAAATTAGTAAATATTTCATTTGGATTTCAAGATTGCATGTTTGATCCATCTCTTTATGCAAAATTGTTATTTCTTTGAAATTTTTCTAGTCCCTTGAATAGAAATTTTTCATTTTGCTATTATTTGGATATATCTTTCTGGGTTGGTTTGTGTGTTTGCTTAACCTTTTCTTGCGGAGCACTTTGCTTGTTCGTGGGATTTTTCGAGGGGAAGAGCTCAACAACGCACTTTTTGAAGTCCACACACCTTGGAGAGCTAAATCTACAGGTATTTCTCTTTTACGGTGTTTTCCTTTTTTTTAGGAACTAAAAAAAAAAAAAAAAAAAGAGACTTTGTTTGTTTGTTTTCTATCACATTCGAACATTTCGATTTTGGTGCTTAAAAAGAATTTAATCGCATTTGGGAAAGAATCTGTTTGACTTGTCTTCATCGAAATCAAACACTTCATTTTTAAGTGCTTAAAAAGAACTCTTTCTTTATCATTTCTGTTGTGTGTTTCATCTAGTTTTAATTAGGTTGGAAAATTGATCAAAATCGGTAGTGACACTATTTGATTTTTATTTTTCACCCTTGCACACAAAGCCAAAATCACTAGGTATAAAGCATTTAAACAAAAAATTCCTCCCCTGGCCTCGCCTACTTGGAAGTGACATCCAAGAGGAAGAGCCTACGCGGTACTTAGGCCGCGTTATAAATTCACGGAAGTTCTGGTATATATTGGCAAAGCACCCGACTCCCTTATCGCAGCGGTGTGTGAAGTGCGGGGGTAGGCCCCTATATCAAGCCACGTACCATTCTTTTACTGAAGTGCCTTCGGGACTCCTCACCAAACATTCCCCAAACCATCCTTAGTTTGGCTATTTGAGTAGTTCCTGTTCTAAAAATCCTTCCCTAACATTTTCTTTCTTAAAAGCATAAAAATTTAAAAGAGATAATCACCTACGCTGCTTGAATTGTCTGTGCATTAGTTAGGTCAATCTTCTTTTTCTATATTTCTATTTGTTTATGACGGTCATCACTCGATTGCAATCTAGAAGAATGGCTCAACTGGCCCCTTCTTCCTCCGAGATCACCACTAGTGTAGATGTTTCGGCACCCCCCGGGTCTTCCTCGGGACCACTGTTAGTTGGTTCCCCATCCTGGTCATATAATCCTTTTTATCAGGCCAAAGCAACCCCATCATGTCCAGCTACCCCTAGTCCTTCAGAAATATCATCCGCTTCTGATATGGAGTATGTTCCTCGTGGGGATCCTGAATTTCAGGCGCTCCTTGATCGCAATCCGGTAGCCCTTATGGACTACCTAGTACACAAGTCTATTCGAATATCTGATCAGGGACCACCAATCCAACAAGTTTACGATTATCCTCGTGAACCATCCCAGGATTTTGTAGAACAGTTAGCATCCTTTTTTTCACCTCGAACCACGGAGGAGGGTGGCGCACCTGTGCCTCCTTTTTCTCTTCCACCGACCATGTCGACTAGTTCTCAAATAGTCTTGCCCATTCCCAATGCCACAGTTACCTCGACTATTCCACAACCTACTTCTGAGAAGTCCTCTTCTCTGGCTATAATGGGTGCATCTGCGCACCCACAGATTGCTGTTAATTCATCTATGCGTCCATTGCGTCCCAGGGTCAGTACTTCTTTATGAGTCAACCTCCTTCAACGAGTCAGTTGGTTCCTGTTTCTCGTCCTCAGTTGGTTTTTCTTCCAATGTTCCAGCAACAGTGACCTTCGCCCATCCTCTAGCGTCAGCACCCTTAATAACTAATCCGGCAGTAAAAAGCCTCTTTCAGACCTTATTCCCCACCATGTCCAATCAAATCGACACCCATGGTCCTCAATCCATTCCGATTCAGTCAACAAGCATAGGAGTCCACCAATCACAGGCTCCGTCTGTCATCCAACCTTCTTTTTCTCAACCACTCGTCATCTCACAACCTGTCTATACACAGGCTCCTTCACAACAAATACCGCACCAGGCGTCACCCAGAATGCCTGGTTACTCCTCTTATCATCCTATCAATCAACAGATGAATCCCCCATTGACACCTCAACAACATCCACCATTTGCTTCTTATGTAGGACATGCCAACATGCCTCCTCCTCAATCTGACGTGGTCCAAATTATTTTCAAGAAAATTGTAGACTTAGAAGCCTCCACCAAAGGGGCTCATCCTTCATACTCTTTTGAAGAAGTGTGTAATGAACCCATTCACCCATCAGTGGCTTTTAAGCCTTATCCCCCCCAATGGGAACTTCCTAAGTTCACAAAATTTCATAGTCGAGAGGACCCTCAACAGCATCTGCGAGCATTTAAACATGCTTGCTATCTTATAGTCCAGGATCAGGAGCTTATGCTCTGTACTTTCCCTATGTCTCTCGCAGGACCTGCTTTAGACTGGTATAATAACATTCCTCAACATTCCTTGTTTTCTTTCTCTCAATTGGCCCAGATGTTTGTTGAAAACTTTTTCGATAAATATCACACATAAGATCTCGATTACAGATCTTTATAACATTCGTCAATTCGATGATGAGTCTATTGCAGACTTTGTCGCTCATTGGAGAGGGATAATAAACCAATTGTCTTTCTCCCTTCCTCAATCCCAACAGATCGAGTTGTTTACCCGATCTTGTGCTAATCATATTTCTTCCACTTTAAGGATCCAGACCTTTCACACATTTGAAGAAGCCTTTACGATGGCACGCAAACTTGAATCCCACATGCCATTGAACAAGGGAAGTTAAAACTTCACTCTAAATCTAAACCAGATTTCTCTCGGTTTACTAAATCAAACCCTTCCACTTCTAAAGACAAGAATCAGGGATCCACCAACGCTATCGTATTAAAAACATCACGAGTCGATAACACTTCTAATCAAACACCACAGAGAGACTCCTCATCTTCTCGAAAAGGATCCTCGTCATCTCGATCTTTCACTTCATTGGGGGAATCATATGCTTCTATCCTGGAAAAAATGTTGGAAGTTCACATGATTGAACTTCCTCCCATTAGGAATATTGATGAAAGCCAAGAACGTCCATTCTGGTATAGGGAAAATGACTTCTGTCATTATCATAGAACCAAAGGTCATGACATTGAACGATGTCAGACCTTCAAAAATCTTGTCTAGAAATTCATTGATAAAGGCGAGCTCATTCTAGATAACCCAAATGCTCCCCCAAATCAAGCGCTTGATGTTTTTAAACAACCTTTTCCCAATCATTCCCCGAACCATGATGCTTCAGAGTCTCAAAAACCAAACACTCATACTATCAGTGTCATTTCTACTGAAGAATCTTCTTCTGAACCTAAGCCATCTGCGAACACATCGACCGAATCAAGACCTTCTTCCACTTCACTAATCATTGGGATTCCACCGTCTTCAGATAGCTCATCTTTGAATATTCCTACATTGTTAAATACAGATTCACCTCTCTCTGCTTCTTTGTCTGATCTTCCATCCATACCCGAGACAGTATCATCCTCATCTGTATCATCGTCAGATATTCTTTCAATGCTCGAGGTAATTACATCCCTTCGAGTTCCCACCGCGGATACATCTACTTCTGTTTCTCCCATTTTTGCTGCAACTATGCCATTGGTAAACGTACCTATAGTTGTACCAACTTCGACGGAAGCATCTTCGATTTTGACTCTTCCCATTTCCTTTCCTACGGTAGTTTCACCCACAATTACTATACCAGAAGTAGCTCCCTTGCAAGGAACTGCTTCTTCATCACTCACTTCTTCCATCGCCGATGCTACTTTGCCTATTAAGGGAAAATCTAAAGAAGTAGCACCAGCACCCACACTCTTGGTACCTGAACTTAGACCGAGACAACTGAAATCTAACGTTGCGTCATCAGTATCTCCCCATTTGCTTCCCCCGAAAAGGTTACAATCACCTTATGCGGTTGAGGTTGTCACCATCCCTGAAAAAGGAAAGCCTATATTTCGAACCATCAAAACTCTTGGTGCTTTCCCGCAAAAATCTCTCTCTGTGCCTCATAAAAGATTGGATTTGTTTGCTAAGAAGGCATCTTCTTCTGTAAACTTATCAAAACCATCATCTTCTTCTACAACACATTCTTCACCAGCACCTCGAAAAGTGGACTTACCTACTAGAAAGACGTCACCTCTTTTATCAGAATCATCATCTTCGTTACCAAAAACTAGGGCACCCTCTGTTCCTCCAACCAAACCTACTTTGGGAGCTCCTCCCTCATCTAAATCGACATTATCTAAATCATCATTAGTTTCGACCAAGCAGCCTCCCTTATCTCTGAAGACCACAACACTTGTCACATCCTCATCATCTTCAAAATCTATTTTAGGGGCTCCTCCTCCATCGAAATCAATCATGTCTCACTTACTTCCATCTCAAATGCCCAAAGCTGCTCCTCCAGATGTCCAAAAAAATAAGACGATCCCTAAAGAGACTGTTAAACCTAACATGCATGTTCTTTTACCTCGGCAGTCTATTAAAGTAAAAGAGGTGCCTTCATCATCTCTGTCCTCATCTTTGTCTACCGGATTCTATACTGAAATCCTCCGCCAACTTATCCAATCTTCATCCATATCTCTTCCTCTGATTAAACCCTATAACCCTAAAGGAGTCAAACCTTCCTGGTTTAACTCTGATTTGATTTGTGCTTACCACCGTACTCCGGGTCATGACACCGAGGGATGTAAAGCTCTCCAATCTATCGTTAACAACCTCTTGGAAGAAAGTGATCTTTTGCTGGAAGAGGAGGAGGAACAGGTATCTCCTGTCATCTTAGCTCCATCTGAGCCTCAACAGTCTATTCAGACCTCTACTTCTAGTGATTCCACTCCAGATGATCTTCCGCCTTCTCAAATCGACACAATTCATATCGCCACTAGAACCCAACAGTATGATAATCCATCATCATCCACAACATCTCGACCACAGGTTGTCATTTCTGCAGCCCCCGAAGGAGCTCTTCCTTCTTCATCAGCCTCGAGACCTCGGGTTTCTATTCGTGCTGCACCTCGGGCTCAAATTCCCGTGTCAGTTGAGGAGAGTGTTATGAAACAACTCACCCAGGCTCCAGTCAAAATGTCTCTTTTTGACCTCATTCAATCTTCTCCGCAACATCGCCAGGCTCTAATTGATAATTTGCGTCACATTGCTGTGAATTCAGATGAACCCCAGCCTTTTGAGATGGTTGTTGGATTGAATAGACCATCAACCACCATTTCTTTTGAAGATTCAGAAATTCCTTCCCTTTCTTCCAAGGATTTGGAGGCTCCCCTCTTTATCACGGTCCAAATCAATAACACTACACTAAAACGCACTATGATTGACAGTGGTGCTGCACTCAACGTCATCTCCTCGCACACATTCGAGCAACTTAAGTTACCGAAGAACGTAGTGTCACCCCCGCCTTTCGCTCTTCGATCATTTAACGATCAGCTAGCAGTTACTTTAGGAACTGTGGTCCTGCCCATTCGAGTAGGTAAGAAGCTGCTTCACGAACTCTTTTATATTGTTGAAGGGAAATTCCACTACAATATGATCCTCAGATGCTCCTGGATTCGTGCAATGCATTGTGTCCCATCCACCCTCCATCGATGCTTAAAATATCAATATGAGGGAAAAATCTATACTCATCCAGGAGATCCTTTTCCTTCCACACAATGCGACATGACCACAGGGTCTGCCCCTCTAAAGGAGAATGCTTGTTCTCCTGACAAGGCCTCATCCTCTTCCATACCTGCAACTAAACTACCGGACTTACAAAATCTAGAAGAGACATTGCAGCGTTTCTCACTAGGAGAGCTTCCTCTCCTTTCTTTTGACGCCCATCTCAAACCTAACGAGTATGGTAGACCAGACAAACAACCTGAATATCAGCCAGGTCTTGGTAGCATCATCACCATTGGTCTACCCAATCAACAGACTAATTTCATTTACGGTGGTCTTGATACACCTCACTATCGCCCGGATTCTCCCCCTAGGGCCAAGCCCTATTCAGCAGGATTCGATTGTCTACAGAATCCCACGTTTGCAAAAACTTATTTGTATCGATGCGCGTGGAAGGGCTTTGGCTTGGGAAAATATGAACAAGGTGTGCATGACCTCACATCCATTCCAACTCTTAAGCCACATCAAAAATTTGGTTTAGGATTTAAACCTCTTTCAAAAGCCACCATCACTATTCTCGATGAGCCTCTTCCTATTGAGGAACCATCTTCTCCCGCTAGGTCAGAAGCATCATTTGATGTGGATGACGCCATTTCCATCCCGTCTAACTTTTTTTTTTAGTCAATACCATTTCCTTAGGGCCACTAACCTATAAGACTAATGACAAGTCCGCTTCCATACCGTTAATTTTCCCTGAAATAGTTGGAGATGACTCTCCTACTATCAACACTATCCACTGTGCGGATGATGATTCTGTCCTCACCTATCTAGGGGCAGAGGATTCCTATCTTCCTAAAACCATTCCTTCTGACACGTCTACGCTTCTCAACGAAGCCACTGTCGACCTTAATATAGGGACTTCTAAAGACCCTCGCATCATTAAGGTCGGTCAATCTCTCAATCCACAGGAGTTGGGAGACTTCACCACTTTTCTTTCCAACCATCGTCAAGCCTTTGCTTGGTCATATGAGGATATGCCAGGACTCGATCCCGATATCGTGGTCCACAATATCGTTACTCTTCCCGACATCAAACCGGTTAAACAAAAATTGCGTAAAATGCACCCTAGAGTAGCCCTTCTTGTTAAAGAAGAATTGCAGCGCTTGCTCTCGGCTAACTTCATCCAACCCATCGATTATCCACAATGGGTTTCCAATGTAGTACCAGTAACTAAAGCTACTGGGAAAATTTGAATTTGTACCGACTTCCGGGATCTTAATCTTGCTTGTCCAAAAGATGATTTTCCTCTACCTAATATCGACCAACTCGTGGATTTAACTGCGGGTCATGAGATGCTTTCTCTTATGGATGGTTTCTCTGGGTATAATCAAATTCTCATCACACCAGAGGACCAACATAATACTTCCTTCATAACTCCTTGGGGGACCTTTTGTTATCGTGTCATGCCTTTCGGTCTTAAGAATGTAGGAGCAACCTATCAGCGAGCTATGACCTACATCTTCCACGATCTCTTACACAAAACTGTGGAAGATTACATCGACGATCTCCTCGGTAAATCCAAACGCCGTCAGGATCATCTTTTCATTCTTGCACCTCTCTTTGAGAGGCTTATTCACTTTTGTCTTCGTCTAAATCCATCTAAGTGCGTGTTTGGCGTTCTCACTGGTAAACTCTTAGGCTTTATCATTTCTATTAGGGGTATTGAAGTAGACCCCGCAAAAATAAAAGCTATCCTTGAGATGCCTCCCCCTTCTAACTTAAAGCAACTCCGCAGTCTTCAAGGACATCTTCAATCAGTGCGTCATTTTATCTCGCAACTGTCGGACCGTTGTCAGCCTTTTCATCATCTCCTTTGTAAGAATGTTCATTTTGAATGGGATGAGCGTTGCCAAAAAGCCTTTGATGATCTCAAAGTTTATCTTCTTTCTCCACCTGTGCTTACACCTCCACACGAGGGGGAGCCTTTCTATCTTTATATCTCTGTGACTGACCATGCTCTGGGAGCCATGATCTCGCATCGGGACGCTTGTGGTAAAGAACAAGCCGTCTATTACATTAGTCGTACTCTCCATGAGTATGAAACCCGCTATTCCGAAGCTGAAAAGCTGTGTTGTGCTCTCTTCTTTGCAACTTCTAAGCTTCGTCACTACCTCCTCAATCATAAAACTTACATTGTCACAAGTGTCAATCCACTCAAGACAATGCATGCGAAGCCTTATCACAATGATCGTATCACTCGTTGGCTCATGCTTATGATAGAATTTGATCTCGAATTTATCTCGCAAAAATCTATCAAGGGTCAGGTCATTGCAGATCAATTAGCTGATGCTCCTCTTCCAGACACTCAAGTCCCCCTTGCTCAATTCCCCGATGAATATATCCAACAAATTGATTTTGGTCTGTCTCCCTTTAAAGTAAAACTCTTCTTTGATGGATCCAAATGCCAGCAAGGGGGAGGTGCGGGTTTCATTATGATTCCTCCTTGGGGTGCACCTATCCCAGTTGCACACAAACTCAACTTTGAATGTACCAATAATATGGCTGAATATGAAGCTCTTGTTTTAGGTCTTCAAAATGCCATTAATCTTGGCACGCGCCATATCGACATCTTTGGTGACTCTGAACTCATCGTTAATCAAGTCACAGGTGTCTATCAATGCAAGAATGATATCCTTCAAAAATATCGTGATATCGTTCTCTTTCAACTCCAATCTTTCGATAAATTCACTATCCAAGCTATTCCTCATGCACTGCGAATCGATTCGCAGATACGATGGCTTCGTTAGCCTCGCTTATTCCACCTTTTACCGAGGACTCGTGACTTTATGTGGCTGTGCAACGATTAGATCAACCATCTCATCTTAGGCAACTGACTTCAATCAATGCTGTCACAACCAATACTCAGGATGAGTGGTATCAACAGATCGTTGATTATCTATCTCATTCAGTGCTTCCTCTAGATCTGACTTCCAATGGTAGAAGATCTTTTATCCTACGCGCTAATCGCTATACTATTCTAGGCGGGATCCTCTACAAACATGCGGCTTTGATGGTATTTTGCTTCGGTGCCTCAAAACCCCTGAATCATCTAAAGCTATTCAAGAGGTCCATGACGGTATCTGTGGTGGACATTTTAGTGGTTTGGCCGTAGCTAAATGCATCTTACGCTTAGGCTATTATTGGCCTTCTCTTAATCAAGATTGTTGCGAATACACTAAGAAATGTGTCAAATGCCAACAACATTCCAATCTTACGCATATCCCTAGTCAGGCTTTGCAACCTGCAGTGGATTTGTGGCCTTTTTCGCAATGGGGTCTTGATCTCATTGGTCTTATCAATCCCCGTTCTTCACAGTGTCATCATTCTATCATTACTGCCACTGAATACTTTACTAAGTGGGTGGAAGCTATTCCTCTTTCTTCCAACCAAAGCTAAACCGATTGTTGACTTTGTTTATCAACACATCATTTGTCACTTTGGTGTTCCACACAAACTCATCACAGACAACGGTAAGTCTTTCAAGAACATTGATTTACAGAACCTATGCGACGCTTTCAATATCAAACTCAGCTTTTCTTCTCCATACTATCCCCAAGCTAATGGCCAGGCCGAGGCTTCCAATAAAACTTTGCGTAATATCCTCGCAAAGGTAACTAGTCGAGCTGGTAGGGATTGGCATTTACATATCCCTTTTGCTCTTTGGGCTTATCGGACTAGCATTTGTACTCCTACTGGTGCTACTCCCTTCTCTCTCATCTATGGGTCTGAGGCTGTTCTTCCTTTGGAAGTCCAAATCCCGTCTCTCCGTGTTTCTCTCAAAGAATTTGTCTCTGATGAGGACTATCGTCAAAATCGTCTAGCACAACTTGAATTATTAGATGAACGGCGTCTCAACGCTCTTGAGCATCATCAAGTCTATCTTGAGCATGTCAAACGTGCTTATAACAAGCACTTGCAGCACCGTGACTTCAAAGTTGGTGATCTTGTTCTTAAAGAAAACCAAAATGTCACTACACTAGAAAGAAGTCAGCGTGGTAAGTTTGCTCCCAACTGGATGGGACCGTACGTCGTCACTCATAAATATGGGTCTGGGGCTTATCATCTATCTTCCATGGATGGTATACCTGAAATGGAACCTCTTAATGCCTTGCATCTAAGGCCCTTCTACTGTTAAAATCTATCTTACACAAATTTAGTCGCAAGACAAGATCTTTCATCCATCTAACAACTAGTCATATACTTTCGTGGTGATTCGAAACTATGTGGTTCTCCGCGTATTGTCCTTTTTTACCTTAAATATGAGTATCGCGGCTCTACTCATAGCATTTTTCTTATGGATATGTTCCTCCTCATGGTAGGAATACCTTAATCACTGCTTCATCTGTCCCAAGTGTTTATCTTAATCGGATCTACTTGGGGCATGAGTACGTGCTCTTTATACGTTTTCTTCCCCTCTATCTGATCTATCTAGGTCTAAACTCAACTTCTTTCAAAAAAAAAAAAAAAAGAAAAAAAGAAGAAGAGATGCTATCCAAAATTCCTAAAAGATAGACTGATCCCTTGAAGGACAGCTATCCATGCAATATCAAATGAATCAAAAGATATAGACCATGCCCTCGAAGGATGGCTATCATTAAAAAATTCAAAATACAGACCGCTCCCTTGAAGGATGGCTGTTTCTCAAAGGAATTCCCAAGGCTTCTCGCATTGATCAACCTTTCAGTCAGTTTATACACTTTCTAGCATCACTGAAAGACTTCCCGTATTGATCAGTCTTTCCATATCTAGCAAACTTCCCGCATTGATCAGTTTGCTTTTCTGCCAAGAAATAATGAAGCTGAGATATAAGACCTTTTGTCGATCATATGGAGAATCCTATTTTCCTAGTATGAGCATGTATTCTATGTCCCTTGTAAATTTTGACAAAATACATACTTGCTTCCCCTTCCAGTTACCTTCTAGATCTGGTTTGCGACTAGCTAGTGTCAGGTTTATTTTAACCTCATATATGGCCTTGTATGCATGGTCTTTTAGTTTCCTATCAAAAGTCTCTATTTATGGTCGGTTAGGGGCTTTTCTTATCATTCTTTTTCTTTTCTAGGGGTGTTTTCTTTATTTCCATTTATCATTTCTTATTCATCCAGTTAAATTGACATTTAACATGTGAATTTAGTCAAAATATAACATCTGTCTAATTTCATCTTATCTACTTTTCTTTTTTCCCAAAAGAAAATATATCATAGCATGTATTATCAACACATGTGAGTCTATCTATCTATTTTTCATCAAAATTCAATTAAAACATCTTAAATATATCAAAATCTATCAATCACATCTATCCATCTATCATCTAAAATCATGTTCATCCAAGTTACATTATATCTATCTATATCTATTTCTCATCCAAGTTTAATCCACATATCAATCACATCAAATCACATCTATTTATATCCTCTACATCTATGTCTATTCAATCACATCTATTCATCATCTATCGATCTATGTCTATATCCATCATAATGACGCTACATCTATCTATGTATATCAAAGTTAAAAGCATGAGAACAATCATATGACAAAGGAAATGATGAATCTATATATATACATGAGTATCTGTACAAAGAATGGGTGGCTTTCAATCAAGCCATCTATATCATACATCAAAAATGCCTTCGAATCAAGGCTACATCAATACATCGATACAAAAATATATCTCAATCTCTAAATCGTAAAGTCCGACAGGTGGAAGACACTATCTCCTCCACCCTCCTCTGGACCAGGCTGTCTCTCCTGTCGCCGCCTATCGAACTCGAAGCACCTGCTGCTGAGGGGCCTGCCTCCACCTCACCCTCTCCCGGTGCTCCCTCCCTCTGATGCACCACTAGCTGTGGTTGTCGTAGATCTCCTCCTCACACCATAACGAGGCACCTCAGGGGCATGTTGTGCTAGAGCATCCTCATAGTATCTCACCTCAGCGAGGAGAGACTGATATGTACTCAGGCTCACTGTACCAGGTGCTCGTAGTGTCGCTGCTGGTGCTGCTGGTGGCGGCCCTCCTATGGTCGTACCCTATGTCCCAGACTCTGATGTGGTACCTGTATCACCATATTTGGCCCTGAGGGCCTCCCTATGTCAATGATAGCGATCCCTCTGCTGGATCGCTGTATCTCACTCCTGACGAGCTGTATCCCTCTCCAATATCAGGGCATCCCTCTCCTCTGTTCAGAGCTCTGATCTCCTCTAGGGCAACCTGATGTGTCTGTGTCAGTGTATAATGCTCTCCCTCCAGCCTCTCCAGCACTGTGGCTATATCCTCCTCATCAGCATCTATGGACGCTGGAAAAGTGTCGTGGAAGCTCTATCGAATACCATGCCGCATAGCCATCATCCACTCCGGCATCATCATCACTGTCTGCAGAAGGTGGGGCCTCCCTTAATGGATCTGCCGGGATCAAAATCGGCAAATCTGTCTCTCTGCTGTCTCGTCTATAGGGACTATAGGTGGTCGGCACTGTCTGCACTAGGCTGAACTGTCTCAATACCCATATAAATGGGACGCACTCCCACATATCAGGCCTATGGCCCTTAACCACCCTGCTCCGTCTCAATCCCACCAGATGAGCATCCTGACCAGCCCATGTCAGAAAATATCCGATACGGTCTCCAGATGACCTGCTCTAGTGTCAGCGTCCTGAAACGCTCGGCATACCAATCTGAGGATCTCCCTGTATCTCCCGTGGGCCATATCAGCCCGCCATCGCCGGAATCCATAATCAATAGCCCCCACTGCTGCTGGCATCCAAGGAAGCCCGGATGGCCTAATCACTGCTATGTGCTCATATGCCTAGCAATGGAGCACAAAACTGACATCAATGCCTATCCTCCGGCCAGTGGTATACATCCATAACTCATGATATATCTGCGCTATCAAGGCATCAACAAATGTGAACACCTATCTGAACTACAGGATGTCACAAACACAATCTAGCAATAATAATGGGAATCTCCCACCTCCTGAATCTGGTAAAGCAAAGTAGGAGATCGCCATCTAAATCAATACTATACGTCTACTCCTGGCATCATCCTATCTGTACTGTGAGGCTATCCTCAATGCCCTGCTGTACACTATCTCTGACTCATCCGCCCCTGTCCCCATATAACCGTCCTAGGCCCTCTGCTGTATGCTCTATGATGGAGTGATCTCAATGGGGGTCCCCAGTGATAGGTAGCATCAAGATCCTGTATATGTCCTCGTAGGGTGATGGTCATCTCACCTGTCCTGAACCAAAATGTGCACGTCTGGCTGTCCCATCGCCATACTAGTGCTATGTATCAGCTCTACATCTCGTAGTACTCGTCGGTAATACCGAAATCCCCCGAGCCTAGCTGCACTCTAAGTGGCGCCAATCGACGTCAGTGACATCGGGGAGAATGGTCTCCAGTAGCTATGGGAATCATATCCCTCATGTGTAATACCTCTCGTGTCCTGCATCCACGACATCAAGAGAAATGTTAGCTTCATATTTACCCAAATCCGAACATCTAAAACACATTTTTTATCATTTTTACCCACATATTCTATCCAATCGGCATTGATTAAATACAATCAGCTAGTCCACCATACATAGTCGACGCCGATTGAATTAAATTGGTTGCCAGCTTTCATTACATCGGCATCGATTCTATAAATTGACGCCGATTGGCAGGCCGCATGTCAAACTACACTCTGGCCTCCCAGCAAAAAACCAAAAACAATAAAATAAATGAAAACATCAAAATAAATAATTAATAATGACTAGAGTTCAGGAGGAACCACTTACCCCAGGTCATGTCCTCCTCCGCTTCCTAACCGCTTCCAAAGGCTTCCATGGTGCTCAAATCCAATTCTTTTACTCTCTCTGAATCAATCGTTACGATGTAAATAAATCGTTCACTCGTTTTCCATGTTGTGCATATTTATATGTGCTGTGCACGGTCGGCGCCAATTTTTTGTGGTCGACGCCGTTTGTTTCGTTCGGCCGCCGATTAGTCCTGATCGATCACCGATTCTGCTTCCACGTCCGCTCTCTTCCATCTCCTAATCTTCTTGCCATAGTGTTGATGCTTGGCTTATTTATCTGGTCATTATTGTGCGTTTGAATGTTGCCTTTTGACACATATTTTCGATATTATCCTCCATTTGTGAGTGTAATAAAGTTCCCTTTGCGTGGGGCACTCGCTTTTCTTTTTTTTGGAATAGCTTAGAGTTCATGGGTCTGTAGGCACTAACATCGTCTACTTTGCAGACTGTCTAGTTGTCCCTACCAATGTGTCTCTCTTTAGGTGCTGACTATTTTGCAGCCCTCCTTACACTCATGGGTCTGTAGGTACTAACATCGTCTCATAAGCAGACCATCTAGACTACCTTACCAATGTGAGTTCCCTAGGTTTCTGCCTCTTTATTTATTTTTGTGCGTCATTAATGATCAGATCTACTCCAGACATCTAGCTGGGGCATCCTACATTTTCATCTACCTTTTTCAAACTTGGGATCGTTTGTTCTATCACCCATTCCATCCCTAGATTTGAGGGGGAGCACATCATCACTTTTTCTTCTATTCTTCCACCTCCTTGTTTTTTGTCTTGCAACTTTTCTTATCGTGAGTTACTCAACAAAAAGGGGCAAAATGTAGACACCTAAAATTGGTTACTCAATTTAGTGTCCCTCACATTCGTTTACCTTCTCAACATAACCTGGGGCATGTTTACATCACCACTACCCCCTTGGGGTATTAGTCAATTTGTGATTTAAACACCTATCCTAAGTTTAATTCACCCCATTGTGTTTTACCCATGAGTAATTAAATATTAACTATTTAATTACACCTTTTTACATGTATCCCAACCAACTTATCTACCCCATATCTATTGTATCCACATATCCCCCTATTTCTCCTCCTCCCAAACCGAGCAGTGGGAAATTTCCCTTATACTTGAGGTGAAAAGATCACTCTCATCTTCCCAGAAAATTGGAGCTCCTTTTGGCCATTTCGGGAGTCTGTTCCTATTGATCGACGTCGACCGATACTCGTTCGACGCTGATTTTTTGGAACCGGCACCGATCTTCATCTCGGTCGGACGCCAATTACAAATAGGGGCTCAGAGCTCAGTTTTGGTTAGACACATATTGTGAGTTAGACAGAGAGAGCGAGAGAGTTTCGAGCATCTAAGTCCTGAACATCATCTATCAAGTGAGAGAAAAATCCTGTCCAAATCAATCCCTGAGAGGAGCACCGTTACTCTTGCCCTTACCACATCAATATCGAGAGTCTCCATTGATTTTCTGGTGACTCTTTGTTCCTACATCCATCATAGGTGGAGCCTTTCCAGTATCTCTACGAATTCTGCAGATCCAGAGCACGTCGAAGATCTTTGCCTTCCTTTTTCGTTTCCTGACATCTTGTTGCAGTGTGTTTGGGTCGACTTGCCGACCTGATAACTAGTTAAGCCGATTCTTAACCAGTGTTTCAATGCCTTGGACTCTATGAACCATGTCATACGCTTGATGCTAAATCAAATCGACGCAAGATCATCCTGCAGAATAGGTAAAAATAACTCAGGTAACACAAATCATAAACATTGTTTTCATAGTTTCCTGTTTTTCTGTTGTTTTCTAATCTGCTGTTTAGACCCTGTTTATTACTTTGATCAGAAAAATCTATTTCTTTACGTACATATTTTATCATGCATGCTTCTTTACTTAATTAAAACGTGGACTGACATCCCCCGAGGGAGCTTATCACTTCCCGGACCCGCTTCTCGGGCAGTCCACCTAAATATCTTTTAACGTGGTCTTTTTCTGTCAAGCATCGGTGTCTCGTATGTTTCTTGGATCTACTGTGCAGGATCACTCGTGTGCGCCCATCTTAACTACAGGCAATCTTCTTATCCTTTGCTACATCTTTGGATCTTGTCCATCTTAGGTATCGATTTTATTTGAGTTTTTTCAAGGTAGGTTTTGTGTTTAGTACAGCCCATTAACTTGATAAAGGATTCAACACAGTTCTAATGAATGTGGGATAAAGGTAAAACATGATTAGTTATGGATAAGGGGAGTTTAGATGGGGTTGAGTTAGCTTTAGGAGGGTTTAGTTTGTCCTCAATTGACTCATGTGGATAAAGGGGGTGTATTAATTAATCAAGGTGATTAATTAAATACATGTGCAAGCTTTTATAAGATTTTAGATGGATATTAGTGTGATTTAGACCATTAGGAAGGGATTAAACCAATTAAATAGGGATTTATTGATTTAATGATAAGGGAGGCTAATTAATTAATAATAATTAATTAGATTGAATAGAAGGTGTCAATTAACGAAAGGTCGTTAATTAGGGTACATGTTGGATAGGTGAATTAATTAATTAGCTTAATGTAATCAATTAACGAAAATGGAAGAGAAGATGGGTGCTATTGACAATGTGTCATCAATTTGTGGGTAAAGAGATAATTAGCGCAATTTAAGTATTTAAATTGCTCTGGCGTAATTATAGGTGTCTACATTTTCCCCTCTTTGGGGTGGCGTAAGTGACATCACTTCAAAGATAGTAGACAGAAGAAAATTTTGAAGAGATAGAAGAAAAATTAGTAGGAGGCAGAGATGCCCCCTCGAGTGTCGATGGAGTGATGGAAGAAGTCAGTAAATGATCGAAAAAGATGAGAAATAGGTAGAAGAATTGGGAAGAGGCAAGATACCCCAATGAGAGAGAAAATTAGGTGTGAAAGGGAAGTGAAGTAGAAGAAATATGGTCGAGGGGAGAGAAGAGCTTAGCCTCGAGCCATTGTGTATTGGAACAATTTTGGTGTCATCATATTGCCATAGGAACTACATCATCGGTTCTTATAAAAAATATAAGCATACGACAAAGGTAGAATGACATGAAAAGCCATACTATGAACAATTGTCCATTGCTAAAAGTACCAACTCCATGCAACATACAAAATGCAATGCAATAAGAGAAAGTGAAAGATGCCTAACTCTGTGCAACATACAAAATGTAATGCAATACGAGAAAGTAAAATATGCTTAACTCCATGCACCATACAAAATGCAATGCAATATGAGAAAGTAATCAAGCTAAACTAATAGAGAAACATAATGTAATGTTTTTATTATCAAGCTTCAGTTATGACCTATGCACATTAACAACAAGGGTTGATGATGGTGCCCCAAGTAAGGATACATGCAAGGGGAATAATGGAGGACACTTGGGTCTGATGAAAAAGCAATGTGCACTACGAAACAATACTAGGAAAATTGTTGTGCCCCAGAGTACACATGAAGTAAGCAGCCTAGATTTTGTTGATGAAAGTAGATCAAGATGATCCACAAGTCACACACATAAACAAGTGAGAACCAAAGAGCAACGTTTTGTAGGATGATTTTCAATTTTTTAGAAGTTTTCTGAAACATATTTGAATGTTTTTGATGATTTTTTTAAAACATATTTGAATGTTTTGGTTGATTTTAGAAGTTTTATGAAACTATGTACAGGAAGACGAGGAAGTGTGGATGCCCCTAGTGATATATGGGATGTATAAGGGCATAAGGCCATGTGCGTACGAGAAAGGTGAAGATGTCAAAGGTAAACTCTTCACAGGTAGAAGCGGGACCCAAGGCCATTATGGATAGGTTCAACATGATGGTGAACGTAAACCAATGAAGTGCTAGGAAGAAGCAAGGATGCCCCCAGTGTAAGTTGGCTTAAAAGCACATGATAGAAAGGAAGGAGAAGATTGTTTTTGTGAAAGGGGACAAAGGTGCCCAAAAACATGGAAAAAAGTAATATTATACACATGGATGTTTTGAATGAAGTAGAAGAACAATGTGAATGATATGAATGCATCTTAGAATCCTCACGATGAAGAAGTGATTAGCCAGAGGCATAAATCATGAGACGAGATATGGACTAGAGTAAGAGTTTGAACAAGGTCCAAAAAAGACACTTGGTAACATACTAATCTTGTTTACTCATAGAGATCCAGTGTGTGCACATGGAATTTAATTACCTCTTGAAGGGAAGATTTAATAGACAACAAGTGAAGAGACCCTAGCCAATGTGTAGGAATGATTTATTGTGAAAGGTGATTTTGTGTGAATGAATGGTGAAAGGATAGTCGTACATTACTCCGCTGCCAACCATGCGTCCATAGCCTCGACGGAGATGTATTTGATTCTAATCGCAACATTTCTCTACTACCAGCCAGGTGTCCATAGCCTTGATAGAGATTACTGGAAATACCCCAAGAGAGAGTAATATATCAATTTACTTTTGCTTTGTAGCTTTTAGCTTTTGATTTTTAATTGATTTTGATTCTTTTGCTTTTTGAAAACTTATTTCAGCTCTCTTGTTTGACAAGGGGGTAAGAACCACTAATGTCTTGATGGAAGGAGGTGGAAGTGATTGTGATGACGACATTGGATAGTGTCAAAAAATACGCCCAAAAAATCTTCCCAACAAGTTTATTATATGTAGATAGTGATAGGATCTCTAAGAGGTCAGCCGTTCTTTAATTTACCAAGGTGATAAAAGACCAGGGTCAAACAAATACCATAGAGATAAATGTCACAAAATGTATGCGAATAAGCTAACCAAAATATTACTAAAGGGATGAAAATGGCAGGAAGACTTGCAGAAGAATAGCAAGGAAGGGAAGAAAGAAACATCCATGTGTACACAATACTTGATTGCAATGTTTGATCTTTGTACCTTTGATTTTTGTTGTGTTTTCTCAATGTTTTTTTTTTGTATTTTTGAATTGCTTTTAAAAAAGATTTTTGATAGTTTTTAAGAGGTTGGGACTAAAAAAGTCACTCTGTGTGCTAAGATCCAACAACAATGTTTGCAACTTCCTTAATAAGGGAGACTAGGCGCGTTTGTTTATTGAGAGTGATATTATCCCCAATCTCGATGATAGAGGTGAGTTCACACTCAAAAAATGACTGTGATTTGTTTTGAAACATGGGTTTCGTATGTGGGAGTTTGAGTTCCCTATCCATAGGTTTATGCACTTTACATCATACTTGATGGTTACATTGATGTGCGTTCTTGAATTGCGCTTGATTTATAACTTTGAGATTGTTCCAGTTGTTGGGGGATTTTGAGCTCTTGGAAGTTTTGGCCTGAGCTTGATAATGAACCTGTTTGGGTTTCTTATAAGTTGACTTGTGACTTTTCTGACCTCAAGAAGGAGAAGAAAGCGAACATTTACGATTGATGATAGGAACGTGAGAAATGATGGTGGGCTTGCCCCTGGTTATTGGTAGAAGGATGATGTGATTGATGAAAAGGATACGGTCCAAGGATTGAAGAAGATGGGATACTGGGAGGTGAGCCATAGATAGAAGATGAAGGGCTAATAGGATGTGACCCATAGATAGACGATGAAGGGCTACTAGGATGTGGCCCAAGAATAGAAGAAGAAGGGCTACTAGGATGTGACCCATATATGTAAGATGATGGATACTAGGATGTGGCCCAAGAATAGAAGATGATGGACTACCCGGGGGTGATCCATACATAGAAGATAAGGGGCTAGTTGGGCGTACCCCAAGAATAGAAGGTAGTGGACTACTCGAAAATGTCCCACAAATAGTAGAGGGAGGGCTACTAGAAGGTGACCCATGCCTAGATGAAGATGAAGGGCTACTTGGCGTTGACCCTATAAGAGATTGTGATTGAGGAATTATGATAGACAAAGAGTTATTGGGCGATGACAAGATAGGCCATGGATCAATGCAAGATCAAGGAGTTTCATCACATAATGAAGAATGTGAAGATGTAAGAATAAAAGGAGGGTCAAGTTGCATGACCCAAGGCTCTTCCTCCATTTCTTGATAAAAGTAATCAACCTTTTCCTCACAATATGCAGACGCATCAAAGTCTAAAGAGAATTCTTTCTCGTAATCTACTAAATGAATATCTTCATATGCCCCTATAAATGCCCTGATTGTTTCTTCATTCTGAAAGAGATCAATCGGTATGACTTGTTGATCAACCACCAGGGTTTTATTGGAAGAAAGAGATCCAATTGGTGTGGAAGACTTAGAAGATGTTTGATAATGATTGATAGAAGAAGATGATGTGGGTGATGAAGAAGATGTGTAGCTAGATGTCTCAGGAATAGAAGAAGGTGGTGTGGACCTACCTATATGATGGCATATCGTCTGTAAACTAGTAGGATTAAGTCCAAAGTTTGTAGATTGCGACGCATGGGTCGATTCAGATGTTTGACTCAAAGGACTTTGAGTCACACGAATCTTCAAAGAAGGAAGATTTATTAGGGGTGATTGATGAAGAAGGTCCTGCGAAGAAGGGGAGGACCATGATTCAAGAATCGCATTGGATGAATAATAACAAGGGTATTGCAAAGAAAGGGAGGACCGCGATTCAAGAATTGTATTAGATTTTTGATTGGATGGATTTGGAGTCACGCGTATCTTCAAAGGAAGAAGACGTCATTGAGGCGACTGATAAAATGGGTCCTGCGAAGAGAGGGAGGACCACGACGTAATGGCTATGTGTTGGACAAGGAAAACATATATTAGGAGTGTAGTGCTAGGGCATGGGTTCCTATCCAAGAAATTACTATGTTTCACAAATTGCAGTTCCTCCAACTATATCAGTTCACCTTTGCAGGAATCCTCCCTGCCTCTGCCAAAATGATTTGTTGAAAGAACCTTGCATCTATTGAGAAAATGTGAATGGTAGGTGTAGATTCAACATTGTTAAGATCTGTGCTAAAATACAAGATTTTAAGAACACTTTTGATAGGTTAAAGATTAACTCCACATTCGTTGTTAGTTTTTCCCTACATACACATAGTTTTAGAGTTTTAAGAAGGATAGATATGTGCACCTCAAGAAAGGGGAGGGGATGTGTATAGTAAGTAGTATGTGTAGTGTCTCCTTCAGCTCACCTCCCTCTACTTTTTGTTGTGAGCTTGAGATTTGTGATGGATGGAGTAGGAATTGCTTGAGCAAATGGGCCTATACATTATGGAGAATTTGATGTACCATTCATGACATGTTTTCCCAATATGGCAGTTATGGCACCTTCAAGTGAAAGAGAGATGATTGATATGGTTAATATGGATTTACATGAAATGTTTATTCATCCTAAAAATTGTGTATAGAGGACCTCCGTCACAATCTCCATGGAAAAGGATCACTCTAAAACATCTTATTTCTAAATACTAGGAAAAAAATCCAATCACAATGGTCATCGCTTATGATTACCCTTGTGCAGTTCATGTGGACATGGATGAAATTGATATTTTCTTAGTGGGAGACTCCATGGGAATGGTTGTGCATGGACTGTTTGCTTGAATGTAAAAAAAGGGAGAGTAGTTTCTTCAATAACATGGATTGTAGGATAATATACAAAATGGATATGTTAAAAAGGAGTTAGAGACTTTCATGCAATGGTAATTAATAGGTTTAAAGTCAAACTCCACTACCCTTTCCAACACCCTCTCTTCCCGTGTAACCTCATAGCTTGTACCAAAATGGGAGCATTGGGATAGGGCACTGAGATTCATCAAAGAATAATCTGCAGCAAGTTTTGATAGACGTTGTGGTTGCAATAACTTGATAGACACAAACTATAAAATGTGAAGGCATACAAAAGGAAAGTGATTTGTTTGACAAAATGTCTTAACAAGATCAAGTCTAATAGAATGTGATTGCAGGATACATAATGCATGACTATGTTAAGGATGCTTTCAAACTCTTTGATTTAATGAAGCACTTTGGATCACACCTTGAATATGTAATATTTGTATGCTTGAAACCATGCTAGTATAGTGGATGAGGTTGTAAATACTTAAATGGCATGAATATGATCATATTGCATAATGCCTACAATTGATCATATGCATTATTGACCTTCTTTGCCATGCTAGCTAGTTCTAGGAAGCTTTAAGGTTTATTATTAAAATGCCTCAAGAAAATATGGTCATGTGATAACAAGGATTGTAGGGCAGACATAAAATGGTTTTGTTGAAACAACTTTAGAAACTTTCAAAACAAATGCAAAGAGTAGGGTAAAGCCAAACTTCCACAACTGTTGCTAGCATCCCCCCTATCGTGACATTTTTTGGAGCTTTGATTAAGAGTTTGGACGCCCAGAAAAGCACAATTGATAAGTGGAATCCATTCATACATTGCAGCTACAACAACCCTAGAAGACATGTATGCAAAATGGAAAAGCTTTTAAACACATGCAAAACATTAGACGAAATGCCTCTTTGAGATGTGAAACCAAGTTCGACAACTTTGACCATTTTCACTTCCTCTAGGCATGCATTTTCATTTATTAATATGTTGTTCATCGAATTATAATCATTTAATTTTCAAACCAGGGGATGTAAACTTGAAACATTTCTAGTGTTGTATGCATAGTTACAATAGATCTAGGAGGTTGGAAAGAAATAACTATCACAATAATGCTGAAAGTAAACAAAATTTAGAACTGAAAATGAATGGTTTCTAAATGCTATTACTAAGACAAAGCTGTAGATTCAGAATGCAGATCAAGAAATTAAATTGTTCCTAGGTAAACAAACATGCAATGAAACAAGACAATGGAGGGGTTTAGCAGACTGCAAGTGGGCCCTGACTTGGGTGTTAATCCCTCCTAAATTTTACAACTAGAAACTAATGAGTAAAACTCATATCTTTATTGAATTTACACAAAAATTACATCAAGGAACAAAATCAACACAATCTCCTTTTTGAATCAGACTATCAGAATGAATTCTATATCAATAATCCTCTATATCATGTTACCAACACTAACCTTTCTTTTATACTTCTCATTTACAACAAGACGTGAGAAGAAGAAGAGTACAACAAGGAGTTTCAACAAACTAAGTGAAAGATATTCAATAGAATAAGTGAAAGATCTTTAACAGAACAAGTGAGAGATTCAACACATGTTACGGAACTCATAAAAGGTGTTCAGCTAACAAACACATAAACAAATGTTCAGGTAATCAACCAGTTCCTTCAATCATATGTTAACTCAATCAATTTGTTCTTCACTAGTTTACAATGAATGACAAGATCAAAGGTTGAGTTGTTTCCCAGTTCTACATGTTCCAGTTGTAACTGCTTCTTCAATGACACGTATAAAAACTTGAGTGTCATTGTTCATTCCTTCCAAAATATCTTCATAATGGAGCTCTTTACTATAGATGATTCCCTTTGGCTATGGATGGGTTACTGTGGATAGGTTCTTTGGGCTACATGGACGAGTTTCTGCATATGGAAAATTTCTTACAACCAAAAGTGGCATCACACATATCATCATTCAAAAACTTATTGGATAATAAGAATAAATGCACATAAAATACCACAAAATAAAGATAACTAGATATAACTATATTAATTAGTGATTATGCCACAAGTTCAAGGTTGTAATGATAATGTTCAACAGTGTACTTGGAAAATACATGGACATAACTACAATGGCTTGATCAAAATACAGAAGATGAGTTATTTATAAAGGTAATTAACACAACTCATCACACCCCAAGGCTTAATCTCTTGAATGTCCTCATTCAAGGGATTCATATTTCTACTTGCCAAAAACTACATTTGTGCCTAAAATCAATTGGGGTATTTGTTCCTTCTTTCTCTAACAAGAAATAACCACCATTCCTCATGAATCTAACTCCAGAATCTATCTTGGATCCTTTGATCAACTGGTAAATTACTTGTCCATGGTGGGATTGGAAATTGAAATATTGGAGGGTGATAGCCTATAGGAAACCACTCATCCCCACATTCATTTGCTATCTCCATGTATGTGTTCACCATGTGTAGTGTGGGAATTATGTTGGGATATGAGTGCATTTCCTTTCTTTGTAGTGCAGGTGATATTTCTTCCCATCTGAGTCTGCATGTTGTAACAACTTGAACTCCATGTTCCCTAATCATTTCTCTGACTTCTGCATGGGTTGTTGTCCTCATTTGCAACACTCTATTTTTGATCACATCCTTTTCCATATAATTATCATATGCTTCTTCAATTACATCTATATTGGTTTCCTCATCTCTGATAAACAATGGTTGGACCTTCTCCAAATGTCTATACTCTTCCATCTTCCTGGCTCTATCCAATTCATTTGAAAAATAAGAGCATAGGGCCTTAACTTGGACATCTCCAATATATAGAATTGGAATCCAATCTATATCATATTGAAGGGCATAGTTGTGCAAATAAATCTCACATAACAAGTTCTGGAGGCCATGTGTATTGTTCTGATATAAAGTAAAGAATCTCCTAGCTGAGATGATATCATATATCATGTCAGAATTAATGCAGGTAAGTTTATGTTGCAACATATTTTGTTTCAAGTAGATAACATAAACACTTGATGGGGGCCTTGCATTTCAATATTTCATGTGCTACCTAGACTATTTCTTCTTGTTTCTGCTTCAGCCTCTTAATCTCTTTATCCTTGTCCTCCAGTTCTTCCTTATGCTTAGAGATGAGGGCTTCTTTCTCTTTTTCCCATTTTCCTTTGAGCCTGTTAATGTAGGTTTCCAATTGCAGCATCAAATTGTCAATATCTGGTCCCATAGTCTGTGTTGTCCATCTCACTGCAAGATGGTTTTTTAGGTTCCTGATAATTTCATGAATAAAATTTGGGGCTGCAATGGTGTTACATTTTATTCCTGCACACTATCATGTTGTTCTTTCTCAATAACTTTCTCAATTACTTGGTCAACAACTGTAGGAATTTGTTCTTGTTCTTGTTCTTATTGCTCAATGACTTGTTCAACAACTATAGGCATTTTTTGGTATTCACTTCCTCTTCCAACTTTCTCTTCTTCTCTCTCTTCATGACCTTCCACTTCATGAAATTCCTCCTCATTCTGAGTTGGCTCTTCTTTCTCCTCCATGGGTTGTTCAGGGTATTTTTCATCATGAACTGTAGTATCAGTATCTCTCTACTCTTTATCCAATTGTTGAGGCTCAAATTTTCCCTCTGTAGCTTCCAAATCACTATCTAGTGAGATGGGTTGTGACTATGTTGGACTGGAGATTTTTTTCCTTTTTGTTCTAAGCCTATGGGAGCACCTAGGTGGTGTAGGAGTAGAATGAGAAGATTTTCATTTGGCCTTGGAAGTGGAGGTTTCAGGAGAGGAGAACTTCTAATAGAGTTTCAGCTATGAAAATTATTTTCTGGAGAGATAGGTACATGGTGTTCTTCAGTAGGAGGTAGACCTTCAGAAGTTAGGGGTTCTTGAGGTTGGGAGGTGGATGGTGCAGCCTCTGTTATATGTGTAAAGGATCTTTCAGTGCTCTACTCTTCTTTTTACCCTCTATTTCCCAATAAAGTTTCAAGACTATTTACCCTTACAAAATCTTCCCATAGTATCTGAGGGTAATCCCTTTGCAAGGTGTGTTTAACCACTAAGGTTATAAGACAATGATGTGATAATGCTACCCTACCCCTCTGTACTTCTTGACTCATTTTCTTCAACATTTCATGCAATAATTTTGGGACATTTACTTGATGGTTGTTCTTCAGATGATTCAAAAACTTGAAATGCATTGTGTTCAATCTAGAATACCTCCCTTCACAAGTAAAGTACTGAATAACGAATGTGGCAAGCTTATTCCCATAAGGGTTTAAGAGAGGTTCTATATGTACCTTTCCTTGTTTGAGATGAACTCATCATCATCATCTGTGAACTCCCTCCTTGCTACTTCTGGATTGGAATTGAAATCCTTTTGTTGGTAGAAATGGTCTTCTCCTTGAGCTGGTAGACTAGTAACTTCAGCCTAGAATTTCTAAAATCACTTAGCCTTAATGTACTAATTCTTTCACCCTTTCCTCTCCATTACTGAGTGTGTTGGAAAATTCTGTCACAATTGCTTCATCAAAACCCTAAAACTTGTTGATGTAATCCATCCAACCATGATCCTCAAAATTACAGAGTGGGCTCAGTATAATGCACAATATGAGGATGCCTCAAAAGTGACAAATGTATAGTGGGATCTCATCTTATCAAGTCACCTCCCATGGCAGATATGCAGCTTCCTTTGGGTTCAATACACAACAATACAATTCTGCCTTAAAGGAAATTTGCACAAATGAGTTGTATTGATGGTTTTTCATTTTTTTGAATTTTTTTATCAAGAGGAAAAGTGACATGGTTATGGGTAATAAATCATTAATGGATGTGACAATATGGAGCATATGAAGCAAAGTGATGTGACAACATTGGCTTATGTGGAGGAGGTAAAGTGGACACATCATTTCTTGAAAGGTGATAGGTCTTTAAATGTTGCACATGCATGATGACTCAGGCATAACTCCTAATTAAATATAATTAAACTAATCATACTTTATTGAAGTGATAGATGAATGTACTTATCTCAGTTGTTTTCATGTAATGATGGTTGTGCATGCTTATTTGAACTTGAGTCTTGGCTACATGCAAGTTTTTGTGACACTGTTAGATGTGTGTTTAACTTGGTGTTGGTTGCTCCTTACTGCAAATGGATAATTCTAAGAGGGAACTCCAATCGGTTGGGGTGCCAATCATTACTTTTCCATCATCCATGTGTGCATGCTTCCTTGATCTCTATTATGCATTCATGAGTTCTTATCAAACATAAAAGATAAAACAGGGGCTTGTTTCATGTGGCTGCAAGTGGAACTTTTAGTCATTACACTCTCTCCTTGTGATAGAGATCATGCCCTCCTGCATTCACTTGACATCAAACCTTGTAAAAAAAAACTTCATAAAATAAATGTGTTAGCAGAGTGTTGCTGATCACCCAAAAAGGAAGATCACAACACTTTTATTTGACCTTGGAATATTCAATGAGATGAATGCACCAAGGCCACTAACATCTCCTCAATCTTCTCAATCTCAGAAGGTGAGCCAGCAGGCTCAACCTATGAGGTCATGTCTGATGTTTCTTTATCCATTCTTCTTTGACCTCCTTTGAAAAGTTCCATGAATGAACCTTTTTCAACTAGATTTTTGTACAATCTCAGCCTATGGCCATTCACCAATAACTTGAACCTCACATGATCTATGGTAGTGATCTTTATAGCTCCATTAGGGAATATATTCTCAATTTCATAGGGGCCTAGCCACCTTGTTCTGAGCTTCCCTATATGATCCTTATATTTTGAATCAAACAAGAGTGCCCAGTCACCTTCCTAGAACTTGTCTTGTCTTGATGTACCGGTCATGCCATTTGACTCTTTGCTTCTGCACTACCTTTGTATTATGTACATTCCTGTCTTCTTAATTCATCCAACTCATTGAGTTGGATAATTCTCTGTCTTTGAGCTTTTGATAAATCTATTCCCAACTCAAGTGCAAGTCCTCAATGTTTTGTGCTCAAACTCAATTGGAAAAACAACAGTCTTTCCATACAAGAGTTCAAATGGTGTGAAGCCAGTTGTGGTCTTCCATGTTGTGTTGAATTCCAGACTGCTTCTGGAAGTCCTGTCTACCCAATATTTCCTGTGGAGTGCAATGGTATTTGTCAATATGGCCTCTATCTCTCTATTTGTAACCTCTACTTGGCCATTAGACTGGGGATGGTATGGTGTAGACTTCCTATGCTTGATTTCATATTCTTTAACCAAATCAAAAATTACATCAGTAGTAAAATGTGTACCTTGATCTGTTACAATCTCCCTTAGAACTCCATATCTGGTGAAGATGTGCTCATACAAGAATTTGGCCACCTTTTCACTTTTCTGGTTTGGCAATGCTTTCACCTTTGTCCACTTGGTTAGATAATCTGTGCATACCAGGATATACTCCTTTTGCTGAGATGGAGGATCTATAGGGACCAAAAAAATCTAAGCCCCACTTATCAAAAGGTTGCAAGACCAATTGAGGCTGTAATGGCATCTCATCAGATTTGGTGGGCTTACCCATTCTCTGGACATTTATCACATCTCTTGGTGTATAGTGTTGCATCCTTATGTAATGTTGGCCAATAATAGCCAGTAGTCAACACCTTCTATGTTGTTCTCTTTGCAACAAAATTCCCTCCACAAGGTTCATTGTGGCAGGCTCTGAGGACATCAAATATCTCCTCATCATCTATACACCTTCTCATTACTTGATCTTTTCTTGTATGAAATAGAAATCCAACTATCCAAGAAAAAGTAAACTCTTTTCAACTATGTATTTTTTCTCAGAGTATAAGTAATGTGGAGGTGTTTTACCAAGACCAAGTAGTTGGCTATGTCTGCATACCAGGGTGTTTTTATAGAAATAGAAAATAAGTGCTCATCTGGAAAGGAATCATCAACTACTTTCTCTTCACTATTGGTCTCCATCCTAGAGAGGAAATATGCTACCACATTATCCTTGTCAGGTTTGTCCACTATGGTGACATCAAATTCTTGCAAGAGGAGCAACCACCTTATGATTCTGCTACTTACTACTAGTTTATTTATCAGATATTTGATTGCAACATGATCAGTGTGAATAAACACTGGATATCCTGTGATGTAGTGTCTGAATTTTTTGATAGCATATACAACTTCCAAGAACTCCTTTTTTATTACTGTGTAGTTTAATTCTAAATGCTGCAAGTTCTTGCTAACATAGTATATTGCATAATTCAGAATTCCATCTTTTTGTCCTAGGAAAACTCCAATAACATGATTTGATGCATCTATGTGGATGTGAAAAATTAGGTTCTAATCAGGTCCTCTCAACACAGGAGTAGTAGTTAACATTTGTTTCAAATTTTGAAAAGAACCTTCACAGTGTTCAGTCCATACAAAATCAACATCCTTTCCTAACAATGCAAAAAGTGGCGCTACAATTTTCTGAAGTCTTGTATAAACCTTCTGTAATATCCAACATGGCCTAAAAATATTCTAACATATTTTTGTTTCCTTGGTGTTGGTAGGTTGACTATGATAGACACCTTTGCTGGATCAACTTGAATTCCTTCTGAGGAAAGGTAGTGCCCTAACACTATACCCTCTGACATCATCATGTAACACTTCTCATTACTCAAGGATAAATTGTGATCCTTGCATATTTTCAAGAACCTTATCCAGATTTTGCATAGCTTCATCAAAAGTGCTGCCATGTATAGTGAAGTCATCCATATAGACTTCCATGCAGTCATTTGTCAAATTAGAAAAGATACTCAAGACTACCCTCTGGAATGTAGCAGGTGCATTACACAAGCCAAATGGAAGAACTGAATAGGAAAATGTTCCCCATGGACATGTGAAGGTAGTTTTGTCTTGGTCCTCTGGTGCAATCTGGATCTAATTATAGCCACTATATCCATCAAGAAAAGATAAGTACTTTTTACTAGCCAGAGTATCAAGCACTTGATCAATGAAGGGAAATGGGAAGTGATATTTCTTTGTGGCTGAATTCAGCTCCATGTAATCTACACAGATCCTCCATTTCCCATTCTTCTTTGGACAATTACAAGAGGTGATACCCATTGATTATGTCTGATATGGGGTATATGAATCCAACATCTAAAAATTTTGTAGTTCACCTTTCACAATTTCTCTTACTATTGGGTTCATCCTACCTCTGTGGCTACCTGATTGGTTTACATTCTTCCTTTGATATAAATTCTATGAGTACAAAGCCTAGGATGAATCCCATGCATATCACCATAATCCCAAGAAAATGTTGTTCTATGTTTTTGAATAAGATCAATCAACAATTTCTCATGTTCATACTCAACATCTTGCTTACATTTAGTGGCCTCCCTGGTGTTATTTCTACTTGCTTGGAGAGGTCCATCATTGAACACATGTTTCTGCTAACAAAATTTAATATGCAGTCATGGGGAAGAAGTTGGTGAAAAATACAATTTTTACCTGGAATATCCATGGTTCTTTGTTGCGGTAGAACTTGGTTCAAAGGACAACTCAAGCACCTTAATCTATCATCAATTCTTCATTTCTTCCATAGTTGTTCTGTAAAATATTGGAGAGAACAACATCTTCCTCCTGATCTTCAATTGTACAAGACTTCTCCAACATCATGAGATTTTGTACAGAGCTTTGATCAACTTCTGGTTCTTCAACCCAAATTGTTTGATCTTCATCATTCAATGGTTGGGCAGGAGGATAGAGCATAAGCTTCTTGGTACCACTTCCATTTGATATGATCATGTTACCAAACCTGCAACCTATAAATGCATCAGTAGTGGCCAACCATGGTCTTCCTAGTATAATAGGATAGCCTCCTAGACTTGCTTTTGGTTGAAGGAAAATGAAATCAGTAGGGTATTCCCAAGATTCTACCACCACAACAATGTCCTCAAGGACTCCTTCAGGCCTTACTGTTGATCTATCTGCCAGTTGCAAGATTGTAGTTGTTGGCCTTAGTCCTTCCAACTTTAGGTCATCCATAATTTTCTTGGTCATGACGTTGATTTTTCCCCTAAGTCAATCAGAGTATTCTTGATTGTAGTTCCATTGATAGTAACATTCACCAAAGGACTTCCTAGATCTATGTACTTGGGTAGCACCAAATTTCCAAGCATGATATCACCAACTGTCCAATAACTTGTACAGTGGATGGATATTTTTTTTTCTACCTGGATTCTTGATACATAGATCCTTAACCAACTTGTTGTAGATAGGCACATCCTTGATGGCTTGAATAAGTGGAATATTTACACAAATATCCTTCAGCTGATTGACAAAATTAGAATCAAAATCTGATTTAGGGTCATATTTCTTCTCTTGCAATCTCTCTAGAAATGGGGGTTCATTGACTTGCATCTTTCCCTTGCTAGAAAATTCTGTTCATGTTGTTGTGGATCAGCTTGCAACATCTTTTAGCTTTGTTGTGGATTAGTCTGCAACAACTGTGGTTCATCTGCAATCTTTGTGATGGTGGGTTTACTTGGTGGGAGAAGTTATCTTCCTGAGTGGAGATGGATATCATTGACATCAACTGAATAAGTAGAGTATTGGGTTGATTCAGTGGTGTAGGCTGGCTGAGAAAATTTATTATTGGGGTTAGGTGATGGTTGAGCTGGAAATTGAGTAGCTTTTGGTTGAGAGCTAGATTAGGGGTTTGGCATCAAATCTTGTTGTTGTGGGTAGGAGGTTGCTGGTAGGGTTTTTGGTAGTTAGGAGGTTGATTGCCCATTATTATCCTCCTCTCCAAGGTTTTTTCCATGAAAAAGGGGGTTGCTACCATTGTTGGCCTGAAGAACTGAGGTTTTCATGGTTGTTGGTATTGGCTAGGGTATGGAGCCCATCCTTGCTGAGTATTAGCCCAAGGTGGGGGTTGCATATATGAACTACTAGCCCAATTTTGAAAATATGGCATGGGATCTTGTGACATACCTCCTTGTCTTGGTGGCCATGGATTCCTTTGAGAAACGTAGAAAATTTCCCATCCTCCATTTCTATCATTTTGAATTTCTGGTGTAACCTCCTTTCCTTCTGTAATGCTGGCCAATCCCCTACATGCAATCATCTTTCTTTCTTCTATATGCATGGAAGAAATTTGTATAAGTGTTGCCTCTGCATCCTCTCTCTTCTTCTTTGCATGTAGAGCATCAAGTTGGGTGGCCATGTCATTAACTATTTCTGTTTCATGTTCTTGAACATGTTTACAATTTCTGATTTAGATATGTCCCCAATTCCTTTGGTAGTTGATCCACCCTTTGATCTAACACTTCTTATTCTTTTCATAGTTTCTCTATAGAAAAATTCCTACAGGCTTCAAAATCTCATCAAAAGTGGCTTTTGAGATATCTCCAGCTCCTATCAGGTCCAAAGCATCCATATCCTCCTCACTGAGTCCTTTTAAGAAAAGTAACTTGAGAGACTTAGGAGGTAACCTTGTGTGTCTTGACTTCTGACACAAAATAGGAATCTCTCCTAAGTAATCTTCTAGTGGCTCATCTTTCTTTTGTGCCATCTTGAAGAGTTCATCCCCTCCTCTACTACTTGGCCTGCAGTAGTCTTGGTACTTGGTGAGAAACTTTTCCTTCATCTGCCGCTAGGTAGTAACAACATCTCTTCCTAGGCCCATAAACCATCTCAAGGTTGCATCCTTGAGTGTAGCAAGGAAAAAATTCAACTTGTGTGCATCAATTGTGTAGTCATAACTCCTGCATAAAACATCAAACTCAAATAAGAAAGTGTCTGGGTCTTCAGTTATAGATCCATGAAAATTAGGAAGAGCTGATGGAGAGATGTTCTTCATTACAACAGGTTGATTGTTATTGGAGATAGGGAACTCAAATGTAGTTTCCCCTTCTTCAACATTTTGATTCACCTCTTCTGCCATGATAGGATATTCAGGAATAACCTCAGAAATCTCACTTGGAGGGGGATTTTCTTCTAGCAAACCTTGTATAGAGGAAGATGTGTCTTCTTCAGAATCAGAAGTACAATTTCTGCTATTTGAGGATTGGGTAGGAATCTACCATGGGCATCTCTTTGACAGTGCATACATCAACTAAATCAACTCAATCAACATTCATTAGTGGGGGGGTTTGAAGGTGGAATTTCTAAAACCTAGCCTGTTTCTAAGAAATTCAAAGATGTAAAAACCTCACAAAACTTCCTATAACTTGGCAATATCCCCGACAACGATGCCAAAAATGGTGGTGCAAATCAACTTACAACAATTAATATGTTGTTCATTGAATTACAATCATTTAATTATCAAACTAGGGGATGTAAACTTGAAACATTTCCAATGTTGTATGCATAGTTACAGTAGATCTAGGAGGTTGGAAAGAAATAACTGTCACAACAATGCTTGAAAGTAAACAAAACTTAGAACTGAAAATGAATGGTTTCTAAATGCTATCACTAAGACAAAGCTATAGATTCAGAATGCAGATAGAAAGTAAATTTTCCTAGGTAAATAGACATGCAATGAAACAAGACAATGGAGGGGTTTAGCAGACCGCAAGTGGGCCCTGACTTGGGTGTTAATCCCTCCTAAATTCTGTAACTAGAAACTAATGAACATAACTTAATATCTTTATTGAATTTTGCACAAACATTACATCAAGGAACAAAGTAATATCCTTTCTAAATCAGACTATCAAATGAATTCTATATCTATCTCCTCTATATCTTGTTACCAACACTAACCCTTTCTTTTATACTTCTCATTTACAACAAGACGTGAGAAGAAGAAGAGTACAACAAGGAGTTTCAAAAACTAAGTGAAAGATATTCAATAGAACAAGTGAAAGATATTTCACATAAGAGATTCAACACATGTTATGGAACTCATAACAAGTGTTCAACTAACAAACACATAACAAATTTTAGGTAATCAACCAGTTCCTTCAATCAAGTGTTAACTCAATCAATCAGTTCTTCACTAGTTTACAATGAATGACCAGATCAAAGGTTGAGTTGTTTCCAGTTCTACATGTTCCAGTTGTAACTGCTTCTTCAATGAGCACATAAGACTTGAGTGTCCATTCTTCATGCCTTCCAAAATATCTTCATAATGCGGGCTCTTTGTTGTAGATGATTTCCTTTGGCTACAGATGGGTTACTATGTAGATAGGTTATTTGGTTGCAAACGAGTTGCTATGGATGGTTCCTTTGCTGCATACGAGTTGCTGCATATGGAAAATTTCTTACAACCAAGAGTGGCATCACACATATCATCATTCAAACAAATTATTGGGATAATAAGAATAAATGCACACAAAATACCATAAAATAAAGATAACTAGATATAACTATATTAATTAGTAATTATGCCACAAGTTCAAGGTTGTAATGATAATGTTCAATAATGTACTTGGAAAATACATGGACATAACTATAATGGCTTGATCAAAATACAAAAGATGATCTGTTTGTAAAGGAAATTGTTCTCTCTCAAGGTCAAAAAAACCCCCTCCAAATACAACAAACAACTCTTGAGATTGACATGTAAAGAGCACCTCTTAAACTTGTTTCCTAAATTTAACTAATGTAACTCCTTAATTTTTGTATGAGGTTGTCATCCCAACCATAAAACAATGCCAACACAACTATCCACCATGTTTTTATAAGTGGTTTTCGAGGCTACTTCTGTGAATTTCTTGTTGGAGGAAACTACTCAAAAATAGTAGAATCCCTTCAAAACCACTTCAGTTTTAATGCCCATGGCCCTCAAAAAATAAATGTAAAGCCTCGAACCTCTTATTTTTCATGCACGAAATCATGTTGCATTGTTCATTTGAACCATACTATTTGAAAATGCACTTTTACGTAACTATTTTAGAGAAAACTTGGCTTAGGCTGTTACTGGGTAGTAGTTAAATTCAACCAAGTGACCCTGGAAAAATACTCCCTGTTTGAGCTTCTCGGTTATGGATACCATTTACTACTTGTGTTAATCTACTTAGTAGAGAAGAAGATGGAACTTTAAAACATTCCATTAAGATTTTCCATGCCCTTCTCGCAGGCCCCTTTTGGAAGTCACTTGGCCTTATTTACTGAAGGACAAACAACCAAATTTATCCAACTTGCTCTACGAAGTTGCATCCAGTTTGAGCTCCACTTATCGGTTTCACAATCCATGTTTTTCTTGCAATTTGCTATATAGTAGAGAGTCGATTAGAGGCATTAAAAACCTCGTTATGATGTTGGGTGCTCTTTTTTCTAGCCCATTCCATGGCCACTTGGACCAATTTTCACAACAAAATATGAGGCAGTGAACCCATTTTGACCCTCTAAATTTTGTGCTAGGGATAAAACTAGTATAATGGTTGATAACATGTATATTGACTTAAAATACGTTATTATGAGATTCTCAATAAATGGTTAATGAAATGCCATACTAGCGTGATGCATCACATTTTTAACCTCCCTAGTGACCAAAGAAAGAAAAGGATATGTATTGGAAATTGTAGTGTACTATGATATATATGTCCCTACATGTTCTCTCCACATAAAACTTGTTAGGACACTTTTACACCCCTTTTCTTGTGGAAAAAGAACATGAATTGGTTTCTCTCTCTACTCTCCCTTTCTCTCTTTAAATATGAATAGAAATCATTCTCCAAAAATATAGAAATTAGTTATGGTATTTTTCTCTCCTTAATTTTTTTTTTGCATGATGATATCGTGTTAGAGGTAGAGTGGATCCATGCCAACAATTTTTACTGACCCATGCTCACATGGTTTTGCAAGATGCAAGAAGACGGGGGAAAATGCATGGTTGTAATGGATTTTGTGTATTATAATATATATGTTATATGGATAAAAAACAAAATATGTATTGCTACATTATAGTAAAGTGTACATATGCACTATATATGGTATGTAAATTTTTTTCCTTGTCATGCATGTAGTTTTGATAAACTTATATATATGTTCTTTGATATCGAGTTTATAAGAATATATCCAAATTTTACATAAATATGTCTATCTATGTATTTATTTTAGATACTATGTTGTGAAACCTACATCATGTATGGTAGAAAGGAGTACCTTTATATGACATTTATAAAGGATATATGTGCACTAAACCCCATATATGTATGTATCATCTCTCCTCAATTATATGCACGAATAGTAGTATGTAGCTTTGACACTAGGCACTTGAGAACTATTTGATGTCCATATCCGTATATATAGTGTATCCTCATGTTTGACCATGACCATCCTATAGTGCAGATGCTTGCATTTACCATACATATATACATATCTATACATATATAGCTATCGTGCATATCATAGATATATACCTCGTGATGATATAGATATGTGCCCTATGTGTATATATGTATATGTAAATATCATTTCCATCTAGATAACCCATGATGTCACCTGTGTGTGTACTACAAGTATGTGTATGTGTATATGTGTGTGTGTGAGTGTGTGTGTCTATATATATGATGGAAAGTGTGTGTCCTTAAAGCCATATAGGATATATATATATAGATATATGTATATATATCCTCTATATGTATGATACCACATATGTATCCTATAGGGATATGTATACCATGTCATATAGATGCTATGTATATATGTGCTCCATGCTCTGTGCAAGTGTGTGAGTGTGTGAAACTGTGTCATAGTGTGTGACTATATAAATATATGGATTGAGCCTTATATTGAGGGTGATTGAAAGGGCCTACATCCTAATACATCTTGAGAGGTCATTTAGTGGATCAAGGCACATATATAGTATACAACCTCGTAAAGTAAAACTCACTGATTAGGATTCCCTAGACTTAGTGTTAAGCATGTTATGTAAACCTGATAGTGAGAGATTGATCCACAAGTGGAACCTGTCGTCATAAGTTACCGCATGTGAGTGGGAAAACTTATTGAGTTGATAGCCACTTATTCGTCCTTAGCAAGATAAAAATGTTACCAGGATCAGTAGCAAGCAAAGCAATGCCAAATTTTAGTGTCTAATATTTGTTAGGATTCATGCCATGATTTGCAGTTTTCTAAATTTGGATTTGTCTAATTTTGATGAGCTAGGTTGTTTTCTATTTCAGCAGCTAGATTTTTCTAGGTAGCCACCAGCGTCGATATTTTGAGAATGATTCAGCCTACCAGCGTTTACAGTAGTGAGGAGTATATCACTATTTTTAGCATGAGCAGAGATCGTCCACCTCTAGTGTGTACAAACCACCTCCGAGGAAATTATCGTGCCTCGGTCGGTGGCCTAATACTGACCAACCGATAGTGGGCTACGGACTGACAACCATGTGACTTTTAAATTTGTGGCATTTTCCACCCCATTTCAAAAGTCATTTGTAGATGTATCGCCATAGATAATATCTATATGTGTATATTTTTAGCGGGGGCCATAAAATTTACCCTAGCAAGAAGTACCTTTGGTTATGAAAACATATGTGAAATAAGGATATTTGGTCTACGTTATACATTTTTCCTATATAGTTTGGTGTAGACCCCTATTTGGGTGTATACATGATACACATACATCACATCGTGGACCTCGAAATGATACATACAGTACATAAATACATACATACATATACGTATATTTGCCCATATGAGAAGGGTAGTGATATAGATAGGTATATGTGATGTATATACATACATACATACATAAATGATATGTCTCCTATATAACATATATCTATATACTATAAATATTCCCAGGACATAATATAAAATTTGTTACATGTGAAATCATACTATTATACACACACAAAATCTATTACACCCTATGGATTTGCACACGTATAGATCCCTGCATTTTTGCAAAACCATGGGACCATGGGTAAGTAAAAGTTGTTGGCATGGATCCACTGCTACCTCTGAGATGATACCTTCATGCAGAAGGCAAAGTTCCTCTAGAAAAATACCATAATGCTAAACTACTCGTATAGGAATGGAGAATGCAACTATCTTATACATATCTTAAAGAGAGAAAGGGACTAGAGTAGAGAGAGAAATGCATGAATTCATTTTCTTTTTCCTACACTAACATGAATTGGTTTCTCTCTCTACTAACACTTTCTCTCTTTAAAGGGTGTGGATAGATATCATTGCTGAGGGAGAAAAGAGAAGGAAAATGTAGTTATGGGATTTTTCTCAGACTTAATTTGTGACACATACCTAAGGCTATCATGTCACCAGGTAGAGTGGATCCATGAAACACAACAATTTTTACTGAACCATGCTCAAATGAGAAATGCAGGATGCATATAAAACGGGGAACAATGAATGGATAGGAATGGATTTTGTGTATTATAATATATATGTGTATATATATATATATATATATATATATAAATATGTATATGTATATATATACATATATATACATATACATATACATATACATGTACATATACATATACATATACATATACATATACATATACATATACATACACACACACACACACACACACACACACACACACACACACACACATATATATATGTATGTATGTACACACACACACACACACACACACACAGACACACACACGCACACACACACATAGACATTTATTTCTGTTTAGATGTATTGTTACACTCCATAGTACAGTGTGATTGCAATAGAGGCTTTACAATAACACTTTCCAGGCTCATGCATGAATGTTTTGATAAAATCATAATGGTGTCTGAGAAAACAATTTTAACAGAAGTTATCCCTACATTTCCCAAAATATCCCCCCCTCATTTATTTTATGACTAGGTTGTGAAACCTACATCATATATGGTAGAAAGGAGTACCTTTATATGAATTAAGAGAAGGAATTGTGCACTAAACCCCAAAATTCTCACCCCCTCTCCACGATTATTGCACGAACAGTAGTTGAGCTTTGACATTAGGAATTTCTGTATAACTATGATGGGCATCCCTCCCATATTGAGCCATTCCCCACTTTGATCCTTTTGACCTTGCTGGAGAAGTGAAAGAGATGCTTGCATTCACATTAAATTTGATATTTCTACCCTACATGGAGTATCATGCTTCAAGAAAACCTCGTGATGATAAGTTGTGCCCTTGTGTTTTGTTACTGTAAATAACATTTCCACTGGATAACCCATGATGTCACCTTATGTATAATTAGATTTTTTGGATTCCATGATGTAGTGCTTGAATGAGTTGTTTCCAAAATTAATTCCAAGTTTATCCTTAAATTTGGTGCATCTGGGAAGAATATGAATTTAAATTGGGTCCAGAGGGGTTAGTTGATCCAAAATGTCACCCCCAAGGTAAATTTTGATAACATGTCATCAAATTCTTTAGTCCCAAGGCAATTATATTGATTCAAGGCAAAGCATCAGAGTTGCTGGGGTCCCCTCATAGTGTTGACTCTGAACTCCCCTAGCCTTAAGAAAGATTAGAGCTAAGCTCTGAAAAAATGTGGAAAGGTTGCATTTGAAGACAAGGCTCATAGCCAGGAAAAATCACGTAAAGTAATGGCTCATAGTCTTAGTCTCCGGGACTTAGCCGGGACAAAAGTACGCGAGGGACTTCGTGGGACGCGAAAGTGCGATCCATGAGTGCGAAGGTGTCGTCCGTGACAGTTACCTATGGACAAAAGTACGCGAGTTGATGCCGTGGGATTCGTGAAAGTGCGAAATGGGCGAAGCGTTACGTCCGGAAAGACAGCAATGGACAATTTTAGTACGTCGAGGGATTTTTTAAAGCGCGAATATTTGGGTTTTCTAAATTTGGATTCGTCTAATTTTGATGAGCCGAGGACATTTTCTAGTACACCGAGGGATTTTTGTAGGGACGCGAAAGTGCGAATATTGGGCGATTGGTTCACGTAACATTTACAGCTGGGATCCAAATTTTTAGTATGTGAGGGATCGTCTTTACTGTGTGGACGCGAAAGCGTGAAATGGGCGACTGGTTCGTGGCCTAATACTAGCCGAGACTGAAAGTATGCGAGGGACGCGTGGGACGCGAATATTTCTTGTGAATTTGTGGCGAAGGTTCGTCTGAGATTTCAAAAGTCAGGGACAGAAAGTACACCGAGGGATATCTATGGTTACGTGAAAGCGCGAAATGGGCGATAGACAGATTTACCCTAGGAAGAAGTCAACGTTTGACCTGCGAAACTTCAAACGTGCCATAAATATTTGACTCTCGAGCTCCGATTTTCACAAAATTGGACTTTCTGGAATGTAGCACGACGTCCTTCTGGGTGCCACATGAAAACTCCATTTTTGATCGAGGGTAGATATCATTTAGAATTAAGTTGAAATATACTTCGGCTCAGTCAGTTAATGCTCATTCCCAATGAGAAGGGTAGTGACTAGAAGGTAACATGATGTATAAAATTATAAATGAATGTCTCCTTGTAACATATATCTAATACTTAAATTTCCCAGGAGTAATATAAAATTTGTTACATGTGAAATCATACTGAGCCTTATCACAAAAAAGTATCACCCTAGGATTTGCACACTATAGATCCCTAATTTTTGCTAACATGGGACCATCTCTCAAGTTTTGGGACTTGCTACTTGAGATGAACCTCCAGAGAAGGTCTAGTTCCTCTAGCTAATCCTAATGCTAAACTACTCCTAAGGAAGGAAATGTAATTATTTACATCCTATCTTAAACTTCCAAGGGACTAGGGAGAGAGAGAGAGAAATGCATGAAAAATGGGAAATCCTACACTAACAAAGGTGATAACACCAACGAAAAGGGTGTGGAAATATCTTGCTGAGGGAGAAAAGAGAAGGAAAATGTAGTAGGGAGAGGCCAAACAACTGTGACACAACCCAAGGCTTCATTCACCATTTGTTCTCCATGAAACACAACAATATGAACCTACAAATGAGAAATACATGCATAGAAAACAACAACAAGAATGGAGAGGAAAGGAAATACAATAAAATAAATGTTAGGGTTGAAGGAAACACCACAAAACATAGATTTTATTTGCTTTCAAAATATGCACAGTCCATTAAATGTGAAGAATAGAGGCACAAGAACACCTTTCCAGGCCCATGTGAAGGCTTACAACTCATTGGTGTTGAGAAAACAATTTTGACAAAGTTTCCCCACATCCCAAGAATATCCCCCCTTCTCAAATGAGAGGTTTTTACAATATATAAGAAAATAAGAAAAGATAGGGAAAAGAAAAACTCAAAATTCTACCCCCACCCACCAATAAGATGCATTAAATTTCTGAAAAGGGGTGATGAGCACCCTCCCAAAGCCATTCCCTCCATGATTCTTTTGCTTGCTGGAGAAGGAAAGAGATCAGATCACATTAAATTTGATCTTTTAGCTACATGGAGTTGTGCTTTGAATGTTAGGAAAGTGTTTTTTGAACTTTTCATCCACCTACCCTGTGCCAAAATTAGATTTTTTGGATTCCATGATGTAGTGCTTGAAGATTGTTTCCAAAAAATCCAATTTTATCAAATTTGGTGCATCTAGGGAAGAATATATGTTAAATTGGGTCCATGAAGGGGTATCGTGAGGGACACATGTTCCTAATAATCCATTACAGTCTGCTAATTAAATTCAATTTTCTCCTCGTTGTGCGTGGTATTGTGGGTTTTTCCAGGACGGGGGTACAAATGGGGAAATTGGTAAACTATACCGTTTGTGTCCATATTCTCCACAATCGAAATCACAAGGTTACCTTTTAATTTTTTGTTACAAAATTGGATCATAAGGCCATTATGGGGAACTCAGTTATGTGGTGGAAGGCCCTTAGTTCCATTTTGAATCCCTTGGGTTCTTCTCGGCAAAAAAATCAAGAAATTCCTTGCAATCCCTGGGAGTGCAATTACATTGCATCCCCTTTCAAAACTCCTTCGATTTCCACCCTTTCTTTGATTTGCATCTTGCTTTTTGAGCCCGCTTGTTGCGACTCCTGTGGGGAAATTAAATTTCCTAGGAACCCGTTCTACCTCGGCCTCATTCTTCTAACGCTTCGTTGACCCACACACCAACTTTCCCCTGCATTAGAATATCCCCTTTGTCTTTACAACTTGTTATCCAATCACACTGTGCCTTGATGTATAAGGGGAACTGGTTCCTGTGAGGAACTAGTTTCCCACATTCCACGAATTGTTCTCTGTTCTTTCCCTGCCGCAATACATTGAACTAAGCCCTTTCTTTGATTTATCTTGTGGATTTGAAGTGATCCCGAAGAACCTTTTCCCACGAGTTTCCCACATTCCACGGGAACAAGTTATTTCCTTCTAGCCAACAAGTTATTTCCTTCCACCTTCTACTCGATACTTTGCATTACTCCATTCTCCTTAGCCTTGAGGATCTCAAACCAATGCGGGGAACTTAGGTTCCTCGGGCACTAGTTCCATTCACAATCCATTCATCCATAATACACTGGGAATGACTAAAATCCATATTTTTTCCAAAATTTTCACAATTTTGGCTAAGTGTTTAGCCAAGTATGGATCTTAGGAGTTGGGAAAAGAATAAAAGAATGCCCCAAAAGCCAATTTTCTCTGATTTAACCATTTAAATCCAAAATCGGGAAAATATTGAAATTGAAGCATAGAGATAAGGGAAATGCATCCAAATGATTCAAAGTGCCCAAAACATGAAAATACCTATTTTATTCTAGATTCTTCATTGAAGTCTCATGAAGTTTCCCAAGTCCAATTTGTCAAGTTAGTTCAGATTTTTCTAGGGGGCAAAAATTGGATAACAATTTGGTGACTCATGAGGTAATCTTACCTACTAGATTAAAATATCAATGGCCTTGAAGCATCCATTGGGCATGGAGTCAGCCTGATAAACATGAAAAATGATATGGATTATTTGAAAGAACATACCCCTGAATCCACTCTAAGCATTGCTTAAACCTTGAGTTGACTTGAAGCTCAGAATTGACCATTCTCATTATAAGAAATTATCTGAGTTAGGTTTTATGAGAGTGGAAAATTTTTTTGAACATTTAAAATTCCACCTTTTTCCTCTGCAACCGATCTGTTGGGATTAAATGAACACTCACTGAAACTATCCCAAAAAATAATTTTTGCCAAGTTTTGAAGAAAAACTGAACTGAATCTCTTGACCAATATGAAACATTGTAGAGTTTTGAACTACATGCTGATGAGATGGATGCACTTGGAACTATCCCAAACACTCACTCTTTTCTTACCCATGAACATTGCTTCCTCTAATGGACTATGTAAAATCAACAAAACACCCAAAAAAACTATGTACAAACATGGAGAATCATACATGTTCAAAGTGGAAACATGCAGAGTGTGCACAAGCATTTATTCTATTGAAAACAAACCTACTACTACCCTACTCTAACCAAAGAAATGATAAGATAAACAAATCCTGAAATATGTAGGGAGAAATAGCTTCCCTTTCTTACAAATTGAGACCATGCATTTGATTTGGCACTGAACATGATCTTTGATAAGAGTGAAAAACTGATTGTGAAGTTGGTTTTCTCACCCTCTTCTTCAAAGTATTAGCTGGAAACAAAACAAATACCTCTTTTAGTTGCTTTGCATTTAGATTTGAGAGGCATTGCAGATTGACCATTGGCACATTGTAGCTCATTCCTCATGCTCTGAAATAAGCATGACTAGTTGCAACTCTTGTTTTGGCTCTAGACTAGCCAAATATCTGATTGGGCAAGGCCTATTATCCTTTGAATTTTCCCATTTTCTTGAATCTCAACCCCATGAATGGAGTCATCATGTAGAATTTCCTGAAGGTGGTTATTTGCAAGCTGATGTGATCCTTATTTCACTTCCACAAACAACTATGTTTCCTTCTTTGGATGATGATTTCCTTCATCTTCATCCTCCATCCCACTTTGATCTTCCATTAAAAGTGCAACAAGCTCTAAACATGTAGAGCAATGAGGATCATTGCATTCCATTAAAGCACCTTGCTCACTTTCAATACATTCTTCCTCAAGGCCTTGGGTAGCACTAGTGTTCAAAAACACTTTCTCTTCCTCCCCAATTCCAACCTGATTTTCCTTCACATCTTCCTACTATGTTTTGATATTCATCTCCTCTTTTTGCACAATTTTCACATTCTCATCCTCCTAATCTGAATCATACCAATCATCCACTGATATACAATTTTCATCCTTGGTAGAATTGGTTGGAGAAGGAACATAAAAAAGGGGATGTTGATTTATTGCATGTTTGGGATGAGATGTTTGATGCTAAAAAGACCTGATTTGACCAATTAGAGAAGCCAAATGATCCTCCAAAACATACTCCTTCTTTTTTGACCTACTTTCTCCAAAAAAATGCATGATTTTTCTTGAAGCCTTGTTGTTTGGAGTGTTGCATGGGTTGTTCCTTCTCTGCAAAAGCATAGCAAACCTCCTATTCTACCAACCTTATAGGATAACTAAGTCTAGTAAGAGTTGGGTAGAAACTAGGGACAACATTTGAAATACCACAACTCCTAGAAACATTAATGTAAGGTTTAGTGAAGTTGGGTAGTGCCCTGGGTGGAGATGGGAGGGAATTTCACAAAGTTTAGGGAATTCTTTGGGCATGATAAACTTGTGAAGCATCAAATGAAGGAAAAGGAAAAATAATCTTTATGATTTTGAAAGGTAATAATGGATTTTTCATTTTTAGCACAAGGGGAGGGAAGAATTTGAGATGGTGAGGGAATAATTGTAGCAATAGAGATGGGTTTTATTTTTCCATCCTAAATAAGTATCTTCTCAACTTGTGATGCAATGAAAAAATCTTGAGGAATACTGTTTCCTCCTATGGATTGAATCAATACAGCTAAATCAACATCAAAGGATCTCAAATAATACAAGAATACCATACCTTTTACAGGTATGTATTCTTGAGCAATTCTGTGCCAAGTCCTTGTAAATATGATGTTGAAATTGGAGATAAACTCCATTGGAGCCCACTGTATTTTGTTGAGATGTTCCATGAGGAAAATAACATTTGTATCCTCCTTGAATCGGTTGTGTAGCTTATCTCCTAGCTAATTCCATGTGGAAATGGATTGTGAAGCCAAAATATCTGTACCAATCTCTTGCTTTACCTTTGAATGATAAAACAAGAAGTTTGAGGTAAATGTTCTCTTATGTGATATTGTGAATGGCACAATGGTTTTGTATACACCTTGAATGTGATCATTAGGATATTGATCTCCATTTCTATAGAAAAGAGGTAGGCTTTTCAGGGCTGGTTTGAGAAGATCATCCCACTACTCAAATGGAGGGGGATCAAATTAAAATGAGGGAATGGAAGAGCTCTTTGGAGAGCCATGACTGAGGTGGAAACATTAAAATGAATGGAAAAGTGAAGGGAAAGGTTTGTAACTCAGAAAATGGGTTACTTGAATCAAGTGAAGCCATCAGATGTGTTGAAAACATACCTCTAAATGTTGAATACCATCAAGAACACATCAATAATATTGGTATGAATTTGTAAATTTCTTCAAACCTATCCCACTAGGCTTGCCAAAACTATTATCACAAAAAAGTATCACCCTGAGATTTGCACATTACATATCCCTACTTTTTGCTAACATGGGACCATCTCTCAAGTTGTGGGACTTGTTACTTGAGAGGGACCTCCAGAGAAGGTTGGTTCCTCTACCTAATCCTAATGCTAAACTACTTATAGGAAGGGAAATGTAACTATCTACTCCTATCTTAAACTTCAAAGGGACTAGGGAGAGAGCATAATGCATGAAAAAATGTAAATCCTACACTAATAGAGGTCATAGCACCAAGAAAAAGGGTGTCAAAATATCCTACTGAGGGAGAAGAGAGATGGAAAATGCAATAGAGAGATGTCATACAACTATGGCACTTACCCAAGGCTCCATTCACTATCTTTTCTCCATGAAACACAAAAATCTGAACTTGTAAATGAGAAATCCCACATGCACATAAAAAAATAGTAAGAATGGAGAGGCAAGGAAATACAATAAAATAAATGCTATGGTTTACAGAACACCATAAAACATAGATTTTATTTCTTCTGAATATGAAAAATCCATTACATGTGAAAAATAGAGGAACAATAATACATGTCAAGCCCATGTGAAGGCTTACAACCCATTGAAGTTGAGAAACAATCTAGACATAGTTTCCCCACATCCCATAATATCCCCCTTTCTCAAATGAGAGGTTTTTACAATAAATAGAAGAATGAAAAAGAGAGAGAAAAGATAAACTTGAAATTATGCCCCCACCCACAAATAAGATGCTTAAAATTTCTGAAAAGGGGCATAGGTAGCCTGACAAATCTATCCCTCCATGATTTTTTCCTTGTAAAAGAATCAAGAGATCATATCACATTAATTCTTGGTATTTTAACTACATGGAGTTGTGATGTTAATGCTCGAAGTGTTTTTTCCTTTTTCATCCACTTACCCCCTACCAAAATCTAATTTTTTTGGATTCCATGATCTATCTGGCTATCTACTGGAGGGGGGAGGAGGCCTATCTATACTCAATCCCATCTAGAGGGGGCCAGGCCATATATAGATAGGCCATATATCTATCTATAGTCGGGTCTAGAGAATCTAGTCTCTAGTATAGTCCATTCATGCTTGATATGATATATGGGCCCTCTAGATATATGGGGTGGGTGGCGGTTGAGTAACTCAACTGATGGATGGTCGAGCCGACTAGCTCGCGTCGTCCCAGCAACCAGAAAGGAGCACCTCAGTATACAATCGCACACTGTAACTAGGAATCTTATCACACCCAGGGCCAACTTCAATTCACCAAACCCAGGTTCATCTCATGCAATGTCTTGCGGCATTACAGATGGATATGGTTGGTTCATGATCTATTGCAAGATAAGATCTAGGGGGTCGATCTGGCCATAGAGTTTCTATATCGGAAGCCCTCCGGGGGTGGGCCCTATGGGGGTTCCATCTGGAGGTGCTATACTGGAATGCCCTCTAAGGGTAGGCCCTCCGGGGGTGCCCATTGATTCTTTTAGACCCCACAATACATTGCACCCCCACTTAAAAATCCTTTGACCAATGCGGGGAACTTGGGTTCCCCGGGCACTAGTCCCACCCATAGTCCCTTTATCCACAATACAATGGGAATGACTAAAATCCTTCTTTTTTCCAAAACTTTCACAATTTTGGCTAAGTGTTTAGCCAAGAATGGATCTTAGGAGTTGGGAAAAGAATAGAAGAATGCCCCAAAATCTAAGTTGAATCTCTCATTTAGCCATTTTTATCCAAAATTGGCTAAGTGCTGAAATTGAAGCCCAGTGAGAAGGGAAATGCATCCAAATGATTCCAAGTGCCCAAAACATGAAAATACCTATTTTTTTCCAGATTCTTCATTGAAGTCTCATGAAGTTTCCTAGTCCAATTTTTCAAGTTAGCTAATTTTTCCAGAGAAAAAATTGGATAACACATAATCCTTAGAATATTGATGTCTAAGTGAAGAACAAGTATTATATGAACCTTAGTTCTAAAATGTAGTTAATATGAAGTCAATGTAATGGCGTAAAGGCTAGAAGAACATGAGTAAATGAGATGAGATCTTGGAATGGTTGTTAAATGTTGTATACCCCTTTAATGATGACAATAGGACTAAAATGACTGTTATAATAAATAAAAATAAAATAGGGGCACATTAATGATCATTTAACCTAATAAATGGGAAACTTGCAATAGTTAAGGGATGAACATATTCACCATAGTCCTCATCGCGGTTTAAAAAATAATGTTAAATGATTAAAATTATCAAAAAGAGAATTAGAGACTTATCCCTTTTGACTCGATGTAACCCCTCTTTTGTGTATCATAAATGATGCAAACAAAGTATTTAAGTTAGGTAGTTAGAATACATAGTTAGTTGTAATAAATAAAAATGAAAAGAGTGCAACCTTAGTGTTTAAATGCTACTATGAAAAGAACATATAATCTATCCACTCTTGACCTAATAGACTCCCTTTTATTTCATGTGAATCTCCCTTGTTGCAACAAAGGTAAATAATAAAACCAATTAAACATGATCCTCAGTAACTATTATCCAAAATTACCCCCTGGATTAATTTTGGCTTTAATAGTATTAAAAATAGACTTAGCCATTTTTTATAGGTCTATGATGGCTACACGGATGTCAAATTGCATTGCCTAAAAAAATTGGTTGTTTTCTTTATACAAAACCTATAGAAGACTAACTTAGTTTGCCATGGGTTTGCATGGAACTTAGTGTTCCATGGGTTCTCCTAACCCATGAAACAAAGGATCTTAGTTTAAGACTTAGGTGGGTTTAACTCAAACCCATGGGAAAAAGAAAAGCCGCATCTAATGAAAGACCAACAAGTGGATCCATTCTTGAATTTCCTAAGAAGATGTGCCTCATCTAGACTCTAAGTTCTTGAATCAACTATAATTGATATTTTGTTAGGTTTGGTAAGTCAGACAA